>CAKLNU010001107.1:0-2400000 GCA_922788865.1 Poeciliopsis turneri | reverse complement strand
TTCTCATTGGATAAAAGATGCGCTTCGTCCATGAAACTGGGAAAAAATTAGGCATACTCTCAAAGGCTCTGAAATCACATTTTCAAGAATCTGGTCACTGTTTCTGGACCATGATATGTCTTTGACACTTGATGTGACCCCATGAGTGGTGCGCTCCTTACTTCCCAGTTGTAAAGGTAATAATTTTAGTAGCACAGAATACATTAAGACCTTTTGGTGCCCCTTTTTAGTTGTTTTCTGTCTAATTTATACTTTATTCACGTTCTCTTACTCTGTTTGTTTATCTTATAGTTAACTACTCTTTATCCACATACTTATGGAAATAATTGCTGGGTTTTTGTTTGTGCCTTGTTTCATTTTTGGTTCTTGTTTTGTCATTTATTAGTTTGTGTTTATTCTTCAAAGTACTGTCTCAAGTATGACTTGAATGTCTATGTATGGTTCTCATTTTGTTAAAAATTAGAAAAGAAATAAAAAACATCCACTGACACTATAGTATTGATGTACTATTTGTGCTCTTCAAACACAAGGCTGAATATTGACACAAACCGAGTGTTAGGAAAGGCAAGGTCAAGACTGATCATCCGTCTGTGAAGACTGACGATGGAAGGGACCATCACCTTTACCAACAGTATGTATGTGTGAGAGAACAGAAACATCCTTGCATGGTGCTGGTAAGGTAAACTGCTACATGTTGAGGTAACACCATTTCTGAACTCATATGGGACTAACTTGCATGGGAACGCTCAGTCTTTAAGTTTACAAGCTGCACGCCATCGATTGAAGTCACGGGTTTGGCCTAAAGGTTTTCCAAGTGCAACAAAATGCTGCCTATAAACCATGGGCTAATTTAATTGCACAGCAATTTGCTCAAAAGCACTAAAGTAAATCTTAACCTCACAGTCATGAAATGGAAGAATACTTTTTGTTGCGCCAAAGTTTGAGGAGGTAGTCATCTGGATACCAGGAGAAGGAGAACCTGAGCTTCTCTACAACTCTGGCTTCCAGTTCTTCCTTTCCTCAAGTTTTCTCAGTTCTGGTTCTTTGGGAAGCTGAAGTTTCACACTCCTCCTTTCCCAGGTGAAGATGAACAAGGCATACTGTACTTCCAGTTGAACCTTTGTTCTTCATCCAGCAGATGTAAAAAAAAAAACACAAAAAAAACCTAAAAACAATCATGGGGCGTCAAGTAGTTCATTGGTAGAGTGGGTGCCATGTTTAACAGAGGCCATAGTCCTCAACACAGTTGTCCTGTTTCCTGTCTACAGCTATAGCTGACTGAGGAGGTTTAGGCACACACCTGGACAGGTCAAAGGATGCATCTTACAGAGAAAATGACCTCTACAACCACTTGAAAACAATCATTTAAATTCATTCTCCATGAGCGAAGAGTCAACAGCAAGAAAAAAATAATACAGACAAACTATCATATGCAATGGAAAGATGTCAATTTAGAAAAACACTCAGTGTTTTTTAAATACACATTTTCTGCACTAGGATGAGGTTTTTCTTTTTTGGCTGTATTGAAATTAGCACACTGCAACGAAAACATTTTTTTCGCATTACATGAGTCACATGATCGACTGGGACTGGGTGTTACTACCGGTGGAAAAGATGAAGACAGAAAGTGGGCAAGTGGCATGTGTTCTTTTAATGACTTATTGCATGAACAAACTTATTCACATTTGTTTTTTAACAGCATTTATCATTTAATGGAAACAGTAACTGCGAAATTGTGATTTTTAAACCTTAGCGGAATATCAACAAAGTTTGTTGTGCGAATGCAGCTATCGAAACAAAACCTCCCCATCCATCTCCAGAGCCACACTGTCCAGACAACACTGAGACCACAGCCAACGCAAATCAACACAACACTGTCTGGGCTTCGACATTTTCTCTAAAATCTAATGCAATATGTGACGTGAGTCAGTGTCCACAACTCAAATTAATTCAAAACTGAGCAAATAATCTGATTTAAATTAGTAGTTTTTTTAAAACTAGACACACAATCAACACATCCATTCATCCATTTTCTAACATCCTTGTCCTTTATGGGGTTGGCAGGGGGGCTGATGCCTATCACTGGGCGAGAGGCGGGGTTCACCGCAGTCTGTCGCAGGGCAACACAGAGACAAACAACACAATCAACACATATCTTACGTAAATTTTGTAAGCTTAAAAGATGGCTTCTTCTTTTGAGGCCTGGTGAGAAAATATTCAACAGTCCTAAAGAACTCTGGAAAGGATTCTGTTCAAAAATACCTACAAAAAAAAGACGTTACATTTGTGCTGTCTTACAACCTACAATGACAGCAGCTGTGCGGATGGATATGAAGCTGCATTGGCCAGGCGGGCGGGAGCTGTGGGGGCCAACTTCAAACGAAGGAGTGGAGAGGAAGGGGAACATGCACTCATAAACAAGAATGTTTATATGGTCGGCCTTGTTTAGTCTGGTCATATAACGGGGATATTTACCCATGGCTCCTGGTATTATTATGTACTTCATGCTTGGCTTGCCTGAGAAAATGCAAGAGAAAGGGTCTTTGGTTTAAGTTACAGAATTCAAAATAATCTGACTGCTGTGAGAAGTCTTTGTGAGAACCAGCAGATAAGCTAACAAATGCAATGTTTCTAGAAAGGACAGCTTTATGTGCTTTCCAGGCACATAGTGCCATTTTATAACACAATCAAATAACTATGTTGCCCTCAGTTATTATAAAAATGCTGAATATATCAGATATGACTTAAAAGAATTTTGACTTTGATTTTTAAAGTCTTGAAATTGGGCCTCTGTCTCTTTGAGAAACTCCTGCTCTTTTTGAAACTCTTCAAGAAGTGATCAGAACAGGCTCCTCTGGTAAACCTTTAACACAGCTTTTTTTTTCTTTTTTACTGAGAAGTAGATTATATAATGAGGTCATCAGAAGAAAAGTAATCCAGATGTTTGCTAATTGCTGCTGGCTAGTCTGAAGGAGATGAGTGGGGGGAGTCGTGGGGTAACGGAGGCCCAAAAAAGTCAATTTTACTCAATACTGCCCCTTTAAGCCTTTATCAACTATAGAAAATGCTCTACAAAGCCAAAGGTATTCTCTCGTCTGCCTTCACATATGTATGAATTGCGTAACATCCAGTTCTTAAAATGATTTTCCAAACCCTCAACTCTTCTGGGAAGGTTTAGGAGTGTGTTTATGTAAATCTTTGACCATAATTCCAGAAGTACATTTGTGAGTTTAGACACTGAAGTGGTGGGAGGTTGATGATATGGCATTTTTTTTATAGGGCACTGCATGAACAAATTCACTGCGGTGAACTCTCCTCCCAGCTGAATCTTACCAGCTACTTATATCTGGGATTTGATCCCTGATCAAATCTAAGTAACTCTAAATGTCTTGGTAGATATTATCTGTTGGGTTCACATTTCCTTACAGCAGAGTGATCAGAAAATATAAAAAGAATAATTATTAATTGCCAGTGGGTATGAACTGAAATGTGTTCTGTTAGATGGAAAACATCAGGATGGAAATCAACCAAAAATACAAAAGTATGGAATCTCAAAAGGACTAACTTACCAGGAACCATAATGGAAAATGTGTAAGCAAATGATTTATTTCCAAATAGGTAAAATTAGGAAAATGTAGTAAAATTAAATATTCTAATTTTCCAGTTGAATGCATATGAAATTGAAAACATGCCCAATAAAGACCTTTTGATTTAAGTTTAAACAGAAACAAACTAATTTCTCTGAGGCTGTAGATTGTTCTCCATGTGAGGATGCATCCACATGACATTAAAGGTCATTTAGCTTATTCCTCCTCTTTTTTCTTCTTTCCTGGCACGCACACGCATGCACGCACTAACACGCACACGCATGCACACCCACGCACCCACACACACTCTAGCCAAGCTTCTGAGGTAATGGGCCTCAGAGAGAGGCAGCCCTTCTCCCCTGAGCTCCTCCTGCATTATTGAAAGGCCAGTTCATTCATGTCAACAGGAACTTCCTGCCTGCCTGAGCAAGTGTAAGGGATACACACAGGGACCTGTCTGCTCGCACTCTCAGTAACCAGAGAATGCCAAGACCTTGCTAAAAGGAGCTGCTACATCCGCCGCGCCGGACTGTGAGAGTCGGGTTTGCATGGGCCACTGGGCCACACTGAGGTGGAGGGTTGGGGTGACGTGACCCCGATGGAGGAAACAGTAGACGTCTTCAAATTTGTGATTTGTGATCTGGAAACCGAGGGAACCAACTTCACAAGGAGTCTAGAAAATTCTTAACCGTTCACTCACTTATTAAGATCAAAGTGCTTTGCAAATGTCAACATATTTCATTGGAATTTAATGTGATTGATCAGTAATTTGTAATTTTTTTTATTCTACCAATGTTTTTCAAAAGAATCTGAAAAGTGTGGCATACATCTATACCAAAATCAACTTCTACTGCTGCAATGTTTGCATGCTTCTCTTAGTTTTGCACATCTAAAGATTGAAAT
Organism: Poeciliopsis turneri; assembly: GCA_922788865.1. Lineage (NCBI taxonomy): Eukaryota > Metazoa > Chordata > Actinopteri > Cyprinodontiformes > Poeciliidae > Poeciliopsis > Poeciliopsis turneri. Next base: position 2,395,510 of record CAKLNU010001107.1, on the reverse strand, counting down.
TGTTCCCAGTTTTATGCTTAAAAGAAACACTATGTAACTTTGGTAAAAATTTACATATTTTTGGACATATTTATTGAAACTGTCACTATGTGGTGACAGTGTGGTACAAGACCTGTGAAATGTCAGGACATTTGTCCTGCCAAAATTGGTAATAATTATGGAAACAAGAACATGGCTTGATAAAGTAAATAATGTGCCAAATATTGCATCCAGAAAATAAGTACATTTTCTAATTTAGTGCAATGTAAATATTTGATTGGCATTTAACATTATCACTATTATTTAATTATACTTTTTACTTTCAATCTTATTGTTTTACTTCATGTTTTTGTCATTTTTTTCATGTTCTATATTTTTTATCATTTGCTGTGTATGATTTCATTATTTTTTTAGTTGTTTTCCACTTTCCTCACTTTTGTCCATACAATAATTTATTTTCTCCTCTTCTGTTTTCTCTTTTGCATGTTTATCTACAGATTTCCTTTTAAAATATTTCATGTTCTCTTTTGTCTTTCTCTCTCACTTATTGTAAGACCTAATTGGAAAATATAAAATATATACAGCAGCTAAAATAGCTACTAATAACGAAAGACAAAGAAAACCAAACCGTCGTCCTCCTACTATGTCATGTCATCATATTCATCAGTAGTGACAACCAGCTGTTGATCGCTTGATTTTTATTATGTGAAAAAACTGTTTCCGTTGCAGTTTGCAAAATACAAGTATCTCGATACAGCTGAAAAACCACATCATCCAACATTGTAAAAAAAAAAAAACCTGTCTCTAGTTCATGGTAAAATACCAGCAGCTCCGCTTTGCCAGAATTTTATGGATTTTACTGTTTATTAGAGACATTTCTTTTCTGTGTAGCTCAAAAATTTCAATTTAAACACAGCTATTTACCTATGGTACAGATTCAACAAATTTGAGCAACTGCGAGTAGATATGTTATTGCTTTAGTCTACACTGTAAAGATCCTGTGTATCAAAAATCTCTGTCCTATGATTATGGCTCGTTGCTAAGAATCTTTTGGAGGTAGAACCACAAAGTAAACACTTTACTCAAAACACGATTGAAGACATTTCATCCAGGTGTTGTAATGTTTTAGCATTTACTAAAAATTCAAAAACACTACAAAAGGTTTAAGACCCAATAAATAAATTCATTTTATGTTCGCTAATGAGACAACACGAGGCAGCAAGACCAAGCAAATATATTCTTTTGTAGCATCAATTTAAGCGACTTCCTAAAATAATGGACTAAGTAATTTTTTGAGAAAAGTGATTTATTTTTGTTAAATTATCTTTTAGGAAAAGATAATTTAATTGTGATGTATTTTTTTTTGTTTTTTTTTTTGCCAAAAACACTTTTGGCAAAAAACATATCACAGGAAGGTGATAATATGTAAACCTTATTGCTGACTGCTGTTAGGCGCAACACAAAGTCCCTGCAAAGCACACATTCTCGTCACTCATAGGCCGCCCTAAAGCGTTATTTACTTAACCTTTCAGCCTGGGGGCCACAAGCCTGCTGGCCCTGGAAGACTCTTTAAAAATGGGCCACTTGTGGAATTCCCAACAGTCCTTTTAAGTGGCAAAAAATTTGCCAGTATCCTGCTTGGTAAACACTAAGGGGTCTGACCTCATCCTAGCTGGAAGTTCAAGAGGTCGCCGCTGACAGGGGCGACAGAGTCTCATCTCACACACATGATAAGAGGCAGATTACACACTCATCCCTCAGGGAGAATCTCTGTGACCTTTAAACTCTTGAAACACAGGCCAGGGACCACACACCAAAGTCATAATAACCTACTGGTTATGACTTTTGTTGCGATCCATATTTCAAAACATTTTCTAATTTTTTTTACTTTGAAGTGCACATTAAATGCGCTTCAATCCATTTAACGTGGATATAAGCGCGTTTGAAATACAAATCTTACCAATTTATTAATGCAGGCATGGTGACGCCATATTTCCATTGCCAACAGTCATAAAACCGATCGCTTCCAACGTCTATGGCATAATTCCTCACTTGTCAGTGTGAAACTATGCTTCGTGGCTGTAATGTTAAACGCCGGCTTCCTGTGGCCTTTAAATAGGAACGTCACAGTGGCTGATTTAGGAACACATCCTCAAAAAGACAGCTGGACCTCATTCCTCTGTTGCCCCCCCTACCTCCCCTCACCAAGACAAATGGGTTTAAAGCCACGAACAGAGTGAGGTAAGGATGACAGTATTTTCTGTGCTGCCCTCATTTACCCTCCTTCACAGCCCTTGTGAAATGATCTAAGACTGTTAAAGTCAAACGGATGACTCAACATGGTGTCACGGCTCAGCGGAAGCCTGGCTCGGAGAAGACTCAAATATTGATGCTGTGAAACGCGCCGAGTTCTAAGATTTGGCAACGCTCTGCTACAATCAAGGAAATTCTACTTTCAAGTCCATTTATGCAGTGATTTTGCCCCTAGTGACACAATTTATTTCTGTTTAGCTTTTTTTTTTTTTTTGGTGCTTTTTGCTCTTAGAAGAAACTTAATTTGGAAAGTTTAAAAAATGTAATCATGAGGGAAAAAAGGAGATGATTATGAAAACAATGCAAAAACAAACTTTCAGAGTCTCTAAAGTTTTCAAAAATTGGGATTTCTATCTCTTAGTGTTGGTTTTACAAGTACAGACTTTTCAAGAAGTCTCAATTGACCAGTCTGTGTCGTTTCAACTTTGAAACTTTAAACACCTAAAATGCAGAGGACGCCGACGGCAACAGAAGTGTTTTTAACACAAGCCGAGATATTCAGCAGGCCGAGTGCGAAAGCTTCAAAAATAATCCACTGATTCAATTCCAAAAGTGTTCTGCATTCATCTAATTATAGACCATGTAAATGGAGCCTCACAGCATCTTTGGAAACAATGAATCATTTAAGATTTGAAAAAGATTCTTTTTTTATAACAATTAAAAGACTGAATCACTGCTCACTGCTGTAAACTTGTCAGATGAGTCACTTCCTTTCCAAGGTGCTCTGAATTATTCTCATTTCACTGCGAAGTTGTGAAAAACTGATGCTGGAATTGAAATGTTGTTCAGTGATAGTGAATCAGTGGAGAAAAGTTACAGTCCAGAACTTCACAGCTGTGGTCTTTTAGGAGCCACTGTCCTGTTTTTTTTTTTTCTTTTCTTTTCTTTTTGAGATGTTTGCTCTGTCTAAAACCAAAACCTTCTTTCACCAGAAACAAGGCAAAGTGCCTTGTGGCTGCTGAAGTCAAAAGAGACAAAGTGAATAAATTCTGAGCTTGTGCCCATGAAACTTTATAACATCAGATTTAGATGCTTGTAATGCAACCTTGATTGCAATCAAGAATAAATAATATAGACAATATTTGCCTCATATTTAACATGCACTCCAAAAGGAGGCACTTGAGCGTAGCAATAAACTTTATTGAGATAAAGGTGAGAAAAACATCAATATTAAAATAAATCCTTATTAATGGTACCAAATGAAAATGTTCACCTAAGAAAGTGGGAAGCAACTGCATCTCCTGCTACAGCGAGCAATAACTGATCTCCCCACTTTATTGATATCATTACCCATGATGCTTTGTGTGAAGTCAGTGTATGACTTTCAGACCACCAATCTTAAATATAAAGATTGTAAGAAACAAAAAGAAACACTCATGGAATAAATATGATTTAAAAAAACATCAAAATGGCCTCTGATACATGCTACAGTATTTAGCTGCTATTAAAGATGCTAACATTGCAACAGACAAAGAACTGATGTAAAAATATAACTTCTGCATTTTAGTTGCTTTTAAATGCTGAGTGATGTTTGGACTTAAAATGTTCTAGTCAGAGCCAGCCCAAGCCTCCATGGGGCCCTAAGTGAAATTTGGTCTTGGAGCCCTCCATTTTTGCTGACAACGTGGAATCAACAGCTAGACAATTAGGTCATTCTTTTTTTTTCTTTTTGTCCATAAAATTGCCCATTATCAAATATATTATTGTAGAAACAATAATATATCATCACTTCATAATGAATTTGTGTGTTTTTGTTACTAAAAAAACCCAGCTCTTCTTAGTGGCCCTGGGGCCCTGAGCGGCCGTTTAGTTTGCTAAAAAAAAAAAAACACACACAAAAAAAAAAACTTTCATCACTTGTCTGAGAAGACGAACACGGCCAGAGAGGCACAGAATGGGCCGGCCCTGGTTCTGGCCCTTTATTTACTGCAGCTCAAAGCCGCAACGTTAACAAGTTAAAGAAAGTGACTTTTTTATATGACAGTGACGTACCTTTGCTTCATGCTGATGCAACAGTTATTTCAACAGAAAATAAGTGTTGATGAGGTTGTGTGAAAATGAGGAACATCATTAGTCTAAAGGGGTTAAACAATAAACAGGCTGGTGAGTCTCTTACAACATTTATGTAAATCTAGGATGTAACAGAATTTTCTGACTTGAATGGTAGGAGTCTCCCATTGGCCTTCCTGAAGTCTTCATTGATGTGTTACTGTATAAGATACTTTTAGATAATTACAGTTTACCCAGATTTTCCAACATGAAACAGCAACAGAAGGTTAAAACCACTTATTGTTGCCAAATGATGAATTCAGGAAGCACATCAAGCTTTGACTCAGACACATATTACAAAGTCTTACCTTGGATTAGTCAGACTGCATGAAAACGGAAGCAAACTAATTTCACAGTCTTACTGGTGACTTCAAGGGTATCCAGGTAGTTGGAGGTTCTCTGTCTCTGTACCTCCCACAACCACTTTAGCATTTAGAAGGCATTTTACCTCAGCACAGGGTCATTAAAAATGCAAAGGCATTGTTTTAGTTGACAAGTACCTGTCTGAGCAGAATGCTAACTTCAATGCCAGAGAGGTGAATAAATGATGTATAGGTTGGATGATCTAATTTAAGTCATGCAGAGCACTATGTCTGAAATTTTGATTGGATTATGTTAGCTTGCAGCAGGTTTCTGAAATCCTTCTGAGAGAAAATGTCCAGTTTGAGCACAAAAACTAATTCCATTAATATTGTAGAAGTTGCTAAACTGCTTTCACAAATTGGTGCTCCAATCCTGAGAGGCATTGAGGCAGCTTTATTAGTGCCTGCTGCAAAGTCAGTCTCAGTGTAAATGACCCAACTGGTGTGTATTATGAATGTCACTTCTATATTTCTGCCTAAGTATAAACACTGCCGCTTACTTTGACAGTGACCTTCATGTTGGCACATGTGAATGCTCCTCGAAACTAATCATGTTTTCAGAGGGGAGCTCTATTTATTTATTTATTGTATTTATTGTATAACATTTTTGCAATGCTCCAGTTACTTTAGGCAAGTGGGTTTTCTAACATTTTGTAACAAGCACCACCACAATAAATAATAACTTTTTCAAATACCACCATCCTGATAGCAAACTGCAATGCAATGCGACTTTAACTACTTCCAGTAACTTTTCATGAAAAAAAAAAACATTCTTGTCCACTGGCACTGCTTGATTGGTACAAGGACTCGTTGTAGTTATGTGAGCTAATTTGCATTTCTGACTGTTTGTATCTCATGAAACCTTTGACACATGTTATTACACAACTTTATTAAGTGAACATGTTTAAAAATGAACAAAATGCAAATAAATTGTCGTAAGTTTGGTCACTGAACCCAACAGCCCGCAAAACCCAGATCTGAAGTCCAACTTCAGTGGTAAAGAGAACACAGTGATGAACAGATGTTTCTGGTCTGCTGTTAGTCACTTGATCAGAGTTAGTTCCTATTTATCTCACAGATTCTTTCTGTGTAAGACAAAAGGCAGCTGGGTTATAACCAGTGGTAATCTTGACTTTAGACCAAAGCTCTATGCTTTATGCTTTATGCTTTAGACCTAAGCTTCATGCTTAGGTCTAAAGCTCAAAGCTACTTTGAAGAAACGTTCTCCATTATGTGTGGCAGTCAACACGAAGCATCATTTATCCTCAGAAGACATTAAGAATTTATGTTTTGTCTGCTGTTGGCCACAAGCTGTGAATTCAGGATGGATGACTGTGTAATCGCTCCAAATCTGATTTTCTGACTTCATGTTTATGTAAGATTTAAGACTGAGCAAAAAAAAAAAAAAAGGAAAAAGAAAGAAAGAAAGAGTGGAATAATGGATGAGTCTTATTTTTCTGATAAATATCAACAGGCTGATGTCCTCGTCAATATTTCAAATGTTTCATTTTATGTTTGCCGGCTCTTCTCTCATTTTAGATGTTTGTATTTGTCATGAGGCTGTCAAGCAGAATGTTGGCGCATTTGTCAGTAAAATGCAGCTCCGAAAAGAACTTGTTATGTAAGGCTTGGCTCATATTTTTCATTCTTGACAGTTTAGTGGGTACATGGTATAATGTTTTCTGCTGCAGGGTATCGAACTCCTTAAAAGGATTAGTAGAAATATCTCAAATATATTACTAATATTTTTTCTTCATTTCAGTTTCTGCTTCTAAACTGAATTATGGTATTGCAGAAAGTTTGATCGCATTTTAATTCGATCAAACCACTACACTACACTGCAGGAGTGTAGTGGAAAAATGAGGGATTTAACATTTCTGGTTGGTGAATTTTACCTGGGAAAACTAAGGGTGCATTCACACCAGCCCGCTTTAGTCAAACTCTTCTTCGTTTGCCTAGAAAGTCTAGTTCATTTGGGGAGGTATGAATGCATAATCAAACCAAAGTAAAGTCAGAATAACTGTGTCGAGGTCTTCTTACAAATCCAGGCTGGAAACCACTCCAGAAGCAGATACGGTGCAGGACATTCTGGTTAAACACAAGACAAACTAGTCAAGAGCTAGCAGGAGAAATGACTTGTGGTCTTTTACCAAAACAAAAGAGAAATCCTACAACCACTAAAATCTCACATAACTCTCATGTCTTCTTCGGTGGTTTTCAATTACTTTTTGTCGTTTGACAATACAGTGTGAAAGTGAACTGTACCAGCTAGAAATGTTACAAATGTTGCAATTTTGGCTCCCAATCGAACCGTGTTACTGGACTCTCACTTGTGGAAACACCCTAAGCATTGCTGCTAGCATGCTACACAAAGTCCAATGACTATTGCAGCACTACAAAGGATCCTAAAGTAGAAAAAAATCTTACGTTAACCTCTAGACACCATAGAAGAAGAAATTTGGTCACATTGCTTTGAATTGCTTGCATCTGCCTGCAACTCAGAGACCCTAGGTCAACCAAAAGACAAGTTAATCCACCAAGTGCTGACTGGGAAATAAGAAGTGGGAAGCCTTGGGGCCAAATCAAAGCCCAAATCTTGATTTCACTGATAGACTGCAGGGTGGCTTGAAGCAGAAGAAACATGACAAACATCTTCCAGTAACCTCTGGCTGATTTTTAAGACAATAGAAGGCTACAAGAGGCGCCTAACTGAAGTTATTTCAAACCTTTGCCCTGATGCCACATTTTGTGAGGTATGGTGTCCTAACTTTTCCCACTTGGAAAAAAGGTAAATTTTTGTCTGGTTTGCTTGTCACTAATTTACTTTTTATGGTGCACTCAGGTGGTAGGGCACATGTACCATGTACATGTACCATGTGCAGGGGCCTCGATACAGTTATCCTGACTTCAATTCCCAATCTTGGATCATTTGCTGCATGTCTTCCCCCTGCTCTCTCAACCATATTTCCTGTCTACCTACTGTTCACAAAAACCCACAGGTGCCAAAAAACTCCCCTCTTGTTTTCAGACAAAAAAAAAAAATAGACATGAGTACAAACCGAGCTCACGGGGGGTTGTTGCTGGTGCCTGTCTCCAGCAGTCATTGGTTTGGTACACTCAGGACTTTTTGTCAAGGCTACAGAGAGACACACAGCATTGTCCACACAAACTGACATGGAACATTTAGAACAACCAATTAACCCAAATGTCACGTTTTTGAACTGAAGGAGGAGGAAGCCTGAGTACCTGGAGAAAACCAGGAGAACATGTAAGCTCCACGGACTCCATGGATTTGAACCCAAGAACTTCTTGTTGCAAGGAATCAGTGGTACCAACTGTTCCATCGTTCAACCAGCACACTCTCAGTCGAGTATAAATTAGCTCAGACTAGGTTAAATAAATGCATTAAATAAATGCATTAAATAAATACATTAAATAAATGCAAAGCTTATTAAAGGTTTGGAGAGTAATGGAGAAGATTGAAACAGTTCAACTTGCTGATTTCTTTTGTGCAGGAAAGCATTGAATTTCTTTTTTCCTTTTTTCCTTCCTGCTTTCACAGCCTTTCTGTTTTCTTACAGAAAAGTGTGAGATGATGCTGAAGTGTGGTTCTATTTTTAGTCTCAGTTTTCAAGATTCTCAGTGTTTCGTTTTTTTATTTTTCAGTCAAACATGGATGGCAAACAACAGGCACTGTTGCCTTGCAACAAGAAGGTGTTGGGTTCAAATCCTGGTCTATGATCTTTCAGCAGGACTTCTCATTCTGGAGTTGAATTTGAATCATTTATGATTGGATGTGCAACTTTTTATGATATATTTCTGCATATAGTTTACATTTGTTGTGAATTGGTGCTAAATTAATAAACTTAATTGAGCTCATTTGTGACAAATCAAAAGTGTGTGTTTTTTTTTTTATTATGATGCTCTGCTGCTCCAAATGCTCATGTTCTTTCATTGAATTTGCACAGATATCCATGTTACATTATTAGCATTTATGCAGTCAAACCCAATTGATTTTGCAGGGATTAGACATTTTTTTTATGTTTTTGATTGACTTGCATAAGAAGATATGACAGTGAATGATCCATTCTTATCTCATGAATCATGAGTTAGGTGTTTCTTTGTGTGACTGTCTCCGGAAGTTCCTGTACGTCACATCGTAGAGAGTCTTAAAGTATTTAGTTTTTTTAATCCTTTGAGTTGCACGAAATTTGAATTTTTGCAACTAAACACGCTAAAATGCAACAAATTCATTTTCTTTATTTTCTTTTAAATGCAAAGGCAAAAACAATTAAAAACAGAATTATGACCATCTTTTAATTAGCGATCTAACTTTCTCCCTGATGACAAAGAGAGGGGATCTATAAATGAATTATAAATGTGGGTGGAATGTAAAAGAGGAGACGGGCGTAATAAACGTGTGTGACATGGAGGAAAAGAGGAAGGGGCAGAGCTAGCTGCTGATGGTGGGGTGCTCTGATTCATCCTCTCCCAAAGGCAATTTATTTTGGTTAGCCGGAACTACAAAATCCAGCCCAAGTTTGGCTCGCTCTGCTGTGTGACGCAAAAGGGATATGTGTGTTTGGGAGGGAGACAGACAGGGATGCCTCCGTCGCAAGTAGGCCAATGATTTAAAATAGCAGAAAGCAACAGATCCAACTCAAGGAAAGAGTTTTAGGAATTACACATATTCGTTTTACGATTCAAGTCATCTTTTAAAATTATGTTTGTTTGTTTGTTTTTTCTCTGGTTCTTTGCTTGATGATTCGAAACGTTTATGTGAGACAAACAGAAGTAAAAACAAAAGAAATTTGTGAGGCAGCAAATTGTTTTGTATGGTACATATTGTACATCCTTCGACTCTTTTATTTGTTGTATTTTTCAACACTGTTTGCAGCAAAACAACAAATCATTACACTTTGGCTTTCTTAAAGGTTTATTGGACCATTTTGAAGTTCTGTTAATTTAATCTTTTTAATATCCTGTTTGCATTGCTAGAAACTAGCAAATTTCCAAATCATTGTCTCGACTATTCTGGAAAATTATGGAATTAAATTTGTTTCACAATATTAAACAAAATGTCAGACCAAAAAATAGAGTTGTGATCAAAACTTTTGGATTTAAAAAAAAAAAAAATGTTTCAAACAACAAAAAATATCTCAATCAAATTGTAAGAATTATTTTTCAAAAACAAACAATAAAATTGTTTCACAAGCTTTTTTTAAATTGAAATCACAATTTTTTGTTTGAAACTTTTAGTTTTGCATATCAGAATTGTTTGGTTGATAGCCTAAGTTTTTGGTTGAGTCTAAGATATTTTTTAATGCTCCCTTTTTTTGTAATCATGAAAATCCACCTAGCCCTTAAAAGCAACATGTACTCCCCCATTTACTTTGCATTAATCTGTCATTATTTACAAATTAATGCAAAATTGTACTTTTAATGGACTTTCAGGGCAATTTTTAGAGCAACTTTGCATTAAGAGTGCCATTTTTTCCTTTCATGACAACAGTCATAGACAGTCACAAAGACTCCTTCATCTTCATAACAGGTGTTTTGTCATGTCTATCTTATGCATACCCTGTCAAATAAAGTTTACTGAGTTTCGTTCTGCCAACCCATAGATTGACAACTTACATTTTCAAGCTACACCGAACTAGCATGTGCTGAATACTTCCCATGCCTGAGTGCAGGATCCCAAACTGCATCAGTGTGTCTGCAGGAAATGAATTTTGAGGAAGGCACCGTGGGTGGCTTACAAAACATTATTTTCGTCGGCGCTTGCTGACGATTCACGATTCTCAGACTTTGTTATGCAAGGGGTTAGTCACTGTGACGTGATTCATCTCTTGCTTCACCCTCTTTCAGTTTTCCCCTAAAATTCCTCAATCTGAACTCTTTCCGGTCGAGGTACAAGCTGTGAGTCAGTCAGAACGACCCTCTTTAGACATGAAGGGAAATTCAGAATTCGGTAAGGTTAGAAATATTCCCAAGTCAAAAGCATGTCTTAAGACAAAACAGCAAAGAAGCAGGTCCAAGTACAGATGAGTTTAGGTCGCACAAGTCTTAAACAGGAACTGTAGTTTATGGAGGCCACTATAAAGGCCACAGAACAGATGCGGGTCAAACTTTCTTGCATCTTTAAAGATCTACAAAGAGTAATTGAGCCTGTTTAAACCATCGCATTAATGTTTACTTGACCTTTTGTAGAGGCTTGCAATTAAGACATTGACCTCTTAGGCCTCCTTCAGTGTTCAAAAGTACTGTAAAGAAGGTTAAGGATGTAGAATGGAGTACTGCTGTTTCCTTTTGGCTAACATGACCTGACATGCTGACTGAGGCTAAAAGCTCTGTCAGAGTCTTCTTAGCATACATCGTGCTTAGCTAGCACCAGAGGCTAAAGCTAACTACTATCAAAAAAGGGCATACTCTTCTTAAACCAACTCCCATCTCTAAAAGGATCATAGAAATTTACTCAAATGCTTTTAAAAAAAATAATACCATTCCTCAAATACACCTATAACCACACAGAAACTAATGATTATTTACACAGGAAATAAAGGTTGGTGCCCCACCAAGGCTTTTCCTTTGAATAAAGAACAGAACATGTAAAGCATCTTTGACTCGAGTAAATGCCAGATAATAACCCCAAAATACAAACATGAAACACAAGAACAAAATGTCAGACAAAGTTTAAAAAACTCCATTCTTTAAGATGATTGAAGTTTGCTTTGGACTTGACAAGCCCTTAGCTTCAAATTTTGTGGGCAACTCAATGGGATTCATAGAAAGTCTCTGCTTTACAGACTTCAGACAACCCAGCAGCAACTAGCAAACACTTGGTGGTACCGCGTATCAGTTGAGCTCATTATAGGAGCAATTTGTCAGTGCAACGCTGGTTGAAACTTCAAAGGGTTAATAGAGGAGAGATGCGATGACTTCCTGAAGCCGGAATTTCAGAAAGAGCTGGAGTTTCTTAAAGAGACAGAGGCCCAATTTCAACAATAAAAAGACTATTTTATAGCACAGTAGTGCTATAAAATGGCATTACTTTGTAGCTGGGAAAACACATAATACTATCTCTTTAAAAATACCACAATTTCAGAATATTGTGATTTTAATAAAAAAAAGTCCAACCCTGCCCCTTCCCCTCACCCCCTCACACACATCCATCCAATCCTCCTGCTGCTGTATACCCCACACGCCTCCACCCCTAACCCCACTCCCTCTCTTACATAAGAGGGTGATAACACTGTTCACTGGGCTGCCAGGCGATCTGAATGAGGACAGAATTATGAATGAATAATCAGCCATTCTTAATCCTGTCTCTACCTCCCTGCATTCCACACTGCTTTATCACCATGAATATGAAACAGTCTGCAGGCTCTCTGTGTGGGTGCACGCATTTCTTCCCTCCTAATAAGCTCCAGCTTCTTTCACTCCTGTTGTCATCTTCGTTGCCCTCACCCATGGGTTCCGGATTGCAGCAGCATCTGGCGGTTGTTTGGCAGTGAAGATTAAATCCCGTAATCCTAAAATGAGCGGATGTAGCTGCGTGTGTGTTTGTGCGTGTTTGTGCATGCGTATACATGTTTGCAGGGGACCGGATGATTTCTGTTTGCCTTGCATCACGGCAACAGCGGCGGTTGATGATGACACTGTCGGCGCTCATTCACAAAAAAAAAAAAAGGTAGCCACTGTATGAAAGTGGGGGAAGGGAGACTGTTGAGCCACGGAGGGAGGGGCAAGATGCTGTCATATGCATGTTCATTCACAAATAGAAAAATGAGGACACTCCTGTTGCAGCTGCAGTGTGTTGCAAAAGTATGAATTACTGTAAGACATGTCAAAACTATCACATTAAAACCATAAACCTCAATCTGTTCTATGTATTTTATGACAGATAGATTATGGCGACATTAAATTACACACAAGTGGACTCCATTTTCTTAATAGGTGATTTCTGAAGGCAATTCGTTTTTGGCTTTTATTTAGGGGTGTCATGGTAACAGCAGGGCCGGCTCAAATATTCACTTCAGTCTTCCAATTCTTTTCGTTGTTCTGTCACAAAAAATCCAGGTAAGAAATCCAAATATTAAGGTTTCAGATTTGAAAATGTGAAGGTTTTTTTTTTCAGAGTCAAGTCCAGTTGTCTTGTGAAGCACTTTTCAGCAACAAGCCTTTGAAATGCCTTGCTGCTGAAATGTGCTGAACAATTAAACTTGATTGATTGACCTACAGACCGCCTAAAAGTCCACACGCAGCCACCAGACGCTTGCCCTCAGATTTGAAAATGTGAAAGGGTTTGAGGGACGTGAATATGTGCGAAATGCTCTAAATGTTTATTTATTCTTAGAGGCAAGCAGGTCAGCAGCCGGAGGAAACTGCAAATATCATTTTAAAAGTTTTAGTTTTCCACTCAAAGCTTTTTTTCTTGTAATCAGAACATTTTATCAGTTTTGTAATATTCTGATGATTGACAATACAAATGAGGGGACAAATATACTGCATTTTATTCTTTCTGTTTAATTTTTATATATTCATTGTGCTCTTTAAATGTTGGCAGCAGATGCACTGCTTTACCATTTACATTTGCTCTGTTCATCAGGGCTTTCTGAGTGAATTAACCATTGCTAAATGGACACATTTGGGTCAGTCAAAGTAATCAATGCCAGAGGTCATCCGCGCTGACATCCAGATATCCACTGACACACACTGACTGGAAAGAGGTCAAAGCTGGGGTCAGGAAGTGCACGCATGTGTCAGCGTAGGAGGCAAACTGATTGCTCTCCTGGATCCATGTGTTTGCGTCATTATCGAGTTTGTGTGTTTGTGTTTCGAACATCCTGTTACGGAGGAAATAGAAACCTTGCAGAATGGCAACTGATCACAGGAATCGCAATGACCTCGTTTACTCTACATGCTGGCAACATCTGTCGTGAATATGAACGCGACTGGTTTCCAAACATGTGCTTCCAGTTTGCGAAGGCCCTGGTGGTGGATGGCTACCCAGGCAGGGTTTTCTGCAAAAGCTTCGAAATGTAAACTGCTCTGTAGAGATGAGAGAAAACAGCCGTTTACAGGGTAACGACAAAACATTAGAAAATGATCGAAAGTTATGGTTTATTTCAGGAATAAAATTCAAAAAGTGAAGCTCATTAAGTAAATTTTAAATTCAAAATATCTAGTCATGATAGAATTACTCAGTGCAATCTGCTGCTTTTCCTCATACAATTGATCTTGGTTATCTGCTAAATTAATCACTGAAAGCAGATTAAAAAGTTTCTGAGTGATTGAATTGAAATGAATAATTTTTTTAAAAAAGTGCCTTTAGGCAACATTTATTGTGAATTGGCGCTATATACATAAACTGAATTGAATTTAGTTAGCAAAATCAAAGTGCTGAAAAGTTCAAGTAAAATGAATGAACAATTAAAACTGAAGACCATAGCTATTAACATTTTCTGTAAAATGTAACAAAGAAAATCCAGATTTGTGATCAGGCATAAATTGGGACAACCCTATTTGTGTTCTCTCTCAGACAAAAGCAAATGCATCTTACATGGGTGAGTCCCAACAGATTAGGGCTGCACGACATTAGAAAATCTTTCAATGTTGATGATATTGGTAAATATTGTGATGATTACACATTTGTATAATTTTTAGCAAAGTGTGGGGGACCAGGAGTTTGGATTCAGGAGGGTACAGGTAAACTCCATATTGGACTTCTATTACAATTAGAAACATATAATTTTTAGTGATGTTATTGTTGTTGTTATAATATATGTAAATGTTTGTCACTGTGGCTTCTCGGTTCTTTGATATTTTTTTCTCTCTTTCTGCAGGTGTGGAAGCAGACAACTAGGTCAGTGATTCATGGGTTTGATTGAACTCTAGGGTTTCAATGAGTCAGTCTCAGGGTTCAGCAGATTCTCTGCCTCGGAGGTAAAGACACTTGTGTAAAGTTGTGATGACACGCCCCGCTTGGCCGTACATGCTCACATATTCATGATGTCCTTTGATTAAACTAATTTATCTTAGGTGTAATTCCAGTACCAAAAATTAACTTGTGAGTCTCTCTCACCTGAGAATGTGAACCTGTACTGGGCTGATTCTGCCTTCAAATAATTGTAACAATGCTCCTCTAGAAGATTCATAACTTAGAACTTAAAAGTCTGAAACAGGAACAGGTCTGTAAAAACGCCTGTGTGCTTCACTCAGGAGAGAGATTCATTTGATGCATCAAAGAGTGATGTCATCACTGCTGATGTCATTGTTACCAGTGGAACTGAACATTCTACTGGTCCATTCACATCAAACACGTTTTGAGCATCAGGAAAGTCTGGTTTACATTCAAAGTCTATGTGGAGTGTTGGATGCACTTGATGTGTCAAACCCTCCAAATGGTTCAAATTGCGCCGCACTAGACTCTCAAAGCGCCTCCACATAGACTGAATGCAAACCAGACACGCCTGATGCTCAAAACGCATTTGGTCTGAACGCACCATTATATGTCTAGTGTCAAATTAGGTCAGTGCTTCTCGATTCCAGTCCTCAGGCATCCCCTGCTCTGCATGTTTTAGATGCGTCTCGATTTCAGAACAGCTGATCCAAATGATTGCATGACCTCTTCTGCAGTCATTAAGTACTGCAGAAGCCTGTTAATCACCCACAGATTCAATCCAGGTGTGTGGCAGAAGGGGAAACACCTAAAACATGCAGGGCAGGTGAGCCGCCTGAGGAGGGGAATTGAGAAACACTGCATTAGTTCCATCATATTAGGACCAAAGTCTGGTCCTAATATGATGGACTCATTGATTTGGGTCAGGGGTAACATTGTATTTCTGCCAATTGTATAGCTGCAGTTCACTAGTAGTCTAATGTATTGAATGTTCTTAGACACATTCAATGCATTAGAAACCAATCAGACACTTTTAACAAATATTCATCCATCCGTCATCTCACACACTTATCCTTACACACACACATTCACACCTTAAGATAATTTAGAGAGACCAATTAATCAATTAATTAATGCAGAGTTTTAGCAAACCTGGGTTTGGATAGTTACCTAGGTCAGTACCAGCCGGGTGTTGGTCGGCGTAAAGGGCGAGCCGGGCATAGCTTACCCTTCCTGCCAATGCCAACATGAAGGCCCTCCATGCAACCAGTGGAGGTTGATTGCATGGGCGTCTGTCTGTCCTCGGTCCTCCATGTTTGTGTGGAGGTCTGGCTTTGCGTGGACTCCTCTCTTTGCAACCTGGATGTGGGTCGGTGCAAAGGCCAAGACAGACTATAAATAAAACCATATTTTATTTATCACTAAAGGAGGGTTCAGTGAATCCGCATATGAAACTAGTGGGTTCGGTACCTCGAAACAGGTAAAGAATCACTGCACCAGGGTGTTATTTTGCATTCACGTCATCCTTCTTTCTCTCCTCAACTATGATTTCATTCTTTGCCTTTAAACTTTTTGCCCCACCTCTTTCCCTTTCATTTTTTTTCTCTTTTTCCCATGCTTTTCTGTCTACATGTCCATTTGAAAAACAATTTCTAATATCTTTTTTATATGTAAATCATGTGAATTGACCATCTTTTTGGCCTTAGAACATTTCAGTACATGCAACTATAGTTACTCCCCATCCCTGCTCAGGAGTCAACCAGCTTGCTTCGAGGAAAAATCCTGTGGGTTTTCTCTTCCTAAAACATCCAGAGTTGACCAGTGAAAAACAGTGTAAACGTTCACGCCAAAGCAAAGTATTACAACATGAGCTGAGCTCCCATTAAGTTTGTCATGTAAACAAAATTCTCATAACGTGATCTCCACACAAACACATTCATTCACAACACTGACCCGTGTCATCAATCCACCACCAGACAGCCTGAACCATTGACACAAGCAGGACAGATGCACAGAATTGTTTTGGTTGTGCCAAATTGACTGACTCTACCGGCTAAATGTTACAGCTCATATCAAGACTCATCACACCAGATGATGTTTTTCTAATCTATTCTTGTCTTACATTGTTGAGTGTGTGAGAATTGCAACTCTCAGTTTCCCGTTGTTAACTGACAGAAATGGCAGCTGGTGGGATCTGCTGCTGCTGTACATCTGCTTCAAGGTTTTGCATGGTGGTCGTTCAGAAATGATATTCCACATTCCTTAGTTGTAATGAGCAGCTATTTAAGGTGCTGTTGCTTTTGTACCATCTGAATCCAGTCTGCCTTTTCTTCTGTTCCCTTAGCTGCTATTTCCTGAGTGTTTTTCTGTGAACCAGTGACATAATTGTCTACAAAAATAACAACAACATCAACAACAAACTCAAGTTTATCAACAGTTTCTAAAATCCTCAAACCAGCATATCTAAAGTCTTTTAAATCAAAGTCTTTTAAATCTGACTTGTTCTCCATTCTGATGCTCAGTTTTAGTTTCAGTTCATCATCTTCATCATGGCCATCAGTGTCTCCCACCAGCTTCCTCAACTTTGCAAAGACAAACAACTGTTGATGGTGGATGGATTTTGCCAAGCAAAACTTGTCATGCCTGAGACTTAACGCTACATTAAGGGAGTGGTGTGTGATTGTATTCAACATAAATCGGTGTCAGTGTAAATGACCTAAAGGCCTTTTATTTCTTTTTTTTTTTTTTACTTAAGAAAAACTCTCTTTAAAATGCAATCCAACTCTGAATTGATTGAACCTTACTTGATCTAGCAGCAGGACAAAAAGAGTTTGGTTGTGCTGCCATCTGGTGGGCATGTGTGGAATTGCAGCCTTTAGATAATTAAGGCTGCAGATAAATAAAACTTTTCATGCAAAAACATAATATTTTTGATAAAAGCAAAATATCAAAAATATTTTAAGTAGTTGTACTTAAAATCATAAGTACAACTACTTATGATTTTCATATGAAAAGGGGATAATCGAAATATATTCTAAATTTATGTGAGATGAAAATATTTACTGTAAATGGATGTTAAAGCTTAGAGAAACTTTTATCTTTTTAGGGTTGAGGCCCATATAACTAAAATATATAACTAATATATGGGTAGAAGCATCATTAGTTGTGTATTCTTTTGAGTGTTTTTGACTTCGGTTTTGTGAAATTATTGAAGTCTGGTTTAGTTGTTGTCATCTGCTGTTCTGTAGTTGCATCACAGTGGGGGGGGGAGTTACCAAGTAGAGGCAGATGGTCCCTCCAGTGGTCACTAAAACAAAGTACAACTAACGTGTTAATTCTTTTACTCCCATTTTTATACTACTGCATTCTCCTCAGGGATGATTGAATCCCTGAGGATGATGGTGGCTGAAGCCAGTATCACGAGTCGCTGTGAGGTGAAGCGCGGAGAGAAACGGGCAAAGAACATACCGCTGGAGGACACCGGTCTTAATGGTTGTATGCTAATCTTGAACCCTTGTCTCTGCACAGATGTATGAAAGAAAAAGGTTTAACAAAATAAAGGATTTTTTTTTTTTTTTTTACCAATGAAAAATGCATTTAAAATAATACATTTATTAGCCAAATTATATTTTTTTGTGTGTGTTTTTATTCAAGAGCTGCAGTGCAATTTGAATTTATGCCAATGCAAAGAAAGGCCCTTGGTAAAAGAGGTTACAATCCAGTGGTTTATATGATCCTAAAGGGTGACTCCAGGTCACTTGAACCAGCACTAACTTCTCGTGAACTTTGGTAGAAAAAGAGCAATTCCTTTCTCCAGTTGCGTGTCATTTCAAAGCACGCTTTTCACGCGGATGATACTGTAACTTTGTTCTTGTGACTTGACGCCAACACCAGGTTACTTGCATTCACAATAATGTAGGCTGTCGGAAGCTGTTACAGTAGCACATGCTGGTCACTTGTTTTGCATGCATGTCATGGGTTACTGACGGGACTGCTTTTGTCTCAGGCATCACAAGAATTCATGCTTCAAGCCTGTAGAGGTTCATTTTATTCCACATGTCTCATTAGCTACTGATGAGACAGATGTTGGAAATTTGCAGTGATTTTTTGCACTGTCTTAAAATATAATGGCAAAAAGTAAATTTTGACTTTATATGAACACAATGACACTAAGGACAGAAGCGCTTCCAGGACAGAGGCAGTTCTGCTACTTTATTGCACTCCTCCACGCTGACGGTACAAAGAATCCTTTCAGGCCCTGCAATCCTGTTTAAAATCTCTTCACACACCTTTGTATGGGTTATAAACAGACACTTTGTTGAAATTGTAAAGTTCCACTTTGAAGTCAGTTGTGTTCCAAAGACACAAAAACAGCAGGAGTAAAAGAGGCTCTAGTGTCAAATCCTCAATAAAGACCTCAGCTAAGGGTGTTCTTTGTGTTGAAAATATAAGTAACTAAAGACTCAAATGAAGTGTCCCTCCAATGCGAGGAACACATTCATTCTTCACAAAGGTATCTCAGATATTCGTTTTCATGTCAACCTGAATTTAGAGACTCGAGCTGCTTTTCAGTTGTCCCTACTGGGTTCACTGTCACTTCAATAGTGGATGATGCCAAATGGCCCAATGAGTCTCACCAGGCAGCTTCTGGCTTCTGGTGGGTCTGCTCAGGACAGAGAAATCATTTTGTTCCTTAAGGCCTACATGAAACAACATGGTATGCATTAATAGCTGCATTTCCATGCTCCATATAATTATGCAATTTGACATTTTGAAAATAAATTTGCTTAATGGAAACATGCCAATTTTGAAAAAAAAAAAAAAAAAACATTTTTTCAATAAAATGTTTTGGCATGAGGATGATATTCTATTTTTGGGGGGAAACAAAATTTGTGTCTTAAAAAAAATAAAAATAACTACATACTATATAAATAACTATGTATATATATACTGTATATGCATATCTTCTTTAACATACAGTAGGTGCTGTATATGTGTTGTAATTGTTCAACAGCACAGATGTGGTCATAACTCAGATTTAATTTCTGTGTTCACAAAGGTGATTGTAAATTAAGTATGAAAGACAATGCAATTTTCTGGATAATTTCTTTTTAAATGCATCACAGACTATGTGCAAAATATAATTACAGACTTAAGCCTTTGAGCCTTTTAGAGCACTTAAAGCTGCAATATGTATATATATTTTATAAAATATATATACATATATAAATATATGTGTGTGTGGGTTTTTTACACATTTGTTAAAACTGTCCCCATTTCAAGTAATCTGTGAAAAGATCCAGCTCCTCTGCCGCCTGAGCTTCTCTTACCGTCTGATGAAATGGATCGCTCTTGACCAGAAACAGCCAATCAGAGCCAGGATGAGGGTCCTAACACTGCCAGTCAATGCTGTCAAATGTGCTAATGGGAGAGAAACAACTTACCGTTGCAGAAAAAACTGTTTCTCTGCTGTCATCAGAGGCCACGCTAATTAGCCTTAGCAGTCATTACAGACCCTGCTCTCAAGAAGAAACTGTAGTCTAGCACAGAGAAATAGGGATTGGGTTAGCACTGGGACAAGGATTTTTTTTTCACATTTTGTCTGTCTCATATATAACAAAATAGTGACAGTTTCAACAACTACGTAAAAAAAAAAATGTATAAAAGTTACGTACTGCAGCTTTAATTCCAACTGAAAATACAAGAGAGAATATGACCACATGATGAAGTCGCCAAGTTCCCTGTAAAAAGCACTACTGAACCACCTACTACTCCCACATTACAGGCTAATTCACATTTGCGGTTACAGTAGCACATGCTGGTCACTTGTGCACATCTAGATCACAAGTTTCTGCCTGAAAGCTATTTCTCTGAGGTTTCGCAAGGATTTAGGCAATCTGAGCCTTAAGGAAGCATAAACTTTGAGCTTCAGTCGCACATATAGCGAAACCTAACGATACCCCAGCACTTTCTTACATTTAGAGTAATTATTTTTCAAATTGAAATAGCACAGTTGCATTTGATTTGTCTTGTATATTGGTCACAACACCACTGCATGTCCTGTGTGAAGATATTTGAGGTACAACCAATCAATTTGATAGTGATGTCACAGGAAGAACTGGACAGAAATACAAATCATGGCCATGAGTTTCCTCATGTGGACATTGATGATTCAGTGATTATTTATGATTCTACTACTTTTCCCTGTATTGATGCACAGAAGTAGCATAGAGTCACACTGTCGAAGTCATGCAAATTATTAGCAAGTAGACAAACCAATTTCTGCTCTGCTGTAACTTCAGAATACAGATTGGAATTTTTACATAAATTAAAAAAAGCTTAAAGTATAATTTCACATTAATTGAACTCTAAAAAAAGAAAAAAAAACATTTACAGCTCAGGAAAAAAAATTAAGAAACCACCTAAAATGATCAGTTTCTCTGATTTTACTTTTTAGAGGTATATGTTTGAATAAAATGAACGTTTTTTGATTCCATGAACTACTGACATGTCTTCAAAATTACAATCAAAAATTTAGTATTGATTTGCAGAAAATGATAAATGGTCAAAATAATGAAAATGACACAGCACTTTCAGACTTCAAATAATGAAAAGAAAACAAGTTCATATTCACTTAGAAACAACAATACTAATGTTTTAACTCAGGAAGACATCAGAAATCAACATTTGGTGGAATAACCAGCAGGTTTTCAATGAGGCACAGTGCAGTTCATTTTTATCAAATATGACTTAAGAGACATTTGACATTGCAATTTAATGCCTTGAAATTGGGCCTCTGTCTCTTTAAAAACTCCTGCTCCTTCTGAAACTTTTCTGGAAGTTTATTACAGATTTGTTTCAGTTCATTCTCTTGTATCAATAAACTGTTCAAACTTCTTTTTACTGACAGTAATCTTGCCTATATTTGTTGCCTCCATTTGTTGCCTCCAACTAAACCAATTTGACTTAGGGTCAAAAATTTATGCTGTTAAATGATAAAGTCATTTGCAGATATATAGACTGAATATAGAATATAGTTAGACTCAGGAAATCAGGGCTTCTAGACTCCATCTGCACGGAAACGCGGACCGTACTCGTTAGCCTTGGACTACTTCGTCGAGCGGCCAGCGACACAGGGGTCCCTCCCAAAACCACAGGCCCCCCATGGAGACGTCGTAGACGGCGGTAGGAAGCAGAAGCGCGGCTGCCGCGGAGGACTAACAGCTAAGCTAAAAGCTAACCCGTACAGATCGCCGCTTCCTTCACTGCTGCTCGCCAACGTACGCTCCCTGGAAAACAAAATGGACCATCTCAAGCTGGAGCTACACTCAAAGCTGGAAACAAGAAACTGCTGTGCCATTGTCCTCACTGAAACATGGCTCAGTGCATCGGTCCCAGATAGCGCAGTTAGCCTGGACGGGCTAACAACATTCAGAGCCGACAGAAGCAGTGCTCTCACAGGTAAAACCCGTGGGGGTGGCGTTTGCATCTACACGAAGAACAGCTGGTGTAACAACGCTTCCTGGGTCTCCAGTCACTGCTCTACAGACATTGAACTCCTGTCTGTGAGATGTCGACCCTTTTATCTGCCACGTGAGTTCACCAGCGTCACCATTGTTGCTGTTTACATCCCACCCATACGAAGCAAGCCCTCAGTGTTCTCTACAACAACATCACGGACATGCAAGCCACACAACCGGAAGGTGTTTTTTATTGTTGCTGGCGACTTCAACCAGGTCAACATGAAGACCGTGCTTCCAAACTTTTACCAACATGTGGACTTTGCTACTAGAGGGGAGAACACTCTGGACCTTGTCTACACCAACATAAAGAAGGCCTACAGAGCAGCCCCCCGCCCCCACCTAGGCTCCTCAGACCATCTCTCTGTCATGCTAATTCCTGCATACCAGCCACAGCTCATCAGAGAGAGACCTGCAGTGAAGAAGGTGAGAGTATGGCCTGAGGGCGCCATGTCTGCACTGCAGGACTGTTTTGAGTGCACTGAATGGGGCATCTTCAAGGAGGCAGCAACAAACAACCAGCGCATCAACGTGGAGGAGTACGCTGCATCTGTATCCGACTACATCAGTTGGTGCATGGAAAATGAGACAGCAACAAAAACAATAGTCACTCGGGCAAACCAGAAACCTTGGATGACCAAGGAGGTTCGAACGAAGCTGAGAGAACGCAATGCTGCGTTCAGATCTGGTGATGCTGAGGCTCTCAGGTCAGCGAGGGCCAACCTGAACCGGGCCATCAGAGACGCTAAGTGAGCCCACAGCCGGAACATCCAGGGTCTCTTCCAGGACTCCAACAACACCAGGGAACTGTGGAAGGGCATTCAGTCTGTCACAGACTACAAACCCACACCCCCACCCTGCCAGAACGACACTGGCTTCCTCAACGAGCTCAATAACTTCTTCGGAAGATTTGAGGAGCTGAACAACAACCCTGCGAGGAAAGCGATGCCACACCCTCGATGAACAGGCGCTCAGACTAGAAACATCAGCAGTGCGGAAGGTTCTGAGGAAGGGTCAACGCACGGAAAGCTGCAGGTCCGGACAACATTCCAGGTCGGCTAATCAAGGAATGCTCGGACCAGCTGGCCCACGTGCTCACGGACATCTTCAACACGTCCCTGGACCAGGCTGTCGTCCCACGGTGCTTCAAGTCTGCCACTGTCGTTCCGGTCCCGAAGACAACCACCATCACATGCCTTAACGACTTCCGCCCCGTCGCACTCACATCCTCCATCATGAAGTGCTTCGAAAGACTTGTTAAGGACCACATCATTTCCACGCTCCCCCCATCACACGACCCTTTCCAGTTTGCATACCAGTCCAAGCGCAGTGCTGAGGATGCAGTCTCCACTGCTCTCAACCTGAGCCTGGTGCATCTGGAGGAGAAGAACACCCACGTGCGGATGTTGTTCCTGGACTTTAGCTCAGCGTTCAACACGATCATTCCCCAAGACCTGGTGGGCAAACTGGGCCTCTTAGGAATTAACACCCCCTCTTAGGAATTAAAAACTGGCTCTGAACACCTCCGATGTCATCACCCTGAACACTGGCACCCCTCAGGGCTGTGTTCTGAGCCCCCTGCTGTTCACCCTGATGACCCATGACTGTCATCCACACTTCAGATCCAACCACATCCTGAAGTACGCGGACGACACCACAGTGGTGGGCCTCATCCGGGACAACAACGAGACGGCCTATAGGGAGGAGGTGCGGCATCTAGTGGACTGGTGCAGAGGAAACAACCTGATCCTGAATGTCAACAAGACCAAGGAGATCATCATAGACTTCAGGAAATCCAGACCCACCCACACACCACTCCTCATCAATGACTCAGCTGTGGAGATCGTCAGCAGCACCAAGTTCCTGGGGGTGCACATCAACGAAAACCTCAGCTGGTCTCCTCACATCTCCTCACTGGTGAAGAAGGGCCAGCAGCGCACGCACTTCCTGCGTCGGATGAAGAGAGCATCCCTTCCGCCCCCCATCCTTCAGACCTTCTACAGAGGGACCATCGAGAGCCTACTGACCAGCTACATCTCCATCTGGTCTGGGAGCTGCAAGGCCTCTGACTGGAAGTCTCTACAGAGGGTGGTGAGGACAGGGGAGAAGATCACGGGGGCTCTGCTTCCCTGCATCAAGGACATCGCAGAGAGGCGCTGCCTATCCCGCGCTCACCAGATCCTCTCTGACCCCACCCACCCCAACCATGGACTGTTTTCCCCTCTGGCGTCTGGCAGAAGGTTCCGAAGCAACTTGTGCAGAACAACCAGACTACTGAACAGTTTCTTCCCCCGGGCCATCAGATTGCTTAACGCCACATAACACCCCTTCACACACACACGCACACACACATACACACACACACACACTCACAAACCAAACCACCCCCCCATGGACATGGTCAACACACGCACTTTTAGCTTTGTTTACAATACTGAACTTGTGGATTCTATAGCACCTTATTATTATTCTTATTCTCAGCTCTTATATATTTTCAGCCATATTGTATTTATTGTGTAGTGTAAGGTTTTAGCTCTGTTGCACTTGTAGCCAAGTAACGACATTTCGTTGTCAAGATTCACCTTGTGTTCTCTTTGTACAATGACAATAAAGGAAGTCTAAGTCTAAGTCTAAGTCTAATCCGGTCTTTTGTTTGTTTTTGTGGTATTTTATTTTCCTTTCCCCAGATTCACACTAAAGACCAATTTCAAACTCAACACAACATTAAACAATTTCCTAAACCGATGCTAACAATACTTACAAAGAATGATTTATTTATTTATTTTATGACAGTTAATCTCAATAGAGCAGACATAGTTCATAAGATGAAAAAAAAATGGAAGATCCAATATTTTCTTGTCTCATTGAATAATATTATTCTAAATTTAATGCAACAATTTCTATTAAAAAAAAAACAAAAAACCTGGCTTTATGCAAATTAACTCAGTTTTGTAAGGAATTAAATGCAACATAAATGTCTAAAGCTGTGTCCGAATTCAGGGTCTGCATCCAGTTTGTTTTTCCATCATGTGTTACTGGTTTCTGTTTTACTTTTCGACTTTTATAGTAAAGGATGTTCATAGTAAAAAGGAAATCTTTTAGTTTGATTCTAAAATGTTCAAACGTGTATTGCACTTTTCTACAAGGAAGTTTGTAGATGAATAATTTACAAATGTAAATTATTGCACTTTTCTACAAGGAAAGGTGCAATAATTTACATTTGTAAATGAATAATTTACAAATGTAAAAGTCTCCAGATCTCAAATAGGACATTAAAGTCAAATAAACCTAATATGTTCGAAGGCTTAACTGTAAACAATCAAACCGATTTGCTCTGTTTTGGAATACTTCAGTAAACCAAACGTTTTACAACTAGATATTACCTGTCTGAATAATATCAGTGTTTAACTTCCACTCATTGGGGAAAGCTAGCTGCCAGCTGGCTGTTAACGCAGCGGGAGCAGACATGTCTGACAATATCAGAGCAGTATTGCAATTAGATGATGTATTGATGAACCGAGCAGATATTTGAGACGTACACACTAACATTCTCGCTTAAAATCGTTGCATCAGATTATTTGTGTTATCTAAAGTATAATATGGCAAAATAATTTGCCGCTCTTCACCACTATTGTCAAGCTGCCTGAACGTCTGGTTTGTACCCACAATGAATTATGGGAAGTGGTGGGCCGCGATGGATACACCGGACCCATCCTTCAAATTTGGGGAGAAGAAGAACACATTTGAAGGAGTCTTCGAATCCGGACATGCCTACAAATCCATCCTTCGAAGGATGCAGACACTGAATTAAGACACAGGTAAGATGTCAGTGTCATGGTTGCCATGACAATCAGTTGTCATGGCACCCAATTAGATGTCCTTTCAAAATAAAGCTGCCGGTGCTCAGAATTTCCTATCGGAATACCTTTTCACTTAACAATCTAGTGTCATAACATCACACTGCTACACTAGTCTTTCAGTTAAGAAAGATTAGCACCCAATCTTTCTTAACTTTTAAAGAGTTAAGAAAGAGAGAAACCCTGGGATTCTCCAAATTACACTTACGGCATAAATATTCTCACTCAAGACCTGCATAGAAGTGGATAAGTCTCACAAATTCATGTGACAAATCATCTTATACCCTTGTTAGATCCATCGTCACACATCAGCAGACACATGACTGCAAGTCAAAGTAGCCGAAGCTTTCATTCGCTCACGAGCACAGCGAGGAACATTTCAGAGAGCGGGAAAGCAAGTAACAAAATACCGGAGCCACACTCGTTTTGAATGTGGCACTATGATCCTCTGGTGACGTGGGGCTGTTGTTCACGGGATACCTCTCCCCTTCTGCAGTCAGTTGAGAGCTTTAATCCTGTCCGGTATTGTCACTGAGGGCCAACAGAAGAAACGACGCTCTGTCTTACCTCTGCTACCAGAATGCATCCGACTAAAGAAGAGAACATTGAGCTGGGATTCGATCCTGCATTTGGGGTAAGTAAAATGTCATCTGAATTCTCTTTAAAAGTTTAACCGGTGCTTTGCGAGTAGAAACTTTAAGTTCAAATGATATCATAACATTACTAATCAGGACTTTTTCTTTTAAATTGAATTTTAGTTATATTTTTAATACAATGGACAGAGGGGTAACCTAAGTACAGAGCAGAGTAAAGGCTAAAAATAAGCCACAGTGGAATGCAGTGACTAAAGCATGAATGAGTTTCACCAAGCACGAGGATATTTTAGTGGAATTAATTTTAATGCTTTCAAAACATATGGGTCGAGAGGTTTTTTTTCTCAACCAATATGCCAGATTTAAAATAGTGAAGAGCTAAAAACCCCCAAAGTAGACAGTAATAAATACAGCTGGACGTGCTGTTTGTTGTGAACATTATTTTTGTCACAGTGACCTAAATTTGTTTACAGTCACATTATGGAAACTTTTCCTCCTTACATGGACTAACAATTTTTAGGGTTATGCTGCAGACTTGGATGTAGGTCAGAATATGGAACAGTTATTATGAATAAGCTGAAAGGAACTCTGAATAAAATCATTTTCAGTCAGTTTCATGGCCTCCATGGTGACATGAACCCCACTGTGAGTGTGGGAATGGAGCAAAACAGACTGCATAGGGTGCACAAGTGTTCACAGCTGAGTCAGAGGTTGATATTGTTCCTTTTTTTTTGTTTTCCCTCAACAAACTTTTGAAGTACTTTGGATGACGGGGAACAAAAATGCTGACACACAGATGTGTGAACATGGCAGGCGGTTAACATGTGTACACGCAAAAACACAAGGTCTAATTATCTACATCCTCAACTGACAGTCATTGTAAAGCGGAATGTGAGGCTCCCAAATGCTGAGTTAGTCGTTAGACAAGACAAAATGAGCCAATGCAAAATACCAGGTTGGTTAGAACAAAACAAAATGTTACCAATTTTTCACTGAGAATTAAAAGTCTCTAATCTGATGCCTGGTTCACCAGGCAAGATTTCATTTATTTATCCATTTATTTCAAACAGGTTTTTAAAAACAAAGAAAACAGCTAAACAGTAGGACAAGAGAAAACAGATGGATACTCAATTGAAAACAAAAATAATTAGCATTCCTCTTCTTTTCTGTTTGAAAAGGAGTAGAAAGAAATGAATACTTATTGAATCTCATCCTTTATTTCAATTTAATGAAATATGTTGCTTACCAGAAATTTGTACTTAAGAACATATTATGGTATTTGTACAACCAGATCAATTTACTGTGCTAATTTATGTAATATCATTTATTTTTTATATTAAAAAATTAACACAAATTGACTCTCATTGCAGGACAAGAAAACTGACTGACCTGTAATGGCAGTAGTAGTAATGACAATTGTAAATAATAACCAGACACACAGCATCAGAATGATTTAAAATTGAAGGCTGATTTCCAAGGCCAGAGAGACCCTGCACATAAAAAATTAAAAATAAAAAAAACCCCAAATCTCAGTTGTAGCAGGTGTGGTTGCAGTGGTTCACACACTATCAGTATTTGAACCTTTTCCAGATTTTCTCTCCTTTTCCAGATTTTCTCTCCTTCAGCCTTCCTGTTCTGTGAGCTTCTCATGTCAAGCTCTGCTCTCATGACAAACGCCTCAATATTCCTGCTGGGATCTTTTCTCTGCGTCAGTGACGGCCGAATGAAGCAGCGTTACTTGGTGCGTTATTCATTGCTCACTAGTGACGCCTGGTGTTGCACTAAATCTGTGACAATCTTGACGCTCAAATAAATCATTCATGAAAAAATATTAGAACATGTGCAGTGTGTCGCAATGGCATTTTTATCAAATCCATGTAGGATCTGTTGATTCGATTTAACTTTGTCGTGATTTCGATCCAAAGTAATCCTGCTGCTGACTGTCGGCTAAGGTTGGGTTTTATTTTTCCTCATTGTCAACTAATTTAGTAATCAATTAATTGTCAAATGTTTGGAGAGAACTGGTTCTGATTCTTCAGTTATCTATAAAGAGAATTTTCACCTTCCAATAACAACACAATTATTATAATTATGATAATCGCTATTATTAGTGGGATTAAATAAAACTAAAGTGAAATGAAAGTAATAGTAATATCATCACTGGTGTAAATCTGATGTTGCTGCAATAATAATAATAATAGCAATTATTACTATTGTTATTATTTATCTTATACCTGCTCTGTGTGAGATTTTATAACAGAATACAATTACAAATAACACAACAAGAAACAGCTAAGTTTGGCTAAACTTAATAAAACTCTAAACTGTTAAACTTTAAATACTAATATTTACTTAAATAAAAAAAGTTATCTAAACAAAGAAACTGTCCAATCAGCATTTAAGCCTGCTGAGCCCTGACCCCCTTCTTTTGCCTGGCAACTCCAAGGCAGGCAAGTACCAGCAGGAAAACAAAGTAATAATCTGAAGCAACCAAAATTAACTTTAACTTGATAGAAATACATGTGTAAACTAAATGTGCCCACTAACAAATATAACAAATGTCTCCAAATCAACTAATAAATGTTTTATTGAAGCTAAAGCGTTTCTGTGTTTGTACAAAAAATTAAATTGTGCATAAAAAGAGTTACAGACATAGGAAGGGTCATCACACATGCCCCCATCTTGGATTACCATGAGCTTTAGGAAACAATTAGCTTGAGTTGCTGGTAGATCTGTAGACTATGGAGGGTTAAGAACTGCAGATTGTTTTTGTTTTTCATATTAAAATTCTCAGCATTTGAATTCAATTCAACCGGTGCTCTAAAACCAGGCATTTCTCTCTTGCACACCCAACTCAATTCAGTTTGTTTCTATAACACCTGTTCACAAGTCACATATAAGCATAAATATAATCAATGAAATATTAATCAACAATCTGATTTGTAACGACAGCAAAATGTTATGTTTCAATTGTTGACTGTGTTCTATGTCTTTGTATGTTTGTGTTTTTTATGATGTAAAGCACTTTGAAATGCCTTGTTGCTCAAGTTTGCTATACAAATAAAATCGGATTTGATTTGATAAGCCACACATGCATTTCAATCGACCATACTTATCAAACAGTAAATTACGTTCAGTTAATAAACTCAAAGTAGTTTAAAAAAATGTTCTGTCCAAGGAAACCCAACAGATTGTATCGAGTCATTCAGTTCTCCTGGACAAGCAAACAATTTCCACAGTATTAAAACACAAAATGTTGGTCTACTTTCTAGTGAAAATATCTCAGCACACCTGAAATAAGACAAAAGTAACTTACAAGTAACTTTTTAGCAAGAAATAGGACTTTGTCTTAAGTTAATAATTCCATAATGTTAATGAACAGGGAAAAAAATATGTCAATGGAACTTGTTCCATTTTTATTTGTAAATTAGTAATGCCTTATTTCAATTGGGCTATTTTCACTAGAAAGCAGACCAAAAATACTTGGTAACATTTTGTGTTTTTGCACTTCAGGGAAACAAAGTCACATTCTCACCGGAGTCTTCACTGAATATATCTTCATCCTTAATTTAATTTAATCTGAACGCACACTTGACATTTACTTGTCAAGTGCAAATAGTGGTCTATCTAAAATCACAGCCACCTTTTCTTTCTTAATCTTCTTTGTTTGAGTAAATTAAATGATATTTTGAAAAGCAATGGCTTGCTTTAACTCTCGCAAATAATGCAACAAATATGTGTGCCTTCCTCTGCATACGTTCTCGCTAACTGCTTCAGTGATGGCCAGTAGATGGAAGCAAACGCTTTCACATGCGATCTCCAGAGCCATTTTGTTTTTAGTGAAATACCTGCTGAGAAACTGTAACATTGACGTAAAAACAGAGATAAAATGCAGAACCGGCTTGTCTCACCGGTTTAAGTTGTGTGTGTGACTTCAGTAACGATAAGATATGAAACATTCAGCCCCCCTCTTATTTATTACCAAATCAAAAGGCTTTTTCCTCAGAGAAATGATCAGTTAGTTGCTTTCCGGAACAACACAGAATGTCCTAATGCATTACAGCAAACCTTGAAACATAACAAATAAAAAGAGAAAGGCTTCCTGTCATCAACGCGTTCTCTCTCCACCATTTTTCTGTTTCCTGTTTCCTATAAAACAGCCACAATGGAGTTTCACAGCCTTTAGGAGACCAATTCAAAATCCATCAAAGGATTTGTAGACTGGAAACCCTTTTTTGTTCTTCTTACCATGTTAAAACGTATGTTTGGTGGTTTGTCAGGAGTTGGACACAAAGCAGAAGAACTTTTCAAGAAACATCTTCCACACATACAGCAATGCAAGTTAGCTTAAAAATGACTATTTTCTGAAGATTGAAAATGTTTGTTTGTTTTTTTTTTATAAAAATGACTTTATAATTAGGGCTGCATAGTGGCGCAGTGGGTAGCGCTGTTGCCTTGCAGCAAGAAGGTCCTGGGTTCGATTCCCGGCCCGGGGTCTTTCTGCACGGAGTTTGCATGTTCTCCCTGTGCGTGCGTGGGTTCTCTCCGGGTTCTCCGGCTTCCTCCCACAGTCCAAAACCATGACTGTCAGGTTGATTGGCCTTCCCAAATTCTCCCTAGGTGTGAGTGTGTGTGTGCATGGTTGTTTGTCCTGTTTGTCTCTCTGTGTTGCCCTGCGACAGACTGGCGACCTGTCCAGGGTGTACCCCGCCTCTCGCCCGGAACGCAGCTGGAGATAGGCACCAGCAACTCCCGACCCCGTTAGGGAGAAGGGTGATGGAAAATGGATGGATGGACTTTATAATTAGCTGGAATAGAAAATACAATTGTATCCCAACAATTTTAATTAAAATCTGATGCCATCACATCCTCTGCCCCATGCAAAGTAGCTGTGTTTTCATCACAAATGTGGGCAAATCTTTGTGTTCTGCTCATGTCAAAAATGCACAACTTTGCAATTTTGCTGTTTCCATTAAATAACAAAAATTTAATTAAAATAACACATCGATAAGATTCTTCATACAACAAGTCACTAAAAATCATGACAGCAACTGACGTATCATGCGCTGTAATGTATATTGATACTTCAACCATGAATTAGTTATGACTGTAATTCATAGTTGAAGTTTGGCAGGGCCAATGATGACTCATCATCTATCAGCCATAAGAGGAGACGTCAACAAGTCCCGCTTACTTGGGAGCCGCCACAGATGCTGTGACTTAAGGGGAAATTATAATCTGGGGTTTTACAGTAGAGCTGCGGATTCAACACATTTTAGTGACGCGCAACTTTTCATGAAGTGTGTGATGAAAAGTTCGAGCAGAGCCAACAGAGCTCGGGCAGAGCCAACTGCTAAGTAACAAAAACAATCCATTCTCTTCCTTTCTGTCGTCTTCTTTGTGGTTTCCATCAGTAGAAACATCCGGCTGTTGATCACACGACTCATGTGATGCTTAAAAAAGTGATTCTATTGCAGTTTTGTGAAACCATTGATTTTGATACCAAAAAAAAAAAAAAAAAAAACACCTCATCCCATTGCAAGAACGTTTTATAAAAAAAAATATATATATATTTTTTCTAAATTGTTGTGCCATTGAGTAAATTTATTTTCTTATTTCCAGGTTGCGTGATTTTTTGGTTCATAGAAATGCAAATAGAGCTTATGAACCATGGATAATTGGCTTGTGGATGCAATTACCTCTGCTCTCAGTGAACATCTCTAAGACCCTCAAGGCCAGTCTTTCACTGATCCTCCAATCCTGCAGAAACTGTAGAATCTGTAAATCCCTGATTCCTGTTAAATCTCCTTTTTGTTTTTCCTGTGTTCTGGTTCTCCATCCAGTCATGTCACTCATCTTTGTTTTTTTTGTATTCCGGGACCACTTCAATGCCATCCCGCTGTGTTTTGTAATAAATCTTTTGGAATCTTCCCTGTCCCGGTTTCTGGCTCTCAAACATAAATGTTACAATGGTCTTCAGCAGTTGTAATCTCTGTCTGTGCTTCAGCTAACGTTTAGTTTGTTTTTGCTATTTTGCCCTTGATGTCACGTTTTCTTTTACGACTCTGAGAATTGTCTGACTTACCTCTTTGTTGTCCTCCATACAGTTAGTTTCGGTACATATGTTTTGTCAGTGCTGTGATCATGTCAAAGCAACAACTTATATTACAAAGTGTTTTACTCTCCATGTGGATGCTGCACTCTTACATAGGACAACAGCATATCGCTCTTATAAACATGTAATGACAAACATAAATATACGTTTTGTATAATCTAGTTTCCATTTTCAAAACCTCGTGTTTTGTTGCAAACAGTATTTATCCCACAAGGTTTTCCAGACGTCATTGTGGTGACTCTAGTTAAATGTATTACAATATTTATTATGCACAATAAATCTCCACAGTTAATTACAAAATTAACTTTCCTGAGTATGGGAATCCGTCCATCAGCCCATTGTAGGCATTCGTACTCATGGATATCTAAGGATTGAGCCTGCAATGTTTTTAAGCATCTCTGGACTTTAAATGTGCCTCATTATGTAAAATCAACTTTTTTAGTTTTACACCATGTAATTAGGTTATTCCATAATCAAAAACATGCCTGGAGTGTTGCAGTGATTCTTTCATGCATATTTAAAAACTCTTTTAATATCCTATGGCAACCGTTCAGCTGTGCAAAGTTGAGCGCTGCAGTTTCTGAGCCTCCGCCTCACATAGTGGGGCATTGGTAGAGGGATCCTCCGCTGTGACTCCCACTCATTCACAGGAGAGATTGAGTTGGAAGTCTCCTCTGCGACTTCAGACTAGCCATCAGCAATTAGCAAATGCCTGGAGGAGCTGCACAACTGCTGATATCATAAAATGAGCTCCCACTCGATTTCCTCTCAAGTAAAAACGTCATTAAAGGGTAAATAGAGGAGTCATGTTGTGCTGACTTCCTGAAAGCAAAGGTTCAAAAAGAGCAGGAGAGACAGAGGCCTGATTTCAAAGCGTTAAATGAGGAAGGAAAATTTCTTGTAAGTCATATTTTATGTAGGTATAACATTTTTATAATGACTGAAATTAACATAGTCACTTGACTGCACTATAAAATGGCACTATTTGTCTGGAAAATGTAAAATACTGCCCCTTTAAAACAAAACAAAAAATAAATGGATGTACATTGTGGTTTGAACTAAAAAATATATAAATGTATGTTCAAATTGGGAGCAGGTTTTGTCTGACATTTCTTACAAGCTGCATCTGATTCCAAAGGCTCCACAGACAGTTTACTCCAGGAATGCTAACAGAAATTGCATATGGGGTTGGTTACCATTGGCAGCTTGGTTGGGTTGAAGATGTGTTGAGGTAATGATATGCAGGTGAAGTAGGAAGAGGTGAAGAAGTTGTTTTCCATTACTCTTGACTGGGACTGCTTCACCGAAAGCTCAGGTAATCCAATGTGTTTCTGAAATGATTTTCTAATAAGTCTGAGTTCCTTTCAGAAAAGCAAACCGGCTTTCTCTTCATTTTCTCATGTTTCAACCACAACAACAAAAAACTCACAGTTTTCCCATCATTGTTGGGTTTGTGTCTGATCAAAGGCACAAAACACTGAAAAGACCAAACCTCCAGTCCAGAGGGAAGGACTGTCAGCCTGGAGTGGCTCACCAGGCTGAACTGGGAGTGATGGAACGTTCCCATCCACTGAATGTGGTGAAAGGCTTGGAAAGATTTCAAAGTCCAAATATCCAGCTCAGACAGGAGGACTCGCCTTTATTCTAAATGTGTGGCCACACCAGTTTCAACATCTGACAAAATTACACTTTGTGTAGCCATGTTCTTTCACTCCATACCAGAAACACACCTAATCAGCATTTTCCTTCCTTTCTTTCTGCTTTTCAACCCTCTGAAAAGTTTGCTCTTTTCAGAATGGTGGATTCTTTGATTTTGATACAGTGGAGGAGCATTGAGCATTATTATTCATTACAGTCCTTGTCTTTCTAAGTGATTTCTTAAATCTACCATTCTGGAAATAGTCAGTCAATTGAAGATGTTACAATTTGTTTAATAGCTTGAAACAACTACGTATGAGTGAAATCAGCAAAAACAAAACAAACAAACAAACAAAAACAGGAAACAGGATGTGAGGGAAGCTGAATTCATCCTCTTCATTTGTGGTTAAAAAGTGGGGCAGTAAAGTTTGTGAGAAACACGGATTCTGTCGGTCTCCGAACTTGTGGCATCAACTGTCACAACACACACTCGGGTAGAGCTGAAGAAAAGCCTTTCAAAAGCCTAAAAGAACAATGCCGTAATCCAAGTGGAACAACTTGTTTTGCTGCAAAACCTGTAAAATAAAACTGCAAAACAGCAAAAGCATGCAAAACAGCTTCTTTGAGCAAAAGCTGGGCTCATCTAACCCTCCTTCATTTGGGTTAGATCAAACCCACAACAACCTCCTGTGTGTTCTGGGAGTTTTTACCTCGTTTATTTACTTTTTATTTATTTATTTATTTTACTTGACTTGGCTGAAAATAATGTCCTGTTTCCACATGCAGATACAAAACATAAGTCCCAATAAATATTTATAGAACAAATACTTTTTGCCAATCAGTCATTTTCCTTTCCAAGAACAATCTGCATATCTGCATACACACATTCCAAACATTTAATGAATGCTAAATTATTCCGTTTATTCAGTGAAAGCAAACAAAAAGACATTGACTGTCATTCAGTTGTGCATTTAAAATGTCAAGCGAATATGAGGCAAATGTTTGTTATTAATTACAAAGTGAATAATTAATAGTAAGAAAAAGACTGTAAAAGAAAACCGATTAGTGAATATTTGAATGTGATAACTGCATCTACTTGCCCATTTCTCCTCCTCTGTTTTTAAAGTTGAGACTAAACCAGCGACTAAAGCGAAAGCAGAATTCAAGACAGACACAGTTATTTTCTTGGTTTGGAAAAAGGCTTAGACTGGAATTGATCACCTGTTTACCTTTTTTTTCCGGCTGTGTTTCAAGGGCAGTGATGAACAGCCACAGCTAACCGACACCGTGGAGCCACACACCGATGAGCCTCTCGGACAGACGGTAGACAAATGTGTTGACTTGGTTTACTCCCTGAATGACAGGCCACCGTGGTACCTTTGCATTCTCCTTGGCTTTCAGGTAAATGAATACCAGCTTATCACTTTAAGATGACACAACATTTAAAAATAACACAAGTCCCTATAGTGGCTTTCATTCTTTTGGTAAAGGGTAAGATATCCTGTATTGTGCTTTATCAAGTTCAGAGAACCCCACAGCACTTTGCGCTGCATTCAGCTATTTGCCTATTCACACGCTGATGTGATGGAGGCAAACTGCTGGATTGTGGCACAGCTTCCTTGGGTCAGTCTCTCTGAGATGAGGCTGCCAAGCACCAGTGTCCAGCATTTTCCCTTACAGTTGTTACATCCTGGGGGTTTCCTTGCATGTACAGCCTCATTAAAATCACCCAACTACATCTTAATGAAATCAAGACCTGAGCTTTGAGTTGGCTCAAGTCACTTCATAGTTCTTTGCCAGTCCCTGTCTGCTGGTATGTTTTGGATCAGTGTCATGTTGCAAAGATTCGTTTTGCTTCAGTTATTTGCTTTTTTATTTTCATATATAGCACATAGATACGTCTCATATTTTTCTCGAACATGGATTATATGATCTATATGTGGCAAGTTCTGCTGCAGAAAAATTTTATGCTTCTTGATTTGTAGGAAATTTTTCTTTTCTTGGAATTTTGTATTTAGTTTCTCATAATTTCATTGTCTACATTTTTGCAACAAATCTCGGTCTGAATTTTATATTTTTTTTCTAGAAAGCAGATATTTCCTCCTTTGAACTTGTGAATTCTCTCCCATTCTTACAGTAGCGACAGCCTAGTCCAGGGGTGCCCAAAGTGGGTCCTTGAGGGACGGCATCCTGCATGTTTTAGTTCTCTCCTTGGTGGTGGTGAGAACCTTTTCAGCATGTCAATGTTCTTCTCAGGGATCTTTTATCATCATTTGATCCAGGTGCGTTAAACCAGGGCAAGAACTAAAACACGCCCAAAGTGGGTCCTGGAGGGACCCACTTTGGGCACCACTGGCCTAGTCCATGACATGTGGTGACATTTTAGGACCTTTTGAAACTTTCAGTTTCATGCTTTCATGCTTGGTTAGAAGGCCAGACATATATAACATTGATAGTTGTTATGATTGTCATTCAACTGTCTGATTTGAAATAATGTTGAAATGTCTTTAAATCCATTTCTACACTAATAAGCTGCTACAATCCTGACAGATGGCCCTTTTGATCACAGTAGAATATCTATATAAATGTGTTCTTTTATCTTTTATTTTTCTATTAAGAAAAATAAAAGATAAATAACCGAAGTGGCTGATATCAGTAAATCCTACCAATGGCTGGAAAAAGCTGGACTCAAGGACAGCACAGAGGCCCTCATCATGGCCGCCCAGGAACAGGCCCTAAACACCAGAGCAATAGAGGCCCAGATCTACCACACCAGACAAGACCCAAGGTGTAGGTTGTGCAAGGAGGCCCCTGAGACAGTCCAGCACATAACAGCAGGGTGCAAGATACTGGCAGGGAAAGCATACATGGAACAACATAACCAAGTGGCAGGCATAGTGTACAGAAACATCTGTGCAGAATATGGACTGGAAACCCCGAGAACAAAGTGGGAAACACCCCCAAAGGTGGTGGAGAATGCCAGAGCTAAGATCCTGTGGGACTTCCAGATCCAGACAGACAGAATGGTAATGGCGAACCAACCAGACATTGTCATAGTGGATAAACAACAGAGGAAAGCCGTTGTGGTAGATGTAGCAATACCAAGCGATTGCAACATCAGGAAAAAGGAGCACGAGAAACTGGAGAAATACCAGGGCCTCAGGGAGGAACTGGAGAGGGCCTGGAAGGTGAAGACCACAGTGGTGCCTGTGGTCATCGGGGCCCTCGGGGCAGTCACCCCCAAACTGGAGAAGTGGCTACAACAGATCCCAGGAACAACATCAGACATCTCAGTCCAGAAATGTGCAGTCCTTGGCACAGCAAAGATACTGCAGGACCCTCAAGCTCCCAGGCCTCTGGTAGAGGACCCGAGCTCAGAGGATAAGAACCACCCGCGGTGGGTGAGAAGGGAATTTTTATATATATATATTTATTATGTTTGCTTTTTAACATACTATTTCTTATAATTGTGCTTTTACTTATGTTGGTTTATCTTTATGGGTTTTCTCCATTGTTTTGCTCAAAGTCAGTTCAGGTTCCATAGACAGACAAACAGAGCGTCATCAGTAGATCGACTCAACTAATGATATACTGATGACTTATATCACCAGTCATCCACAAAGACTTTTCCCATCGTGGATAGACGATGAGAAAATCTCTGTATTGAAAATTATTTCATAGCATGAGTCCAACATTATATAGAAACCGTAGATTATGTAGTTTTTCTTCTGGCTCTTCTTGCAAACAAATAATTCTGCAGGTTTTTATTGTTCTGATGCAATTAGGTATGGGTTACTGTGAGTTATACACCCACAACATTCTTTCTGTTGTGCTGTTTAAAATCAATCAGCAAACACATTATTTTTTTTTCTGAGCAATCTCACTGATCAGACTCCAGCATGTCTGTGCGTTTTACCACAACAGATAAAGTTCTCATGTGAAATCCTAATAGGTTTAATGCAAGCACAAGACAGCTACAGTGACATTGTTGTTTTGACTTTTCTTTTTTTTTTTTTTTTAACATGCTTGCGGCCCTTATTGCAAATTCTTAAAACACATTACAGACTTGTAGTATTCAGTGCATTTTTTTTTTCCTGTTTGTATTAACTTTAACAAAAGTCTGCCAAATCTAGAATTGGTGACGACGATTTGTTTCAAAGCACTTATCAAAACATACTCAAAAAATTGGAATAAAGGTCAAATGATGTTAAAGGTTAATTTGTTATAGCAGAGGGGTACGACGAAGGTATTGGAAAAATGACGTGACGTTGTGTCGTGCTTGTGCTTACACAAGGAAATCAGAGGACCAGCGGGTCACGAGTTTGTTTCAGAGGTAAACAACCATGACATTTGAATCATGCCGTAAAACTAGTTACGAGGAGGCACAACAAAATGGATAAACATTGGTCATGAATGAGCGATTAGATATTTTTAGAGCTTAATCATTTCAGCTTCGGCCCTCCGCGAGGCCCCCAGATGAACCATGGATGAGGATGTACTACTGATAGAAACGATGCTCATATCCTCTTAGCTTTTCCTTATTTTGTCATGTTACAACTACACCCTTCAAACAATTTTATGTGATATGGATTTTACAAAGTAGGAGAACATAATTATTCCCGTATGAGTGAATTGATAACCAATTTTACAAAAAATATTATTTCTGTTTTTGATGTCAGATGGTGAATTACATAGCAATTTTGAATTTGGATATGGCCCCTTCCATTTGTATAAATATTATTATTATTAGGTCTACTGGGCATTTAAGGTATGAAAAAGACTGTCCAATCTTGAAGTTGAGTGAAAATATACATTTCTGACAACCATAATTTTTTTTAACATTACAGCTAAATATTGCAAAATGCCGTTGACATCTGCATTTGTAAAGCGTGCACCACCACTGCAATAAACTTTTAAAGGGGCAGTGTTATGTATTTTAAAGGCACTATCAAGTAACTGTCTTCAGTTATTAAATAATGCAATATATGTCAAATGATTAATTTGATGCCTTGAGCCTTAATTTAAAAACTACTTCTCTTTATGAAACTCTGCCTCCAGGAAGTCATCACAACATGGCTCCTCTATCAACCCTTTAGCAACGTTTTCACCAGCATTGCAGTGAGAAGTCGCTCCTATATTGAGCTCAGTAGAGGCTCAGTTCCGCCAGATGTTTGCCAATTGCCCCTGGCTAGTCTGAAGGAGCTGAGTGGCAGACTTGTGGGAGAGGGCAGCTCTGTAATGTGGAAGATTAATGGTTTTCTCAAAAATCCGCTAAAGAATTGCTTTTATACTCCGAGTTTGGTTTTGTTGAGAGAATAACATTGTACCTTTATCTATTCATCCATTATCTGTTCACTCTTGTCCCAAGTGGGGTCGGGAGGTGCTGGTGCCTGTCTCCAGCTGCATTCCATGCAACCGTGCACACACACACTCACACCTAGGGAGAATTTGGAAAGACCAATTAACCTGACAGTCATGCTTTTGGACTGTGGGAGGAAGCCAGAGAGAACCCACGCATGCACAGGGAGAACATGCAAACTCTGTGCAGAAAGACCCTGGGTTGGGAATCGAACCCAGAACCTTCTTGCCGCAAGGCAACAGTTCTCCAAAGCAGTAGATTTTACATCATACTTTCCCCTTAATATGTAATGTGGATATAAATGATAATATTAAAATCCAGAAAACCTTAAGTAATAAAACAAAATATCAATTTTATTTTTAAGTATTGCAAGCAAAAGGTGGTGCCTTTTATTAAAGGTTCTGCTGTTGATCACACAACTGGAGGCTCACCAAAGATCCTCATCTGATTCGTGATGAAATGCAGTGGAAACCTGCTCAGCTTGAAAGTAAAAACATGCTTTTGTTCATCTGAGGACATTATTTTCTGATGTTTTTTGGCCAGTTTTAACATTTGCAGCTGAAAAAACACTTCTTCACAGTGAATTATTACCTTGCAGCACATTTTAATTTTTAAAGCCAGTAGCACTTATTGTGATTATTGTTATACTGTTTTCAGCTTATTAAATAATCAGGTTGTTTATGGGCATATTAGTCTGCGTGTCTTTTTTTCATTTGTGAAAGGTTTCTGTGTTTAATTTGGACAGAGTACAAGTGCCAGATACTTCATAGTGAAAACTATAAAGATGTCGGCAGTACCTGTCTCTTTTCACAGGATGGTGTCTATCTACATGCGGCGTGGGAGAGTCATATTTCTTTTTTCACCTGAAAAGGAAAATAAGAGGAGCTGTAAATTTTCAGAGCTCACAGTTCTCCAGTCACCTCATCATTGTGAGGTCAACAGGTTGTTTTTTCCCTGATGTGCTCCGCCTCACACTGTCTCTGCATTCCTGTTAGAAGGCTCTTCATTAAAGGGTGCAGCACATTGTAAAAATATTCCCACCTATTGAGCGTTTTAACTTTTAATCTTGTTACGATAAGGTTCGTTGCATTTTATTAGGATTTTATTTAATAGTGGAAACACAACAGGAGGTAAAATGACTTGTTTTCAGAGTTGCAGGAGGAGTAAAAATCTCATGAGCGAACTGCATTTTTTTTGCAAATTTGCATAGGTTCTTTTGATATTTTACTAATGTTGAAAATTGTTTAAATTAAAAGGGCAGTACGCAGGGCCGGCCCAAGGCTAACCAAACTAAGCAGCTTCTGTTAAAATCATTTCAAGGCTCAGAATCAACCCGGTACATTTTCAGGGCAGAAAAACTCATCTGGTGTAAATGAAATTTTTAGCTTGTGGAGTTATGCTTAAGAGAAATTAATTTAATCATGGAATGTCATAAATATGTGTACCACATCAGTTTTCAGATTTTTGCTGATACCATTTTTTTTTTGCCTGAAATGTTGCTAAATGTAGCAAGAAAGTCACTGAGTTGGCAACAGTGGGGTGAATATCGTTAACTGTAAACAGACCTGGTGGGTCAGTCTGTCGGACAAACCTCTCACTGCAGAGCAGAAAAGGACAGAGGCTTTTTTAAACCTTTGCTGGCGAAGATAAGATCAGTGGATAAGATCAGCTTCACATGTAAGTATCGGCCAATCAGAATCCCCCACAATTAACCCAGAAATTGACTGGCTGATAAATGAATCCTACATTATACATGCATAGATATAATGCAAACAGCACCATCAGAAATGCAATAAGTTTATAGAAGACGTGCAAATGATCTAATCGTCTAATGCAGGGGTCTCAAACTCCAGCCCTCAGGGACCACAATCCTGCAGAT
Source organism: Poeciliopsis turneri (assembly GCA_922788865.1). Taxonomy (NCBI): domain Eukaryota; kingdom Metazoa; phylum Chordata; class Actinopteri; order Cyprinodontiformes; family Poeciliidae; genus Poeciliopsis; species Poeciliopsis turneri. Next base: position 2,353,945 of record CAKLNU010001107.1, on the reverse strand, counting down.
TTTAGATGTGTCACAGGTACAAAAACGCTGGAATGAAATGGCTTAATTATCTCCTCTTTGTGTAGATAAGATCTCCAGAGCCTCACTAATGGCCAATTCAGACGGTGCAGCAGAGACACATCTAAAAGTTGCAGGACACCGGCCCTTGAGGACTGGAGTTTGACATCCCTGCTTGCGTGTCCTTGTTATTCTGTTGCGCCTCCTCCTGGTGGGACGTGGCCTGAACACCTCACCAGCGTGTGTCCATGAGGCATCCTAACCTGGATAAGGGGAAGAAGATGGATGGATGGATGGATGGATGGATGGATGGATGGATGGATGGATGGATGGATGGATGGATGGATGGATGGATGGAGAGAGAAGGGGATGTATTCTTCCTCTTGTTGAAATAATTATAAGCACATTGGTTTGTCCAATCAGTACATTCTTGAGTTGCTAGCATGCAGCGCTCAGTACGTTGTTCCTCTTGGTATTTCTTTAATTATATGTGCAGTACACAGTTAAAACAGTGTGAAAGAGACTTTGAGCTTTCATTATCCCAACAAGGCATTTCCAGTGTGTCATGGTCATGTTTTACAAATGTGAAATCGAATTTGTGCCAATCTTAGAAATTAATTCCAGACGTCAGTCTATTATGATCTGCTATCAATCTGAAGTAATCCTCCAAACAGCCATCTAAAATATGCAGGCTTTGTTCGTGGGAGTTTAAAAAGTGCCTTCATTAATCTGCTCCACTTTATTACCATCTGTCTTTGATTTGTATTTCCTTTTACACAAATTCTTTTTAAACAGTGGTGCTCTTCACCAGCAGAGATGTCCTAACTCCCCTCAGCACACACAAAGGCTAAGCCTGAAAGTGTGAGCTGTAGGAGTGCAAGATGTTCAAGAATATCTGGTTGGAGTTTATACAGTCCTCCACTCACATTTTTCTTAGGTTATCTGGTTACTGTAAATTTGCCCGCATGCAAGATTGCTGCCCCCTTATGCACTGGAACAAATAAGTGGGCAAAGATGATGGATAAATCAAACGTTGCTCTGAACTTGTTGCCAGTTATTGCCAGACATTTTTTTTTTTACTTACAGTAAAAAGACACCTGTTACAGTGAAATTCCTTTTTTAAGATACTCCCATATCTGTGAACATAGCTGTACCTGAACTTGACCATATCACATAGTACTTTAGCAACTAGTAGCACTTGTTCTGGAGCTGAAGTTTGAGGTCTTGTGATCCTTCAACATCTCCTCTGTCCATCTTCTCATTCACGATCCGCAGCACTATGTCCTTGCCTTCAGCGGAATCATCGCCGTCCCGCTGATCCTCGCCGAGCCTCTCTGCATCGCAGACAACAACGAGGCCAAAAGCAATCTCATCTCCACCATATTCTTTGTGTCAGGATTGTGCACACTGCTGCAGACGACCGTTGGAACCAGGTAACAAAGCCCCAGTGAACCAATAAGCCACCTGGCTTACGCAAAGCTCAGATACATAAACTGGCACTTTCAAATGTTTGTGAACTACTTAGGAAGGTACTCACCTCAGTGTAAAAGGATATTTATGACTGTACTGTATATATGGGTGAGTTCCTGTTTGCTCTGGGGTTGTTTTTTACCCCTTTTTTGTTTGAAGCATGAGTAAAGTGAAGAAATATCTTACCTAACAATGCCTCCTCTGTGCTCAGGTGTATTTGAACACCCTTGCCCTTTAACCCTTGCCCTGAGTGTTTCCTGGAACGATAGAGGACCCATTTACAATTTAGTTTTTTTTGGGATTACCAGAAAGTAAATCTCTGTCCACCTCCATGTTTTGCTTTGCATTGATTTGGTGTGAGTCAGATTGCCACACAAATGCTAAGAGGAAGACTCTCTCTTTCAAGTCTAATCCCTGCACTCCCTTTACTGGACTTGGCTTTACGCGCCTGTATTTGAAGCTTTCTATTTAATTGCCAATAGTTTCTGTGACTAGAGTTTGTTGAATTTCATAATTACTACATATTTGCCAGTCAGCCTCCATGTGGGGACATAGTGTTAGAAAGTGCACATGCACCTCTGAGCATCAGTCAGCATGTGGAAATAACTAAAGCTTTTGTTCAAATTCTCCACCTACATTTGTTGGCAAATGCTGAAAAGGTCACAAGGGATCCAAGCAAACAGGTTGACAGTGATTGATAGGTCACTTAATCTTTATTTTCTGTGCATATGTTCAAATATCTCTCTAACAACTGAAACATGTGTATCTCCAGTGCCTTGCAAAAGCATTTGCAGGGCTTGAACTTATTCACGTTTTGCCATGCTTCTACCACAAACGCTAATGTGTTTTGTTGGGATTTTATGTAATGGATCAACAAAAAGTACTTAGGAATTATGAAATGGGAAGAAAATGATGCACTTTTTTCAAAGCTTTTTACAAAAAAAATGTTGAGTAGCTGTGTTTCCATTGCCAATGTGTACAAAACTTTTTAAATATTCTGCTAATGCAAGAAAAAAAAAAAAAAAAGAAGAAGCAAAAACGCAATGTTGAAATTGTTGTTTCCGTTCAATAGGAAAATTACACGTGTTTAGTCTTGGGAGGCAAGCCCCTTGGGAGGAGCTGCGTATTAATGCACCGTTTTTTTTTTTTTTTTAATTGTCATATTTCAATAAAGCACATTTAGTTTTATAATTCCAATTTGCTCAATTTTATGTGTCGGTAGCATTAACCGTCCACAGAGTCAGCTGGCCACCCCAGACTGGAAGCTATTGCTTTTATTTTTACCTCAGAGTGACCAACTTTCTATTACTCCTATCTCACAATAGTCTATACAATAAAGGCATCTGCACTTTCTGCACTGGTGCAACATGCTGGTGTGAGTTAGAAGAATCATGGCAGCAAACCAGCAAAAAGCAATTACCTTTGCACAGTTGCCCCTCCTTTGCAAACCCACAGAAAATGCAAGAAAATATGTAAAGAAACATCAACTTTTAGACTTTTTATTCACTACACAATAATTAATGCATTCGTTTAGCATGACGTTTGCTTATACTTTCTGATTTTCGGTGCCCATAAGTCTTTTGGTGGAAACCTTTATTATTATATGTTCTGATTCTGTTTTCAGAAAACATAATGTTTCATTACATTCTGTTGTTTTGATTCTAAGAATATTTGTAATATTATTGATATTATTTTTAATTGTTTTATATTATTCAGATCAACATTTATTTTATTTCCACAGTTCTTATGGTTTTTTGCAGCAGTGTCCTGCACAGCTGGGCTGCTAGGCAGTTCTTTTTTTTTTTTCATGTCAAAAAATTTTCCATTTCTTGGTAGCTAGAATAGTTTGAGGAGCAAAGATGCTCGATGAATTTGACAATTGAGAGTCTGGAATAATTATTTCAACTTACATTTTACATAAAACATGGCATAACAAACAAAACAAAAAAGTATGGTGAGGAATTTAAGAAAAATTCTGTAATTTACTTATTTATTTAATTCTTCCTTCCAACTTTCTGAGGCCCCCCACACCGCCCCCTGGCGGCCCACTGTGAAAAACACTGGTGTAGAAGAGCACAACTGTGCAAGCAGTCAGATGAGTCCACAAGCCAAACATTTTCACCTAAATTTAGGTCAATTACAGCTCGGTAAAAGTTATTATGTAAGACTTCCCTAACCCAAATTCCCTACCAGGACTAAGAAAGCTGGTTTTTAAAAATTAAAGCAACCAGAAAAAGATGAACTTCTCCTTCCTGTCATATGGTTAACTACAAATATGATTTTCTATCCATCCATAGATAGACATTGTTTAAGTTTGTTTACACACTAAAGTTTACAGAAAGATACAGGAGCATCTTTCTGTATGCATACTTTAGCCAAATACTGTTGTACCGTCTGTCTTGTTCCATCTCTAACTTTGCTTGGCTCCCTTTCCACCCATTAAGGTTGCTCTGTCCTCCTGACTTGTAAACTCTCGACTTTACCAATTTACAGGTTACCAATCCTTCAGGGAGGGACTTTCAGTTTCATCACCCCTACTTTGGCCATTCTTGCTCTGCCCAAATGGCAGTGTCCAGCCACAAATGCACCTGTGACCCAGTCCATGCAGCTGTTGAATGGCACCAGTCCACTACTGCGTGAACACTCCGATGAAATCTGGATGTCACGAATATGTGAGGTTAGTAAAATATTCACTGCAAGAAGGCAATAATGCCCAGTAAAAAGGATCAGCGACACTGTGCCTGAAATAAGAACCTCCACTAGGTTTTCACAGATTGCAAATCAGCGAAGCATAAGCAAAAAAGCCCTGAGAAAATTCACGTTAATTTGTAATCTTTCTTGGTGCTGGTTAAGAGTATACATCATTTTGGATGAACTCCGCTTTTAAACAAGTTTCTGAAAATTACAGCTCGGTAAGAGCTGTTATGCAATCATTTTTTCCTCCCTGTCAATGTACTTTACACTGTCAGTCACAGACAATATACAGAAAAAGATTTTTACCTGTGAATTCATCTTTGCACACTTTTTGACACAGTTCTGCTTCCCTCTGCATGGGGCTGTAATTCCCAGATTTTCTGCATGATACACGTGAAATAAAAAAAATGCTTGGCAGGATTTATAACTGTATGGTGTTTAATGATAGTGAAGGCAGTGATGTTTAAGATACTTAAAGCCGCAGGGTTAAAATCTTAAATCTATCTGTTGCAGTAAATTTATTAAGGAACCTGCGAAGTTAAGATGCTTTGTTCACATTTGAAATTCTTTTCCTTATTGACTTAGCTGAGAGCTTGACATGCATACTTTTCAGCTCTTGATGTCTTTATTTACTCAGCTGGGAATCACAAAAATAAAAGAAAAAAATCCATGTGATGCGCTCTCAGACTACTATAGCACTTATTGAAAATATTTAAACACATAAGTAATTAGGATTTTGAGCATTCATACACATAAATGCATTTTTATTCTAGAGTTATTTTCAATACCATAGATCAAAATATTTGCTATGTAATATTTGGTTTCGTGCATTTCACAAAAATTGCTCAAAATAATTAATGTTTTCCCAATTCAAACCCACTGCTAACTTAATTATGTTTTCAGTTATGTTGCCTAACATAACTGAAAGAGCAAAGTCATCTTTTTAGGACTTTCATGTTAACACACTGGATGTAATAGGACCGACTTCAGTTTGTATTGTGTCGTAAAAACAATTGGAACATGGAAAATTGCTCTCACATTATAAACTTAATCAAACACTTTGGTGAAAACAGTTGTTTATTTCCACTTCTGTGTGGATCTCATGAAACCTTTAAACACACGACTGTACAGCCACATGTCATGAGCTGCGGCAGTGTTTGAAAACACAAAATGCAAAAAAAAAAAAAACATATTAGTTTTTATTATTAAAACAGTAAGCCGAGTCACTGAGCTTTATTCATTCATTAGGAAATGTTGAGGGATTGGTCACCATCTCTGAGTATTTGTGTTTCAGTTTTGTATTATTTTCCATCTGAGTTTTTATTTGATTATTCTAATTCCATTCAGAAATTGTCATCACAGTGTTCTCCTTTATTTGGTGTTTAGTCTATGAATTTTGCATTTGCTAGATCCATTTATGCTCTGCAGTGCCAAAACACAAAATCATACCTAGTACATTTGTTTGGGTTTTGAGCTTAGAATTGAACGCCATTGGGTTTGATATCATTTTCCAATCGCCATAGAGTGCATCCTAGAGTGACTATACATGAATAAATGAAAAAATAAATAAACCCAATTTAAACAGGCTTTTGAAAACATCATTTTTTATATATCTTCACTATTGCTGTTACTGGCGTATAAAAAACCTACACAAAATAAACAAGCAATGTTTAGCCTGATAGTCCACCAGGTTTATAGAACTCAGCATTCTGAATGTAAACTTCTGATTTTAAGAGTGAAAAATCCACCAATCTCTGACATATCCTGTCTCTCATTTGTGTGGCATTTAGCAAGCAGGAATTTTGCAATTCATAGTTCCCTAAAACAAGAGAAATTTGGTCTGATTTAGCTTCAGACAGTGTGATAAAAGGTCTCCCTTTTTTATGTATTCAAGCCAATTTCAACTGTATAAAATATGTTTGTCAGTCAGTGTGTTGAAAAGGATAAAAGTGTGACCCTTTGTATGCAAATGATGTTTGTAAGTGGTGCTTAATCTCTTTCTCTGGAATGTGAGTTTAAAAGTTTTCCTCTTTGGTTTCTTTCTACAGATTCAGGGGGCCATCCTGGTCGCCTCTCTGGTTCAGATTGTCCTGGGCTTGTCTGGTCTGGTCGGCCTCGTACTTAAATACATCGGCCCTTTGGCTATTGCTCCTACGATCACCCTCATCGGCCTGTCACTGTTCATTGAGGCTGGGAAGAAATGTGGCAGTCACTGGGGAATTGCTGCTCTGTGAGTGTTTCATTAATGCACTCAATCAACATTTTGCAGAGCCTTGCCTTCTTACTATAGAGATTTCAAGTTTCTCATGTGCCCATATGTGTCACACCAGATGTGCTCAAGTAGTGGTGTTTCCATTATGAATGCGTGCTAATTCTGCTCATGTGGAAAAAAACACATCTACATAGAAACTGCGTGATGCTGAGAGCTCTGGTGGAGCCAGCTGCACATGATCTGAAAGAAACGAAAACGAACCATCATCCTTATTTGTCGTTCATTATCAATTTCTACCAAGATTTATCCTCAGGTTGCCGTTGCTGTGGCCTGCAAATAATTAACCCTTTCATGCATAGTGGTCACTACAGTGGAGGGCTATCTCAAAGCCATTTTCTTGTGCTTCTTGTGGATTTCTGTGTCGTAAATGCACACAGACCACTGAAGTGGACACTGATGCATCATAAAATACACTATCAACTCCTGGCCATTAGCTGCAAATGCAAGAAATTGGTTTTGTTAAATCCAATACGACCGACAAACAAAAAAGCATGCCAACCAACCCTGTCCCTCCTTCTAATGTAGAAGACACTTGCAGATAAAAAAAATATTGTGACATCAGATAACCCCTAAAGAATGTTTTTTTTCAAATAACAACTTTGTATTTGGAGAAAATTACAATTGATCACCTAAAAAAATTTAATATATATATAAAAAAATTTTACAAATGTTTTTTCTTCCTTTTCTTATGGCTTAATAAAATAACAGAAAATTTTTTTTGAAAAACATTTTGACAAAGGATCAAAATTCATGCATGAAAGGGCCAAGTCAGGGCCCAAAAAATAAAGTTTGAGGGTTAGGACGTGATTTAAGTCACAGTCAGTATTTGATATTGTTGGCTTTAGCTTACTGTGCAAATATATTCATTATATTATATATATATATATATATATATTGTTAGATGATAGCACATCAAAATAAGCTCTTATGGATTAAAAGGCTAAACTGTTCCAGGTCATGTTTCAGTGAATGTGCGCCAAGACTTTACCTGCACATGTAGGCCACCAAATACATTTCATTTCATTTCTGATAGTGTGGAATAAATTTTATATGTGTATCTGCAGTCATCAGTTTTATGGCATGAAATATGAATCCAGATGAATGTCTAGTTAGAGATCAAATTTCCCGTCCAGCGTCAGACATGAACAATTAGATACTGCTGATGCCCAGCAATATTGAACTTCTCTGACAAAGGTAATGGATTGCTTGCATTGTCTGAGTGTTGCATGTTTTCTAATATTTGTCACAAAAAGACAGAAATAATGATCCTAATAAATAAGCATCTGTTGTTTTATTGACAACAGACACAAAGGACAATACCAGGAGAATTATGCCGATATAAAACCCCTCATTAACACAGCGCCCCTGGAGAAATAGACCTGCTTTTTATTTGCTTTTTTCTTTATCTTCAGGATAGGCAAGATTCTAAACTCTTAAACGTTTTCCATTTTAAAAAGATCAAAGATATCGCGATATTGGCTTAATGAAAACTTGTAGGGTGCCGACCCACAGCATCAAAAAAATACATAAAAACCACAGGGCTGACCAAAGGGCTGTCTACTAAAATCAAACACAGAAAAACAGACCACGGAATAAAAGGTGCACACATTGACAGACAATAGTTGTAAAAGTTAAAACAAGCAGGAAAAAAATGCACAGAGTGAAAATGCTTTGCAGAGTAATAAAGGTGTCTTTTTGAAGCGCATTGCGTAAAGCATTTCTCTGTGTAGGAACTGTTGTTCCTTCACAGAGAAACAACTTTGTCAATGGTTTGCACATGAGATGCTTCTTGAAATGAGCAGTTCAGACAGTTCAATTTGAGTAAAACTATTAAATGACATAAAAAAATATTAAAGACTCTTAACTTCCTTCATTATGCATGTAATTATTATTTTTTTTAGCTTAGGGTTAGTGAGAAACGTTAAATACGATGAGCTCATCTTAAAATTGAACATGGATCATTTAAAAAGAAAACAAAATGTCCACAAATACACTCAGTTTGCATTTTCTCTGCACATAATCAACACGCTATTGTGTAACAAAGTGCATTTTCCCCCCACGGTATTTATTCACATGGATACAACAAACTATGCAAAAAACCCCACCAATGTTTATAAATAAAACTTCTCTTCGTCTTTGCATTGATGCCAACAAATGCATGCATCTTAGATGAGTAGCTTCCTAGTTGTTCCCAGTCCTGGAGGATTGGAGAGTTATCTATTCAATTTAATCACAGCTTCATTAATATTTTTTGTTCATTAATATATATATATATATATATATATATATATATATATATATATATATATATATATATATATATATATATATATATATATATATATATATATATATATAGTGAGTTTTAATATATGAGCAGTGACTACATGGACATTTTGTCCTGTCTTCTCTTCTGCAGCACAGTCTGTCTCATCCTCCTGTTCTCCCAGTACCTCAGCAAAGTTCACGTTCCAATGATTTCATACAAGGATAAGAAATGGAAGGTTTTCCAATATCCACTGTTCAAGCTCTTTTCTGTGAGTCACCTCAGATGATCCTCTGTATTTGTCTTTTCTCACAGCACTGGTTTTTTCTTGTGTTTTTTACATGTTTGCAAAATGTCAGGTTTAAGGTAAGAGAGGATGAAATTCATTTTAACAACTCTGCAACAAGTTGGAATTTATTGTGCAAATTTTCTAATTATCACAAGGCAAACATTGTATCAGGCAAAAATAAATATACCCCATGTATTAGCTCTAGGTGATGCTGAACAAGTAAGTTAAATGTTGGCTGTAAGCTGCATTCAGTCCTGATTGCTGAGTTGTTGCAGTAGGCCCTGGCATTGTCAAATCCATAAGAAATACAAACAAAATTAGGATTTAAGAATCCTAGTTAATAATACTGAGTGTACACATACACATGTTTGATCAAAAATAGAATAGAAATTAAAAAACAAATTCTGAATTCACAAATAGACCTTTATATAAAAAGATTTAGAGACTGAAACAGCTTCAGAAAAAAAGTCTTCAGTCAGTTACATGTCAATGTTGATAGTTTTGAATTCAATATGTTTTTCAGTTTATCTAATTGCTGTAGGTCTTGGCCAACGTTTTGAGTTGGCCAAGACTTACAGCAATTAGTAAGATTCTGCAGGACAAAAACCCCAGCTGTGAGTCTTAAACGTGTAGAATTATTCATGTGGACTCACATTTGAGTCAAGGGAATACACAACATGTTGCACTTAACGGTGTGAGGAAATGAAGGCAGGTATAACATCAAATGAGACCACATGTTTTTCAGAATGTAAACAACTTCCATAAAATTGTGGAGCTATGTTCTCCATTAGGTGATATGATGCATAATGTTATGCTCAACTTCAGGATTCTCTTTAAAGAAAAGAAAAGGTGGCAGTTATAGTCGCATATCATGAGCATCTTTTGTTTTCCTTTTAACCTCCAGCTCTATTGTGGTTGTTTTTGTTATGTCGTATCAATAAGCATGTGCTTGTATATGATAAAAAGCTGTTCTAGCTCCAACCTCATTCAAAATGTCAACAGAATTAGTCGCTAATTGTTTGGCATTTTAAAGAGTACATGCACAGTTGGTTTAAACGTAAAGATGTTTTTCATGTCAGACTGACATGAATCAAAACCAGTTGTGCGCTCCTCTGTGTAAAACATTCAAGCTCATGAAAGCCTTTTTTCTCTTCAAGGAAACATACTTGATTTTTTTCCCCCTCCTAACTGGATAACATGATTGCAAACAGTGATTTATTAGCTTGTATTATAAATTAGTGAATCGACAGGAAATGTTGACCAGTTGAATTTGTACTTTATGTATCATCCTTTCTGCTTTTTTACTTTCGTAGCTCTATATAGTCACACAAAAGAACCTAAATTAATAACAAGATGCTCTTGACATTGATCTTAAATTCCAGGCTTTGTTTGGAATGTGTGGTGCCTGGCTGGTCTGCTTTTTACTGACCGTCTTTGACGTCCTGCCTTCAAAGTCGAATCAGTATGGCTTCTCAGCAAGAACCGACATCAACCTGAACGCCCTGACAAACTCACCATGGTTCCGCATGCCTTATCCAGGTAAGACATCCGACTTTATGCCCAAAGTGAATTTTTAAACCTGCAAATGCAAAATGCAATTATTGATGCTGGCCAAAATGCACAACTAGTTTATGATTAAGAGGGAAAACATACTATTGTAGTTCTGTAATTTCAGGCATCAGAACAGTATGAAGCAATCAGGGCCTCATATTACAGACATGTAAATCAGGAAAGCAGTTATAAACAGTTAAAAAAAGCTATAAATGCATCAGGCTTTCTGGCATATTTTCTATATTTCAATCAACATTGAACATAGCACACATGAGTGCGTTACCAATTCTTTCTTGGACATGCAACTATTGACATGAGAAAACAGATAGAAAATGTCATCAGGTCTGATTTTGCTGAGGGGCCAAGGCCAGAGGCAGAGTTGCTGGGTTGGGCTTGGAACCCATTGATAACTTTTTGGAGTTCTTGTTTTATTTTCTGACATTGGAATGAACATGCTGGGACGTCCACTACTGACAGAATCTGCAACATTTGCTAACACATTAATTCCTGGGAAGAATGAATACTGTCTCATGGTTTTCTCATGTTAGCAACTTTTCATTGTAGAATAGGAGACTTCAGCAGTGTTGTATAAAGTACTGAAATCTCGGAGTCAAGTAAAAGTATCGGTACCGCTCCAAAATATGACTTTGGTAAAAGTAAAAGTCACTGATTGAAATGTTACTTGAGTTAAAGTATTAAAGTATCTGAAATGTCTTGTACTTAAGTATAGAAATACTGTAAAAATGGATGTACTCAAGTAATGTAATGAAAAGTAAAAGTAAAAAGTAAGAAAAGGCAAATGCAGTTTGAATGACATTTTTTACATTTTGGTAAACTTGTTAAATACACTTAAAATAATGTACACAACCAAGTGCAGGCAAAATTAAACCTGCTAATAGATAAACCTGCAGGCATCATTTAGTTAAGAAAATTAGGTGCTTTACCGAAACCACAAGGTTAACTTAACCTGCATTACAACTGAACCAGCTTCTTAGTAAACCCTCCAGGACAGAAAATAAAGTTTTTGTAAGCCTTAAGTTTTCCCTTTCAGTAAGGTCAGTGATGAAAATGAGAAAAATAGTACAGAAAATGCGGCCAACATGAAGAAAAAAAAAGCGGTTACGATTACTCTACTTCACAAACTATAGGTGCACACAACTGGTCATTATGCAAAAGAAAAAAAGAATTGGGAGGGAAATGCAGTTTATTGGCATCTGAAGAGGGAGAGCTTTTTTGTTAACTTGGTGTTTAATGGAAGAAAGGTAACAGACCTCTGTGAAGCTAACACCCACCTACTCAAAAAATCCAGCAAATAGTCTGATTGGTTAGAGCTGCGTTTGTGCAGCTTTGGTTTCCGAGATATTAAAAATTATTTTTTAGGCCATCCAAAATATATACTTTTTAAGATTACAATTACTGAAAATATTGAGTATGACTACTTCATACTCAATATTTTGTGTCATAAATTTTGTGTCAGTTGGTCACAAGGCAAGAAATCTATTTCCATTAGTTTCTCAGGAGAGTTTGGATGTAAAATTTGTTGACTCTCCCTGAGTGAACCTACGACACCTTGAGGAAGGGGAGACCGAGAGAACGGCTGGCCGAAGTGGCGTTCATGAATCGGATCAACCTTGAGCTAGACACCGCTCACACCGGATATCGGAATAGCCAAAATCAAATTGAAAACAGCTTTGCTGCGTTTGTTTACTGGCACAAACTTGCACAAGCGGAGCATCAACGAACCAGCCCACTTTGGTTTGTTTTGGAGCAAAATGCGGGGGTGGTGAACTCTGGATGGGCTAAAAAATCATTTTAATATCTCGGAAACCAAAGCTGCACAAACCTACACAAACGGAGCACTAACCAATCAGACTGTTTGCTGGACTTTCTGACGTAGTGGGGAGGTGAAACTTGTGTATCCTATTGGTGGGGATGAACAAGCCCAGACAAGGAGAACTGGATGGTGCACACCTTCAAACTGTCAGAGTCTCTGCTTAAATAGAAGTGGCCACGCTTGCTGATGATCTTAGAATCACATGCATTTCATTAGCAAGTTTATTGAACGTTAAATCATAAAAAGCCAGCAAGGATTCAGATGGTTCCTCAAAAATTGCTGTATTGAAAGCCCTAGAATTCAAGGCTGTACCTTACTTTCACTCTAAAATTCTTCAGTGAGCCTGGCCTGTGTATAACTACAGTCAGATTAAAGAGATTTAACACCTGTTTCAAATCCTGTAAATATTAGTCAAACGTGTCCAAGTTTAAACCACTGGAATATGTTTTGTATTAGTGTAACTTCAGTACTTTTAGAAAGAACGACATGTCAGCTGAAAACTGGGACTTCTTTTGACAGTCACCTTTGAATTGCAAATCTTTATATTTCTTTCACCATACATGCATGTATTCATTATGTAAGAGTGTGCATATGCATTAGACAACAACTTTCACAATACCTATGGGAAAAGTTACATTACTTACAATGCAACTTGAGCAGAGGTTCAGCAAGGGTTTACTCAAGTTCCCATTTACAGAATGTATAACTTTTTAGTAGAGCTCAGACTTTAGGTTCGCTGGGGTCATGTGAAAAGGTGCCCCAACTTTCAGGTCAGTGTTGCATTTGTCAGAATTTTGGAGTTGCAAGTCAACTGGATTGTCCACCAAAGTTAGAATTCCGTCTTAAAGGTTGGAGTTCTGAGCCACAAACCCATTTTTCAAAATTGAATAGAGCTGGCAAAAAGCTCTATTGATAATAGTAAATGATAATTTGATGCACTATTGGTAATGAATGCGATACTGACGTCCATCTTGAATTAAATAAGTCACATGGTCGATCCACTTATACACATACCAAAGTTCGGTCCTGCTGGAGTTTATGTTTTAACTTATTTTATGCTGGAAGTTAAAGCATTCAACCAAAACTTTCCTGCTCTGTAAAATGGAAGACTAATACATGCTAATAAAGTAAGCTGCATATCAACTTATGTTTCACAAAATTCACTAGATGTATTTTTTTTTTCTTCATCAGGGGAGTGTTTTTGTTTCAGCAGCGCCTTAGACCACATGGCCATTCTGACTTGCTGCGATAAGGTTCGAGATGCCTTCGCCAGCATTACACCTGAAAGTCAAAACAAATATTGATAGTTCAACTTTCTTAGACAACTTAAATGTACACAACTCTGTCAGAAGTGGGATTCGAACCCACGCCTCCAGTGGAGACTGCGACCTTAACGCAGCGCCTTAGACCGCTCGGCCATCCTGACTTGCTGCAGAATGATGAGAGATGCCTTCGCGTGTGGTACGCCTGAAGGGCAAAAGAATTATTGACTCTTGAACCAGGACCATGCCAAACAATGACTGATAGGAAAAAGCAAAATTGAGCGGTTTTCATCTTGGTTACGAGATATTTTTTCATTGCTCTTATTGTGTTGTTGTAAATTGAAAGCCTTTTTAATTGAAGGATTTTTTTTTACCAGAAACTCACTTTCTTAGACAACTAAAATGTACACAACTCTGTCAGAAGTGGGATTCGAACCCACGCCTCCAGTGGAGACTGCGACCTGAACGCAGCGCCTTGGACCGCTCGGCCATCCTGACTTTCTGCCAAAAGTCTCAAGATGCCTTCACGTGTGGTACGCCCGAAGGCAAAAAAATTATTGACTCTTCAACCAGGACTATGACAAATAATGGCACATAGTAAAAGTGAAAATTGAGCAGATTTTCATCTAAGTCAAAAGGTTAGTTTTATTGCTCTTATCGCATTGATGCAAATTTTAATCCCATTGGCGTAAATTGCAAACCTTTGTTAATTAAAGGGTTTTTGACTAGAAACTCACTTTCTTAGACAACTTAAATGTACACAACTCTGTCAGAAGTGGGATTCGAACCCACGCCTCCAGTGGAGACTGCGACCTTAACGCAGCGCCTTAGACCGCTCGGCCATCCTGACTTGCTGCAGAAAGATGAGAGATGCCGTTGCGTGTGGTATGCCCAAAGGGCAAAAGAATTATTGACTCTTCAAACAGGAATATGCCATATAATGGCACATAGGAATAAGCAAATTTGAGCGGTTTTCATCTTAGTTACGAGGTGTTTTTTCATTACACTTATAGTGTTGTTTTGTAAGCCTTTTTAATTAAAGAATTTTTTACCAGAACCTCCCTTTCTTATACAACTTAAATGTACGCAGCTCTGTCAGAAGTGGGATTCGAACCCACGCCTCCAGTGGAGACTGCGACCTTAACGCAGCGCCTTAGACCGCTCGGCCATCCTGACTTGCTGCAGAAAGACGAGAGATGCCTTCGCTTGTGGTACGCCCAAAGGGCAAAAAAATTATTGACTCTTCAACCAGGACTATGCCAAATAATGACTCATAGGTAAAAGCAAATTTGAGTGGTTTTCATCTTGGTTACGAGATGTTTTTTCATTGCTCTTATTGTGTTGTTGTAAATTGAAAGCCTTTTTAATTGAAGGATTTTTTACCAGAACCTCACTTTCTTATACAACTTAAATGTACGCAACTCTGTCAGAAGTGGGATTCGAACCCACGCCTCCAGTGGAGACTGCGACCTTAACGCAGCGCCATAGACCGCTCGGCCATCCTGACTTGCTGCAGAATTATGTGAGATGCCTTTGCATGTGGTACGCCCGAAGGGCAAAAAAATTATTGACTGTTCAAACAGGAATATGCCATATAATGGCACATAGGAATAAGCAAATTTGAGCGGTTTTCATCTTAGTTAGGAGGTGTTTTTTCATTACACTTATAGTGTTGTTTTGAAAGCCTTTTTAATTAAAGAATTTTTTACCAGAACCTCACTTTCTTATACAACTTAAATGTACGCAACTCTGTCAGAAGTGGGATTCGAACCCACGCCTCCAGTGGAGACTGCGACCTTAACGCAGCGCCTTAGACCGCTCGGCCATCCTGACTTGCTGCAGAAAGATGAGAGATGCCGTTGCGTGTGGTATGCCCAAAGGGCAAAAGAATTATTGACTCTTCAAACAGGAATATGCCATATAATGGCACATAGGAATAAGCAAATTTGAGCGGTTTTCATCTTAGTTACGAGGTGTTTTTTCATTACACTTATAGTGTTGTTTTGTAAGCCTTTTTAATTAAAGAATTTTTTACCAGAACCTCCCTTTCTTATACAACTTAAATGTACGCAGCTCTGTCAGAGTGGGATTCGAACCCACGCCTCCAGTGGAGACTGCGACCTTAACGCAGCGCCTTAGACCGCTCGGCCATCCTGACTTGCTGCAGAAAGACGAGAGATGCCTTCGCTTGTGGTACGCCCAAAGGGCAAAAAAATTATTGACTCTTCAACCAGGACTATGCCAAATAATGACTCATAGGTAAAAGCAAATTTGAGTGGTTTTCATCTTGGTTACGAGATGTTTTTTCATTGCTCTTATTGTGTTGTTGTAAATTGAAAGCCTTTTTAATTGAAGGATTTTTTACCAGAACCTCACTTTCTTATACAACTTAAATGTACGCAACTCTGTCAGAAGTGGGATTCGAACCCACGCCTCCAGTGGAGACTGCGACCTTAACGCAGCGCCATAGACCGCTCGGCCATCCTGACTTGCTGCAGAATTATGTGAGATGCCTTTGCATGTGGTACGCCCGAAGGGCAAAAAAATTATTGACTGTTCAAACAGGAATATGCCATATAATGGCACATAGGAATAAGCAAATTTGAGCGGTTTTCATCTTAGTTAGGAGGTGTTTTTTCATTACACTTATAGTGTTGTTTTGAAAGCCTTTTTAATTAAAGAATTTTTTACCAGAACCTCACTTTCTTATACAACTTAAATGTACGCAACTCTGTCAGAAGTGGGATTCGAACCCACGCCTCCAGTGGAGACTGCGACCTTAACGCAGCGCCTTAGACCGCTCGGCCATCCTGACTTGCTGCAGAAATAAGAGAGATGCCTTCGCATGTGGTACGCCCGAAGGGCAAAAAAATTATTGATTCTTCAAACAGTAATATGCCATATAATGGCACATAGGAATAAGCAAATTTGAGCGGTTTTCATCTTAGTTACGAGGTGTTTTTTCATTACACTTATAGTGTTGTTTTGTAAGCCTTTTTAATTAAAGGATTTTTTACCAGAACCTCACTTTCTTATACAACTTAAATGTACACAACTGTGTCAGAAGTGGGATTCGAACCCACGCCTCCAGTGGAGACTGCGACCTGAACGCAGCGCCTTGGACCGCTCGGCCATCCTGACTTGCTGCAGAAAGATGAGAGATGCCGTTGCGTGTGGTACGCCCAAAGGGCAAAAGAATTATTGACTGTTCAACCAGGACTATGCCAAATAATGGCACATAGGAAAAGTGAAAATTGAGCAGATTTTCATCTAAGTTAAAAGGTTAGTTTTACTGCTCTTATCGCGTTGATGCAAATTTTAATCCCATTGGCGTAAATTGCAAACCTTTGTTAATTAAAGGGTTTTTGACTAGTAACTCACTTTCTTAGACAACTTAAATGTACACAACTCTGTCAGAAGTGGGATTCAAACCCACGCCTCCAGTGGAGACTGCGACCTTAACGCAGCGCCTTAGACCGCTCGGCCATCCTGACTTGCTGCAGAAAGACGAGAGATGCCTTCACGTGTGAGTACGCACTGAAGGGCAAAAAAAATCATTGACTCTTCAAACAGGACTATGCCAAACAATGACTGATAGGAAAAAGCAAAATTGAGCGGTTTTCATCTTGGTTATGAGATGCTTTTTCATTGCTCTTATTGTGTTGTTGTAAATTGAAAGCCTTTTTAATTGAAGGATTTTTTTTACCAGAAACTCACTTTCTTAGACAACTTAAATGTACACAACTGTGTCAGAAGTGGGATTCGAACCCACGCCTCCAGTGGAGACTGCGACCTTAACGCAGCGCATTAGACCGCTCGGCCATCCTGACTTGCTGCAGAAAGATGAGAGATGCCGTTGCGTGTGGTACGCCCAAAGGGCAAAAGAATTATTGACTGTTCAACCAGGACTATGCCAAATAATGGCACATAGGAAAAGTGAAAATTGAGCAGATTTTCATCTAAGTTAAAAGGTTAGTTTTACTGCTCTTATCGCGTTGATGCAAATTTTAATCCCATTGGCGTAAATTGCAAACCTTTGTTAATTAAAGGGTTTTTGACTAGTAACTCACTTTCTTAGACAACTTAAATGTACACAACTCTGTCAGAAGTGGGATTCAAACCCACGCCTCCAGTGGAGACTGCGACCTTAACGCAGCGCCTTAGACCGCTCGGCCATCCTGACTTGCTGCAGAAAGACGAGAGATGCCTTCACGTGTGGTACGCCCGAAGGGCAAAAAAATCATTGACTCTTCAAACAGGACTATGCCAAACAATGACTGATAGGAAAAAGCAAAATTGAGCGGTTTTCATCTTGGTTATGAGATGCTTTTTCATTGCTCTTATTGTGTTGTTGTAAATTGAAAGCCTTTTTAATTGAAGGATTTTTTTTACCAGAAACTCACTTTCTTAGACAACTTAAATGTACACAACTGTGTCAGAAGTGGGATTCGAACCCACGCCTCCAGTGGAGACTGCGACCTTAACGCAGCGCATTAGACCGCTCGGCCATCCTGACTTGCTGCAGAAAGACGAGAGATGCCTTCACGTGTGGTACGCCCGAAGGGCAAAAAAATCATTGAGTCTTCAAACAGGACTATGCCAAACAATGACTGATAGGAAAAAGCAACATTGAGCGGTTTTCATCTTGGTTACGAGATGTTTTTTCATTGGTCGTTTTGTGTTGTTGTAAATTGAAAGCCTTTTTAATTGAAGGATTTTTTTTTACCAGAAACTCACTTTCTTAGACAACTTAAATGTAAACAACTCTGTCAGAAGTGGGATTCGAACCCACGCCTTAAGTGGAGACTGCGACCTGAACGCAGCGCCTTGGACCGCTCTGCCATCCTGACTTGCTGCGGAAAGTCTCAAGATGCCTTCGCGTGTGGTACGCCCGAAGGGCAAATAAATTATTGACTCGTCAACCAGGACTATGCCAAATAATGGCACATAGGAAAAGTGAAAATTGAGCAGATTTTCATCTAAGTTAAAAGGTTAGTTTTATTGCTCTTATCGCATTGATGCAAATTTTAATCCCATTGGCGTAAATTGCAAACCTTTGTTAATTAAAGGGTTTTTGACTAGAAACTCACTTTCTTAGACAACTTAAATGTACACAACTCTGTCCGAAGTGGGATTCGAACCCACGCCTCCAGTGGAGACTGCAACCTTAACGCAGCGCCTTAGACCGCTCGGCCATCCTGACTTGCTGCAGAAAGATGAGAGATGCCGTTGCGTGTGGTACGCCCAAAGGGCAAAAGAATTATTGACTGTTCAACCAGGACTATGCCAAATAATGGCACATAGGAAAAGTGAAAATTGAGCAGATTTTCATCTAAGTTAAAAGGTTAGTTTTACTGCTCTTATCGCGTTGATGCAAATTTTAATCCCATTGTCGTAAATTGCAAACCTTTGTTAATTAAAGGGTTTTTGACTAGTAACTCACTTTCTTAGACAACTTAAATGTACACAACTCTGTCAGAAGTGGGATTCGAACCCATGCCTCCAGTGGAGACTGCGACCTTAACGCAGCGCCTTAGACCGCTCGGCCATCCTGACTTGCTGCAGAATGATGAGAGATGCCTTCGCGTGTGGTACGCCTGAAGGGCAAAAGAATTATTGACTCTTGAACCAGGACTATGCCAAACAATGACTGATAGGAAAAAGCAAAATTGAGTGGTTTTCATCTTGGTTACGAGATATTTTTTCATTGCTCTTATTGTGTTGTTGTAAATTGAAAGCCTTTTTAATTGAAGGATTTTTTTTTACCAGAAACTCATTTTCTTAGACAACTTAAATGTACACAACTCTGTCAGAAGTGGGATTCGAACCCACGCCTCCAGTGGAGAATGCGACCTGAACGCAGCGCCTTGGACCGCTCGGCCATCCTGACTTGCTGCCAAAAGTCTCAAGATGCCTTCGCGTGTGGTACGCCCGAAGGCAAAAAAATTATTGACTCTTCAACCAGGACTATGACAAATAATGGCACATAGGAAAAGTGAAAATTGAGCAGATTTTCATCTAAGTCAAAAGGTTAGTTTTATTGCTCTTATCGCATTGATGCAAATTTTAATCCCATTGGCGTAAATTGCAAACCTTTGTTAATTAAAGGGTTTTTGACTAGAAACTCACTTTCTTAGACAACTTAAATGTACACAACTCTGTCAGAAGAGGGATTCGAACGCACGCCTCCAGTGGAGACTGCGACCTTAACGCAGCTCCTTAGACCACTCGGCCATCCTGACTTGCTGCAGAAAGACGAGAGATGCCTTCGCGTGTGGTACGCCCGAAGGGCAAAAAAATTATTGACTGTTCAAACAGGAATATGCCATATAATGGCACATAGGAATAAGCAAATTTGAGCGGTTTTCATCTTAGTTACGAGGTGTTTTTTCATTACACTTATAGTGTTGTTTTGTAAGCCTTTTTAATTAAAGAATTTTTTACCAGAACCTCACTTTCTTATACAACTTAAATGTACGCAGCTCTGTGAGAAGTGGGATTCGAACCCACGCCTCCAGTGGAGACTGCGACCTTAACGCAGCGCCTTAGACCGCTCGGCCATCCTGACTTGCTGCAGAAAGACGAGAGATGCCTTCGCGTGTGGTACGCCCGAAGGGCAAAAAAATCATTGACTATTCAAACAGGAATATGCCATATAATGGCACATAGGAATAAGCAAATTTGAGCGGTTTTCAGCTTAGTTACGAGGTGTTTTTTCATTACACTTATAGTGTTGTTTTGTAAGCCTTTTTAATTAAAGGATTTTTTACCAGAACCTCACTTACTTATACTACTTAAATGTACACAACTCTGTCAGAAGTGGGATTCGAACCCACGCCTCCAGTGGAGACTGCGACCTTAACGCAGCGCCTTAGACCGCTCGGCCATCCTGACTTGCTGCAGAAAGACGAGAGATGCCTTCGCGTGTGGTACGCCCGAAGGACAAAAAAATTATTGACTCTTCAACCAGGACTATGCCAAATAATGGCACATAGGAAAAGTGAAAATTGAGCAGAGTTTCATCTAAGTTAAAAGGTTAGTTTTACTGCTCTTATCGCTTTGATGCAAATTTTAATCCCATTGGCGTAAATTGCAAACCTTTGTTAATTAAAGGGTTTTTGACTAGTAACTCACTTTCTTAGACAACTTAAATGTACACAACTCTGTCAGAAGTGGGATTCGAACCCACGCCTCCAGTGGAGACTGCGACCTTAACGCAGCGCCTTAGACCGCTCGGCCACCCTGACTTGCTGCAGAAAGACGAGAGATGCCTTCGCGTGTGGTACGCCCGAAGGGCAAAAGAATTATTGACTCTTGAACCAGGACTATGCCAAACAATGACTGATAGGAAAAAGCAAAATTGAGCGGTTTTCATCTTGGTTACGAGATATTTTTTCATTGCTCTTATTGTGTTGTTGTAAATTGAAAGCCTTTTTAATTGAAGGATTTTTTTTACCAGACACTCACTTTCTTAGACAACTTAAATGTACACAATTCTGTCAGAAGTGGGATTCGAACCCACGCCTCCAGTGGAGACTGCGACCTGAACGCAGCGCCTTGGACCGCTCGGCCATCCTGACTTGCTGCCAAAAGTCTCAAGATGCCTTCGCGTGTGGTACGCCCGAAGGGCAAAAAAATTATTGATTCGTCAACCAGGACTATGCCAAATAATGGCACATAGGAAAAGTGAAAATTGAGCTGATTTTCATCTAAGTTAAAAGGTTAGTTTTACTGCTCTTATCGCATTGATGCAAATTTTAATCCCATTGGCGTAAATTGCAAACCTTTTGTTAATTAAAGGGTTTTTGACTAGAAACTCACTTTCTTAGACAACTTAAATGTACACAACTGTGTCAGAAGTGGGATTCGAACCCTCGCCTCCAGTGGAGATTGCGACCTTAACGCAGCGCCTTAGACCGCTCGGCCATCCTGACTTGATGCAGAAAGACGAGAGATGCCTTCGCGTGTGGTACGCCCGAAGGGCAAAAAAATTATTGACTCTTCAAACAGGAATATGCCATATAATGGCACATACGAATAAGCAAATTTGAGCGGTTTTCATCTTAGTTACGAGGTGTTTTTTCATTACACTTATAGCACTGTCAGAAGTGGATTCGAACCCACTGCAAAATTGAGCAGTTTTTCATCTAAGTTCTGAAGTTTTTTTTTCATTGCTTTTATTCCATTGGTGTCAATTGTAACCATTTTTAATTAAAAGATTTTTGTCCAGAAACTGCATACATTTTAGTGAACTAAGAAAGTGAGTGTCATCCTGCTCGGCCATTATGACTTGTTGCAAAAAGGTGCATAATTTCTTCGAATGCGGTATGCTCTAAGGTCAAAGAAATATCCATACTTCAATAAGGACTATACCAAACAATTGCTTATAGGAATGAGTTACCATATTTTTTTGTTGAAAAACACTGAAAGTCTCTCACAGTTGTTGGAAGACCTGACCAGATACTCTCTGTCTCAGTCCATTTAAATGTCCACTTAGTCCTTTGTGCGTTCTGCCTGGTTTGCAGTGACCCTGCTTGCGCTTTTACAAAAGGTTTTTTTTTGTGTCTCTGGTTTCGGGAACTGATGGTACGATGAGGAACTTTATTTTCAACCAATTTGAAAATGAAATGTTTTAATTAGTTTTCTATCCACAGGTCAATGGGGTATTCCCACTGTAAGCCTGTCCTCAGTGTTGGGAATGATGGCAGGCGTTTTGGCATCTACCATGGAATCCATCGGTGACTACTATGCTTGTGCCCGTTTGTCTGGTGCTCCTCCGCCACCCATTCACGCCATCAACCGAGGCATCGCTGTTGAGGGCATGGGCTGCATCTTGGCCGCCCTGTGGGGAACTGGAAATGGAACCACTTCCTACAGTCAAAACATTGCTGCACTTGGAATTACCAAGGTACACAGCTCCAGTCTGTTTAATTTTCCTTTCACTTCACAATTATGTAATACCTTGCCCATAAATTTGTGGTTGTAAAGTCACAAAATAGAAAAACCTCAACTATTATCTGCAAGGTAATGTATGTTAAAGGGGCAGTATTGTGTAAAACTGAAAATGTTTAGCTTTACATCATGTTAGAATGTCATTCCCTCTTCAAAAATATAATTGGATTTGAGAAATCCTTTGCTGTCCCATGGCAACCATTCTGCTGTCCAAAAAACCTGGTTGGACCTAGCACCAATTTGGAGGTCCAGCTTCTTCCTTGAGCTTCTTCAAGCTACCACAGAGCATCCCTCTCCTCCTGACTCCAACACTCAGCTCTTTCAGTTTAGCCAGCAGCAATTAGCAAACCCCTGTGCATCTGTGAAGCTCAGCGTACAGCTACTTGTCAGTCAAACAGTGAAAAAAAACATTGTAAAAGGGTTAATAGAAGAGCAATGTCATGATGACTTCCTGAAGGCTGAGTTTCAGAAAAAGAAGGAGTCTTTAAAGTGACAGAGACCCAATCTTAAATATTTGATATATCATTTTTATAATAATTGAACTTAACAATGCCATTTGGTAGGATAATCAAGTGACTATGTGCCTGTAAAACACATATTGCCCCTTTAACAAGCTGCTGAAACCCTAATAGGTTCTCACTTACTTTTGATTAAATACTTCTGACCTTCTAGCATCATAAAATGTAAGTTTCATTTCCATAAATTATACATTAGAAACATTAACTCATTTTGCTGAGTGCATGGCCTGATATCCAAAAGCACACAGCACAGTTGATTTGTGAAACCTGTTTTCCAATGAACGTATCACCTTTAGAAACATCAACATTCCTGCCTTTTGGACACTTGCCAAGTGAATCACAAAGTACATTTGGCACCACAAAATGTAACTGCTAACTGGATTTCTGTCTTTGAAGTAGCACTGGTTAAGTCAGATATAAAAAAGCAACCAGAGCTTCACCTGATACCTGTGGTCACATCCTAAATCAGCTTATGTCATGTGTGTCACACTGTCCTGCTTTATGAAGCCAATAAACTTAAACATTGAGTTCACTCATGTGACAGGTGATAAATTCATCACTGTTATCTATTCAGGCCTGCCAAACAAATATGAGGAAAGGAAATAGAAATAGAATGGAAACGAACACACAACGTCGACTGTTTGTCTAAGTAGGTAGTTTGAGGGTGAGTTTGTTGTGAGCTTCAACTGCACTGATCAAATCCACTGGTAATCCATCTCCAGATGAGTTCTGTCTACTTTTCATGCCATGATCCTCCAACTACTTCCTGTTGTCTTCTTCTTTGTGGTTTGTGCCAGTGGCAACATCTAGCTGTTGATCATGTGACGTGAGTGAAGCAAAACTTTCCAGAATTTTCCAGTGCAGTTCTGGAAAATTCAACACTTTCAATACAACCAAAATCCACCTCATCTTAGTACCAAAACTTTTTATCTTAAAACTATTTTTTTTTCAAAATGTTGCATTTATATTAAGCACACTTTTTTCTGAAATTGCAAAATTATATGGTCATTAAAAAAGCAGCTACAGTTCTTAAACATATTGGAGCAATACATTATGTATTTTTGCTCCAAAACACCAAATGTGTGCTCCACAATATGTGGATGCATACCGATGTACTGCAACATGGGTATGCAATATCATGTTGCATACCCATAGTTGCAGCATATGTGATTTCTCCTGATGAGTTTCAACGGGGCCAATCAGCAAACTGAAGTAGAATTTGTTAATGGTGATGTTGAGTTTCTGCACTGTTTCACAAATATAGTTTTAGCAATGTCAGCAGAGAAAGTGAACAAAAGCATTCAGTCTATGCTTCCAAATATTCAACAATTAAAGTCAGACCAAGAGGAATGTTTAAATCATAAATATCTAAATATAATCAGGGTTTCCACGTATCTTCATTTTCATTGCTTCATCTCAGGTCAGCAGCCGTCTCGTCCTTCAGACAACAGGAGTTTTGATGATTGCTCTGGGAGTCTTTGGGAAGTTTGGAGCGGTGTTTATCACCATCCCGGATCCAGTCATTGGAGGAATGTTTCTTGTCATGTTTGGCATGATTGCAGCTGTGGGGATATCCAACCTTCAGGTAAACACATTAAGTTTATTTTTTGTTTGTGTTTTACAGACACTTTACAAACTGTATTGACTTGGGGGGCTAAATGTTTATGCATACAATATTTTTTAAAGAAAAAAAATTCATAATTTTCCACCACCTAATTTTATTTGTTTTAAGAATTTATTTTACCTTACAGACAAAATAAATTTTGTATTTAGGCCTGAATTGCCTCTGGGAATCAAAAACTGAACACCTCTTTTCAAAGCAATGTTCACAATAACTATCCATCCAATCAGAATGAGCTTCCAACTATTTTGCAAAAGATAAGCAACAAGTCAAATCAAGTTTTAGTATATTGCATTTCAGCAACAAGGTATTTCAAAGTGCTTTACTTGATAAATACATATTACAGTTACCAATTACGAAACAAGCAACAACATTAAAATTTGTCAAATGCCATCATCAAGAATAATTGTTAAAATATTTTGATCAATATTCCATATTTTGATCAAAATATTTTGATCAATGTTCCAGTCAAAGGCAACTCTGGGCAGGTGAGTTTTAGTCTTGATTTAAAGGAACTCAGTGTTTCATCTGCTTTGTATTTTTTTGGAAGTTTATTCCAGATTAGTAGAAACTACTTTTACATATTTGCTTTTCTTTCTGAGGACACAAAGTCAACTTAAACCAGTAGACCTGAGTTTTCTGGAAGGTTGACATGACAACATCAGGACGCCAGTATATTTTGGTGCTAAGTCATTCAGTGATTTATGAATTAATGGAAGTATTTTAAAGTCTGTTCTCTGAGCTACAAGGTGCTCAGAGGATAGACTCTATCTTGTGGTTGTAGTGAGAGTGCCAGCAGCAGGACTCTGGATTATGTGGAGCTATTTGTTGACTCAATGCAACTAGAGACATGGATGAGTTTCTCTGGATCTTGCTGGGACTTTAGTCCTTTAATCCTAAAGATGTTCTTCGGGTGATAGAATCCCCACTTTCTCATTATCTTTATGTGTCAGGTCTGAGTCCATTAACACCCAGATCTCAGGACTGATGGACAGTATCTAGCTGCAAAATCTCTCTGATCATTCCTCTATTGGTCCAAAGATAATAACTTCAGTTTCGTTTCTGTTCAGAAAGCAAAGCAAAGACACCTCCACACATTGATTTGTTCTAAGGATCTGTTCAGTACATGGTTAGGTTCAGAGTCATTTAGCAATGTAACGATGACAATGTTTGGTGACATTGTAATGTAGAGCTGTGTATCATCTGCATAGCTATGGTAGCTAATGTTATGACTTGTTAAAGTTTGAGTGAGCTGGAACCTTGGGGTACCCTACATACGACTTCTGTGTGTCCCAATGAAGTTACGTTTTGACAAAAAAACTCCCTGTTTATTAGCTAAAACCCAAACTAGTCAACTACATGTGCAAAGCTGATTCACCAAGAGTTACAGGTATGACGGCAGCAAAAATGTGCTTCATGAGTATTGAATCTGGAGGGCTTAGCATAAATATGTTCCACAAGGTTTACAGATTTTTACGTAGAATACCAAAAGTTTAAAACTTTGCATTTTCCTCCACCTCACAATCAATTGTGTGCTTCTTTTTATTTGTTGCACAAAAATTTTTATAGAAACATTTGTGAAACACTTTCTATCAGGAACGGCTCCTATCAAGTTTCAACATATTAACTGAGGTCTTTAGTTTTAATAGCGAGCTTAATTAGATGTTGGTCTTTCCTTCTCCGCTATAGACAAGTTAATATGAGATCTGGTAGAACATTTGTTGAAACTGAAAAATATTGGAGTGCTCAAATAACAAATAATAACTATTAATAGCTTTGTGCTGGTTTATTTGCCTTAGATCATAACTGTTTGGCTGTTTCTTAATGGTCTCACGCTGCTTTTTAACGAGAGTTAAAGAAAACAAGCAGCAGGGAGTCCAGGGAAGCTTTTGCAAGAAAGTAACACCCAGAACATAGAAATCTCCACTTTGCTCTCGCAAAGCACCGACACACCATCTCATTAGTGTTTGAAGTTCCGCCCCAATGAGGTATTTTCCCTTTAAAGAATTTCTTTCATCAATCTTTGTAAAACAGTTGAAACTTTATACGTTTTGGCTTCTTTTTTTATTCATCCAACAACTGTTTTGTTTGCTTTGAACGACTACAGCTCCCTCGAGTCCCAGTTATACGTAGCAAAACCTTGAGGGAGCTGCAGGTCAGTGTGTACCATTTACACAATGCCAGGTTGCAATATCAAAGTGTTCAGATTTAGCATTGAACTGAAACCTTGGGTGTTGTATTTCAGTTTTTAAGCAAATGGAAAAACACACCAGGGCCCATTGCAGATGGAACAGATGTAAAGTCAAAAGTTCCAGTTTCTGTGTGCATTTGTCTTTACCTGCCTCTATTCATGTTGACTACTGACAATTTTGTGTCATGGAAAAATAAAGATTCTTGCTTCTTTCCCCAATCTGATTCAATTCTGGGTCTAGAAATACTAGGGGCTAACCCACTTTAACATTTTTAACCTGTTATGATCAAATGTGAATCTATCTTAAAAGAGTATTTGAGTTATAGGCTTTTTCTTTCATTTCCACATTGTGTCTAATTTCAAAAACAGAGTTGGCAGCTCATTTTCACAGAACAACAAAATAGTCTGGAAGTAATAGTCAATAAACCAATTTAAACAAGTTGTGTGACATAATATCATTCTGCCCCTCTCCTCTCTCCTTCTCTTTAGCATGTTGATCTCAACTCTTCCCGCAACCTCCTCATCCTTGGTTTTTCTACCTTCAGTGGACTTGTGCTACCTACCTGGTTTCGTTCCAATCCAGGCATCATTGACACAGGTAAAGTTACAATAGACGCAATTTTTAAAGCCTTTCAGGTTGGAAAACATTACAACAAAAATGAATGATTACCCCAGTAAAGTGCATTTGTATGTTTAGGCCAAATCCACATGTAGTCAGATGTCTGGGAAATCAAATAAATTTTTATGTCTTTTTTTTTTTTTGCCTTTCAGCCACATATAAACTCTTTAATTTCACAAACAACAATTATTTAGAACAACTCTGACCAGAGAGGAGATTTGAGAAAACTCTGTTTTAGTGTTGGTGAGTAAACACAAAAGAAACAGAGATTTAGGGGGCAACGTGACAAAATTTGCTAAGAAAACTTTCACAGAACAAGGTAACAACCAGCATGCCGTTTTATATAAAAAATAATAATAATAAAAAAAATTCTCATTTAACCATGTGTGTTCTATACCTGTGTTATACTGACAAGCCACAATTTGCTGGCTTGTATCAACTTGTCAGGATGTGTGATTGTTTGACAAATTGTGCCAACCACTCACTGGCTTATCATTTAGGGACTACCATGTCTTTGTCACTGGTTTATTAATATCAGTAAGTCTACTATGCTTGAATGACATTTATTGTATGTCAATACAATACAAAGAGCTGTACTGCTCTCCCATGAGAAGTAGCCCTTGTTGGTGGCAGCGTTCTTTGGTATGCATTCTGAAGCAGTCACGGTTGGTGGCTGAAAGGAAACCACCATCAATTTATTTGGTTTTGATTTGCCAAAAAGAAAATAACAGGCTGATGACTGAAAATGTTAGTATTCTTCCATTGTGTTTCCACTTTCAGATTACACTTAAAAAGATGGGAGCAGTTCTGCCAGCTTAAGCTTCTAAAGGGAAGGTGTTGCCAAATCCCAGAGGCCCCAGATGGCAAACAGTTTATCATTAGCCTTCAGCCTGGATTTCCAGGTGACAAGGACAGAGTTTACCGTTGTCTTACCTGAACAGATCTAAATATGTTGTTGTTTTTCCATCATTTTTCTACTAATATCAGACTCAACAGAGAGAGTAGATGGATTCAGTTTGTTGCTCAGCAGGTCAGGCTAAACCAATCAGATGAGTTCTGTTGGCATGTAAGAACCGGTTCTTACATTCCTGATTCAGGAGGATAGAATCAAAGATCTATGCTCCTGATTCCTCTCAGATCTTGTACTCTTTGGCTTGTGTCTTGTTAGAGTCTGGGTATGGTTGAAGTTTTTTTTTTTTTTTTTCCAAGCTTCCGGGCACAACCTGATGAACGGAACAAGCCTTATTAGGCCCCACAAGGTTTGCCCACTGTGGGTGAGACTGAAAAGAAAAGACATCCAAGATTAAGGAAGACGACAGTGGAAATAAAAAGTGGATCACAGGGGATGTTTTATACTCTGGAACACTAGTGACCCTTTCTGTTAATGCGTTTAACCAGCTAACTAGATAATTGTTGGTAAAGCTGGTCTGCTGTGCTACTCATATATTTGTGGGCTGGTGGAAGCATAAGCAGAATGACATAAGTGGTGCAACGGGTCAAAGGCAAGAATTAAACTGTTGAGGTGACAGGTGAGCATTGTAGCCTATGCCCAGGGTACAATCTGGGTTAAGTCCAGGTTAACTGGTACCTCTGGGTTGTTTGTGTTTACCAGTGTCCACAAATGGCAGTGGCTGTGAATAGTGTATTTGCTGCTTTGCAAGAGAGAGACAGAGAGTAAAAAAGGATGAGGAGACAAAATATCAGGAGGAAATTAAAGTATACTTCTAAGTGTAGAAACTAGTCAATGAGTCTTTTGTTGTACTTTTAGTTCAGTGCAGCTAAGCCCAATATTATTTGCACCATTTGGTGTAAATAATAAGAAATAAGAAATATGATAAATTCCCACCCGTACTCTACAATATGGTATATATACCATATACATGTATATATTTATACAAGGGTTAACACTATATAACCCTGTATATTTATACAGGGTTCTATGTGCATTAAGTTGAAGACGTCAAAGGCACGTCAGTCGCAGGCCGTTAGTTCCTCTTGATGCTACATCGACTGGTTTTAATGAGACCGTTTGTGGTGGCTCTCTATGAAGACATTGTCAAAAGAGCAATCCCCAAGATTAAACAGTTTGTCGATGCAGACATAAGACTTTGATCCTATAAGTCATGTGATGCGAGTGTCTCCAAGGGAAGTGCTAATCCAGAGTCATCACTGGGCATAAAGGCTTGTCTGGTTTTCTCAGGTCTAGGCTGCTTACCTCCCAAATCCTCTTGGCTGGCCCCCATGACAGTGGCTGTAATCTGCCCGGATCAAATAAAGCACCCTTCTCCAGAGTCTTTCTCTTTAGCTTCAACACTCAGCTGATATGTCTGCACTACAAGATCGAGGCTCCTCGATGCTCTTTGTAAACAAACCGTAGTCTGTTCCAGACATTTTTAAAAGTACCGGCTGTGTGAGTTCCAGTAAGCTCAGCAGGTACCATGAACTTTTGACTGGCACCTCTCTGGGCAGGAGAATTTCCTTTTTGCGTGTGTGCGTGTGTGTGTGTGTGTGTGAGCTTGCTTGGGCATGCTGGCATGTGTATGTGCGTCTTGGGTTAACCAAACAAGAGTGCGTTCAGATTAAAACTACGTCAGCGCTGTTTTCAGTTCTTGATTCAATTCGATACAACTTCATTAGGAGGTTTATTGCCGGAGGGAAGTTATGAAAGCAGGGCATCCAACATGCTGGCATTCGTACTCAATAGCCCTCTGTGTTCACCCTTGTGCTGGTGGTCAAACATGCCACATAAAAGGCCAACACTGACTGAGAAAATCAGTACTCAGTGGTCTGATGACAACAAAGGGTTCCCTTTTACCACCAGAAAACCTTCTTGACTTTTTTGATTTTTAATGCGACCTCAGTGTTCTGGTGATGTATTTCTTTTTTCCTTGAATCTAACATTCTTCAATGAGTCCTGCCATGTTACCTTCTTAAAGCTGCAATATGTCCATCCATCCATCCATCCATTTTCCGTCACCCTTCTCCCTAACGGGGTCGGGAGTTGCTGGTGCCTATCTCCAGCTGCGTTCCGGGCGAGAGGCGGGGTTCACCCTGGACAGGTCGCCAGTCTGTCGCAGGGCAACACAGAGAGACAAACAGGACAAACAACCACGCACACACACACTCACACCTAAGGATAATTTGGGAAGGCCAATTAACCTGACAGTCATGTTTTTTAACTGTGGGAGGAAGCCATATGTAACTTTGACAAAAACATAATTTTCACATATTTTTTCAGATTGTGAAAATACAGTCACCATGTTGTGACTGTAAGGTATGAGACAGATAATCTGTGAAAAGATGGAGCTCCTCCACCTCCTCCTAGAGCTCCTGTTGCCGTTTTGGATAAATCTACCGCTCCCGGTCAAAAAACAACCAATCAGAGCCCTGAGAAAGGTCTTAGCCCTGTCACTGAACGCTGTGTACATGCATCTCAATGTGTGAATGGCAGAGAAACAACTTAGCATCACAGAAAAACTGTTTAGCCACCATCATAGGTAGACATTTTAGCTAGCCTTAGCATTCATGGCAGGCTCCATTTTAGTGAACTAGCTGTAGCGTAGCAGATAGGAAAGTGAAGGGTGATTGACAGCTCTGACACCCTCCTCCTTTCTCTGATGGTTGTTTCTGATGGAACAATGTATTTATTTAGATGACAGCAGGTTCATAGGAGAAGGCAGAGCAGCTTGATTTTTTTTCACAGATTATTGTCTCATATTATACTGTCACAATAAAGTGATAGTTTTAACATATTATGTACAGAGCTTGTTTTAAATAAAAGTTAAATACTGCAACATTAAGGGTTTCATACACATTCATTTATTTTCCAAAGTTCCAGAAGAAAAAAGTGTTGGGTAAAAAAATTGGGTAGCTCATTTCCAAACTTTGTACACCTTCAAGGAAACCTGAATTGTGTACAAGCCAATTTGAGAAGGGTTTGCATTTGTGTATGGAAATCTAACCCTTAAACTAAGGTTGTTGTTTTGGGTTTTTTTTTTTCAGTTTAAGCGTTCATTCTTACTGAGGTCAACCCTCCAGTCAAATACAGTAAATCTGGTGAATCAAAATGAAACTCCAGCTAAACCAAACAGGATTTTGCTGATACCTACTCATACGGGCAATGAAGCCCTGTGTTTATTTTTTCTTCAAACCAAATGGGTTTTTTTTTTGTTCTTTTTGTTTTTGGCCTGCATGGATGAACTTGTGATACCACTCTTGTATTTTATCATCAAAGGTTTTGGGCTCATTGAACCTTCAATGTGGCTTGCAGACCCAAAATGTCTGTTAGAAAGCTGATGAGCAATTTGTAACTTTGGGAATGATCCAACCAGAGTCCAAAACAATCAGCAGAAGTTCTGAAGGGAACTGGGGACAAGAGATGAGGATCTATGATGATCAAAGTGAATGCTGAAGATTTTCCTACAAAGAGTTAGCCAGGTCTATGCACATTTTTATTTTTAATTTTAAAGATTTGTTTTTCCTTATAATTGCCACAGCATATATGCAACATTAATCGGTGGAAAAAGTTTGGAAATTACTTATCACGTTCTCAATTTTTTAAAGCTCTACACTCTGGAATTTTAACAAGGGTGTGTGGCCATTGGACTGTTTCAAAAAAACATTCTTTTCTCCCCTTTTTTGATGGATTTATTTATTCCTGGACCTGAATTTCATTTTTCTTGGCAAAGGCAAAGACATTCATTTCCAACATTAAGGCTTGAACAAATACTATGGTTAATTGGAATTTTGTTTGTGGCACCTCGAGATTTGGAGAAAAAGGAGCTTTTGAGAATAGGCTGTTCCAATAAAAACATATCAGTTAGGTTTTTCGGCCGAGTAACAGACACAAAGTTTTATAAAGTGAAATACTGTGGGATTTCTTAATGTCTTTTTTTTGTTTTGTTTTGCTTTCTTTTTAACGCTTTAATCGCCCACTCAGGAAATATCCCCGTCCCGAACGCTCACATGTAAACGTTCTCACAGGAAAGTAAGCAGCCATTCAGTTCCTCCAACAGGGTTTTTTTTTTTTCATCCCTTTCATAATCTTCATCTACTATCAGCTTAAATCTTGTTTTTCACATCAGCTCTCAATGGTTAGCTGATGCGAGCTTTAATGGTAAATAAAGAAAACAAATAGGATCTTAAGTTTTACATACATTCATCGGGGCAGGACTGTCATTTTGAATTGAAGTTCTGGATATGTTTTGAATTTGAACCATTCTTTCTCCAGGGAGGAATGATTGTGATAATAATTTATTAAAGAAATAATTAATTGAATGAATTGCAACTTCCAACATGACCTGATCCAAATTGTTGACCAGAGCCTCAGCACAGAGAAGAAAACAGCTAGCGTTAGCTGGCTGTTTCCGGTCCAATTTCAAGGTGTTTACATTACGAGGTCAAATTTATTTGAAGTCATATTTGATTTATGCAGCATTTCTATAACAACTGAAGGAAACAACGTTACTTCATTGTGCTTTAAAATTATTCTATGTGGCTGAAATACACATAATACTGTCCCTTTAAAAGAATTATGCAAAGAAGAGAGGGCTAAAATTATTCAACCTTTATTCAACATGAAAGGAAGTTTTTTTAAAAACATTTTTATTTTTCCCCCCGTAATGAGCTTACCATTTGAAAACCACATATGAAATACATGAAAAAGTAATACCAACAAAGTCTCTACTTTTTCAGGGAATTATTGTTCTTTCAGAAACTTAAATTTAATTAACACAAGACCTTTGACATTTATATGGTTCAAGATTCTGCACAATCTTTTTAAAGGTGCTTAACTATTTTTATTCCCTCCCAAAGGAATAAAAGAGCTGGACCAGGTGATCATAGTGCTGTTCACCACACATATGTTCATCGGTGGAATTTTCGGGTTTCTTCTTGATAATACGATTCCAGGTAGAGAAAATAAACGTTATAAAACATCAAATTATTACAAAATGCCTTGTTGCTGCCAGCTAACCCAGTCTTCTCTTTTTAGGCACGGAAAAAGAAAGAGGGATCAAGAACTGGCAGGAGAAAGTGCAAGAGGACGGCTTAAATATCTCTGATTTGTCATGCTACGACATCCCGTTCTGCAACCGTTTTCTAAAAAGGTTTAAATGTTTCCAGTATGTACCCTTTCTGCCGTCTTACAAAACCTCAAATAAAAGAGGATCAACATAAAGAAGTGGAAACTTCCTGTGCAATATTAATCCCGGAATCCTAAATAAAGCCAACAAGGCTGTTTTTACCATTGAGCCTCACTGTGAGGTGATGGTGCTTTTATAAAACCTAACCTATATGTTGAACTAATGAAGTAAAATGTGGGTGGTCTATTTTTTTAATAAATATTTGGTTTGACTTTGTTGTTGAAACTAAAGTGTTTGAGTTCATTTGTGTCGATGTGTGAGTCATTCCCAAAATAAAACAATTTCTCATATTATTATTACTACCTCATGATTAATACTCACTTTCTGAATAGGAAGGATTTTTTAAAAACTATTTTTGTGTATTAGATTAATTCAAAACTGCATATTAATGGAAAAGTAAAAAAAAAAATTGTCATTGTGTAAGATTTTAAAAGTGCCTTTGCTTTCACAAATTTCTGTTCCAATACTCCTGAACTGTGATAATAAAGAGTTGTTCCAATTCAATAAATAACTTTAAAGATTGAATGCCATTGAATAATAACGCTCACAATTCGGTAAGGCATCACATTACTTTTTATTGGAAAATCATGAAACAGTTCTTAGAGCCTGTTGATCAACTTTATCGACACATACTAAAGTGAAATATTTCAAGATTTTCACTTTTTATGTTACTTCAGATCAATATATATATATATTGAATTTGAATTTGAATTTTGAATTTTGTTTGACTGTCCTCTCAAGACTGTGGGGTTGCACTTCTTCCTTCCAGTCAACTTTCTTGCTCACGAAACCTTTGCAGGTGTTCCGACTTAAACACCTGCAACACCTGGGACGTCATGAGTTTTCAATATTTAACGTTTTGACAATTTTAACATTTCCTGAGACTGAATTTTAGGTTTTCATAACTTGCAAGTCACAATAAACAAAATTACAAGAAATAAAGGCTTGAAATACATTTCTATTTATGAGTTTGGAACAGACTATTCTACACCTGTAGATGGAAGAAAATAATAAATGTCTGCCAAAAATGTATTTTTATGATTTATGATTTTCTTGACAGTTTTTGTATTAATAGTGACAGCTCTGGAACTTCTAATTACTATTTGAAACCTCAAAAACCACTGAAAACTGGTGCATTAAAAAGTTCACTGAACTGGGGTTATATGCAACAAACCAACTGAACACTCTGCTCTACTGATCCATGACCCGTCATTTTGCTCATCACTGATGTCTTTGCTCTGAATACCTCAGGTTGAAGTATTTTTGAAACAATATTAGATCAGTTACAGTCAGGATTAGGACTGTGAAGGAGGTTAAGTGGGTAAACGTAAATACTAAGATTAGGCACTCAAGCTAAAGGTGAGGTTTAGTCACTGGATAATACAGCTTTACACAAACTATGTATCAAGGTTTTAAATCTAATCTGTGAAATTTAAAAACACATTTCTGATTTCTGTCTCGTATTCATTCACCGATCCATATGGAAATTCGTACAGAAAATTGTGGTATAGGAATAGACTGCTCTCACCTGTCTCTACAGTTCATTTTTGATGAAAAGATTCAGATTGTGATTCTACTCACAAAGGCCGAAATGTCAAACTTAGGAGATGCAACATGTGCCAGGAGGAGAGAACTTCAGGCCCAGTCACATGTTGCTCCCTCTCTATTCATTTTCTATGGAACTTGCGCGACGAGGCAACAATCATTTGAAATTTTCAGTCCCGTACACGCAGCTGTGCACACGAACGCTAGAAAAGTGTTCAACTTTCTTGTGGCGTTGCCGCCGTTGCCATCACGTCTTGGGTGTTGGTGAAGGAGACGTTAACTCACCACTGTCGCTCGTCACGCTTCTCCTATGACATTTCACAATGTTGGCGCATACAGAGAGAGCCATGTTTAATCATTTTTCTTCTCTCTTTCTTAGATTTCTTAGACTCTTAGATCAGCCTTCTTAGATCAGAAGGCTGATTTCTGGAAAACCTTGCCTGCACTGATTTGATAACATGTTGAAACACCCCATGGCAATTTATTGCTGGAGTCCACCATATTTGTATTTAAATGAACACACTTGTATTTAAATTGCTCAATATTTGATAGAATCCTTGATGGCGCTTTAAAAGGTTCCCAGGACGTTTGGAAGAGGAACCGCAGCATCATAGATCCTCCACTATGCTCAACCGTTAGCTTTTTCAGACATTCATCCTTCGTGAAACCTTCCTTACTTCAACCTTTACATCTTCAAAAGGGCTGCTGAAGATTATTCATGCAGCCTACTGGAAGGAGAACAAACTGTTATTAAAATAACTCAACATGAATAACTTCCAGTTCACACATGGACGTCGTATCTGCCGGGAAGGTGGATGTTTTTAATACGTTTTTATGCAGTTTTCAAGAAACACCTAGATGACTTCCTGTTTCTTGAAGCTTGATGCCAGCTGATGATAGGCTGCTTCCTCTCTTGCAAGGTTTGTTTATCAGTTATGTGAACTAGGCTGGATCGATAGTTCAGACAGGTGTCGTTACCAGGAAGTTCTTCACTCGGCAGGAAGTGCTGCACATTTTCACTCCAAATGGCTTATTTAAAGCCTAAATGTTTTTATTTAAGGACATAACATTTTCTTTGAATACAATATCAAAATGTGGTTCACTCATCCCTATGCTACATCAGCAGCATTTTATGTAGCCAGTAGGAAAATATATATGTTTTAAAATTTATGAGAAATATGATGCATAATGTTGTCAACTCAACGTCTCAATGTCTCTACGGGCTGATAGCACAAACATGTGATACAGATAGCATGGACTTTTTCTTATCACATTCCCGAGATGTACCACAATCTGTGAACCGGTAACAGCAACAAACACAAAACTTAGAGCGCTGAAAACAACCGCTACCGCCTGTTCGACACCAACAGTTGCTGGAGTGAAACGAAGTCAGACACATTGGGTGCCATATGTAAAGGCCATGTGGCCCGGAGGGGGGGGAGGTGCCAAGTCTGACAGTCTGCCCGATCTAGGAACAGGGTCGTTTGCAGGGAATAAAAATGAAAGCTTGTTTTGCACAAATCTAACAGGATTACTGAATGCTTACTTGGATTAAGCCGTATCGGCATATGCGAGTCTTCATTAAGAGAAGAGGCTCGCCCGGTCACAATGTTCTGAGCACGAGGTATTAGAGAAAGTCTGTCAGAGCATTACCTGCCAGGGTTTTATCATCCCTTGGGAACGTGACTTATTCTTGATGCCAGTCAGACTGAGCTCAAAGTCTTGTTTGTTTTTTTTTCTTGTAGGAAAAAAATGGAAAGTAAAATGAATATGCTTTGTCTGTCAAAAACAGATGATGCAGAAAATTTGTTGGTTATTCTGTGAAAGTATTACAAGTTTTCAACTCTTTTTTTCTTTTATTTTCCTTTAAAAATTTGAATGACCTGGTGTTGTAAATTGCCTCTCCAACAGAAGAGGGCATTAGAAAGTTTTCTTAAAGGGCCAGTTTTATGCATTTTACAGAAACATGGGGCCATTTTATGACATAATCAAGTAACTATGTTCACTTCACTTTTTAGAGAAAATGCTATATGTGTCAAATATGACTTAATTTCACTTCATAATTTACTACCTTGAAACTGGGCCTATGTGTCTTTAGGAAACTCCTGCTCTTTCTGAAACTTTGTTTTAAGAAAGTCATCCCAACATGGCTCTTCTATTAACCCTTTAACAACATTTTCACCAGCGTTGCACTGAGAATCAGCTCAAATAATGAGCTCGGCAGATGAACAGTTCCAGCAGGTGTTTGCTAACTGTTGCTGGCTAGTCTGAAGGAGTTGAAGGAGAAGTTTGCTCAGTGAGGCGAAAGCTCAGAATCCCAGAAACCGCAGTTAGGAGGAGAAGCTCCATACTGAAGGCGGCGCTCGGCTCAGCCAGGTGTTTCACACAGCTGAATATTCAGCTGTGTGAGATTCAATGATTTTTCAAACTTGCATTAGAGTCAAGACGACACTCTGAGTATGTTTTTGATTAGAGTGTAACATTATAACAAGACGTCAATCTAAAAAAAGTTGATTCTACGTTATAATGCCTCTTTACCAAATCATGACAAGCAGCAGATTTGAATTGACCAAACAATCAGAAAGAGAAGACAAAATAAAAGTTGTTTAGTTTCCCTCTGGTCACTTTACTCCAAAGTACGACGCAATTAGCTAATCCATGGAGTCCAAAGAGCTAAAATCCATCATGTACTTGTTTTATTTGGGTCACTCTGATGCTGGAGTCGCAAAACAAGCAAAACAAAAAAGGTTTTCAGACAAAATTTGTCACTTAAAATCTCCACCCATTTAAGAACACAGTGATGAGACTTTACTTGTATTTTCTTTGTGATATATGAAAAATGTTTAAATATTTGAAGATTATTCAACTAAAACTTAGCAAAAAATAAAAAATCCAACTCTTGAAGGCAACACATGTTTGAAATGTATGCTGGGTTTATGAATTGTTCCTGTTTATTCTCATAAGTTTCCATCCATCCATTTTCTGATCACCCTTCTCCCTAACGGGGTCGGGAGTTGCCGGTGCCTATCTCCAGCTGCGTTCCGGGCGAGAGGCGGGGTTCACCCTGGACAGGTCGCCAGTCTGTCGCAGGGCAACACAGAGACAAACAGGACAAACAACCATGCACACACACACCTAAGGAGACTTTGGAAAGACCAATTAACCTAACAGTCATGTTTTTGGACTGTGGGAGGAAGCCGGAGAACCCGGAGAGAACCCACGCATGCACAGGGAGAACATGCAAACTCCGTGCAGAAAGAGCCCGGGCCGGGAATCGAACCCAGGACCTTCTTGCTGCAAGGCAACAGCGCTACCCACTGCACCACTGTGCAGCCCCTCACAAGTTTCATTTATATTAATTATTTTTGCTGTTCATTTCCTCGTTTAATAAGTGTTATGTTTTTCTTAGTGTTACGCTTCTTGTGTATCGGCACGTGTTTTCTCCAGTCCTGTTTCTCTTTTTTGGTTTGAAAGAATAAACAGGATCTGGGTGTTTAGGTGGAGCTGGTGGTCAGATAGGTCAAAGGCGGCTAGGAGTTCTTGAACTGTAGATTGTGGAAGGTGGTCCAACAACTATTGTTTGTAGGAACCTGAGCAGGTGGGGGAAGTGACCCTTGGAGAAGGCAGGAGGAGAATGTTAGCAAAGGTTTTAAAGCATAAGGAAAAACCATGGGACACATAGAGAAAACTTGAGGTTCCTGTTCGCCATCATTATCGGTGGATGGCTGATAATTTGCAGGTGTGAGGGAGCGTGCCACTCAGCCCCGCCCTGGGAAAAAACCTGAAGTTCCACAAATTTTACAGCTTGAATCCGGATTCTGGTTCTTTCCACCATGATCGTATCTTATTGAATGTAAAGGCGACGGACAGAATGTAGAAAGTTGAGTAAATTAAGAGGTGTACTTTTTCTTAAGCTTTTTTCTTAACAATCGACTGCTGGAGAACCAGCATTAATGCAGAAATAATGTATAAGACAATATCTACTCTGTTTCTTTTTTCTGCACTTGTTAATGAAGAAAAAAAAAACATCATCAATAATATCATATTAGAATATATTGACCTAAAGTGTTCTGAAGCTGCTACCCCCACGACCCGATCCCGGATAAGCGGAAGAAAATGGATGGATGGATGGATGGATGGATGGATGGATGGATGGATGGATGGATGGATGGATGGATGGATGGATGTTTGAGCAGCTGTTTTTTTTTTCTCTTCAGTGAAAAAAGTGACTCATATCACTGTGGATGATATCTATTATTAGCCAAAATTGCTCTGTTCTTCTTTGTTTTGTTTGACATATTTTTTTATGTTTTGTTTGTTATGTCACACAAAACAAAGAAAAGCAAAAAATTGAGTTTTTTTTGTGAAAATGTTGAGTTAAGACTAAAAACAAAAGGGAGCAGATGAAACTGGATTAGCCTCAAAGTATAGCAACCTTATTAGTCCTCAAAAATTGGAGATGCGATTAGCAACGGACTAATAGAAACAAGAAATATTTATATAATACCTTAACTTAAATTATAATTTAGATTAATATGCACTAAAAGTAAATATTTATTTCATTTAAAGGAATACAATTACAATTTGTTCTGCATGATTGAAGTTTTTTTTTTTTTTTTGCAAATGAAAGTCAACGGCTAATCCACAACACTATGTGGAAGGATTGCAGCCTCATAATATTTTTTTACTACAAGGCATCCTCATCCGGGTTTTTATTTCTTTGTCTTGTGTATTCTTGCGTTGGATGAGGTTCATTTCCAGTTAAAGTGTGTTTTGTCGGTACAAAGAACAAATGTATGCAGTTTGATGTGCAGCATCTGCTCTGGGTGACATCAAACGCTCTGAGCCACTGCCAAAGTGCTGTGTTAGATATTTTTTGGTATTATCATTTTGTTATTACTTTAGTTCATATTCAGTCTAACGTTAATCAGTATTATTGTGATTTTTCGTTTAAAGTGTTCTCTTCCTTATGTGTGTATAAACAGACCTGGAGGTTACTACTGTCTGTTTATCTTCATGTGAGATAGTCAAACTGTGGTTCTCAGACCTTAAATTCTTTTCATGTATATCTACCCATTCTTTAGATGATAATTTGACCTAGAGCTGAACTAGGCTCAGATTGTAAATTAGATATCACACCTGGAACTGAATTGCTGTTAAATATTTTACGACCTCTGTTGTTTCCTGACTGCCCCCTTTGACTGTCTTTCTTTGACAATAAAAGAAGGAGCTCACGTGAAAGCAGATCAGAACTCTCTGTGAACGGCGTAAAGAAGTTGTTCATGGAGACTTCTCCTTTTGCAAAAGCTTGACCATATAATTCATATACGTTGTCTGTGGTTTTTATTTTTGTAGGTTTGAGGAAAATACCTTACAGCTGTCAGTAAAGGAATGAGGAATATACTTTTTCCTAAAGATTAGATTACGAACTGACTTGATGACATGTCGAGTTTCTAAACAACACAACTGTTACCTGAATCCAATGAACGTAAAGCATTCTTATGTGTAATCCCATAAGTACAACTATTGCTGCCCTTTAGCGAGGCCTTTTAATAAAATGCAACTGGAGCATTTTTATTTAAGTTTAGTTTGTCGAATTGGAAGCTGCAGTCAGAGGCCAACTTCAGCTTAGTGTTGTACAGTACGTTTGTGCTTGATGTCATAATGGATTACAGTAAAGTCTGTCAAAAAAAACACTGATATAACACAAAAACTATTTTTCTTGTTAATGTTTTCTGTAAAGAAACATTGAGTTCTGGGTGACCAGCTTGGATATGCTAGTTAGCCTGTGCAAGGCTTATGCTAAACTATCCAATGTTAACAACAGCCTTTCTGTGCAAATGAACAGCAGATGAAGTAGTGGGTGATTAGCCTGGGCATGATGGTTAGCCAATCCAAGGCTAACACCAGCCTCTCCTTCTCATTTTTCAGCGCATGCTCCTCAGTTAGTGGTAGCACCTCATCATTAATGACAACAGCACCTGGTTTTGGAATGGAAAAAAATCTCCTTCGGTGCTCAATAGCCTTAGCCCTGGAGCTGAAATTGTACAATTCAACTCCATTCCTCAAGAGCCACAATCATACAACTATTAAATGCATCCTTGCCACCAAGTTTGGCAAAGGCCTTGGTAATGAACCGTTTTTTTTGATACAGGTGTGTTGAAGCCGGGACAGCAGCTCATGAAGACCCTTAAACTACGAGAGACTTTTCGCAAAGTAAATGGTCAAAGATCCGTCTGTAGGTTTAGTCAAAGCTGTTTTGTTGGAAAAGGGACATGAACAACGTATCAACAGCAGGAATAACAATATCTGTTTCACAGTTGTTACAAAGTATTTCTAATTGTGCAGTTTCTTTCCGCCCTAAAACAAAAAGAGTAAAACAAATGATACGAATGGAATGAAATATTTGACACCAACAATGCACAGCCATGTCTGTCATCGCCTTCTCTCGGCATCCTATTTCCTGTTCAGCCACTTCTGTATAAAAGTGCTTAAAAAACACCCTTTTTGTCATCATCATGCATTGTCTGAAAGTAGAGACTGTCTGTTATGTCCATGACTCACCAAGCGAGGTCGTTCCAGCCCCGGATCAGCTGACTTGTAAAAAGCCAAGCTGACTTTGCAGATCAAGAAAATTATGCAGTGATGGCTAGTTTGTGCAACCAACCAGTTGTGATATAAATGTAAACACCACTCAGAAGTCATTTTAAAGGAGAACATTCAAAAAGGTGCAAAAGGTACAAGTACTAAATGATCTTGCCTGTTTTGTCTGTATGCTGGACCTTTCACAGTTGTTTTAATTGAAATTGCTTTTCCAGTGAAACTGTGCAAGCTGACATTTTGAAAATAAATTCACTCAATGGAAACATGACAATTTTGTGAACAAAGGATGGAAAACTCTTGTTTGCCAGTAAAATGTTTTTTGTTTTGTGTTTTTGCCCGTATTTGCATTGACTTATCATCCAAAACTGCAATGGAAACTCTCTTTTTGCATCGACGTTCCCAACCGGATGTTGCCACATGCACAAACCTCTATGAGGGACATGAAGTAGTTGGAGGACAATGACGCTGCCTGATTTCTACTCACTTACTTACAGCATGAAAAAACTTATTCACACGTGGTTTTTATTGCATTTCTTATGTCATGGAAACGCTCCGATGGCATTTCATCGAAGGAATATTGAGAAAGTTTTGTGTACATTTCTAATGAAAACCCAGCTATCAGTGTTTAACTTCATAAGAGTCACCCTAAAAATGCTATCTCTTGTGTCATTATGAAAGTTCCGGGGTTAAATAAATTTAAATAAAACAGTTTGTTAATTTTAGCACTTAAAAAAGCACTTTAAATAATAATTGCTGAAAAGCAGTTGAGATTTAAGATCCAGGCCTAATGCTACTTTTCACATTTGTAACGCTGTGGAGAAAAGTTATGCTTGGGGAAATTTCTTGTTTTCCTTTTGTGTCTGGGCATGTTTTTCATGCCATCTCCTGTAGTTCAGTTTTTACTGTGGGATAAAACAGAAAATTCTTATCTCTGTAAAGTTCATTTGTGATTTTACACTGACACGCAGGTTGTGACAGGGAAAAATATGCGCTACAATAAATCACCAGCATCTTGTCAATGACAAAAAGCAAACACGGCCATACGGGTTTGGACTAGGTCCACATTCTAAGATTAACTTCTTAAAAAAAATGATTTCTGAGTGACGTTTTACTTTAACCTAACAGGAAACATTCTTTACCTTTCAGTGAACTTACAATATTGTCACAAAATTTGTTAATTGACCTGTCAAAAAAATTATTATTATTTTTTTTCAAAAAAGCCTTGAAGGTATTATTGGGTTTTTTTCTTCGTCTTCTTCCTCTTGGCAGAGTTACAAAGTCTTCATTGTCACAGGGTAAATAAGTTATGATGGTGTAAAGCGCTGTAAATCTTCAGAACTACTTTTGCGTATATAGGATAAATTTGCCACTCAGCTTTGGTGAGAAGTTTTCAGTATCTGAAAATTCTGGATTATTGAATATTAAATATATATGTTATCCTAAAAACTTTATTTAATCTGTCTACTTTTAATCTGTGTAATGTTTTTTTTTTTTTTTTAACTTTTTGTGTACAAGCACTTTGAATTGCCTCTGGCTGAAAGGTGCAACATAAATAAAGTTGACTTTACTGTGCTTCATTTATTTAGCAAATATGGACTAATATGCTCCCTATTAGCTTCAGATTTGTCTTGTTACCTCTTAACTTTGCCACTGGATCCAGAAAACATCTATTAACTTCTCAACTGAAGTTACAAACTGGAGGGGAGTAGCTCCCTTGTTGATTCTCAACATTAACTGGTTAATAGCTTATTTTTATACAGCATTTTATCATTGTATCAAGGGGACATGGCTTTAGAATTTGCACTTCTTTTCTTGCAACTTCTCTACAAACACCAGATTTGGTGTCCTGGCTGCAATGAAGCCTTTGTAATACGACCCGATTTGTCTAAGATTTCAAGACGGAGAAGGACTATCTGTGTCTGTCGGTCGTCACATTTTCCATGCAATGTTGAAAAATGTGTGTCAAACGTGTGCGCAACAGTGCTAACAAGTTCTTCATCACCTCTTGAATGTCTGATAAAAAGGACCAAGAAGTCGGTTGCACACATTATGAATAGAACCAGTTTGTTAAAGCGCAGAAGTGGAAGAACTGTTAGAAGAACACATGACTCGCTAAAAACAGATTCAGTTGGTAAATCATGAAAAAAAGAAAAGAAAAAGTGAAAAACAGTTCTGTTCTGACAAAACAGAATCTCTTCTCTCTTACACATCAGAAACTAAGACTTATTTTCATGGCTAATGCTAATCTTTTACTTTGATGTTGTAGGGAACTTTGGGAGACTGTTCAGAAACAATTCATTACATTCAATCAGGCTGTCACACCCGTTTGCTCACTGGCTCCTTATGCTCCATTTAATAGGGACCAAATTGGATCAAAACTTTTTTAATGTGGCAGCTGCTGTGAACCATCACAAACCATGAATGTGCATCTTCCAAGAAAAGGACACACTGTACATCCTCAGCAACCTGTTATTTAATAGTGTTTGCTTTTCTGCTCACTGACTTGAATGCAAGTTTCTGCCATGTAATATACTGTGAGGTAAAAATAAAAATAAAGCTATGACATTGTTTCAGAGAACTCATAATCTGCTGTCACTCCAGCTGCAATTTGATTAACCATGAAAATGTGCAAATTGAAAAAACAAAAATTAATGGAAATACTGCAGTTTTGAAAACATACATTGCTTGAAAAAAAGAAAAAAAAGTTTTTGCAGCGGATTTGCTGCAGTATTGAAACACTTTTTTCACAGCACACAAGATCAATAGCTGGATGTTACTACTGGTGAAAACGACAAAGAACACGACAGGAAGATGATGGTTTGTTTTTGTTTTTGACAGCATCCAGCTGGCTCCACCAGAGCTCTCACTGCGTCGCACAAAAAGTTGTGTCAGTCTAATGTGTTGAATTCTTAGCTCTTCTGTAAAATTATCGACTACAGTTTCCACAGAATGCTGCATAAGTAGCTCCCATGTAGGCGGGACCTGTTGCTCCGACATCTGAAGATGACGCCAACGCCTCCTCTGATTGGCTGATAGATGATGACAACTTGTTCCATGGCTGAGTTATGAATACATCCCCTGTAACTGGATACATGCATGGCTGCCATTAT
Organism: Poeciliopsis turneri; assembly: GCA_922788865.1. NCBI lineage: Eukaryota > Metazoa > Chordata > Actinopteri > Cyprinodontiformes > Poeciliidae > Poeciliopsis > Poeciliopsis turneri. The sequence continues at coordinate 2,309,008 of CAKLNU010001107.1, read as the reverse complement.
TTTTAATTACTTATTGCGTGAACAAGCTTATTCACGTGTGATTTTCATTTTATTTCTTATTCGTTGGAGAAATCGCAACTGTGAAATGGTGCTTTTTCTCGACATCATCAGACAACAGGCATTTCCATTACACATTTGTAATGGAAATGCAGTTACTGTTCATGGAGAAAAAATGTGGGATAAATTGTGAGCAAATAAGATTTTCGTTTATGCAGGCCCAGAAATTCATGCTACACCACTTGAGGTGGATGGAGGAAACTTCTGAAAATCTCTCTGTCAGCTTTAAGGTCTTATAGTTGTCTGTCTCTGCGTTGGCCCTGAACCATCCAGGTTGTACCCTTCATGACCACTGCATGACTTTCTAATACTTTATAAGAGAAATGGAGCATAAAAAATTACTAATTACCAAAGTGGCTTAATTCGGTGTCGTTTTGTCATCTTCACACTGTTTGTCTCGAAGCAGACAGTGAATAATGTGGCTAATTGTAAAGGCATCCAAAGCAAGAATAATTACTTAGGGCATTTTCCTGGAACAGGACCCTTGTCTGATATCTTGCAGTCTGTCTGCCGACGCACAAGCATGTGATTCAGAAGAAAATTGCAGGTAAATCGAAGGCATTCAAGGCATTTCAGTTTGCTGGAGCCAGGAGTGATTAGATAAATCGACTTGCTGCAAATATCTGCCAGGGAACACTTTATTAGGCCTGTAAAATAGGAATTAGATTATACTGATTAATGGGCTTTCAATATGTCCTCTCCAAAATAAACCACTGGTTGCTCATAATCTGGTGTAGACCAGTGGCTTGTCTACACATTATATAAGCTGTTTTAGTTATCACTGCACAATTTGTCTTTTCCTGAAAGTGCATTGACATTCAAATTTAGAGATTAACAGCAACCTGTGAATCGACACAGATGATCTTTTCCAGAATAAAACTGACACTAATTAGACCAGGCAATGTTTTCACAATCTTCCGTAGTCTAATTTTGTTGAGCCTGTGCAAACTGTAGTCTCAGTTTCCTGTTCTTAGCCGACAGGAGTGGCACCCGCTGTGATCTTCTGTTGCTGTAGCCCATCCGCCTCAAGGTTGGATGTGTTTTGTAATCAGAGATGCTCTTCTGCATACCTTGGTTGTAATAAAAAAAGATTATTTGAGTTAATGTTGGCGTTCTGTCAGGCCATTCTCCTCTGACCTCTGGACATATTGAAACCAGAACTGCTGCTCATTGGATATTTTCTCTTTTTTGGATCATTCTCTGTAAAACCTAGAGATGGTTGTAGGGAAAATCCCAGTAGCTCAGCAGTTTCTGAAATACTCAGACCAGCTCGTCTGACACCAACAACCATGCCACGTTCAGAGTCACTTAAATCACCTTTCATCCCCGTTCTGATGCTCAGTTTGAACTGCAGCAGATCGTCTTAGCCATGTCTGCATGCCTAAATGCATTGAGCTGCTGCCTTGTGATTGGCTGATTCAACATTTATGTTGATGAGCTGCTGGACAGGTGTATCAAATAAAGTGGCCAGTGAGTGCATATTGATATATCTACATATATAGCCCTCTGTTTGGTTATGAAAAGTGTCATATTTTGACAGAGCTTATTAATCCAGCATTTTGGAGTTAAACATTTTCTGAAGGGTCTCCTTAGACTCAACTACTAATAAATGGTAGTATTTAGTATTATTTCTCAGTCCATGGACAGTTCTGGTACAAAAAACAATGTAATTCACTTAAAATTAGCTGTCACGCAAATTCACTTTACTCTGTTTTAACATGCACTGACTGTGGTTATTCTCTGAAGACGAAATGGAATGCTCTGTCAGTGAGACTCGTGGAAATAGAACAGTTAAAGCTGCACTTAATTATTTCAATGATGAAAATGAAAGTTTTTATTATTATTATTATTACTTATTTATGTATTTATTTCTATGTTAGTCATCTGTATGTGTTTCATTAAGACATTTATCATACAGTGGCAGAAGACATAAAACTAGAACAGATGCAGTAAGTCATCAATTGTGTTTAAAGTCTCACTTTGTTCTCTTTGGCTGCATCACTTGCAGAAAGTGCTTCCAGCTTGGATTACCTACTTGAGACAATTTTATCGCTTCAAGAAAAACAGCTTACTCACATGTGACAGCCATACAGCTGATTTATCAGAACTCAGTTATGCTTTTTTTTTTTTTCATTTAATTTAGCAAATATGTCAGATCACAATATTGCTGTTAGCAAGACAAATCCAAGCTGACATGCTTCAAATCCCAACAACTGAATACACAGCGAAAATAGCCAGTGATGTGTGTTTCTGCCACTCAGTGATCTGTCTGATCAGCAACCGGTCAGGGATCAAGTACTGGGATAGGCAGCTTGGAACAGATGATCCCCTTCTGGAACCTGCCCAGCTCTAGTGCACTGAGTTCGTTACTCATGGAAAATAGAAAGTGATCTAATCCGGGCGTCTGCCTCATCGCTACTGGTAGTTTCAGTAAATCACACATACCAAAGATGGCAAACTTGCACCTGTGTTATAAAAACCAGACATGTAGTTTAAAGGAATTTAAATATTACGGAGCCTCCCAGGGGATATGGAAGAATCCTTTTCGTTACCTCGCAAAAATATTGCATACAGTCGCAATAGGTTTGCCTACTTTAAGCCATTCTTATGGTGGCCATCACACTCTCTGCTGTTGTATAAGACTTTCATACGTCTTTTTTCCATGCATGTCAATAACTCGTTTCTGAAACTCCTCGTCTCGTCAGTCATTACAACATGGCTGCTCTTGTCAGCCTTTTAATGTTTTTACCAGCATTTCACAGCTCCTTTAATGAGCTCAGCAGATGCTCAGTTCCACCAGGTGTTTGCTAATTGTTGCTGGCTAGTCTGAAGGAGCTGAATGGGGAAGTAACCAGGGAGGGCTTCTCTGTAGGGTGGAAGCTTAAAAGCCTGGAATCTTGGAAGCTGCAGTTTTGAGGAGGAGCTGAAAGGCGGAGCTAGGTCCACCCAGGCATTTTGCACAGCTGAAGGGTTGCCACTGAAGACTAAAAGATTTCTCAAACATGCATGAATGTATCAAAGCAAAACTCCAGGCATGATTTTAATGAGGGAATAACATTGCAATGTGATGTAATGCTCCAAATACTGGCCCTTTAAGCCAGTTTTTCCTAATTGTGTTGACATCAGATTGTTGCGTGAGCTTAAAGTCAGTGAAGGAAAATCCATCCATCCATCCATTTTCCGTCACCCTTCTCCCTAACGGGGTCGGGAGTTGCTGGTGCCTATCTCCAGCTGCGTTCCGGGCGAGAGGCGGGGTTCACCCTGGACAGGTCGCCGGTCTGTCGCAGGGCAACACAGAGAGACAAACAGGACAAACAACCATGCACACTCACACCTAGGGAGAATTTGGGAAGGCCAATTAACCCGACAGTCATGTTTTTGGACTGTGGGAGGAAGCCGGAGAACCCGGAGAGAACCCACGCACGCACAGGGAGAACATGCAAACTCCGTGCAGAAAGACCCCGGGCCGGGAATCGAACCCAGGACCTTCTTGCTGCAAGGCAACAGCGCTACCCACTGAGCCACTGTGCAGCCCCCCAGTGAAGGAAAATACACTTCTGAATCAGATTTCTATACACAATTGGACACAGACTCTCTGTTACTGTTTGGATCATCGCAGACAACAGAGAACGAGATATAAACACCATATTTAAGGCCAGTTAAATATGGCCTTAAATATGGCCATATTTGGCCATTACATATAAAATATGTAAATTATTATCTCCAAATTAAACTGGTGCTCAAGTGTTGTAGTCTTTCAAGGGTAGATAAAATTTAACTTGAAGTTTGCACTTGATCACGTTGCTGGTGTTGTGCTTTAGCGTTAGCATGACTATTTATGACTAGCGCTTTAGGGTTTGCACAACAAACCTTTTAGCTGGCAGTGAGAATTAAAATTAAAGAATAAGTGATTTAATTACAAGAAAACAACAAAAGTCTTATTTGACTAATGAAAGAAAAGCTATCAACAAGTAATTCATCTCATTCACTGAGGAAAAAGTTAGGACACCATGTCCATGTATAGTTAGTTAAACAATCTTGGCTGAAATAACTTGAAACACTGAGACACATCTTCAAGCGATTGACCAATGTCTGACCCCTGTCCAAGGAAAATTTGGCCCACTCCCCACTTCCAATTGTGAGACGTTTGAAGTCTTTATTTCATTTCATTTCATTTGGGAAAGGACTTTTCATGTGTTCTTGTTTTTGCATAAGATTTCTGTCACTCTGTGTAGTAAAGAGACCTTGGGAATTGATCCCCATGTTTGATAAGCTGTTGCTCCTTGGTATCTCTGTGAGCAATAAAATCTGTTATATGACCTCTTGCTCCGACTTTAATTGCTCAATATTTGGAGGCTTTGCCAACACGGACTGAAAGGCTTTGTCCGCTTCCTCTGCTGCCAACCCAACGCAGGCAGACTAAAACTCTAACATGGAAAATCAACATCATCATCTACAACTACTGTCTAAAGAACATCATTCTACAAACATCACTCTTCTGTGGTAAACTTTGAACTAATGCTGTCCTTTTGTTTTACATTTTGTTTTTCTTAGAGAACTACAGTTTCCGTTTGTGCAGTCCCTTCCTGATTGTGCAAATAAGCGCTTTCAGATCTCCAGTAGCAGCAGACTGCTGTAGACCTGACAATTACATTTGAGGGTTTGAGGCTTCTTTCACAATAACCTGTGAGCTGCAACAACTTTCTTTGGTCTCACGCAGCTCTTTGGATCCCATCATGCTATTCAAGCTGCGCAAACTCTGTGGCTGCACACGCTGTCCATGGACAGACAGATGCTATGGTCAAGCATATTGACTGCATGCATAAATTACTTTATTTCCCCTTCATCCGACTGGATACTAGCAAGTATGATGAGCTAATCAGGAACCTAAAACTGTTTCTGCTCCACCAGGGCATCCACCCAACACCAGGGAGCAGCTGCTGCACGTCGTCCCTGCAATTCTCAACCTTATCAGCTCTGTGTCGCAACCAAACAGACCGATGTGAAGACCATTTCCTGTGAGACACAAGTAAGCGGTCGTAACAATGTACCTTTGCGTGGACATTTCCGGTGGATGTCCACATTGAGTCCACCTGGAGTGAAGTGCACCATAATATGCGGGCGACAGAAGTTCTTAACAGTGGATACCTCCTTAAAAATGCAGAGTATTGATCATTCAGTTGCAAGCTCCTGATGTAATATGTCTCTTTGTAACTTTAGCCAATTTAACTGGAAGTAAGTATGGGAGCATCCTGATTTATTGCTCACCAGCGCAATAAATAAAGGTCTTTCTGTCTGGTTTTTATTGTTCAGTTATATGGACTGAGTGTTGAAAACCACACGGCTGTATTTCATCATGTAAAAACTTGATCCAGCCTGAACTGTATGGAAGAATGTGGCCAGTAGTTCTAGTCTGTGTTCACCCTGATGCCCCAGCCCTTCTGATGTCTGCCTCTGGTGCTGTTGACTGATTTTTTTGTTCTTTTTAATCTCTGCACACACAGTAGCTCAGCTTGGCTCCGCCCACATCCACCCTCCATCTAAACACTTGCATCTATGATCTTTTTAAGCTCTTTCAGCATTTTGGGCTTGTCATTCGCTTTCATGGTAATGACTTTGAAACAGTAGCGTCCTTATTGAATTTGGAAAATGAGGCAGGTTACTCAGTATGTTTGCTCCTTGAGGTTGCTATTGTCATCATTTATGACAAAGTCCCTTCAAACATTGCACTTCTTTCTTGTTTAAACCATTTTCCAGGAGCTGAAGCAACCCTGGCTGCCTACCTGGTAGCTGTTCTTGCTATCTGGTTTGACTTCCTGACATTTTTCAACACAACAAACACTGGTATGTTCTGCTAGGCCAGGGTTGGGCTGGTAAATGTCCTGGTGTTCCTCACTGATGCTGCAGGAAACATTCTCCAGATAATTGTCTAAACTTTAAGACAGTCAGCTGTGGAGGACTGACCTCAGGCTGACATGGTATCCAGTAAAGATGTCCCTTTAACACTTACTACAGTTCAGTAAAACTGATCCAGACATTGGTCTGGAATACTCTTGAGAAATGGTGTACTTTTATAAGCTATTTGGCCACATAAGTAAAATTTCATTGTTTCATTGCTGTTTTAGTGGATACTGAGAACAGGTGAACTTGATCATGTTACAGTTCAATGCAATCCCCCCAAAAATCCATTGTCTGCTGCAGTGATATCTGCTTACCAAAGAGAAAAAGTGGAAATTGATGTTGGTGCTTTAACTAGGCTATCATATTCAGCCACATGTCTCTGGCCATTATCCAGGTGTTCAGCTTTAATGTTCAGCGGAAAGCCTTCCTGATGTTGCATTGAAGTATGCATGTAAATGCGCTTGTAAAAAAAAAACAAACATCTGGTACAGCTTATTGAACAGAAAAGCTGTTTCTTTAACTGCTGCTGCTGCAACATTTCTGTCACTTTTAAAGTTTCTTTTTGTTGATGATGCAGCTGTGTCCGACTGACCGGTCATTGGAAACCCGTCAGCTCTCTCAAGGTCCACCAAGAGAGCAGTGAAGTTTTGGATTTCTGACATGATGTCATTTGATCAATGATATTGGAAATGATACATTCCTGTGTTTCTCCAGGCCTCGAAGTTGTTTGAAAATGATCCTGGTAGTTTCACAGTTACCTGGCCTGCAATAGTGAGCTGTTTTTTTTTTTCTTTTTTCTATTTATTTTTTTCATAAAAAATTGCATTTTTTTCTTGCTGGAAATGTTTTTTTTATTTTTTATTTGTATCTACAACATTTATATGTCGTAGATACATATGTATATATAGGCGTCTTCCAAAAAGATGCTGAGAGAGCAAGACAACTTACAGTAATGTAGATGATGTAACGCTGAAACCTGCACAGGAGGTGCTGTTAGATTTGCCTTTTAAGCCTCACTGAGGTGTTTTTGCAACTAAGGCTTTACAAGTGAAAAAAGGCAACATCTGTGCACTATTAGTTGGACATGAGGACGGACAAATTTGCATCTATTCATGATGCTTTTATATGAATAGAAAAGCTCTGAGTATATTATTAGATAGGGTATGGATGTTTATTTTCTATTTATCTGAACTTTGGCCTTCAGTATGAAGTTTGAGTCCAGTTTCTCTGAGAGCAGAACTTCCGCAAAACAACATGAGAAAAATATTAACATTTCTCAGGGATCAAATTCAATCACCATGCTGGTCTATCAGCCAGACATCTGTGGGACAGGTCAAAGATTTAGGATTTTGTCAAATTTGCATTTCGCTCTAATCACATGCTTGCAGTCACATAAATTGGTAGGCACGCAGGAAAGTGCAGGGTCCAAATTTGGCATGTGATCTGCTTTTCGATGTTATCTATCAGATCAGTTAATAATGAGATAATGCACTCCCAAACATTCCTTCTCCACAATTTTCCACGCCTTTATTTGGGGCAGCGTGTGAGCACTTTCCTCAGCGCCTGAACCAAAGAGGACAGTGTCCTCAGTGGAAGGGAGATACTCTCCTCTTCAGCAGTAAAAGCCACTTCCCCTCCTGAAGAATAATGTAACCAAAGTGGCATTTCACTGTCTGTTCCCTGAACTTCACAAACCTAACACACTCAGTCCAGAACCGGACCTGTAACATGCCTTTTACTGTATTATAACGAGGACTTCTCTGAATCAATAAAGACTGGAAAATGCAGATTTAGGGTGGGACTTTTTTTTATGGATTTTTTGGCTTTCAAAAAAAAAAATCCAGATGAGTTAAAACCTTCTTAAATGTTGCAGTGCTTGTACTTGTGCTGCACCAAAATGCAGCAAAATTTAAGAACCACGCAAGCAACCGAGCAAAGAGGAGCAAAAATAATCCAGTGACGTTTCCTCAAAAACAGACTTGGGTGTGTCCTGCCAGTCATTTTGGCTAAATATGTCAAGTGCTTTTTGCAGCAAACAAAAACAACAAACAAAGAAAGAGTTCACCGTAGAGGGTTTTTGTTGCTGAAAAGTTCAACGGCATATCAAGGCAGACAGAGGGAGTTTTGTGCATTGAGGAAATTTCAGAGTTTCGAAAGTCGATAATTTCTGACTTTTCAAAATTTTCAGTTTCAATCTCTAATTTCTACAACTGTGTATTGACACAGTTGTGTGGAATCTGGATATCCAGATTCCACATCCCCCAAAAAGAAAACAATTGGTATATAAAATTCAGAACATTTGATGCTTTTACTTTATTGAAACAAACATGTCTTTACATTGTGACTGAATTGTAATTTCTATGTTTCTTTCAAGGTTTTACTGTTTTGTAAAACATATATATTATATATATATACATACAAAACATATATATATATATCCATCCATCCATCCATTTTCCGTCACCCTTGTCCCTAACGGGGTCGGGAGTTGCTGGTGCCTATCTCCAGCTGCGTTCCGGGCAAGAGGCGGGGTTCACCCTGGACAGGTCGCCAGTCTGTCGCAGGGCAACACAGAGAGACAAACAGGACAAACAACCATGCACACACACACACTCACACCTAGGGAGAATTTGGGAAGGCCAATTAACCTGACAGTCATGTTTTTGGACTGTGGGAGGAAGCCGGAGAACCCGGAGAGAACCCACGCATGCACAGGGAGAACATGCAAACTCCGTGCAGAAAGACCCCGGGCCGGGAATCGAACCCAGGCCCATATATATATATGAAAGCCAGGAAATCCCACAGATCACTCCTAATTTAGGTACTTTTAGAAACAGTTGCCAAGCTGAGATCTGGTTAAGTGAACAGTTTTAGGTTCAGTAAGCACACATGCTCGGGTGGTTCAGTCAAAGTCCAGAGCTAAACCTAATGGAGAACTTGGAGCAACAGTTCAAGATTTATCTTCCCAGTCCCCAGCCATTCAGTCTGAATAATCTAGACTTGTTTTCCAAACAATCAACTAAATGTTGGTCTCTAGACACCAAAAAGAATCACATCTGAAATCTTAGCAAACTTTTGTTCCCAGAAACTGAGCATAAAAAGATTTAGTGTTTTTATTTTATTTCATTTGAGAAAGATTGGATAACCTAGCATCCCTTTCTTTCCACTTCATAAATCTGCCCCATTTTTTGCTGGCCTAAAAAAAAAAAAAAAAAAAAAAAGATTGTTGCTCTGACCAGACAAAAATCTGGTTTTTATGTTTATAATACATCAGCGTCTGTTTCTTTTAAATTATTTGATCGGTATTGCAGCATCAGCAAAATTTACATGAGCTAAAATGTTGCACACCGACACAAACTGATTTGGACTGGACCGCTTTAACTCCACTGGATTTTTTTTTTCTCTCTTTTGTTGGAATTTTCTAACTGCGAAACTCCGTATGAATGAACTTTGATCTGCATTAACTCTGCCTGGAGGAGGATAAAATGAGCTGATTTTATTAGTTAATTATTCAGCATATGGTTTCAGATAAACTGTTTTAATGATTCTTTTTTGTTGTTGTTTTCCTGAAATTGCATAAAATTAAATTAAGCACTTTTGAAAGTGACAGTGTTTGGCCAAGTTCTGCTTAATATAATGCTAGTTTTTTTGGTTTTTTTTCTGGTTTTGCACATTTACAAAAGCTTTAAATTCTTTCTAATGGGGAGTTCATGCCTCCTCGTCTGCAGGACGTCTGTGTGTGTCTAAATGTTCCATCAGATTTACTGGCCCACCAGGTTCTGCCAAGAACCTCCACAGATATTCGCATATGGTCCAGATTGTTGGGATTGTGACTGTGTGCTGACAGCACCGATAAAATTCCCATTTAAATCGTGGCACACACAGCAAATACAAATAGCAAAAGATGACTCAGATGATAAGTAGAAACTTAAAAAACACCAAGGATGCAACGTTTTTTTTTTAAAATGGAGAGTCTGTTATTATCAAAATATTGATAATAATAAATCAAAATCTGTTATTATCAGATTCGGTGTGAATCTGTACAGATTCACACAGAGAAAAAGCAGCAGAAAGTTGCGGAAAGTTCCTTGGCAATCGGACGCCAGCAGATGTGTGCTGAGAATCGCAGAGAGCTTGGATGATTGGCTCAGAGTGAAGCTCAGGGTAGTCTTCCTCCAGGCCTGGACACTGGTGGTGGAGCAGAGCCTGGAAGGAGCCTGGAAGGACGAGTGTGGAGACGAGGGAGGAGGTGGGTCGAAGCCCGGCTGAAAAGCAGGTGGATCTGTCGTTGGTTGGCCTTTTGAAGGAGCTCTTGCGTGGTGATTGGCTGAAGTGATTGGCTGGTTGGTAATTGGATGATGCTGATAGGCTAAAGAGAGTCTCACAGCTTGAATTTCCGCCTCGGCTTCATTAGTCAAAAGCTGTAGGGGCCGAAAACTGCATTTATTCTGCTGGGAAATGACTTGATTTTAATTAAGGCTGATTTTTTTCTTGTCTTGTTACAATTACTCAGTTACAGTTACTTGAGTAATTTTTGGGTGAAAAAACAAAATCAGTCTTTGGAGTAATAGTAGTTTTACCGCACAACACTTTTTACTTTTTATTGAGTAATGTGTTATTTGCATAAGTTATCTGCAAATAACTTCAGGAAAATATAAACATATTTATGACAAAAAGCTTGAGAAACAGACCCACACCTAGAGAGCATATGTTAAAGTTGCAGTATTATGTGTTTTCCAGACACATAGTGCTATCTTATAGAACAACCAAGTAACTGCTCAATTCAGTTGTTATAAAAATGCCACAGAGATCAAATATGACTAAAAACAAAGTTGACTTTGTAATTTGACTCGTTGAAAATGGCTCTCTGACTCTTTCAACACTCCTGCTCTTTATGAAATCCATCGCAACATGGCTCCTCTATTAACCCTTTAGCATTTTAACCGGCGCTGCACTGAGAAGTAGCTCATAATGAGATCAGCTGATGCTCACTGCCACCAGGTGTTTGTTAATTGCTGCTGACTAGAATCCAGTCAACACTGCAGGTTTGATTTTTACTTCACAGAATAATGTCATTCTGTGAAGTAAAAATGTTGGTTTTAGATCATGTTGCAAGTGAGTATAATTGTTTGGATATTATAGCTGTGTGTTTAGAACCTAGCTGCAAGCTAACTTCCTTAATGATGTTATTTCTGTAGCAGCTCCTGAAGGGAGCGGCCTTTAGCACCATACCAGGCACTTTGCTCTCAGAGACACAGAGGTGTTACAACAATAACAGAAGCGAACTCAGTTTTTCTTTAACTCTCTCATCCAAGACAACAAACTGTCTGAGAGACTTTTTTTGTATGTTTGTTTGTTGTTGTTTTTTTTTACTGTAGCACGCAGAGGGAGTTCATATTTATTTCTTACTGGTGGAAGTCGTTGAATTTCTTTCTTGGTCAAAAAATGTTTTAAACAGACGAGAGACAATATGGTGACTGTTCTCTTAGCAGACCAAATGTAATTTTTCTTTTTTTTGTATTTTAAGGAAGAAATTCATGTAAACTTGTAAAATTTCACATGATAGCCATTTTAATTTGATCCATCCATCCATTTTCTGACACCCTTGTGTCTGGCGGGGTCAGGAGGGGTGATGGCGTCCATCTCCAGCGAATGTTTCGGGCGAGAGGCGAGGTTCACCCTGGACAGGTCGCCAGTCTGTTGCAGGCTTTAATTTAATAAAATACCAAATTTATAATACACTAAATATTCTTTTGATCGGCCAAACCAAGTATTGGTGCACAGAAATAAACGTTTCTCCTCACAAAATCCTTTTATGTAGTGCTGTAATGTAATAGTCACATTTTCCTGACACACCAAGTTTGGGGGTTTAATTATCTGAAAGCCATGATCCCGAAAATTAAATGAACTATATTGTCTGATTTCTGACATGAGTTTAAAAAAAAATGATATTCATGATATTTGTGATATTTTGAGCTTTATTTTGTTTTGTCCTCATCTGACCTTTTCATGTCAGAGTTTCAGTTTTGAACTTTAGAGTCCTCGGTCTGCTGCGGGTAGGGACATGCTTCTGCAGTTAGCTATTTTCTTGCAACTACTTCCTTGTAGATAAAAATCAACAAATGATTATCGTGCTTGAGTGAGAAGTTATTTTATAAAACAAGAGAGAGCGAGAGAGAGAGAGAGAGAGAGAGAGACGTTACATCACATCATGAGTTAAGTAGCTAGACTACTTAAAATGAAAAATACAGACATGTTTATGATTTATGCATTTGCCTCTAATCTGGGACAAACTTCCAGAAAACTGCAAAACAGCCAAAACACAGAGCTCCTATAAACCAAGACTTGAAACCCTTCCTGTTTAGAGTTGCTTTTGAACCATAATAAATGAAATACTGAACAACATGTTTGATGTGTATTGATGATTTTGGTATTTTGATGACTCATTAAAATGTAACGTTTGTGACCAGATTTCTCAATTGTTGGTGTTTTTTATGATGTAAATCACTTTAAACTGCCTTGTTGCTGAAATGTGCTATACTAGCAAAGTGGATTGATTGATTGATTGATTGATTGATTGATTGATTAGTTTTACACGTAGACTGAGGTAACCAGGGATCGAACTATAAACATAATTCATGTTGAAGTATTCATATCTGAGTGTGTTCAGCTGGATCTGCGGCTCCTGTCAGAACATCGGTGATTTTTGTTTTTAATGCTTTGTGTGTTCATATTACCAATAACTCGGGTCCAGGTGCTGTGTAATGTAGACAGAGCTTTGAGCTGCACAAGACCCAACACTGACAAATGAACTTTTAAGTCAAAGCCAAATGCGCTCCAGCGTCGAAGTGCTGTAATGCATTAAGATTGCATTAGATTGCTTTTGTCTGCTTAGCCACAACAGACAAAAGCAATCTGTTAGTTTACAATCCCAGCTCAGCCTTTAAACCCATAAAATGTGTACAAAGGGGTTGAACTTAACCTTTCAGGCCTCGGCATTAAAACAGATCTAAACTGGAAGGTTCATGAACTCCTGGTTCGTGACCTTCAACATGTTGGTTCAAGTGATCGAAGAATTCCTTGTTGTACATCCAGCAACAGCGAGTTTAGAGAAAATCTCTCTGAGCTGGACTGAAAGGTTGAAAGGCAACTTTAAGCACTTTGAAGAGAGCTTGAATGAGCTGTGCAACTTATTCATCTACAGTATAGTAGTATTATCTTCAGAGAAGGAGCCCCAGTGTAAAAAAAAACCCCAAACAAACTCCCAGTTTTAAATGTTTCTGGGACAGAAACATTTAATACATTCAAATATGTGCACTGATAAAAATATGTCGGCATCCACGAAATGTTCAGCACAGAAACTCAAAAACACATCGAACGTTTTATCAAATTACAAAACAACCTAAATGTTTTTAAATATAATTAGTCAAAAATTGTTTAGTTTCAGTTTCGTTTTTATTAGTTATAGTAGTAGTTCTAGATTTTTCAAACTTTTGTTAATTTTTAGGGGCAGAATACAAAACGGAAGTCATCCATAATCACAATAGCATTGTGTAGTGATTATACGTACATCAATTGGGTAATAAATATCCAACTGAACTATTTGTTTTGGTACTAAAAGTAGCTAAAATGGAGACAAATCTGTGAACACTTGAGCACATTTGGTTTGTATTTTACTGCCATTATCTTAAATTTGGCTTTTTCCTTAGATCTTGTTTTACTGTCGTTTTAAAAAAATGTCTCTTTCTTTTTGAAGTTGATTGTTAAAAGTTTAGCCAGAGATTTTCATAGCAAATTTTCATCTCATGACCTCAGCGGTTGTGTACAAAACCACGCTTGCTTTATTTCTAAATGTAACATTGTTTTCAATCTTGTCTCTAACCAGATAACCTCTGAATCAGTTCGTAAATGAAAGCGGGTGTGGAAGCACGCCGGGATGTAAACTAAAGCCTGGGGTTCTGGCAGTTGATGAGTTGCATGCACGCTTTGCTCCTAAAAAGATGAGCTTGATTTATCAGCCTGCAGCATCCGCAGCACTAATAATAATTTATAACAATCTGTTTATGTTTGCTGTATCATCATAATAAATGAGAGGTCTGTGTCTGATCATTACGGGTCATTTCAGAACAGAATAAATGTAAACTTTGATATTCTCGAGCTGTTAAGCCGACTGCATTATTCCAAAAATGTTACCAGCTTTTCAAAGTAAAAGCATCTTAATGATAGATTTAGAACAGGCTTTCCTAAAAATCTTCAAAGTCCTCCAGCTCAGACTGAGGTAAAGATATTAGATATTATGTCAGTGAGGTGTGGATAATAAAACATATCAGATATGTCGTTACAAAGACATATTCATTTGGGGACTTTAAAAACTACTATCAGGTGTACTGTTAAAGCTTTTTTATATTTCTTTGGGCTGCATGTTATGCTCTGTCAAGTCTCCAAATATATTAGACCACATGCATCAAACTCGAGGCCCTGGTGACAGAAATGGCCCCTGGCCACATAAAACAGCTTTTTATGTGGCCCTCCAGTCTCCAAATTACATTCACATTTTCCTCCAGTTTTTCCACAAATTTGCATCATTGTAAGGTGTAAGTGACTGCTGCCTTAGCCTTACCTGATATCAAGTTATAGCCTGTGACCGATAAATCGATTATTTAAGTCACATTTAACGTCTCATATTCGCGCAAATATTGTAAAAATTCCTTACAAATATTTCTAAATTAGCACCACAAATTCTGTGATTTTGATTGCAAAAAAACCCAAAAACACTCCCAAAAACAATCACAACATTGGAGTGATTGAACAGAGTGTGAAAAGATGTTCATTTTTTTTATCAATTATTTATTTAGTTAATTTAATAAACACTTATTGAATATGTTAGCAATTTAATGGGTTTTATCAAGACGGTTTGGCACAACCGGCCCTTTAAGAAGATTCAGATATTTTATAGGGCCCAAAATGAAAGTGAGTTTGATTCAGCTGGCGGTTAGGAGACTCAGCCAATCAGCATCAAGGAAAATGAACCAGATTGGCTGCTTTGCAAACACCTGCTATTAGGATGCCATAATCAAGTATTTACTTGTTTATGCTATAAAGTGGCACTATTGTGGCACTAAAGTGGCCTGGAAGCACATGGCACTGCCCCTTTAATTTTAAGGTCTGATCGTTTTTCAGCAGGTTTCAACTTTTAAAATCTGTTCTTCCACAGCAAGAAACAAAAGATCTGAAGTGATTGCACTATGCGTTAAAAATGAATGTCACTGCGTGACAAAAGTCTATCACGGTGCACAAGTTGTGTCCCATGATGCAATGCTGGTCAGTGTGGTTAGAGATAGCCTTAGGCAGCGTCAGGAACTGACGCTGCCAGGTGAAGTTACTAGGAAATCTTGAACAAATGCTTTTTGTGAAATCATCTCTGCAGAAATGATTTCACTGTAGAGATGCGGTTCTTAAAGGAGGATTATTTGTGCATTTATTTCTTCATTAATTTTTTTTTGTTTTGTAGTTAGAAAATATCGTGTTAGCAGAAATTCAATATCCAAATCCATTCTGAAGCCCATATGACAGGGTGTAAGTTTATTCTTTTAAATCCAGTCCTCTGGATCAGTTTTCAACTACAGACAGAAGTGTGGATTTTGCACATGAGGTTGCACTTTAGTGTAATGAGTGGAGTCCATCTTTTCTGTGGTATCTGCAGCTCTGGTAGTGATTTCTGCAGTATCTTTGATCGTCGTCTTTTGATTTTCATCATTATTTCATCAATGCAAAGATTAACCATTAAGAGTTGACTCGTTTCTCAGACAGAGGCCAGCCACATGAATTTTTTTTTTTTTTTTTTAGTAGCTTCAAAAAGAAAAAAAAATGTTGTGTGACTATATGGTGCACTTTGAGACAAGGCAGAAGCTAAATATTGGATCATTCTTTAAATTTGTTTGCATCAAAAAAAAAAGGTGAAATTCAACCTATACGCATGTTTGACCCAATGCTGTTCTTTCCGAAGAGAAAACAAAAGAAGAAAAGGATCTTTGGGAGGAAGTATTTGAGCTTTGAAAAACTGAAAAGGCATAAAATATACAAAAAATTTGAATGCCAGTAAGATAAGTTCAAACTCTAATTATTCTGGTGAAAGCAAAGTTTCTAAAGTGTTTGGGAAGCCAGAAATAAAACGTGGACTGTGTTTCATCATGCACCTGGCTGAAGAACGGGCTGCATGGTTGAGCTGCCGCAAAGGAACCGTTTTATGATACACCGAACAGGTCAGAGGAGACAAACATCAACAGCTCTGAACGGTGGTGAAACTTATGAATAATACCATGATGAAAACCACGCTAATTCAACTGTGAAATATGAAGTCGGATCACTAATATTTTGTTGATTTGTGAGTTAGATGGACCAAGATTAATGTAATCAGAAAATAGTGGTGGAGAACCAGGCTGGGTTTGATGTCATTTGGGTTTTAAAAAGAGCAAACACGATTGTTTGATTATAAATGGCTGCAGCTAATTTCTAACTGTGACAGGAAAAACAAAACAAAACATGTTGTTCACATTCTCTGAAAAAATGATCAAAAATCTGAAATCCTGTCACATTAGAAAAACTTTTGAGCTTAACTGGAAGCAGAATTGGGTGATTCACTCAAAAGGCTTATTTTGTATTTAAAGTGAGTTCACACATACATGTTGTGTTTAATTGAGGTTTTATGTGTTTGACCAGCAAAGTAGAAAATTATACGTAGGTTTCAAAAATGTTTGCAGATAAATAATGATGAAAAGAAATGTGATGTGCATTTGTATTGCACATCAATACAAACGCAATACAAGATTAATTCTTTATAGAATGTAAAGCGCATACTACTGCTGGCAAACCATCATGTTTACAGAGCGAGGCTGTGTGTGCTTCTCTGTTTACAGCGAGGGTAAATGTAAATTTATCTGTACTAAAAAAATGAAGATAATGAATCATTTTTTTCCACTTCATACTTATCTTACCCATGACTTATTCTCCATAACTACACTTTGTATAGCGTCACAAAATGGCGAGGAAAAAGAATGGAAAAAGTTCAACAAAAGCTCCGGTGTTTTGTTGAGCCACCATTCATTCTGCATTACTTTCTGTTTGGGGTTCACAGCTCAGTGCCGCATAACTCACCATGCCTGTTAGCAAACAAGTTTATTTGTTTTTTAATCCTCTGTGTTTTTCTTGGTCAGTGCTGAAACCGTGACTCACAGGATGTTTGGGTTTTTGCCCAACGGGCCGCTTATCATCATTGTCCTTTTGGTCGGCAATAAACGATTAGAGATTTAATCCGTCTGTATGAGGTTCTCTGTGCTAGTTTCGGGTTCTAACACTAATGTTACCCTCCCCATTTTCTCAAAGATAGGGATCACAAAAGTTTACAAATCCCTGTTTAAATAACAACCATGTAAAGACCATTGTCAATAATTTTAAATACAGACTTTAAGAATAAGTCTGTATTCTTAAAGGGGCAGTATTGTGTGTTTTCCAAGCACATAGTGCCATTTTATTGCATATTAACTTCCTTTGTTCTAAAATTCGAAATATATATCTGAATAAATTTGAATTTATAATTTAACACCTTGCAATTGGACCTCTGTTTCATTTAAAACTCCTGCTCTTTCAGAAAGTCATTACAACATGACTCTTCTATTAACCCTTCAACATTTTTACCAGCATTGCACCAACAGGCAGCTCCTATAATGAACTCAGCAGATTTTCAGTTCCACCAGGTGTTTGCTAATTGCTGCCGGCTAATCTGAAGGATCTGAGCGGTGAAGTCGAAGAGGAGGAGCTTGCCTTTGGGGACCTTGAAGGTCCCCAAAGGCATTTTGCAAAGCTCAATGGTTGCCACGGGAGATTTCTCAAATATGCATGAAAGTTTAAGGCTCCTTAACTCTCTCATTGATTTTCTGTCCAATTTATATTGATCTGATGGTTGGGTGATTTCAAAACTATTTGGAACTGTTTAATATTTAATCTACTTTGATGAAAGAGCGGAGTTGTTGTTTCAAACATACTAGTTTGGACCAAACGTGGACCAAAAGTCCCAGTTTGTTTTTGTCAGATTATATTATAACTCTCATTTTTATTAATTTATTTTTTTGTAAATTTTGGCAAGAGTTGGAGGTTTTCTTTGGAATCCTACTCCTGAAACCAGTCACAAATGGAAAGCAGGAGATTGTTGTTACATGTAAGACACAACCAGAAGTTTACTGTGGGATAGTTTCAGTCTTCTTGCCCTGACTGATACCTTTGTATAATGAGATTTTTGAAGCCTCTGTAATTCCTCAGAAGGCTTTCAGTTTAGCCAACGGATGTAACTAAGCAAATGTCAAGAACACCCTGCTGAGACAGGTTAATCAGATTCATTAGCACCTACAGCAGGTGTGAACTCAAGAAGACTAAATGCTGAAACTGAATAAAGAGATGTAGCTTTCAACACTGTAATAATTTTGTGGTGAATGTAAATGAAATCAGGTTCCTGAACGTTTTTGGAGTTTGTTTTTCATCCAATGCACTTGAATTTTATAGGAGACATGTGACAATAAATTGTGTGGAACTATTTATAAAAAATGAAATGATCTGTAATGTGTTTTGAGGGCTCACTGTATGTGGGGCACAGTAGAGAGAACTTTTCAAAGCTCCAAGCTTGAAGAAAATCATTTTATGAGATACAGCATGATTATTTATATTGCACTTCAGCTTGAAGGGTGGGAAATGCATGGCGTACAACTGACAACATGATGCTGTTGCTCTGATGTTCATAGTCCAGTTTTGAAAAAAATTTAAATGTAAAAAAATTTTTAAAAAATCAATTAGCCTCAACTGAAGATTATTGTTAATTTCTGAAGCACCAGCATACAGTTCTTTACTTCAGACTGTGACCAAGAAATGTAAACTGGATGACAACAGACGATTCATTACCTAGATATCTTGTCACTAATGTCACTTTTATAGAGAAGTCAAACTCAGAAAGAACTTTGCTTGTATAATACCATTAACTTTTTTTAAATGTTCTATTGGCTCTAGTGGCCTTTATTTGATAGTAAGTTGACAAGAAAGTGGGCTATGAGATAAAGGGCAGACATGTGGCTGGGAATCGAACCTGCAGAAAGTTAAATGTAAAGGTCACTTCACAGATTACTTCTGTTTGTACAGGTCAGTCAGGCAGGGGTGTCCTCTGTCCTCCATGCCTGGTGGCCGAGCCCCTCGCCAACGTAATCAAACAGGACAAAAACATTCAGGGCATAAAATCACCAGACGGCAACATCACTAAAATATTTCAGTTTGCGGATGATGCGTCAATAACAGTTAAAAATAAAAGTAGTTTAGACCTGGTTATTAAGCATTTACATACTTACAGTTCAGCTTCAGGGGAAAAAAAATCAACACAACTAAATCAGAAATCGTGTATTGTCGCCAGGCAGCCTGGGCGTAAACCTTGGTAAGCAGCGGGGGGCGGCGAGAGACGAGACCATCACAAGCGTCACAACCAAAGTTCAAACAGAGCTCAATCTGTGGAATCAAAGGAAATTAACCATCAAAGGAAAAGTAGACATCATAAAACTTTTAATTATTTCAAAAATCATCTATCTGCTCAGTTTATGATCTCCCAAATCAAGTGCTCAATAAACTCAACAGTCAAATCTCAACATTCATCTGGAAAAGCAGAAGCATAAAACAATGATCGCTCTATTTAAAGAGAGAGGACTCAAACTAGTTGACATTCAATCCAAAAAATAATTAATAAAAATCAAACTCGTCTCTAGATTTTTTACTTCTCCCCTAAACACATCTGGCATGATTATTTCCAATCCCGTTTGCAGTCTTTTGGTACAAAAAGCATCTTTATTCTGTGTTCAATTTCTGGTTTCAAACAAACTGAAATAAATTATTTTTTTTTAAGAATGTCTGAAACCCTGGGATAAAATCAGATTTCAGCTAGTAACACATGTCAAGTAACACTTGTCTCTCGCTGCCAATTTTCAACAACCTTGAGGTGAAGGCAGAATGTCGGTTCTGAATAATTGAGGATAATAACAAAATTTTCAGTCATTTCAGGATTTCCAGAACACCCTACAAAACAAACATCATGGTGAAAAACTCTAAAAAGATCCAGTGGAAGAGCTTTGCCTTTCCACTGCTCTGCCAATGATCAATGATCAATAATCATTGGCAGGAGGGGACGACATCAGGAGGTGCAGGACGACGCCCAGACTGTCCTTCTGTCAAGCGATGATCAGAAAACAAATATAGATTCAGTCATAAAAATGGTACCGCATTCTTGTTTCACAAATTGTCAAAGAAACTACACTTCACAAACAATGGATTAAAACTTTCCCAAGTGCATCTGTTTAAAACATTTGCTCAAATTTACATTTCAAATTCAATCATCAACAAGCAAACAACCCAGATTTTCTGTTAAGACACAGAAGGATTTTTATGGGCGTCATCCTGCACCAGATCAACAGGGAGAGGAACGGCAGAGACCGTACAGTTCGTCTTTCAGACGGCAAGACACCGGAGCACCTGTTCCTCCGCTGCACCCTCTTCTGGCAAACGAGCCAACAACTGGGACTGGGTCAGACCGTTTGCCTTTGCATCTTCTTTTGGACAATCAACAGGACACCAACTCAACCTCTGCAATATCATCCTTTCCTTTGAAAGAAATTCCATTTACATCACTGGGAATTATAAACTTTATGAAAACAGAACAGAAAAGAACTCTGTCAAGATATCTTTGGACCTCTTTTTCACTGTAAATATTTTCAAAAGTGAACTTTATGGAAAAATGAATGTTGTTTGGCTTGTCATTGAGTTCTCTGGTCTCTGAATTTTCAGGAAAATTGTAAAATGCTATTTTTTTGGCATTTTACAATGCCAAAAATAACCCATGTGACCTTGTCACATTTGTATTTTATTTGTTATTTAATGTAAATGATTATATGTTCCTTCTTTTATTTTGAATTTTTTATTAATAAAAGATAAATATTAAAAAAAAAGACATGAACTTTTAGTTAGTTATCATTTTCCATCCGGACCACTCCATCTCAGATCTCCACAACCTCAAAAATGTTGTTCGCCATCTGGGACAATCTGGCAAAACCAACATCTGCACAGATGCTCTGAGCTCATTTTCCTTTAATTTCATGCTACCTAACTCCATTCCTTCCTTCTGGTCCTTTCACAATCCCCCCTTTCTTATTCTACTTCTCCGGACCTCACAGCCAATCACAAATCAACACCCTAACACTTGCTCACTTTACAACCTCATTCTCAGCTTTATTCAGGACAGTACATTACAACAACATTCCTGACATTCCTTCATTTGAAAACATTGATTTTAAATTCTCTGGTACTATTCCTCTTGTCGCCGCTGCTCTCCACGCTCACTCATGGACACACCCTGGATCTTGTATGCTTCTCCGGCCTCAGCCTCGATATCTCAGACCACCTAGTGATCAATATGGATATCAACATTCCCAAAGATAAACTAACTTTCAGAAACCTCAGATTCATCTCCTCTTAAGGCCTGTCTGACCTCCAAAATGCCCCCTTGCTTTCCCCTGTCACCTGATAACCCTCGTGACCTTGTGACCTATTATAGCCACACAATCTCTTCTAGTCTTTATCAGCTGGCTCCCATCAAAACCAAAAACAGCCACTTTCAGGCACTACTGCCTTCTTCCACATTAAAAAGTGTTGCTTGAGGTGCTGTGGTGATGTAGGGTCAAAGCACAACACAATGATAGAGGCCTTAGTCCTCGTGGAGGTAATTGCAGGTTTGATTCCCAGCCTGATGACATTTGCTGCATGTCTTCCCCCTCTCTCATTACTCTATTTCCCGTCGAACTACTTTCAAGCAATGGCCACTAGAGCCAATAAAACCTTCTATTTTATTTTTTTTTTAAGTGTTGCTTTTCTCCACACTTCACTCCCTTTCACACTCGCTAAAATTTTCTTTCACGCCTAAATCCCCACAAAACATGATTACTGTAGCCTCATTCTTTATTGTCCATCATGCAAAGTCCTCAATAAACTCTGAAGCTCGCCTGCTCACTCACACCAATCCCCATGACAATTCACAAGACGCTCCATTGGCTCACTGTCCCACAAAGCCTTCCACAACCAAGCCCTTTTCTGCCTCGCTAATCTGCTCCCGTGTCACTGTCCTTCCTCCAGCCTCCATTCCTCTGATGCCAGCCTCTTGACTCCACCACTCAGAACCAAGCACCGGACCTGGCAAGCCTTCTCTATACCTGCTCCCGCCTTCTGGACTCTCTCCCCAAATACATCCTAGGCTGTACATACTTATAAGCGTTCAAATCACAACTCACAAATTGCCTTCCTGCAACTTCTTTCAATAGCATCATTTCATTTCCTCTAACCATAAAACTTCACAAACTGAAATTAGAAAATTAAATTTGCTTAATGGAAACAAACCAATTTCAAAACTAAGCACATTTGTTTTGATAAGTTTTTCACCCTAGGGAAAGGTGGTTTTTCAGCTGTATCAAAATAACTATATTTCACAGGGTGTGCTGTGGTGGTATAGGGGTTTAGCACAACCCACGTAGGGAGGGCTTAGTCCTTGACACGGCTGTTGCGGACCCGCATGTCTTCCCTTCTCGCTCTGTCCCCTCTTTCCCATCAGCCTACTTTCAGAAAAAATATGGGACACTCAAGCCAACAAAATCCTCAGAGAAAAAAAGTACAAAAAATAAAAGCTATTTTTTGCAAAGCTGCAATGGAAACACTTTTCACATAACATGAGTCACATGGCCCTGCGACAGACCTGTCCAGGTGAACCTGCCGGAATATTAGCTGGAGATAGGCACCAGCACCTCCTGACCCTAGTAGGGACAAAGATGTTAGAAGATGGATGGATGGATGAGTCACATGATCAACAGTTGGATTTTACTACTGGTGAAAACCACAAAGAAGATGACAGTAAGTGGTAGTAGGACGATGGTTTGTTTTTTTACGTTCAGACAATGACCAGCTGGCTCCCCCAGAGCCCTCACAGCATGACAGAGTTCAGAAAACGCTGTTTCATTCCAACGTGTCGAATCCACAGCTCTTCTGTAAAATCACTAAAATACAATTTCCACAAAACGGAAAACGCAGCCCCTCCCAAATCGACGGGGCTTGTTGCTCTGATGCCTGAATAAGATGCCAACGTCTCCTCTGATTGGCTGATAGATGATTGTTTTTAATGACTCGTCGCTTCAATAAGCTTATTCACAGTATTTTGATTTAATTTCTTATTTAATGGAAGCACAGCAATTTTGACATGAACAGAAAACTCACAAAAAAACGCAGCTAATGTGTGATCATTGTCCTGCCTTATTCTTATCCTGTGTTTTTTAAAGTGTCATATAGGAAAGTGTTCTACTTTTACAATCTTGTTTAATATTCTGATTTAGACAATTTTGTTGGATTACTGTCATTTTCTGAAAAGCACTATGCAAAT
This sequence comes from Poeciliopsis turneri, assembly GCA_922788865.1. Lineage (NCBI taxonomy): Eukaryota > Metazoa > Chordata > Actinopteri > Cyprinodontiformes > Poeciliidae > Poeciliopsis > Poeciliopsis turneri. Next base: position 2,285,553 of record CAKLNU010001107.1, on the reverse strand, counting down.
AAAAATGAAATGTGTTACTATCATGATGTTTATTACCTAGCTATGGGTTTCTACAGGTCCTACAAGTATGTCTGACCTCTGTGACTTTCTTTGAATAAGTCTTTTAACTAGAAAATGCTCAGAGCGTCCCAGCCAACTATTTCATCAGTTTTTCTTGTCTCTCTTCATTCTTTTCAAGTCAGAGTGACACACTCCTTGTGGCAACCACTCTGGCTTCATGGGAAATCAGTTACCAATAAATCATTTCCGTCACAGTCGCTTCAACACGAACCTTTTTTAGACCAGGCAGGCTAAATCAGGTTGGATTTGGAGAGCTGACATCCTGCAAGAGTTTCTAGATCTCAGAAACACAGACGCTGAGTTGAACCTCCTGCCATTTTGAGCGCTGCGTGGTTTATTTTTGTGAAGTTAATCCTGCTGCTCCTCCGCCATTGGCCGCAAGAGCGGCTACTGTAAACTTCCTGTTGACAAGAGAAAGTAGGTTGCAGTCTGCACAATTATAGGCATTTAATTGCAAGGCATCTGTCTGTATGTTGTTTGACCTTACTGCCAGTCATAATTTCAACGAAGACATAAATTATATCATCCATTTCTGAGGATACTTATATAAAATCTTTTGAACTTTGTAACTTTTCGTCACATTACAAAAGCAAAACTTAAAATGAGGAAAACTCGAGAACGGTGGTGCAGTCGGAGAAGGACAGCCAAAGGATCCGGGGATCAGATCAGAGGATCCTATAGTCTTCGGCAGCAGTACAGCCTCTAAATTACAGCCTCCTCCCTTCACTTCACGAGGTTTTATGGACTGCAACTTAAAATCCCAGCAAAATTCATTAAAGCTTGTAACTAAAACATCATAAAATGTGGGAAAAGTTCAAGGAAAAAGAATCCTTCTGCTCACCCCCGTACGAATAATACACAGTTTCTTAATGTGCCGGAAAACACATGACCACGCATACATTAGAGGTGATCAAATACTAGATTTTCTTTGTTGGATGATGTTTAAAAATGAGGAAAACTGCCAATATTCTGAGGTGATTTCTTATTTATTTATTTACATGTTTTATGAACCCCATGGTTTCTTTAATCTATCTAACTTTTAATCTGGGAATCTAAGGAACTTTCTGCAGGAATTCAAATCTGTCTTTTTCTGAAACAAGCTTCCGTTTATCTTTCTGGGAAACATTTCAGGTGAAGCCTGTTTAACTGCCCCGCCTTGCGTCCAGCTTCCAAAGAAGAGTTTCCTCAGTACACGTGGTGACATTGGAGCTACTCATTTGAAGAATCTCTGCCAGATTATTCACTATGGCTAAATCCAGAATATTTGGATTTGTTTTTCTGTTTGAACAAGAAACGGTGAAAGCTGTTCGTATCCTAGCAACCCATAAGAACAAAAGACAAGCTCACAACAAAAGACAGAAATAAGTCATGCTCTCCTCATGAATGACCTTCACCTTTTCCTAATTTTATAAAATCATGTTAAATTCAGTGAATAATAATGATCATGTAAATTATACTCAATGTATATCTGAAAAATGTCAAGATAACCCCAAAATGCTATTGTTCTTTTAAAAGTGTACATTGCAAAGGCCCCCTGCTGTTTCCATGTCGCTTCCTTCCGGGTCAGTCACCCAACACCAAACACCAACGGAAGAGTTTGCAGAAAAGCAATGCTGCAACCGTCAGCAGATGAACAGCGGGATGAAGTCTAAGTTACAAAGTCTTTTGTTTTTAACCATAGATAAGATTAGATTAGATATACTTTCTTGGAAATTCTTTGAGAGGAGAGGTACAGCGCCTGCAAGATACAAACGCAACCAGATAAAGACACAAACCTTCAGTTCAAATCACAGAAATACAGTTCAGACTGTTTCCAACAATTTAAAACAGCAGTAGATAAACAATTGAGTTAATATGCAAGATGAAACAACTTGAAATGTCTCTCACAGTAGTAATCCGGTTGCTAAATAGAATATGGGACAAGTAAACCAAGATATTTTTTCTTTGAAGCCAACAAAATCCGCAACATTATTTACCACAACACCACAAGGGAGGAGGTTGAGAATTCAACTTGATTATTTTAAAGGTCAAGGTTTTCATAATCGGGTCGGGTCGTCAACCTCTTCCATTGTGATCAGTCTACGACGCCATGGTAATTAAACAGGCAAAGACAAAAGATCTTGATGGACCCATCCCATATTCTGTTTGGTGACGATGATTTACTACCGTCAGGAAAATGCTACAGAGAAATTTGTGACAAATTTCCAGTTACATGTTGAGTATAATTTACATTATTACAATTATTTATCACTGAATTTAATATGACTTAGCTTAAATCTAGTAAGTAATTCAGGGTTCCAGAGGTTGGAGCGTGCACAAAAATGATATGGGCCGACTTCTCTCTTACCTGATGATAAATTAATCATATACAGTAGCTGAAAACAGATATGATTTCCTGTCTTTTCAACATCATGGAAAAAAAAATAAAAAATCAAACCACCAGCATCACTATCACTGCCACAAGCCCAGACAAATATAACATGGCTAGCTGTCTGCAAAAAGGAACAACATCCTGTATGACGGGATTTTTTTTTGTAGCAAGTATTGGCATGAGAAAATGTTTTGGGCATGACTGATCAAAAGAAAAAAATAAGGCAAGGATAAAAATGAACTGATACAATGAAACCCAACTCCGCCGTTGATTGAGGTTGGTTCAGAGAGAAAATACAAACATTCGGACACTAAATGGATTGATCTTCAGTGAGGGTGAGAGATATGAGCTTAATGTGTTGTGATATTTTGCGATACAAATACAGCTCTTCAAAAACATTTTCTTTCGTAACGACGCCAGTCACATAAAGAATGTGATTTCTCCCACAAAGCGGTGCCTATAGCTGCATTTTCAAATATATTGGTATTTATTGATGCTTTTATTGAACAAATAGTGGAGATATTAGTAAAACTAACAATCCCCACAGTAGGGACATCACTAATTGGAATTCACTGTAACAACAAATCAAAATCGTCGTCATAAGAAATGGATCACGATAAATGATAAATGACGAATAATGAACAATTAATGATAAACGATAAAAGTTATTGTAAATGCCCACCCGTACTCTTAAGACTTTATCTATGGTACTTTGTTCCAGCTGGGATTATTTGCATGCGGGTCATCAGCTAACATATTCTCCATCATTGAGAGTAAAATTTTAATGAAGATGCAGCATTTGGTGTAAAATTCATGTTGGTGAAACAGGAAATGACAATGCCAGTTTGTCTTTTGGAGCTCTCCAAACCAAACATCACCAAGGAAACTGGGCTCCTGTTGACGGGAAACGAGGCTACAGCACATATTTGGAATGGCCAAGTTGTGGCAACAAAGAGATTTCCCTAGCAACCTGTGAAAACTAATGCCAAGTGGTTAATGTAGTGAATGAATTTGTTTATTCAGCTCTTTTAGGGCATATTAATGAGACAAGCCTTTCTGCTTGGCCTCAGTGGAAGGCAGAGAGACTAGTATGACAACCATTAAAGAATGACAAAAATCTATCCAGGAAGTAATGGAGCATTTGGCAGAACATGTGCTTTACCTTGCGGAGTAAGAAACAAAGAAGTTCGTCATGGGAGTCAAGCTGAGCGTTTATTACTGTGTCTCCAGAAAAGTCATCCAGATAAAGAAACCAACAATTATGAACAGAAGGAAAAAAAAATGTAACCACACTTGTATTTATGGGGAGATTCCTTTTGTCCTTAACATTTAGATAAATTATCTCCTCGGAACCACAAGGAAACAAAACACCATTAAAAGAGAGTTACCTTCGTTCATTCTTTTCTTCCTCTTCTCTTGACCACATTACGAAGAGGCTGACATTAAAAACTGGACATGTTAGAGTGGATTCAGATGAGCCAAAAGCAGCATGAATGTTAGTGCCTGGTTGTCCAAGCAGCTAGCATTCAGGGATGCAGAGAGGGACTTTTAGGCCTTTATTGTTCGAATCTATGCGAGTGTTTGTGTGTTTCGCAAGCGAGTGTGTGATCTATCCTGAGCAGGATCACTGTTTGGAGGTTCTTCCCACCTGCTGCAGCTTTCACACCTGACAGTTGCCTGGCATGGCTTCTTAAGGAGCTGTCAGACAATCGATTGGCACCTGATGCTTAACCGTCACTGATTGAGTTTAGCTGCCTCCAGCACTTCCTCGAAATGATTTTCTGTTTTGATGCTCTTCTCGTTCCATGACTCGCCTCATGTTCTGGGTTGGATTCCCAGTTCTCAACATTCACCTACCTCTGGATCCCTGCTAGATACCCAGAGCTCTGCAGTCGTCTTCCTCTGCCCTCCCTCCCCCCCGATTTTCCAAGTGTAGCATAATCTAATGTCTTGAAATTGGACCTCTGTCCCTTTAAGAAACTCCTGCTCTTTATGAAACTCTGCTTTCAGGAAGTCATTACAACATGGCTCCTCTATGAACCCTTTAACAACATTTTAACCAGCGTTTCACTGAGCAGTAGCTTGTATCTTGAAGTCAGCAGATTAGCAGTTCCTAGAGATGTTTGCTAATTGCTGCTGGCTAGTCTGAAGGTGCTGAGTTGAGGTGCTGCTCTGGGAGTCAGAAGCTTGGCAACTGCAGCTTCATCCTCAAAGGCAGAGCTGGATCCTCCCAGGAGTTCTGCACCTCTGAATGTTTGCCTCGAGTGATTAAAGGATTTCTCAAACATGCATGAAAGAATCAAACCAACACTCCAGGTACGTTGTTGATGAGGGAATAACATTATAACATGATGTAAAGCTAAAAAAAAAGTCGATTTAACACTATACCCACCTCTTTAAATGCATAATGTTTTGGGTCGCCGGCGTCTAACCCACCATTAGCGGTTTTGCACTTTAAGGCACTTCCACTTTGGCTTCGCTTCTCAAACTGGAAGTTTAAATGCAGGTCTTGCTTCGCTGCAACTCTTTAGGAAAACAGGGCCTGCACTTTTGGGTTTCTTGCTTCTGTGGTTTTGATTGCCTGTTTTGACTCGCTTCTGAGAGTTCAAAAAGTCACGAAAACAAGAACTATGCTGTAAAATCCATTCTAAAAGCCCAAATATTCTGTCCAGCAGAGAGATACCACCACCACATCTTTAAAATCAACAAATGACATGCAGCGGGCATAATGCTGATTAAAAAGGAGACATATCTTAAGTACAAAAATGGTTTGTAGTTATTTTGAAACAATAATTTATTTCCTTTATGGCATGCTGCCTCCTAGATTCACTCATAGAAGAAATCCCATTCAGCGACCAGCTGGTAAACTCTCCTAAGGTTTGTCAAACATCGGTGCACAGATGTTTCACATAAAATACTAAAAAACAGTTATAGTGTGTCCGGAAAGTATTCACAGAGCTTCACTCTTTCCACATTTTGTTATGTTATTTGCTTCGCTCCAAATTGGATTAAATCAGTTTCTTTCTTCAAAATTCCACACATGAATACCACATTACCACAGTGTGGATTTTTGTTTTTAGCGTTTTACAAAATTACGTGTACATAAATATAAATCACATTAACACAAATGTTCGCAGTCTTTGTTTAGTACTTTATTGATGAAGCTCAAAATTGAGCCGTTTCCTCTGATCTTCCCTGAGATGTTTCAACAACTTGAAAGGAGCCCGGTGGTAAACCAGGTTGTTTGGAGTCGATTTGGGAAAGGCACGCGCCTGTCTATAGAAGGTCCCACAATTGACAGCGTAGGTCAGAGGTCAAACACCACAAATAAAATCAAATTAATTGTCTGTAAATGTCTGAGACGGGATTGTCCCGAGGAACAAATCTGGGGAAAGATCCTGAAACATTTCTGCTGCTTCAAGGTCGCAGTGAGCTCAGCGACCTCCATCATCGGTTTGGACTCTTCGCTGGAGCTGGCCGGCCGTCTAAACTGGTTCCGATTTATCCTGGCCATGAACATTTCTGCTGAATACATGGTGCCTGCAGTCTAATGCTCACACACATAACAAGAGAGCTGAAGCTGAAACGGTTTGACTGCCTGTCTGTTCCAGGGTTAAAATAGTGTTGGTTTTCAAACTTTGCCAGGGCCTTACTTCCCCTTAACTCTCTTTTAAGTAGTCATTAAAGTTTTTTCAGTTTTTTTTTCTTCATCTGATGTCTCTACCTAAAACATTCCCTCAGAGGAACCTGTTGGGTCATAACCAGCTGTTCCATCCCAAGAAAAATACAGTGGTGAATGTCAACGTTGAGGAACATTCTACAATGAAAATAACAGAAATAGGATTTATCCTAGCATCTAATTTCATCTGAAGCTTGCGGTTAAGGAAGGCCAGAATGTGCCGTGATCTGTCAAACGTTGTTTATATATATATATATATATATATATATATATATATATATATATATATATATATATATATGTATACATATATATAATGTAATGTGCTTTAAAAATAACAAAAATATAACAACTGAGGTCCATTTTAATATCTACAGTGGCTTGCAAAAGTATTCACACCCCTTGGACTTCTCCATATTTTGCTACATTACATCACAAATATAAAAACATAAAAACACACATTTTATTGGAATCTGTTTGTTGTATAGCACAAAGCGATATACTATTGTGAAGTAGGAGGAAAATTAAACACAATTCAAAACATTCTTTTCAAATAATAACTGAATAGTGTGGAGTGCATAAGTATTCAGCACTCCGAGTATTTGTCTGAGTGCAACCAATTGCCTTCAGAAGTAAATATATATTTATAGATAAATATGCGTGTGTGTGTGTGTATGTACATTATATATCCATTGTGTTTATCTGCTTTGTCAACATGGCCAAATAGCTGGAGTGAATTGAAACAGTCTCCTGATTTCCCGGACATTCCACTGGAGTAAGTAGAGGAAATCCAGCAGCTTGCAAAATCCGGGCTACATTGATCCATGAGGCCGCAGTGCTGCACAGAGAGATTTGTAGAACAAGCACAAAATGAAATTATGGCACCCAGACAGCTGCTGTACGTGAGCAGTCGGCGAAGGAGCTTTGTTTCGCAATTCAGACAGCAGTCATTCAGGAAACAAGTAAGTGCTAATCCGATTTCCTCCCTGCAGCCAAACCAACTTTCAATGAAAAAAAAAATAAAAATCTGACATGCTCTGAAAAAGTATTTTATTGCTTTCAAATACTCTTCATATCACATGTAGATAACCAGCAAAAAAAAAACATTTTTGCTGGTAAACATGACTTTACGTATTGAGGGATAAAGCTTTGCAAGTCAACCTGATCCTACGTGAAAAAGTAATTACCCCCTGAATCTAATATGAGTGGCAGGAATAACTGTCTTCAGGCTTTTCCAACAGTTACCAATGAGTCTGTTACATCACTGCTGAGGAATGTTTCAGCCCCGTGTTCTGGACAGAAAGGTTTTAAATCAGCCACACCAGAGAATACTGCAAAGCTTTCTAATTGAATTTAAGACCTGACTTTGATTTTAAAACCATTCAAACCTTAATTGATTGACTTATTGATGCTATTTGTGGGTGGACTCACTGTTGTGATTTGATTCATGTTTTGTGCTAATCTTACAGAATGTTGGCCCAACATTAACTGTGTTTCCATTGACCTTATAACTGAGCAATTTGACATTTAGAAAATTGCTTAACAGAGAATTGGCAATTTTGAATATATTTTTTTTAACTACAAAAAACTCTCATTGCTGGGATGAGGTACATATCAAAATTGGTTTATTTCAAAACTGCAATGGAATTTCCTTTTTGCATCATAACTGGATGTTGCCACTGGGGCAAACCATGAAGAAGAAGACGACAGGAAGTAGTTGTCAGATGAAGGCGTGGCATGGTTATCAATGAAGTGATTTCACTTACTTTTCTTATTTTGTAGAAACACCGCAAATACAAAATTGTTTTTTTGACACTGACAAATGTTGAAAAAACACAATTTAACAGCACAATTCATCTGTTAATACTTTGTATTAAAAATGTCATTATTTACCAAATGACACTTCATCACAACAGTCATAAACATTCATGAAAACATACATGTCAGTCTTACGCACACACCATCAAAGTGTTAACTGATTTCTCTTGGATTTGTCTTTACTTATTTATGATCTTCTTGCTCACTTTGTCTTGCAAAGATTCCATATAGGTGATTTTATAGGGTATTACATTTTCATACAAAACTGGATTGGATAAAAATTTTTTTTTTTTTTCACCCTTAATTAATGAAATCACAATTTAAGAACATTTTTATTTTATTTATTTATTTTTTTTTTTTTGCTTTTCATATTTGGTCATGTTAGTATTGTCTGACTCATCTGTGTGGCAAAAGTGCATAAATCTGTCAGTAGGTAAATACTGTAAATCACCGGTATTTGAAAGACTATAAAATCATCAGTAACACCTCGACTTAATGCAACAGGCTAATCTCTGATGAGCTCCTAACAGGCACATAGGCAGAGATGTTTGCTGGATATGCTCGCTTATTTATTACAAATTCTAAATAAATAAATATATTCAGGCATTTCAATTTAGCTGGAGCAAAAATGTTTTTCAACTTGACTTTTGTTTACTGTCACTGTGTGCAGTGAAGCAAACAGAACATAATCGTAGACTGTGTTCGTGCCAATGAAGGAACAACCAACTGATTTACATTGACACCCTCAAGCTAGACCATTATTTTCTGCTTTCCACATACATGGGTCCAATTCTCTGAAGTTGAATAAACTATTTGTAGCCGTTAGTGAGCTTCTGGCATAATTCGGGCTGGATGTTTGGCCGCTGTGCTTGCCAAAACTGTTAGAGTTCCTTTAAATTGATTGGTTACAGCAGGATTGTCCAAAGATTGTCAGTAAGGCCAAGGCCAAGGGTATGGGAAGGCCATTATGGAATAAAAATGTCAGCCAGTATCATCTAGTCCAAGAAATATTTCGGGGTGCGTTCTTCTGAAAGTGACAGTTTGGGTCTGCTTCCAGACCTTGGAACAGTGGGTGACCGTCCAGATAAGTTGCACTGACATGTAAAGGTCTTGGATCTTGGAATCTGCAGTTGTTTGGAAGGATTAGAAGATTAGATCAGATTCCCAATATATGTGAATCTGAAAATTTCCAAATGTCTTCACTGAGGTCTTTGGACTTCAGTCAAATGAGCACTCAACACGTATTTTCTATGTTGGAAAAGCCAAACTATCTGCTTATTGATGTGAAGTTCAATGAATTTACCGTTGTTAAGAGAAAATCTTGGAACTTTTGAACCACTTTTAGATTTAGGTGAGTATGTGTACACTGAGCAGTCTTCACTGGCCAGTGAATCATACTCACTGCAGTATTAAACAAACATCTGTTAGCAACCGCTACAGAGTAAAAGAAAGTAAGTGTAGCTTGAGACAAAATTCCACTTTGCCTGCAACCTTGCTGCTAGGATACCTGTATGGTCATATGAACTAATCTGCATAAATAAACTAATACATGTGTGATTTTAATTGCATTTATTATTGAATAAAAAACACCATGATTGTGAAATTGACAGATCACTGCAGCACAGATATTGTTTCATGTGCGCCTCTCTGTGCAACATTGTTTCCTTCCTCTTCCAAACAGATCACTGCCTTAGTAATGGCCACTTGTGACTTTATCTAACTGTAGAAGTTGTCAATGACTGTCCCCTGCACAACTGTCAGGTCAGCAGTTTTCCTCATGGTTGTGATGACCATAACATGCTCTCAACAGCATTTTCTTACTTTTGATTTTAAACAGCTGTCATTTTTATGCTTTGGCATTTAATCCAGGCCTGACGCTGATGTTTTTTTTTTCTCTACTTATTATTAGTCTTGCCATATATATTTTACGTTATTATTTTTCCTCTTTCTCTTTTCATCAACTCATTTGGGGCAGTTTTTAGAAGTGCTTTTTAAATAAAATTTGACATTGCGTTCTCAATTCCTCGAGGTTTGGAGAAACAAAACTTTGAAGTGCATAAATTTGTGTGCAGCAATAAAGCTTCAGCAATAAAGCTGCACATCCTGACTTGTACCTGCATTTGTGGGAAAAACTCTTTGAACTTAAAGTGAGCTGTTCCCAGCGTGGGATTTAGTCCGTGAAGTTTCTGAGGCTTCAGGCCGTGATTGTATGAAACCCTGTGACACACAGTTTGACTCATTAGTACTCGGAATCCTTCATTGCGCACCATTCACTCTAATCGCGGCCATCTGGCTTGTGCGACCTCCAGTTCCCGATCACTTTAGCATCATCATATATTCGCACCTGTAAAACAAAAAAAAGGATTTGACATCGGCGTTGAGCAACCCTGTTCCTCCGACTGCCATCTGTTTACACTGGCAGCCGGGAGAAGTGAAGGCGGCCCGTCATAGGGCGGCTCTAGCTGATTTTACGCATCATAAAGGCTGAACTCCCTCCCTCTGCTGTGCTGTTGCGTGCTGCTCCTCTCACTGTCCAGATCTATGTTGTAGCCTGGAAGGAGCGGGCTGTGTGTGCTTCACAGTACACGAGCATACGGGGTGCAAAGGTTGAATTAGATTTATTATTATTATTATCATTATTATTATTATTATTATTTCGCCGTGGTCACTTTCTTCGGGGCTTTTTTTTTTCCTCCTCTGTTTGGATACCTCTGACTTAGGCATTGGATATGTGCACAAAGGATGATGAAAACCCCTTTCCTCATCGTAGAAGTAAAATAAAATAGGCTTTCGCGCACACTGGATTTACCTCTTGCCGTTCCATATGAAGAAGTCAAAAGTAAGTGGTTGATTTGTATTTTTTTTTCCATCATTATTTTTATTTTATTTGGGGGGGAGTGTGTGGGGTTGCAAGAAGCTGCATGGAGGAAATAAGCAGTTCCAAGTTGTGGCGGATATAAAACGGACGCGATCCGGTTGAAGGAATTTCGTTCTCCATTTGACACTTTTTCTTTCCCTCGCCGGTTTTCTGAAACAGTTCAGTTCAAGCTGACTGGCTCACTGAGTGGACGGGATAAAGCCGAGGAGGGGATCGAACTGCCTCGGTTGAGTTTAACAGACGTCCTGTCATTAATACTACTGGGCTGTCATGCTGAGGCAAAGCGGCAACCTGCCTTCTGCAAACCTCGTTTATGTACCCGGGTTTTCCCCCCCCCCCCCACTTAAGCATGCAGACGAAACCTCCTCCCGCTTAACTCCACACCGGAACGATCCCGGTCAGTTTGTTTGCGCCAGTCGGTCACTTCTAAGAACTGTTTGCGTTCCGGGTCGCTACCCTTCCCAAGAGCTCTGCTCCTGAATTCACGCGTCTGAAACACTATACGTTTGTTGAGGCGTGCTTTTTTTTTTTTTTTCCAGTGCAAATTGATTCTACACCTATCCCGCTCCCCAGGTCAGAAACGCAGGAAGGCGAAGACCTGAAACTAATACGCGTCTTTTCTCTCCTCCCGGGGTTTGGAGCGCAGCGGTTTCCCCTCCAGCCGCTTCTGTTACCCCGGAGGTTGGATGAGTTTTCCGGGCGACAGAAAGCAGTGACACCTTCATGTTTGTGGCTGGACCCAAACATGCGCAACTTTTGTATTTATTATTATTATTATTATTAATATTATTATTATTATTATTATTATTATTATTATTATTATTATTATTATGTCAAAGCCATTTTCAGAAAAATAAATATCACTTTTTTCAAGTGCAGGCGAAGAAGACATTTAATTTGTATTTGTTTTCACGTTTTAGGTTTTTTTTTTTTTTTTAAATGCGTAAACTTTCGGTCATCAGCGCCTCGTGACGATCTCAACATTAGTGCAGTAATGCAGTTTCAAAGTTCCCACTGGAAGTCAACTGAAATCAGAGAGCTGAAAGGCCGCGCGCTCTTAAATCCCTTAATCAGATTTTTTTTATTTTAATTTTTTTTTTTGAAAACCGTACTTTAAAGCACGTAGAGCTCGTCGCTGCAGCCAGAGAGTCGCGTACGTGTGAACGCAGAAAGGGGATGAGGGAAAGTGTTGTGAAGGCATTCTTGCTGCCGGTGTTACGTTCAGGCTCTCGCTTTATGGTTTGCGTTGCGGGTTCGGGCGTTATCTGCGTGAGCGCGAACGGGACACCTTTCATCGTCCGGGATTTATGCGCCCATAAGCGGCTGCGGCCCACGACCCGGCTGGAGAGATGATCAATCAACCTCAGCATAGATATTTACCAGAAAATGGAACTTTATAAATCCCGTTTTTCATGGCCTCCTGCTGCTCTCGTGTCTGTGGATGGTTAATCTAAGTCGTGATATTTCTGGCCCCAGGTGCCTGGGCTGGACCGCGACTAGACCTTCACACCTTCACAGAGCATTTGGCACCAGTAGGGAGCGCTAGTTTCCCGACGCCTGCCGCCACACTGGGATTTTTATTTATTTTTTATTTTATGTTTTTGGGTTGTGAACGGTTTGCAAAGACATATCACGGCTGTGGGCCGCCAGCAAAGGTTTTCAGACGGCTGATTAAAAAATAAATAAATAAATAAATAATCTATCTCAGGAGTTTTATTATGTTGTTGCGGGTGGAGCCATGGTGTGAATGAGAGATTGTGAATATGGCGCATGCAAATGCTGCAATTTTAAAATAGTAAAAATTCTTAAAACCATGTTTTAATAAAGTTGCACATAGATTCTCTAGCGGCCAGACATACATATCTGCTCATCCACTCTTTTTTTTCTGAAAAAAGGAAACCATGTGTCATGTGTCTTAATTGCATATTTTCTTTTTAAAAATAAGTCAAATCACTTTCACCGTTTTGATTTCTGAGGAGAAAATGGAATTACTGAAGCATGCATGGAACACTGTACTGCTTGCTTCTCTAGCGTCTGACATATTTCCTTCCCTTTCTTAGATTTTTTTTTATTTTTTAAGAGCTGTATTTTTGTTTGTCAAAACAGACTTGACACATAGTCAAACTATCTATGTACGTTTCAGGATTTGGAAATGCACGTAGGGTAAATTATGTTTTTCAGTTTACACAGGACACCTGAAATTGTGAACCAGATATTAATCTCTCAGTTCAGAGCTTTAAGTGATCCGGTGATGCACTTACAGTGGGGGACGCTTTTCAGTTTCATCCCTCTGCGTACTGAGGCTTTTTCGCATTTATGTCAGTCTTTGTTCCCCATCACTACGTGTTCTACAGCTCCCCACCAACCACATTGCAGGACAAAAATTAATAAAATTGTACATCCTCATCAAACGTTCAGCCTGTAACCAGCGGCGCTCCGCTCCCACGCAGGGCAACTCCTAACTCCAAACATCCTGTTTGGGTGAATCCAGCCCACCTGTACTGTCCTCCAGCTTATGCTCTGTCATCAGATCGACTGACATATTTTCAGATGAGAAGTCAGATAAGGTCGGCCTGATGCTGAAAAGAAGAATATTTCACAAAACGATACCATAACAGTGATCATCCTTTACTTATCACTGCTTTATGTTTTTAAGGAGCTTTTATTTTACAGCTCTTTTCTTTTTTCTCCAGTGTTGTTTTTTATGTCCACATTAACACCATGTGGCTTGATTTTACTGAAAGTGGCTCCATGAAACTTTGAATTTGTCTCGTGTGGATTTGTTTTGGGTCTGACGTCATTTTGTTCTTTGTCATTTCTGCCCAATAAAACTATTGATCTATAGATTGATTTACAGATCATTCGTGTTTCTGTCCCATATTTGTTTGACATTAGACATTTTAGTTATCACCTAACTAAAATATTAACATTTTCTATATAATGTTGTTACTATAAATCTTAACAGAAATCATTAAATTCACTTATTTGTCCCGATTGAGTCAAAATGTAAAAGTTGTTGCTGTTAAAACATAAATATTTTGTCCATCAGAAAAAAAAACACATTGTGTCATAAAACAAAAGGTCTTTCTGTTTGAATCCTTTCAGAGAAAGGATTCATGATTTATGAACAAAATGGAAATGTGTTTGTATATTTTTCTATTATGGATTTGGCACGCCTTTAGACTCATGCTACCATTATCAGTATTTTTGACAGGGACACCAGCTTTTACATGGATCATAACAAAATGGGCTTACGTATGAAATCAGTCAATTGAAGGTGTATGGATGCTAGAAAATATTGCCCAGCAGACAATGGGGATGGGTTAAAAACTTACTTATATTTCGATAGATGGTAGGTGGTAGAAATTGGATTGGCAGAGTGAGTTTACATACAGAGTTACTAACTGTTTTTTTTTTAGCAGCAGCAGACTGACTGACAGTTAAGCACAATAAAAATGTATTTTGACGGTTTGCAATATCAGCCATTAAAATGTTAGAATGATAAATTCAACTCAAGCATGCTAGAACGCACATGTATTGTTCAATCATGGTTACATTCCAACAACTTTAACTACTTTGTTTCAGGCTCAAATTCGACCAAATCATTTTGGTTTTTAATTTAAAACTGTGGTTCAAACAGCTGTTATTGAAATGTGCCTAATAGAGAATGGTAATGTTAATAATAATTTAAAAAAAAACATCTTAATTTAGGTTGTATTTTGATTTGGGATGTTTCCACAAGCAAGTCCTACCTGGGCATTTGCATTCCTTTTTGTCTGTTTTACTGGGCAATTATGAGATTGTTGCAAATTTTTTCATAAAAATTGTCAAAAAACAATGACTTTATGCTGGTGCTACTCCTGTCTGCAGGTGACAATAGCTCTTACTTTTACTAGACTGCTGACTCAGACCATGACCGATGCATTGAGTTTAATGTCATACACAAATCTGTAACATTCTGTACTCCATGAGAGTGGAGGAGCATTATTTTTGCACACTCTGCAATATGGTACCTTTGGTATGGTTTATTGGAGAAAAAAATGGAAAATCCCTTGCAGATGTTGCTAATGTAGTGCCACAGTTTTGATTGCAAAGAAATCAGAAAACAATTGCAAAACCCTGGCGGGACTGCCTGGGCTTTAAGAGGCTTCAAACTGGCTTCAGTTTGGCGAGAGGCAAAACAAAGTTCTGGAAATGACTCGATATTTCTCCAACATGTGTCTGGTTTAGAACGAGTGGTTCACTTTTTTCCTCCTTAGCAGAAAACCAAATTCAGGTGTTTGCCAAGTCATCGGTCGAAAACTAGTTATCACTGTTCCGAAAGCAGGGCTATGAGAGAACGAGCAGCAGACTTGTAAAGCAGCTCACTGAAAGCTTTGCACTAGCAGATATCCTGACTTATGAACGAGCTAATATCTGCTTATTAGACTTCTAGTGTTACACAGCAGTGATTCAAAAGCACAAATGGCCAGACCCTAAAAAGCTGTAAATCATCAAACTCTGCTGCTCACGTAATCCGGAGTTCAGTTTACCTCTTCTTTATTGATGCGGCCCCTGGCCTGCTAAGAAAAAACTCTTGACATCAGGATCTTTTACGAAAACATAACTCTTATACTGCGCAGCAGGAAATTTACATGCTTGCTTTGGATGTGCAGATCAAAAGGGCCGAGAAAGAAAGAGAAGGAGAAACATGGAGCACTGCGTCAGTAGATCTATGCAGTCACATGTGTCAGGAAGCACACAGATGGCTGGGCACTGCAGCAAATGCAGCAATAATGTGCTCGAGTCGCACCTACTGCTAATCATATGTGAGCGAATTTGCTACGTCGCTAATCAGATTAGCATAGCAGCACGAAACGGCACAACGGGAGCCAGAGGGTCTCGGTGCCGTAGGTGTAAAAGTCTAGTTCCTTCAGCTGGATCCCCATGACTTTAAGCGTGTCCCATCCGAATCACACTCCTTCCTTTCCCATTCCTGGTTAATTATCTCAGTGAACATCACAGATGATTTATGGTCCTGGAGCCAAGTCTGGAGCCAATAAATGACCCCGGTACACTGGCAATTACTATTGTTCTCTTGTTGTGAAGCAACAATAAATGAGGTCAGGCTGGGGAGGAGTGTTAATTTCTCAGATATTTCTCACTACTCCTGTCTCTAAACCAGCTAAAATATAATCCTCATGTTTTTTTGTTTTGTGTTTTTTTTTTTTGCCCTGTGGTTAATTAGATCCATCTCTGCCACTCGATTGTGTGTCATATGTCCTCCTGCTGGAAGCAAAACCTTCCTTTGGTCTTCCTTAAGTTTTATTATGCTGGAAAATTAACAGTTTGATTTTGAGGAGTCTTTTGCATTGAGACCTTTTAATTTTGAAGCTTAAGATGCCTGTTTGTGTTTGAGGTCCCTGTCAACCAGAGATGTCTGCCTACATGTCTGTAACTCCCATGGCTCTGTGTGAAATACTCAAACTATGAGAACCTTGAATGCAAATTGTTTTTAAGGTGCTTATGCAAAAACGTGCAAGAAAAGTCTAAAATAATCTGATAGGTTTTATTCAAAACAGAACAGCAGCAATCATTACAGTTGGAACAAATTTCTTATGCGAGAGTTCTTTGGTTATATAATATTTGTTTATATAATATGTAGAATTAAGCAAAAATGATGACTAAAAATACAATGCACTAAATATGAAGTACATCTAAAGTACAGTATTTCACCCCTTTTGTCAAGCTCTATGAAAAACAAAAACAAAAAATTCAAAACCCTGGAGGTCAACCAAGAGCCTGCAGCCTGCTGGTTAATTGACATACCACTCACAGTTTGCCAACTTCAGTCTGAAAACAGCATTACTTCAACAGGAATGATGGGTGGTGCTCCTTTCGTTTATTGCAACCAGAAATATCTGTAAGCATGTGCAAGAGACAAAAGTACTTGAGACTTCTTCCAGTCAGTTAACCACACTGCACAGTGCACAGAGGTGTGGGAGGGGCCAATCAAAAGCCAAGCGATCACACTTCAATCGGTGATATTCAGCTGACACTGCAGCCTCTTAGAGGGCGACACTGGGATGATTTGTACTCTGGTTATTCTGAGAAAAAGAAGAAGAAAAGAGACAACAAAGGGTCAAGGGATTCCTCACCCGGATATCGTCAAAATTAAGCTCTTCACTGAATTCCTTCGAAATAAAGCTTTGTTGTTGTTATTCTCCTACTCATGGTCTGACCCATGACTTTTAGTATCTGTTGTGTGATTGGCGCCACCCTCTGAATGAGGGTATCATCGTGTACACAGGTCGAAAATCTGTCCATGTGACTGTCCACAGAGAGTACCAACACATCGTAGTGCGAAGGGTACAGATGATAAAATCAGTGACAATGTAGTCGAGTGGACAACAGAGTAGACTGAAGGGTAAGGCTCAGGCCTTACTTTGTTGCACGTACAACTGTACGCTGGCATTTTGTCGGGAATCTCATTAAAAGAACTCCAGACCTTTGGGAGATTAAAAATCTTAGTGTTTGTGGAACCCTAAATTTTGAAAACCTTGGTACACCTTCGTACCGGTAACTAAAACTTGCCTCACATAGTTTTTACAAAACTGGAAATCGCCAAGCCAGATCATTGACCTTCTATTAGGACGGTGGAAGAGTGTCCATTTGAATGGACATGACAGGCTGCTTACAAACCTTAACACATCAATGCCATGCTAATAACCAGTCAATGCAAAAATGAATCCAATGGAGTGCTCCTGCAGATCTGAGTGGCCATAAGATCTGATTGGTCGTCTCTGTCATCTGCCGACACCAGTCTCTTACCGGCACTGGCTTATCATTTGATCATTGATCAGCGATATAACTTCAGGAAGCTGTTACTGCAAGTATCAAGCTTGTTTTGACTGCACTACTCTGTAGAGAAGAGCAACAGTGTAAAGCATGTTGAGTTACACTTCAGTGTATAAAAAGTCCTGCAGAAGTTTGATTGACTGAATCTTTTTTATTCTCTCGCCTCATCCAGTGTCTGGTTGTTTCAACTTCCTTTCCAATGTGTAACATAATTTTGATCCAATCCCCACCCCAAAAAAAACATAAAATGAGAAAAATGAAATAATGAAATCTAAGGACGGCAACATTTTTTTCTAGATGTTGGGGAAGAGAAAGCCCATTGTCTTTGATGACAATAATAAAGAGACATAAGAAAAATGTCAGTCATGTTGCTATATGCGTGGTATGAAGCTTTGTTGAGTTCTCTCTTCTGAAATGTAAAACCAGCGTGATCGCCTCTTGAACTTGTGTACCAAAGTGTATCAAATGACCTGATGGGTGTTTTCCTTTCACATGTGAGACGAGGTTTTCAAAGTAACGAAGGAAGATAGTGTAGGGCTACATGTTAAAGTTTTTAAGCAGTAATGCACACTCAGGTAAAGCAGCAGATTACTCATTTAATAATATTGGGAACTTATCATTGCTAGATTTGGCAATAGGCAGAGTTCTTTATGATGTTTGTGTATGGAAAGATTAGTGCTGGAAATCAGCACAGTTGTGGAGATTCAGCGCAGCACCAGACCCCAGATGACGGATCTATTGTTAGAGTGGGACTGGGAAGTCGATAGAAGGTCTGGGAGACGATTTTGAAGTCGTTGCCATTTTTTTCTCAGGGCCAGTAACGATTTAACTTAAACAATTTAAAAACATTATTACTCTGGAACACTCTGAAAGAAAACTGTGCAGAATGTAGTTTCTCAGACAAGATGTTCTGGCTTCGTTCTGTTTTCTGTCACAGCAAGTGAAATATGTCTGGGTTGGGGGTGATGATCTACAAGTCACTGTGGGAACTTAGGAATAGCTGCGAGCTCTTTACGCTGTTTTCTAATGTTTAATAGACTCAAATGGTTACGGATTGCTTTTGATTAATGAATAACAACTGTTGCTGCACTAAAAGCGAATGCAGACTCTGTCATTGCTAACAGAAGTGGTGATTTGTTTCCTCATCTTGTTAAGGAACAAAAGACACACTGATGCAAAGTGCAGAGAACATTGAAGTGTCTTTTTTTTTTTTTTATCCTGTTTTGATTGTTGACAGTTGGGGACATAAAACTCTTCAGGGCAGCTCCAACATCTGTCTACACAGAAATTCGAGTTTAACCCATTTACAAATTTTTTTTTTTTACAAAGCTTGGACTTTAGCCCAGGGTACTACTGTGTCAGTGGGTGGCATGGGTGGTCAAAAGAAATGAAAAAAAAAAATTTGACAGATCCTCCTCAAACAAGTTCTGTTACTTATTAGGAAGTTTAATCAACCAGAAGTGCTTTCCATTACAAATGAGTGCAAAATGTGCAATTGTGGTGTTTCCATTAAATAAAAATTGCAATTAAAATGATTAAAAAATCATGCCGGGTCATCATCCTTCAACTACTTCCTGGAGTCTGAGCCAGTAACAGCTGGTTGTTGGTCATGCGGCTCATAAAGTGATTCCTTTGCAATTTTTCTAATTAGAAGTATTTCAATATGGTCAAAAAAATATCTCAACGTGGTGTGAAAACGTTTCAGCAGAAAACAAGTTTCCATTAAGCTAATTTATGTTCAAAATGTCAAATTGAGCAATTACATGGTCGATGAAAACACAGATGGTGTTAGCGCAGTTAGAAAGTATTATTGTTATAAGTCATGATTGTCTAATGATGTTGGGTTATTCCACTTTGTCTTAACGAGCTTTTTTACTGTTACTTCAGGTTATAAATCTAAAACATCAGCCTGTTGAAACCTAAACTGGATTACTTTAAACTGAACAATTACAGCTTTGTAAAATCATTATTCCATTTGAAAAAAATATGCAAATTTTTTTCAATGCTTTTTTCTTTTTCTTTTTTTTTGGGTGCAAAAAAAAAAAGTGCAAATATCTGAACTGACATAAATTGTTAACACAATTTGGACTTGTGAAGTAATTGATATTTCAACTTTTTTTATTTTGCATGGATCCAATTAGAAATGCAAAAATCTTACTGCGCTTTGCACAAGGAGGTATTTGTGAAACCAGCCTGATCCTGTTTGAGGCATCCTGACGAAGAAGGCATTTCAAATTCCAAAGCCGTGTCTAGTGAATATAATTTGGAATCCGGACATAAAGAATAAAGAAAATCTGATGACTGACAAAACTGGTTCTAACATCCCCATCGAAGCCGAAATCTATCTACTTCAAACATCGTTTTATGAATTAGCAGGGAGGCTTTAGGGGGATTTAGACCTTCTGAGTGATGCTGGTGAGAGCTGCGGAAAGGAATGCATGATTTATCTCCTTGTTTCTCAAATCCTGAATAATCTTATTCAAACAAGACAGAGTGCGTACTGTGCTGGTCCGTATATATTTGTTCAGGGATTCTTTCAGGTGTATCAGCTCTGTGAAACTGTGATCAGCAGAAGCCCAGTGCATGTCAGGTGTGCAGGACCGTTAAGACATTTTTACAAGCCAGGACTCATCCTGCGTAAGTGGTCTTCACCTCTGTGAAGCCCGACCATACATCTGACTCTGAGCAGGCTGCCGGAGGCTGCAGTTCCCACATAATCAGTTTTGCCTTCGAGACTGGAAAGGCAAAAGGCCATTTGAGCCACAAGTCAGAATTTGTGAGCATGAAAGTAATTTCTGCTTTTCAATGAGTCTTGGCCAGTTGCTGTTATCTCTTTTTACGGATAAGTTCTTCTGTCTGTTGAAAGTCTGGATGCTGTGTGTAATTATCTGCGCTTGTCTCAATCTAAAGTTGTCCTGATGTGAAAAGTTATGGTATGGTATGGCTTCTGTGTTTTTATAAATAACATTAAAAAAAAGTTCAGAATCTGAAACTGCTTAGGGTGGAACATCTCCAAATAACATTTGTATTTGTATTTTATATTTGAACAGGTTTGACTGAATGCCTTTCAGATTCCTTAAAAAGCAGAGAAATAGTCATTTAAAGCTGTAACTTTCACATAAAAAATACTTTTTTACATACTTGGTGAGACTATGTCGGTACAGTATGGTGTGAGACAGATAATCGGGGAGGGGGGAGTCCTCTGCCTCCTTCTGTTTAGAAACAACCAATCAGATCCAGGAGGCGGGTCTTAGTGCTGTCAATCACCCAGGCATGCACCTGCTCATCCACTCAGGTCTCTCCACTTTTCACAGATTATCTGTGACAGTTTCGTCAAATATGTAAATAAAATGCACCTGATTTGGGGGCTTTTCTAAATAATAGGCTTGTTTTTTTTATTTGTCAGGTTGACGCTGTTACGAGCCTGACATGCAGCATAGCAAATTAAACCTGCTCTCTGTGGTTTCAATGCCTGTCAATGGCAATTCGTTCCTGGATTTATGAATCAGCGTCACTTCCAAACATCTAGAAACGTTTTGCTGAAATGTACGTGAAAAAAAAATGACAGCTTTGTAACTTCAGGCCCAAATAAACAGCCTTAGGCTCCATTCATAGGAGACTGTTGGCCAAGGACAAAAAGAAAAGAAAAAAAAAACTGTCTTCTTATTATCATAAGACAACAAGATTAAAAGTCAAAACATTACATTTTTACCTTTGCAACAATAACAGAGTTAATACATCTTAAACTAACGACAAGTGCATTTTATTTACTTTATGTAATAATATTTTTTGCTCTCACAATTTTCTGCCAGTTGAACCGATCGAGGCATGAAGGAATCTGTTTTGTCTGCTGGTTGGCACAAGCTGGATATGTAACACCCAGGCTGTATCCAAGGATTTAAAACACCACTTCTTAGAAAAAAAAACAAAACAGCTTGCAATTTCAACTTTTTATACAGTCAGATGTTAGGTGTGAAAATATTTATTCAATATTTACGCTTTTTTTCACGTCACACAAGTCACGTGATCAGCGACCAGACGTTATGACAAAGACAACAGGAAGTGGACGGAGGACAATGGCGCAATTTTTAATGACTTATACACTAGACCAAACTTATTCGCACGAGATTTTAATAGCACTCCTTATTTCTCGGAAACACAACAATTAAAAGTTGTTTTTTTGTTTTGACAGCGGAATGTCAAAGAAGTTTTGCGCACATTTGTAATGGAAAGTTAGACCAGTTCACTGTATCTCAACTTGCTGAAGGCAGCGGAAACCAGAAACCAAAACGGTCCATCCTGACCTTTCTAACTAAAGGAATATAAGTTTATTTTTTTATTCGGTATATTCTGCTCGCCTTGTCTGTTTCTTAACACAATTTAGCAGCAAGCCTAACTCCCGTTGAATGAATGCTTGAGTCAGGATGCAGATTCTTTGCCTCCACTTTATTTTGGTGGCCTAAGTACACGTGTAACATAGAGTAAACTAACACACAAATAAATTAAAAAGTAGCTGCGTTTAATTTATTAGCATTAGAAAAAAGTTCAACTCAGAAAATCATATGCCATGCCCATAATAAATCAACATGAACCCATAAGCACAACGCAGCCATCAAATTCCACATTTACATCACACATTCTTAACAAATAAATAAAATCTACTCAACAATATAGAATGAAAACTTACAAACGAAAAGCTGACTACAACAGATGCCCCTCTTCATGTGTGACTGAGTGAAAAACGAAACCATCCTTGACATGACCTTCAAAAAAAAAGACTCAATGTACTGTCCCGAAATTAACACTAAAAACCTATTGTACAGCAGAACACTGTGGGTGACACTTTCTCTTTCTTGGCCCATTTCAGTTAGACATGTGTTGTTTAGTAGTGCTGCTTTTTTCCCTCTCTGAGTCATCAGTGGGCCGCATGACAATAAACTGGGTTTCAGCTATGCTAATAATGCAAAACCAACCGCAGATAGTGATCATAAACCAGCCGTGCGAGTGTGAGGATGAATCAGATGGTCTCAACGTTTTTCAGTTGCTATTTCGCTCCCCAAAGGGAACATACCTTTGTGTCCAAAGGGGAAATCTTAATGATCTCTTGGGAAGACAAGAAAGGCTTTCAGCTGAGCCGTCAGGTGAGAACTTGTCAAGGTGAAATCTTGGCAGGCGATCTGTGCAAGAGGGAATCTGATGACGAGCAGTTTCACAACTCTCTCTTCCTTGTTGGCCAAGACAAATTCCCACTGCGGCAGTTTAGTGCATATTAACCAGATAGGTCCTGTCCCCCGGATTGTTGACACGGAGCCTATGTAAAGGGACTGTAAGAGGATCATAAAACACGAAGACGCATTTCCGTTCCAAGGAAAACAAGGCAGAGAGCATGCTATCATCAAAAAGTTAATCACAATCCTCCCGCTGTCATGTTTTTTTTCTCAGCCTTGAGATGAGATTTCCTGCTGGAAGCCAGCGGGACAATGGCATCGCAGTCACGCCGTTCGTAGTTCAAGTCAACATGTACATCGAACATGCAGTCATTTATTTCAGCGAAATTATGGATGGCCTTACACAAAGGCTAGATTGTGAATCCAGATTTGTCTCACACAGTGTATATGAAAAATGGCTTCTCTGTAATATATGAAAAAAAAAAAAAAACATAAGATAAAGAAGGAGCTAAAGTTCCTTCTTTATCTTAGTATCTCACAGGGGAAAATCTCAGATACAGGATATATTGTTCTTCAGTATGTCAACCTGTAAACACACTCGGATTTCTTTAAAAAGGAAAAGAAAAACAGCAGAGCGTGAAAGATAAACAAAAAAATAAATAAACACATGTACGCTGGCGACATGGAACACATTTGGATTTTCTTTTCCACTTTGTTTTATTAGTTGTGTTTTCATCATAAAACCAAGAATGGATGGAGGTTCAGTTTCATCAGACACTTGAGAGGTCTTTATTTTATTTCTTTTTTTTTTCGTCCCGTTCTTCTCAGCAACATGTGCTTTGAATTTTCAAGCAGTAAAACAAAAAAAAAAGCTCCTTGTTTTCGAACATGCTTAGAGACGCCCTAGAGAGAGGTTACATACGACGGCTACCTTAGAACATGTCCAATTTGACAAGTATTCTATAATTTTGATTATAATTAATTATAATTCTATAATTTAGTTTTCTTCCGTATACCGATTTAATCAGCAGGAGCTAAAGTTCCTCATTGCACATCCAATAACTCATGACTCTCTGTGTTTATATAACGCTGCCTTTTAAATGGCTGAATTAAAGAATTTATGCCACATGTCTTATGTTTGAATAGGAGCTTTTCTGTATGTTCTACACTCTACAACTATAGTCCTTATGGAAATATGACTCAAAGAAAGTTATTGTTAATGCTGACAAAAAAAAAGTTTCTTACATATTTTTGAATGAGGAGGACAATGGGTGAAAAGATCCTCATAGTACGTCTATTGGTGTCTGACAAAATGTATCGCTCCAGACCAGCTACAACCAATCAGAGCCAGGGGGCGGGTCTTACCACTGTCAATCAATCCCATGTATTCGCTGCTAAATGTGCTGGTGGTGGAGAAACAACGTACCGTTACATGAAAACCATTTATCTGCTGCTATCAGTTGCTGTGCTAACTGGGCTTGCATTCACAACTGCTAACCAGAGTGTAGCAGAGAGAATCGGGGAAAGGAAATAAAAGAGGATGAGCAGCACCACACCGAGAGTGAGTGACAGCGCTAAGACCCTCCTCTTGACTCTGATTGGACATTTCTAGTTTGCACTGGGCAAAAGCAGATGGGCTCTGTTTTCTTCACAGATTACATACTGTCTTAAGATAATGGAAGTTTCAACAAATAGAAAACAACATGTTTTTTTCTATAAAAGTTACACACTGCGGCTTTAAAAGAAATACTTCAAAAGTTCCATTCAGTGTTTGACATAGGGTCTTGTTGTCAGATGAAACCAAAATGAAACTTTTTGGGCTTCATGCAAAATGCTAACATGCACACCAGCCTGGTACTGACTCGCTTTTCCTCTGCTGCCGGGGAGAGTCAAGGATGCTAAAGATAGGATCATCTGAAGACGTGAGGAGGGGCGGAGATAACGTCTCTGCACACACATACAATAGAATGATTTTGATAAAATCCTGTGTTAGAAACCCCAGTTCTGAATCCAATTAAGTATATGGAAAGACTTGGGAAAAAAAAAAAAAAAAAATTGATGTTCACAGATTCTCTCCAACTTATGTGCAACAAAAGAACGGCGACAAACTGCAGTCAGAGCTTTCAATACTGCAAGGCAGTAAATGGAACTGCTGACTCCAGGACCTATTTAAAGCTAATGGTCAATGTGCCATTAAAGATATTTCTTTAAAAGTTGTTTAAAAGCGTTATTTCCATACGAAGGTTTTGTGAGCTCCACAAAAGTCCCAAGCTCCTGAATTTCTTTTCCTGTTCAAGTAGCAGCACTCAAATGTGTCCTTTTGTCACTAAAAACACTAACCACTAATCTACACCAGATCTCCGACACACAGACATTATTAAACTAAAAGGACATGTTTAGTACATACTGATCCTTGGAATCATTTGTTCAACACACAGCAGGCAATCTCCTAGCTTCCCTCCACTCCACCCACGTACCCCCCTTGAGTGCCCCCTAAAAAAAGGCTCATGATGAAACTTCCTGTTTTCCACAACTGTATACGCTGAGCGACAAACGCGGCAAAACAAATTGTTTTCACATTGGATTAAATGAGCCATATCTCTAAACAATGTATCATTAGCTGGAGTTATGTATGACAGCTTGCGAGTTGTTGCCGTGGTGAATTGATTGATCTCAGCCAGCCTCGTTGTGTTCATGTGGCAGTAATAAATTTTGCAGCCCGGTGGAGAGCGCGGGCGGGTTCCAGGATGCCAGTGGAAGGAATTTGTCGAATTGTTTTTTTTTTTTTTTGGTTCGTATTTTTCATCGTATTGACTCATGCATATGTTGCTCCTCAGCGGAGGAGAGCAGGCGGTAACTCTCTCCGTGTTCGGTTTGAACCCTACGCACACTTTTTAATTTCTTTATTAGTCCATTTTTGTGATAATTATGTATATTAGGACCGTCGACGTCTTTTGTGGAAGCCACAATGGTTATATTAACAATTTTTTATCTGATCAACTTCAGTTTTATTGCTTCGCCTTCGCTTCGCAGCTTTGTGAAAGTCCATTGACTCCAATGGCTGTTAATCCTTGATGTGGAGAGCAAGAACACTGCCAAACACTGAACCTTTTATTTTGGTTCAGTCAAACTGATTAGGTAGCAAATATTTTTTTGTCATATTATTACAGATAATGTGTTCCTCCAATTACCGTTTTATACTGGTATTTCTTTCCTGTTAAATGACCAGTAAATTGTGGTCATTTAGCGATGCATTCAACAGGGTAGCATGTGCAGTTTTATCACCAGATGAACCAGGCTGACTCTTGGGACATGTGAAACAAGTCCACCACATTAGCACAATGTCTCTCAATCCGCACCATTGACAGAGCTCATTCATCGCAGCAATGATTCACTAATCACATCATTCGATGTAATCTAGGGATGCACTGATCCAACTTTACCACTTCGAACACCAATACTGATATCTGAGGTTTAGTGCTGGCTGATACCGTGTCGATGCAGAGGAACAGAACTGAATTGACTTCATTTGTTTCTTTTCTTAAACACAGACATAAATGTACTGAATTGCGGCCCGCTTTAACGCACCGACAGCTTCACAAGCTTGGTGAAACATGTGAAAACAACACAACATGTGAAAACAACACAACATGTGAAAACAATTAATTTGTTCAGTCAGTGCAATTCAGAGTAGGATTGGGAATGTAAAATAAATAATAAAGAAACTGAAACTGACAAAAACAGTAAGTTGACTACGTTGGTCAAATGTAAAGAATAAACTGCAACAAATCTTCTTTCACATGGTTCAAAAAGTGAATTTAGGAATTCTAAAGATAATGAAAAATTAATAATAAAGCATGATGCGGCTCAGATCTCAAACCATAGAGTTAGACTGAATAGATTGTCCCTTATGGATCGGAGACGTTTTCTCTCATATCGCAACATTTTTTTCTATATCAGGACCGATACACAACTGATGGTTTGACCAACTTTCCTATCAACAAGAAGGTTCTGGGTTTGAATCTTGACCTGATGTAGATGCCTGGGTTCTCTCTGGGTACTCCAGCTTCCTCACAAAGAGTCACTCATTTATTTATGGAACACATGAAAAGCTAAAAGGTAAAGAAAAAGACCCAACAGAAAATTATGGGATTTGTCAAAGTATAGGTGCCCAAGCTTTACTTGATTTTTGTCAAGCTAATAGAAGTACATCAATAGCACCCGGTGTTTGTTGATGCATTTAAAGATTAGTTTTGATGCATTCAGTGAATAGATAAAACAAGAAGTTTTTGTTTTTTTTCAGTGAGGCCTTATCAAACAGAAATGTACAAATTCTGACTAAGTCTATCTATCAGTTTCTAACTCGATTTCTACACAAACTAAGTGATCTAGAGTTGCTAGTTTTTTTTATATTATTATTATTTTCTTTGACATGCTTTTACAGTCTCTATTTGACTTTACTGTACCGCTATTTAACCGCTAAAAGGGTGTGTTAGATAAGACGAATGCTTCCTTTGTATTCAGTAAGACGTTAAATATTGACTGTGATTCTGACAGAGGTATTTTCCTCCTTAAGCATGTTATGTCAGAGAGAGAGGCAAGATGAAAGAAAAACATCACCTCCACTCAGAATCCCAGCTGCCCGGTGTCATGGCCAGGATCGGCTCCGGGACATCTGGACAACAATGGCAGCTTGACATTCTCTCGGCACTAATCCTCATTATGAAACATGGGAAGTGAGGTCTCGCAGCAAAATTCTCAATATTGATGTGAGCAGAAGATTAAGATAAATTCTCTCTGACAAAGCAGTGGACTAATGCCATGTGCGGGCCTGCGCCTCACATTGATCAGATTATGCAGAGAGGGCCGTTAGGCCGGCGGTCCGGAGAGCCTCGTTCAGCTCAATGGCACCTCAACTTCAAAGAGGTGGTGAAAAACTAGATGAGGACCATCATCCCCCGCATCGGAGATGTCAGGCTTCATGCGGCGACGCCTCCGCAACTCCAATTCGTCTCACAATGATGAACGGGCGTTCTCACGGAGGGGTACGTCTTGATCGGACGATAGATGTTGTGACAAATACAAGTTGCTGAATTGGGTTTATCCTCTTAAGAGAACATCTTGGGCCAGTATGAGCATTCTGTTTGGGGGTATAGGCGTGTTATTAACATTGCAATATGAGTAACAGGATGTTGGGGAGATACCGGCAAAGTCAGTGACAAGAAGTCAAAGCGATATTCTCACCGAAGCCCCGCCTGTAGCTTGATGTGTTTGGCATGAGCTTTGTTTGCAGGCCACGAGTGTTTTTGGAGCTTTCAGAAGGAAACGCTGTTTGTTTTAGATGGTTATAATTTAACCAAGATGTTTTCTCATCTCCTTCCTTGTTGAGGCAAGCTAGAGCTCACAGTAAGACAAGGTTTTCTCAGTGTGCTGTCAGCGCAGTAGACTGCATCAAAACATTACAAACTATCCAATTTAGCTGCGTGGGAGACAAACGGCTGATATTTTATCCAAACAACTCCAATTTCATAGTCACAGCAAGAACGGGGGAGATTAGATTTTGCAGTTGTTTGTCCTTTTAGAAGAACATCCTTTAACTCACGGAAGCAAAGTTGTGAGACTTTCGAGAAATGTCTTGCATATTTCAAAATATTCACGGGCAGTTGACGTTCAGAAAATATAATATCACATATGTCCTTCAGGAGTTCCAACGCCGTCTTTAAAGTGTGGAACCAATTTTCAGAGATTAGAAGTCTTGACGAAAAAAAGTCTGGTATGGCAAACATGTCTGACTTTCCCCACTTTTCACAAAGTGGCAGTATTATTAATTGTACATTTTTATGTACAATTGACATTTTTGAGCTTTACATCATGCCCTAATATTATGCCCTCCACAACAACCTACCTAGAATTTTGCTTTGATTCTTTCAAGGATGTTTGAGAAATCCTTTAATCTCTCATGGAAACCAGTCAGCTGAGCAAAACGCCTGAATGGATCTAGCTTCCAGGCTAGCTTCCAGGAGGACGAGGCTCCTCCATGTAGCTGAAGTTTCCAGCGCCTGTTTTACTCCTCCACTCGGCTCCTTCAGACTAGCCAGCAGCAATAATCAAAGACTGGGTGGAGCTGCACATGTGCTCCTCGTACGAACTACTTCTCACTGCAACGCTGGTGAAAACATTATTAAAGGGTTAATAGAGAAGCAATGTTGTGATGGCTTCCTCAAGGTTTCAGAAAGAGTGGGAGTTTCTTAAAGAGACAGTGGCCCTATTTCAAGGCACTAGATTACAAAGTAAAATATTTCACATATGTCGCATTTTTCTTAACCAAAGGTCACATATTTGTCCAGATTATTAAATCTGGACATGAGACAAATGGTTCAACAGTTACATTTGGCTTGTCCTTCAAGAAATCTGAGTTGAGAAAAATGACTTGTGACAAATAGTCATGACAATACTTTTGTTTTATTTGACTTAGTAAATCTCATTATGTAGCCAAATATTATAGCTGGTCTGAAGAACTTAAAGTATCTTATGTCTGACAGAGCAAGACTGGGATGAGTTAGGCCTAGGAAATCCTGAATTAACACCCAATTTCAAAGCATTTAAAGACATTCAAAATTTCTTTATGTCATATTTTACATATGCAGCATTTTTATAACACTAATGTCACCACTACTCTCTAAGATTAGGATTTTAAAATTGAACTTTTCTTCGAGTGTAGATGAGAGATCCTGCATTAATACTCAGAAATATTTTTAACATCAGCAATAAAATAAATACAACTAGCAAGGATGAAAAAGTGTAAATATGTGAATGTCAGATAATCCATTCCGGCTTTATCAAGTTTTTGTTAAAGATATAGATATAATCGTCAATGGCAGGCATTATGTTTTCAATAAGCAGATTTTGTACTCAAATGATCAGGATGCTTTAAATCAGTGGTGCCTGACCTTTTTATTACCGCGGACCGGTCAAAACTTTGCAATTTTGCTGTGGCCCACGGGGTTGGAGGGGACCGTCAGACAAGCCTTTTTCTTTTAGCCCCAATTTTCCCTTTATGACAATTTTACAACTCCCTGCAGTGTGTGGTGTGTTACGTGGTGGTGTGTTGAATATGCCTGATCTAAAATTGGGTATATTCAACATCGTCTTGGCCTCTTTTATCTCAGCCTGTGGGTTTTTCCCTGACTGGGAGAAGAAGGCAGCCTGTTGAATGTGACAGGTAGCCAATCAGCCAGTGACTTAAGAACGGAGGGAATCCCAAACAACTGACATGGCAACTGAGAGTCCTATGGAGATCAGAGATGATATGTGGAAATGTTTATTACTATATGTAAAGGTCATTTTTGTATATGTTTATTATATGTGGTTATGTTTATTCAGTTAAAAATGTTAACTATGAAAAAACATAACTCAGCAAATAGAGCAGCTGCTCCCGCCATGTTTTATCAAACACCTTTTCTTTTTTTTTTCTTTTTTTTAATTACTTTTATCGCTTAAAATGATCAACAAACTATAACTACTGCTTCTACATCGTCATCCGTGTTTGTTTATAAATTCACATATGGTATGTTGGGGGTTTTACTGGATCTTCTTCTGGAAGATCCCAGAGATACCATCATGGGAGGACAAGCCCCTACATGGGATGTACCACCAGCAAATAATCCAAGTGGCTGATATCAGTAAATCCTACCAATGGCTGGAAAAAGCTGGGCTCAAGGACAGCACAGAGGCCCTCATCATGGCCGCCCAGGAACAGGCCCTAAACACCAGAGCAATAGAGGCCCAGATCTACCACACCAGACAAGACCCAAGGTGTAGGTTGTGTAAGGAGGCCCCTGAGACAGTCCAGCACATAACAGCAGGGTGCAAGATACTGGCAGGGAAAGCATACATGGAACGACATAACCAAGTGGCAGGCATAGTGTACAGAAACATCTGTGCAGAATATGGACTGGAAACCCCGAGATCAAAGTGGGAAACACCCCCAAAGGTGGTGGAGAATGCCAGAGCTAAGATCCTGTGGGACTTCCAGATCCAGACAGACAGAATGGTAATGGGGAACCAACCAGACATTGTCGTAGTGGATAAACAACAGAGGAAAGCCGTTGTGGTAGATGTAGCAATACCAAGCGATTGCAACATCAGGAAAAAGGAGCACGAGAAACTGGAGAAATACCAGGGCCTCAGGGAGGAACTGGAGAGGGCCTGGAAGGTGAAGACCACAGTGGTGCCTGTGGTCATCGAGGCCCTCGGGGCAGTCACCCCCAAACTGGATCAATGGCTACAACAGATCCCAGGAACAACATCAGACATCTCAGTCCAGAAATGTGCAGTCCTTGGCACAGCAAAGATACTGCAGGACCCTCAAGCTCCCAGGCCTCTGGTAGAGGACCCGAGCTCAGAGGATAAGAACCACCCGCGGTGGCTGAGAAGGGAATTTTTATTATTTTTTATATATATTTGCAAAGAGTTAGACTTGCACAAGTGGTAGCACTTGTGTTATTACTACATCCAAAAATGTCCAAATGTTATTTTAAGAATAATAAAAAGGCTTTCAAAGAGTGCTCACTTAAATTCTTCTTATTTTGTGTTTATATAACTCCCGACCCCATGTCAGTATATTTGCCATAGGTTGAAGGCTATAATAATGAGACATAATTTATGTTGTAAACTTAATCTTAGAAGTAGTGAATATTAACTTTTACAGTAATCAGAATTTGTAGCAACCAGGTTGGGATGCATTACAAAAGCGGGTTATTAAGTATGTCCCAGGTGCATTATGCCATTTTATAGCACAATCACGTGACTATGTTACCTTCAGTTGTTATGAAAATGCTGAATATATCAAAATTACGTTAAAATAGAAATTTGTCTTTGCATCTGATGCCTTGAAATTGGCCCTTTGTCTATTTAAGGAAGTTCTACCTTTACCACTCCCTCTTCAGCACATTATACCAGCAATGCTTCTCCATGATGCTGTTTACAACCATTCTTAGGAGGTCAGCAGATGCTCAATTATAACAAGTGTTTGCTCATTGCTGTTGCCACTAGTCTGGGCCAAAGCTCCAAGGCAAAGCTTGGGTAAAAAGGCGGTGCATCGCGTGAGCAGCCATTATGTCACCCCTGAATGGTTGCCATGGGAGATTCAAGAATTTCTCAAGCATGAATGAACGAGTCAAAGCAACACTCTGTATGTAATTGATGAGAGAATGACATTACATTTTTATATACAGCTCAAAAAAAGTTTGATTTGCACAATATTATGTAACATAAGATCTGCACGGAAACAACACTGGGATTGATGCGTACGTCAGAAGAATAAGCAGAAAACCTCAATGTTGGTGTTTTACTTAGAGCTAATTAGTTTTTATTTGGGTTTTTTTTTTTTTTTATGTACTGGATAAATAAATGGGAAGCAAGAACTCTGGAAGTTTGAAGTGTAACAGAAATGTGTGGCTGAATTGTCAAGACATCAGCATAATTGCAGCAAGATGTTCTTCTCTGTAGCTTAGCAATAAAGACTAAGCTCAAGATGTACATAAGGATATCATTATGTTTTTCCCCTCTGGGATTAATAAAGTATCATTCAGTTGAGGTAAAATTGAATATATGCCTTATTAAACATTTGTCCTTCATGACTCCAATGACTTCTGTTATCAATCTCCTTTGTCCAAATCATTGACATCTGTTGTAATGTTTTGGACAAACACACAAAAATAATGGCATCAATAAATATGCAACAGTCTCAAACCAGTCATTTAATAAAATCGAATAAGATATGGATTTCAAATGTTCCATCAAAGTAAAGGAAGAAGTAGTTCATTGCAGCCCCTGTGTCTCAGAGACACTTGGAACATTCATAGCCCAAATGTTTTGGGATAACATTTGGGGTCTGATATGCTCAGTGAGCTGCTTTCAAATTTGAACAACCTCTCTGTTGCCATGGTAACTGTTAGTAAAGTTATAGATGTGACTATGTAAATGTTAGAAGTGTTGCTATTAATGTCTTGGCAGCTTCATGGCCACTAAACCACACATAGGAGGGAATTTTATGGCTTCTTTTTATGTTTCTGTACCACGCGCAGTGAAAATATATATTTTCTTTTAAATGTGGAGCTTTGCACAGAATCTAAGTCATGTATGTGCCATGTTTTCCTGAGCAACACCAAGCCCTGCATTGCTTGGCTGCAGCCCATCGTAAGCAAAGTTGCCCTTTGAACTGATCTAATATCAAACAGACATTAGCTTTATCTGTTAGCCTAATGTGGCTTTTATATTACTGTAAAAACGGCCATCCCCAGCAGATTAAAAACAGTGATGGTGGTAAATTTTCATACACTCATCAAAAATATAAAAAAATCAAAAGTATTACTGATTAAACTGAAGCTTTATGTTATTAAAGATAAAGTTTAATCAGTAATACTTTTATAACAAATTTATGTCAGATCATGATTTCTTGGTTAACGTCAAGTTGTCACAACAAAGATTTTGAATAATGTCAACTTTAAAATTTACATTTGAATTTATTAAATTATATATATATATATATATATTTTTTTTATATATATATATTTGCAAAGAGTTAGACTTGCACAAGTGATAGCACTTGTGTTATTACTACATCCAAAAATGTCCAAATGTTATTTCAACCACTCATCACGGGTGTGAGTTTTAGCTGACTTTGAGGCTTTTAAAATGTTAACTCAATGTCAATGATTTAAAAACACCAAATTTTGGGCTCAGATAGAAATTTAGTGTGGACTTTTTTTTAATACCCACATGAATAAAGCTTTCATTTGCAGCTGAAATTTAAGCACACATCCCAACTAATATTATTTTTGATGCATACTGGTAGTAAAGTTATAGATATGAACCACATAAGTGTTAGAAAAGCGTCCAAAGACGAGGAGTTATGGTCTCACAGGATCTAGGTTTACCTGCATTGCTATGTGCTGTGAAAAAAAATAAAAATAAATCAAGTGAAATTTTATTTAAAAAACAAATCTGTAACAGTATGGATGGAGTAATTGATGGAGATAGTACACAGAAAATGTAAATCCAGTCGTTTTAGATCTCTTGGTCTCAGTATGGGAGAGGTGAATATATACACTGCTGGTTGTGGGAAAGCATGGCTATGTTCACAGTTAGTGAATTTACTGATTATGCTTTTTGTGGTCAAATTGCTCTGATTGTCAGACTTCACCTCCAACTCTAAACAGTCTTAGAAATAGTACCAAATGGAACTAAAGTGGTGTTAATGTCTGTGTTGGCACAATAGCGATGTGAATAACTGACTTTGGTAAAGTACTTTATAGAAAGTCAAATAGAGGAAGTCAAACAGTTACAGGCTGGAGCTGAGTGTTGAGTACAACCAGTAGAAGTAAGATCCGGTTTCTTTTATCTGCTTTATCCCAATTCCTGTCTTTGAGTGCACAGCAAATAAAACTTTTTTTTTTTATGCAGTGCATTGAAGTTTCATTTTGAAAGAGACTTGATTGGCTGCTGCAACTCACAGTCCTCAAGGCTCTGCCTGATGTATGAAGCAGGAAAAACATTTAACTACATTATAGCATTTCTGGAACAACATTGAGACATGTAAGGAATTATCAACAGATCATATGAATTGACTGATTATTGATCTGTCATTTAATTTAACTAGTAATCTTTATCACATTAGCAACCAAAAATGTTCAGTAAGTTAAAGCATGTGCCATGCTATGGTCTTTTAACTGTTCTTGCCAAACAGCTCACCCTATATAATAAATATAATATCAGTGACACCTCACCAACTGAACACTGTATTAAAGGGGAAGTGTGAGGTAAAATCAGATTTTTTTTAGCTTTGCATGATGCTATGATAATATTCCCTCATCAAAAACACAACCTGTGGTGTTGCTTTCATTCTTTCATGCATGTTTTAGAGACTCCTTTATCTCCATAGCAACCATTCAGC
Organism: Poeciliopsis turneri; assembly: GCA_922788865.1. NCBI lineage: Eukaryota > Metazoa > Chordata > Actinopteri > Cyprinodontiformes > Poeciliidae > Poeciliopsis > Poeciliopsis turneri. The sequence continues at coordinate 2,250,786 of CAKLNU010001107.1, read as the reverse complement.
TGTGCAAAACTGTACCTGGTTGCTCCCCCTCTGCGCTTCGGTTTCCAAGCTTCGGCCTCACAGAGCAGCCCTCTCTGCAACTCCCCCACTCAGCTCCTTCAGACTAGCCAGCAGCAATTAGCAAACACCTGGTGGAACTGAGCACCTACTGAGCTCATTATAGGAGCTACTTGTCAGTGAAACGCTGGGAAAAACGTTGCTGCAGGGCTAATAGAGGAGCCATATTGTGAGAGCTTCCTCAAGGAATCATTTCAGAAAGAGCAGGAGTTTTATGAAGAGACACAGGGCCTATTTCAAGGTGTTAAATTACAAAGTAAAAGTATTTGCTATAAGTAGCATTTTCTTAACAACTGTTGGTAACATAGTAAGGAAAATACCTAATACTGCCCACATAGAGGAACTTATAGTACATTTTACTTAGTAAATATTATGTTAAAAGATATTAGTCAAATAGAGAAATTAAATTTCAGACGAGTCTAAATTTGAATTCCCAACCTTTAGCAAGGTTGTGTTACAGACAGATATAATTTTACTTGGATGTGAGGCATAAGGTTTTGAGTTGAAAAAAATGACTTAAGGCAAACAGTTATATCACTTTAGCTTTTCATCTTGATAAATCTCAGCATGCAGCAGGATGTTACAGATGTACTTGAAGATAAAAGTATTTTTTTTGTCAAACTAAATGTCAAGAGTGCACTGTCATGAATGTGATCAGTGAGCGAATGCAGAGTATTGCTGATGAAACGCCCTGTTGTCTTGCTGCCATTTTCACTTCCTGAGCTTTCAGGCATACACACGTCAGTGATTTTAATGAAGTATCATGTATCGTGCCGGAGACACTTTATCAGCAAATGTTTCTCCCTAAATGGCCCGGAACAGTGTCAGGAACAAAAAAATATATATAAATCCTGATTGTCACAGTGGTGAATGTCTAATGTTTGTACAGAGTCTGGGAAAATCCAAGAACACCAACACTGTTGTAGCAGTGTGTATCAACAAGGTGTTAAATCCTGTCAAGAGGCTGTCAGCGACTCACAGGTAGGAATGGATTTTCCCCGAGGACAGATCGACCTCAAAGCAAAGAAACAAATAATTACGCTTTATCCAAATCTGGGAATCCTGCCATTAGGGAATCCTTTCTTCTTTTTTTTCTGCTACAAGATTTATACCCCATTTAGTACATAATCAGATGTTATTGGCTTTGACAGCAGAAGAACATGGTACATCTTCTAATGTTTATACCACAATGTAGAAAAGTATTGGCTAATCAGACTCTCACTAAGTGGGATCATCAAAACATTTACTTTCCTTCTTTTTCACTCGACCATCAGTAGTGCTTAAAAGACAGATATGTTTCTTTGGAAAGTGCAAGCCTGCGCTAAATAGTTACAAAATATAATCCGGTGCTCTGCTCCTCTGGGCCTATCAGCTCACCAAATTTTTAAGAACATGTGTTTCTGACAGCCACTTCATAACTTGTCAGCACCGGGAGGTCTGAGGAGAATTGAACCTTGGTCTTGAAGTCAGCACAGCTCCTTTAATATGTTTGTTTTGTTTTTTGGGGGTTCTTTTCTCCAGCCTGCTGCTGTGTTCGCACGCTGGGAATCTGTCTCTTAAAAACCAGAGGAGCGGCGACGGCCTGTTCCGCTGTCGCTGCTCACCTTTCATGTCAGATCCCGCTGCGGAGCCAGGTGATTTTGCTCAGCTTCATTTGCTCTCGCAAAAAAAAAAAAAAAAAAAAAAAAAAAAAAAGCCACGGGGATCACCATTAGCTTAAGAAGAGTAATAACATTGATTCTCTGCTAACAGCTCGCATCTCAACTTCTTCCAGCAGTATGACCTCAGGCTAACTGAGCCGATTGACTCGATTTGTGAAACACACACCACTGATGCTTTGTAGGTGTTGGAAGATCTATTCAGCTTGTCTTTGGATGGGTGATTGTGGTTCCAGTCGTAAGATCAAATTGCTTCACAACAGTTGTGCAATGTGATTTTAAGCGGTGTGTGTAGTCCTGTGAAGAAGTATTGGCGTGCTAACAAATGTCTCCTGCTTTTGCCTTGGTTTTCGTCACGTTTGCTGTACATGTTTCAGATCATCAAACAAGTTTCAATGTTGGGCAAAGAAAACATGAATAAAAAAAACTTTCAAACAAACAATTGATTCAATCAATCAAGTGTATTTGTATGGGACATTATGAAAATATAAATCTGCTGTACAGTCACCATTTGTTAAACCAGTAGCAGATATTATATTAATTTTGTGCAATCATCCAAACACATCGAATATGTTTGTCAGTGTTCTAGTTCTTACCTCAAACAGCTTTTAACAAGTTTCTTTTGTGGTCTTGATTTAAAAGAAGTCAGTGTTCCAGCTATTTTACAGTTTTCTGAAAGTTTCCTTAAACCCAGCAGTTGTGCCAATCTGTTCCTCAGGTTTTGGCAGTAAATCCCCTTTCCAAAAATTGTGGAACAACTCCGGTCCCTCTGCTTTGCGGAACAGTTTAAAAGCAGCTCCGCTGGTGGGTTTTTTGAGCACGAACTGTTTACTCCCATAATTTCTCCGAGTTTATTTTCCTGTTTGGAATGAGCGTCTGCGCCTTTTGAAGTCAATTTTTCTTTGAAACAACTGTTGCAAATGAAAACTCCGGAGTTTGCTACTCATTCCAGTGTGGTGTGTCAGTGGCAGTCAGCCTCTGTGCTTTTGCTAAAACAAAGAGAAAATAGCAGAAATTAGGTTTTATTAGGACAAAACAATGGTGTGCATTCAGTCAGTTTGAAAATGATGGCTTTTTTCTCAGTTGTTGTTTTGATCATTATTTTTTTCTTTATGGTAATAATATGGATATGGCACACCAACTCACAAATGGCATTTTTGCATAACTCAGACTGGAGGAGGATGTTGATCATGTTTGATCATGTGACATGGACGGTGATGCAGCAAAGGATTATGGGATGTTTATCTGAAGCAAAGAAGAAGTGGTTGTCTAAACCGTATTGAAATATAAATAAAATATTTTGATATGAATGTAAATGTTGGATATCTGCCATATAATCAATATGATACTGGATATTTAGATCAACTCAAATTGTCATGTGGTTAAAATGATTTACTTTCAAGCGATCTATTAAACACAGTAAGTTAAGACACATAACCGCAAAGGATATCAATGGTCGCATTAACAACAGTTTTAAACCATCTTTATATTTTGTCTGATATCATAAACACTGAGTGTGAAAATGTTATCATTGTTTTGAGTTTCTTATTTTGAAGTAAGGAAGGAAGCAGTTCTGGTGTTTCCCTGTGTCGACAGAGTTGATTAATAAAAACTGTTCATTGTCTGAACTGGCAACACAGTTTCCTATATTACTTCATTCTTTCGACTGTGAAAACATAAAGCAGTCTCATTTCCAGTGCTTTTTTTTTTTTTTTTTTAGCTGAAGAAGAACTAAATGCACCAACTACTGATTCTATAAAAATAAAATGAAGATTTAGAGTTTATTTTCCAAAATACCTGTAAAATCTCATCACTCATTGTAGAAAAACAATCAGTCATATGGAGAGACGGGATGACACATACTTTTCTGGTGCTGCTTTAAGAGGGCAGGAAAATGTGGTATTGGTTATTTACATGGAACGTGTTCAGGAAGGGAAACATCTAATCCATGTTGAAATTCCTCAAACCTGGATTGCCTGTGAAGCAGTTGCCAGTGTCCTGCAGTCGGTCAAAACAGTGAGTGAAGAGGCAGCGTCTCATAGGTGTATTAGTTTACTCTACCAGCACTTGGAGGAGCTTGACATGGGTCCCATTGTGTGTTTGCATGTCGCAAGCTGCTTTTTTTGGGTTATATCCCAGTAAGTGTGGCATGTTTTTGACATATCTGTGTACAGGGACACAACATATACAAATGAATCAATACAAATGAATCAAACATTTCCAATGTCGGACCAGTGGGATTTCTGTCATGGTAAGCCGACTCCCAGTAGAGCCCTCGCTGAACTCTCTCTGATGGGATTGTTGTCTCATGAGGCGCTTTTTTAATCTGGAGACATTACACTGTCTTCACTGTCAGATACTTCATTAATTCTGGAGCACAAAAAGGTCTCCAGTGTTTGGCTTATAAGAGACTGAGTTGTTTCGTTATAGCTGAAGGTTCAGTGTCAGTCGATGAAAGAAATCGGTCACGGTTCCAAAAAACCAGGACATGCAATGCCTCATGCAATGTCATTGAGAACCTACCATTCTGTCAGCATATGCAAAAGAATATGTAGTTTGAATTTCATGTATTGGATTTTTGTAAAGTGCCTTGTAATTGATGCTGTCAAATAAATTGAAGTGAATTTAAATTAAATCGACTTCAACAGCAGGCAGAAGTAACATTGGTTGGATTCGATCTGTGTTTTTCTTGACTTCCCAGGTCTGCTTAATGTTGCCTTACAATATATATTTTTTTACTTATGTCATCAAATTCGTCCACTCTTATTTGCGAATGAAATGCCTTTAGTAAGTGATGTAGGATAATTGTTCGGTTGGGCCTGAACAATGCCTGGTCTGCACCAAACGCTGTGCAGGTCAACCAACCAACTTGGCGGTGAACTTTTTTTTTTCACCATAAAGAGCAAAATGACTTTGTCCATTTGTTTTCCATGCTTCCCACCCATAACACTCACATCCACTCATCTCCGTCTGTTGATTTGAATGGATAAGCTGAAGCTGAGGCGAAAGCCTCTGCACCCCATCTGCCTTTTACATGATGTCTTTTCTTTAGCCTTTCCTGCTCTTGATGGAGCATTGTTTCTTTCCTTTCCTGTTTTGGTTGGGCTTGACAAATACATAGAAAGAGCTGGCAATCTGGGAGCCGCAGTCTGCGTGAAACATTCTACAGCTTTTGTTCTCTTGGTTCTAGATTTTCCTTGCGAGAACAAAAAGGACAGCGTGGTCAGAAAATCTTTATGCAAATAAACAGCGGTGATAAACGCCGCTGCTCCTGTTGAAGCCTGGTTCTCTGAATAAGTCAGCAATCTCTTAATTCCACTCTCTTTAGAACACTTTAAAGCCCTATTTGCCATGGAGCTGGTTGCCATTCAAGGTTGCCAAACTAACTCGGGCAAGGCGGTGACTGGCCCTGATCTATATTAAGAGGACAACTGCAGGTCCGTTGCATAATATTGTCAGATTGGCACTGACATCAGAAAAGCCAGTGGCGGCTTTCTGCTGCAGAGCCTTTACGGTATCAGTCGGTAGACATGTTTACATTACCTGGCCTTGCTGACGGGGAGTCGCCCCTTCAGACATTCAGACATATTCAAAGCCTTTCCTTCCTCAAAACAATATTAAATTCTAAAAATATAGCTTTGTTTAAATATATCCGCGCTATCTGTAGTCTTTTGTCGCTTTGTGCCTCCCACGCATTGTCATTCGGACCGTCGGTCTTCAACCCCAAAGCGGTAATCTCACAATGAGAATGTCAAAGAATGGCTTTAAATAGAACCCAGGTTAGATTTATTTGTTTCTTTTGTAGTCTGAGGAGTCAGACTAAGCGGTTAGTCAAGAATAATTTCTTACATGTCAGTCAAGGTCCTGAGGAGATCAAGGTTTCCTCTCTGACCCTGGTTACACCAAGGAAAACCTGCTGATATGCTTGTTTGGTTAAAAGGAAACAAGCATAAGAGGAGTTAGCTAATGTTGTGTTGATAAAAACAAAATAATAGTTTTAGTAGAAATTTGTTACTTATTTATTTATTTATTGTGGAAGCACTAGCTGTCCTGCAACTAATGATTGTGAATAAAGACAATTATATTTTAGTGCACAGATGCACCCTAAATTCAAATGAAAAAATAGCTTGTGTTTTCAAAAAGAAAAAGTCTCTGAAACACCGTCATCACCGCGTGTGACAGATGGAAGAAATAATAAATATATTAACGAAGCTCCTCGAGAGCAACCTGGAGATGTTGGTCAATTATTAACTGTTCTCTAGTCATAATCACCCTGGATGTGGTTCAACTGTTATCTCTGCCAATTGTTATCTCTCTTGATTCGCAGAGTTGGATAGACGTCTGTGTCCATTTCCTGCTGTTCATGACGCTTGGGGTACATTCAGCTGCAACTGGAAAAGTGGTCAATGATATTGACAGAAGAGTCCCTGATTTGGTAAGATTTGGAAATTAAACCATTTAGGCATCATTTTTAATGATGAATTAGATACTGTTGGTGTTTTCTGTACATAAAATAACACTAAACATAGAGATATTTTACCTAAAAATTTCCTGCGTTAGTCATTATGTCCATTTAGTAAATACCAGAATAAAGAAGAACAGAAGATTTAGAAGATCAAGTTGTACGTTTTCTATTTGGGAGACCCATTGGTGCCCAAGTTTCAATATTCGGTAGACATCTGGAAATGTTGCTTTCATATTTCCATGTAAACTTCTTCCCACATGATGCTCTTCATTTTGTTAAATGCAGCTTTTGCTCGTCCAACGATGTCTCACGAGGAAGCGGTGTGTTTGGTAATCCTAACTAACCCTACAAAAGGAAGTGTTTAGTTTTATTTTATGCCAGTCAGCATAAAATAAGTGTGTATGTAAAACCTTTGGATACCAGATGTCTTCCCTAAAACACAAAAATGTTTTTACTTTTGCTACTTTTGTTTCAACAGAGACAAAATATCCCAAAAGATTACAAGATCCCCATCAAGTTCATTCCCAAAGAAACGGTACGTCGTCTTCCTCTCTCCCTGTGTTCAGTCGACAGTTGAGAAACCAGGAACAAACTTTACATTCTGATGAGTGTTGTCATTAAAATCTTTAATTTACATCAAATATCTTGATAAGTGTTCCATTTATTACAGTTCAAAAGGAACAGGTGGATTTTTGAGATTGAAGAAATTCAGTGTTTCGGCTGTTTCGCAGTTTTCCAGATGTTTGTTCCAGATTTGTGGTGCATAGAATCTGAATGCTGCTTCCCCATATTTGGTTCTGGTTCTGGGGAAGCAGAGCAGAACCAGAAGACCTGAGCTTTCTGGAAGGTTGATACATTGCTACAACAAATGTCGTTGTATCAACCAAGTTTTTTCAATCTTTAAAGTATTTTGGTTCTAAGTTGATTTATAAACTATCAGCAGTTGTTGTTGTTTTTTAAGCATATTCTCTCAGTGGTTGGACTTTAAAAATGGGTGCCGTTCTCGATGGTCCTGGTTTTAGTCAGAACTCCAGCAGCAGCTTTCTGGATCAGCTGATTGATTTTTTTTAGGTAGACCTGAGAGGACACTGATAAACGCATGGATGAGTTTAATACCTTTAAGTTAAAAGATGAAAATCTTCACTACCAAACATTATGACCACTGAAAGCTCAAAAAAAAAAACACTTGTAAAAGAGGCATTATGGCAATCACAGGTTACTCACAGTATTCCAACAACCTAAATTTTATGAACGTTTCACTAATAACAGGGTGGGACAACCAAAACATTTGGCCATGCAACTGACTTTATACTTCCAAACTCATAGGATGTGATGGATTCTATACATTTTATCTCAAGGAACCAGGCAGGAATCTATCAGTCTGGAAGACTCTAATGTCTCCAGTTCCAGACAACCCAGGTCATATTGTTATGCCTGAATGTGTTCATTTCTTTCATGATTTCTTTAAGTGATACCAGCTGTGCTGAGATGATTTTTATAACTAAAACTGTTGCATATTTTTCACAAATTGTTTTTTTTTTGTTGTTGTTGTTTCTGTGTTTTTCCTCCAGGGCGACATGTGTTGGGCAAAGTTAAACCTTTACTACTTGGAGGAGAGCTTGAAGGATTTATCTGAAAAGTTTGGAAACATTTCATCTAATAATCAAAACATACAGATACTCATCCAATTCATTGAAGAGAAGCGGATAGGAATCAGTAATATGGCGAGTTCCCATAATTCATTATCATATAAATAATGACTTTGCTGATGATCTAGAAGACTTTATAGTGGCATGTGATTGTATCTGCTTATTACTTAGGACTAATGGCTAGTGCCTCTGTTCTCATCCCTACAGAATCCACAAATGTTAGACTTTGAGTGCCACTACAGAGTCGATAAGTGGGAAACAGGGAAATACTTTAACTTTGTCGAGGAGGTGTGTAATACTGCAGACACAGAAAGACCTGAAGAGGAATGTGATCCACCTCCCTGTCCCACCACACCGATACCAACAGAAGAATCCTCTTCAGGTACCGTCGGCTAAATTCTTCTTGTATTTAGAGGGAAAAATGTGACTTAGATAAGAATCAACCAGCAAATATTCTGCAGGAAAAGCTTAGTGAAGTCTTTAAAGTTATGTGTGTGATGATATAAATGAACTACAGCATGTGGGTTTAGGTTTGGAGACAGTTTGACTAACATATAGAATGTTGAACTTTATTTATGATTTGCTAATAAAGACAAAAAGAAGCAAAGAGGAAAGAAAGTTTTCAATTTTCAAAAACACGTTCATTCACTCAGTAGTGATCCATATAACTCAACTCAACTTCATGACAACACATTCACAAATGAAAGTTCAGAATTATGAACAATCCTAAAATGAATAAAACACCTTCAAAACATCCAGCTCAGCCATTTGGAAAATAATATTGCGCTAGTCACACTTGAAAAGCTGTGCACAGTCGGTTTACATTTTCTACTCAAGTAAAACGCCAGCCTTGGGTGTCCAAGAAAAAAATTCAACAACTGTCGTCTTTTTTTCTTCTTTCTTTTGTCACATGAAAAACCAAAAATGAAACTGAATCACTGAGTAGTGTAAATAAATCCACTGTTCTAAAAACCAGAAATAAAGAAGCTGCCTTTCCAGTGAGCATATTTAGAAGTTTCAGTTTGTTTTCCCAAAAGTGAGATGTTTATAGCCTTATGAAATGTTTCTGCTGGATTTTGTGGAATACGTGTAAACTACAATGCTTGAATGGAACTGCTTGTTTGCGAACCTCAGAGGGTTATCTTGATTCAGACTGCTGCCGAATTTAAACTCTCTCCTACGTGGCCAACGCTTTAGTGTGTGGCTGATCCTCTTCAATAGCTGAATGGTGGCCTAAATTCTTGTATAACAAAGAGCAGACTGTTTTGTTTTTGGCCTGAGGGGGTCTCAGCACATGTAAATCCTTTATCCTATGGACTGAGAAAAAAACAGAGAAGATCTCATGTACAGATATAAGTTTCAAAAGTTTTTTTTTTTTATTTATTTTTTTATCTGTCTACAATGGCTCTAGTGCGCCGTTGTACACTTCCTTACTGCAGGCTATGAGCAGATCATAATAATTCCATTTAAATCTGAAATTGTCAGGGACTAGCATGCATTCAGTTGAAACACATTTTTCACAATATTGTGGGAAAAACTACAAATCCAAAAACTTCTTTAGAGAAAGGAATCTGTGAAAGTTGCAAAATACCCCTGTTCATATTGTCTGTGCCGTGTGTTTTGGTTTTTATACTTGTTTAATTGTGAGACAGTCCTAAGGGAATACATCCCTTTCAGGTTAGACCACCCAAAAATTTCAATTCACTACCTCAACATATGTTCACTCAAGTGACATAAAAAGTAGCCATCCTACTTAGATTTAATTAAGTAGGAGCAGAAAATAATATTGGGTGAAAATGCTACTGAAGTACTGCGTAACTGACCAAATAACCTGATTTAATATTTTGTAATAATGTCACCTTATAAACATATAAATCAGCAAATTCTAGTATTTTAAATACTAAAATGAAGGGGAAGAAAGTAATTCAAATACTAGTAACTAGTTACTACATGCATAAAACTACAACTGTTAACTTATTAATGGGCTTTATCCCCACCTATTGTTTGGGAAAACTAGTAAACTCTGTGTGAATTTCTTTTTTCCTTTGCACACTTGTTGGTGGCTTGTTGCACAAAGACCAACAACCCACCCAAAACGGACCCGCTTTTGGGTCCTGGCACGCCAATTGAGAGAACCTGCCGCAGAAAATACTTTGCCTTCTTATCAAAAAAAAGTTCACAACAAATTGACAAAATGTACACACTGGCTGAAAATCTTTGGGATCTCACCGGAACCACTGCAGGAAAAGCTCAGTTTCCACCATCCCCAAAGCTAATCTCCAAATCCTAACCAGCAGCAAACCGTGCTCCTGCTTTGCTTCCGATTGTGAAACTGCTGCCACCTGGTATGGACCATTGTGAGCGAGCTGTATTTAGGGCAGATCTCTTGTGGCTTTTTAGGAGAAGCTTTTAATCTGCCACCATTATTTCCACACAAGAACTCAGCAAGATAAAAACTCAGGACTGGCCTCAGTGCTTAGAATGCCCATTGAGACACGTCTGAGTCACAGGACTAAGGGAAGATGTCCCAAGGTAGCGCGGTGTTTAAAAGGAAGAAAAGGGCTGAAACCTGATTGTATACGTGTTGATTACAGAGCAATCTTCCAATCTTTCCAAAGCGCTTTTCTTTTTTTTGCCGCCAGATCAGATGTTTTTGTGTGTTGTTTTGGGGGGGAGGGGGAAAAAAGAGTACCTATGAAGTGACTATTTAGCGCCTAACAATGAATGTTTTCATCATCAGGCAGTTACGCTTCACTCTATCAGTCTTTTGTCTTCAGTTTTTGTCACTGTCTCCTGAACTCCCTTTTTTATCTTCTTGCTTTCAGTTCAGTCTACGTCAGGCCATGACACGTCACACAATATTGCTACTATAGACAAAAACCGCTCATCAGGTAAAGTCTCTCATCAACTTTTCGATAGACCAACTTTTTCTTCTTGATTTGTTATGTATTTGTTGTATAAATTTTGCCTTGTGTTCTTCACACAATCTCCCTTTAACCTTTCTTCTGGCTGTAGGTGAATAGACAGTCTGTGGTAGCTATGTTCAGTTAAAGTTGTTTCTGTAGCAGTTGGAGGTGTTAACTTGGCCTACGAAATTCTCTACTTCTTTTGAGCTCTGAAGATCTGAGACATTCAAACAAGAAAGTGGCATTCAGGTTCCAGCTACTTACTTACATGATTTAATGAATCTGCTGCAGACCGGTTGGTCCAGATGCCACATCACACCAAATGTCTACTGGTGGTTCTACAGCAACAGTTTGAGCTCATTTTTGCTGGCAACAGAAGGAACTTTTGACAATTTCACACAGGGCGATTGTACAATTAAAAAAAAAGGCACTAATTGCTTTCTTTATCTACTGTATTTCAAATCCAGTGTTGGCTAGAGGCAAAAGATTTAACAATCCTTTAAATAATTACGACCTGTTATTAGGAATTTTATGAGTTTTCTTTTTTCTTCTTTTTTTCTGTTTTTCCATTCCAGCTTCTTCGCCAAGTCCCCTTCGCCAGGTGGTGGAGAAAAGCCTTTTCTCCTTACTGTTTATCCCACTGCTGGCCCTAATCTTCCTGCTTGTGTGGAAGGTGAGCTAACGTTTAACCCCTGACACGAGGCCATAAAACTTCACGAGCTGCCCCAGAGATAATATCAGTTTATCAACGGGTTTTATGGCGATGTTGGAAGATACTTATCTCCGTTTTGCACCGCATTTATTGTAATTTCGGCAGCCTTTCAACTTTCTGCCGACGCTGAAGAGTCTAGTGAGCATTTGGCACATTATTGTTATATATATATATTTTTTAACTCTTTGCAGATCAGGTCAAGAAGGAACATAGAGCATCCTCGGTTGAATCGTGGAGAAGAAGAAGGCTTTAGAGAACCACATCTGATGGAAACTCAGCAGGACGGTGAAAAGTCAGAAAAGTAAGCTGCTCCTGTTGCCGCTTCTCACGTTTTCTGCAGCCTGTGCATCTTGCAAATGGATGCAATTAGCAACATAATTGTTATTTGTGTTCTTTTTGTGTTTTGTCTAATCTCTTGTCATCAATGATGTGAGGTCTGGACTCAGTTATTTTAACTTCTGAGGATAGAAACATTTGCAGTGAACAAGAAAGAAGTGGAAACACAAACCACCAAGTCATATAACTTGATAAGAAGCAGGTGCGCTCTTAAATAAGCTATATGCAGTGTAAAAACTGTGAAGTGGTGCTTTGTTTTGAAAGAATTGGGACTTTGTTCAAAGGCAGGGTTACTCTACATTTACACTATGGAAGGTCATGAAAATTGAAATCATAAAAACAACAATACATCTGGACCGCAGTGTTTCAGCTGTTTGAGCTTTGAGGATTTGCATTGAGTTTGTAAAGCACTCACCTTTACTTCACTTCCCCACATGAATCCCCACATTAAACGTAATATATTGTCAGTATAAATGGTATGATATGTCAGAAGTGCTTGGGGTACTACCAAAATTGAGTAGGTTTTATATTGTGTTTTCCTCCATTTAATTAAATAATACACTAGTTTTAGAATGTCCTACTCATTTTAAACATAAAAACAGTTTGTCAATATAACATTATAAAATGCAAATGCAAATACCTGACCTGTCAGGTTGAACTACAGTCTTCAATAAACTCATATCTTGCTTCTGCTGTCAATGTTTAATCCAGCAGGAAAACACTTTTGCCGAAGCTAGCATTAGCTTGTCTGAACTTTGTTTTTATATGACTTGTTCATATTTCAGCTCATAGCATCATTCAGTGCAGTTGCAGTTAAGGGTGTGCCAAACAAAACTTTCAGAAAGACACTGAACACTCGATTTTGGATGTTGTAGAACTAAATGTGATTGCGCTGCACTAAGGGAAGTGTTCCATAGCGGCTGCCATCAGCTCCGACAGACTTGTGCCAGCAGAAATTACTGATGGGAATGCATGTCTGCTGAGCTTATTATACAACTACAGCACTGCTGAGGACTGTACGAAGCAACATGGAGGAACTCTGTTGTGGTGGCAAGTTGGAAAGGGTTATAGAGGCTTTTAAAGACACCGAGGCCTATTTCAAGGGATCAGATTCAGCCATGATGTGAATTCAACATTTTTTAAGTTATTTTTGGTACATACAGCATTTTCATACCAAGTGAAGGTAACATAGTTAGTAGGTTAGATCCTTTAAAGGAGAAATCTCAGGTGAGGGCCATATTTCTAGTTACTGGCACTTTTTAGCAGAAAAAGAGAAATGTTCAAAACAATGAAAAAGACCCAGTGCTTTCAGACTTCAAATAATGCAAAGAAAAACAAGTTCACGTTCATTTAGACAGAATAATTCTAATGTTTGAACTCAGGAAGAGTTCAGAAACCGATATTTGATGGAACAACTATGAGGTGCAGTGGGCTCTCATTTTTTTTTCCAGAGCTGTAAAACAATCTCTTCTTTTTTTTCCCCTCAATACCAGTGAAGTAGTACTACTCTCTGAAACAATGTAATTAATAATAAATTGCAAACATTCAAAAACGAGACTCATTGTTGCTCAGTCTGTCAGTTCAAAATTGTGGCAGATTTCCTTTCTCACACCCGTGCTGCGCATGGCTTGCTCTGTATGCAAGCCAAAGTCTTCCAGCAGGGAACTGAAAACGGTGTCACTTGAATCTCAAGGCTACGGCTTCTCCAGTAAATCTGCCATGGACAGTCACAAGGAAGCATCGCTCGCAGACCGCAAGCGAATGTAACTTGAGACCAGCGCATGACGCACAGAACGGTGAAATTAGAATATGTCTAATTTTCAAAGCGGAAACATGCCGCGTTTAGATGATGTTAGCAATTTATCCAGATACATTACGGCACATTAAAATCGTCTATGTTGATTTACGTGCAGAAGTCACACCGCTTTCATTCGATGAAGGTTAAAGCATATAATGGAGCGGTGAACACACTGCCCACTGCCATCACCATCTGCAGAAACACTTTAATGAAAGTTGCGTCAGTTGAATAAAGTGGAGCAAATGATTTTTAAATTGAGTTTCACGTACAGTGTCTGGCTAAAGTATGTACAACACTGAAGCGTCTTTACATTTTACCATGTTTCAACCTCAATCCTCACTGCTTTTAATTAATGGGATTTAATGCGATAAACTGACAAAGCACTACACCTCTGTGACGTGGAAGCAAAATAATGTCGTGAATGTTTAGTTTATAAATAAAAATCAGGAAAATACATGGTACTTGACATGACTCTGTACACAATCCTTTCAAAACTGCTCCAGCTCCTCTATGTGGCCTGTGCAACGTGTCTCTAAGGACTCTTCCAAGTCTCCAAATTCTCACTGATACTTTTACTTGATCATTCTAACACAATGAATGTTTTCTTTGAGCTGGTCATTCTGTTGTTGCTCTGAACGAATATGTAGTGTTGTCCTGTTGGAAGGCAAACCTTCTCCAAAGTCTCAAGTCGTTTCTGGCCTCCTTTGGTTCTATTCATCTTTTTATGAGTTTTTGTTTTGTTTTCTGTGCTTTTTTTTCTCCAGTTTTTACAGTGGCTTTCTTTTGATTCTTCCATAAATCTCAAACTTTTTGGGTGGCAATCAAATTCTACTTGCTAAACTAATGAGGTTAGCAAAGAAGATGTTTTAAAAGTCACACGCAGCTTTGTTGTATTTTCTGTTTCACAACCACGCATCAATTTGTGTCGCTTACACACAAACAAAAGTTCCAATAACATTCATGAAGGTTTGTGGTTCTAACATGACAAAATGTTAGAGATGATTTTCCTGGACGCCGTCTAACATTCGGCCTGCTTTCCTTTTCCAGAAATGCGCTGAACATCCCCACAGAAGTGTAAAGCTCTGCAAATGAAAGTGCGCCAGCATATTTGGTGAGTTTTTATTTTCATTTAAATGTTGCGTCCTACATGAAAGCAGGGGAAAGAAAAGAAATTGACCTTCTGTGCTTCTCTAACACCTTTCTCCACATTCTCCTCCCCAGGGCTGTGCTCCTCTCTCTCTCTCTCTCTTTTTTATCTGTTGGTGTCAAAGGTGAAAGACAAACACGAACTTGCACACCACAGTGAGACTGTAGAGGTTGAGAGGCCTGTTTTGACTGCGCTCCAGATTAACGGTGGCAAACATTGACTGCAAGTTTTGTCAGGTTTAATCAAACCTGACACAGTTTTTTTTTTCTTCTTTTTTTTCCTTTTTAATAAAACAACATTATCCCCGTGCTTTTTGAAAAGGACTAAAGATTTTAGCCGATAACCTATACCCGTCCAAGCCCTAGACGCCCCCGGCTCCACGCTGTCATCCATCATGATGCTGCATCGCTGCATCTTCGACCCTCTGGGGGAAAACTTCACATATTTATCGATTTTTTTTTTTTTTTTTCCCTCCAGGTTGCCATGTTTGCTTCTTCTTTTTTTTCCCCCCGCCTGCTTTTCAGTCGTCAAATGTACAAAGACAGTGTGACTGATGCCGGCAATATCTTGTTTGAACTGGGGCATGAATTTCTACCTCTGGTAACGCTTCATGTTAACCACATCCTCAACAGCTCCCTCACTTTTCTTTTCTTTTCTTTCTTTTTCTTTTTTAATTTTCCAGTGTCTGAGGTTCTCCAAAGAATAGCAGTGCTGAGTGTGGTTGGCCCCAAAGTTTAGTCACAGTAGTCTGGCTTGTGTATGTTCCCGAGAAGAAGAAGGGGGGAGTGGAGGGTTTGATGTATTTATTTATTGGTGGTTGGCACTCAGTGGCTACTCTTCCAGAGCTGAAAGATTTTTGTTTAAGGGCACCTTTTACTCATGGGTCACATTTAAAAAGTAAATAAATAAATAAATAAATAAAAAAAATAAATCTCTGTACCAACATATTGTAAAGCTGAACACATTATCCTCTTGAGCAAATTATGCTGTCTATTTCAATGTAGTTGATATATATATATATATATATATATATATATATATATATATATATATATATATATATATATATATATATATATATATATATGCCTTGAGCCACTTTGAATGTGTGAATTATTACATGGAGATGAAACATGTATTAAAAGTATGCTGCTTTGACTAACCCCCCATGTACGCTGTTCAGAATTGCTAATCCGTAAACTGGGATGAGACGCTTGGATCCAGACTGTTTCCAGACTTTAAAGTTTAGTCACACAGTCGAAAGCTGTGGTTTCCATTCCGAATGTGTGCAAATCTATGTGGCTTTCTGCTGATGTTGGGGGGAAAAAAACACACACACACACACACACACACACACACACACACACACACACACACACCCACACAATTTTGCAATTGCTGTGTTTCCGTCAAGTAAGGAATTAAATTAGAATCGTACTGGAAGAAGTTTGTTCGCGCGATAAGTCATTAAAAGCCCTGGTCAAACAGTTACGAGATGCATTCAGGATTCAGACACGGCGCTCAACGTGCATCGGCCAATCAGAGGAGGCGTGGGCGTCTGATTCAGGTGTTAGAGTGACATGCCCCGCCTACTCGGAGCGGCTACGTTTGCAGCATTTCAGAGAAATTGCAGCTGGTGATTTTACAGAAGAGTTATGGATTTAAGACTTTGGAATGGAACTCAACTTTTTATTCACTATGATGCTATGAGAGCTCTGATGGAATCAGCCGGGCATTGTCTGAGAACGTAACGTCTGCCTGTTTCCGTTGCAGTTTTGTGAAATATATCTATTTGGAAACGGCCCCCCCCCCAAAAAAAGATCTCATCCTGTAACAAAACATTTTATCTTAATTGGAGCATTTCCATGAAGCTAATTTATGTTCCTACTTTCAATTTGTGTAATCTTATGGCGAATGGAAATGCAGCTAATGAAGGAACAGGATCAGCTGTCGTTCCTTAGTAAACATCTGTTCAGTTTGGCCTTTTGTTTCTTTACACATCCTGCATATGTGCTTTACAAGGCACAGCCTGTTACCAGGGAGACCTTTGATGGCTATTTTCATCTGAATGAGAAAAAAGTAAAAGATGTTAAAAAAAAAATAAATCTAAAGTAATAATCCGTAAACCAGCAGATTAAATCTTTAAATGTTTCGTATAATTTCTGCTTGTCATCTGTATTATTGATGAAGCTCAGCATAGAATACAGCCTGAGGTATGTGCACAGACTGTTGCTGCTGTTTAGGCATCAATTATCAGATTTCCTTTTAGAAAGCAGATTGTTGGGGAATATATGATCACATACTGGTGTTATTGGTGCCATTAGTTGGGAAAAAGAAGGCATCTGTAAGGCATTGGCAGGATTTGCAGGAAGTAAACATTATTGTTCCCAAATTTTCCAGGAAAATGTCTGACAACATTGTAATCACACCACCCTGTCTGAAATGGATAGTTAAAAAATTTTAAAGCGAAGTTATGAGGAGCTTATGAGTAATTAATACCTTATCAGCAATCTATTATAGATGCAGATCACTTACATCTGACCTCAAAAACAGTCAAGCGGTTTATGTGAGTTCAGGGAACATTTTGGCTCTTGTCTCATTTGAAAAATGTAAAGGATTCACAGTAAAAGTTACTGGTATAAAAGTGGAGTTAAATGCTTTTTGCAATAAATTGCTGTCAGTTTTATTTTAATCAGCCAAAAAAGTAATAGTTAACTCCTAACTAGTCCACGCTCCTACTGGATTAGTCAGCATAAATTTCTTTTCTGATTTACAATAAATGTAACACGAGAGTTATCAACAGCATCTAACATAAAAAACCCCCTCCAACCTAAAGACACTGCAATAACTGCTAAAACAAATTTCTTTTTTTTTTTTTGTATTTTTACCTGTCGTTTTCAACAAAACTATAATATAATACTGGCAGTAATAACCTTCAGCTTCACCTAAACTGTCTGAAACTGCAGAAGGAAATGTGTCGTTTTCCAAATGCTTTTTGCAATGAAACCTGTTTACCGTTGCCCTCGATGAGCTCAGTAACACGGAGAAAGTTGGTAGTAAAATACATGCAAGGGGGGGGGGTTCTATGTTTCATCTGTTTTAAGTCTTTAAAGGTTCTTGTGAATCATCCAGCAGGTGATTCACGCTACATTTGCTACATTTATGTGAACAAAGTCGTGTGACGTTGCAGCAATCCTTTTTTGTGGAAAAGCAAAAACAGTGGAGTGCAACCACTCTCTTGTGACGGGAATCTCCCCCAGCTGAACTGAGGCGCGACGAGCCAGCTGCACCTTTCTCTGTGAAGCAGTTCTGCCTTGGAACCTCAAACAAATTGGCCATAACCGTTATCTGACCCTGGAGACTTTCTGCAGAAGTGTTGTTGCTTGAATAATAGTAAACCCTTAGAGAACCTGCCAGGGTTCAAAAGATAAAATTAAGCTTATCCCAGAGAAATGACATACAAACTAAAATTTCCATTTTTTTTTTATTTTATTTTTTTTGCCTTAAAACAGTGTCTACGGAAGTGCACTGTGACCTCATATCTATATTAAATAGCTGCAAAAATTTGGAGGTCTTCACGGTTAACTTTTTTACTGTGTGAGTGTGTATTAGCAGCAATCATCTGCCCACAGTTATCTGAAATTAGCAGGCATGCTTCTGCACTTCCTGTCACCAAGAGCAAGGAGCTTCCCCCCTGCGATCAACATCAGACAATAAGAATACTTCAGATCAGACAAAACATGACGGTTATGAAAAAAAAAAAAAGAAAAGGTTTGACCTAGCAAGAACGACGTAGATCAGTAAGAAAACAGAGCTGAACATCATTACAAGGCAAGTAGGAAGTTAGGAATGAGAACAGGACACGCTGGTTGTGACCTTTGCCCTTTGCAGTTAGACAACTAGCATCTGCTGCAGGTTTTAGTGGACATTTCACATCATCATCATCATATTTGTGGTCTTAAATTGTTCTATTTCCACTCTTGTTTCCGTGCCTTGTTTGATTAGCATATTGGACTCTTGTGTTTGTAAAAAAAAAAAAAGAAAGAAGAAAAAAAAAAAAAAAAAGAGTGTGCAGCCTATTTGTGCATTCCTGTGGCAGCAAAAACATCTTCCGGGGTCAGTCACTTCTGTTACGAGAGAGGTCAGTCAGCTTGACCTGGAACCAGTCATAAATTGGTACTTGTATTTTTGTTTGTTTGTTTGTTTGGGGGGTTTTTTTCTGGCAACGTAGTTCTTTTACATCAGCAGAAGGAATCTACAGTGGTTGTGACATTTCTTTCCGCGTCAACTTGTTTAACCTTTGCAGACGTTAGAAGCCATTTCAGCCATCAACTGCTTGTTTCCTGTGTAATTGGAGCTATATACTGGGAATTTTTCTTATAGAAGACAAGAGTATATTGTGCAGAGTTCGATTGTGTGTCTTACAGAAGAAAAGGTATACCACATTGGTGTTCATATGTTTCTGATGAGCAGTCATCCTCAGCTCGTATTAGCTGGAACTTCCTCGGTGTGGTAAAAAGTATTGTTTATTGTGTTAAGGTGCAAGATAATAACATTACAAGAGCAGCAGCAACAAAGAAAAATAAGAGTGGTAACACATTAACTGTGCCATAATCTTTATGGCTATGTCTTTGTCTCAAAATATACAGATATTTCACGAAGGAACATCAGAAATTAGCGGTGAAGGACTGAGATTTTTATATATTTAAAGATGGATTTGTAAACAATATTGGAGTAATATATCTATGACAGGTTAGACCAGTGACTTTCTCCTCCGTCATCGCTAGCTAGTACTTTTCTACATCTCTAAATAAACGTTAAGTCTTCTGTCGTCCCATGCAGTTTCCAGAGAGACGGGCTAGTCTGGCCACAAACTAACAAACAAGGCATCCAGTTGCTTTTTTTTTTTTTTTTTTTTTAATATGTAGTCTACATGAACTTAAGAGCTGTAACGGGTCTAAGCTGTGAACGAGTAAAAAGAATAACCCCATTTTCCTGTCTACGTCGAAGCCAGAGACTGTTGGTGTGTCTGATGCAAAGCGAAGCAGTTGATGTGCATTCGTTGAGAGCATGACTGCCCTTAAACACTGCTCCCTTGTGTGTTGTTCTGTTTGGCAATAAGAGAGTAGACCCGCATCCTGAACAGTGCTTTTGGGCACGAGCGATCCAATTCGGCCCGTCGCAGTGGGCGAACCAAGCGGCTCTAGGCAGGAAATAAGTCTGGGTGCCAAAAAAAGAGCAAATGTAATTATAGCCCGGCTGATATTCAGGGCATAAACAAACAAACAAACAGCAAAAAACAAAACAAAAAAAAAAACACACAAAAAAACCTAAAAAACAAAAAAAGCACAAAAAATGACAAAAAAAAGCATTAAAATGTCTACTGTATTCTGTATTTTTGTATAAATGTAAACAAGCATATATGGATTATGAATAAAGTACATGTATCCAAATGATATTTACTGGTTTGTGTCTTGTTTCTTATTTTTTAAATTTCTTTAATCTTCGCTTTTGAATAAGGTCTAGGTAGGTTGTTTAAATTTGGGCTGATTTTCACAGCATTTGCCAGGTTTTTGGAAGGATTTCAGAGGAAAATTATTTTGAAATGGTTGTCATAGTGACAAAACGTTTAATAATAAAATGCTCTTATCTTAGTGAATTTATCTTTTAAATCTCTAGAATCTGTCGAACGTGACATCAATGATTAATCAAGTGTCACTATGCTGTGGTATTGTAAAGCAGAATCCCACAAAATAAGACATATCAAGTTGTTCAACAGGATCAGTGCAGTGATCTCTTCAGTTTTTCCAGAGCTGTACACATATATATTTGTATATGTATAAAAAACCCAACGCGCTGACGGGGTTCTGAGCTGGAAATTACAAAAAAGCAAACTCACCCATTGACCAGCTCATGTCTGCTAATATGCCACATTATCTGATTGAAATGTACAGCATAGTTAACACAATACTTTTTAAAACTATATTATTTTGATTGGCATTTACATTTTAGCATCAGATGATTGCTCTAAATACCTTCAGCACATTGTTTTTGTGTCAGGTTTTAAGTTTTCTGTGTCTCTGAGTCTCCATGTTGTCCTGTCTCCTTTCATTTATTTTTATTGTAATCACCTTAAGCCCTAGCAATAGCTAGAAGGATATATTAAAAAATATTTAAGTACATAGACGCGAAGCAGTGTCTTTATGGAGCGTAACATGCAGTCAGTCTAAATAACTGATGGTTTCAGCTTTTAATGGCTTGCATTTATTTAAATAGTTATTTGTTTCCTCATAGTTCATGTCAATTTTACATAACGGTAAATTGTTTCATGGTCGTACCACACACTCATTTAAGTTCACATCTCGCCGCGCATGCTGACTCTGTGTCATGTCTATTGTGTGATCGCAAAATGGCAGTTCTCTTCAGACTGAGGGCTTTTAGTCTTTTGGACTTGTTTTTTCAGTTGCCAGATTTTATTGATGAAATCCCGATGTCCTCAGGGGACAGCCTAAGAAAGTCAGGTGGCAATTATACATATTGCCTCCTACAAAGTGTCAAATCATACCTTTTGGCTTGGAGGGATCGCTCCCCTCCCAGATGCCTGTGAGAACAGAATGCAGGGAAGTGTGTGTGTTTTTGTCCTTTAAGCATAGGAATTCATAAGAGCCATGAAAACCAGAGGGAGTGCCGGGCCTTCAGCCTCTCGTCTTCTCACGCCTTCATCAACACAACAATGCATCACAGTTCCACAAAACAATCTTGACGATCAATGTGACATTTGCCAAAGGCTGGGAATTTGTTCGTGCATCCCTCAGGCTTTGCTCCTTTTATTTTTGTCTACCCACAAGCGGTCTGCAAAAAGTGATCTCTGATAATTCAGACCTGACCTAATTCAGACAAACGTTTCCTTCAAAAGACTCCAATACAGAACAGTTCATTCAAAGGTGTTAGCTGAATGATGACTCGAATTCAATAATCTCATAACATTTGGAATCCATAACGCTTAACTGGGGGGAAATGCGCCGCTCGCTCAGTTGTTGGTTTTTTTCAGTGTTCCGAAGGGAAACAAAAGGCAACTGAAATTGCCCTTGAAAAGTGTGAGATTTCTTCCAGATTAAAAGGAAACCGAGATAGTGCCGTCTGTTCCCACTGCCTGTCGTTTCAGTGTCAAAAACATTCTCAGCATCCACATCACAAGATAAAACCAAGGCAATTCCTGTGTGTCAGCTGTAATTAGTGCCAGGGCTGTTGTATGCTTTCCAGGCACATTTCACCACTTCATAGCACAATCAAGTAACTGTGTCAACTTCACTCATTACAAGAATGCTGTATATGTCATGAGGTGTGAGTTTGAGGATGGATCGAAATGCAGACGGGGAGCTGGGAGCGTGGATCATGTTCACAGTTCAGTGGAAAAAGGATGAGAAACGGGGAGCCAGAGCAGAACAAAACCCATAAATCCAAGAAAAAGAAAACCCAACATTGACTGACTTGCAGTGTCAGTTGCTTGTTTGAGTGGCTGAATCTACAGCAATCCCTCATGCAGAGCATGTATGTAAAGGCAGTGGAGAGGAACGACTCCCCTTTAACAAGAAGAAACTTCCAGCAGAACCAGAACCGGGCTCAGCATGAGCGGCCATCTGAGCCAGGTTCCACCGACTGGAGGCTTGAGAAGCTGCAATACGCAAAAAAGAAACTGATACAGGAGTTCTTCCTCTGTTAATGAAAAGTAATAAAGAGACTCATTTAATTGCTGGCAGCGGCATCTCACCAGTGGACCCCGTTCTCCAGGAAAGCATTACTGTCACAACAGAACTCCAAACTAGATGAAGCGTCAAGAAAGAACAAAAAAAAAAAAAAAAAAAAAATGAGAGAAAACTTAAAGTTAGCAGTTAGAATGGTATGTGACCTGCTCACTAATGAGACAATCAATTTTCAAACTGCTTTGACAGTCTGATTGGCTACCTGTCACATTCAACAGGCTGCATTCTGCTCCCAGTCAGGGAAAACACCTCAGGCTGAGATAATTGGGCTACGTAAAACACCACACACTGCAGGACTTTGTAAGAATGTAGTAAAGGGAAAATCGGTGCAAAAAAGGAGTAATAATAATTTTTACCCATGCAGAAGCATTATCCGACCGCCCCTTCCCCCTAGCATGACAGAAAGCTGCTGTTTTCTATCCAGCTTCATCTCCAAAATTTGAGAAAATGTGGAATTACAGGGGAAAAAAATAAACTCATGCGTCATGATTTTAGTGTATTGACAGGAAACGGTTTGTTCAGACATAAAAATACATAATGGCAGCATACAGCCAGCATACATGTAAGAAATGGAAAGGAGCAAACGGAGCAGGAGTTGTGTGAAAAATACAAGACTAACATGCGGAGGTTGTTAAAAGAGATTTATGGCCTTTTGCTTCTGGGTAGAGGTAAAAGGGTAAGGTGGAAGAACAAGTGCAGGCAGGGGAACAGCAGGTGATAAAATGGAAGCGCAAAACAGCAGAGGGAGGATTTGGGATTTTGCATTTCACTGTTTCCAAGACAGTCTCCTTTATTCTACCTTCATTTGTTAATCAAATGAACAAATGTGACAGTCACCCTGCAACTTTTTTGTGGCGACCACGAATCCTCAGAAATGACAAGAAAAGAAGTTTATTATTTACTTAACTTTACCATCAATGTTTTTGTCTTTTTTTTTTTAGACGGCAAGTTTTTTTAAATAATTTATAATGAATTAAAATGACAATACTTAAAGAATAGTAATTGATTCAAATTTTGAGGAGTTCCAATGGTCCCAACACAGTTATATTCTAAATATATTTGCACACACATTTCCATCGTATTCCAACTCAAAACTGAGAAGATATGCACAATTTCTGGCTTCCTTGGCCACAACAAATACCACATACCACTCTTACCACTGCTAAGATGAACCCCATATTTAAGGGTTATTTAATAAACATTAAATACAATTTTTATTTAATGTTTTGAAAGGTTAAAAAAACTTTTAAAATGTCACATTTTACAATGTTTATTTTCAATTAAGTAAAAAACCCAATAATTGTTGATTAATTACATCTCTTCCCTGCCCAGCTTTATGTTCTTAGATATTTCAAAGGTGTGTTTGGTGCTGAGAGACGGCTGATTGTTAAAATGCACAGTGATCTTGACTGACTTCTATTGTTCATTAAGTGAAACAGTAATTACTTCGGCTGAAACCATTTTCCAGCCTCCCTTTGGCTCGCCGCCGCCTCTTCATGGACCAGGCTTTTAGATGTTTTCCTCAGAAGGTACGAGGAAATAAATGTCACATTTTAAATACCATTTAGAGTGAAAACAAGGAAACGCAGTTGGCAAAATAAACAGCACAAAAAGTGAAAAAGCAACGGCCGTGGCGGCGTTGACAGCCAAACCCAAACATACTACAGGACGGGTTCAGGAGCTGAGCTGATGCGGATGATTGGATCCCAAGGACCAATGAGGCAAAATCATTCTGGACTGGAGGCGCCTCCATGCAGGAAGCGAACCGAATCCCCAAACAGTCGCAGTGAAAGTTCTTAGTAAACATGGCCTCCAGGTCTCTCTGTTGACACCAGCTTCCATCAACTCGCTTGTTTCTACTTTGTGACCAGGAGCTTCTGCTGTCCCATCCTTCTCCCATAGACGGCTCCCAGCTGCACACAGCCATAAAACCAAAGAAGAGTGTTTAGTACCTCGGCCCTGGTTTTTTTTGTTGTTGTTGTTGTTGTTTTTTTGTGTGTGTGTGTGCGTGTGTGTGTTTTGTTTTGTTTTTGTGACTGTACGCCAGCTGAACTTGGACCACAGCGTGCTGGCTCCCGGTGAGAGTGCACTTGATGGATCAGTCCCTTATGCACTCATGAATGCGACTTGGACGCGTTTTCATAACGGGGCTTGTTTTTTATTTGTGAAAAATCTGTTTTCGGTTGTGCTTTGTCTCCGGCAAAGACGAATGTGACACGAATGTTTCTCCATCGGCTCTGGTTCAGATAATGGCGCTGGGAAGTAATTGAAAGCAAACAACTCCGTCGGACAAACAGCAGTTCAAGTGGAGATCCTCTGGAAGCGGGGTTTAACTGAGTTGCATCCGAGAACAACAATGCATGCAAATGTAGCGTTGGTAGCAACTGCTTGAAGGACTTCACTGCCAATCATGCCATTTATGTATCTGAGGTCTGTGTTAAAATATTAGCATTTATGGGGCCCCTGAACGCCTGGGGGCCTTATGGAGCCGATGACTTAACTTAGATCAAACAGAAGCAAATAATTGATATTCATTTTAATTGTATTTTTTCTGATTTGTTGTTTTTCAGGCTAGTTGTGGGTTTAAAGACCGTTTCTATGGCGATGTTTTCCAATAACATATAATTGCCCAGTGATATTTTTACATTTCCTGCCTGTTTCATATCTTTAATACAAAAGCATGGTGGACCCCTAAACGGGCTGAACAAGTTTTCTGGGGGAAACCCTGAGCTGGGATTCGTCAGTTATTATTATTAATATGTTAGAAATGATTTTGGGTAGCTGTTTTGGGTAAATGGTAAAGAGACTGTGTCAGTACTAGTAATGAGATCAAACTGCTTCTATTTTTTTTATACATGTTCCACTTTTGCAAGTGTATATTGAGACTCCTGAAATAATAATGAAAACAAATAAAAAACAACTTTTAATTTAAAACCAGCAACAAAGCAGTTTTATCCTTTATGTCTCAGACATTGTGCAGTTATTGGGGAAACAAAGCTTGCAGGGTATGTGGTATACTGAGAAATGCAATGCTGCTTAAAGTGAAAATACAGAGTTCAGTGCCATTTTGAACTTAAAAGAATGGCAACGGTAACTCTAAATTATCCTAAAGAATTACATCCTTACCTACAAGCAGAATATTGTCGTGTGAAAGCTAAAGCCCAAGTTCCCTTAGGAGAATATTAAGTTTTTATTTTTGCGCGACCAATCGCTTTGATATCTTTCAGCCCTGTTTCCAAGCTCACCACAATATTCAGCCGGCCCCTATCAGTGTTCAGTGACGTCCACATAAATACAGACTGTAGAAAAGCCACAGTGCTGGAACCATTCACTGTGATATATTATTAAAACGACTGGAGACCTGGGCTGGACTCTCTGACAGGTTTGAGTCTCACTTAAGGAACAGAAACTTTATCTTCACTTGTCATCAGCACAGATGCCCGCCGAGGACCGCATGGTTTCATCCTTTGGTGCCTTCTGTTTAATACCTACATCAGGGGTTGGAAGAGCCATATTGGACCAAAAAAACAAAAAACAAATCTCTCTGGAGCCGCAAAACATCAAAAGCCTTATGTAAATCGTATAATAAAAATAAAACAGGCTTAACGTGTTTATAATAGCCTTTTATCAAAATGACTAAGTGTAAACATAATTAGCAGTCATGATTAAATGTTTAGTTCCCCTGCAATGCGTCCCGGACAGAATATATCAGCCACTCAGGTCAAACCAAACAAGGGAAAGCAGCATTCAGATTCTGTGCTTTCTGGAACAAACTTCCAGAAAACTGCCAAGCAGCCGAAACCCTGGCAAGAAACGCTTTTGTCTGGAGCTGACTGTGACTAATGAGAACTGGAACACTGATTGATTTTTAGTGTGGATTATAACTTTGTATTACTTCTCTTTGTGTTTCCACTGTAATGTCATCTTGTTTATAGTCATGTTTTTTTTATAAAAAATCATTTTCAACTGCCAGACAAATGAACGTGACTTGACTTGAAGTGTCATTTAAGGCAGGCTCAGACTTGCCATTAAAAGTCACTCATTGCTTCAACTCAACAGTTCGAATCCATCAGGTTTTCACGAACATTATGATTAGAGTGTTTTTGAAAGCAGACCGATTTGCTCATGAGTTCACGTTGGCTCCCCTACAGATCACATCACATTTATTTTCAACACCCATAAATTATTTTGTTACATCAACAAGAACAATACTTACAACAAAACATAGTCAAATTTAGACATTAACGTTCTAGAGGATTGATATTGAACTTATTTAATTATTTTCCTTTTATGATGCATACCTTTAAGTGACAGATGGAAGCACTACCATCTCATTACATTCAAGTTCCAGAAGTACAATTGCTTTACTTTAGTCATTAATGTATGTTTTTTTGTTGTTGTAAATTGTTGTTGTGTATTGTGACTGTGCATTGAAACCGACCCTTTTTTCTTTGTTTGTTTGTTTTGTTGATCCATCTCCCTATTCCCTCTTTTGATCTCAACAAAACAAACCTGGTTAATTAAAGGCTAATGTTATTATTATAAGAAGACTTTTAGCTTTATTTATTTATTTCATTTGTTTCTGTAAAGCCTACAGTAACGGCTCACATTCAGAAAGCAAATCATTTCATCCACCTGCTGAAAGTCAGACCTGCTGTTCTTTCTATGTCGCGTTTCTGTGCAGAACCTCGGCGGCGTGTGTCACCGCGAGTCAAACAAGGCGTTTGGCAAGTTGCACGGCGCAAACGTTTCCCACACTGTCGTCACATAAATCACACTTTGCTTCCTTGCTGGGATTATTCTTCGAGCCTCTCCAGGCGAGTTGATGACCAGGGCAGGAGTCTGCTGCCGTAGAGCATACATCAGCAACAAAACCGTCCCATCCAGAATGCACGGCAAAGCTGTGTGTCATCATGAACTTATTGTGACTGTTCCCTTACACTCTGTGTGTGTGTGTGTGTGTGTGTGTGTGTGTGTGTGTGTGTGTGTGTGTGTGTGTGTGTGTGTGTGTGTGTGTGCGTGTGTGTGTGTGGGAACCAGCACAGGAACCTTCACAGTTCTGGGACTCTAAGGTTACTAATAGCTTAAACCAATAGACTTGTGATCCACATCTTACCCTTTATGGTGCTCTTCCCTGCGGCCAGAGCAAAATGGCTTCCCTCCACCCCCGGGTGGGGAGTGCGGGCCTGGCCAGCCCCGTCCCGGGAGGACGTAACAGGAGGCTTATCGGAGTGCCGGGCTGTGCTGTAATACTCGTGTGAGAGGTCTTTCAGGCCGCCTCCCAATATTGATTTTTCTGGGCAGGAGAGAAATTGAGAAGCCCACCCTTCCACCCACCCACTCCGTCCCTCCGCCCCCTCAGCAGCCCTGGAACTGTGGAGGAGGAGGAGGAGGAGACAGGTAGAGAGATAGACGGTCAGGCTGGGAGGGGAGTGAGACAGAGACAGGGGAGGTCTGCGCTCGTTTCCACAGCTACTCCACAGACGAAGTTGACTGCAGTCTCCACTGATACATTCCTTTTTAAGAACACTTTGTTTAGGATTTTTTTTTTCATCATATCAATATTACAATTATTAATCGACAGGACAAAATCAGCTCAGGATCCAGCAGGACATCAATCAAGTTACAAGACATACCTAAAATAAGATACTTTTACAATGATATGACACAACAAGAAAAGAACAAAAACGCCTAAAAATGGTTGCTATATCCTGCGTCCAACATGTTATTTTCTCTGCTTATCCCACAAAGCCCGATTTCAATTTCAAGGGAGGATTCTGATTTCGGGCTGCACAGTGGCGCAGTGGGTAGTGCTGTTGCCTTGCAGCAAGAAGGTCCTGGGTTCGATTCCCGGCCCGGGGTCTTTCTGCACGGAGTTTGCATGTTCTCCCTGTGCATGCGTGGGTTCTCTCCGGGTTCTCTGGCTTCCTCCCACAGTCCAAAACCATGACTGTCAGGTTAATTGGCCTTCCCAAATTCTCCCTAGGTGTGAGTGTGTGTGTGCATGGTTGTTTGTCCTGTTTGTCTCTCTGTGTTGCCCTGCGACAGACTGGCGACCTGTCCAGGGTGAACCCCGCCTCTCGCCCGGAACGCAGCTGGAGATAGGCACCAGCAACTCCCGACCCCGTTAGGGAGAAGGGTGACGGAAAATGGATGGATGGATTCTGATTTCCATTTCGTTACATTTCTCAGCATTTGCCAAAATTGTTTTAGACTGGAGTTAGTCAGATTCCCTTATAAACAAATTTGAGGGTCCACAGGTATATTTCCCACACCAACGCTCAGGTTACAGTGCTGTGATGAACTTATGTGCACCTTCACAGGTTTCACCTTTTTTTAAACATCAAATGCATTTTAATATGAGTCAAGAATAATTACAGTAAACACAAAAAGCAACTTAGTTTTCAAATGATGATAATTAACTTAATGATAAAAGGGCAATTTATACCAACCTGGACTAGGAACTTATAACTCCCTCCTCCTGGTAAATCAATCATTTAAAACTGCAAGTTTGCAACTTCTACCAAAAATATGTTGTTTTTTTCGACATATTTGTTCAAATTGTCGTTGCAGTATAGTATGAGAGAGACCATCTGTGAAAAGATTCTTTCAAACTTTGACAAATGTTGAATGATATATTGCATTTAAGAGTGAGAAAATCGGGTAAAGGAGAAGAAATCTGTTTATATTACAAAACTGTATTTTAGAATCAGTGTGAAAGTTATTACCCAAACCAAGCAAACCTTTGGGAAAGATGAAAGATAATTGTTGTATTTTATTACCCTTTTAAAATAATAATAATAAAAAAAAAAACATGGCAGCAGTCTGGCAGTTTTTTTTAAAGTTTAAAGCCCAAAGCTGAACTTTCATTGTCTTGAGCTCTTTATTTTTGACAGAGCATCAAACATTTACTGCATTCCAGGAATCAGTTCCCTTCATATCAAGTATGTGGACTGATTGACGAAAAAGATAAGCAGTGAGAATAAAGAACAAAGGAAAGATATGTAAAA
This sequence comes from Poeciliopsis turneri, assembly GCA_922788865.1. Lineage (NCBI taxonomy): Eukaryota > Metazoa > Chordata > Actinopteri > Cyprinodontiformes > Poeciliidae > Poeciliopsis > Poeciliopsis turneri. The sequence goes on along the minus strand of CAKLNU010001107.1, from coordinate 2,221,285 downwards.
AGAGATTGGAGGCTAACATTGTGTTCACAAACACAAACATTCATATAAGAAAACATTCCGTATTGTCTCTACCAGTTTGATGATTTGTGGACGTTTCGTTGTTAAAAAAAAAAAAAAAAGGATCACTATGTCTGACAAAAAGCTGGATTAAGTTTAGAAAAGAAATGTTTAAATGATAGTTTTGGAATAAACTGCCAAGATGAAGCATATCTACTGCAGCAGTTTGATGTACAATGAAAATTAAGCAGATTAAGAAATTTTCTGTACAAAAATTTATTAAAATAAATAAATAAAAAGAAATGTCTGGTATTTGTAGTCTGGTAAAATGTGGAAAACTGCAGAACTTATATGAGGCACTGTAAACAACTGGACTCTTCAACACCACAGTTCACCTCAGTTGATTCAACGTAAAAAGGAGGGTTTGTACATATCTGCCTTCACTAAACTATAAACTACAAATCAAGTCATAAAATGAGAAAAGACATTCAACTGAATGCAGTTCATTAAAATCAGACTTACAACAAAAGTGTCAAGGTGCCTTACAAATAACAAAAACATACAACTTATATACAACCCGTTAAATCCAATCATACAGAAGCATTCAAAGTTTGGTATGAAATTGACGCTGATGTTGATGCCAACAGGTTGATGCTGAACACACTGGATGCTGCCTGGCCTTCCCCTTACTATAAAAAAACAATGTTAGAAGAGCTGGACAGAGTAGAGATGAATGGAGTCCAAGAGAAAGTTGCACAACTTACTGAATTTCTGAGCTCTGATCTGTGTGGACTTGACCAAATTTAATAGGCCTGTGAAAAGAAAGTGCTATATATCAGACACCCCAGATGAGAAAGGATGCACTGAGGCGCATCTGACAGCAAGAATCACTCATCCCAATACGCTCCAGTCTGTCTAAAAGTAATTGATGGTGGACTGAGTCAAACGCCTTGGAGAGATCTGCAAATAGAGCAGCACAGTGTTGTTTTTGTGTCCAAGGCAGCAATGATACTGATGGTTACATATGTAGCCGCTGACAGTGGAGTTCAGTTTTATCAATGCGGAATTTCAGCTGCTGGCAAGTTAGTCGGAATCTAAACACATCAACATCGAGACCTCAGCATCCCAGAGGAAACGGTCACACGGAGAGAGCAGAACGAACGGCCCTTCAAAATAAAGGGCACCAACTAGCTCAGTGTGCTAGGGATGGACTCCATGTTTGACCGCAGGAGTCAAACATTTAACTTGAGGTTTGAGGACATCTCTTTCTTTCTTAAAAAAAAGTCAGTCTTATAAACCAGCTGGGTTTTGTTTCATTTATTTTTTTACATAATTATGGCTCTAATGGCACACTCAGAGCAGGCTTTTTATTTCATTTTATACATTGCTTTTCAGAATTTTGACCACCAGGAACCATTTTGGCAAGTTCCTCCACATTACGTCGGTTGTCATGATGTTTTCCTTGGACATTTCTTTTATGTGTTGCTGATTCTGGAGGATTAACTTCCATTCCTACTTAGGCTGTACTGAAACGGCAGGTATGTGGTGTCTGTGATGCTCACCAAGTTCTACTACTGAAGGAGTCCACACAAGCAAGGACATCTGTAATAAGACTGTCCACATTCACAAAACACAATTACGATTGTCAAAAATCACACAATCTAGAGATGTAACCTGTTATGTGTAAGGATCATAGAAAAAGCCAGACAGACAGCACAGATACATTAGTGGCCATAAGCAAGTAGATTTTTAATATTCAATTCTGAAAGGAACGTTTGTTTGTTTTTTCAGTCGTAATAAGTTACATGCGAGAGCAAAGTAGGAAATAGCAGGTGGGTTGGAAGAAAGGAACTGAGCTTTGTGTCAGATGGACTTTTCAGCCAGATGGCAAGATGAGTAATGCCATTCACCATCCTTCATTGTCCCGCAGTTTGTTGAACGATGTTAAAACAAGTGCTTTGCTTTGTGAGCTGGCATGGCTGATATGATCTGCCACGGGAACGAGATGCAAACGGCATGTAACATAAAAACATGATTCACGCCTCTCCCCCTTTGTCTCCAGAGATTCTGTATTTAGGTTGCGGAGTCTGTACCTTTCTTCGTCTTGATTCATGATTACTGTTAGGGACTAGTTGTTCTAACAAACATCTCACCATGTCCCAGCAATTAGCATGCCATGTTTCACACCTTTAAATGGCTGAAAAATAGACTCACTGACATGTAGAGCCTGGCAAATCTGATTAAACCCCTTGGACGTTTTCACATTTTTCTTCTGGGGTATATTTCTATCTCCCCAGTACGTCTTAGAAGCTGAAATTTCTTTGCGAAGTAGCTTAATATCTGACTGGATACAGAATATATTTATATAAAGTCCTACCTCAGAGTTACAGGAATAAACTTTGACTGGGCCACTCTTAACATGGACATGCTTTGCTCCCATGCCTCGGTGAGGGATGGGGGATTTAAAGTTATCAAAATGGTAAGTCTTCGAACATGTTGACAGAGTTGGCCAGACTCAAAGTTTGGCATCTTGCCAAAAGACACAACAATGTTATATTTCAAATGTGAAAATTTACTGGGTCAATCCATATCTGGTTCGCCAAAAATCTCAATGGTTGAATCATGACAAGAACAAGAAATGTAATGTTTTTACTCTGAAACGTCCACTTTGGGTCCCTTTGACCTAGTTAACACATGAGGTTACAAGAACCTCATATTGACCCTCATATTGAAGCAGAAAAACTTCCAATATTCAAGATGTACATATGTTATTGTGATAAATCACATAAGTATTTTGAAATGCATATTCCTGATTTTAAAAAAACCCAAAAAACTCCTTCCTATTATTCTGAGTAACATCAATTTATCATGTCACACAGTCAGTTGTGTCCACACTTAAAAAAATGTAGACAGCACAAACAAAATAAAAAGTCTCAACAATGAAAGAAATGAGCAGGTGGAGAAAGTGAAACATCAAAGTACTGTACTAAACCAGGAGATGAGCTGGCAGGGGGCAGAAGATGGGAACGCAGACGAATTGGACAGACAAGGGGCCCCTTCAGAAACCTTGAACAGCATCACCTTTACACTAAGCAAAAGTGCTCGACAGCTCCGACCCCCGTCATCTGATCTAAGGTCAGGCCTTCCTCACAGTGTGACTCAGAGGCGGCTGAATGCTGCTTTCAGGCCTCTTCAGTTCTACTTGAGGATGAATCACTTCGCTTCGGCCTTTTATTTCTGGAGAGGATCATGTTTCTACGCAGCCATGTTTGTAGCACCGAAGGGAACATTGGTCAGCACCTCACCCCCGCACGAGAACTGCAGGTTGAATCAGACCATCTGGTGCGCCGTTATAATAATCAGAGACGTATGAATTAATCACATAAGAACATCCGTACCGTTGTATAGTATGCTGCCGGGTGGCCTATTTCAAGTAGGTGACAGTATCAGCAACTTTCAAAGCAATTGATGCGTTCAAGTTAGCAAAATGACGTTGCAATATCAGAACCAAATGTCTCCTTGGGGCTCTTTATTTGCTAATGCCTTTTACAAAAGGAGTTGTATGGGTGTTGCCATCGTATCTGGACTTGAATAGCTTGCCGCTTCCCTATTCAGTCTGTCTTTTGACTGATTTCAAAGGAGGAATATGATAGCACTGAAAGCTAGCTTAGAGAAAAAGTGAAACAATGGCTATCTCAGTCTATTAGTATCTGTATATGAAAGACTTGGCTTTCTTTGATGTGCCTCTGAAAATATGTGTATAATACCAATGCTGGAGTAATTGTTTGAAATATACCTCTGCAGCAAAGAGACACATGGCTGGTTTCTTGTGCCAGCGCCTTCTCATTACAGCCTTTTTCTTTGTTATGTAAGAAGACACAATGCCATCGTAAAAATAACACTAGCATTTCCTTACGACGCATTTGTTAGAATACATAATTTGATCAGAAGCGTAGTCAGAATGCCAAACTGAAAGTGAAACTAGCGACCTGCTCTGCTCTCCTTTCTTATTAAAGCAGCTAATAACTACTTGACCCCTTGAGGAAAATAACAGAGCATTGCATTGTCCTTCTTAGATGATCAGTTTATCCTCAAATATGACAAAAAATACTTAAAAAAAAAAAAAAGATGGCAACATCACTGCAAAGTATTAAACCCGTCCTGGAGCAGCAGAACCACAACATTGATTCCAATGCACATTTACTATTTAGAACAGAAGTGCATCAAATGGGACTCACATACTTTTCAAAGACATGACAGGACCTGATGAAGATGCAATAAAAATCCCCTTAATTTACTCGCATTCAAATCAACATGTAATGTACATGCTTATAGTGGAATGTAGCTTTTTCTAGCCCAGAAGACTCCAAAGCACTTCACACTGTATACAGTCATTGGCTCATTCATACACATGGTCATGTGATAATGGTGGTAAGCTATTACAATGTAGCCACAGTTGCCCAGGGTCAGTCTGACAGAAGTGGCACAGCAGCTGCTACCCAATACAGGGGCGACTACGGCTCAGTGGGCGCCTTGTAATCCAAAAGTTGTGGGTTTGGCGACAGTTTCCTCCGACCACATATCAGTGTGCGCCTGAAAAAGGCACTTAGCCTCAAATTGCCTATAGATCTTTGAGTGGATGTGTTAGTGGTGCAACTGGGTGACTGTGGCTTGAGTGTAAAACGTTTTAAGTGGTGAAGTGTGACTGGAAAAGCGCAATATGAGTTCAGTTCATTTACCATTTACACGAGCAAACATGGCAAGCTCATGTAACAGCAGCTGTAATTGGTACAGAGAGAGTGGGAGGTAATGGAGAGATAAGTGGAGATATGGAAGGCAGGTTATAAGGTACTTCTTTTGAAGTCTTTATCAGGTCGGTCAGCTCATTTGAGACCCTGGTTCTGATGCTGCTGCCCCAACAGATGATGGCAGAAGAGATTATGCTCTCCAAAATAAACTGATATAAGATTTACAGCATTTTGCTGCAAACACTGAAGGAGTAAAGCTTCCTCAAGAGATACACTCTGTTCAGTCCATTTGTTTCGATGGCTATTGAGTCTCCAGTCCAACCTGTTGTACAGAAGTGTTAATGTTCCTCAGTCACCTCTCTTCTCCCATCACATAAATCATGTTTGACCTAACCCTATTTATTTTGAGATCTATAAACATTTTCTTTGTCTTGTTCACATTCAAGATGAGAAGATTGTTCCCACACCATGATACTGAGCGGTCCACTTCTCTCTGTACTCAGCTTCTTTTCCATCTGTGATATACCTAATGACTGCAAAGGTATTTCTGCAGATGACAGGACTCTGACTTGTGCTGAAACTCTGAACTGTACAAATTGAGAAGCAGTGGTGAGATTACAATCCACTGTACTGCTGATGAGGAGAGGAGGATGCTGAGCCTGTTCCTGAATTGAAGACTGTTCCGTTCATTGGTTCTGACCAGACTTCCCTCTGTCCAATCCTTCCTCTGCTAGAAGCCAGTGATCGACTTCATCTCTGATCACACATCTTGGCAGACAGTCTCACTTGAGCTGTTTCTGTACATCCCTGAATAATTCCCCGCCTCCATCCATGATGGTGCTTTTTTTCTCGTTTAACTGATCTCTGGCGATTCAGGGTTTGATATTAGGGAAGCTTCTCACTGTTCTGGTGTGGATGTTGTTGTCCAAGCAGACGATTATGTCACCGGGCACACACTCAGCTATATCATTGATGTCCTCTCCATGTGGCTGGCACAGAGCATTTCAGTTCTGACTTCAAAACAAACCCTGCAGGGTTTCTTCAATGCTCTGTGAACACTTTCTCTCAGTTCTCTCTGTTACAGAGTGCCTCTGAATGAGGGGTTTATATAATATGTAATTACACTATTTGTAGCTTTCAAAGAGAAGAAAGATGTTCTGAACAAATTGACCAGTATATTCATCTACCAAGACAACTTTATGACCTCAGACAGTGAACGCGTTAGGAAAAAATATTACAGTACTGATGTGCTTTCAGTGTTTATACACTGCTGGAAGTTTCAGAAATGTACCTGATTTTAGATCAGCTGTGAAGCCATTCAGTGATAAATCATAAAACATAATGTCATCACTCATAACTTTTTGACCTGAAATTATGCCTGATCGGATTTCACCAGCACTTTTGATATTTTTTCGGAAGCCGACGTTTTTCCTCCGGAGTTGACTGCAGATAAATTCTGGTGGCCTCATTGTTTCTACTTAAACACAGAATTAAGACCACATTTTTACACAAACTAAAAACTAACACCTCAGGCACAAGCTTTCTTTGTGTGACATCATGGTAAAACCAAAAGAGAAAAGACCTGAGTGATTCTCGTTCATCAGTTTTTTGATGCCTGAAAGCAACACGTTCGTCAACCAATTATGCAACAGAAATAGACTTTATTGTCCCACAGAGGGGAAACATAATATATGAAAATATACAGCAGGGGAAAATGGAGCCACCAGACTATTCAGATACAACATCTGTTCTGGGCCTCAGAGACGAAGACGGTTTGGTGCTAAATTTACAAATCAACTGTACAACGTAAAATACCTTGTAAAAATAATGGCTTAAATTAATAAGAGAGTCCTGTTATCCACAGTGGAATGAGTTCTGTACCAACCTGGGCTGACAGGGAACTTAGACAGGAAAGTGCAACAACAGCAGAAAAAGCAAGATTACTGGTGCCAAATGCACACAGGGATAAATATGTCATGTCATCTCATGAAATTAAAATTTATGTTGATGGCCAGATTGACAATATTTTTATTCAGAGTGAAACAGAGAAAGCTGACTGTATCCTAACTGTGATGCATGGGGGTGGATGTTAGCCTCAGGAGGGACACTTCACATAACAAATGGCATCTTCACCAAAGAAGTTATGTGAAAATTTGGACTAAAGGAGTTGATGTTTGGGAGCGACTATCCTTGGTCTCAGCCCCATAGAGATTCTGAGGCGAGAACTTCAAAAATAATCCTCAATAAACATTTTCCTCCTGTGGACAATGCTCTCCCATGGAGGCGTTTGCTGACGTGTTAGGCTAAAGTTAGCATGTTGGCCTGTCTGACTTAGAAATCCAGTCCTTCTTTTCTAACTTCGTAAAATAAAACAAACAAGAGCTGCCTGTGCTTATGTAGGTCAACCTTACAGGGCTAAAGCAGCTTCTCTTTCATCATCAATAACATGCAGAGTAAAAATGGACACTTCTGATTTCTTAGCTCAGGAACAGAAAGTGCTTGGCCTACAATAACACTGTTCTGCTGGCAACCAAAAACTGGCTGTGATTGCTGAGGATAGCGTGGCTAACTCCCAGACAGAACACCAAGTCCCATCAGGTATTGGGACTTGAGTTTCAGTGGTCTTATCAATGTCACACTGGAGGTCTCCCTCACAAGATTCCCATTCTTGCTAAGCCCATGATCATGCAGAATTGTGGCCATATATGTTAGCATTAAGCGCTCAGGACAGCTTTACTACATACATGCGTCCATAAAAGTAAAGGAATTCATTTGCCATAAAAGTAGAGGGTTTAACTTTTTCTTGGGGTACATCAAAGACCAGAGATCCAACTGTTTTTCATTTAATGTTGACATTTTAAAAGAAAACTTCTGTCATCTCTAGTTGCTCTTTAGCACAAATAATGCGATTTTCAGCCAAAACAGTCACATTTCTTCTGCCTCGGGTCTTGTACGGAGTTGTGGGCTCTTTGGCGCACTTCATGAGAAAAACAAAACAAAAAAAAGTTTAAATTATGGCACTGAATAATTTTATTATGCAAGCCTCTGTTTTGTCCCAGCATTCTTTTTTTTCTCCATTTTTAACAGGCAACCATGGTCACTGTAACTGAAAGCCCACATCATGAGCCAATATGGATCTGCTGCTAATGTTCAATGCCAGACACAACAGGACCTCCCAAGAAGGCCCTATGTTTAGACTCTGGTGAGTTTCCTTAGCTTGGCAGCATAAGAATCTCCCAAACAAGGCTAAGCAGGTCTGTTTTATATGCTGTTTCCTTGTGTAATAACCAGCAGAAAATTAATAAGCACATAAAACGTTCAGGGAGTTTTCAAGCTTCCTATCCCAGTTAAAGTCAAGTACAAATAATTCTATAATCAGGGAGACGCGTTTGGGAAAATTGTAGTCATGTCAAAGCTGCAAGCCAGGAATCCGACTTTGCTAATAAAAATATTTGAATGCTTTTCTGATGTTGGCCAAAAACCACACAATGATCCTCTGGAGTGTAGAAACAATGCTCTCCGGAGTGATAAATCAAAAACGGGCAAACAAAGTAAATCCATCAAAGAATTCCTCAAACACAAGGTCAAGCCAGAAGGTGGATGAATGTAATGGCCTCGGCCTCTCAGTGGCATGAGACTGAAGAAAAAAAAATATGGAAATGAATTAACAATGGGTAGAGTAATTACTTTAAAAATTAAGCTTTAAATGACAATGACAGGTTCCTGGTGTGTGTAGGTCTGTTACACCTGCCTGCGACTAAATAATCAGCTGCTGGGGCTCTTAAAGCTGCACAAAGAACTTTTGTTCTGAGTGCTGTGCGATTGGTGGAAAAACAACTTACAGTTACAGGAAAACTATTGATCCAAGAGTGATTGACAGCACTAACATTATTTGTTCTAGATTAAATTCCTCTCCTAAATATGTTCCCTCACTTTGAACACTTTGTTTGGTGCTGTATATTATTTGTAGCATTTTAAGTTTAACTTGGTCTTCAAATTTTTGTATTCTGCATTTTAAGAACAACAAAACCAACATTGTGAAGAGCTTTATATGCTCTTTCTGTCATTTAAAATATCCAGATTATATGCATTAATTCAAACCTAAGCTTCATAGTTTATATGTCATATCTGGTCTATTTGCAATAATTTGTAGTAATTTGGAGCAAACCTTGTGAGAAAGTATTAATCCTGCAATGGGAATATTATCAAGTTTATATAATCGCATATTCTAAATTACTATTTTAAAAGAGATCTTTTAATAATATCAATGTTTAGGAAGCTATTGGAATTTTCTGCTGCTCTGATGTAATATTCTAATAGTAAATTTAGTGTCTTTATTAACTATAAGCAGAAAACCACAACTAAGAGGAACAAAGTCTTGAAATCATCAGCCTTTTGTTGAACATGTTCCACTTGGTGAATTAAGTGACTGAAATAAACATTTATTATTCATATTCTGATTCATTCAATATGACTGAGGGTAACAATGCATTCAGAGGTTGTTGTCATTTTGTAAATGGCCGCTGGTGCTGAGTCGCAGCCCCCCGTGACTCTGCGAGGACAAACTAGTATCGATAGATCTTTTGAGAACTGAATTGCACACCTGACAGCGGATACATTACAAGACAGATGTGCTTCCAGAAGCCGAGTCTAAGTGGAGACGAGTTCAGTTCTCATTCTGTTTACCCCGCCTTTCAGAATAGATGCAACAATCTAAGCTTTCCCAAACATCCAACACCCAACCCATCCTTCCAGCTCCCAGTACACTCTCTTGCACGCACAGAACAGGTTGTTTCGTTTTGTCCACTCACCCAGCTCCTTGTTAAGAGAAGAAAAAACTCATTTGTGGAGAGAGTTAACGCTAACAGAATGCACAGTACAGACATTGGCTTTGACTGACTTGAAAGTAAAAGTGTTTGGGTTCAAGACCATGATTTAATAACTGCTGTAAAATGTTTAAGAGGAACACATTCACTCGACTGCAAAACCAAGTTATTCGAAATGCTTAATCAGAAACATTTTAAAAAAAAAAAGAAAGAAAAAAAAAAGAGGAATGCGGAAGAGCTCTCCCTTACAAGGTTTTCATGTAAAAAATACTTAAAAAACAAAATGTCAACTGTACAGGATATCTGGTAGAAATATTTCTTATAAACATTGTTTGTTCAATATCTGAATAAATCTGAACATTAAGTTTTTTTATCAGTTACTTGGCTCATAGTGTAATACTCAAAAGTCAAATGATAACACAGAGTGATGCATTTTAGTCTTTTCTTCAATAATTTGCTGATTATTACTTACAACTATGGGAAATCCAAAGGCCAGTGACCCATCAAAGGATTAGAAACACACATATGTTATGTTGTAGACATATTATTGCCCACGCAGGAAAACTGCTAAGCTGACAGTTTTCCATTGTGTCTCTGACATATTTCACAAGAAGTGTGAGCCATAAAAGGCCATTGTTACAGGAGCTGGTTGCTAACAAGCATCATAAAGCAAAGTCCATAGAAGAGTTTGGGGGAGATATGCAAGATGTGCACTTCCTCTTGAGGTAGTTCTGGAAGAGCAGACACACAGAGACATGTCTGGAAAGTGGATACATCTGTCCCATTTGTGTTAAATCACTTCTGAACCAGACACATGATCTGAATTGGTATACCAAGCCTAAACACCGGACAAGGCTGTTGGTCAGTGGTTCTTGAGATAAAAGTAAATATTTCCTTTACAAATCAAGACTTTAGACTGATTGATTGAGGTCGAATGTGAAGCTTTGACCGTCAGAGATGATTTGGGTAGTCGACCCAAGTCGACCAATACCCTCTTCTGGTATTGGTCGACTTTATCAAGTCCAAAGTCACCCTGTCAATCTACCCAGAAAGATTGGAGCACCTCATGCTTTTATCTGCTTGCAAGCTTTATGGAGATGCTGAATTCATTTTCCATCGATGGGCTGTACTCAGGAGGAACATAAGAAACACCAGACCGAACAATGCTTATGAGCTGAAATCTACTTTGAAAGCAACCTGGGCGTCTGTAACACCTTAGCGGTGCCGCCATTCCACTGATGCACGCAGACAGGAAGCCAAATATGAGATTTTCAGGCTCATATTTGGACACTACAAGGATGATTGAACTAGGTTAACATATATAAAGATTGCGGAGATGAGAGATCATAAAAAAAACTTTCTCAAGTCTTATCTCTTCAAAAAGAGATAAAACTTTGCTTCAGCAAATGAGTCGTAGTTGTAAAATGCTTGACTCAATGACAGCACTTATATGTTTGGGAAACTTAGAAGAACTAGTCATAACAACATTCAGATTCCTTACTGCAGAGTTATTGCAAGTTGTTAGGGTTCGGGTTAGACTTAAAAAAGGGTGTCCAGCAATTGGTGGGTCGTTGATTACGTCCCCCTCTGTCCGCCTCTGTCGTTGTATGTCGTTATACTGTGTTTTCTAAAATTCTTTTTAGCAGTAAAAAAAATAAATGTTACCCCTCCCAGACCAAAAAGCACACATTTTCCCCGAACTCCCCTGGATCTGCAGGAAATGGTTCGTTCCTGCTTGGAGCGCTTCATGTTCAGCAGCAGTCGGTAGAAGACAAGAACGACTGTAGCGGTTATGATACTGCTAAGAAAAATAATAAAATCAGGTTTTCAAAAAAATAGAGAAACAGAGAGAGAAAAGGGTAAACGTGTCAATTTGTAACCCAGTTTTACTCCAGTGGGTAGACTGTGCGAGATTATCAACCATTCAGCATAGTTAGCATAGCTGCAGACTGTTTCACTAGCATTTAATGAATTAAGGAAAGAAATTACTAACATATTCATGTATTGAACTTGTCCCTGTACCTTTTACTACACTTAACAGATGAGTCTACGTCCCTCCTGACCCGTCCTCTCCTAAGTGAAATTAAAGCTGCAGAATGTAACTTTTATAAATAAATTTTTAAAAAAATAGATATTTGTTAAAACTGCCATTATGTTGTCTGGTAAAGTACAGACCATTTATCATTTTGGGCTATAATGTCACATATAAACAGGAGCCTTATAGATCCATAGGCCTGTAGTCTTTCAATGTTCTGTATCTTGCTATCAGGATATGCTTTGCTACACATGTCATGCAAGATAATGCAGCCCACATAGAAAAAGAATGTAATAGACTGTTGACCTGTGCAGAGCATTGACCTGTGCAGAGTGTTGACCTGTGCAGAGTGATGACCTGTGCAGAGTGTTGACCTGTGCAGAGTGTTGACCTGTGCAGAGTGCACCCTGCTTTTTGCCCCAGAGCCATTAGAGATAGGAACCAGCACCTCCGTGACTCTTAAAGGTCAAGTGGGTATAGATAATGAATGAATGGACAGACAGATGGACCAGCAAAACTTAAACATTATTATCAAAGGATGACTCTGTTTTTAACTGCAACAAAAAGAAATTGCTCTAAAAGCTCATGTGGATGTATCTTTCCAGACCTAACTGACTCACTCCGTTTCTGATCACACTGCTGAAAATGTTACTTTTTAATGTCGTACAAAGTGGCACCTGCTATTTCTCCAAACTGTGTCTCATCTGGCCCATCACTTCCACACAAAAGACTTCATCAGTAGAAATAATCATTCCTTCATCAACCCAAAATGAGGAAGTAAGAAAGTGAATATCAGGAATAATTAAATTACCTCACCTGGGTTTTAGGAAAATAATTTCTCTGGCACATTGTTGGGGGTTTTTAGAGCCAAGGAATGTCTTGGACTTTCTCCAAACCAAACACACACAGAAAGACTATTCATGTCAACTATTTGTTTTTTTGTTTCTTTAAGTCTGTTCCTTGTTAACTTAAAAACTTGCACTTAGTCAAACTGCATTTCCTCACCATTACTTTCCTCTCATGAGCCTGGATGATTGTACTTAGTTAGTGTGCTTTCATTCTGACGTACGACTTCCTTCCTCCAAGAAAGTGAAATTTGTGTCGCGTCCTGTGACTACCATGAAATAACACAAACAGTGTTGAGTGTCTGAAGCTCACTTGTTGATGCTGGCACTAGAAAATTGATGGAAATCAGTTTGTGTTCCTTACTATTTTTACTGCCGTAACCACTTGACATACATCTCACAGCGAAGCCACACCCTGATCAGAGCAGACATTCAGTTAGGTTGTGCCTGCTACATGAAATAACAATACTGAAAAAACTTTCTGTCTGCATTTGAAAGAAAAATAAATCATTTCTTTATTCTAACCACAGATATTTACACCCCCAATCTATGGAGTGAAAAAAGTCTCAAAATATCTGTGCATGTGTAAAAGTATTTCCTCCAGAGTAATTATTCAGACCAATGACAGGTTTTTTTCTCACACTTACTAACAAGCTTTTACATAATATTTAAGTTACTTCCTCTTAAAGCTTTGCACAGAACATATCTACATCTTTTCTAAACATGTTTTCTTAATAAAACTCAACATTTTAACAACATTTTGACATCTGTCACAGGGCTCCAACTTCTAACAAAGGAAGAAGTTGGCAGGTTTAAAGGTGAGATCTGAGAGAAGGAGTTATTGGTTTGGGAAAGGAAATTAAAATGGAAATAGAGGGGGCTGGAAGCCCATCAAGGTCTCCATAAGGGAAACACCTGTGGCATCTGAGATGTGTGTGTTATGTGCATAATTCGCCCGAGGTCAGCAGGTGTTCCCGGAGTTGAGGTTGAACATGCAGAAACAGGGTAAGACATTTTCCAGCTCCTGATTAATCCCGTTACTTGTTTGGGGATGGAACCCGGAGGAAAGACAGAGCAAAAGTCTGCAACACCTGGAAGGTTCTCAATCAAAAACAGTTTTGGGCACTGTGAGGAACAGACTAGACTGGAATGACAAAAAAAAATTAAAAATGCTTTGAAGCTATGAAATGTACCTGCATAATGTCAAAAGGACAAGCAAAACGCTCAGCTATGTGTGAAAAAGTAATTTAGCAGTGAGTCGGTGGATCTTAGAGCAAGCTATGTAATGCCAGTCACAAATAAAAACTAAAATTTATAACTGCATTGATTCTAATGTGTTTGATGCTTCTTTTCATGTATAGGCAAAAAAATCTCACTTCAGTTTTGCTCATTTAACTCAGCTTACAAGAATGCTTTCAGAAAACAATGTCTTTTCCCAACTGTTTGGGATTCAAACTTCATATATGCTTTTTCATTTTTTATTTTTTTGCTTAGACTACATTTCCTGTTTGTGACTCGTGGAAAATTGACAAGCAGAATCTTCTGGACAGACAAAAGGCTGACGCCTGACCTATAACTTATGTAAAAAAAAATAAAAGGAAAAAAAAAAATAGAAAAAAAACAATCACAAGAGGAGTATTTATGGTTAAACATTGTGCTATCCCACCCATGCAGTACATCTGTTACTTGTAAAACTGAAACTCTTAAAAACAACCAACTGCTGTGACGACCCTTGGAATAATATGCATGACTGGATTGCCACTGCACTTGAGGCCTGGTCTATGTAAAACATTTTCTTTAGTGCATGTGCAGTTCAAACAGCCACCGGTCCTCATGGGGCTCCTTATTGCTCTTAAAACAGTCTTACAAAACTGAAGGACTTCAACATTTTACTCATGTGATGACATGAGTCTCCGCCAAATACTTTAGCTTAAAAAATGGCAAATTATTCAATAGGCCAGAAACTGCTTTGGGAGTTTGAGAAATGTTTCCCTGAATTAAAGGCCATCGTAATAGATCCAGTGTAGCAAGAACAGCTGATTTACTGTGTGGCATTTGTGTATTGCCTTACAAAGAAAGGAACAGAAGATCAGTGCCACGATGTATAGATGAGTTCAAACCGTCTGAACACATCATAATATTTTACGTTTTGCTTGAGGAATATAGATTTGTTTGAACTGCGTTACAGAAACACGTTTTATGTAGCAATAAAATCAAATGAGCCATATTACAGCTATTTCTGGGGTAAAAATTTAAGGCTTTGTGTTCTGTGCATAATTGCAATTTCACAAGCATTTTCTCAAATAAAACCATTTTTTTCCCATGGTTTTTTATCTTCACAATTGTGGCTGGTGTAAGATAAGAATTTGCACATCCTTCATCTCTAGTTTTTGTTCTTCTTTTTCTTTTTTTTTACTTTATGTTAAACATGATCAATGTGCTGCCAATAATATCTCACCGAAGACTGAAGTGGAAACTGGGAGGTGAAATTGAAATTTACCCTCAACACAGATACAGAGGCATTTTGACACAAATATATGTATTTTTATTTATTTCAATAAATCCTTTCCACATACTTTCAAGAATTGGAATAAGTTTAGCTTTATTGTGGGCAGTAATACAAGGAGATCCTTCGTTCCGGCGGATATCATCCTCTACAAAAATTGTTACAAAACATTTCGTTTCTATTTTGGGATTAATAAAACAGCTTTTGAATTTGAATTCAGCCTTCACTTCAGTCTTGATGATTTCGTCGCCTCAAACAGCGGTTTGAGTCTTCTTTCAGACAAATATCAAAAACTCTTGAGCCTGTTAAGCTTAGAAAGGCTTTACTGACCCCATGATGGGATGTTGACCCAGGTATGCTGCGCATGTTGCCTGTTAATCACTGAAAACAGACAGCATGGGAATAAAAAATGGATGCTTTGGAAGTCTTGAAAACCATCCATTCCCCCTCTTTTATGGGGTTTGATGTTTTTTCTGCTGTTTCAAATATTCAGTCCAACAAGTGCTGCCATTCTGTGCTGGCAATAAGAAACTGATGTCAATCTTGATGACAAAGGAAAAAGTCCAAGTCAATCAATCAAGTTTGTTTCAGCAGTTCAAAGTGTTTTACGTCATAAAAAAATCATCATGAAAACTTCCAACAGTCACCAGTTGTGAAACCAGTAAACATTACATGTCAAACTAATGTCCCATCATCAAACTAATCAATACACATCAACTATGTTGATTAATATTCCAGTGATTTTAGAAAACCAATGGAGTTATTTGTTCTGTATAATCCTTCCATTCTGTGAAAGGATCCACTTGAGTAAATCATTAAAGCGTAAAACAACATGACATTCATAGTCATGATTACTGCATATTTGTTTCATATGGCCGGAAGCAGTCTTTCCAGGGTCGTAGATCAAAAAGCTCAAAATAAGAGTTAAAAAAGAGCAATGTGGGAGTTTGAACTTCTCATTCATCTATCAAATAGTCCAATAATAATGACTGAGTAGTGTCAGTATACACTCACGATTAGTTTTGCTATTATTTTTAAGCTTAGGGAGAGATTTACTTTACACCGCAGTTATTGAAGAAACATGTGTTCTTCAGCAAGTCACACACTGGAATGAGATTGTTGTAAATCAGACCTCAAAGTGTTCTAACACTCATGGCACAAGTGTTTACTGAATTTCAATCATGCACTTCCCTGCTGCGAGACCGACATAATTCTTTCACATCAACGGTAACAGTAAACACAATCCAAGAGTGACTCTGTGACCAAAATTACCCCAGACGAGATGAGAAAGATGCCTGTCTTTTATGACTTCTGTATTTCTACATTTTCCAGGCGCAGATTTTACCATGAGGGCACGACGCAGGGAGGGAGAACCCGGAAGAGACCACATCTGGTCACCAACCAAATCTAAAAATGTATCTTTGGAGATGTTTGCAGCTTGAGCAACGACTGCACATAATTCTGCAAAAAGTTCTGTGGACCTGAAAAACACAGACATGATAAAGTTGTGAACATTCTCGTTTAGTTAGGATCAGTTAGGAAGCTGGCTAGTGCTTCAAACGAAGAAAATATATCATAAAAATACAGAATAATTTGACTAATGAATTGCTGTGGCAAACTGGGGAAGAATGCAGCCTGTTGAATCTCACAGGTAGCCAATCAGAAAGCACGAAGGGGAATCTTTATTAAGATTATTATAAATTTATATTATATAAATATAGTTTATAATAACCAATATTCTAAACTAAAGAATACAAAACATATATATATATGTTATGTATATGTTATACATAACATATAAATATATATGTATATGTTATACATAACATATACAGGTCGCGTTAACCGAATATTTTCCGTATTGGACCGCTTGTTGTTTTAAAAGACGGAAAAATTTGAAACACTGAACTAAATGCGTCTTTCTGACCCTGAGCTGAGAGGGAGGTGAAGATAACATAGTTACCTGATTCTGCTATAAAATTGTACTATGCATCTGGAAGATACATAATAATGCCCCTTTAAGATTTTACTCAAAGTAAATCCTCAGGTGTTTCCCTTTCACTCAAATGTTGTGAATTTACTTAACCAGAAAGCAACCCCATCTTTATCTGGTCTCTTTCTGTTCAGAGACATAATCATCTTTATGTATGTAAGCGTCAGACTATGAACAGAGTGATGCTCTTGCATGTTTTTTTCTAAAGTACAGTGGTTTGACTAATTCCATTTTCCGTTTGAATGCAAAGTCAATATGTCCAACTTTACTCGATTAAGGAAGTGACGCAGACTTATGATTAACTGGTGGCGAAGTGAATGAGATTTCCAAAGGAACAGAAGTTGTTCTGAAGACGTAAGGGGAAGGAGAGCCTGTGAAATAAGAAACGAGGGAACGACAGGGAGGAAGAGAGAAGAGCTTTTAAAGAGTTTAGCACTCTAATTAATTTACCTTCCATCTGACTAAGGGATGGGATCAAAGAGAAGAGGGGATTTCTGCGCTCGCTGCTCCTCGCTGCGCTTTATTCAACTAGATTTAATTTTCAGGTCAAAAGAATGTTTTGCCTGGTTTGCTGTCATGCCGATAACATATTTTATCTGCAGTTTATTTTGGTCTCATTTTGAACTAATAACTTCATGTGTGAATTTTTTTTTTTTTTCATTTTGTTATTTAATATTTTTATGATTTACAGCCTGCTAGTTATTTTTAAACTGCTTTGATCATCGTCTTTTATCATTGTAACTTTGTATACGGACTCCAGTTCTGTAAAGCTGTAACCATGGTTACAGCTCTGATTAGAACTTCACTTCCGCTCATCATGGACTGAATGTATTATCATCCATGGGTATTTGTGTTTTTGTTTTCTGGAGTATTTGTTGCTTATTATTGTCATTAAGGTCTTGCCATATCAGTTCAATCCTTGTATTGACTTTCTAAGTTACTTTTTTGGTTATGATTTGTTCTCTTTCCTTAGCGTGTTTACCCTTACGTCTAGTTCCTCTTGTGTTTTGATTCTTCTGCTGCTGGGATCTTCCCACTAGACCAGCTATTGTGTGGGCTTTCAGAGAACGGTCCAAAAAACGAGAAGATATCCAGGGAGCAGCATTTGCGTAGGTGACAACGCTTCGTTGAGGACAGCAGTCCAGGTGACAGTAGCTCAAACAACCAGGCATTACGATAAAGGTATGCAGCATCTCTGAATTCATAAAAACAAGGTCTCTCAAAAACAACAGGAAATACAAGCCACAATTCACCAAGGGCCACACAAACTACATGGACAAAATGGGGGGGAAAAAAAAAAAAAAACATTGTCTGGTGTGATGAGCTGAGACTTGATGATTTAAAACTTAAACAAATTTCTGAAATGTGACAGTAAATTCACAGCATTCCTCGGTCACCAGGTCCGCGTCACGCAGTGGATGGTTTTCATGAAGGATGTGAAAAAAAAAAAATCTAATACTATTCTTACAAATAGCATTAGAGATACTATTAGATATAGTACATCTAATATACTGCAGTATATTAGATATACTATTAGTATCATCTCATAGTCTGTGATACTATTAGATCAAGATGGAGCAAAAATCTCAGAGGAACGTTCCTGACATCTTGTTTTTGCTTTAAAGAATCAATTCAACGACACAAGAAAAACCAGAAGTTACTCAGGTTTTGCTGTATGTGTGTAATTACATTTGGTCAAAAATGGAAAGTGGATTTTAAAACATAGTCTAAGAACATGCGTGTGGGCGCGCGCGAGGACACTTTCCTGTGTTGTCCTGGTCCACTATTTAAAGACTGAAAACTAAGGACAATCTTTTAATTCATCCTATTAGAAAGGTATGTTGTTTAGTTAACCATCATCTGAGCATTTAATCCAATTATTATGACGACTGTTTGCTTCCAAGAATGCATCGCTTAACTGCATTAAGCTTTGATGAAATATGAATAATGAAGTCATTTCACATGACAGGAATCAAGTGGCGCAGTCAGACCTGGGTCAGATGCAGTAGTGATGATGAATCTTTGTCGCAGGCAATCTGTGCACAGAAGGAAAAGGTCAGTCTTCCTCTAATGGTCGCCGTGCACCGAGTGATGTCAGAAATCATTAAGGGTTCAGTCGTGCCACTCTGTGCAGTGTCAGATTTAATAGACGCTGCAGTGTGCATCTTATTCCCAGCGCAGAACAACATCAAACATGAGAGCGAGGGAAAGAAGTCTGGAAGTGCTCAGAGCTGGATGTAAAAAAAAGAAAAAAAAAAGAAAAAAAGTTGAATAAGAGATTGGTCAGAGCAGCAGTCACTTCACATTTTCCCTTAAAGTTTCTGACACTGGGCTGTATTTATTGTGCCTTATTTGTCCGAGGCGTTGCTGTGGCCCAGTGTGTTTTATTTACTGACAGCACAGCTTCACGACAGACAAACAATTGACAATTAAAGCCAAATAAAAAAAAGATCAGACAAATTTGGTCACTCGTTGTGACAGTCTCCTGTCCGACCTGAATCTGGAGTGGTTCAGACTGACTTCAACTGTGTGTGATGATGTATTCAAACATTAACATGGAGTTTTGATCTAAATATTGCATTTGCAATGTTTTCCCACCACTCTGAGCAAAGCAAGGCCATAGTGGCCACCACAGGAAGTCTCACGCTGCGCCATGGGAAAAGCTGCTTGTTATTTTTGAAAACGCCAATAGTTCTGTGCTACACCAAACTCCGCTGTCAGGAAGGAGCTTTTATCATTTGGTGTGTAAACACAACAAGAAGAAAAGATTTCAGCTGCGACTTTAGAGAAGAAATTGTTACTGCCTGTCGATCCATAGTGGGGAATTTTTAAGCAATTTAAATTCAGGCGCTATTTATTCACAACCAGAAGATGTTTTATTGTTCATTGAGGGCCTTATAGCAAAAATGTTGTCATCACCATATAATCGTTGTAAAGGACTGTTGCGGGAGCAGTATTTCCTGAGAGTCAGAAATACATGCTGTTGGATGAATTGTCATGGTAACATAAGTCCACAGATGAGTGTATCTTTGGATTTGTCTCGACTGATATTGACATTACAATATTTCATAATAGCATCACTCATGCATGACATCTTAACATTGTGCTGCCCCACTTCCAGTCTTCTCTGGAGTTGGCATCCCAGCAGATTCATATGCAACATCAGACCATGCAAAACTCTGACACACCGCAAAGAAAACAAGACATTCAGCATTCTTCAGGCCTCAGTACATATGCTGTATGCACAGCTACATGATAGTGAAATACAAAAAAAAACAAAACACTATCTTCATGCAGCAGGTTATATGCTGTAAAGGTTAGGATCAGAAGAGCAATACAGTGTAGCAATACAACTGAGACTTGAACACTTTTATCAGAGTGAATTGCAGAACTTCTGGACCAATGTCCTTTAAATATGGAAGATCAAAGTTAATGATAAAAAAAAAAAAAAACAGGTCAGTGGTCTGTACTTAGAAACCCGAATGCTGATGCATTTGTCTGTGATGTGCTAGGCCAGTTCAACGCTATGAAACTTACATGGATTGGGCTCAGCTGTAAACAGCCGTCCTCTATTGCAAAGAGAAAAGCACAGTCTTAAACCAGATGGCTGTTAATGCGAATTCAGAATCTAATATCATGAGAAACGTGGGTTGAACGCCTTCGTTCACTTCCTGCGCTGCCACTGCTAAAACTACAGGCAGACTGCAATTCTAAAACAGCACAGAAAATCAACGTCATCGTTCACAACTTCTCTTCCAGCAGAGGGAATCCAAGTAACCGGTATCAACCGGTTCTGCCTCAGCCTAACCCAGCCAAATTAATCTCCATTAGTAAGACATTTGATTGACAGCAGATTGCAGTTGTTGATTGGCCCGTGATTTATGTCACTGCAAACTTCAAACATCATATGTACCACAGCTGTACCAGCGGACATGCCGTCAGCCGTCAGAGACCTGCGCAGTGTGGAGAGGCAAGTTATGATCTTGAGCAGCACCCGGAGCGCTTGGGTCAACTTCTGGAGTGGAATGACCATGATTTCACAAGCAGGAAGTCAAGTCGAGAAGAAGCGAGCAGCCGTGCAGGGGGGTTACAGTTTTGCGGCGCAGCGTTCATTTTGGCGTGACGTGCATTTTACTCTTTGCAAAACACTCAGATAATCTGAATTGTTTCTCCCTATGTTTGAGCCTGCAATAAAACTCAACAGCACAAAAAGAAATACTTGAGTTTCTTTGGACTTATCTGAGTCAATCAAAACCACAGCCTGGAGGTTCTCTATTGCTGAGTGTCGCTACAAAAAAACATCATTGTTAGCCAGACCGCAGCTCCTGCGTGCCTTCGGCCCGCCCACGTTCCTGCATAGATTCACACCCACAATAATGAGGAACAGATCTGTAATGGACGCACTCCCTGCGGGCAAAGGACCAAACCAGACTCTAACCAGTTAGAGTGACACTTGACAGCGGAGCAGCAGCCTGAGTCAACCATAAAAGTGTTCCAAAGTCAAATATGAGGCCGTCTGCCTGAATCAGTTTGGGTTGGGAAAACAGTGAAGCAGTGTTTCAGAAAGAAGACTGTGCCAAACTTCCTGTATTTAAAAATTCCAGCCCAGCAATGGAGTTGGTAAACTCAGTTAGAAAACCACTTGTTCCAAAGCGGTTCTGCTCTCTAATCATGGGGTTTGCAAAGTTTGTCATGCACACTTTTTCATGTTTTGGCTTTAATAGATGATAGCACTCTTGATTCTGTTACATCGTTTTGAGTCTCGAGGTTGAATCTTGTATAAACTCATGTATTATATGTCTAATTTAATATATATAAAAAAAACTCTCCAAGCTGAACTTGTTGAGATGATTGTGTTGTGTGTTTGATGCAAGATGTGTGAACAGATAAAATGCTC
This sequence comes from Poeciliopsis turneri, assembly GCA_922788865.1. NCBI lineage: Eukaryota > Metazoa > Chordata > Actinopteri > Cyprinodontiformes > Poeciliidae > Poeciliopsis > Poeciliopsis turneri. The sequence goes on along the minus strand of CAKLNU010001107.1, from coordinate 2,199,438 downwards.
ATTTCTCATTTTAAAACGCCGAGCATAAAAAGTTCTGCCCAACGGCGCTGAAACTTAAACCAGCTACTTTAAATAAGACTCTCTTGTGTAATCATGACATCGTTCTGAAGAAGCCAGTTCTCATTGACTCACTTCCTCTTTGGAACAACTTTTAAACGTTGTAGTGTGGCCAGGAAACACAAGTGTAGCTTTAGTAAGTATCTCTGGCTTTGGATGCTGTGCAGATGGAAGGAGTTTGTTTGTTTAGTTTTTTTTTTTATAGCTTTTTTTTTCTTGATTTTGGGCATTTGTTACAATGCATAACCTTTGCATCAAGGTGTTGTACCTCTGGGAGCAAAGGTACCAGCTGGAAACCTGAGTTGAGCCCACAAATCCCCGGATGGGTTGAAAAGGACGCGCCAGAGCAGGAGCAAACAAGAGAACGAGAAAGATCTCTTCCACCACTCGTAAAAAGAAATATGAGATTGTTGGCAAACCAGCTGTATGCTGTGGAAGCTCGTAAAATGAAGAACATGACTGACAGCCCTGACCATCCTCTTCGTCTGACTGTGATGCAGCGAGAGCCTTCAGTCACAGGCTTCTTCAGAACACCAGCAAAGATCATGAGGTCATCCCCGTCTGAAGCTATCGGCATATACAACAAATGTTTTGAAAAATACTTGGATTATGAGTTTACTTACACATTTAAATAAGGTATTTTTGATTTGAACTGAAGTTAAAATTCCCTAAAAGTAGAAGCATCCAGGACTTCAGTTTCTGTGCATGTGTGTGTGTGTGTGTGTATGTTGTGTTTTTGCATTTTTGGCGCATTTTAATGTTTCAAATTAAACCTGTAGTTTTTTATTCAGTGGTTCTTAACCTGGGTTCAATTGAACTCTAGGGTTTCAATGAGTCAGTTTCAGGGTTCAGCAGATTCTCTGCCTCGGAGGTAAAGACACTTGTGTAAAGTTGTGATGACACGCCCCGCTTGGCCGTACATGCTCACATATTCATGATGTCCTTTGATTAAACTAATTTATCTTCGGTGTAATTCCAGTTCCGAAAAATTAACTTTATACCAGCTGAGTCTCTCTCACCTGAGAATGTGAACCTGTACTGGGTTGATTCTGCCTTCAAATAATTGTAACAATGCTCCTCTAGAAGATTCATAACTTAGAACTTAAAAGTCTGAAACAGGAACAGGTCTGTAAAAACAGCCTGTGTGCTTCACTCAGGAGAGAGATTCATTTGATGCATCAAAGAGTGATGTCATCACTGCTGATGTCATTGTTACCAGTGGAACTGAACATTCTACTGGTCCATTCACATCAAACACGTTTTGAGCATCAGGAAAGTCTGGTTTACATTCAAAGTCTATGTGGAGTGTTGGATGCACTTGAAGTGTCAAACGCTCCAAATGGTTCAAATTGCGCCGCGTTAGACGCTCAAAGCGCCTCCACATAGACTGAATGCAAACCAGACGCGCCTGATGCTCAAAACGCATTTGGTCTGAACGCACCATTATATGTCTAGTGTCAAATTAGGTCAGTGCTTCTCGATTCCAGTCCTCAGGCATCCCCTGCTCTGCATGTTTTAGATGCGTCTCTATTTCAGAACAGCTGATCCAAATGATTGCATGACCTCTTCTGCAGTCATTAAGTACTGCAGAAGCCTGTTGATCACCCACAGATTCAATCCAGGTGTGTGGCAGAAGGAGAAACACCTAAAACATGCAGGGCAGGTGAGCCGCCTGAGGAGGGGAATTGAGAAACACTGCATTAGTTCCATCATATTAGGAGTCTGGTCCTAATATGATGGACTCATTGTTTCGGGTCAGGGGTCATGTTGTAAATCTGCCAATTGCATAGCTGCAGTTCACTAGTAGTCTCATGTACTGAATGTGCTCAGACACATTCAACGCATTCGAAACCAATCAGAACCAAAAGCTCAGTTTTTGGTTCTGATTGGTTGTTTCTGGACAGTAGCAGAGCCAGATGCATTTTCACAGATTCTCTGTTTCAGACACTTTTAACAAATATTCATTCATCCATCATCTAACACACTTATCCTTACACACACACATTCACACCTTAAGATAATTTAGAGAGACCAATAAATCAATTAATTAATGCAGAGTTTTAGCCAAACCTGGGTTTGGATAGTTACCTAGGTCAGTACCAGCCGGGTGTTGGTCGGCGTAAAGGGCGAGCCGGGCATAGCTTACCCTTCCTGCCAATGCCAACATGAAGGCCCTCCATGCAACCAGTGGTGGTTGGTTGCATGGGCGTCTGTCTGTCTTCAGGCCTCCATGTTTGTGTGGAGGTCTGGCTTTGCGTGGACTCCTCTCTTTGCAACCTGGATGTGGTTCGGTGCAAAGGCCAAGCCAGACTATGGATGGAGACCCCTGGTTGATTCAAGGTCTGTCTTTCCTCTGTCTGTAGGGAGCCTTGTGTTTGCAGGGGGGCCTCTGGTTGGGTGGAAACTTCAGGATGGTTATTTTCCAGAGCAAGTTTTAACTGCAGCTTCAGGTCTGCAACCTGACCCTGCAAATATTTCACTGTTTCCTCCTGTTCTATGTATTTGGTAGCTTGCCCAGTGTGACATGAAGTAATCCAGCTGTTGAAGAAGGTTCTTGTCAGCTGTAACTTTGGTAGAGCAAGAAGCCCTTGAGCCACCTGTAGTCTCTGACACGTTTCTGTCATGATCTCGTTTGACTTGCAGGTGACGTTCTTTCTGTAACATGTTTTGCAGTCTCTGAATTTCCTCCTGCTGGGATTGGACTTTAGCCTGATAGGCAATCCTTTGGTCTCGTTCCTCATGGAAATCAAAGATCTTACTCTGCAACTCTTTTTTAATATCTTCCACCTGCTTTGTGAGATCAGTGACGTGTTGGCTTGTCTTGTCCACGACTTCCTCTGAGGGGGTGATCTCGAAGCCAGCAGACTGAGTTGTTTCTGAAGATGTTGAATTCTCAAAGTCGCCGGAAGGACTTGATTCCCCCTGGATCTCTGATGTTACATCTTCCGGCTCAATGGGGCTGTCGCTGTTGTCCTCAAAAGGGAAAACGACAGCGTCGTAGTCGACTTGGACATCGAGGTCCATCATGTCAACCCATGAAAGCTTAGCGGGAAAAGCTTCATGTTGACATGCAATCTGTTGTTGCTTCATGTTGATATTCTTGCTCTGAAATGCGTGCAATACCTGAAATCAATATGCCGCTTGTTTCAATGACTTTCGAACGTGCTCTGTAGAGTGATCTGCTGCGATAGAACTGTGGAACAGGTCTGACAAAACTCTGTCAGTGAGCTACATTCAAAAGAGAGATTCTTTTATGGTGTTATAGAGTTATGACGTCACTGTTGATGTCATTGATACCATTGGAAAAACATTCTATTTCTATGGGAGTTGATAAGCAACCAGTCCTAAAGTACTGCCATCTGCTGGCCTTGCTTGGAAGTGTGCTTCCAAATAAAATTACTGCAATGCTATTCATCATCATCTGTTGAAAAAAGGCTGAAAAATTCTGACGCTTTTCTTAGAATTCTAAAATTAAATTCTAAAATATATTTTATTCTTCTTCACAGTAACCCTAATATTCTTTTGCACCAGCAAAGACAATCAGGATTTTTATATATTGATCATCTAGTGGTGGCAAAAGCAACAACAAAAATTGCTAGTATGCTCTGGACTTAAGATGGAGTACCGGATCAAGTGACATTGCTTGGCCAATCAGTGCTGCGGTTACCTCGAAAAAGGTTAAGAACCACTGCTTTCATTTATTGGAGGAAGAAGCTATCCAAACCAGCCTGACTCATTGTGAAAATACATCTGCCGGCCTTGTTAAATTATAAAATAACCGTGAGTGCTCACTCTCCCTTGCCACACCGGGCCTGCGCACTGCCAGAAGTTGAGAAATCGTTTAATCAGAACCCATCCGACAAAACCATGGCTAAAATCTCTCAAAGCAGTGCTGCACAGGGCGATGTAACAAAGTTCAACAGCAATAGAGAAACCAAAAGGAACAATGTTTTTTTTAAATGGTCACAAAGCTATTTCCAAAGCTTTAGGACTGCGGGGACTGGAAACATTAGCCACAAACAGGAAAACATGGAACTGCGACTCATCTTGATTAGTCCCAAGACTCAAAGAAATCCCAAAAGGATCAGGTTTTGGAATCCATGTCCAGTCAGATGTGATGTAAAGCTAAAATAAAACATTGTGTGATGGTATGATGACCTTTGACCTCGTTGAGGCTTGAGCTCCAAGAAAATTTGCTATAATTGGTGAAACCATAAATTCTGCTCTAACATAAAGCCTGGACCTTGACGTTTATGTAACATTTATTTCAAAAATATGTTTTTTTAATAAATTTTCAATGAACAAAGGCCACTAATACCACATAACCCTTGAAAGAAAAAACCGATGTAGAATCACAAGACCAATAAATGTTTTATGGTCATCCATCAAAAGCAAAAATATTAGCAAATTCTGAATTAATATTCTTGTTTCTATCAAACATCTGAACCGTGTTCCCTGGGGATGTTTTATTCCGAATTCAATGTTTGTTTTGATTCTTTATTTGTTTATTACAACAAGAAAAAAAAAATCTAAGCAGCAGAGGCACAGCAGGACCGGAAACTGGTGCTGGAAAGGAAGTGACAAAGAGTGAAGGAAACAGAATGACTCGCATTCAACTGCTGGGAAGGTGTTTATCGTCACGGAAACCAGGTGAGTACAAGCGATAGGATATAGTGCAGCAGGTAATGGCTATAAAATGAGGACATGGTGAAATGATCTTACCGGGTTCTATCAGGGCACTGCTGGATCTCTCTAGACAAAGACAAAATCAGTATCCAAACCAAGAAGAGAATATAAAAAACCCAAAAAAAGACATTAAACTTTATATGAGAAATTATGAACCATAAAAGCCCCCAGAAATCTATGAATACGTATGAAGGGAAAGTAAATCTGTTGGGCTTTTCCTTCAAGATCAGTCAGTTAAGTTTATTAGTACAACACATTTCAGCAACAAGGCATTTCAAAGTGTTTAACATCATGAAAACATAAAAAGGTCATAAACACATCACACATTCAGACAAAAAAAAAAAACTGTCAGACTGTCGGAGAGCACACACACTCACACAAATAAAATGGATCATGGTCTGCTCAGCAAAATTATGGAATCGTGCAGCAGAAAAGTCTGTTTTTGGTCTGGCCACTTTTTAAAATTGACCATTTTTTCAGGGGCTGTATCAATATTTTGTCATTTTTGAAAAAGGTTTTAAACACCTCCTGCGTTGGACACAGTTGAACCTGAGGATGCACAATATTATCGGCATGGTATCAGTATTGGCCGATGTTGGCTGTAAAATTTAATATTAGACATCGGCCATTCCGTCAAAATAACTCACCGATGTAAAAGTTGTTTTTATATGACAAACCAGCACAACGTCAAATTTGCGGAGTTTGTGTGTTGTCTATGTCTTTGAGAGACCAGCTCTGAGGAATAAATTTGACATTAAACATAAAGCAAGTTGAAAGTGTTGCATCATTAGCATTTGCATTTGACAGCAGGCTGAATTGACAAAGATAATGCAGTATTTTAATTCTTCAGTAGAGAAAGCCGCATGGGAAAACAAATATCTGTATTGGTATCAGTTATCGGCCGAATGAGTTTGCAATATATTTGCACAATGTTGCAACTAGGGGTGCAATATCATGCACCCCTACTTGAAACATCTGCAAATCCAAGTCTCATGACTTGATGATAAGGAAAGACAACATTATAAATAAACCTGTTATAAAATAAAGAATAAACGTTTTGACTCGTCTCTGCTTTGAAGTAACACATTTAGATTTTGTTGTTTTTTTTTTTTTTTTAGTGACCAGACAGTTCCTAATTCCTGTTGAGTTCCACAGATGTAATTCAAGACAGTCTGGAAGAGGAAACAGGTGCTCATGATGACAAGCCATCCGCAACATGAGTAAAAGTCTGTGAGTCACATTTTGTAAAGCATGCAGATTAGATTTTGCCTTAGAAGTAACACTCTCTATGCGCTTATAGCTAAAATACTAATACCGATTATCAATTACAGTGTGAATGAAACATCTTGATTCAGTTTGTGATGAGTGGATCAAACAGCTGAGCTCTGTAAAGAATAAAAAAAAAAAAGGAAAAATGAGACATGCTCTCAGGGGAGCCTTTTGTCTTTTAAGACTTTGTTCTAAGTTTGGAGAGATTCGGTATTTATTAAAGCTCTTATCTATTAATAACTCACAGACTCTGATTCATTACAGCCTGGGACTGCTTAGTACCCGCTGCAATTTTGAACCATATGAATTTAAGTAGGCATAACCAGTAGCATGTGGCAATTGTTCCAAGATGCTTGCTCAATATTTGTGTTTTGTTAGGACTTGGTAAAACCCACAAGCCCAATCAGAACATTCCTGTGTTTGGCAGAAATTGAGAAATGATAAACAAACTTTGGGAACGACATAGAAGGCTGCTCAAAACAATGAAGCAAACTCTGTAAAACAAGCCCAGTGTTGTCTATTGAATGATGTATAAGACCAAAGAACATACCAGATCCAGCTATTTACTTCTAAGTGACGTGAATAGGCGTGTGATTGTAGCCCACCATAAAAGTGGACGGTCTGAATGTGGTCTGGACCGTCGCAGTGCGTTACGTCGACAGCTGAACCACACAGGAAATCTAGAGGTGGGTCCATTTATGAGGGAAAATAACAGCTAACATGAGAAGTGCTGGTACAAGATGAATCAAACTAACAAACAAGCAATAATATTTCATTGAGTGAAAAAAATTAAACGGCTAAATAAAAACAGCTGGTGTGGAGCAAGGCAACCAGGTTATGCAAAATGTAATTCCGTCAGATGTTGTCGTTATGCATGGCTGTAACGAACAGGAAGTAGAGGTTGAAAACCAGCACAGACCAGTGCTCAGAACAGGGGTGCTGCCAGGAATCTCGGGCCCCATGACAACAAATTAAATTGGGCCCCACCACGCAGCTTCTGTTCCAGTTGTTTGAGTCTACCTGACCCATCAAAAGCGTCACAGTTTTAAAGGCTTGCAATGGCCTTATTTTCTTTGGTTCAATACTGAGAACTGGCACAATATTTGCTGCTCATGAATTTTACATGCAACAGTCCACATGCTGTACTCAAGTAGGTAAGTAGCAAGTAAGTAGCAAGTAGGTTGCTGAAATTTTTTTCTATTAGTTTTAATTACTGAAATGTCTCTCCCCACGAGAAACAGTCATAGGCAACATGCTACATATACATCAAGCAAAACAAACTTCTCAAAAAATGCTATGTTGCATAGTTGCATTTTATTCAAGCTGCAGTATATAACTTGAATAAAAAATAGGTTTTCTCCATATTTGTTAAAGCTGTCACCATGTGCCAGTTTGTTATGAGACAGATGATCTGGTGAAAAGGAGAACCAGGTTACAAATTGACACTTTTTCTCTCTCTGTTTCTCTATTTTTTAAAAACCTAACTTTATTATTTTTCTCAGCAGTATCATAACCGCCACAGTCGTTCTCATCTTCTACTGACTGCTGCTGAACATGAAGCGCTCCAAGCAGGAACGGACCATTTCATGCAGATCCAGGGGGGTTCAGGGCAAAATTGTGGAGGGCCCCCTGTTGGTCAGGGGTCCTTGGCGTTGTCATACTTTTCTCCTTTATACGGCTCCCCTGGCTCAGAAAAATGGAAAGAGAGTTTTAAAGGGTTGCTATCGGGCGAGTAATTGCGGTCTTATATTCACTAGTGTTGGTGATGTTTCATGCTGCCAGAGACGTAAAGGAAGAAATGCAATTCTACAGCGTGTCAAAACATGAAATACTGGAGGGTCTGACAAAAAGCAAAGGAAAAGTCTGAAGTTTCTAAATGCTGATATGTTAAGAGAGATAACAAAACCTTAAAATCAGGTTTGCTAGTAATACAGAAAAAGTATAAAGTCAAACATGTGGAGATACAAATCAGCCCAAACAAAAATCCAAATTAACTCAAAGAGATCAGTTTAAGAAACCAAAGAACCCCAAATTAAACCAAAATAATGAAAGAAGTTCACTGTTTTCTCAATTTAAGCAGTTCTTTAGGTATTTATTGTTTTCTTAACTTTCTCCTTTGAAAAAATCACATACATCTTCCTCATATCTTCCATTTGTTGCTTTTTTTTTTTTTCTTTTTTTGTTTGTTACTGATTGCGGCTCTTTCGAATAAGCGAACCCCTTCACAGTTCTGCTTTGGGGTACGCATTACACTAAAAATAGCTCAGGCATATAAATTCAGCAACAAAACCTGTCAAACGAAACAAAAGACGTAAGAGTCTCCAAACACAATAAACCGTGTGCTATTAAAGCACCTTTCTTTTTTTTTTTTCCTGAAGTGAAAATAATTATAACAAGACAAAAAGAATTCCAAAATTTGGGGCTGTGAGGCGCAGAAGAGAAGATTGAACTTGACAGAGGCAATTTCAAAATCCCAAGTCAGTCATGCTCCTTCTCTCCTGATTCTACTTTCAGGCCAAGGACATAAAGGACTTTTAATGGAGGCATGATAAAACGGCGTCACTTTCCAAGAGTTTGTTTCGAAGCGCAATATATCAGGTTTGTTTCTCACTCCAGATTTGTCTTTTTTCTTTGTGAGCGTGCTATTGTCCTCAATCATATAAATGAAATACACAACTGGAATTTTCATTTCTATTTTTTGAATCATGTTTCTGTTCCTGAAGGACTTTCCGTTGTATCGTTTGCAGTTTTTCTTTTTTTTGCTGATTTTCTTCTGGGTCTCTCTGTAATTTTCCACTGTAGGAACTTCACATTAACATGTGGTCTTTGTTATAGATTATGGGGTTTTGTGTTGGTTTCCATGGGGCCCTTTTTGCATTTATGACAAGTTTCTGCAAACAAACTTTGACTGGATCCTGTTTGGTATTATTGGCTCAAGCATCAAAGTACAGTTGGCTTAGAATAAAGTACTAAACTAGTGGCGGGATGCAGTAAATCACATTTAATCCAAAACTATATAGTTCAGACAAATAAATACGTATTTCAATTCAAAAACTCATTTTGCAACCAAATTATTGAATGCATGACGTATGAGCTCAAAAGCAAAGACATTTATATCTCCATGGAAAACACAAATTTATGACTTCATCTTTCCTCATGTTTGATGGTGATACACATGCACATAAATAATCAGATTCTACCTCATTGACCTGAATATATCTATTTTTTTTTCCAAATTGCAAGCAAGCACAATTAAACAAATTTTGTCTTTATTTTTTTGTTATTCTCTTTAAATCATATTCTTTCTTTAAATATATATATTTATATATCTATATCGATATCTGGATATCAATATAGATATATAGATATCTATATACAGATATATATATATATGCATTGACTTTTTCATTCATAGTTGAGAAATCATGTAATCTACCACGGCAACTGTTCAGCTGTGAAAAATGCCTGGGTGGACCTAGCCCCGCCTTCGAGGCCCAGCTCCTCCTCAGAGCTGCAGTTTCCAAGCTTACATATTACAGCACACTTCCCTGCCCACTCAGCTCCTTCAGATTAGCCAGCGGCAATTAGCAGCGGAGCTTCAAAAAGGCCTGGAATTTTTAAAGGGGCAGAGGCCTAATTTTGAGGCACTTAATTATAAAGGGAATTTTTAAAGTCATATTTGATATAACATTTTTTAACGACTGAAGTTAAAAGCTCTTTTAAATCAATCATCTGTTTTTACAGTTGCTTTTGAAACATTATAAGTGACACGTAAATCAATATTTTGACAAATTGTAACAAAGCAATTGATGACTGTGTGTTCTATGACTTTGCATTTTTTGTGACATAAATAAGCTTGAATGTTTTATTGATTAATTGATTGATTGATAGATGGATTGTGCTACAAAATGGCACTATGTCCCAGGAGAAAACACAATACCGCCCCTTCAAAACTCAAATTATTTCTGTTGTACTTAAACTGTTCCATTCTGAGATCATTTTAACTTGTTCTAAATAAAAATGAATCGTCTTCATCTGGGTCCAACAACAGTCCAGCTCAACCAGTCCAGGGCCTGCAAATGGGCCCTGTGTCGCGTTTTGGACACCTCCATTCTGCATCAATAGGTGAACATGTTCTAGTAATAAACAGAAGATTTAACAAATGTGCTACATTTTTCACATGACTGTCTTTCTCCTCTTGGGTTCCCATTCAGTGGGGAAATTCATCTGGCAAACATTCTGCTCGCTGCCTCAACTGCTTGTCTTTCATGTTCGAAAGAAGACGAGCCACAAGTCCGGTAAATGAGTGACTGAATCTGCCTTCAAGAACCGGCTTTCCTGCATGTTTGATGATGGCACCAAAATACCTTCAGGAATTTCTGATTCATCTGAGGACAAACCACAGTGAATCAGCGCACGCTTGTCCTGGAGACAAACTGAAACGTGTCTCGCATTGACAGAGGTGAACTCCTCAAACTCGGCATTCCCGCATTCGGCAAACGTTCCTGATTCCTGGGAGGGAAAGTCAGGTGAACGCGACTGGTTTTGGAAGCCGTTGAACTTGTTTGTTGTGGAAATTTCCACATATTTAAATGAAAATGTTCTGCATCCATCTTTGTCTTCTGTTGGAAGGTTTGGTGGACAAATGAAACGCTTTAGGTCCAAAATGACTTTCCAAATTGCTGTACTGCTGGTTTTGAAAGACATCCAGCAGACTGAGGAATATGAAATACATTTTGCTTTAGTCGTTTGTCAAAATCCTTAAAATGTATTTACTCAACACATATATTTGCCTGTTTTGCTAATGCCTAACTGCCGTATGGCAGATATTATCCATCATAGCCACAGTTTTACTCTTTGTTATGAACACAAAAAAAAAAACTGGAAACATTTTGAAACTGTCGGGACGACATAATGACTCTATAATTAAAAGCATTTTTAACCACTTGAGCAGTTTGGGTTGAAAGCCAGTAACAGCACTAACTTGCTACAATCCAAACATGACTCTATACATGTTTGGATGTATAGAGCAATATACAGTATATAAACACTGAATATTTAGTGTTTATTGAATCCAGAGGTTCATCCCGGCTGAATGATTTCCAGAAACAGTTCCAGGCAGAACAACGTTCAATCACCACATGGAGGAATAACAGAAATGTTTGACTTTCAATCTTTGTTTTTTTTTGTTGTTTTTTTTGTTATTCAAAGTGTTATTTCCAGTTTGGAAAAAAAAAAGGATCACGCAACACAATAAAAAAAAAAAGATTTTTTTTTATTTTTTATTATTATTTCAACTTAAGAATTGAAAGCACATGTTTGTATTTGCCGAGGATTTATTTATTTATTTTCTATAATCCTCCCTGGATCAAAATGTATATTTAGAGGTTTTTATATTTACTAACAGCAAATTTACATAAAATCTTTTGAAGTGGAATATCATTGCTTTATTACAGGGTGGATTGCTACATGTTTTATGAGTCTCTGGCAGAGAATTTTCATTTTATTAATTTGTTCAGACATCTTTGCACAACAAAAATGTGATTCACAGCTTCATGAACAAGTGTTGCAGTTTCACTGCATCAAGGCCACTCAACTGCACAGCTACAAACTGTAAAGCCAGTTTGTAGCAACTGGACAAATTAAAATAGTGGAGCCATCCGTTATTTAACTTTTTAGCACCATAATAAGTTATTAATATGAATATAGGGTCTTGAACCTCAGTTCTTTATGCTGCAAAGTATTCATCCGAAGCATCTTGACGGTGAAACATATTTGAATGTTTTTACATGGAGGTTGCCATGGTGTCCTTTCCTTCACCACCCCCCTCCCTCCACAGTGTGTTTGTTTGTCGTTCAGCCAATCGTGTCCAGGTGTCAGCCATCTAGTTGCTCCAAGTCAGATAAGAAATGTCAATGTGTTGCAAATGTGTCTTAAATTGAGACAAATAGTGTTGACTTTGCTTCTTTTTTTCCTCTAAGTTTAACTTTTAACTTTTCCAGATGTTCGAATAGTTGCCTGATTTTTCACTTTTGCACAAAAAAAAAAATTAAATAAAAATAAATAATTTAAAAAGATAAAAAATCTGACATTACCTTGAAACTTTTTCAGAGTTCTGCATCTGGCACCATTAAAAACTCATTTTATTGGAAACATTACCTGATTACATTTGGGAAATAAAAGACTCTATCGTCACCTTGCTAAAATAATGACCCTAACCACCTTTTTTTTTTTTTTTTTTTTTTTATTATGATTATTATTATTTGCTAAAATTATTTTAGGCAAACAACAACAACAAAGAAACGCTTTTTATTTCATTGTCTCTTCAAAGTGCCCCAGTTTGTGCAGGTGAATCTAATGTTAATGATGCAACTCATTTAGAATGGACATTCATAATAATAATGATAGTACATGTTATGTGTACAGAGCACTTACCTACATCAAACACTTACAAACAAATAAAGAAATTATTATTTATGTGTTTAAACTTGGAGTCTGAGAAAATAAAGAAGTTGGCTGGTGGAGAAGCAGGTGAGTGAATGACGGGTTCAGCGAGAAAGCGCTGGGAACTGGTTGCTATAGGGAGGAAGACAACAACGGCCTGTGTGTGTCAGCTTTAGGGATGTTAAAACACAGAAGAAGGTAGACTTGACAGCTAAACAATCTGGCACCGGCCTCAGGGAGTCTGTTCCTCTTAACGTGCCGCCTGACACGCCGCATCTGCGACAACACACCCGTCACTCACACTGTGCAATGAGACAAGGTGAGGAGAGACGTGCATGAACCATTAACCTGTGGAAACAGAATCAGGATTTCTATAGAGCTTCAGAAATGTTTGATTGTTTGCCATATATGCACTTAATCACAATGAGTCTGGAAAACCTAAATCCGACGCTGAATGGACTGAAATTATGCAGCGCCTATTCCAATCATTCAAAGCCATTCACACTCACATTTATGTCAATACACAGATCTGTAGGGTTAAGTGCCTTGCCCACGGGCACAACAACAGATGACAGGAGGGATCTAATGCACATTTGCAGATGCGTCCTTGCTAGTCAGCCCTAAGAAAATCAAACAGGAGTGGATCTTTATCAGACAACACTGATTTTTGAATAATATGTTTCATCAATATTTTTTTCTGTATTATTGAATTATACAAAGAGAATCCACGCTTCAAGTGCAGGTACCACTACGCTGTATTTCGCTAAAAGAACAGAGGAAGCTCATCTAAACCTTGGGATTGTATAACAGTGCTCAAAACAAAGCTTTTGCCTTTGAAAAAGAAAAAGGTTCATTGCCGCTCCCCACTCAGGATAATCCAGCAGACGTCCAAACAGGACCGGCTCTCTAAGCAGCCAGTACAGAGACTCACCCTGCTGCTGCCTCTCCTTCCTCAGCAAAGTCCATACAGAAAACACAGTCTTATAAAAACCTGGAAGAGAAGAAGAGTTCAGTTTACTGGAGTCCATCAGAGAAAGAGGCAAATCCAGGCCCATGCCGCCACATCTTCGAAGGATGCCGCATGATATCTCCCTCCACACCAAATCTGCAGGTCCCGCTAGCAGTCTCTGAATAAACTGGAAACGAAAAGCAGCGCCTCTGCTGGCCAGATGGACCAGGCCTTGTCCTCCTTCTTCTCTTGGCAGAAAGAGAACGCTTTGAGGAATCCAATGTAGCTTGTCCCAAAAGAAATCTACCAGAATCCTTTGAAGATTCTGGTAGAATCTTCAAAGGATTCTACCAGAAAAAGACCGTGGAGGATCGACACACATCAGCCGGCGCCACATGATGGACGAAACCAAGTTATTTACAACTAAAACCCGTCCTCTATAAGACATTTTGGGTAAAATCCATTTCCATTTTAAAAGCCGACCCTTCACATTTTCCAAAACATTTTCCCAATTCTTCTCCACAAACGTGTCATTGCCCAAAAAAACACCCAAATACTTAAAACCACCTGTCCTCCACACCAAGTCTCCAGGCAGACTGAGTCGATCCTCCAACCTACGTCCAACCATTAGAGCTTCACTCTTCCCCCAATTTATCTTGGCGGACGAGATGCAACCAAAAAGAGACACAGTGTTAACCAAGACATCAATATCCTCCTGTGATTTCACAAAAACTATTAAATCGTCAGCATAGGCAGACAAACGTAAAGAAACTTTACACCCGGGAATAGAAACACCATACAAATCTTTTCGCAGCTTGTGAAGCAAAGGTTCAAACGCCAAGGAATACAGCATCCCTGACATAGAACAGCCTTGCCTCACTCCCCTTAAAACCTTAAAAGAAGCACTTAAGCCTCCGTTGAGTTTTAGCACACTCTCAATGTCACGATATAAAACCTGGATCTTAGCTATGAAACCAGGGCTGAACCCAAAAGCAGACAGAGTCTGCCATAAGTATTGGTGTTCAACCCGGTCAAAAGCTTTTTCTTGATCTATTGAAATCAGACCAATATCTATGCCCAATGAGCCGGAGAGTTCCAAAACATCTCTAATTAAAGTGACATTGTCACTTATCAACCTGCCGGGCACACAATACGTCTGATACTTGTGAATGACAGAGGACATCACTTCTCTCAGTCTGATCGCCAGGGCTTTGGAAAAGATCTTGTAATCCGTGCATAACAAAGAAACCGGTCGCCAGTTCCTTAAATCTTGCAGATTTAAGGAAGAGAGAGGCAGCCACCCTCTCTGCAAGCTGTCTGTGATCACTTCCAACAAGTCTGCGCCGATCACCGACCAAAAGGACTTGTAAAAATCCACAGGAAGACCGTCCATGCCTGGGGATCTCCCACTCTGTAGGCTCATTAGAGCAGCATGCAGTTCGTGCAGCATGAGCTGAGCCTCCAGCTTGCCATTTTCCTTGTTATCCACCTGAGGAAGTCCTTCATAAAAACCAGAACTCACATCCGGAGCCTCCAAATGTCCACTTTTATAAAGGTCCTCATAAAACCCGACAGCAAATCTCCTGATGTCAGATAAGCCAGAAATTGTAGAACCACAGTCAGATTTCAAGGAGTGAATAATCCTTCTTTGCCCGTTCTTCTTTTCCAGCCCAAAGAAAAAGTGAGACGGGGCATCCATCTCTGTCACATTCAGGAAGCGTGATCTAACCAGGGCTCCTTTTGCCGCTGTGCCCAACAGATTGGCCAAAACGGCCTTATTAGCTTTGAGGGAGTCCAAAAGCCCTCGGTTTCCTGTAGAGGCCGCCAAAACCTGCAACTCTACTATCTGAGTCTCCAGGTCCCTCATAGATCTGGTTAAATCCTTCGTGACATTGCGAGTGTACTGCAGACACAACTGCTTAATTTGGCACTTGCCATAATCCCACCACTGTTGGATACAAGAAAAAACCGATTTAATGTGTCTATAACTGGCCCACAAATATTCAAAGGCTGATCGAAACGCTCCATCATTCAGAAGAGCCGTATTAAAGTGCCAGTAAACGCTCCGTATTCGGACATTCTTGATAAACACAGAACAACAAACCAAACAGTGATCAGAAAAACTCACAGGAAATATTTGACAATCTTTAAAAATATTCAAATGATGTTTGAATGCATAGAAATGATCCAGCCTCGCCAAGGACAAAAAATTCTCCCTGGAGTGACTCCATGTATACTGTCTCCGATTCCTGTGAAAGGACCTCCACACATCCGAGAGGTCGGAGGTCGCAGTCAGCTGCCTGAGCCTCCGAGAGGATGCGGCGTGAGGCTCTGAGTGATTCCGATCGACCGACGGGTTCTCAGTGCAATTAAAATCTCCACACAAAAACAAAAAATCCCCCTCATTACAATTTTTGACAGTGTTCCCCAGAATGTCTAGAAGCAGCATTCTGTCCATCCATGAGGATGGAGCATATACATTGAGAAAAACCAAAGTTACATTTTCATATTTGACTTTGACTTTTAACAAATGACCCTCAATTATCTCCTCTGCCTCGCAAGAAAGAGGCAAAAAGTTTTTTGGAAAACACAATCCCCACCCCACCACTGCTACTGGACTTGTGGTTGAAGAAGACCTCCCCTCCACACTCCTTCTGCCAATCACTCTCGTTGTCCGCAGTGCTGTGTGTTTCCTGAATTAGCATTATATCCACTTTTTTGAAAGCCATCAGTTCAAAAAACGCGGCCCTCTTCACTGCATCCCTGGCACCATTTAAATTTAGTGTGCCTATTTTAAACTCACACATGGACATGAAAACACAAAACAAAAAACACAGATAAACAAAACAAAAGAAAATGTCCCTAAATATCTTCATCCTCATCAGCAGTACTTGCTTGGGCTTTCACTTTCAATATTAATTTCTTTAAACGATAAATTTCCTGATCCGTCAACACATCATCCACCAAATTTCCAGTTTTCTTTGTTAAGACCCGAGAGGACTCAATAAACATCTTTAGATCTGGAAAGTATTCCTCAACTTTAACCAGCCTGAGTCCTTTCATTTTTTGTAAAAACTTCTTAATCTCAGGGGAAGAATACAGATTCTTTTGGACCTGGCTGAAAGACAGACCCACTATCAGACTCCAAACTGTGTTCATCAGCTTTGTTTGCTCTCTTCGGTCTGAGGGTTTTACTGCTGCTAGCAGCAGGTTCAGAACTTTTTCGTTTCTGGGAGGATTTCAAAAACTCTTCATCCATCATACTGTCATCTTCACACAAGCTTTCACAAAAAGCTTCGTCAGTTCCCCTCTCCCCTGGATCTACATCCAAACTCCTCTCAGATTCATCTTGTCTCGCATCACTGTCGGCCACATCCACTTCAATCAAATGATCATCATCAATAAAGGTTTGCCGCTCAGGCTGTTCTTCTGCAGAAGCAACAGAAGGACCAGCAGAAACCCCAGCAACATCAAAACCTTCACTGTCTACCGTCAAACCGCTCTCAGCGCCACCGCGCGCCGCTTCAGCGGCACCGCGCGCCGCTTCAGCGGCACCGCGCACCGCTCGGCGGCACCGCGCGCCGGTCCGGCGGCGACGAACGCTCCCCAGCGGCGCCGCGCGCCGCTCCGGCGGCAACGCGCCCCGCCTCAGCGCCGCGGCCATCATTGTCACCACCACCATCATTCACCTCCTGTGTTGTATGTTTCTCTGGACATGCTCGAATCATATGTCCTTCCGCACCACACCCAAAACATTTCATGTTCTCCGACGATGCAAACACCATGTAATTAAAACCGTCCACCTTGAAATTCAAAGACAGGTTGAGTTCGTTAGCCGAGTCCTTCACAATCATAAATACCTGTCTCCTATGACACACCACATGTTTGAGAAGCACAGATTTGCAACCTAAAGAAATCATTTTGATGGGTGAAACTAGCTGACCATACCGTGACAATTCTTTAACCAGGAGGTCATTTTTGATAAACGGGGGGCCATTAGAAATAATAATCTTCTTAGCAGGACTAACCAACGGGAGCACCGGCGTGAAAGTGTCGTGAATGACAACACCCCTCTCCACCAAATCATTAACCTTAGATGTAGCATCGAGAAAAATCACAATTGCACCATTCATACGAGAAGCAGATTTCACGCTATCACAACCTACCACTCCTCCGACAGCCAAGGCTGCTTCTTCTACTGAACTATTTACTGTGGGGGTGAGTTTTACAGCATGTCGGCGTGTTAACTTTTCAAACTCGGCACCGCCCTCCATCACGGGCATGATGCCAAACGCCAAACCAAACCGGCAGCAAAAACTACCGGTTTAGGTCGGAAAACAGACCAGAAAACAAACCAAAGAGTAAGAGACAGTAATAAGAAGAAAAAAAAAAGTCGAAAGAAAAAAAACACTTACAAAAGTAAAAAGTAGAAAGAAATGCACAAAACCACTCAATCAGATCCACTCCCGTCTCCAGCTCCATTCACTCTGCCATTCTCACAGAGAGAGAGAGAGAGAGAGAGAGAGAAGGCACAGGAGGAGCAGAGGAAGTCACAAGTTAATTATCAAAACTTTCTCTACACTCTGAAGAACATAAAAATGTTGTTGTTACATTTATTAATTTATTTACTTCGATCAGACAAAAAGTAAAAGAAAATTTAAAAAAAAATTAATTATCATTCCCAATTGACATGTAATTTTGCATTATCTGTTCGAAAAGGAGCAGGTAGAAGATACAACATCTAATGTTTTCCTGCCTCCGTCTTACTCTTCGACTTATGTACATTTAAATACCCAAACGCGTGTGTGTGTGTGTGTGTGTGTGTGTGTGTGTGTGCTATAAAGACAGGATATTTCAGGACATCATCGCATGTTTCTGTGTTAGTCTCATGCAGTTGTTCTCCATCTCTCTCTTTTTTTTGCACCTTCTGCAATTGTAGAATGTGCATTTAGTCTGTTTTAACTTGTTGCAATGAAAAAAAAAACCAAACTACTTTCCTACAGAAAAACAAGGTGACTAATTGAAAAGACGAGGACATGGTGCATTTCAGTGAGTTCACTTTTAATTTTAGAAAGTAAAGACATGAATGGAGTTTGTGTGTCACTGTTGAGGTTTAAACAGGTTATTGAGACGAAAAGGACACAATAAACAAAATATTTTAACTCGATTTGGACGCTTAATTGAATCCTTTTTCTGACGCTGGAATGTTCTAGATGTCACCAAATGACCTTTTACGAGTCTCTTATCTGGACAGAGTTTCAGAGGAGCGTTCGCAATAATGGAAATAAGAGAGGTATTGTAGTTCTGGATGCGTCTCCATGCAGCAAATCTGTCCTGACAGCAGCAATAAACACACTCATCTGCTTTCCAGAAAACATCCAGATGAAATCAATAAAAAAAATAAAAAATAAAAAAAATCTAAATGTTTTCTTTGAGTTTCTCAGGTACATTTACATTTTTCAGTGTTTCTGGAGAAAGATTTAGGGCTTTCTCTGTTGAAGACTGCAACTGTAATCCAAAGTGCTGCGTGTTTCAAAGCGTGCAGATCTCGTGAAGTCGAACGTTGGAGAGTTGGAAATTTGTCTGAGCCATGGCCATCAATTTATTTTTTAGAGCGACTTAGCTCATGCAAACATTATTTTAGCCGCTGCCCAGATATGAAGGCTCCTTCGGGTTTTTTAATGATGCTGTTATCAGCCTCTATCGGGGCAGACTGAGCTCAGTGATGAAACAAAGCAAATGCGCACCAAGTTTTCCACGACCCCAGTGAAGTGTCAGAGTGAGGCTTGGACGCAAAATTGTGAAATTGATACATTTGATGAAAGCAAAGCATGTGAGATGCTGAAGCTCCTCGATAAGCCGTCAGCTTGGTCCAAAGGCCTGATTAGCTCTCTTTTTTTTTTTTAGTTATTTGTTGCTGATTAATCATTTTGCAGAGCTTTGAACATTCTCAGATTAAAGGTCAGGGACTCAGTTTACATCTTTGTTTCATTATCTAATGGATTCAGCTTCGTCTATGAGAACGATGGGCGTGTCAGGAAATTACGTCTCATCAAATCGGCCCTTAGGCTAGCTGAGGGCGTAAAGCAGAATGTTGGAACATAAGTAAACAACTTCTTTACTAATAGTCTTATAGAGTAAGATATTATGCAAAATATTTCAAAAAATGAGTAGAACGCCTCATCGGTCTACTGCTCCTCTGCTCAGTGTTAAAGGAACGGCAGGTTCGGTTAATAGCCGAGTTTCTGTGTTGCCTGGAAAATTAGGGAATTTGATCACATTTCCAGGCCTGGTCTTCCTTTCCTTCCTGCTTTGTGTCCTTCGTTTATTCGATTCTTCCCCATCACCACCTTTCCTTTCTTCCGGTTTCTTTTTGTTTTAAAGAGGTGGCGTTACGTATTTTCCAGGCACATAGAGCCATTTCATTGCACAATAAAGTAACTATTTCCTTCAGTTGTTATGAAAATATGATTTAAAAAAAAACTTTGACTTTGCAACTTAATATCTTGAAATTAGGCCCCTGTCTCTTTAAGAACTCCTGCTCTTCCGAAAGCTCAGGCTCCAGGTATATAATGAAGGAGTAGCATTATAACAGAATGTAAAGCTCAAAACCTTTCCATCATGTTAAAGGATGTTGCTCCTGGCATTAGTAAACTTTGAATTGGGGGAAGATGACTGGATGGCTGCTTATAAGCTGCAATCCCCTTTCATCTCCTGCCTCTTCTCTGCTTTTCTAGGTGCCATCAATAAACATTCAGGAACACAGAAATATCAGCCAACGCTTTTCATAAATCCATAAAGGACTGAGAAGTTGAAAACCGAATCTGGAAAAGTCTGGAATTTTTATGTGGAAACGTTGGGAGCCCTGTAACATCAAGCAACATGTTGTGTTGTACATTTTGGTAGTTTAAATTTACAAAGTTCTGACTTCTGCTTAAAAATCACAATATTGATGAGACAGTGTTCAGAAGTCATGCCACTGCTTACTCTGGTGTTCTGGGGGGTTTTTTGGACTCCATTATTCCAAGTGCAAACATCAAGAACTGATGAAGCACGGTAGTAATTGTGACTGTTTTGAGACTCCCTGCCTTCCATCATTCTCTCTTGCATCCTGCCCGGCTCCTTGTCTTGATCTCTTCATCTCTTCATGTCTCATCGGTGAGTTTGTGTTTTATCACAATTAAAGTCCTTTTCACCGCCTCTTGCTCCCGAATTCCTGTCTGCACTTTGGTTCTGCTGCAACCACACTGCAGAACGTTCCCCCTCTCGCAAATAATCTAAAAGGGGTCGCCCATCACACATCATATTCACGCTTTAGATATCTCGTAGCTACTATCCATGTCGACTCCTTGTGAAAACAGTTTGAAAAAAAATCCGTCCCGCTGTCCGTAATCAAAATTAAATGAACTACATTTTCCATGCAAACAAAGGTGTAAACTGTGTCTTACTTTAATTAAATAAATTGCAACTAGTTTGAGGTCAAGCGAACAAACACACACGGGTGGGCACACAAACACACACAGAAACACTTCATTTCTTCTTAAGCAGACAGCACTTCTCTTTATGGTCCCTGCTGTCAAAAGAGGTTTTGTGGGAATGCTGGAAACTTTAAATTGATCGAAGAAACACAATTTTAATCTGCTGGTGATGAACACACAATTGCAGAATGTTTTCAGTACATCCTGGAAACATTTTTCAAAGGCTTGTTGACATCCAGACATTCTGAACATCTGCATTTTTTGTTTTGTTTTGTTGTTTTTTTTCTTCTTTTTTTAGCGTTGAATCCAGCCTGTTGGCTTTATGTGAAAGAGATTAATGGAGCCTGTTGGATTTTTCCTAACTATGTTGGATCCCAGTAGGATCTTTCACCAAAGTTCCTAGAGCCGGTACCAGTGACTCTGCATTGAAAGGACAACCAATCAATCAACCAATCAATTTGTGAAACATAACAGCAAGCTGCAAAGTCCCAAATCTATATTTGTGGGTCAGTGTTTTGCAAAAGTAGCTTCACATTTCACATTTCAAGCTTTTTCACATTTAATCACATTGACACAAAAAAAACAATACAGAATTGTGTTTGTTTCAAGGCATTTTATGTGGCCTACCCACACATAATGGGTATTTTTTTCATTTTGTTTTTTTTTTAGAAATTTTTTTGCAAATGAAAATTTCAAAAGTCTGCTGTGCATCTGGATTTCTCTCCCCAATTACACACTGGTAAAATTTGGTGTGCCTCAATTTTACTGGTCACACCAAATTTGCCTGGACAAATTACCTAACCTGTATAAAATCAGCTGTTCTGCCGAAACATCAGCACCTTCTCCGGCAAATAAAGTGTCATAAGGGTTCAGATATGAACTGCTGGTTCAGATTTTTACTTCTAAAACAAAAATAATATTTGTAATTTACATGTTCCAACCATACTGTACTTTCTTCCAATAAAATAAGTTGAAGTTCACGATTGCGGGGTCGCAAGATGTGAAAATAAAGGCTGAGAGAGCAGGAGTACTCGTAGGGTACATAGGATCAGTCTGAGTGGTTTTTGAAGTGGGGTTATGGGTTTGTGGGGGTGTTGGGGTGGGGAGGGTGGGGTATAATGCTACTTATGTAAAACAACAGTGTTGAAAGGAAATCTCAAAAGGATAAAATGAACAACAGGAGGCTTTAGAGTAATACCCCAGCTTTATCCCAGCTGCATCTGCTGGAGGGATTTACAACATTATACTGATTGCTCTACCAATAGTTGGCTGGTCGTTACATAACCTGCTGTGTAAATCTGCAGTGTGAACGCAAACGGGGGGAGTCTGTGAAGATTCTGGGAACTCCTCGGTCCCCCTTAAACCTCAGAAAGCACATAAAACTGTGTTTTCCGGAAGCGCTTAGCCTGCAGCGTTTGTTTCCGCAGGGAGATGAGATGTTCCTGGAAGATTAATGTCATGGCAGCAGCGTGGATCAAAAGCAATGCGTTTTGTCCGTTATCCTTTTTGGAGTACCCAGCGAAAAACCATTGCATGCACATAATCCGTTCTTTCTGAAGAGCGGTGTGAATTTCTGTTTGATTAAGAATGACTCCAAACCAGGCCGATACTTTGCTCCCTCTCAACCCCTCTGACATTATCTGATAAAACAAAGTGATCGATATCACAAAACACCAAGAAGATGCTGCTGAAATCGTCCTCCTCAAAATCTTTAAAACATATCTGAGCGTTAATTAGCCTGGTGTTTGTTAATGATCAACTTTTACCCGTGCAATAATAACAGACAAAACCGACAAGTTTTGTCTGTTATTATTCTTCAGGGGAGCGGTTCCAATGAAAACCGCTTAAAGCCATGCTTTTATTTCCATGGGAAAAACAATGTTCTCAGCTCTGCTGATAATTTTTTGCATAATGTGAAGAAGCAAAATAAGATCCAAGTACAAACAGTCTGACATGTATTTTAAGAGACGGCCCCTCATCTCTGTTTGTCTGTCTTGTCATGTTTTTTCTTCTTTAAAAAGAGGGGAGTTTGTTTTGGGAGCATTTTCTTTTGGTGTTTGGCGAAGCATCAGTAGAGTTTTGTTCTCATAGAGCTTGTCCAATTATTTATCAATCTGTTTTTCCATTTATCCCAGTAAGTCCTTTGTGGACCGGCAGCGGACATGTCTGCAGCGGTTAATTGACAGACTACACCCAGGACAGGTCACCGGTCCATCAGAGGACACGAAAGACACGTGTTGGATGGAGAGCCGTGCAGACGCATGCTCACACAGAGGAGAAATTCAGACAATCCAGCTGCAGTCGATGTGTTTCCATTGACCATAAAATTGTGGAAATTAGGATAATGGAAAACAACGGAACAATTTCAGAACAAAAAAATCACGGTTTTTGATAAACAAACATCATGAGGTTGTTTTTTGACTGTATCAAAATTAGCAGCATTCTAGCGCCTTCATATTTCACCATGGCAACAGTGTGTTCAGGCATTGATGCAGTGTTGGTTTTCTGCCACCCCGTGTTTTTCATGTGCACGTCCACTTTTGGTCTCTAACAAATCTCCAGGGTTTGACACCTGGTTGTCTGGTACAGCAGTCTGGTTCAATTGGGGAACCAAAATTGGTGAGCTTCTCTTCCACACTGCACTGCGTCAAACAAACCAAACCCTTTGAGAAACCTGTTTATCCCTTTGGCAGGGCTGACACTGGATCAACAAACCCTGAAGGAAAGTTTGATGCGAGGTGCATTTGGACCGTGGTGTGCATTCACACCTCGGTCTAAACAAGGCGTGAATGCATCTTAAGAGTCCGATTAAAACTCCAAGGTTTTACTTGATTCTTGTCAGAGCTGGATTGGATTGACATGGATCTGATGGAGTGAAACCCAGAAATCCAAACAATGTTGCTTCACGTTCAACGTCGATGTTGTTCAGTAGGAGAAAACGGCACCAAACTTAACAACGGTCTCTTGTGAAACTGTAGATCAGTCACACAAGCCAAGCACACTATTTTATCTCACTGTCTGAAAAATTTTGAGTTTGAGTTGGTTTAATTAGCTAAAGTCAGCAAAAAAAACACATCGTATGTTTCACTATCTTGTTAGCTCCCACGACTGCAGAGATTTATTGACCTCCCAACAAGCTTGTGGTGAGATGACGTCTTTCAGCTATGAAAGAGAATTACTGCTACTGACAAGAGGACGGTAATCTATCTTGTCGCTGAGTTTTTCTGGGAGTTTCTCTGGGAAAATTTGCCAAATTTATTTAATGTGGCGGCTGATTTTCTGAAGCTTTCTAAATGGAGTTTTAGGTCTGGGATAATTGCTGGCAAGTTTAAAGCAGCTCAACTCTCCAATCTAATTGTTTTAGATTAACTAACAGATTTAACTCTGCTGTGGCTTTGTATTTGTTCTAATCAAGTTTTTGGCTCTAAAAGCACTGAAAGGTCTCACTACATTCACTATATCTCGACATTCACTGAAGTGTCCGGGGTGTGGTGCAGGCTAAACCATTTCTCCTGTGGCTCCAGTCCCACCTAAGGCCCCTGCTGGGGTTTTGTTTTAGAATCTCCATGAATCTTCACGTTTTGTTTTTATTGACTTCCCTCATTCTACCACATGCTCAATACGTCATAAAACATTTTTATGCCTTTGAAGACTTCTAGATAACTTTCCATGGTTTTGAAAATTATATTTTTTACTTCCTTGGCGACTGTTTTGTGTCTTTTGGACTCGTTTTGGTTTTTGATAACGCCACTTCTGATGCTTTCAGACAGCTTCCTCGTCTTCGCAGCGTGAGAAAGAGACCGCATTCAGTTGACCCCAACAGAAAAAAACAAAAAAAACACAGTTTATTGGTTAATTTAGATCATGTAAACACTAAAAGCCTGTCCAAAATATGCACAGTGTGTTTAAATTGTTTTGTATGACTTAGATTCCTCAGAAGGCAGCAAAGGAAGTCTCCAGGTAGATCCTGGAAGTCCAGCACAACACGGCAATTCAACATCGTAAGTGTCAGAGTTACATGAGTGTTAACACTGCGGATAAAATAACACCAGCAGGCTATTTCCTTGTTGGAAAGTCTCTCTCAGAAGGGTTCCTCATAAATGTTTCAGCAGACATGCAGAGGTGGACATGAATCTCTCTGTTAGGTTATGGCTCCTCTCAAAGAAGAGCTTCCCTCAGTGGTTTGGATGGGCCAGGCAATCCTTTAACACTCTGTTCCCCATGACCAAAATGGGCAGGATGAGACTTCTTGTTTTTTTAAAACACTAATTTTTCCGGTTGCGCTTTTTTTTTTTTTTTTGTTGGAATGCCAAAATTTTCCACCTTTGTTTCCCGGGAGACGCTACAAATTGGAACGCAAGTGATTGTGACCATTTACAAGCTTTACTTAGATGATAATTTATTAGTGGTTTTAGACGTGTGGTGCAATCATGCAGAAAACTAACAATCCTCCGACGGCCTCCGCACTTATTAAATCTGAATCCACAAGAACACGGTCGGAATGTGGTGGAAGATTCACATCACGGATGACAAATCGGCATCAACTGTGCGATAAAATCTCTTGGAAATGTTTCGGACGTCTTGGAATTGGGAAGACATTCTAGTCCAACCTAGCACAAGCAAGATCTACCTAATGAAGTATAGCTTGCCAACTAGACAACAACATGGCAACAATAGGCTGTACACGCTACCTCCCTGTACATCACTCTGAAACGAATTAAAAGCTTTATCAAAATAGAAACTTTAAGCTTTCTATTTTGAATGCTTAAATATTTAAAGGTATATGGGGCGTCTGTCTCCCTTGCAGATTAAAACCAGTACCACGAGGATCAGTGGAAGCAATATTTCTACAGATGAAATCAGGAAATTGACACTGACAATGTGGGAAGGTCTTGTCTCGTCCCAATCCCACTCAAGCAGTGAAATGTCTCCAAAATCAGTACCGTGCAGCATGCAGAATCTAGCAGATCACTTCCCATTACTCGTCTGATATTCATAGCTTTTTAGTCATCTATTTTAAATCTGTTCAGTCTGTTTGTGCAGGCAGCAGTCCCCCGCCATGCCGTCCTATCTGTAAAAATAATTGTATCTAAAATTGAAAGTGTGTAATTTGTGTTGGTAACGGATTCATGTGATCCAGTGAGTCAGACTGCTGGGCACCAAGCGTATCGACTGGCATTCCGAGGCCTTGAGAAACTGCCATTGCAAGACAAATCATGTTATCAGGACAAAAAAAAAAGTTTCAGAGCTTTTCTTCTTTAAAAAAAAAAACAACAATCCATAGAACTCACATCCTCGATCGGAGGGACATCATTCTCACTGTGTGACAGAGAAGATTAAATCAGAAAGGAAATGTCTCCAAATGAAATGGAGTAAAGAAGGTAGTAAAAGTGAAATAACTCACTATTTTTCTTCTACATGGAGTTTGTCTGTTATCTTTGTGCATCTCTATGCCAACTTCCTCCCACAGTCTTGAGGAATCATCAACTGTATTTGTGAATCTGTCACATCTGGATAAGGTAAGCAACAAGGAGAACTTCTGTTTTCTTGGAGTTCAGCACAGGAAAGTTTTGAGTAAAGCACAATTCAATTTCATAGAGGCCCATCCAAAAAGAAGGATGGTGGAGCAGCGCCGCTGGGCTTGGTGGAGCGGTAGAGCTGGGTGTCATCTTGCATAGCAGTGAAAATGAAAACCAAATTTTCTGAAAACGAGACAGAGTCAGAAAAGACAGGTGATAAACAGCAAAGGACAGAGAACGAAACCCTGAGGCACTCCTGAAGTAACTAGGGAAGATTGTGACTTGAACTTCTTGAGCTGGACAAAGTGTTGACAGTCAGAGAGGGAAGCTTTGAACCATTTCAAAGCTTTGGCAGAGAAACTGAAGGAAGATAGTC
This sequence comes from Poeciliopsis turneri, assembly GCA_922788865.1. NCBI lineage: Eukaryota > Metazoa > Chordata > Actinopteri > Cyprinodontiformes > Poeciliidae > Poeciliopsis > Poeciliopsis turneri. The sequence goes on along the minus strand of CAKLNU010001107.1, from coordinate 2,172,660 downwards.
TGTGAGAATCATTCCCCTCCTTCATGTTCTCTGTGACGATTCATTTCCCAAAGCTCAGCTCTGTCGGTGCCCACTGTCCTGTTTCATGAAGAAGAAATCCTTTGCGTCTCAGTGAGAGGTTTGCCGCCTGGGGTCGGAACGAGTCAAACACCCAGGTGCCAAACAAAGCTTTAAAGAGCACACAGAGATGGATCATGTTTCCCCAAAACCTGAAAGGTCCTTTGGTCTGCAGGAAGGAACTCTGACACTTCAGCATTTTCCACCCTGTTTGGTCTCAAACGTACAGGGGTCAAAGGGAATGACGAAGGTAAATAAAGCCGGTCCAGAGGAACGGCCTTTCGCTGGTGTGTGATGGTTGCTGGGAACCTGGAGCAGAGAACCTGTCCGCTACTTTGAGTTTGATCCAGTCATCTGGAGTCACAGGAGTAACTTTGCTACATTCACTTAATGAGCAGTCAGACTAAAATCAGGGGTAATACTGGAAAAAAAAAAAAGAAGTTTATCAGGTTAAAAAGAATAAATTGGTAACTTCAGACAAATAAAAGCTGAAAACAGAAAAAAGAAAATCGCATTGATGGAAAAAAGCTGTCTTGAGCTCCCTAGTTGTAAATCCTGTGGATGTTTGGCTTGCTCTAATTTAACGCCTTCTTAACTTCAGTCAGCGCGAAGCACTTTACAATCTGTTCCTCATTCAGCAGTTCACACACACTTACACACCAAATGTGGCAGAACTGCTGTATGAAAACTTTCATGCAACTGACTCTGAACTCTTCAGCAGACACCTCTGCTCACAGAAACGTTTGGGATGTAAAGTCGTGCGTGAAAAATGATATTCAGGACTTGATAGATGCTAACACGTTGATGTGGGATCTGTTGTTTTGTTTGTCTTTTTTTTCATCTGTGGAAAAGTGATCCGATTACGATCATGGCGTATTAAGGCCTCTGTAGATGGAAACACAAATAGGAGTAACTTTCCACCAAAAAAATCTCAAACGTTTTCTAGAAAGAAATCTTCTGGGAATAAAACATTGGGAAAGTCAAACATTTTTGACTTTATATCCCCTTGTAGTGCCATTAAGATGCTCCATTTGACAAGCAGATGCCTGCATGAAGGACTGTCACATGGTGGATTTGCTATGTTGATTTTCAGGCTGCTGGACTTCATAAAGTGACTGGTGCATTTATACAGCAATCAGCATTTGATTAAGGTTTGTGTGGTGGATGTTGGAATGAGGTTCCTAAGTGGTTAACTTCACCCTCAAGGAAGCTTTCTAATACTCTAATCTGTGGTCATGAGTTATTTTAAGATCAGTCTATGAATGAAAATCATAGATTCTGGTACACTGATTCTATTCAAGACTGTGACAAAAACACATATTAACATATTACATAGAAATGTAATAAATCCTTCATCATTCGCTCATCATATGAGAGTTTTCAGGGGTGTGTTGTTTTTCCTAAACACAAGCAGAGTTTGGAGCTACAGATGTTGGTCTGTGTGTAAAACCCCGAAATGTATTGCTACTTATTAAAGACGGCTTGTTGAAACGTAGATGAGCCAGGTGTGTGACTCATTTACGTCACGCTTTGATGATAACTTTTCTAATACTCTAATCTGTGGTCATGAGTTATTTTAAGATCAGTCTATGAATGAAAATCATAGATTCTGGTACACTGATTCTATTCAAGACTGTGACAAAAACACAGTACATAGAAATGTAATAAATCCTTCATCACTCGCTCATCATATGAGAGTTTTCAGGGGTGTGTTGTTTTTCCTAAACACAAGCAGAGTTTGGAGCTACGGATGTTGGTCTGTGTGTAAAACCCCGAAATGTATTGCTACTTATTAAAGACGGCTTGTTGAAACGTAGATGAGCCAGGTGCGTGACTCATTTACGTCACGCTTTGATGATAACTTTTGCCATCAAAAGTTAGGTCCAGAGCAAGAGATTCCGTCTCACTTTGCAATTTGTGATCTGTCGACTGATGTAGAAAGAATCTTGCTAATATTTTCAACAACACAGGCAATTTGTGGTAAGATTCATAGCCACAAACTCGCATATTACACAGTTCAAAGATAAATGTTCTCAGTTGGGTAAGATTTCGAATTTCAACAGCACCCACGCTTCTAGGAAGCCATCTTTTTTCAATAGCATAAGGATCCGACGCGTAGAACAAGGGGCTGGTTTTAACTAGACTAGGACACACCGTAAGTCAGCAAAAAAAAAGTGAAAAACCGTTTTTCATTTTCCTTCAGATTAACAGTTCTGCTCTACTTTGTGTTTGTTTATCAGATAAAATCACTGGGTTCTAATATTAGAGAGCCCCTTACAGGACATGGACAAAAATGTTTCTTTTGTTTTACCTCGCAAAAGTATTGCATTCCCCAGCAATAAGCAAATACAGCCTCGTATATTTTGTTTACAGCCACAAATGTCAATTAAATATTTCAAATATGTATACATTTAAAGAGCCTCAGCGAAAACATGTTTATATATTCTTAAGTTTGGTGTAAAAAAAAAAAAACATTTTTGAAAATTTACATTCATGTTTGTTTGTGTAAAGTTGAGATGCACATGAAAATGGCCTGTTGTTAACGATGGCCACCGTGAGGAAGACTTTCTCTACTTAATTAGGTCACATGAACTGATCAGTACAGTATTGAAAATGAAAACCTTTGCGGGAAAAAGTTCCCTATGGGGCTCGTATAATATGACAGAATGTGAAGAAGTTAACAAGTTATGGAACTTGCATTAAGGGGTCTTGCGAAGGTCTATAATTGCAACAAATGGTTTCTGTGTCACTCTGCAGTCCTCATTTGAATGGATCTGGTTTGAAAAGAGGGAATCTGGGTAACTCTCCTCTGAGTGTCGTCTGCCTTCCAGACGTGGGATGTTGGATAGAAAATAAAGAGCTGTATCTTTTGATGCATCTCCGTCCCCTTTGCTCAATCCCAACTTTGATTATGACAATGCAAAACTCAGCAGGGCTACAAACGCTGATGCTCCGGCAGTTTCTAGAGCAAGAGTGCTCAAGACCAGTCCTTGAGAGCCACAACACTGCAACTTTTAAGTACATTGTTTCTGTAACACACCAAAGGAGTGGCTGGTTACCAGTTAATTTACTGCTGGGAGGGAATTCAGCCTTTTGACTTAAGTGTGTTGGAGTAGGGATGCAAAGACTGGACTTGGGCACCTTGCAGGCTGGCTTCTGTTCCTTGATATCCTAACCAATTCACCTTGATTTGAGCAGGGACTCATGCTAACTTGCACAAAGTCGTTTCAGCTAACATGCACTAGCTAAATAAGGGCTTAGCTAGTGAAATATTTCAAACCGGCCTGGTGTTGCCATGACGCAACTACGTCAGTAAGAGCCAATTATGATGCTTCAGATGAAGTATGGGAGAGCATTTTCCCAGTGAAAACTGTAGATAGACACAGACTGCTGCAACTCAGTTCCACAGAGTTGGAATTTTATGTGAGAGAAAAACGTTTGAACATAATCATGATGTTTGATCCCACTTTATTTAATATCCACCACCGCCATCACCAAGGGTCTTATAAAAACCTCAGATTGTTATAAAAGAACAAAGAACATTTGAAAATGAGGTAAACCCCAAAACATAAACTGGATCATTGGTTGTCCATAGTTGTACCTTCTTTATGGGACACACTGTTAACACTGTCTGAGACAGGCTTTGAAAAAATAGATGATGGAACTTATGCTTGACATGGTCAAAGAAAATAAAAATAAAACATAACGGACACAAAAACACACACTGCCAAAGCTTTTCCCTGCAGTGTATGCAATGTAAAGCTAATAAATAACACTGGATATGAAACCCTGATTATAGATGTAGGATAATATTTTCAGGGCTAGAAAATGAATGCATGACAAGGCCTTAAGTAATACCTCACTGATTCTTACAAACTTCTTCTGTGCTGCCTCAATTATTAAAATCATAAACAGATCCGGAGGAGAGAAAGGAAGAACATCACAAGAGCTGCAATTACCATGATTAGCCTGTGAGAAAAAAACTGCATACCTTTGAAGAGCGTAGAGCATGTCGCATTGGTACACCGACATGCTCGACTAGGTTTAGTGTTTTCGATGAGGCAGCCCTGTTAAAAGGTGCAAAAATGTTTTTGGATGTCATTTTTTTTCAGGCTAGCTAGCTGGGGCTTATTTAGCGGTAGAGTGAAAAAGTAGGAAAATACAACTTGTTGGCACAGCCAAAGTCTACTCGTAAACATGAACCTGTCCAAAAACTACCCAAACGATTCTAAAACACCTATCGTCCAAATTATGTATTGGTTGCAGCGGGTTGTTACATCATCCTTATTGTGTAGAGAGGATGTAGGAAATCCATGTTTTGCAAATGTGCTAAGAAAATTCCCCTCCTGAGGCGGAAGGAGCTTTGGAAAATGAAAACACATGGCCAGTGCTAAGAAGCTGTGTGCGTCATTGTTAACAGTCATATAAAAATGGGTGTAGCCCATGTAGAAGCAATGTCCTCAGGACAGTTTATGAAGAAAAACATCCGAAACATCCACCTCTGATGAAGATACAGGACAGAACCCAGGCGTGAAAATGTGCCAAACAGATCAGGGCTAGCAGTCGGGAGGAAGACCCCCAACGAAACCGAGAAGGCAGCTGGAAACGGGATGATGTCATAGCAGGAAGTGCAGAGTGAGATCAATAAATATTAGCTGCTGTGACTTAGTGGGAGAGGTGTGTGTGTGTGTGTGTGTGTGTGTGTGTGTGTGTGTGTGTGTGTGTGTGTGTGTGCGTGTGCGTGTGTGTGAGGGGGGTATTTTGCTCACTGTGTGGTTTATTTTCAGCTATGAGCTGTTCTGCCTCAGAGAAGTCTAGGGGAACGCGTCACATCCTCTAATTGTCCCAGATACAATCATTCTTTTTTTTTTTTTTTTTTCAAACAACAGAAGAGGGAGTTACATCTTATTAAACACAAATCCAGTGGTAAACAATGACAACACATAGAGCAACAAAACAAAACAATGTGTGAAATTCACATTCAGTTCAAGCTCGCATCGACATCTGCGATGGGCAAGAAACAGATGATGTGTCCTGTAAAATTTTATGTGCATAAAGTTTCTAGTTTTTTGTTTTTTCCTTTTACAAGGACTGTGATTTGAAAAAAGAAAGAAAGAAACAAAAAGACAAACACTAAAAAATTTGGAAAGAAATCCCAGTTGATTAAGAATAAGCATGTTTTAAGAGGAGGGCTGACAGTCCAGTGCCAAACCACACCATGATCAATCGCCACTTAATATGCGCTCTATCTCCTCTAGTCTCTTCAAGGCTGCTGCCCTTTTTTCCTCTATATCTTTAATCTCTTTAGTGGACTTGCCCTTAGTCCGTTTGCCAGCCTGAGTGCTGTCCAAAGGTTCTGTTTGGTCTGCCCCCCCACCCCCGAGGACTTTTGCTGAGGATTTCCGCACATTCTTCTCATCCTCATCGCCCTTTCCGTCAGCATTGGCACCCCTCCCTTCCTCCTCAACCTCTTTCGTTGTTTCCTCTGCCGCCTGCAGCTTCTCCTCCTTGGCTGACACGCCGCCACCCTCCCTGGAAAGTGGTTCCCCTGCCGCTGTCATGGCGGCCATTTTACTGCGCACTATGCTCAAATGACGGCGCACGTACTCCTCGTTGGGCGCGAGGGCCAGCGTTTCCTCCAAGCACCGCTCGGCACGCGGCAAGTCCCGCTCTTCAAAGTAGACCACACACAGGTTATGCTTTCCTTGGACGTTGGTGGGGTCCATTCGCAGGATGCGTTCGAAGCAAGCTTTGGCGCCACGGGTGTCCTTCTTGTGGTTCATGAGGATGTCGCCTTTCAGAATCAGGCCCTTGACATGCTCCGGGTGGTGGCGGAGGAGCTCGTCCAGCACGGGCAACGCGTCCACCTCCCGCTTGGACTGGGAGTAAAGCAGAGCCAGGTTAAACAGCGCGCTGCGGAAGCCGGCCTGCAGGCCGATGGCCTTCCGCATCCAGTGCTCCGCCGCGGCATTTTCATTGGCATCCATGGCCAGCATGCCGAGGTTGAAGTAGCCATTGGCGTCATCGGGCTCCTCTTCCACGTAGATGAGGAAACGACGGTTGGCTTCAGGCCAGAACTTTGGTTCTCCTGGAAGGAAGCAGAAACAGTTGAAAAGCCAGGTCTCACCTGTCACCACATCTGCTTTCAATCTGAGCACACAAAGTCTGAGAAAATGTAGTTTTTTTGGGGGGGGTTTTGTGATTGTCTTCACTTGAAAATGAAAAATTCTTGAAAACCTGGCCACCTTCGAAATTAATATAGAGACTAAAACCTGATGTAAGAGTGACTGATAAAATCTCAGAAGAATTTTAAGCAAGTTTGTATGGAGCTAAATTGGAGCTGTGAAGCTTGTAAAAAAGATAAATACATAAAATTGAAACTGAAGAAGAAGAAATTTAAAATGTAACCCTCTCATGGTCTTAAGAGATGGGGTCTCTTGGACCCCACCGGGTTTTCAACCTTTCATGCCATAATCATTAAACTTAACAATATTTTACTCTATTTGTAATAAATTTCATGTAATATTCTAAGTTTTTGAGATGTACTAGTATGTGCCTTTCACACCAGTAATTCACACCAGTAATTATCATCTATAAAAATGTGCCTTTAAAGCGTGGATAATCCAGATATCACTGTCACATTTATGACAGAGTGATATCTGGATTATCCATATCATTTGTTACAAAGGTTGACTTGTCATTAGTCAACTTTTGTTGACTTTTGACGCACGCTCAGGAACGCTCAGTTCCTGAGGAAAACTCAGGAACTGAGCGTGGTGCAGAAAGAAAGTTTAACAACACCCCGAAGTTTACTGCTCTAAAAAGTAACCCAGCTTTGTAGAACAATGTACTACAACATCTGTCTCAGTGGCTAAACTTTCACTCTGTTGATCCGCCGTGTTAAACAACAGGTTTCTGTTGGTTTCAAAAGCAAGCTAAAGCTGCTTCCAGTCAAACCTGCTGGAAGTACAACACAACATTCGATGTTTTTCTTCTCACTTAGTCGATAAATAAAAGAAACTGACAGAAACTTGGCCCTGATCTCTCCAGCATAGGGGACATTTCTTCAGAACTTGGTTACACCCTAGAGGTAATAACAGGTTATTTTCTTCATTCATTCCAGTTTGTGGGGAGTTGATGCCTTACACCAGTGAAAAGCAACACAAGTGAAGTACTGCAGTTAATCTCAGACAATGCGTTACATTCTACTTAACGGGTTTTTGCGTGTTTGAACAGGTCCGGCTTCTTTACTTTCTTGCAACTCACCAGACTCCTGCATGAGAAGAGCCGAGTTGAAGAGCGCCAGTTTGTGGCGCGGGTTGAGCTCCAGGGCGCGGTTGAAATTCTTCAGGGCTTCAGACGGGTCTTTCATCTCGATGTTGACAATGGCGAGGTTGTACCAGAGGTCAGCGTTGGAGCTGTCGAGCTCCAATGCGCGCAGGTATGCGTCCCGGGCTTCTGTCAGCTTGTTCATCTTTAGCAACAACTCCCCTCTGCCAATCAAATAAACAAACTACCTTAGGGTGCAACTAATGATTGTTTTAGTAATCGATTATTCTAATGATTAATCGATTACTCTGAATTTTTTTGTTGAAATGCTTAAGCTTATTTTATACAATATTAAATATACACTGAATAAAGAAATCATTTTTTAAATAAGAAAAACACATTTTTTTGCCTAAAATGCAACAAAACAGCATTCCTTTAGTAAACGCTTGATAATTTGTAGCAAAGGATGCACCTCCAGCTTAAAATTACTTCCAACATCAACATGTAAAAAGCTCTTTCTGCTTGACTTATTATCAATACAATGCAAGGCTGATCTGGTGATTATTTTTTGGATTAAACTATTGATAACTGGATAATGACAAGTACTGAGTAGAAGACTTTTTTTTTTACATATATGGAGACAATGAAGGATTTTTAAAAATCTTAAATGTAATATGTATTTATTTTGCCCTGAATATGATCCTCTTTCAACGACTGGCTCTTTTTTGAGTCTCTACAGTCTGATTATCGATTACTAAATCAGTTGATGATTATTTAGAAGATTTTATTAGTTTTTATTTTTCTTGTGATGTATGTAATAGGTCTGTCTTTTAAATGAGACAATGAGTCTATAAATGCCTGTATAATTAAACAATTAAATAACAATCAATTAATCACACTTCAGACCTAAACTACATACTGGAAAGTTGAACTGAAAACAAGAAATAATCTTGTTCCTCCTAAATGCTTGTAATTTGCCACGTTAGAACCAAAAACTCCCAACTTATTTTATTTGGATTTTATATGAAAGATCAACATAAAATAAGGTGTAAAAAAATATACAAATTGTTTAAAATGATTTTACAAAATCTGAAAAGTGTGGTGTCCCGCCTTACTTTTGTAACCCCTCAAGATCCAAAATTATGGCGTACAGTAAATACGCCATAATTATTTATGCTTCAGTCAATAAAGCATAATCTAGCCGTTCCATGACAACCTTTGATGTTTTCAGTAAACAAACAAGCGTCGTGGTGCCTGCGGAACAGAGAGGCCAATCATAACATTTTTAAAGTTGGGTTAGGTTCCGACACAATAGACCCGGAACTTTATACTGTTTACATATAAATTTTAATAAACTGCAGTGGCATCATGTTGTGCACAAGCTTTTCATTAAAAATCTGATGAAAAGGGACGATGATATACACAAGACTAAAAAAAGGGCTGTGAATCCGGCGGGAGTTGCAGTAAAAACCTCGCCTCCAATTAAGAATCTGCAGCAAGATTTTTACATTTTTCTGCACCCAATGTGAGATTGAGCTAATGCAAAGAACTCCGAGAGGCAGAAAAATCTAAATGGAACACTGACGTTTGCGGTTCTCAGAGGCACGAATACATCCACAAACCACTTGTGGATGTTCAAATTGGAAGTGACTCGAGAAAATCTTGCCTGCTGATGTAGGCTTGCTTGAAGTCGGGTCTCATGCTGATCGCCTGCCTGTACAGCTGATCGGCCTCCTCCAGTCGAGAGTCGTTGGCCCGGATCAGATTTGCCAGGTTTATGTAGACGTTAAGGTGATTGGGGGCCACACGTGTCGCGTACTTCTTACCCGGAATAACCTGATTACAGTAGAAGAGAAAATATTGTTGCACTAAATACGAAACTGATTCATTCAACATAAGGAAGTTTTATTGTTTTGTGGGAACAGGTGGATAATTTTGCATTGAGGGGTGAAAAGTCACTTCGATGTCAGCTGTGGCATCTAGAGACAGCTGGATTTCAACTTTAGTTTTAACAGCTGGATTAGAAAATGGAGTAATTAGCTAGGTGTGGTGTGCACTACAGTTAGGAAGCGTAAAGAAAGTTCCTAGGAATCCAAACAGACAGTTAGGCATTCACTGTCTTCATGCCAAATAGGTGGAGTTCATTTTTCTTGGGGTGAACAGTGGCAAGCTGCCTTTGGTATTCCTTTGAAAGGTGGATAAGATCATTCCCAGACAAAAACTGTGACACACACAAGACAAAGCTTCAGGTGGTAAACAATGACATTCTGAAGAAATGCACTTGGCAAAATCGCAGTAAGAAAATTAATTCTACGTGTGATGAGGACTTACCTGTGGCATGAGGGATTTGGCAACCAGATATGCTTCCTCCGCCTCTCTGGATTTGTTCAGGTTCTTGTACGTTCTTCCGACATTCATGTGAGCACCGATGTCGTCTGTGGCAAGTGCAAACATACGTTTTTGACAAATTCGAATCACATCAATTCAAAATTATCCCAAAAGGGAAAATAAATGTTGCCAAACTCATACGATCCAAGTATTTTCAAAGCAGGGCTGGGAAATGTAACTTCATCTTTTCTTAAGATGAAGTTACAAACAGAAAATATTTTCTACAACTTTCAAACTTTCAATTCAAACTGTAAAAACATACAAGCTGTAAAGCATGCCTGTGCAACAAGATGGCAGGACCTGGGTGGGCCCAAAGTTGGTAAAAATAAAAAAATTTAAAAAATTAATAAAGCAGTTTTTCCAGAAAGTAAACTTTCATAAACAGCTAATTGAAAGACAAAACTCCACAGTAGCATGTGTTGATGACACGTCAGTCAGCAGCTCTGCTAATCCACTCATTTGTTTTGCCGCTCCATCTGGCTGAAAGCCAACACAGAGAATGGTATATGATCCTTAACCATTACGATTGATGGAAAAGATGGTTTTATCTTCCATCTTGGGTCCTGCTCTACATATATCAAGAAATGAACAACTTTATATGCAGACATTTAGCTGCTTTTATTTTTTTTTAATGTAAACTAATCTGACGCCTAAACACTGATGAAGGTGTGATGCTTTTCATAGGAGAACACATGTCTGTGTGATTTAGAAAGCAAAATAAATCCTGCTGAGAACTATAATGAGCGGGCCAAACTTTGAACGGTGAGAAGAACCTCTTCCTGATGACTGTAGCAGGAAATCCTTACTGGGTTAAAGTGTTTACATTGTTAATCTTGGGGAAACACTTGTTGGTGGGGAACCGACAAAACTGGACGATGTCTCAGCTGATGACAGGCTACCTGAAAGCAGGGGAATGGGAAGACTCCTGCAGCCCAAATGAAAGGGCCAAAAGTATTTCACCTGCACATTTGCTGTAGAATGCTGAAGTGTAGCTTTGTCTGCTCAAGATGAAGACACATAATCGCTTAATGGCTCTTCACCATGTGAGGAGAGATGACATCAAGAGCCACTATAATGGATTTAATGCACCAACAGTCGCCTCTTTCAACCCCTTCATCAAAATGGACTCATTCACTAGGACAAAACACTCTCTTACATGTTTGCGCCATTATCCACAGTTTAAATTTAAACTGGCCTTGAGTCTTTTCATTTCTCTCGGGTTTGAAATAATAACCCGCTTGTGTTTTCTTGTGATTTTATCCGTCCTATTTTTTGAGGGCAACAGGAAGTGGCAATTGATAATATAAAACGTACACAACAGCTGCATGTACTTTTGATTGAGGGAATAATATCATATCACTATGTGAAGTTCAAAAAAGTTACACAATACTGCCAATTAAGTGCCAGTTCAGTGATCTGTGCGGTAATTACTGGATGAAAGGAAACATAACTTCAATGTAATGTATATCAACAACAACAGTGTGTATGACACAACAAAAATGTCTCGAGAACGTGTCTTGTGTACCCCTAAGCTTTTGTGAGTAGCAACTCTTTAATCCTCCTTTGATGAAAAACAAAGTCAAATTGAGCGAAGTATTCTGATCACAAATGAGCTTTTATAAGTGCAGCTGGCATTGTGAAACCAATGAAGCCATGGACACAGCTGGAATCCATGCTGTCAGATTCTCACAGCATGGAAATCAACCTAACATAAAATCACATCAGTTTAAACAAAAATATGCACCAATTTGCTAAAATTGTTACATAATTATTTTGGTGGCAGCTAAAATAATCAGATGTATAATTTGTTGCTTAGTCAAATTTTATCAACGCGAAAATGTGACAACCAGCCCATCTGGTTGTCTTACTCTATAGAATAAGTCAGTTCTATGGAGAATAAGTCAGATTTTATTTTATTCCACAAAATAAAATCCACATGTCTCTTGCACATGTACATGCCTTTATTGATGCAAATTAGTTCATCGGTTTATTGAAAAATGCCAAACGATTTAAAGACGTCTGATTGAAGTCTCTCACCTGGCTGGACACGAGTGGCTTGGAGAAAATACCGCAGAGCCATTGCATAATTGTTTTGGTTCTCTAAAGCGTGGCCGACATTATTCCACAGCTTGGCATTGTTTTTGTTGACCTGAAATGGGACACAGTTTCATAAACAAAAAAGCTTTTAGAGATAAGCTGACCAAAGTTGTGTTATCTATTAAATTCTCTAACAAAGTCTTTCATCACAGGATAATTAAAGTTTTGCTTGAACACTGGAAAACTGCCAAAATACTCTAGAGTCTAAGCTTTTACCTTCAGGGCAGAGGTGAACAGGGTATATTCCGACTCCCAGTCCCAGTTCCTGTTGAAAGTTTTCACTGCATGTGTGGTGAACAGCACACCAATCATCAGCCAGGAAATCTTCCTTAATTGTCTGTGAGTAACAGTTTCAGTCAGACTTTGTTTTGGCCATGATACAGAAAAGACATATGAAGCTGATGATTTAAAGCTCAAGTGCTTATAAATTCTGTATTTTAATACAACCCACACCGCTATGTTTTTACTATATTAGTTTCTGTTTACAAGTCTTGTACAGGCCCCACTAAAGTGTTTCTTAGCGGAGATGTTTCACACTGCAACATGGAGAAGATGGCATTCTGGTCAAAAGTTAAATGCACTAAAGCACCTTAGAAAAGCAATTCTAAAAACAGACAGTGACAGAAATACACTCTTTCATTTTAGTCATTGCTTAAATACCTGTCAGTTTAGACAGCTACTTACTCTTTATGTGAGACAATCTTGAATCCATGTGCTACAAGAACACAGAATCCCATACTGGGAACATAAAGTACCCTCTCTGCAACCACAAATCCCACAGGGAAGAAGAGGTTGGACGCTGGAATGAAGGGCAGGACGATCAAAGATAAGGCCTGAGAAAAAAAAACACGCGCAACAGATCAGTCATTTTGTCTAAGAAGTATAAAACAAATGTTCAACCTTTATTAATGCTAGTTCTGATAAAGAACTGCTTCCAGAGGTGACACTGTTGTCTCATGAGTTTAAGATGAAGAGACGGTTACTTTTCCAAACAGATAAATCTATACTCACCAGATGACTACAACTTTCTCCAGAAGAACTTTAACTCGTGCATCTAAAAACACTTCTCTAAAGATTTAATGCATCAATTTTGGAGTAGTGACTTCCCTCTTGGTCAGCACCCTCACATAATGATGTTTCGCTCTCTTTGCTGTGCACAGTGACAGTGATGTTCCAGCTTTTTCACAGCGTATGACAGCCTTGACGATCAGTGGTTCTTGGGTTGCTTCTAATCATTTTAAGCAATTCCTTTTCATCGATGGGTAACAGTTTTGGTCAGATCGTTGACAATTGTACAAAATTAGCTGTGTCAAAACGTCAATTGTCCAAAAGATGCACAAACGATGGCCTTGGAAAAAGCAAAAAGTTAGGTTTCTGGAATGGCCCTAACTTTACATCTAACAAGAATGTAAGGAGGATGCTTCAAAACCAGGCCCTTAGCAGTAGTTGGAAATGAGCTCTACCATTCGTGAAAAGAACAACTATTATGCAAACTAATAGTTGATAACTACAACAGGACTGCAGTTCCTTTGCAACTTCCTAAAAAAATAATAAAGTGGGTGTATGAATGTATTTGAGTCATTCAATTCAGGCAAAAAACAACAACAAACCCCCCCCCCAAAAAAAACCATGGCACTTGTGAACCTATTATGGGTTCACAAGTTTGGAAAAGGAGGGAAGACCCAGGACATGCTGGAGGGACAGGGACCAAGTTTCTTGGATCACCTTTGGATTCCCGCAGAGAAGCTGGAACAAGTGGCTGAAGAGAGGATGTCTGAGCCTCTCAGCTTAAGCTGCTGCCTCCACCACCCAACACCAGATTAAGCAAAAGATAATGAATGGATGGTGTTGCACTTAATGTTTTCCTAGATTTATGCTTAGACTAACTGATTATTGACATGGACTTTTAGATTTCAATTTATTAGACAAATTGATACAAACCTTTCCTAAATAAAATAGCATTTTCCAACTACAGTAATAGCCTCCTGAGACCCAGCAATACATTTTTGTCCTCTGTGGAGCACATAGGTTTTTTGTTCATAACTCTGAAACTATACATGCCACTGTGTTAAATCCTGTTGGTCCTTCGAGAGGACATCCTGGGCTTTCCAATGATATGACATGTGTGGGGGTGGGGCTTTTCCAGAATTTTCTTTCTGATTCTTCACAATGGCTGCCATCTCTGTGAGCACATTTTATCGAAAGAAGAAAGGCAAGTATATTATTTTCTAATTATGAGCTTTGTGAGTTTAATATTCAGATTGCTTCTAGTAAATGAACATCTAAGGAATAGTTAGGTAAATTTTCAGAGCAGTTTAATTATTTGTTGGCATAAAACATAACCTGTTTATGTGTGTCCTCCATAGAGGACATCAGGATTTGCTTTTTATTTTTTAACCTGTTTTAATAGAAATCAGCTCACTGACTGAGGCAGAGAAAATCCTAAACAGGATTATTGATGGAGACTCAGACATAAATTTGTCAGATGAGGAGGACCAAGAGGGACAGATTGACGGTGATTTTGAGGTCAGGAGTTCAGAGGATGAGGCATCAAGTGAGGAAGAGGAGAGTGAAGTTGAGGATGCAAGGGCCCGTCGCCCACTTTGGACCAAAACTAACACGTAGGCTTCTGAGAAAAGAGTAGATAAGCTTAGACAGATAAGAGTATTTTTTGGATGAACTATCACTTTTAGAGGACATAATTATTTAACGTATTTGTCTGTCTCTTAAGATTCCTGCCTGTGCTGGAAGACTTCGGAGAGGTTGTCTATACTGCCCCAAACCGTGTAGACTGGCCACCATCAAAATACTTTGAGCAGTACATTGACAACAAAGTTTTTGAGGATATGTCCTTTTGCACAAACCAGAGACAGATTCAGGTGTCAGGCTCAAGTCTGAATACAACACCTGAGGAGATTAAGACCTTTTTTGGAGTCTCGGTGTACATGGCATGCCTTGGTTACCCAAAAATCAAAATGTATTGGGCCAAAAAAACAAGAGTGCCAATAGTTGCTGAGTCCTTGACAAGGGATCGCTTTTTCAAGATCAGATGTTCTTTGAAAATCACTAATGATCTTGATGTAACTGAAGAAGAGAGGAAGCTCAATATGCTTTGGAGAGTCAGTCCACTTCTGAAGAAGGTGCAACAAGGTTGCCTAAACCTACCCAGGCCAGGAAATGTTTCCATTGATGAACAAATGATTCCCTTTACTGGTCGATGTCCAGTCCGTCAATTCGTTCCTGGCAAGCCAAATCCAACCGGATTGAAGGTGTTTGTTCTCGCTACTCCAACTGGAATTGTATTGGATTTTGAAGTCTACCAAGGAAAAAACACCTTCGTCGGCAGAGACACAGGACTTGGAATAGGAGCAAATGCAGTTCTTCGGTTGACTGAGTCCATTCCCAGGGGAACTCACCTGTACTTTGACAGGTATAAATGTCAACTGTGGTGCTGTTGATGATGATTCTCTGTAAACAAACGACACTTATTTAATTTTTTTTGTGTTTGTGTCTGTCTGTCTAGGTACTTCACCTCAATAAAACTACTGGATAAATTGCTAGAAATGGGTCTGCCTGCAAGTGGAACACTGATGAAAAATAGACTCCCAAAGGATTGTAACATTACATCTGATAAAGAGTTGTTGAAACAAGGAAGAGGCTCCTCTGTAATGGTGACAAGGAAGCATCCTGAGCTGGCTGTGACAAAATGGGTTGACAATAAACCTGTACTCATGGCATCAACAGTGCATGGAATAGAGCCCCAGGATACCCGGACCAGATGGTCACTGAAAGACAAAAGGCATATTCAAGTGTACAGACCTGCAGTGGTGGCAGAGTACAACACCAACATGGGTGGGGTTGATATGTGTGATAGAATGCTTAGCTTTTATAGAATGGCTAACCGCACAAGGAAGTGGACTGCACGCACAATCCTACACTTCTTCGATCTGGCCATCACCAACTCCTGGTTACAGTATAAGGAAGACAGCCAAGCTTTGGCACGACCTATGAAGAAAACTGTCCAATACCATGACTTCAAACTGCTCTTAGGTGAGGAACTGATTGCCCAGGGGCAGTCAGGCCAACCCAATCCAATTGAATCTGATGCGTCGAATGATGAGGAGTATGTTCCATCACAGAAGAGAAGGAGGCCCCAGCCAGATAAGGAAGTGAGAAAGTATGGAGCTGTCCATTTGCCACAGATGATGGACAATCCTAATAGTTCCAGGTGCAGAGCAGAAGGGTGCACTGGAAAAACCTACATAAAGTGCATCAAATGCAACATGTACCTCTGCATCTCAAAGAAGAAGAACTGCTTTATGGACTACCACAAACCAAAACAGAACTAACACACCTGATTAAACTATACTAATCAGCTTGCTTTTGATAAGCTGAACGACGTCCCTGGAAATCTGAACCACTGGCTTAAATGATGTAGCCATTTGAAATTTACAGCACTAAAGATTGTCAGAGTTCAGAGGTAAATGTATGCCTCGAAATGTGTTCATATTTGCCACAAGAGAGTCCCGATGTCCTCTCCAAAGGACATACTCTAAAAAATAAATAAAAACATGTTTTGAAATTTTTTCAATTGTAGTGATGTTTTTTCACCCAAAGAGTCATGTAGTGTAAAAAAAAAAAGAAATTAAAAAACTTTTTTTTCTCTGGGTCTCAGGAGGATAGAAAGCAGAGGAATTCCTGAAATTTAGGCTTCAGGCAATAGCTCAGCAGTCACTGTGAGAAACAATGTTGCAAAAAATCAGGTTTTTCCCAGGGAACAGCAGCTTTTGAGTGGTGTCTCATGCTCCATGTGAGACAGCTGGCAACCTTGCAAACTTGCTAAATAGGTTGATGTGGTATGATATCGTTACGCAACTTAACACAAAATGCTCCTAGCAAACCAGAGTAAACACTGCACAAGTCATAATTGAGTTTATTTAGTGTTGATTTGTGTTGCTCTTTCTAAAAATGAAAGACTTAGGAAGTTCACTGACCTTCAACTATGAGAGCCATAAGACTGTTGCACAACAAATGCTATTTTTTTCCCGTATCCCACAGTGAACAACCACCACTCATGTTTTCCTTTTAAATTCAAGCAAGAGCCTATCTTTTATTGCTGGCAAATTGTTTTTCTTCTTCTTCTTACTTCCTCCCACCCCATTTGTTTTCATCTCACTTTCTGATGCAACCCTTTAGCGCAGAAAGCAGCAGCCAAAATGAATTAAAACCAGAAGTTCTATAGAGAATAAGTCAGACAACAGTGCACAGTAGGGTAATAAAATTAGTATTTGGCAAATTAAGGCAGTTGATCCAAGAAAAAAAACAAAAACAAAAAAAACCCACAGAATTCTCTTCTGCATCTTTTAAGCTGTGGACGTGCCTGTGGACACAAGGAACCACTTTCACTGATGTTTTTGATAGGTTTTGCCCTAAAACAGCATGCTGTGTAAAAGCACAACAGGAGTTTTGTCCTTTATTTAATTCCAAGCATTACTCAACTCAGTTCAAAGAGCTTACAGTTAATACAGTCATGACAGTAAAGGAGGGAGAAAATGGCATAAAGTGTTTCAGTGCTAAACAAGATATGAAACTCATGCTCTAAACTGTTGGACAATCAAAGCCATGTGAAAAGAACAAGTGTGGTGTTGTCTGTAAGTTAAAATGAGCAGTTGTCTCCAACATGCCGCACCAACGTGTAATTGGGATGACTCGGGTGAATTTGACTGCTGCATTGGCAAGATACTGGGCGGTTCATATGTCGTGTTCCTTGAGATTCCAGCTAGCGTGGTCAAATTATGGCAAACTCATTGTTATAAGAACATCACTGTGCCAAGTATGCGTATTAGTAATAAATGTTGGCTTGTTGTCTAGGAAGAGTTTTTATTCCAGAAATATTTTGGGTGACATTTCTTTTGTAATGCAGCTAAAACATTTTAAAAAGTAAAGATGTGGTGAGGTGACGGTGGTCAAGTCATTAAGAATATGAGAAATACTTGAAGACCTGCTATTTGTTAAATCCTAATATTAATTTCTCTGATTCAGTTTTCTTCCTGTTTAGCTCTGGAATAGAATCTGATGTATCCCCAAATGAACTATGCTTGTATGGAATTTAATTAAACTTTTTTAACAGATTGAAATTACTCTGAACACAACCGATACTCAACCTGAAAGTCACAAGAAAAACAACAAATAAAAGGCCACATAAAAGCATTTCTCGGTGCATCGGTGCGAATATGAATCAATTACCGTTCAAAGTGTTTGCATAAGAATGTAGATGAAGCGACCAAAACGTCCTCTCACCATGATAACCGTCTTGGCTGAGCTGTGTCTGGAGAACACACTGTAGTGGGCGAGCAGGCACAGGAACATGTAGAAAGCCACAGTGGCCAGGTTCCGGAGGTCCAGAAGGGACTCCACCAGAGGAATGGTGCCCATGGTCCAGTCGCAGCACAGCTCTGAGGGATTCAGCAGGAGCCATGCGTTCACAGGGAGCAGGTAGTTAAAGGTCAGCTGCCTGCTGGGAGTGGGACTGACAGCTGCTGGGTTATCAAATCTGCAAAGAAAAAGGGCACAGAAGACATTTGCTTAGCCATTACCGCAAAGGGGAAAAAATGGAGATCATACGTAAGAGTTGCATAATAAACATCCAGAAAATGATAAAACACCCGAAACAGATTTTCTTAAAATCACACCTGAAAAACCACCTGCGTAGAATGGATTAGAAGCAACTGGAACATTGATGAATACATTTGATGTGTATTTGCTTGATGATGGCATTTGACATAAAATGTGACATTTAATAATTGGTTCCGATATAATGACTTAATGGTGCAAAGCAGCTTGAACTGCAGTGTTGCTGAAATATCTTATACAAGTAAACTTGACTTAATATATTTCATTGGAAAGTCGGTGTCAGCAAAACACATGCTGCACAGGATGCATTATATAAACATGTATTTGAGACTTTTTGTCTAATGCACCATAAACGGGGTTTTGCAGATCAAGAGACGGTATGGAGGACAAGTCATTAAGAAACTTCAACTAATTTAACAACAATAATACTTTGGTGTTGAAATTGAACTATTTTTCCCCTAAAGGCTGGATAGACTTTTTATTATCTCTCGTATGAGTTTGTACTACACTCACAGCAAAAGGATAGTAAAACTGTTTAATTACTTATTTATTAAGAAAGTCAAATTGTTAATTCAACATTGGATACATTAATCCAATGTTATCACAAATTCCATGTTTTCCTAATACAATGCAGGCTTATATAACAGTAATCGAGAACTAATTTATGTAACCAGCTATATTTACTTAATTACAGTTACCGGAGTAAGTATATTGGGGGAAAAAAACTTTTTGGAGCATATGTACTGCTCTGTTTTTTTTTGTTGTTTTTTTTTTAACTTTTACTTGAGAAATATGATTATAAAGTAGTTATTTTTACTTGAATAAAATTTCTGGATACTGATATTAACTTCACTGAATGAGGAACAAACATGTTTTAACCAAAAATGCACCAGACAGTGACCTACAGTTTGTTAGAGTGAGACCTCTTGTTTGGACACAACCTTTGTTATTCTAATTTTGTTTTCTATCTTTAGAGTCCAAGAAAATCCAGTAAACACCATATATTGTCACGGTGTTCTAAAATCTACTGAAGACATTGAAAAAATATATATATTTGGAAAAGTGTTACTTCTGACTGAATTTGTTATTTTGTCACTATGTTATTGATATGTGCAGAAATGTCTTCATTTTACCCTAAACTGAATTTGCTCATAATCTTATGTCATTTTTTTATGGCTGACATCTTAAAAAATTAATTGCTATGATTAGATACTCAGTACTTGAGTAGTGTTTTTACAAAATACTTCTTTATTCTTCAGTAATTTCTTGCTTAAATGAGAATATCTAACATATGCTCGAATTTAATTGTATATTATGTCCTGTGCGTTTTATATTACATCCAATTTATTTTAGATCCAATGATCGGATGTCCAGTTTGGGCTTCCAATAAAGTACAATAATTACAATGCCTCAAACTAAAGAACTTCTGATGATAGATAGGTGTTACATAGCTAAATGTCTGTACAGTAGATGAGTAATAGCTTTAGTATTGCCAGGGTTGTGATGTTGAATTGATAACAGTTGCGTGTGGCTGTTTTCTTCATCGAGCTGCAACTCGGGCTCTGTAAATCTGCTCAACAGGCAGGCCTTGGCCTTCACTGAGCTTTACCCTGACTTCCCGACACAGCTCCTTTAATATTCTACGCTGTAGATCTTTTCATCGCTTTTTAAAACATACCAGCATGGAAGAGCAAAATGAGAGCCGCAGTGGCGTAATGGGATGTTGTGTTTGTTCTGCCCCTCGTCAATCTGTTTACTATTGAAATCAAACTGTTGCTCTGATGTTATTTTTGGGCAGCAGAGTTTCTTTCCTTGCATGGCTCTGACACGGTTCAAATTTGTAAAATCAGTGTTTGATTTTAGGCTCACAACTTTTGATACTGATGGGAAAAAAACATGCAAGGAACAGTGTTGAAATTTAGGATTTTCTAGAACCCCCCTTTATTTTGGGATCGGTGATCAGCAGCTCGGCTGAATTTCCTTGAGCCTGAAGTAAAACACAATCAGTTTTCCTGTTGTATAGTAAACAACTTTTAGTTGACTGTTTTTTTTAACTTGAAGGTCTTTTTTTTCTTTAGCTCTTCTTAAACTTTGAAATAAACTTGGGAATACTGAAACCGTGCATCTTTTTCAAAGACTAGAACTTTTTTCTTCTTCTTTCAATTGTATTTGAGCATACGACCGTAACTTGAGATAAAAAAAAAAAGAACAAATACTTGCTAGCGAGAATATGTTGAAAGAGACCAATGAATCTTGCTGTTTACATTTTTTCCTTTAAATCTGACACCAGCTATCTCGACGGTCTCACTAATAAAAGTTCCCCAAAACAGAATTCACATGAAACAAAAAGGACACAAAGAAAGTCAACCGTTAAAAAAAAAAAAAGTCACGTCCTGTTTGTGTTTTCAGTATCTTTAATCTTAACAAAGCTCTCACAGAGATATAATCTTACTGGTAGCCTTTTATGGAAATAAAAACTTCCAAACTGGTGAGGCTGGATCATGTTTGTTCTCTAAGCTGAAATAAAATGTGTTGTGTCAGTTCTTAAAGAAAAGACATAAAAATTAAAAAGCCATCGAAATAAAATCTTTAGCCTCAGCCATTCATTTTATGGCTAAGACAGAAATTCTGCACTGATCCCAAAATAGGACTCTTACTTTCACAAACTTTGTTTGCGCCTCCATTTTTTTACGTTTTGTCCTCAAGCAGCCAGATTCCATTCCAGTTAGTCGAGATTGATAGTTCTTTACAAGGTCAGTTAAAGTTGTGGAAGTGTTTTAAGATTTTTTCCACACCTCATAGTCCGGGAGACTCAGTTGAATTTGGAACCAAAATTGCGACATTTGTTACATTTTCATCTACCGTTCACTTTCACATTGCATTGTGTCCAATGATCCAAACTCTTTGAAAAACTTGTTCCCCTCCTCACATGTGGTGGCGCTGCAACAAGAACCACTGAAGTAAACAACACAAAGACACTGAGAACAACTTCCTTCTTCATAAAATTTAAACTAAAATGGAGTGGCGTCAAATTTTAGCGCTCGTAAGGATTCCTCTTTTGTTATTGGTAAAAGACCACAAGCCATTTCTCCCACTAGTGCTAGACCTGCTTGTTTGATTTGGCTGAATCTACCCAGAATGCCCTGCGCTATAATCCACTTCCTGCTTTTGGCACAGTCTCTGGTCTGTTTGGCATTCACATATGCATTTGAACTGTGCTTCACTTCAACCAAACCAAAACCTGGGTTTGTAGGCGGACCAGAGTTCACTTTGTTTGGTCCACATCAGAGCTTCACATTTGATTGCGCATTCACACCTCCCCAAATGAACTGGACTTTCTATGCAAATGAACTGAAGTGCAATTCATTTCTGCAGAGACAAATTCTTTACATATATTAAGCTATTTCACTTTTCCCAAACTCAAAGTTTGTCAACATAAAGCTTTGCTAAAAAAACATGTTCAAACTGGATCTTGAGGCTCCTTGTGACCTTCAGTCATCAAGAGGTGCCCAGTTAAGTTTTAGTGGTGTTCAACTCAAGTCTTTAAGAGTCATAGTCCTGCATGTTTTGGGTGTTTCTCTGGTCCAATATACCAGAGAAATAAAAAGCTAATTTTTCAACTAGATTAAAAGGTAATTGAGCCATTTGAATATGCCATTTTGTACAAAAGAAATAGTAACACCTTGTTTTACAGCAACTGCTCTCACACATTGTGTGATGCTTCCTCCTCTACCAATAGAAATATTCAATGATCACTTATGGCATTAAGGATCCAACACGATATTCTCATATCCTTTTGTACTATGTAGAAGGTCTTACTGATTTTTTTTTTTTTGCAGCTTTAGTTTCTACACCTGACATTTTATTTCAAACATACAACACAGTATGTTGCGATAGTCCTATTTAAGAATAGAAGAGTGAAAATAGGCAAAAAAAGCAGCTTAGACAGAGAAACGCTTTCAAAGAACTTCCGGATTTTGCAAGAGAAGGTTCAGTTTCATGGAGGTAACATAAAAAAAAACAACAAAAAAAACAGTTAAAGCCCGTATATAAAATGATTTCTATGCTATCTAGAACAGCTATTCCGGAAATATTTGAAAACTTCACTTAAAGCAGATTAAATACACTGCCTGGCCAAAAAAAAAAGTCGCCACCAAAAAATGGTCACACTCTTTAATATTTTGTTGGACCGCCTTTAGCTTTGATTACAGCCCGCATTCGCTGCGGCATTGTTTCAATAAGCTTCTGAAGTGTCACAAGATTTATTTCCATCCAGTGTTGCATTAATTTTTCACCAAGATCTTGTATTGATGATGGGAGAGTCTGACCACTGCGCAAAACCTTCTCTAGCACATCCCAAAGATTCTCAATGGGGTTAAGGTCTGGACTCTGTGGTGGCCAATCCATGTGTGAAAAAGATGTCTCATGCTCCCTGAACCACTCTTTCACAATTTGAGCCCGATGAATCCTGGCATTGTCATCTTGGAATATGCCCGTTCCATTTGGGAAGAAAAAATCCATTGATGGAATAACTTGGTCATTCAGTATATTCAGGTAGTCAGCTGACCTCATTCTTTGGGCACACAATGTTGCTGAACCAAGACCTGACCAACTGCAGCAACCCCAGATCATAATACTGCCCCCACAGGCTTGTAGAGTAGGCACTAGGCATGATGAGTGCATCACTTCACCTGTGTCTCTTCTTATCCTGATGCGCCCATCACTCTGGAACAGGGTAAATCTGGACTCATCAGACCTCATGACCCTCTTCCATTCCTCCAGAGTCCAATCTTTATGCTCCCTAGCAAACTGAAGCCTTTTTTTCTGGTTAGCCTTACTGATTAGAGGTTTTCTTACGGCTACACAGCTGTTCAATCCCAACCCCTTGAGTTCCCTTCGCATTGTGCGTGTGGAAATGCTTTTGGGTTCAGAATTAAACATACTCCTGAGTTCTGCTGTTGTTTTTCTTCTATTTGATTTGACCAAACGTTTAAGTAATAGCCGATCACGATCATTCAGGATTTTTTTCCGACCACATATCTTCCTGGAAGACGATGGTTCCCAACCATCCTTCCAGTTTTTTATGATGCATTGGACAGTTCTTAACCCAATTCCAGTAGTTTCTGCAATTTCCTTCTATGTTTTCTCTGCTTGATGCATGCCAATGATTTGACCCTTCTTGAACAGACTAACATCTTTTCCACGACCACAGGATGTGTCTTTTGCCATGGTTGTTTGAGAAATGAGGAGTTACTCATTGCATCAGCTGGGGTTAAATAACTTGTAGCCAGCTGAAAGATAATCGCCTATGCAGTAATTATCCAATAGGAGGTTGTTACCTATTTGCTTAATTAAATCCAGGTGGCGACTTTTATTTTGGCCAGGCAGTGTATAATGTTTAGGATGTGTTTTGTCTTTAGGATATCTCCACAATCATAAATCCTGATCAGTCTTTTCTTGCTGTGCCAGTAAAATGTCTCAGGCCTGCATTTGAATCTGAACTGCTCTGACATGGGTTGTAGTCTGAACTTGTTTTATAGAACCGCTGCCGTAAACCCGGATCGGCACCCAGCAGACAATAAGCTACATATGCTGGACAAACTGTTATGGCTCTGTGGCAGATATTCGAGCAGACAATCTGGAGTCATCTTTAGGATTATAGCCAGAGGATTAGATTTTAGTGGTTGTAGGATTTCTCTTATCTTTGGGAAAAGATTCTAAGTTATTTCTCTCTGAAGTGCTAATTGATCCAGTCCTGCTTATAGAGCAATCTCCTCTGCGTCTTTGAAGGCAGAAGAAGAATTGTTCAGTGTGAAGGAGAAAAAAAATATCTTTCGACTTCGTTTTGATGGATTATGGGACTAATTGATTTTGATAGTGTGTGGGATTGGCTTATAAACTTCTATAAGTTAAATTATCTTATTCATGCCACAGTGAACGTCAGCTGCACCCATAATTAACAGGCGACAAATGCTGCAGGATTTTGTGTGGCTATTTTTATTTTTTGTCAAGTTGCCAACATGACGCGCTACATTTTAAACGTCCACAGCATTTAAATGAAAAAGTGACGGTGAGGTAGAGAGAAGTAGCTCCGATATCTGACAAACTTCATATGTAGATGTGATTTGGAATTTGGTGCGTTTCAGTTCAGTTTTAAATAAAATTTTAATCCACACACCAACTCCCTGACAATTGGTGTGTCACCTCAGTAGAGTAGATGTTTAAATTAGCTACTCTCAAACAAGATTTTTATTTAGGAACCTAACAGAGCAGGTTGAGAAGCTTATGTTAAACTAAGGGGTTTCACTATCCTAATCCTCAGGATTCACTGACGTACAGCATTTAATGTCTCCCCGCTTGAGTGCACCTTCTTTAAATTGGTGGATTATTAATGGGCTTCTGACTTGACGATAAGCTGTTGAATCAGGTGTCTTGGCGTACTTACACGGCTGAAACATGCTGGGCGGTCTGCCCTGACGGCCACAAGGAGCATGATTGTAAAACACTTTTACAAGGGAGTGTATGCAGATGTACTTTCTGGATCAATGCACTGTTGATATTTTTCAAACCCAAAGTTGAAACAAAGCCCTCGGTATGTTGGGATGGCTGTGGATATACTCAAGAGAACCCTGGATCCTACAATTGATTTTGTGCAGCTTTATCATTCTATGGGCTAGTTAAGATTTATAATCTATGGCTTAAGATTACACAAAATTTGCCATCATATTGCTCATACATTTCAAAGCCATTTTTTTTATTAAGGTGCAAAAGAAAGTGCTACGAAGACCAGATTTGATCTGGGTGATAAATCGATTTGATCGATTAATTAAATTTTCTCTTTATGAGGATTTCATTTTTGGAAAAAGCTGAATTTTTTTGTTTTTAATCATTGCCTGTTGCTGAGTACAGTCAGGTGTTTCAAAGGTTAAATATAATATATTTCCTCACTAGACACGTTTTCAGTATGCTAAATGGTGACTTCAGAAAATACGAAGAGATCTAGAAGGTTGAAGGAACAGGACATATTTTAATATAAACAGCTAAAAGTCACACTTGGTTTTAATAGATTAAGGCAGACATTTTTTAGGATGCTACAAAAAAGGTTTTAAAGTGGAAAAAACTCAGTGGATCATAAAATATCCATGGGATATTCAATAATAGGTAGACTCCTACTGCAACCCTAATTACAACCATGAAGGCAAAACACAATAAAAACACAGACCCATTAGCCACATGCATTAAATGAAATAGCCTACTCAGAAACCACAGGAGGATGGTCTATTTATTGAAATAAACAGAAACCTTCTGAAAACCATAATGCAGTTGGAATTAAATTATGGAATCACATCAGTGAAATGTGTTTGCATAATGCTGAAATCCATTAGCAAGCAAATAATGGTTTAAATTTTATTACACTATAATTTACCGTTTGAATATCTTTGGTAAAGAGACATCACCCACATAGCATATTATAATTGATTCACTCTTATGCATATTCACTCTCCTAAAAGTTTAACTAATGTGAAACAAAGGAAGGGATTTTCTATTATAAGTCACATAAAGTTGATCATTTCCTGACTCTGTTCATGTGGTTATGAGGTCGACCTACCTTGTGAAGACAGGCAACTGGGACTGGATGACCTGGACCCTGACGATGACGAGCAGCAGGGTGCTGATGACAAGGATGATGAGCTTCAGCAGAGTCTGCAGGACCGCATACGGGAAACCGTCTTTACCCTGCAGGACTTGCCGCACAGTGTCCAACATCATGGGCAGAGTAAACTATGAACGGCAAAGGGAAGAAATAACAGGAGTCAAGTCAACTTCAAAGTCATTTTAAAGAGATAAACTGTAGATAAACTGTAAATTGAACCTTACGTGTGTGTTATATTTTGTTACCGTGGAAATTGTGACATTTTCATGTAAACTTCCTAAGATAATGCTACAATGCCTTGGAAGCAGCTCAGGACAGCACTCACTGCTCGCTCAGACCAGTTACTGCACAATGACTGGTGTTTCACACGGAATAGCCAAAGTCTCCAATAACACATAAAACGGTTGCTAGATTTGCTGCTTGTCGCTTATTTTGACAAATAGTCAATAAAGGGCTCTAAAAAAAAAAGGAAAAAATAATTAAATATAGTGACAAAGTTAAAAATTTGTTTCGGTTATGTTTTTACAATGGGTTTCATTCCACTTTAAAGGGGCAGTGTTCTGTGTTTTGCCGCAGAACACTGCGGCAAAACAGGCACATGCTGCCATTTCATTGCACCATCATACACCTATGTTACCTTCAGTAGTCATAAAGACACTTTATATGTATATCAAGTATGACTAGATAGAAATTTGACTTTGTAATTTAACGCCTTGAATTGGGCCTCTGTCTCTTTAAAAACTCCTGCTCTTTCTGAAACTCCATCTTCAGGAAGTCATCACAACATGGCTCCTCTATTAACTCTTTGACAACGTTTCTAACCGCTGTTAGTATTCCAAGCTATACTACTAAAAGTGGAACACTGAGTCTAAGTCAGAAAATTAGTTTTTTTTTCTTTTCCACAAATTTCTCATGTTTATCTAAGAAAAGCTCTTTGTGCTCCAAGAGCCAGCAGCTATTTGCTATTTGCTGCTGGCTAGTCACTATTTGCTGCTGGCTAGTCTGAAGAAGCTGAGTGAGAGAGTTGTGGAGGGCAGCTCTGTGAGGCGGAAGTTCGGAAATGTGGAAACTGCAGCTCAGAGGAGGAGCTCCGTATCAAAGGATGTGATAGGTTCACCAAGGCATTTTGCACAGCTAAATGGCTGCCATGGGAGCATAAGAGGAGTTTCCAAACATGCATGAAAGAACCAAGGCAACATTCCAGGTATGTTTTTAATGAGGAATTAACATTATGACACAATGTAGAGCTCAAACAAGTACCCCTTTACATAGCGCACAACAGAATTATTATTTATTGCAATATCCGCATGTATGAATGTTCTGAAGGTCGCAAGAGAGGTAAAAGGTGGTTAAACCTTTTCTTGTTTCACAATCCTTCAACAATAACAAGGATTCTAGCTAGTAATTTAGAAAAGTAAATCTCTATTAACACCATTCATCTTTTATGCACTGCCATAAAGATAATTGGCAGCAAACTATACTACTAGAAGTGGAACACTGAGTCTAAGTCAGAAAATTAGTTTTTTTTTCTTTTCCACAAATTTCTCATGTTTATCTAAGAAAAGCTCTTTGTGCTCCAAGAGTTGATTGCAAACATTCTGCATGCGATCAACTGTAATGAACAAGACCATGGCGTCTGCAGAGCCCTACCCCTTGTGCAACAAATACTTCATAGACACAGCAGATGCCGACCACGGTGATCCCCTGCTCCTTGCACAGTGTTGCTGCAGCCACCAGAACTACAGTCAGAGCAATGGGGGGCCACACTGAAAAAAAAAAAAAAAAACACACACAAAGGAAAGAACAAACATTTGAGACAATGAGATCACTTAACTGTATATAAAATTTGGTATCTGAATTTCTTTTTTTTAAATAAACCAAGAAGTGAGTAGCATTTGCATCAAGTTTCTATAAAGTGACCTTTAAGATAATAGCTCTGCGTTCATACCGACAGCCAGTTCCAGTCAGAAGTTTACACACAGTGGTGAGGAAAAACCTGTAATTGTTTCAGGACATCAAACATATTTAGAGCAATTAGACAAAACGCAGTGTTTGAATTGAAGTGAACAAACCTCCACTGCTTTTCCTGAGTGAAAAAGTAATTTCCCCATAAACCAAATACCTGATTGTTCCACACCAGCTGGAAATATTTTGCCATAATCTGAGTCTTTTATTGTTGGAATCTTTGCCGTGTTTGACCATAAAACTTTTTTTTTGTTTGTTTCTTTGTTGTTGTTTTTTTTTTCAGAAAGAATCCGACTTGCTCATATGGAAAACCTGCTAATTGGAGGCGGACTTGAAGGTGATCATTTTGGCAGAGGAAGTCTTCCCATGCCATCTCACGCCTATTCTACACATCGCTCAACATCTGGGAAAGATAATACATCTTTAAGTGTATTACACAAAAACTC
Organism: Poeciliopsis turneri; assembly: GCA_922788865.1. Taxonomy (NCBI): domain Eukaryota; kingdom Metazoa; phylum Chordata; class Actinopteri; order Cyprinodontiformes; family Poeciliidae; genus Poeciliopsis; species Poeciliopsis turneri. The sequence goes on along the minus strand of CAKLNU010001107.1, from coordinate 2,144,151 downwards.
TGCTCCATACCACTAAAAACAGTTATTTATAAAAACTTCAGCAAAAATGGAGATTTGAGAAAACAAAATATTCTGATAAATATTGTGGAAAAAATGAGCAAATTTCAGAAACAAAGCATGGCCTACCTAGATAATCCTGGTTCTTGAGTACATTTCTTGAATACATTTCATCCATGACCCCAGTAATACAACACATACATATATATATATATATATATATATATATATATATATATATATATATATATATATATAGACTTGAAATGTAGGCAAACATAAGCAATAAAAAGAGGGCATTCTTTAAGAAAAGACAGTTTATGACCCAAGGAAAATCAGAGCTCTGTTCAAATTCGAAATGCTCAGTTAAATATATTCTGTCCATGCTTCCAAAGCCGGCAACTTCCCCTAAAGGCACTTGTTAATGCGAGCGATTTGGGGTTTGCTGCCATGTAAAAAAAATTCTATAGAATATGGAGACCCTGCGGTAGGAACCACAAACATTGTGATGAGTGGTTGAATTATCATGCCGCGTCCATCCATTCCACTCATGAAGTGTCGGGTGGGTTCTTGGTAATAGCAAACATGTGGTCTCAATAAAGCCATGCCAAGAATTTAAAGTCAAGATATTGAAATGGAAGATAAAGGCAGAATTTCATTTGTTTTCTTTCTGGAATATGAAAATAAGTGACAACTTTTCCCAAACATACTGAGAAACCCAGCATGAAATCCCAAGACCTTCGTCTTGAATGACTAACCCTTGCTATTTAAATTAAAAGACAAACAAGTCAAGCAAAGTTTTAGTTATTTCACAAATTTATCAATAATCAAAAGGATATACAATGTGGACATAATCTATTTGAGTCTTTGTATGTTGTTTCACTTCAACGTTTCCAATCATCAAACAAATTTTAACACAAGACAAAAATAAACTGAGCAAATACAAAAAAACATTTTCCAACCGTCATGTAAAACAGTACCTTTCACACATTTAAAACCAACAATTAACTACTATTGTGTGAATTTTTAAGAAAACTGAATCAAACTCGAAAAGCCACATTCCTTCATGATTGCTGAGTGACCTGCAGAATCACAAAAACGCAAAACCTGTCTTGCATCACAAAGTAGGCTAAAAGATCTCAAAACCAGTCCATAACAATATAAGAACAGATGATGAACAAATTCACTGGCATCAATTAGTCTGGCTACCAAAACCATTGATGCAAAGAAAAGTGAGAGCCCTTCAACATAAATGGAGAAAATACGGATTTTTCTCACATCAACAAATAAATCAGCAGATAAGACGAGAACCCAAACCAATAACCAAAACACATCAGGATGTCCATCTCTGATTGGCTCCAAAAAAGAGGAAAAGGATTTGTATTGGCCAAAAAAAATGTTACATTTTCACAAAAAGGCAGATTGATTTGGATAGCTTCTTATTAAAATGACCACGAAGGTAATTAAAAAAAAAATACATGAAAACTTCAACAAAAATGGGAATTTAAGAAATGTCTGTGTTTATGTAGGTACATAAACACAGACACGAAAACAGATTGTTTTCTTTTTGTCTTTAGTTATTTTTGCTAAATAGAAAAATGTGTTAGATCATCAAAAAAGGATCATCTCTTTTGGTTTTTGAAAGGAAAACATAGAAAGTTCACAGAAAATTCTTTTCAAAAAAATTTAAATCAGGAAACGTTAAAGAATTTTCTGTCCATATGACTTACCAATAGAGTGGTCTGTACTTGTTGATTTTGTGTATGCCAGGAAAGCAGCCAAGAGAAAAATTGAAGAAAGGAGCTCCGCTCTACCAACAACACCAGTCACCTGAACAGAAAGGAAAAGGCGTTTTATGAACAAGAACCTTAATATCCATAGTTCAGCACAGTCTAGGAGCCACAGAAATGGGGCGTCTGAGACCACTGAGATGTAGGTTGTTAAGACAACATTTTTAGAAAAATATGAATATCTGGGAATCAAGGTAAAAACCCACAAGTTCTGCTTTTATAAACCCCCAAAAGATATGGCCAATGTTTTTCATTGAATCAGTGATCTTTTACCTGCGATATGTGTTACTTATGACTATTTAATTATTGTTGGAAACTTCAACATCCATATTACCAGCCCCAAAGCTTTGAAAGCCATACAGCTTTCAAAGCTTCTGTTTGACTCAATACACAACCCAGAAGACAATCTCGAGCTCAGTATCAGAACCAAACATGGAGAAGCAGCATTCAGTTTTCATGCTCCTCTAATCTGAACAAACTTCCAAAAAACTGCAAACCTGCTGAAACACCGAGTTCCTTTAAATCCTACAGTTGACACCAAAAAATTGAATTGTCTTATTGTTGACACATCAGACATTAATCATTAATTAGAGAATACAGACTCCATTTGGTGAAAAACAAAAAATAAAAAATCAGAGCAATAAATAAGCAAAAACTGCACAAAAAATATATACATATTTTGCATACAAGTTAAAAAAAACTTTTGTCTGTGAATATGTTTTCACTAATGAAACGCTATGTTATTCCCTCTTAGGCAATGAAGTGTTTATTTTCCTATTTAAAAATTTGTTTATATTAATATAGTATATTTCTAATATATAATATATAAAAAAGGCTGTAGTGGTTACATGAAAAATCTGCAGAATGTGGCATTTTTCTTCATCCAATTAATCCATAAGAAGAATTGATTTCTAAAGTAATTGTTAGTTGTACCCTTATATGCCCACAATTTTTTATATTGGTGCCTCTCTAGTTTTAACATGACAAAATCTAAAACAGTTAATAAGGTGTAAGTAGGATTTGAACAATCGATTACAAACTTTCTCAGGATTGTGGGTTTTATTCTCTCTGCAGTTCTGAAGTGTGTCGAGATGGAGGTGGTGGAAGACAGTGAGCAAATGTTACCCTTAGGCTGTGCGCATAAAGAGAAGACTGCTTCGAACTAACGTCTTATGGTTGAAAACAGATGTTGCATAACGCAGAAACATACATTTTATTTAGAGGCATCCATGGGGGCAGCAGCCGCTGACTGAAGACATAAAAAAAAAAAAAAAAAAGCTGGCTCTGAGCCGGAGGATTCATTTGATAAGTTCCTGAGAGCAGAATTAAGATTTTTTTTTTCTGCACACCTTCTGCAAACCAGATTAATTACCAAGCTAAGGAGCCTCGCATAGCATTGCTGCATTCGGACATGCTAAAAAGCTTTTCTCTGGGAAGTTGAATTCTGTTTAACTTAAGAGCGTATAATGATTCGCCACGACTCCCATGTATCATAACAAGCCATTTAGAAAGAAATCCTGAAACTCATTGACAGAAGTGAGGCGACACATTCCACAGCGTGATATCTAATACACGGAATAACAATGCATCTTCGGGAGCGTTGAAAAACGGAGTTATCTACAACAGCGGGAAGCTGGAGTACCGCTGATCTGAGCCGTCCAATCCAGCTGTGGAAACAAAAGCACTCAGGTAAATCACCTCAGCAGATATAGTTCGTCTTTTAAAAGAGCCTCTCTGACAGCAACATCTGTCATTTGGGTAAATGATGACTGCCCTCGTGTGGAAGAAACAACATTCTCCGTTCCATCCCGAAGCCTTATTTCATTCCAAACCAGCCCAGCCCTAAAACCTCTCATAAGGTTCCACACGTGACTCCAGAAAGAGCTTTGCAAATTAAGAGCCTATTATTTTGCAGTCCGCAGCCCTTAAGAACACACACGTACGGGCATTAAGGCGAGGGCTGCAGCCTCTGACTAAAAGGATTAGCGTCAACATTCAAACGGAGCACATGCTCTGTTCACAGGACTGACCTATTTGTCAATTAGCAAAGGAAGGAAAGAAGAAGAAGAAAAAAAAGCAGAGGCATCCAACTTCTAGGAAGCTCTCATATATCTAATCAGTTCATCAAAACTAACCCAGCTGAACAGAAGACAAGTTGAACATGGTTAGCTCAATTACACAGAATTACCCAGACCCAATTTCCCCATCTTCTGAGTGAGCATCTGCAAACTGCTTTTCAATTGCAGGCTTCGCCCTAAAGCCACTTTTGAAGATTTTAAGGAGAACACCAAAACAATTTGGATTTGAAGATTCTTGGGACATTCAAAAAAAAAAAAAAAAACCTCCATTCAAAAAGTCATCAGCAGAGAACAGTGAGGAGGCAGGACAAGGCCTCTTTGTGCGCACTTATCGTGAAGGGACCTTCAGTACTTGGAACGTTGCAGCAAAACAAATGATCCGTTCAGAAAGAGATTCCAGACGGCGATAACGCAAAGAGCATCCGTTGGAGCAACTTTGAGGCCTCATTTGTGAGGCAAATTGTTTCCATTCAAGATGTCTGAGAGGCGCTGCGCGGATTGGAACGGGCCGGAAAGAAGACTCAGGGCTGAGCAGCGGGATGTGCGACAGGGGGCTGCTGACATCCAGTTCAATAGCAGCTGTGGTAACTGGTGCTGTATTAGAAAGTATTGGTTAAAAAAAAAACAAGAAGCAAAAAGCAAAATGGTGCCGACCACAGTGAAGTGGGAGGCTCTCTATGGTTCAATAACTGAACAGTAGAGAGCAAATCTTTCAGTGTCTAGAGAATCAATTCCTATGTTTAAGGTCATAATTCGATTCCGAATTGATTTTTATTTTGGAAAACAATTTTTCTAATCAAATGATCCAGAGATTCTTGTTCAAATTATGGGAGTGACAAAAGGAAAAGATAGTGAAAACAAATTACATTTATTTTAAACTAGGGCTGAAACAATTCCTTCAACAATTGAAATATCGTTCTCAAATTTAGTAATTGACTAACAGTTAACTGGAGCATACAAGATCAAAAATAGGACACCTGCTCAAAGAACAAGATATTCAGAGGATAATTACTCTGGTGTCTATGTCCAGGGAATGTTTTGGGCAAGAGGCGGGGTACACCCTGGACAGGTCGCCAGTGCATTGCAGGGCAACACAGAGACAGACAGGACAAACAACAACACACACAGACCTTAGGAGACAATCAGACCTTAGGAGATTCCTTTAAAAGGAAACCAATGAACCTGTTAAAAGTTTTTCTTGAATAAGTAGTTTAAAAAATAAACAGGATATTTGTTTTCACTATGTAGTCAGGGGCATGTTTTTATCTCATCCCAGTGTTATTGTAACAATTGGACATCCCCAAAAAGATATGACAGTGATTCACTCTTTCTGCTCCAACATTTTGAGTCTGTGAATTCCCTTTGTGTGGGTGTTGCAAAGAATCTTGACTCATTCTCCCATCCGTGCTCTCTGCATATCATGGAGATGGTGGTTTCACATGGTAATCTGTTTATTTCTTCCCAGTCCTCCCTTAAGATCACAATATTTGCTTCCTTCTCCCTTTTCTCCCTCATGTAACCCTCTCATACAAGGACGCAAACACCACGCCCTTATTTGTAAGGGTGTGTAAAGATTTGGAGAAGTACAGATTTTTGACTCATCTGTACTTCTATCATTATTTTAATTAACTTTTACTGGGAGCTATCCTGTATCCAAAACATATTTCTTTATTTCCTCATATAGATAATGCTGCAACTGGAGGTAGCCATGGAAAAACCAGTTATTCAAAGCACATAGATCCTTTAATTTCTGAAAATGTATTGATCTGGGCTTTTTGTTTCTCACAACTTCCCAATGAATCTTTGGCTAATTCTTCCAGTTTTTTGAATATACTATCTAATTTATTTGGCTCAAAATCTAACTTATATTGCCCCATTTAGACCTGTCACAATAAGCAATAAATCAATTAACTGCATGGTAAATTAAACAACAATCATGAAAGAGATGCTCCGCTTTAATATCATTGAAAAGCTGGCATTTTGAAAAACACTGCAAACATTTGACATCCAATACCAAGTAGTTAGCTTCACTTATTTTATACAACAGTCCTAACTGCCAATTTTACTTAATTATTCAACTGTCTAATATATTAATCATTATATTAATAATGATTAAAAGTTTTTTGTTATAAATTTCATAATCCATCTTAATTGTTTTTCTTTTATTTTTGTATATTTTAAATATTTTCCAGTACTACTGTTAAATATTCTTTAGACATTAAGTTTTTTATCTTTGAGTGGGTCTACTTGCATTAAAGCTGCAGTATATAATTATATAAAAAATATATATTTTTTATGTATTTGTTAAAACTGTCGCCATGTTGTGTGTGTTTAATATGAGTCAGATGAAGTGTGAAAATATCAATCTCCTCCGACTCCAGCAGAGTCGGAGTCCGACTGAATAAATGCACCACTCCTGAGAAAAACAACCAATCAATCAACTTTGTGAATGTGCTGCTATATGTGTTTGTGGTGGAGAAATGACTTATCATTACAGGAAACTATTTTTCCGTCTTCATGAGTGGTCATGCTTACCAGCCTTAGAATTCACAACAGGCTCTGTTGACAGGAAAATGAACAGCATGCAAATTGGCATGATTGACAGCGCTAAGACCCTCCTCCTGCCTCTGATTGGTTGTTCCAAGTTAACATTGGGAGAAGGAAGCAGAACTTGATTTTTTTCACAGATTATCTGTCTCATATTATGCAGTCACAACATAGTGAGAGTTTCAAAAAAAAATTTTTTTCCATAAAAATTACATACTCAAACTATAATATGCCATTGTTATCACATTCGTTGAAAATGGTCTCAAAATGACTGTATTAAAATTTATGACAATAATTTCTGGGACAATTTATCATGCAGCAAATTTGTTATTTTGATAGTCCTACTTCCAGTAAGTTATATTTGGTCACAAGATTAGGCCATTTTCAGGCATTTCAGAAACAATACCCAGACTTCTAAGTAAGTTGATGTCAGAATCCCCAAAGCCGGTTTCTTCAATATCCAACAGTGCATGAATTGTTTTTTAATTCCCCACTAAACACAATCCAAACTTACAGCCTCAGTGTGGATGGGGTGCACGGCAAACAGCAGCGCAGCCAGCAAGCTAAAAGTCTTATCCAGGAACAGTCGGCAAACCCGCAGGAAAAGCATGCAGACGACTCCGTGCAGAACGATGTTGAGCAGGTGATAGGAAGCCGCAGTGAGCTCACTGAAGAGGTAGTTGAGTCGGAACGTGAGCACAGTCAGTGGTCTGTAAGACTTGTGGCTCCTCTCCTGTAGACATTTTACAATTCAAAACTGAAACTTAACCAAAACATGATGCTGCAAAGGAATGCAGGGTTCAATAAATGAATCAATATTCAAGTATGCTGGAGGTAGGCCTTTAACAGATACTTGCCTCGGCCATCGGCGTTCCCCAAAAGTCATTGAGGAACAGGTTGCGCAAAGGCGTGGAGGGCCGAAGGTCCTTGTTGTCGAGGATAGCCGAGACATCGTCAAACACAAAGCCGCATGCCAGACTGTTCCAGTAACATCCCATCACCAGCCCAGTCAGAAGCAATATCTCCTTCCATGACACGACAGCCATAGCTGACCCAAGCCGTCATGGGTCACTGTGCAAGAGAACAAACCAACAAACAAACAAGGTTTGAAATTATTAAATCTAAGAATAGCAGGGAGTTTTTATTTGGCGCAACAATGGCTGACTTCAAAATCCAAGACAACAAAATCTACTCATAAGTTTTAAAAGTAAGATCTTTGAAGAAAATGTTTAGCTTTCTAAGATAATTAATTATCCTACCTAACTAAACTTTTTACAAACATCAATATAAATGTATTGAAGGTAATTAATAACACATATTTAATACGCAAGTAATACCAAACCATAAGGAAACTCTATGTATCTTGAGTCTAGGATTGTGCCAGCACATTCTATGAAGACTTTTGCTTATATATATATATATTTTTTTTTATTTATTTTTTTGTTCGAATCATTGTTTTCTCGGACAATTATTTGGATGTTGTGGAGCTAGAAGGATTTTTGCATTTACTTTTTTTTACTTTACAACAGTTGCTATGACACGTAACTGTGGTTAAAACAACAACAACAAAAAAACCATTGTTTTTACAACTAGATGAAGATGATTAGCATCTTAAAAGCTTACATGATACCAACTATGATTCCAAATCCCAAAGTTGACTACATATTACCTCGGAGACAATATTTACTGTGAAATCTTGGATCTGTTTCCTGAATATTGAGAAATGTCAGAAGTACAGTACTTTACCTTACTAATGTTGCTATGTGCTATGAGCTTATGAGAGGATTATGCTGTTGAAAACAAGGTCAGATTTATTACATCTCAGTGTGGAGAACTTGTAGGGAAATTAAGTCTTTCTTGTAAACAGTAATCAAACCACACCAGTGCTGTCAAACCCAACAACATAGCAGACACTTTATGTCACTCATTAAAGCACACAATACTTAATTAAACGAGAAATGACGCTGTCATTATTTTTTGAAAGACGTGATACCACAAAGTGTCGAGTATTGTGAAAATGTCAGGTTCGCTAATGTCCAGTTGCGTTAGCAACTTTAGCGGGGAATGCTAATTAGGTTGCTACTACTCTTAAAAAAAGACTGGAAATGGTGGAAGTGTAATAGTTTAGTTCTGCCTTACCGAGGAAATGCAAGAGCAGAGACACGAGCTTCAGTCAAACTTATCATAAAAGTTCAGAACCGTACAGAAGACGCGGAGTTTTACAGTATTTCATTTATACCAACTAGCTTAAACGCACCGCAGCTATCCCTTCCGGTGCAGAGGTGAGCGCGCAAGTTAAACATTAGCCGAGCTAGGAGGAGAGGGAAAAAAAGAGTCAGTGGCTTGTTTGAAGTTTTAAAGCATCCGCGCGATCAGAACCGCATTAAAATGCCTTGATTTGTTTTAGTGTTACACGCTTGCGCTGTCCACGAGGTTGCGCTTACTTTTTTTTTTTCTTTCCACCAAAAGCTCAAGGTTCGTGTTTGTTTTATTTTTAAGTAGCTGTTGTGTGAGCCGTAACCTAGCAGCAGCAGCAGCAGCCAGAGCTTGACAACATGGACCTTTCAGGATAAATGTTTGCTGCTACTCTACCTGTGTACCTCAGGTTTGCTTCCGTCAAGTCTGACATGCACGTCTGAATTCAACTAAATGCTTTGAAATACGTCTTTAAATCCAAGGATTTGAATATAAATCCTGTACGGTTTATTCTTAACAATGTTTCCCTATATAACGCCACTGAAAACCGTAATAATGTATTATTGACAATATAATCAAGTGGAGGCGCTCTGTCGCAGTAAGCTCACTAACTACACTAATTGACCGAATCTTTAAAAACATCCCTTGTTCAGAATGCCGCCGTCTGGTCTCATATGGGATAAAGTGTCGAAAATTGATCCAAAGACTCTTGATGAATGTGAAAAAGACGAACTGGATGAAGTCTTCCACATTTTTGTTGCGGTAATTATTTATGGTTTCTATTTTACATAATACTGACATGCTCGGTGTTCTCTGCCTTCTTGATTTTAAAACGCATGCTTGAGGAATCAAAGCGCTGGAAAATATGTCCTCGCAGTTTTCTTCTTTTTTTTTTTTTTACGTTTGTCACACTTAAATGTCTCAGATCACCAAGCAGCAGAAATTAAAAATAAGCTCTGAAATTATAGTTCTGATTAATAAGGGTGAAAGCAATCCAATCTAACCTGGCTCCATCTAAAAAATTAATTCCGTCCTAGGTCCTAATTGCTTATGCCGTTCAGTTATATTTTCTGGAATTAAATGACATTTTGTCTTAACTTAGATCATCTAAGTATCTTCAATGGGTTGTGGATGAGATTCTGTGGGTAGGAAGGATCTCTGGTAACAGTCAGTCTCGCAACAAATCCTGAGATGCTTCAGTCTGAAGTCTTGCTGTATGACAGTCGCATGACTGTCATGACATTTTAACATCTCAATTCCCAGACAGCAGAAACAATATGTCCAGGATGACACCATTAGTTGTTGGCAAGCACTGCTAATGTCTTAGCCTCCCTTGGTGTTGTCAGATAGGTTCCATAGATGTGATGTACTGATTTGACACATTTGACAGGAATCACATATAAATGTGGCTGGTGAAGTTAAACTCTTCTATTCCAGGTAAGTTGACAATTAATTCCTGATTCTAAGGAATGATGTTTTTTTCACATAAGGCCAGAATGGTTTGATCTTAAAATTGCTTTAGTGGTCTGAAACATTTAAGTTTAACAAAAAACAGGAAAGTGTGAGGGACAAAACATTTTCATCTATATAATTTGAATTGAAATCATGCACCGACCAGGCATAACATTATGACAGCTAATGAGCGAAGTAACAGCAGTTATGACTTCATCATGAACCCTGTTTATGAGATAAACTGGGCAGCAAGTGAACATTTTTTTTCCACACTTTCTGTTACGAAGTGGATAAATGAGCAAGCGTTTGATGAAAGCCAAAACACGATGACTTAGCTAGAGTTGAGGACTGTTTTGGTCCATGGTGGTCGAATCAAATTATCATCACATTAGACATTATTAATGTATCCAGTAGATACATTAATAATGTTTTCACACAATATTCAAACTCTCTCGATGTTGGATAGAGACTTCGCTTCCACTGACGCCAACACATGATGTAGATTCTAGCAAAGTTGACAGGGGATTGGTTAAATCATAATGTATGTAATCAATTCAGCAGAGTGTTCAACAGTAATATCTGTAAGACATGCCTTCCTAACGCCATACAAGCCCTGTTGATGTCTTATCAAAATGGGTTAACAGAAGGAACGGTAGTGAACGGACAGTCCTGGCTATAGGGTCATGATTCACCAAGAGAGCAAGGACTGGCCTGTGTGGTCCAGTCTGGTAGACAATGATTCAAACGACAACACTCTGATAAACAACTGGATAGACAACACTCTGATATACAACTGGATAGACAACACTCTGATATACAATGGTTTGATGTGAAACGGTCTGATAGACAACGTGCCGATAGACGACAATCTATCTATATGCCCTCGCTGTTACCTGACCACCTCCTGAAAATCCAAAAATGACCCAAGGAGCTTTGGCTGAAGGGAAATATAAAAAAAAAAAAAAAAAAAATCATGTCTTAGGTTTATTCCATCATCAAAAGCTTACCTAGAGTGTTGTTTTGGCTCATTCATGCATGATTGATAAATCCTTGACTTTCCTGTGGTAGTATACAACACGCTGCTCATTTACCTTAAGCTCTTCTTTGGAGCTTCATTCTCCACCCTACCCAACAGAGCACCCTTTCCTTGTGCATCCCCCACACAGCTCCTCCAGTTTAGCAGTAGCAGCAATTGACCAACAATTGCCATTCTACTCAGCTCATCATACCAGCTACTTCCTAGTTTGCTTAAAGAAATCTGGCCGGGGCGTGTTATGGTTCTGACTATATTCCGCAGAGAAATCTTGTGTTGACACATACCACCCAGAGTTATGGTCATAATGTTATGCCTGATTGCGTTTGAGTGACAGATGGTGCATGTATATCAAGTTGTCTTGATTTTGGTATAAAAATATATATCATATTGTTATTCTTTTAACATTATTCAGTTTCAGAGCCGCTTGGTGGATAGTTCTTACATTTGACACAGCAGCTCAACATCTGCTGAAGTCCTCACTCAGCAATAAAATCTGAGCATCTTTACTGAGCTTTGATTTGTTGAAGGAAAAAAATATCTATGCAGATATAACCTTCTCCATATATATATATATTTATATATTTATTTATTTATTTTTGTGGTTTCACCTCTTGTCGTTTTGGACTGCGAGAGATGTACTCCATCACTGTTATTATTAGTTTCGGTCCTGCACTGTTGAAAATCTTTCCGACTAAGTCATGTTTTCCATGCAGACGAAAGAGTGGGACGTGAAGGATAAAGCCAAGGAGAACATTATCCGTGTCCTCCAAGTGGGTCAGGCCCTGCTAAAGGTGTTGGGTTTTGTTGCTTCTACACTCTGCTCTCTCCTGTGCACATCTGCTCGCTAGCTCACAGGCGTGATTTATTTTTGAAGAAGGAAGAAAATTTCATAGTTTATAGTGCTGCTAGTAATGGTTGTCAGTGCTTATGGTCCTTGCTTGTGATGTTACACAGACGTGATGGATGTTGGTTGGTTTGAGCTCTTCAGTCTCGTCTCTATCTCCACCTGTTAGATGAAAGAGCGTGAGGTTAAGCTCCATGAAAGCTTCATCGATGATATCGGTGTACAACACGTCAAAACCGGTTCGTAAGCACGCACCGTTTGATGGAAAACACATTTTGTATGAAAACATCATGTTCATAGTGTTCTTTTTTGTTCTCTTCATGCTCCATTTGTTGTCTAGAAAATGAGCTTCGTGCTAAAGTGTCCAGGCTGGAACAAGAGCACAAGGTAAGGCTGTGGAGCAATAGTGTATTTCAGGTAGGGATGCATGATATTAGGGTATTAACATCAATACAGTGAAGGGCTAATCTCTTGACTCTTATTTTGATTAATCAATTTGCATAGTGTAATATTCTTAATAAGAGATTTGTTTTTTATAGAATTTCAAGTGGATGAAGCTTAACTATTCCACTTGCGTTTTTTCTATATTCTTAATGCAAAAAGTATTTTTATGTATAGTACACAGCTCTTTTAGCAAATTATCTTTTTTTCTGAGTCTGTATATTTTTTGAGTCTGCATATTTCATTTAAAGAGTGCTAAATTATGTGACGATTATTTCAATTATTGATTCATCACAATTAATCTGATTAATTTTTTTCAGCCCTAATCGGTATCAGTCCGACAATTAAAAATGTGTTTTGACTCTCGAGGCAGTTTTATTTAGAGGGTTTTTTTTTTTGTTGTTTTTTTTTTAATTAAGTTTCTGTCTCTTTAACTTATTTTTGTTCAATTTCACACTGAAGTCACACTGAAGTGGTTTCTCTATTCAGGGAAACACATCAGAGTTTGTGGTTTTTAATGTGACAAAATGTAAAAAGCCAAAGGGGTGTGAATACTTACAGGTACTGGTGACCCCTCTGTCGTTAGTGTGACCACTTTTTCTGCCTCTTCACTTCCGCCATCAAGGCCAAACCTTTCAGCCAATCACAGAATGTAATCTTGGCTACACCAGGATTGGTTGTTGTGATCACTGCAGGAGAGCACCTAAGAAGATTATCTGCTAATTCCATGCACAGTCTTAGCATTTACTTCTTGTTTTGAATGAACTGAAACTGAGTTACTGTTATTATTATTATTATGTTTTTTGGCTATAGGAGAATTTGCAATCCCATTATTTGTTTTCGCAAAGAAATTAATCCTTGTTTGAAGCCTTTAACAATCACAGCTGAGCCGCACGTTGGCTCTGTAAACAGAAGAAGATGATGAGGGACTAAGGTGGGGGTTGTTTTTCCTTCTTCTTCTTACTCTTCTTCTCTCTGTCTCGTTCCCGATCAGCAGCTCGGCACTGGGCCAGATAGCCGCTTTCTTAGGGATGAGATTCGGCAGCTCGAGGCCCAGCTGGAGCAATCGGAGAAGGAATTGACCCAGTTAAGAAAAGACATGGGCAAGGAGAAGAAAACCAATGAAGAGGTATGAGTGTGCCACCCACAGCACCTGCACGTTTTACACCACCGCAGGAGTCTTTGGCTAACCTTCCTGTTTAGTTTCCAAACAGAATTTATTGGTTTGTTTTTAAAAAAAATACTACATGGATTACTAGTGAACCGTATATGGATTATGTTTTGGTAAATTCCAGTAACAAAGGATTAAATCTTTAGAAAAAAACACTTCGTATTGCAAATCTTAATTTTCTCTTTGAGGTAATCAGATTAGTCATTGTTTGCTTTAAGCATTTAGGCACCCTGCACTGAATACATCTCATATTAGACAGAGCCTTGTTAGCTAAGCTAACTGTGTTGAATTACATGATAGAAATGTATCTGCACATTTTGTTATGTGTTTCCTATTTCTAGCTGATTGTGCGACTGGAGGAGGCTGAGGATCAAGTGAAAAAGTTCAAAAGAGAGGTACGCAACCCCTGGGAAGACATCAGCTCAATCTTTCATTCTCCTCTGTCTTCACCTGGTCTCACCTGCCCTCATTTCTGTCTGATTTCAAATCTTCTTCATTTGTTCTATTCTTTCTTTTGTCTGTTTCTCTTCCACTGGACAGTTGAAAAATTCTAAGAAGAAGGTAAGAAATGTAGGAGCTGTTGTGACATAAAATTAGATCACAGTTAAGAATGGAGAATTTGATTCTGTTACACAACAATTTAGCCCATTCTGGGTCTGTTAATGTAGCGGACATAGTCAGTTAAAAAATACTCTCATTCATTGTTGAGTGACATTACTCATATCATCCAACCATCTTCATTCGCTGTACAACAGTCTCAGGACCATCATGACATGCTAACCGGTCAGTTCTTGGGTAGTAAAGACGATATTCCACAGTAACATGTGATGGATGACATTATCAGTTGTTGGCAAGCACTGCTAATGCCTCGTTGCTGGCGCTACAAGGTCCCATACAAGTAAAATTTGATTGAAAGTAACACATCTCACAGAAGGCAGAAAAGCATGTGATAGATTAGTTGTTATCACATATCTTTTTCAAACACCTTGATGTTCATATCTAAATTGCCCCCAAGTTCCGTGACTGACAATGGCTGGAAAGTCCAAAGCAATTTTCTAAAAAGAAAAGAGTAGCTTTGACCATTTTTGTCTGGTCGTTGTTCTTCCTGAAAGCTGTTCCTGCTTTTCTTGTTCCGTGGCAGAACGTGCAGCTCCAGCAGGATGTGGAGTTCTACCGTGGCGAGCTGGAGCAGAAGGAGCCGCTCACCTCCCGAGATGACGGCGCCGAGACTCAGAGGAAGCTCAGCCTGGCCAACCGCCAGCTCTACCAGTGCCTGGACGACCTGCAGGTTCACGGAAACCTCACTTACTAAATGAGATAAATTAGTATATCCTACTGTTCTTTCTTTTACAACTCCTTTTTTTATGGCTGTCGGCTCTTAATGTGCGCAACATGTGTTAAACGTTGAGATTTTTATTAATTGTTCTAATTTATTGTTGTTATTTTGCATCCAACAGCGAGCAGAGGATGAAAACGCACACCTGAAGACACAGAACGTGCAGCTGCAGAGAAGCCTGGAGGAGTCTGTGAAAGAGATGGAGAAGATGACAGATGAGTACAACAAGATGAAGATCGTTGTGCAGCAGACTGACTCAATTATGGACCAGCTCAGAAAAGAAAGGGATCACACGAAGCTTCAAGTAAAAGCCCGCTCTCGTTCCACTGCTGCGTGTGTGTGTTTTTTTTTTTGATCCCACCCTGAATTGGTGGGTGGTTTGCAAAATATGTTTCCATGCTGAGATGAGTTACGCAGTATCATTTATCATTCTTTTGGAAGGTCAAAGAGTGTGAGTAATATTATCAAAGAAAAGCTGCTGTGTTAGAACTGTCCTATTTGTTTTGAAGTAGATAATCTAATGTTTCTGTGCACCAAACTCAAGCAAGGCTTTGTGTTTTGTTTTTTTATGTGCAGGTTAGAGAGCTGACAGAAAAGATTCAAAGCATGACTGAAGAGAACGACCCAATCATGGCCGCTGTCAATGCCAAAGTAGAGGAGTGGAAGGTGAGTGGCAAATATAGGCAATAATGTCTAGGCTCATTCTTAATTATTTTTTTTTTTGGTCAAATATTCCTAGCAAAATTGACTCTATGGAAACCCTTACATTGCCTTTGGAGAAACATTTTGACCGCATTAACTCATGCAGCTGTGGTCAGCGGTTTACATTCTCTCATCATGGAGTATGAGTGTCATTCATTTTGGGCGTTTGATATTTTATTCAAACCATTCTTTTCCCCCAGACTGATGTGTTAACACCGCAGTAATTTTTAAAAACTGGGTGCAGAAGTTTCTTTTCTGTTTTAGATTTTCTCTAATGCACGCAGATTAGTCAGAATATTCTAAATAAATCCAGTTAAAGGGGCAGTATTATGTGTTTTCCTGGCATATAATGCCATTTTATAGCATAAACGGGTTCCTGTTAACTTTAGTTGTTGTAGAATATACTATATATACAAAATATGACTTGAAAGAAATGTCACTGTCTAATTCAATGTCTTGAAATTGGGGGTCTATATCTTTAGAAACTTTACCTTCCTGAAGTCATCACAACATGGCTCTTCTATTGACCCTTCAACGTTTCTTATTAGCATTTCACTGAGAAGGAGCTCCTATAATGAGCTCAGCAATTCTGCCAGGTGTTTGCTAATTGCTTCTGGCTAGTCTGAAGGAGCTGAGTTGGGGATTTGCGGCAGAGGGGTGCGCTATAATGCGGAATCTTGGAAACTGCTTCTCTGAGGAGGAGCTTCGTCCTCGAAGGTGGAACGAGGTCCAACTAGGCGTTTTGCACAACTGAATGGTTGCCATGGGAGATTCAAGGATTTCTCAAACATGCATAAAAGAACCAAAGCAATAATCCAGATTTGCTTTTGATTAGGGAATAACATTGAAATGTGACATAAAGCTCATAAAAAAACTGTCCCTTTAAGTCCAAAATTATTCATAAGCCGTCTGGTTGCGTTCTTTGTATTTGTCTTACTTTAATGTTTTCAAGAGACAGACTGAGTGTAAAAATGTACAAATAGTTAATTTTTTTTAACATAAGTGCTTATTTTCTGTCTTTTGTGATTTTATTGCATTTTGTTCTCTTACTTGAGTAAACATTAGCCTGTTGCACTGGTGACGAGATATTTTCCTCACACAGAAAGTGCTGTCTGGGAAGGATGAGGAAATTTTGGTGTACCAGCAGATGATCCGTGAGCTGAGGGAAAAGCTGCGCTCTGCCCAGCTGGACTTGGACAAAAGCAACATAATTGCCCTGCAGCAGGTGTGTCCAAAAATAGCAAACAGAGGAGTCAAACATCTTCATTTATAATTATATTCTGCTTCTCCCAATGTGGCGCCTCTAACAGTGTGGCATGTTGTAGAAGATTGTACAGTAAGTACAGAAGATAGTACAAAAAATACATATACATATTGTGTACCAATTAATTGCGCCAGATTTTCTTGATTTTGGGTGATCAACAATCTCATATGTAAAACCAACATAATATATCTCTGATATTTTCTACCTACAGAAAGGTCTGAAAATCAGTCTTCTGTGACAGAAGTTTGACTGACAAACCTGACCTAAAAGTCACATCTGGTCATGTTCAGTTAACAATAACCTCTGTTTGCAACTTAGTGAGTTTGTTGTTATATTTACTATTCAGACAAAAAATTACAGTATTGGCCAAAATTGAAGTTGGCAGGTCAGGTGTTTTAAAATAAGAGATCAGCCAGAAAACTGCAATCGGAGCACCCCAAGTAGTATCTATAAAATATGTAGAATTAGGTGGTTATAAGATGTCAGGTAGGTTTGCTATGGAAGGCTTTGTGTTTGTGCACATATCTGTTGGTTTCATCCACATGCCATTTTCCAGTTTTTGACTTCTTTTCTTGTTTTGCCTGCATCATTACCTCTTTTTCATTTTTTTTATTCTCATCCACCTGTCCTCCCTTGCTTCTCTGTCGCTGCTCTGGCCCAGGTCATATACGAACTTTGTGGTGTAAGTTCCATCCGTCACGTGTCTCTGCTTGTTTTCGTCTTAGATGTTGTCTCATAGCGCCCACAGCGAGTCAAGTTACGACCCTGTTTTGTCCGTCGCTGAACTGTCATTATTCAGAAATGTCTGCGAATGTGCCCCCAGGCCGTCCAGGAGCGAGATAATCAGATTAAGATGCTGAGCGAGCAGGTGGAGCAATACACAGGAGAGATGGAAAAGCACGCTCAGCTCATAGAGGAGCTGAAGATGTCCACAAACAAAGACAGAGGTGTGTGGGTCCGTGTTTAAACTGACCAATCAAATGTGTTTTGTTTTAGTTGTTGCCTTCAAGTTCAGTTAGAAACAAAAATATTATTTGTGAGATTTTTTTGTTACCAGATAAAATAATTATAGTCAGAAAGTTGTTTCTTGAAAAGTACTTATTTTAGCTTGTAGACAAAAATATTCATAAAAAGCATTTTACTTTCTGTTAGGAATGACAGTGATGGATGTGATAAGTTACAGGCCACTAGTCTGGTTTCACGGTTCGCCACGCCGGTTTAGCCTTGCCGCTCCAATTAGCGTTCTTGTCATGCAAAGTTAGCTGCCTTCAGCCAAGAGATTTCTCGGCTGAAGGCCATACCACTTTTCCTTCAGAAACTGATACGGACCAAAACACAGCTGACAAGGCAGAACATGGGTCAAAATCCTCGTTGGGTGGGAGACGGGTGGAGGCAAATGGCTGCTAAGGCTTCTGTGCTTGTAGGGTCTATATGATGGAACTATGAGCAAAAATATCAACTTGTGAACCAATCACTCACAAAACTGATAATACTTCCATTGCCAAATGATAAAAGAAATCTGCCTCTAAAAGGTGATTGTTAGTGTAGTAATAAAAATAAAGCGAAGCACAGCGCAGGCTTTTACTAAATGGAAGGGTGCAGTTGTAGTTTGGTCACTGGCATAAATGTCATTTTAACTTTTGACATCTGAGGATTTGTTTGAACTGACATGGTTATAAAATATTCAGTTTATTTAAAAAACAGATTTTCTCTAATCTACACAAGCTTACAATTACACAAACATTCACACTAATCTCCTCATTGATTGTACAGGATGTTCCAGCTTATAAACCTAGTGACCATGTTGAATGCAAAGTTTAGTTGTGTTTTTTTTTTTTTTTTGCCGGCATAAAAAAGATTTGCCTGATAGAATTTCTGTGCTGTCCCATCCTGTCCCATCCTGGGATGACTTTCCAGGATGGGAAAGTCATCATGACTTGCGGCGAAGGTTAAAGGTGAAGATTAAAGAATTGTGGATTGTGGATATACAAAAGCTGGAAGGTTTTTCTGAACACAAACAGTTTCCAGGTCTATGAGATTAAGCAATTTGTACATAAATTAAATCCAGGACTTTTAACATATTAACTTCAATTTATTGATTGCAAAGATTTTAATGCATTAAAAATTTTAACACAGGAATCCTTGTTTTCGCACTTTTCTTGTACGATGCTAAATTTGATGCAGAAAAGCAACATCCGCAAACAACAACGTTGGACAATGAGGCTGCTTTCTCTTAGACCAGTGTGGGTTTATCTTTCCGTCAAAATACAGAAAGTCTGATTGTCCAGTGAAAAAGACTATTGTACTTCTGATGGACTTTTGTGAACCTGTGACTAACTTGGATTTTTAATACTGTTTGGCTGGTATATGTAGTTTCTGTCTTAGGTGCTCCTTCGACGTTGCAGCAGAAGAAGATGGAGGAGCTGCAGTCCAAATTGAAAGTCGTGGAGGCCAGAGCGATGGAAGCAGAGCGGGCCTTCAGACAGGCAGAATTGCATGCTGAGGAGAAAGACAAAGCCTTTATTGAGGCATCAAATCGCCTGAGCCAGTACGAGTCTGTAAGTCCACAAATACCTTTTTTTTTTTTCCTGCCTTTGTTTTTGACCTCAGCTTCCAAGACTTGTTTTTATCCAAATCGAATGAACTGACTTCTAATTTCCCAGAAATAAGCCTGTGATTTTTTATTTTTTTTCACCATCCTTTAAATAGGGATGTTATGTGACTGTGGCGTGATCAACATGCTTTTTGGGTCCACAGGCGTAGTGTTTGTTTGGGTTTTTTTTCACCAAAGCTAATCGAAACCTGACTCCTACCTCCTCTCCTTCTTTTCCCCCCAAAAAGAAGGGAATAAACAAAAGTGAGATGAGACGTGCTTTTTTTATTTTATTTATCTTTTTGACGGACGACAAATCACAGAGCTGTTTCTGTACGGCAGGGCACTTACGGCCTGGAAGCAGCCATTGCCGAGATCAAAGAGTGTAACAATCAAATTAGAATGAGAGATCGTGAGGCAGAGGCCATGACCAAAGAGATCAACCAGCTCGAGCTGAGAATCAATGACCTCATGGATGAAAACGAGGAGCTCCGGGAAAAACTAGGTCAGAGTTTTTAAAAACACCACTGTTCTCCGTTTGTTTATACAACGCTGGCTCATCTGAGGCGGGGAAATTTCTAACGAGTTCTTTTTTTGGTGGGATTTTCCGGTTGTGAGCAGGTCTGGAGCCGAAGCAGGAAGTGGATCTGACAGAATTCAGGCGCGCCAGGGATCTCAGGCAGCGCCAGTACAAAGCCGAAAACCAAGTTCTTGCCAAAGAGGTAAGGCTGCATTCAAAGGAGATCAGACTGTTGCTTTGAGAAGTGCTGGAGAGGCCTCACGTCAACACGCTGCTGGAATTCTTTTCAGATTGAGCGACTGGAAGAAGAGCGGCTGGAGCTAAAGAAACAAATCAGGCGCATAGTGAAAGAAAAAGGTGAAAGCCCTGATTTAAATAGTGCAAAGCATTTCATAATAGGCCTGTCGAAATACATCAATTAATCATGTCATAAATTAAAACTAGTGTAATAATTTCCATTTCCACGATTTGTTACTTTCTCTTTTCTTTCTCTCTTTCTACCAAAAACTGGATGACAAAAATCTTCAGTTGGGTTGGTCTGAATTATTTGAAGGACAGTTTTGCTTACAAGCACTCCATTATTAATTTAGACTCATTTTTATGAATTATGAACCAAGTAGAGTTGAAAAACTGCAGTAGAAAATTTAATAAGCTTTCAAGAGGGAATCTGAAACTAAAATATCAATTTCATCCCAGTAGAATCAATTTGATGCAGATTTAGTATCGGTATTCACAATATTTTGGATTGATCTGCCTCCCTCTATGTATAAGTTCATTTAATTGATTGCCATTTGTTAACTTCAGTGTTTTTGAGGACCAGCAACAGGCTATAAAATAGGTCTAAAAATAGTTTTGGTCTCATTTTGAAAAAATGTACTCATTTTGATCACTTTTCTGTTGGGATACAGAGCTCCAAAATGCAAGAAAATACACAGAATAAAACATGATTCTGCACTGTTTTCACGTTAACATTCCATACGCCTTTCAGCATCCCTGTGAACTGTTTCACATTTTGTCATATTACAACCACAAGCTTCAATATACTTTTATTGGAATTTTGTGTGGTAGAACACAAAGTCATGCATAACAGCGGCGTGGAAAGGAAAGTATGGATGGTTGTTCGACAAGTTTTTAAAAAAAATATGAAAAGTTTGATGTCCGTGGTGGTGATCTGGACATTTTATGGCAACTTTCGGTTCAACTGAATCCAATGAAAGGTTACGAGTTCTGAATAAAATCAGAAAGCGTGAAACTGAATCTCTAGAAAAAACAGGAAAAATTAAGATGCAGTCGTCTATTCTTGAGAAGAAGTGTGCTACAGCTGCTTAAAATTTTCATTTCTACACTTAAACCACTTAACATTTGTTTCTGGTGATCAGCTGTGCCTACTGGAATCCCACAGTCAAGTGATCAGCTGGAGGAAGATGTCTGGTTCAGCAGAAAAAAAGAGGCACAAGAAAGAATTTACACTGACGACGAGCTCAGACGAAAGGTGAAACCCATTGCTTTTTTTTCCTATAACAAAAAAATGTTGGGATAAAAAATAGATTTGTTCATTTATGTTCATATTTCAGCACCGAAACATTCAGAAGTAAGTTCACAGCTCCCACCTAAATTAGTTCTTGCTCGTTTGTCATTTGTCGTCCAAAGTTTAGCCGCCTCGCATTGATAGAACGTCTTGTATCTGCTTTATTGTCTCTACTTACATAAATGCAGAATTACTAGAACATCTGCTTTCTGTGTAAAACAGGGTAGAGTTAGGATTATTATTTGGAGATTACAACTTCAAAGATGCTCTGTTTAAAAACCTGATGATGTGTAAGGTTGAGCATTTGTTGCATCATTTATCATGATAAATTTTTTTTCACAATAAAATATTTTCTGATTTATCGTTCCAATTAATTATATTTGAATTCCTTTTTTCCCCAAAGAACTGTTGGGATTGTTGCTTTTACTGTTTTCGCCGTCATTTTTTAATCAAGGACGTCGATAAATGTCAGAAAATTTTAAAATATGAGTTAATAGTGCTATTGTGTGCAGCTTAGTGATATGAACCACACTTGTTATGTCACTGATGTCCTGAAAAAAGAGCATTACACACTTATTCAAGAGCAGCCTTTGTGTTTCATGTGGTCATAGTCACACAGTTACCAAAAAACAAGTAATAAATAATTTTCACTTTTATCTCAAAAATATTGATACAATTTTAAGTTTATCCAGGTTTTTATTCTGAAGCTCCCAGACTAATAGAAGAGGTTAAAGTGAGGGAAAAACACCATACATATATTTCACTTCTTCTATTTATCTGACGTTAACTTTGCATTGCAGAATGAATACCTCGAGAAAGAACTGAGCAGCAAGAAGAGGGAGCTGGAACTTCACAAGTCTGATTTTCAGGCTCAACGTGAGTTTGAGATGCTCTCAGAGAAAATACACTGTTGAACTGAATTAGTAAACAGCGTATTGACTGTCTCAGAGGGCCATTTGTTTGCTTTTTTCATGTGTGTCACTGTGTGTCTATCTACAGTGGCAGACCTGTCCAAAGCAAAGAGAGACTTGGAGGCAACGCTGAAAGATGTTCTCCAGGCCATGAGGACTAGTCAACAGACCGGTTCTGATTCTGCTAGCAGTATGAAAAGCTTGTCTAATGTGAGTATCTAAAAAGATTGAGATACAGTTCTCTACTTAATTTTTTGTCCTCTTACAGCTACACAGCTATGTCTGTTATATCCTCACTTTCCTGAATGTCTTTTTTTTTTCTTTTTTTTTTGCCAAAGCTGATTTTGTCAAAAAATAAAATAAAAGTCACCACCTCTTTCTTTTCAAAAGATGTTTTAAGCAAAAAAAAAAAAAAAAAAAAGACCATCACTTTTTGAAGGTTACAATATTGAAATTAGTGTGTTAAAAATAGCGACAGTCCTGTTAACAATAGTCACCCCACTGTTATAAGCTTACTGACTTTGTTGCTATTTGCAGATAACAAAAAATATATATTTTTCCAAATTCGGAAGGTTTGTATTTTTATTGTCATTATTATTATTGTTATTATTATTATTATTATTATTATTATTGAATACAAAGGAAGTAAATTTGACAAAAGTCAGAATTTTTTATGATGATGTTGACGATCGGTCAGAAAACTGCAATTGGTGAACCCGTATTGGGCTCTGTTGGTTTCAATATGTCCGATATAAAAAATTTTTTTTAATTACATGTGACAAAGAACCAAAAAAAAAGAGAAGAAAGCCCTGAGCCTCTTTGTTATCTCTGTCTCTTGGTAACTCAACTCAAAACAAAAGCAGCAGGACATAAAAAAAAAAAAGCGCCAGATTGTGAAGCAAAATCTAACTGAGGCACGGCAGAGGAGGATAATGGAATGGCACTACAGCGTCAGACATGTGCAGCAGGAATTATCACAAGTAGATCAGATAGAAGCCACATTGCTGGCAGATGTTGGAAATAATATTTAACAGAGAACAAAATGTGCCCTTCCTTTGAAGTTCATGGATGAGCATTTCTTGTAAATATAAATCTGATGATTATAGACGTGTTATTTGGAGGAACATTTAACACTTGAAGTGAATGAAAATGATTTTTAATGGCTTGTTCTTCTTCCAGGGAGAACTGATTTAGAACCGCAAATTTTCTGGCCAATCTGAATTTATTTAATAAATATTTTCTCTAATCCGACAGACCCAGAATTTATACACAGGCTAATGTGTCGTTAATGGTTCGAGAATGTCTTTTGACTTGAGAAGGCCTATCAATATCTGCTGAGTGATCATAACTGGCTGCAGCTGGAGGTTTCTCTTTATCATTATAAAACTCCAGTCACAGGGTTTTTTTCATCACATTTGTCGCATACTTTAACCAGGTCTGAAGTTTTTAACTTTTTTTATTAACTTTTTTTATTATTAGAACTCAAAATCTCATCATCAGATCAGTAAAAATGTCTCTACCAATCATTCCTTTAGCCTCCCACTGAATTCTTGTTCTGGACTGCACAGCACAGAGGAAGTGTAGCTAAATCATTTGTCAGCACAAACACATCCCCTGGTTTTACCAACCCTTTTATTCTTATTGTTTAAATCAACATGAAATCTTTGCTAATGGTCTGCAACCTGAACTAGCGGATTTTGGATCGGTACTAGCAGCCTAGCATGAGTTAAATACGGTGCATGGAGTAAAACCTCTCAACTGATGACAATAAAATACCCATGGTGAATAAGAATTCAGTTAGAAATTAGAAATTCAGTGTAAAGTAGTGGGCCTACTTAAAAACAGTGATGAATGCACTGCAAAAATACAACATTTTACCAAATGTTTTTGTAGTTTAATTATCTTAAAACACTTGAAATAAGGCAAATAGATTTTTCAGGCAGATCTGTAACGACTCTGTTGCAGTAATCAATGCGACTAAACTCATCTATGAGTTTCTCTAGACTTTTCTTAGGCGTTAGACATTCCTTTTGCCGTAATGTTCTTCAGGTGATGGAAGACTGACTTTGTGGCTGTCTCTACGTGATTCTGGAGGTTCAGGTCTGAATCCATCATAACACACAGATTTCGGACATGATTGCTAGTTTCTAGCTGTAGTTACAGCTAGAAACTGTATGCTGACTCTTGATCGGTTTGCGTTAGATCAATAAATAATAACTTCTGCTCTGCCTTGGACGCAGCAGTCTGAAGAGTTTTTTGCCATACTGAAGATTGAATAAAATATACCTGCTCTGAGGACAATCGATGATCGGAGCTCATTGGTCACAAAGCTATGGATGAATGGCTGTGCTTTCTATACAAATGTGTGCTGATTTTTGTCAATATTCTGCTGACATCGAAAAACAGAATCTTGCAATTGCGGTGTTTTCATTAAGTAAGAAACAAAATTAAAATCACACCTGAATAAGCTTGTTTACACAAATAAGTCATTTAAAATTATTGCGGCGATAGATGTTAGCAGTTACATGAGCTATGTTCTTATTCAGCCATGGGTCTAGCACTCATCATCTGCCTTTTGGGGAAACTGTTTTACAGAGGAGCTATTAATTCAACACGCTAGAATGTCACAACCTTTTAGTAAACTGTGTGATGCTGAGAGCTCTAGTGGAGCCAACTGGACATTGTCTGAAAAAAACAAAAAAACAAAACAAACCATCATTTTTTTTTATTTATTTATTTTTTTGTCATTTTTGCCAGTAGTAACATGCGGCTGTTGGTTGCGTGCAATACGAAAAAAATGTCTCCATTGCAGTTTTGCAAAAATACATCTGTTTCTATGCGGCTGAAAAACAACTCATCTCTGTGCAAAAACATTTTATCAAAACATGGGAGATTTTTTTTCAAAATGTACATGTTTCCATAAAGCTAATTTGTTTTTGTAACTTAAATTTGCACAATACTGTGGTTAATGGAAACGCAGATAGTGAAGACATTCTAGTTATCCAGCAACACAAATACTCACGGCCCCCCAGACTGCATTACTTTAAAGAATATCAGATCATCGCACACATTGGTTAAGAGGTAGAGCAAAATGCCCGCAGTGTTGTAAAACCTTTACTGCGTGACGGTGGTTGGTAAAACTAGCACATAAGTAAAAGGTTGTAATTTACTTGTCATTCATGTCCGTTATGTGTGTTTTCAAACGTCTGACTGGAAAGGCTTCAGCTGATATTTATGTGCTGCATGCTAACGGTTCTCTCTTTCTTTCTCTTCGTCTCGCCTCAGGCTTTACATGTGAGCAGCCTAGGTGGGCAACCCGAGGCTGACCTCAACTCTCAAATCCATCAGCTGGTGGGCCGAAACAAAGAGCTGAGGCAGGAACTGAAATCGGCTCGCGAGGAGGCGAGCAGCAGCTTCAGTGACCTCGTCAGAGCCAAAGAGAAGGTACGGTGAGGTGAAAAAACACCGGAGCCCACAGGAATGTTTTTATTTTACCGTTTTTATAGCCTAGAATGTCACTCTTTGGTTTTCGGCTGTTGCCAACATGTGCTGGTTTCCTTTCACTTAACAAGAGAAAGGAGGTAAACAAACCCGTGTTTTGGCATTTTGTTTATATTCGGTTTAAAAGTTCTAAAATGTGAAAGTCTGCAGCAAATAAACTTTTAATGAAAAACATCTGCCAGAAAAGACTGCTTGCCAAATGTTTGTGAGATTCTTGTGCTTGACAGATAGAAGAAATGTTGGGTATTAAACTGTTTTTTTGTTTGTTTGTTGTGTGGGTTTTTTCTTTTCCTGCCATCGCCATTGTTGTTAAAAAGTCAGTTTTCCTCTACTGTGGACTAAAGGTTCGGGATGTTACAGAATGCTTCTTCTATTTTTCTCTAGAACTTCCAGAGGATCCCACAGAGATACATTAAACAACAAATTTGGATGAACAATGTTATCAACGAAAGTTGGTTGTGTTGAAAAGCTTGACCGATGGGTTGTGTTTTGACGCCTTCCTCTGTCAGGTGAGCCATCTCCAAACTGAGCTGGAGCAGCTCAGGCAGTCAGGCAGAGGTGGAGTCCTCCCTCGACCTCTGACCCTCCCCGAAGGCCTGGGCCCCAGCAGCACCGAGGTCATTAGCTCCTTGAACGAGTATGCTGTTCGACTGCTTCAGGTCCGACCCGGTTTCTTCTCAGTTCTCTGACTTCAATAACTGTAACTAAACTGAGAGTCCTTTTAAAAATCCTCGTCTACTCTTGTTTAGGAGCTGAAAAACAGGGAGGAAAAAAGCAAGAAACTTTTAGAAACCCTGGAAGAATACAAAGAGAAGTTTTCTGTCATAAGCCATCAACAAGGACTCCTCTATAAGGAATATTTAAGGTGGGCTAACTTGACTAATTTAGAAGACAAACTGTTGTAATGAGCTGGTGGTAAGGATGTTGTTCTGTTTATTAGTGAAAAGGCAGAGTGGCAAAAAGAGAAGGAGACGTTCACAAACACAAAGAACAAGCTGGAAGAGCAAAAGCAGGTGGACGATGTGAAAATTCAACAGTTCAACGTAAGTTGCACAAATGGATTGCTGGAACATGAATAGAAATGCAATTTCCTACTTATTTTCTTTTTTGTTGTTGTACACCTCAAAATGACAACATCATTCATCTTAGAGTCAAACTGTATAGCTGAATATTTCTTTTCAACAAAAACAGGAACAACATCTTAAAGTGGTTGTGAGCTACGGAGTCAAACCAGAGATTAATAATGTATCAAGACGAAGACAAAATGATTCCATCTAATCTTAGCATCTCATCTTAGCATTTAGCATGAATAGCATGATTAGCAATGCTACTGCTACTTCTACCTGCACAGTGAGACTTCCTAAAGACTCCAACATCTCCTAATCCATTTTGTTCTGTTTTATAAAGAATTGCCCCTTTGCTGGAAGACTTTCAGCTACCTGGTATTGGTTTACGTCTTGTTGTCTCTTTATATGTCAGCCTGATTAAACTGTTGAAAATGCAGTTTCCTTTTAAATTACTTCTGTGATTTCTCCAACTTTATTTTTATAACACCTCACTGATGCTGAAAAACATCTAGCATCCTTCTGTAGCAGCTCTTACTTCAAGGAGACTTCCATCAAAATTGGTTGGTTGCATTTCCCAAGCGATGAATCTGTTCGTCTTTGTTTGTTTGTTTGTTTTATTTTTGTTTGTTTGATTCATCTAGGCTTTTTTTTTTTTATTATTATTCGAACATGTAGTACTGAGAAAATTTCAATAGATTTTCTTTCACCTTTGATAACTTGAAACATACATGAGAGGGAACACTCTCATCCCCCAAGACTTACTGCACAGCTTGGATTTCACAGTTTTCAACGTGCGCCGCAACTGAATCTCCGTGTTTGCACGAGTCAGAACAAAAAAAAAAAAAGAAGTGTGTAAGAAAACAAGCAACGGCACATGCGAGCGAAGAAATACTTAGAACCGTGATGTTAATTTCGCGTGTGTTTTGTCCATCAGGAGCTGCTGGACACACTTCACAGAGACCCCGAGGAAATCAGGAGGCAGCTGAGCGAGGCGTTCCGCAAGCTGACCGTGCTGAGGGTCAACGAGAAGAAACTGACGCGCCGCTACTCCACTCTGCTGGAACGGGAACAGCTCCTCCGCAAGGAAAACGGCAA
Source organism: Poeciliopsis turneri (assembly GCA_922788865.1). Taxonomy (NCBI): domain Eukaryota; kingdom Metazoa; phylum Chordata; class Actinopteri; order Cyprinodontiformes; family Poeciliidae; genus Poeciliopsis; species Poeciliopsis turneri. The sequence goes on along the minus strand of CAKLNU010001107.1, from coordinate 2,116,082 downwards.
GCTGAGGGACGAGAGCAGCCGCATGCAGGCCTCTGTCGTCCAGAGGATGGGCTACCTGCAGAGGTACAAGGTACGCACGTCCTGATTTACCTGTTTCACTGTCAAATGGGGGCAAATCAACTGGAAAACATTCAAAGCTCACAATAAAAACACAAGAGGAATTCTGATACTTGGCTCAGTGTTTTCTGCGTCCTCTTTAATTTTGCTTCCCATCGTGGAAGAGAATATCTTTGCCAAATTTCTCATTCTGCATCTTATCAAAAAGCTTTTTCTTTTTAGTTTATGTTTGCAGGAAGGATTAGGTTGCCCTCCTCCACCCTGAACCCCACCATAAATCTTATATTCGATCCAATAGAGTAGACATGTTTTCCTCAAAGGCACAGTCTGGAAGTTGCTTTGGCTCATCGTGCTGGAACGCTTGCTTGATCCTCTGATAGCTTGCATTTTGATGTAAATCATCAGGCGTTAGTTACACAGTCGTCTTCCCTAACACCTTCTCCAAACGGTTCTCAATCATCTGGCTCCCACCTTGACATGGAGTGTTCTGGACGTCGGCTCAGGCCAAGCTCATTTAGCTCAGCGACTTTTGACCTCAGAATGTTTCTCCTGATAGCCGCCAGGTTTCTTTTTATATCTTCTAGCGAAGGTAAACTCAGAAGAGTTTTGGACACAGGATCGCAGTGGAACTTTGTTTGGTTAATGCTGACGGGGTGAAGTATGTGGCAGCTTTTGTGCCGATTAATTCACAGCTGAATAACCAAGTCTGTTAAAAGTGTGCCAGGACACTGGTTAACCCAAGGGAAGTTATAAAACTGTTTGTTTTTGTTTTGCCTCTTGTCAAATCAATTCCAGAAGTTAAGAAGCAATGAAAAAAACAAAAAGAACATATTTGTTTTATTTTCTTCCCCCCCTAAAACCTCTTTTTATTTTTTAAGTAAAAAAAGAATATTAAAAAGTTGGGGGATTTTAAGTGCAACACAAATTTAAATGACATGTAAATTTGGTTTAAAAGTAGCTGAACTTAATGGCCATAATTTGAGGACCAGATAAAATATTCTCTGCAATGTGGAGTCTGTTTTAATGAGCCAATCTGTCTTCAAAGCCCATATCTGATTTAACCAGATTTATTGGTAGCCTTGGTGATGTCAGTGCTTTGTACAACTCTTCTCAGACTTCTCCTTTAACATTTATCATACAATTAACTTATGCTTCTCTGGACAGTGGGCCTCATCATATGCTGTGTTCTCCTTAGTTCATGCTTCATATTTTAAATAGAATTTAGGTCCAAAGAAGAGTTGACCACGGAACTGGGTTGATTCTGTGTCTGTCGAATTCCGTTTGACTTTGCAAAATTATTATTTTGCTCAAAGATCCACTTTTCCTTTTTCTTCTACAGATCACCACATATCTATTTAAACAGATCATCTGTGTTAGCTTGTGACATCAGGTCCATAGAGCCTTCAACGTCACGTTAGCAAGTTGGTTTTTCACATATTCATTCTTTGTCATGTGTCGGAAGCAGCTGAAATGCTTATTAAAAAGCTTAGCTCACTAAGTCTCATTCATTGATGGTGACTCCAGTTTGAGACGCCAACTTTAGTCATATTTAAGACTCAAAAAGAAACAATTTTAGATGTTGATGGATTTTTTGGAAATTGTAAGTGTCAAGAAAAGAACTTAAATTCTTGCTGTTTTTGTAAGGCTAGGCATGCTAACTGCTAATTGAAGAGGGCATCCCCTCTTATTTAAGAAGACATTCATTGTAATTGTGAACTCTGATGTCTCATTGGTATTTTTTTATGACATCCAAGGAAACCAAACTTTAGCAATGGATTGGACTTAATATTTGGTAAAAAATTAAGAAAGCAACTTTTTTACCAGAGGGTTTCCAGAAACCCATTGGAAGCCCATTTGTTTCCAATTGAATAATTTTGACATGAGAACCAAGGACATGTTTGCTGTAACCCAAATCCACCAAGTGTCATGATTTGGGGACGGTTTGCTTCAACAGGACTTGCTAAGCTTACCTTCATATAAACCATCATGAATCCTGTTGTGTAACAGAGCTTGAAGAAAATGTAAAAATGTTAAGCTGATTCAGAACTGGAACCACTATGTACTAGTAAATCCACTGAAAACTGCCTGGGAATTAAATGGAAAGTCCTGATCAGAGTCAGACCCCAGGTGTTGGAGTTATTGAGAGGCTTTAGGATATTGCAGTTTAAACTTATGAACTTGGCAGAGATGCCAACTCTTTTTCAAACTGGTTTTGAAAATAAAACTCTTACTTTTAGAGTGTAGAGAGCTTTCCTTGAATTCTTCTCCATCCCTGTGTACCAAAAATACTCTTTGGACTCCACCCAGCACAACTAATCTGTTCCTCACACCATCATCATCACACTCAAACTCTGATGATGGTCATGAATCACCAAAACAAAAACTATTATCAAAAGAATCCAGATGCCTTTCAACACTAGCAATAATGAGTGCTGTGAAAACACTCAGGGAGTTCGGGGAGAGCCCTTAAACAGCACTTAAAGAGACTCTCTCACATCACCCAGGATCGTCACATGGTCCCGAGAGTGTCTATGAAAACGTTCAACACAGTCCACCAGGGCAGCCAGAAATGTAACCCAACACTTCACAAATCTTTATGAGGGGAACTCATTCATCTGTTCCGCTCGAAAACACACTGGAGGTCACTGGGTGTACGTTCCGCTTTGCTGGGTAAAGAAACTTTACCCAGCAAAGTTGGGTAAAGTTTGCTGGGTAAATAGAATTTAGGTCCAAAGAAGAGTTGACCACGGAACTGGGTTGATTCTGTGTCTGTTGACACAGAATCAACCACGTTGATTAACCACGTCTTCTGTGGTTAAATGGCTCCACAGTTTTTGAGAGGAAAAGTTGAGGGAGTCAACAGGGATGAGAAATATCACCCCAAACCTTTGACCGATGGCCACTGATTTAGGCTAAATGTGCTTTCTCTTTAGAAGCTAAAATACTGGAAGAAAGCAATTCACCGTCCTGTTGGATGTGGCCACTGAATAGTTAAATGAGTAGTCACTGTAAAGCATTGTTTCACGATTTGTCTTTTTAAAACAAGAATAAAAAGTTATGCCGTTGACAGTTTACCATTGAATCAACATCTCACCCTTTCTTTTTGTTCAAAAGGAAATGGCTGCCTATAAGATAACAGCCCTGCAGAAGGCCTTGGATGACAGCGTGCCTGCATCAGAACTTGAGAGAGCCAATAAGCAGTACACCGAGCTAACAGTCAAATACAGAGATGTGCTCCAGAAGGACAGCCTGCTTGTACAGAAAACATCCAGCCTCCAACATTTAGAGGTAGTAAGACATATTACCAACTCAAAACTTTCCTCTTTAACCAACTGCTACTCTTTCACTCCTTTCAGTGTCCTTGTTCGTCTTCAGATTTTTGACTCTTGCAGTCTTTCAAAGTAGTTTTGAACACCACTTACAGTTTTCTGGAGTTTATTTTCGTTAACGCCCTGCGACAGACTGGCGACCTGTCCAGGGTGAACCCCGCCTCTCGCCCGGAACGCAGCTGGAGATAGGCACCAGCAACTCCCGACCCCGTTAGGGAGAAGGGTGATGGAAAATGGATGGATGGATGGATTTTCGTTAACGTTTTCTTATTTGATTTTGGCAGCTTTTTCACTCATTTACTTGCCAAGTTGTAACCGTCCAAGAATTTGTGGGAGGACGTGTAAAGATTCTAAATAAATTTAAAGCTGTGTGGCAATTCTTGTCTTTAGAACTGTATTTTTGTTCCGTCAGTCAAACCAGAAACAACTTCTACTTCGTTTACTGTTGTCCTAACACCATTCCTTATTGTGTAACAGCTTCCTCTGCACCAAAACTGTAATTCATCATGTTACTGTCAAGATATTTCCCAAAATTTTTTTGAAAAAGCTGCAAAAGTTGAGCATAGAATGTTTGAAATGCCTTCTGGAAAACTTAAAGAACTTTTAATCAAGGCTGCTTGAAGAGATTACATGCGACTTCTCGGTGACATCGTAGCTCGTTACATTATTTCCAGTGCCGTGCTGAACTCTTCCAATGCATCTTTGTGATTCTGTCCAACATCCCAGAGCGAGAATGAGTCTCTACAGGAACAAATCTCTGCCGTCAATAAGGAGCTGGAGATCACGAAGGAGAAACTCATCACGTTGGAACAAGCATGGGAGACCGTCGGTTCAGTCGGTAAACAAAAAGAGGGAGCTCACTCCAGTCATTTGCATCTTAAAAAAAAAATGTCTATTTTGTTTACTCTGAATTTTAAAACGTGTTACAAAACTATTTGTTCTGCATAACAGTTGAGACATTCAGTTGCGACCGAAGGAGAGTTTCGACACAGCTTCCCTTAGCTGTTCAGCACTAATCTTTCAGGGGTGAAATCTGAGGTCATCATTGTTATAAACAAAACAGTTGCTGGATTCTGGCGATGCCACAACATGGCCACAGCAGAGGTTTCCCACAAGGGGAGATGACACTGTTTACATCTGTGGAATCACAGTTCTTCTGCTCCCCTCTGCTGCCCTGTCTGCAACCATTGCTGTGACAGGCTCGGTGGTTGCAAGGCGGCTTATGTACATTTAGCCGCATTGTTGGCATTAATTGGAGTGTGAGCTGTAGCTCAACTTGTTATGACGTTTTTGTCACAACAGTGAGACTATCAGGTTAAGAGTCATTATACGCACAAGGCCACTCTATAGCAATTGCATCCAAAACTGCAGTGGCTTGCAAAACTGTTGACGCTGGTGGAAATTGTAAAAAATCAAAGTAGAACATAATTGTGACATGGAAATAAAACCATATGTGCTTCTTTCTTTAATTCTCCTAAAAATCCAACTCAACCTCCTCTCTTTTTTTTTTTTTTTTGGTAGAAGTCATAGAATTAGTAAATTGAATCCTCCTGCTTGTAATGCAATCTCAGTATAAATCAAGGCATTCTGTGAAGTCTTCAGAGGTTTGTTAGAGAGCATTAGTGAACAAACAGCTCTGAGGAAAGAGCGGGAAACACAGCAAAGCAGATCAGAGATAAAGTTTTTGACAACATATTACAAAAGCTCTGTTTTGTTCTCCACACAACAAGCAGAACTGACAGGTCAGGAAAGTTGAGCAATAGTTAGAGAAAATGCAGAGAGTAATTCCAGAGCTTCAGAGTTCAGGTGGGACTAATGACAATGAAGTGATTTAAATCAAAGAATATTCAAATCCTTCAATGGTCTCGTCAAAGTCAAGACTTAAGTCTCACCAAGAATCTGTAGCAAAATTTAAAAATGGAGGAAAAATAGAAGGTTTTAATCCAATCTGGTTGCGCTATATCCGTTTTGCAAAAAAGTATGGACACACAGAGGGTATGGAAAGTATTTCGACCCCTTTAAATTTAAAAGAACTCAAGTTGCAGTTTTTGCTTCACCTGCTTCAAATCTGTAAAAAAAAAAATTAAAAATCTCCTTTTAAGCGCCTTTTAATATCCAACTATTAATCAGTTAATCCAAAAAATAATTACCAGATCAGCCGTACACACTGTAACGATGTGAAGTCGAGCCGAAATACCTGTTAATAATACAAGTATTTGTTTTAGTTGCAGATTCATATTTTTCTACAAATGACCAAGTGTAAATAAAATGTTTAGTTTCTTATTTTTTTAAAAATAAACTATTTGCTTACCTCCATCTTTAATGTTTTTCTGGCATTGTATGAAAAGGCAAAAGGCTTAAGAGGTAAATCTTTACCAGGATGTGTCATTTTTAAAAAAATCTGTTTATCATAATAATCGATCGCTAAAATAATCGTTATTACCTAAATAAATATTTAATTGGACATTTATTGGAACATTCATTTATGCCATTGTGCATTCACAATTCATTATCTTATGATGTAGTTTTTAACTTTTCTGGCTCTCCATAAATCATAGGGGGTCACATCATGAAGGATTTGAAAATCATCTTTTGACCCCCAAATCAGTGTCCCGTGACCCGCAAGGGGGTTCCGGGAACCCTTGTACTAGGGTACACGTGCCAAGTTTACTTTTAACCAAACTTTCCAGTTGTGTGCTACTTTATGTTGACTTGTCCCAAAAAATCCTTATGAAAAGCATTTGCACTTGTGGTTGAAACATTAATTCAAAGTTTTTAATACTTGAATTTATTTATTATTTACATCTAAAGATATCACTACTTTTTTGAAGAAAATATATGAAATGAGATTTTTTTTTTCTTTTTTGATGTTTTACAACCTTGACAGTTAATTAATGGTTCCACCTCGTTGAATCAACTGTTTTTTATTCCTCAGGCTCTGAAACTGGCCTGGCCAAGGGAGACAGGGCATCAATCAATAACGAGGCGATATCCGCTGCGAGGAGGATCACAGCTTTAGAGATGAAGGAGCTGAACGAGAGGCAGAGGGCCGAGCATGCCCACAGAATGTATGAACACATGAGGAACTCCCTGAGACAAGTGGAGGAGCGAAACACAGAGCTGGAATCTAAGTTCTCAGAGGTAAGAGACCAAGAAAAACATTAAGTTATTTTTTTTTTCTCCCATCTGGCTCTTAATTCGTACCAGTCAACACGATCAAGTGATAAACTACTCTAAATGGTATTTGCATTACCTGGCAGGCTCACCTTATTACCTAATAAGTGTGTTTTTGTGTTATAAGTACAGCAGAGCCTATGCAGAAAGACGTTAATGTTACCATTAAGGCTTATTTCTTGCTGAAAGGTCTCAACTTGTGTCCAATCGTCTGTTAAACATCACTTTAATCGCTTTCATCCAACGCTTTGTTCTGCTCTAGCTGACCAAGATGAATGCGGAGGCCCAGCGGATCGAGCGTGAGCTAAGAGATGAGCTGGCGGGCGCCAGCAGCAAAGCCGCCAGCGACGCCGATAAGGCCAGGATCACGGAGCTGGAGAAGGCTGAGGCCGAGCTGCGCCTCGAGGTCTCCAAGTGCGTCTTGAAAGCGTTGAGTTGTTTTTCCATTCTTGATTGCTGCTATCTTGACAAACAGCTGCTGACTTTGGTAATTAATTGCTGAGGGGAACATGTTTTTGCATTCCTCACAAAGATAAGATGGTTCCTGACTGGATAAGGAGAATTTACCTTGGGTAGGATTCAACGCTAATAGATTAATTGATATCATAACTTTACCAGTCTCTCGTTAGGTTGTTGTTAAAACTGCAAAAAAAAAAAAATAAATTTATTAAAAATTAGGATCGGTGCGGCTGTACTTGTTAGAGACGTCTGCGTCCACCTGAAACGCTTCAGGTTTAGTCTCACCTTTTGCCCTTTCTCATCATGCTGGTAGTAAATCCATTCGTCTATCTTCATTTTTATTTATGAGTGAAGATAAATTTGAGAAGTACCAAGCGGTGCGTGTGTATCTTTCTTCTGCAGGCTGCAAGAAGTCTCAGACGTGGCTTTGTCTCAGGTCTCCGCTCTGCAGGCCAGACACCAATCCAAAGACAATGAAGTCGAGGCTTTAAGGAGACAAATACTGCATTACCAGGTAATCAGGATTTGCTTTTGTATCAAAAGACGTTAAAAGTTGACAGGAATTTCAAAAATACGACTCAGTTATTTATGTAATTGGAAGACATTTTAGAGGATACTCAAACACACAATTGTAGAGTCTTTAAAAAGGTGAACACATAAAAATACAATTAAAATAATTTTTTTTTTGCTCTACAGTTATTTCGACTAATGAGGTAATCGGCCAGAGGATCTTAAAACAAATTAAATAAATTAGAAGAAATATCCCCCAAATAGGACAATGATAAGTACTGTATTTGTTTCCGAGCTTCCACCTCACAGAGGAAACCTCTACAGGTACTCCTCATAGGTCCTTCAGACTAGCCAGCAGTAATTAGCAAACACCTGGTGGAACTGCGCATCTGCTGAGCTCATTACCAGAGCTACTTCTCAGTGTAATATTGGTAAAAATGTTGTTGAAGGGTTAATAGAGGAGCCATGTTGAGATGACTTCCAGAAGGGACAGGAGCTTCTGAAAGAGAAAGGGGCCCAATTTCAAATTACAAAGTCAAATTTCTTTCAGTGATATTTGATATATATGCATATATATATATATATATATATATATATATATATATATATATATACTATATATATATATATATATATATATATATATACAGCATTTTAACACTGTAAAATGCTGTATATATGTCACATACAGCAATTTTATTGTTTTATTGCACTATAAAACGCTATGTAGCTGGGAAAAACACAATACTAACCGTTCTCGTTTTTCCTCAGTCTCAGTCGGATGAGAAGGCTCTGATAGCAAAGCTCCATCAACACATGGTAGCGCTGCAGCTCAGTGAGTCGGCGGCTCTGGGGAAGCTGGAGGCCGCCGCCTCTCACATGCAGCGACTGGAGGCCAACATGCTGCGCGCCGAGCAGCGACTGGACGCCAGCGAGCGAGCTCTCTTCCTTGCCCGCCAGGAGGGCCGCCACCGTGCCACACACCTCCGCCAGACCGTCCAGGCGCTCCGCAGGCAGTTCGCCGGGGCGCTGCCCCTCCGGCAGCAGGAGAAGTTCTCCTTGGCCATGCTGAAGCTCCAAGAGGACCGAGCCAAAGCCCAGGAGGAGAGGAGAGCAGCTGAGAAGGAGAGGCGGAGGGCGGAGGGAAGAGCCCAGGAGCTGGAGGTGAGACTGCAAGGCCTGGAGGAGCTCATCTCTACCCTGAAGGATGTGAAGGGGGCCCACAAGGTCAGTGACCGAGGGAAGAAAACCAAAAAAACCAAAACATCTGGCGCGTTCATTGAGTTATACTTATTCGACTAAATTCTGCTTTTACCTGAAACAGGTAATGGAGTGGCACAAGAGGATGGAGGAGGCCCGCCTCCAGGAGCTGAGGAAAGGGAGGGAGCTGGTGGTCCAGAAGGAGGAGATCAGTTACCTGAAGAAGCTGGTGGAGGAGCAGGACCGCACAGTCCGCTCACTAGAGGAGGACATCGTCCAGCTCAACTCTGTGAGTACAAACCCTCTTCAAGTTTACAACTCTTCTCAAACTCTGTTAAAATACAACTACTTTTTATAAATATACAGAGGGCTGGGTAATATGGCATTAAAATTAGATCTCTGACTTTTTTTTTTTCACACCAGATGCCGATTTCTGGTTTTAGTCAATTTTCTTTTCTTGCTTTCTTTTCTAAAAGAGAAATTACAAATGTCTTTTTTAAAATAAATCCTCTTGTGAGTTTTATGACAGAGTATCAGTCAGGCTATGAGAATTTTTGTTTAATTACTAGAATATGGTAATAATATCTGCAGAATAAAGGCACAATTTTACCAGAAGAACATCTTAAAATCACAAGAAACGAGAAAAAGTTTGGATATTAAGACTTCATTCTCATAATTAAAACAGAAAAAAATTTTTAGTCCGACACTTACATTTTTCCGAATATGAAATAGAAGTTACAAAACACGCTTATCAAACAAGATGGCTGCCCTGGATGTGCTGACATCACTCTGAACCATGGAAACCCCCTCCAAAAAAAAGTCATACTTTCCAGAAATTAAATTAATCAAACTGATATATCTCCCAGGCCTGACTGTACATAAAACAAAATAACCCTTGCTCATTGGCGAACACAGCGGTCTAACATTTTCATTCTAATAAGCTTCAGGAAGAGCGCGAGCTGGCGTGGGACCAGCGGGAGGTGGAGCTGGAGCGCCAGCTGGACCGCTACGAGCAGCAGCACACCGAGATTCTCAACAGCGCTGAGAAGGTAAAGCAAGACTCGGAAGGTTTATTGATGAAATGCTTCCAGTTTGTTGAAAGCCAAAAGTTATTTTGTAAGAAACCAGTTGGACGTTGAACTTTAATCGATGTGTCCTCTCATTGTTTTGTTTTGGGGGTTTTTGTTAGGTTGAGGAAGAGGAAGGGCCGCTCCCAGACCCAGCGCTGCCTCTGGCTCATCAGTTAGAGTTTGCTTTGAGTAAAATCAAAGAGCAGGTTCGCACCATCTTGGAGCTTCAGGGAGCATGCAAAAGTTTGGACAAGGTAACCGATTCACTCATGCCTACGGAGGACCAAAACTGATATCATTAGAAATAAAAGCAGAAATATTTGAGAGCCGTTAACTGAAACACACGTTCTGTCTTTACATCCACACGAAAATTAATAAAGTCTGGAGACAAAATGTACTAGATTACATTTTTTTTACATATATAATTCTGCTCACTTAAACACGGCAAAGCCGTCACAAGCTTGGTCAAATATGGAAAACCTACTTTAATTTGTTCAGTTAGTGCAATCTGGGATATAATAGCCAATGTAAAATAAATAATAAAGAAACTGACAAAAACAATCGGTTGACTGTCTTGGTCATGTGAAAATAAACTGCAACAAACCTTTCAAATGGTTCAGAAAGTCTAAAAAGGAATTCTGAATATAATGTGAAATAAATAAAGCATGATGTCACTCAGAGCACAAACCATAGAATTAGAACAGATCTTCCAATGTTTGTGTCAGTTTTTGTGTAGCTTAGCCAGAGAAAGATAATGTAAACAGCTGATGCAATGGGTCATTCTTAAAAGAAAATCAGAGCTACATTCGAATCTTCTCTTAAGGGTTAATTGACTGTTTCGGACGATCGAATTGTTCATGTTTGAACCCCTACTTTAAAACTTTGTCAATAAACAGAAACTGAAAGAGAGCGAAGTAGCTCTGTTGAAAACAGAGCAGAACGTTGTGTCGAGGGACAAGGTGATCAACGAGCTGCGTCTCCGGCTCCCGGCAGCTGCCGACCGCGAGCGTTTGCTCGCTGACCTCAGAAAGAACGAAGAGGACCAGCCGAGCGGTCAGGCTGCCCTCAAGCTGGCGCACCAGACCATCAAAGATCTCCAAAGTCGACTCGACAAGAAGGAAGATGTGCTGAAGAAATACCAAAACCAGCTGTCTCAGGCCAGACAGGTGAAACTGTGATGTTGAATGATGAATAGAAAGGGTTTACTTTTGTAAAAAAAAAAAAAAAAAGAAAGAAAAAAGAAAATATATCGACATTCCACTGTTTTTCATTCCTTGCCTCACACACTGTTGGCCCTAGGATCAAGAGGAGATGATAAAAAGGCATCAGGAAGAGTTGAGAATATTGCATCAGAAGCTGGATTTGCACACAGACACCTCTCTGGATCAGTTCAAACAGACAGCAATGGTACGTTCAGGCTCTCCGTATAGGGCAGTGTTATGTAACATTGACTTTTATGAGCTTTTCATCATGTTATAATATTAATCATCAAGAACATACCTAGAGTGTTGCCTTGACTATTTTGTCAGCGAAACGCTGGTAAAAACGCTAATATAAGGTTAATACAGGAGCGCTGTTGTGATGACTTCCTGAAGGCGGAGTTTCAGAAAGAACAATAGTTTCTTAAAGAGACACAGGCCTAATTTCGTGGTTATAAATTACAAAGTCACATTTTATTTAAGTCTTGTTTGTCATATAATGAGGGAGCATTGAAGACTGAGAAGTGAATTCAATACGATGGTCAAGAAAATGTACAATTATAAAAAAAAAGAAATGGTCTAAGGAGTGTTCCCTGAAATACCCCAAAACTCAAATAACACCACTTACTATTTTGAGCACTCCTAATTATTAAGAATTTGTTGCAAGGCACCATATTTTATAGCATTTTTATAACAACCAAAGGTAATATAGTTACTTATTTGTGCTGTAAAATGCGACTTGACATTAAAAATAAGTATTTATTCAGTCTCTAAACACTTGCTAAACAGTTGAGAGTGTGTATTATTTAAGGAAGCAACAACTACTGGGTTTAAAATTGCTCTCTTTGTGTTCAGGAGTTGATGAAGAAGCCCGCTATCAGAGTGCCAACACCTAAACACCTGGAGCGCCTGGCTGAGTTGGAGCAGATGGTGGCTGAGCAGGATGCATCACTCAGCTCTGTCACAGAGAAGCTGAAGCTGACTGCAGTCGAGCTGGAACAACACCGGATCGCCATGGAGATGCAGGCTAAGAAACATGCTGAGGAGATGGCAAAGTAATCAGCCACCACTAACCATTTTTACACTGAGCTGTCATGTGTTACATTTTGACTTAAAAAACACAGATGTTTTTCAATGAGTACATTAATATGAGAACATAAACTGACTCAACATTTTGACACAAAAATACATACAAAATATATATTCACACACATATATTCAGCACTGTTAATCCAACTCCTTTGCTTTTGCTTTTTTTAAAGTTAAGTAAAGTAAGCAAAGTTAAGTAATGTCAACCATTTTCCACAGAAGGTCAAAGGTAATCTTTTGCCCTGGTTCTGTGCATTACAGGGACGCATTTCTGCTTTCATCCAAAGAACGTTGATCTAGCTGTTTTGTGGTTTCTCAGATGCGGAGTGGAAAATTAGATTTGGATTTTTCACTCAATTTAAGCTTCTCGCCCTTTTTTTTTCAAGCAGATGGAACCAACTAATGTGAGACTTTGAAGGGAAAAAAGATTATTTAGACCACTTACTTAGGGTCAATTAAAAGACTAGGTTTTAAGAGGTCAGGAGAAAATCAGATTAAAGAGGGTCATCCAAAGTTCAGTAGAGCACCGGGACAAGGTTATGTCAGGCATTGGAGAGCGAGCGCTAGAACACGTACTGGTAAACACAAAATTCTAACAATGCATTTGAAATAAATCGCAGAACAACACAACTAATTAATCAGATATATAATCAGCCATCTTTGTTTAGATTAAAATCCTGTAGAGAACCTGGCCAGTGGGCCAAGAAAAATATTATGATAAAAAAAAAAACGGTTTTATAAGTACGTACTAAAATTGTGTTTTTATTTTTCCAGCCTACAGAAGTTAAAGTAGAATGTATTATTTTTCCTCAAATATTTGGAACAAAATGAGTCGTCTAACGTTTACAAAGGACAAAATATAAATATTGTAAGATGAGGTTAACTGACAGAGCTGAGAAAGGAAAGTTTAGCAGCCCGCTTAAACATATAAACCAGATAGTTTGAAGCTAGAAAACATTTAATTACTTTTAATTGAAAAAAACATGCATGTAATCCTGCCTTTATAATTTAAAGCATTTTCATTTCCTTTTAGATTTAGTAAGAGCCACTGTGGAAGGACCAAAGAGCCACAACTTGCTCCAGAGCCGCTGGTTGCATTTAAAATGTACATATGGAGCAAAATTTTGTTACAATGTTGCAATAAGAAAAATATTTAAAAAAATAAAACGTATCAATGCAAAAAAAAACAAAAGGGTCACATGTAAGATCATGCCAAATTTTTTCTCAATAATTGTATTTCTCCTATTTTCAAGTTGATATTTACACCCACCTGTGGTGAATCTATAAAAAAATCTGAGTTAATTTATTTCCTGACCAGAAAAAACATAATTCTTCTTCCCGCCACCCAGAGTAAACAACATATTTCTCCACTCATGCAGATTATGCACAGGCATTTACTCTCTAACTTTGTATCAATTGGAAAGCTAATTTAATGGAATGTGGACCAGGGATTTATTTCTAGTTCTGATGCTAACAAAGGGGGGATTTGTTCCAGGCTGGAGGAGAACTACATTGCCCAGGTGAAGGCTCTGAGCGGGGAGGTAGAGGACAGGAGCAGCCAACTGGCTCAGATGGAGAAGGAAATGAGCTTCCTGCGCTCAGAGCTGGAAGCACAGAAGGAGGCCAACGTTCGGTCCCCGAGCAACACCATGAAAAACCTGGTGGAACGCCTCAAAGCACAACTCACTCAGAAGGAGAAACAGCTCAAGGTCTTTTACCAGTTTTTCTTGTTTTACTTATCAGTAATTGTTTGACTAATTGGACTTCTACTTGATATGTAGAAACTGATAGCTGGAGAATAGTACAGTGAATATGGAAAGTTTTCTCAACATTTTGTTCATGTCATATTTTGTTTTCCAGCCTTATTCTGAATTGTGTTAAATGATTCAGTAATATTATGTGTTTTCCAGGCATGTATTGTAAAAGTGCGGCTCAGAAGATACGCAGTTCAACCAGATGTTTGCTAATTGCTGCCGGCTAGTCTGAAGAAGCTGGGTGTAGGGTCGCAGGGAAGGGCTGCTCTGTGAGGCAGAAGCTCGGAAGCTGTATCTCTGAGGAGGAGCTGCACCTCGAAGGCGGGGATAGTCCCACCCAGGCCTTTAATCTATCTCCCATAGCAAGAGATAGTGGTTGCTATCTCCCATAGAGATTAAAACTCTATGGGAGTTTTGATCTCCCATAGATTAAAACTTAATCTATGGGAGATTAAGTTTTAATCTCCCATAGTGGTTGCTATGGGAGATTAAAGGATTCTTGGGCATGAAAAAATCAAGACAACATTGCAGATATGATTTTGATGAGGGATTAATATATTAGCATGATGTAAAGCTGAAAAAGCTGATTTCACATAATACTGTCGCTTTAATCTCTTTTCTTAAAATTTTACACACTCCCTTTACATACTCTCTTTTGAAAATCTGGAAAACAAAACTTTTGAATGATTTGCAAATTTATTAAAAGAAAAACAAGAAATCACATTTACACCAGTATTCACATCCACCTTCTTAGGCAGTTTGTTCTGTTCTTCTCTAATGCATCTGGATCTTTGCTCCTCAAAGATCCTCTCTCAGACATTCACAGTCAATTTCTTTGATTTAATCTTTAGTGTTTGACTTCTGACCTGCACTGTCAACTGAGTGGCCTTATTTATATAGACAGGTGTGTATTTCCAAATCAAGTCCAGGAAACAAGATTTATCACAGGTGGATTCTGTTTAAGTTACAGAAGTATCTCGAGAATTATCAGTGGCTAAACAAAGGCTTTGAAAACTTAAGGAAATGCGATTTCTTGGTTTTCTGATTTTAATAAATTTGCAAGACGCTCCAAAAAGTTCTTCCACATTGCCATAATAAAGGGGTATTCGTGTGGAAAATTTTTGAGGGAAGAGTTTCGACTCAATACAATTTTGGAGTAACACAACAAAATGTGGAAAAAGTGAAACGATGTGAACGCTTTCCGGATGCACCCTAATCGAATATTTTCTAGGCATGTCCTGTGTTTTGTTTCGGCTTCAAAGTAAATCAATTCAGTGAACAGAAAGCAGAGATTCTGTTGCTTGTAGAGGTTGCAGCTGTGTGAAACCGATGTGGCCAGACAAGGCCAGTACAAAGATTCTCGGCGAATCACAGCTACAGTTACTGTGTTTTACTTTCATGTTGAGTGAAGAAGATGACCCTGTGTGCCTTTGTATGAATCAAACGTGATTCTCTGGGCACCACCAAGGATCAAGCCACCTTTATTGCATTACTGAACACCAGGTTCTGTTTGTTTCCTCTCCTGTCAGGCTCTCAGTAAGGCTCTGTTGGAGATGAGGGCGGAGATGACGTCAGCTGCAGAGCAGCAAGTCATAGCTAACGCTGCCCAGAAAGAGCAGAATCTCAACGTTCAGATGATGTTGGACAAACACACCAAAGACCTGAAGGTAAGATCAAAGTTTTTGGGGTTTTTTTGTTTGTTTTCTTTTACTCGTGTGTCATGGTTTCTTTCCTGTTGATGTAATTAGCTCAAATTAAGCTTTGTTGGATGTTTTAAGTTTTACAAATTGGCATAATGGTTAGAAAGCAGGATCTCTTCAAAGCAGCTGTAATTGAATCGTACCTGCTGACAGGCTGCAGTAGATGCTTCTGGTTTCTATGGAAATTACATTTGCGATGTTCCTGGATGTAAAAGACCATCTGCATCAATTGGAGCGGCCAGTAAGGTGATAGATGGTAACCTCCGTTTAAAAGCAAGTGTATTGTTATTTTAAAATAAAAATATGAAATAAAATTTTAATTTAAAAATATTTTTATTTTATTTTTATAATTGCGATTTCATTAATATGAGTTACAACAACATAAAATTTTTCCAAATATTCATCCAAATATTTCTATTTTACAAATGAAAAATATGATTAAAACCGGATTCAAAAGGAAAATTTTCAGCTCAAGAATTAAGTTTTTAAGTATTTTTATTTTTTTTTGTAGGCACGGGTACAGGAACTGAACGAAGAACTTCAAGCTGCAAAGGAGTCGGCCAAAGCAGCCAGGAGCAGAGAGAACGTTCTGAAAGAGGAGGTCGAAGGACTAAACCAAGACTTCCAGAAATATCAAAGAACTCAGAGACGACTGCAGGCCGAAAAAGCAGAGCGAGAGCAAGAAGTGGTGGAGCTCAAGCAGCAAGTACAGAGGCTCACCAGCACCATGCAGGTACGTAGCTATATGAGCTGAATCACTTTGAGTCGCACTGAATCTTCTTTTTTTTGTTTTTTAATTCATGCTTTGGATCATCAACGTAATTTTGACATCAGAAATAGCCTCAATAAATAAATAAAAAAAAAAAGTTTTTGTAGCGATGCATCAGTACAAATGTTGTGAAAAAAGTGGATCGGTGAACCCCTTGAAATGTATTTATTAGGGGACAAAAGCAACACAGAGTAGGCTAAACAAAATGCAACACATCATCCCCTGATCTAAAGAAAATCAAATGCTTAATGAGAAATAATGTCATTAATATCTGTCACTTTGGAACGGTTTACAAAGCCATTGCGAGGGCTTCAGGAGTCCAATGAGAGTCATTATACACAGAATATAATGGGTATATTCTGGCAGAACTACTAGGAATACTCCGATTGCATTTCAACGTCCCAGAATAACATCTAAAGTACTTCAGGCCTCACTTGATTCAGTCAGGGTCAATGTTCATGATTAACCAATAAGAAAATGTCATTCATGAGAGAGTGCCACTGCAAGAACCACTAGTGACTAAAGGAAACAGAAAGGGCTCGTCTTATATTGGCTGATTCTGATTTGTTCCTGTAGATTTTTGTTCTTAATTGTTTTTCTTGTTTTGTTTTGTTACTGCTGTTGGGACAATTAATCCCTCTGGTTTTTGACACTGTGTAACTGGACGGATTTTTCCTGCTGCTGTTTACTTTTGGGCAATTGTGATGATGCATAACCGTAGCAACAAGCACATGTCATTTACAACTGGGAGCGACTTGATCAGCATCTCAAAAGCTCGTGTCGTACCTGAGCCATGACCTTGAACCCCAGAGGAGTTGAAAAGAAAGTTTCATGGACGCAGAGCAGGACCAAAGAGCAGAAAGAGAAGAAGAAAGTTCCCTTCCGTCCTCTCCATTTGTCAGAATGGGTAAGGTTCATGAGCCCTACTCTGATGTCTCTCTGCCTGGCTTCCTAACCGTACGCCCAGACAGATTTAAAGAGGAGCAGCAAAAGCAAAGGAGGTGGATTAGCAGTACTTGCTAACAACTGATTGTGTCCTCCAGAGTGTATTACCCAGAATGCCCTGCGCTGTAGTTTGCTTCCTGTTTTTGGGAGCGGTCTCCAGTCTGCTTGTTTCCATATACACGTTCAAACTGCACCATAGTTCACTTTAATGGAACCGAGACCGAGGTTTTTAGGCAGACCAGAGTTTGCATTCTTGATCCAGATCCGAGTTTGTTGTGCATTCACAGCTCTCCAAATGAACCAGACTTTTAGACAAATGGATGAGAGTCTAACTGGTGTGAATGCACCTTTAGTTTAACAGCTTTTTGATTAAACAACAAAAGCACAATCCAGCAAGTCCACCTCTGAACGGTTTGATAAATGAATGTTTTTACGTGGCCTTGTTGAATGTTAGAATTAAATTAATTTGAGATGCAATGGAAAATAGGCTGTTCGTGCTTCAGCATGGTTGAATTAAATCAATTATACAAAGAAAAATGGGCCAAAATTCCTCCACAGCGATCAAAATAACCCATTGCTGGTTATTGCAAACATTAAATGCAGTTCTTGTCACAAATACTGTTTAGAAAGCATGATAATTTTAATATTTCAATATGGCAAAAACAGAATTAATAAAAAAAAAGTCCTTCGGTACTCTGTGTTGGTCTCTGGCTCTTAGTTTGAACTTTTGCTTGTTACGTCCAAGATTTCAGTGTGATAGGTTGGACAGTGGCCACCGATAACCAACATTGCCATAGCATCATATGGGAAAGTGATTAAAATCCTCTGACTCCTGTTCAGCATTCAGATGTTGAAATAGGATAGAACGTTGATACGAGAGTCACGCCACGCCCGTTAGGCTCGTCTGACAGCCAGCAGGAAAAAAAGATGTGAAGGAATGTGTCAAGAAAGAATGATGACATTTCTTTTGAGGTTTAAGATAAACGGCAGCCTGTTTTTGGGTTGAATTCATTATCTGGGAGCTTGCTTACTTGTTGTTTCTCAAGACTATACAGCTGGGGGTCAGAAGTTTGCATACGCCCAGAATGAGAGTAAAAAGTCTTGTTCCTTTTTCAGAGTGGAAAATAGATAAGCCAACTCAATTCTTAGTTTTACAGAATTTGGAATGTGGGATTTTTCTAATTGCATAGGCAAAACTACACATACAGTGCTATTATTTTTATTTTATTAATTTTGTTTGTCTTTTAACAAATTTAAGAGAAAAATTGTGATGAAGTCAAACTTGAGCAGCCAGTTCTTGTTTTTTGTTTGTTCTTTTTTAACATCCTTAAAGTTTTTGTGTAAACAATCACTTTGAATAATTATAAAGTAAATTATAAATTTTGTCTGTGTGTATAAATAATAATAAACATATAAAGAGCAATGATTTTTTTTTAATTTTTTCTCTGGTTGCTCAGAATCAGACAGAGGCAGACGGCAAAGGAGCCATCATAGAGAATCTGCAGAAGAAGATCAGGAGGCTGGAGTCAGACCTGGAGAAAAGGAACGACGTAAAAAACATCAAAGATGATCATGGAAAGGTATGAACTCCGTGTCTACTATATATTGTTGCTGTTGGGCAAAAATCTCATTCTGTCACTTTTAGTCATTTCTGTTATTTTATTATTTATCAACTCTTCTGACATTCCTTCTCTGTCTGCGGTTTTATGTACACACTAAAGTGAAAAGTTTAGAGTTTAGATTGTACCTAACTGACTAGTTATTTCCTAATTATAGGCCTGAGCCCAAAGTAAGCCCGACATATTATTTTAATTAAGATTTTACTGCTTTTGTTTCTAAACCACCATCAACAAACTTCTTACCATTTAAGTAAGCAGTGTAACTCCTCCCGTTTATAGCTTATGTGTGACGTCTCCCAGCTCCATCTTGTCGCTTGTTGTAACCACATAGTGAGTCAAGCGTAATTCATCTGGGATGTGATTGATAGGAGCGGAGTGTGCTGCACTTGTTACACTCTGGTTTTAGATAATCCAGCTCCATTTACTGATAGGTTTGATAAATTATACAGGAACAAATTCAAATGTCTTTAATTGTGGAAAAACTGCCTCAGACTCTGTTAAGGTTTTTAAGGATTTGAAGTTTCTTTTGCATCCAGTTTGAGAATTAGACTAGCAGACATTTAATAACCCCACAATTAACGTTCTCAAATAGCTTCATGAAACTTACACCTCTGTTAGTTCAGGAGTTTAGGTTAAATCCAAAAACCTCACTATGTATGAGTGTTTGTCTGTTTAGCTGATGCAAAGCCTGTTTCTCCAACAGACCAAAGATGAAATTGTGCGGTGGGAGGAGAGCAAAAGATGGCAGGCTAGAATGGAAAAGGTGAAGAATTCCCTGAAGGAGAAGGAACGAGATAACGAATCGTTGTCGAAGCAACTCAGCACTCTTAAAGATCTTTATGGCAGGTCAGCGTGTGTACATCATACATCTGGAATGCACAGCGCCTAGATTTGCTACAGTTATGCTGATGACTGATTTATCACTCCCTATGTTCCTGTTTAGAATCAAAAAGGTGATCAATGATCACAGCTGCACATCATTCAGACGGCTTGCTCTGTCTTTTTCATCCGTCGACCCTGTGCGCTTTTGTTTGCTTGCAGGTTGGAGCAGGAGAAGGCTGCGCTGCAGAAAAAACTGAAAGCTCGAGGTGTGACCGCCGACCAGGTGGTGGGGGTACGAGTCAATGACATGGAAAGGCAGATAGAGGAGTTGAAGAAGAAGAATTCTGAGCTGGAAACCCAGATTGTAACCATAAAGTATGTACCTATACAAGCCTACATTAGACAAAATATTTACAGATAGTAAAGTCTACATGTGAAATCATATTACAGTGTCCAACTGTCATTTTATGCCACATTTGGCCAAATAAATATTCATTTAAAAAAATCTAAACAATATCAAATACGCTAAATGTGCAATAATGAGCTTCTTAAAGAGGCAAAAACTCAATTTCAAGGTGCCAAATTGTGAAGTCAAATTTCTTCAAAGCCATGTTTGACATATAGATCATGTTTATAATAACTGAAGGTAACATAGTAACCATACTTGATTGTGCTGTCAAAAGGCACTACATCCCTGGAAAGAATATAATACTGCCCCTTTTAAAAATACAAATCCAGTAACTGTCTGAGTGATTTTAATCTACTTCCTTGAGTCAATACTATGCAAAACCATAGTATTTAGCTTTACACCTTTAGTAGAGAGTGAGACTGATCACATCGAAAGACTAATATTTTTGCTATTATTTGTCTGCTTTGAAATCAAACATCTTACATTATATAAAAAAGTGTTACTTATTAACATAATTAGTTGGACGGAGGCAGCTGAGATATTTCTGATTCCTCCAAAAGCAGCTGATCATTTATCTGGCAGGAGCTTTTGAACTTCCGGAAGGGCTCCAGTTTCCAAACTTGTCCGTCAGACAGCTTTATAGGTCTCAGCTGCCTCCTAAGAGACCCGGAGGCTCTACAGACAACCTTTACTCGCCTCTGGAACCGTCGTCACTGAGTGTGTAGATTCTCATTGAGCTGCGAGAGCCGGCTGAAGGCTGCTTGTGACGTCGGAGGTCAGGGAGGCGACGGGTAACATCGCCTCCACACATCCATCTGAAATGGATGTGTGGAACATCCATTTCAGATGGATGTTCCACACATTGCGCTCCGCTCTTGTTGAGGGCTCAAGCTGATATCTGCAGACTGAAGAGATACCACACTGCCGCTAACGTGGCGAGATCAAACGTTTGACAGGAGGACACTAATTTAACATCTGACTCGGACGCAATTGTGCCGCCTGCTGGCAGAAGTTGAGTTGAACATCCACGCTGCATGTTCAGAGAATTGATATGATGAACCATATGAAAGAGTGGGAAAGTTTTGGAATTTGATGTCCTGTGACATCTTAATGCATCAGAATATTGTTGAATGATCAACAAATTAGACAGAGTGAGATATTTCAAGCATTTATTTTCTACTGATTTTGATTATGATAAGCTATAGCTAATAAAAAAAACAATGTGTCTTCTAATAAACTCATAATCTTACATACATTAACAGTATTTAAATACAAAAATTATGTATGATACAAGCTTTAGTATCATACATAATGAGAAAAACATCATCACAAAAACAGCAATAACAAAAATAATTGTCATTAAAACAATGTTGTTGTTTTGTTTTTTTTTTCATTTTAAAGTAAATGTTTAAGTTAAAATATGAAAAGAAAAGAAAAAATTGTATGTGTAATTTAATTGCATGCATATTAATTAACCATTTTACCTCGTATTAATGTCCAACTAGGAAACTCTTGCTCTAGTTCCCCTTCATCCTGGAGTAATCAATATTTTTTGCTTCCTTCTGTATTTTGAATGGACAAATTGTTAACTTATTTTTGCAAAAAAGCTTTAAAAGTAATTGAAAACAAGCCAGGTTTGTTGGGAGTGGTGAAATAATTATCTATTTATTCATCTGTCTGCTAGGGATGAATGAATAGGTACTTGGAATATAACCCAACTGTCAGTGGGAAAACGTAACATTAAAGCAATGTGACATAAAATGTGACATTAATGAACATTTTATGCACTTTACTGTACAGAAACGGCTATTGTTCATCTTTCCATTAATCAAAAAATCTCGAAATAAAGAAAAGTTTCCAACACAATCCAATATTTCCATATCAAACGTGCATTTTATCTATGTAAAATGTTCAGAGCCTTAATAGATAATGAGAAATTGCAATTTTACAATGGAACTATAAACAAAAAAGCATTAATATCTTCTCACAGAACAGCTGAGATTAAATCGTATACATTAATAAGGAGACTTTTATGCACCGGGTTTTCTTTGGAGGTGTGAGAATGAAAGGATCAGACTTCCATCCATCCATCCATTTTCCGTCACCCTTCTCCCTAACAGGGTCGGGAGTTGCTGGTGCCTATCTCCAGCTGCGTTCCGGGCGAGAGGCGGGGTTCACCCTGGACAGGTCGCCAGTCTGTCGCAGGGCAACACAGAGAGACAAACAGGACAAACAACCATGCACACACACACTCACACCTAGGGAGAATTTGGGAAGACCAATCAACCTGACAGTCATGTTTTTGGACTGTGGGAGGAAGCCGGAGAACCCGGAGAGAACCCACGCATGCACAGGGAGAACATGCAAACTCCGTGCAGAAAGACCCCGGGCTGGGAATCGAACCCAGGACCTTCTTGCTGCAAGGCAACAGCGCTACCCACTGCGCCACTGTGCAGCCCAGGATCAGACTTGTATTTGTAAAATGTTCCTTTTCTGTCGTGTTGACTGTGCAGACAGCAGCAGGCCTTGCCTCGTGATGATGCCATGGAGAACCTTATGTCAAAGAACCAACTTCTCGAGGAGAGACTCCACTCCTTAGAGAGGCAGATATCCAAGGAACCTCCTTCCAGACCCTCGGTAAAGTGTTTAAACCACATATTTATTGCTCAGATACGGTCGTTTGGCTTTTTTTTAAAATTCTCATATCAGATGTCCTTGAATTATTACTCGTTAAAACAAAGCTCATAATCGCAGGTAAAGCTGAAGTAATAAACAAAAGTTCAGATATAAAAAAAAAAAAGAATCGTTTTTGGCCTCGCTAATGGAAAGAAGTCCTCATTTCTCCTTTTTAGTCAAAAGGAGAAATCCAGTAGGAATATTGTTCTGGTGTTTTACCATCAAAGCGCTAAAATAAATGGAAGATTAATAGTTTATTTGACATAGACATTACTTTCTCTAGTTTCGGAGGACTAGAATCTGGGAGCAAAGTCAACAACAGAGAACATATTTATGCTGCATTAACCAGCATTTCTTCTGTTTAAGAGCTCGCCTGGAAGACATGAATATGAGCGTTATATTTCACAAGCATGACAAGACATCGCATTTACCGCAAGATGTAGTACTTGGCCTATGCTCTGTTTGAAGATCTGGAGATGTTTAGCAGTCTATTCATCAGTCTTCCTCTGTTTCTTCATCTTCCTTCTACCTTCCTGGGTTTGATCTGATTCACTGCCTGCGAAGGGGAGAGACTTCTCCTCCCGGGCGTTTAGCGGGATTTGTTCGCTCACGTTTGATGTTGAGGACGGAGTGTCGTGCTCTCGGCTTCCTGAAACCCCCAACCCCGTAGGAGGCGCCCTTGGCCAACAGGGGGGGCTCACACAGAACCAGGCATGGGGAGGAGAGGACCTGGATGTGGATCGCCTCGAAGATGAAAGGCAAACACCAGCAGTTGTTGGAGAAATTGAAGAAAGCATCCCGATTGGATGCGACGTTACGGAGCCTGTGGAACAGGAAGAACTCCCCGACACAAAAGGGAATGGCGCCGATGATCGCTCAAAAAGGACGGAATCCATCTCGGCTCCGTCTGCAACACTGGCAGCGACAGGCAGTGGAACAAGCGAAAGCAGGAAGAAACCAGGTGATCCTGACCCAGACGGTGAAGCCATGGATCCTGATGTTGATGATGTCGAAGTTATCCCGGAGGTGACCCAGAATGCCGAAGAAAAGGTGGAAGAGAAAGAAGAAGATGTGACAACAAGAACAGAAATGGAGGAAGATGACCAGGATCCTTTGTCAGCTGATCCTGATGTTGATTCTAGTATCACTCTGAGTAAACGCTGGGAGAGAATAGTCCACGCAAAAAGGGGCAAACAAACACAAAAACAGGAATTTGTGAAATATCAGAAGGTATTCCAGCCTGTGTATCTCCCCCCCAAACCGTCCTTTAAACCCTGGCTGCTGAGGTAGTAGAGCTGTGATAGCATTAGACATGGCAGAACCAGAGCTACACATATCGTTAGCGTTTCCTCCCTGTCATTGTCCATCGCAGCCTTCAGGTTTTCGCTTGCTCTTTGGATACCTGAGCAAGTGATTTTTGTCACATCACAACCAGAAACTTTATCATATTTTATTAAGAACCTATGTGAGAGACCGACACAAATCACGGTTGAAGTTATGTGTTGTTTTGCATCCAGCTTCCTGAAATAAATACGTTGTAGAACCATCTTTCAGTATAAAGTCATTCTGGGTCTGGTTTTTACCAGCCTGTGATCTTTGTAAGATTGGAAGAAGACAGAACAGTTTTCAAGCCTCTTTTTTGCCACTTTTCAAACCCATGTATACTTTTCCTTCCACGTTTGTGTTGGTCTGTCATATTAAAATCCCCCCAAAAAACACAGATGTTTGTGGTTTTAAGGTGACAAAAAATAGACATTAACTGTGTTTCCATTCCAAATGTTTCAAATTGATTAATGTTAGGGATCGACTTTGTCAACATTCCGCTAATGTCTAAAAGTGGACACCATTCACACCATTTCTGTTCATGAAGTGGTGTGAATGAAAAAATAAATTTGTTCCTGAGGTAAGTCATTAAAAACATGCTGTGCTATCATTGTCTAACCACTTCCTGTCGTCTTCTTCTTCATGGTTTAAAGCAGTGGCAACCTCTGATTGTGGTTCGCATGCAAATAAAGTGTTGCCATTGCAGTTTTCCAAAATAAACCAATTTAGATACAGCCAAAAAAATCCATCTCATTTTAGTGACATTTTTTTTCAAACAATAAATAACATTTTTTTCTCTCCAAAATTGCAAATTTATTTTCAGAATATCAAATTGGACACTCATAAGGTCAATGGAAACACAGTTACTGTTAACCATTTTCCTTCCTACAGCTTTTCCCTCCACTGCATTTTCTCGGTACTCAACCGTTGGACACGCGTGGCTCATTCTGAGACTTTGCCGTTCTTTAGACTTCGGGACGCGGGACCGGGACTCCATCACAGAGAGATCAGGACATCTCAAAGGAAAACCTCAAGCTGGCCTCAGAGAACTTGGAGCTGCGCCTCCAGCTGGAGCAGGCCAACCAAGACTTACCCAGGCTGAAGGTACGACCTGGGTCCAAACACCCCACTGGCCTGGCACATGTTCAAACATGCTGGTCTTACAAAGAAACAGTGCCTACTTTTAGGATTTTCCAATGAAAGGTCTTTTATATAGGCCTGTCACAACAACATATTTTGCTGGATGATAAATTGACCCAGAACTTATTGCAATAAATGATAATATTGTTGTTTCAAGACCATTTTCAAGTGACATAATAGTAAAAATGGCATGATAAAGCAAGAACACATTCTCAAGGACCAATAATTTGAAATATCCAAAAGAAATAAAGAAAACAAATAAATTATTAAGTCTTTGTAAACAAAATAGCCTTTCAAAGAAAGGGATAGTTGAGACCAAATCACCAGACTGGAGGTCAGTTTTGGTAGAAAGATAGAGAAAAGCGAAAACGGATAAATCAAGCAAATTAAAACTTTAGAGTTTCTTTTAATTTATCATGCGATTTACTGACTTATTGTTTATGGCGACAGGCGTACTTTCATATTTCACTGGGAATAGAAAGAAAACCTTTTAATTTTATGGTTTTAGATGTTAGGAGATAATAAAGAGATCTTGTCTTTTAAAGGATCTAAAAATATTGTCCACTTTGCATCTGGGAGGGAAGACTGTCACTGTCACTGTTTAATGAAGACGTGTGTAAAAAACAAAACAAAAAAAAACAACCCATGGTTTAAAAGCTTGTAGATCCGCTGTAAGCAGCAATAACTTCCAGTATCGAGTTACATCGTCACGGAGGAATTTCAACTCTCTCCTTTACAACATGCCTTCAATTTGTGGAGGTTTTCTTCATGTGTGGCCCAAACTCCAGCTGTCTGACAGATTTCTGCACTGCGGTAAACAGATGAGTCTGTTGTTGATTCTGTGACCCAGTTCCACAACTGAAAAACAACACCAGCTCATCACTCCAATCATCACTCCTCCACCACCATGCTTTAGAAGAGCTAAGTTGTGCTGCTCGATGCTGTTTTCAGAAAGATGAATCAAGACGAGCCTTGCTTGTTTTGCCATTTTTTTGTTTCTTTGTTTCTTTGTTTTTTTCACATACAAATGGAGGCCTAAAGAATCTAAGGTGGGGCTCTTGAGAAATTAGAATTAGAATTTCAGGTTTTCCCCCAGGAAACTTGCTAAGCCCGGTGGTAGACGCCAGGACAGTCGTTCATTAAGCGGCACTCTGTGCTTTTGAGTTAAAAAATTTTTAAAATTGACAGGAAATTAAAAAATATCACTTGGCATTTATGTGTTATTGGAATATTGGAAGGTTAATACATGAACACCAACTATAAGGTACGGTAGCCGACAGGTGCAAACACGCAGCAAACGGCCAAATGAGCTGTAAACAGGTGAAACGACGCAGCAAACAGCAAAACGAGGTGTAAGCACATGTAAAAAAAAAAAAATGCAACAGAAAATCAATGCAAACAACGAAAATGGTCTGATAAAAGAAAATAAAACCATCAATCAGCAAAACAAATGCTAACAAAACAGGACTCAATGGCAAATGAAATGCTAGAATCACAAACAAAACGCTGCAATCACAAATAATATGCTGCGTGTTTGCTGCTGGTTAAGCCATTTGCTCCTTCAAGCCACCATAATAAAGTCTTAAAAAAGGTAAACATAAAAAATCTCAAATAAACAACTTTTAGCCTGGTGGCCTGCCAGGCTTATTATTCCCTTGGAGGAAAACTGAATTTTTTTCAGTTTTTTATCACAGTGATATTAAATTCAACTCAAGTAGTGCAAACAATTTAATAAATTAATATGTACATGCACACACACATATATATAATTAGTGCATGTGAGCGTTAAGTGTGTTAGTTGCTTTTGGGAAGAAGCTACTTTTCAGTGCGTTTTTGTTTTCATGCAGATGTAGCGCCCCCCTGAGGTCAGCAGGTCAAACAGAGTGAACCCGGGGTAGCTGGTATGTTTGGTGACTAACAGATTTTTTTTTCAACACTGCAGCCAGTTCCTTTGACGTGAATTTGCTGGGGCATGGCGGACCTCGCCACAGATTCTCAATGTCTGGACTTTGACTGGGCCATTCTAACACATGAATATTTTTTGTTTCAAATCCTTTAACAAAGACTCTATAATTGATAGCAGGTGTGCTTCTTTTTTCATTTTTAATCATGACTGTAATTCTATATATATTTTCTGTTTCTACAGAATCAGATCGCAGACCTGAAGGAGATGTGTGCGGCTCTGAAACAGGAGAGAGCGGAGGCCGAGAAGAAGCTGGCACACCTACGGGGAGTAAGAGAGCTTTGCTTTGCTGTGCAGACAGTTTTTAGAAACACTCCAGGATCATCATTTAATTTAAATTGATAAAAGTAACTTAAAACTACAGTATGTACGTTTTAAAATATTATATAATAATATTATATATTATATACTAATATTTTACACTATGAATGTCATAGTGTAAAAATCCATCTCCTCCTCCCTGAGCTAGTATTACTGTCGGTTAAATTCACATCTCCCAGTCAAAAACAACCAATCAGAGCTGGGAGGAGGGTCTTAGCGCTGTCAGTCGATGCTACTCAATGTGCCAAAGATGGAGAAACAACTCACCATTCCAGGAAAGCCATCATCAGCGGCCGTGCTAACTAGCTGTAGCATTCGTGGCAGGTTATGCCGTGGTGAACCAGCTTTCACAATAGTTGCGAGGCGGGGAGCAGGAGAGTGATTGACAACACTAAGACCCTCCTCCCAGCTCCGATTGGTTGTTTCAGACCGAGCGGTGCATTTCTGCAGTTTGTACTGGGAACACTGGGAGAAAGCAGAGGAGCTCCAGTTTTTTTTCACATGTATAAACCTTATACTGTTATGACATATTGAAAATTTTAACAAATATGTAAAAAACATATTTTTTTTATGTTACATACTGCAGCTTTAAGGTTCAACATTTTCCTTAAAACCTGTTCTCCATCAGGGTGGTTACAGTGGCAAAACGGTCCCTGAGCTGGAGAAGACCATTGGTCTAATGAAGAAGGTGGTGGAGAGGGTGCAGAGGGAGAACGAGGCGCTGAAGAAATCCAGCGGCCGTGTAGAGCAAGACAGAGTCGCCGCTTTGGAGAAGGAAAACGAAAAGCTGAAGGTCGGCACGCTGTTTGCTTTCCGCTTCCAGCGCAGCTGAGTTTTGTTTCTGCAGATGACTGGGAAACGTTGTTTTGCTTCCAGGCTGACTATGAGAAGCTGAAACATCAAAGCGAAGCTGAGCTGAGTGCAAAACTGGAATCCAAAACCAAAGGACCGGAGAGGATCGTGGTGGAGAACGAGCGCCTCCGCAGAGAGATCAAAAGGGTGACTTTTTATTTATGCTCCATTAGTTTTCCGAGTGCCAGTTTCTCGTCCATGGTCTTGTCTGAGTGTCCGTGTTGCACTTGGGCAGGAAGTGGAGGCGGCGGAGAGGCTGAGAGTGAGCAGGACGAGTCTGGAGGCGTCCAATGAGAAGCTGGAGTCTGAGCTGGAGGAAACCAGGCAGAGGCTGCGAGCCGCTCTGTCCAAAGCTGCCGCTGCGGGGCCCGAAGGCAAAGCTCCCAGGGCCACTGTCGTTGCCAGGTTAGCAAAATGTGCAGAGCACTGCAAAAGTATTCACACCCTCAGCCCTAGAAATCTGCCACAATTTAGGATGTTACACAACAAAGAGTGGAACATGTTTTACTGGGATCTAACACCACAGACCAGCACAAAGTTTCACGTAATTGTGACAAAAAATCTGAAAAGTGTGACAAAATTTTAAATGTTGATATCGAACAACAGCGTTGTTGATACTCCACCTTGATGGGCTGAGTATGGAGCGCATTAGTGACAGAAACAACTCTAGAGGCTAAAGTGGTAGAATCTGTTGACTGGACAAAGCATTGTTAATGGACTCCACAAATCTGGTCTTTATGCAAGAGCAGCAAGAAGAAACTATTGGTGAAAGCAAGCTGTACAACAGGTGTTAAATAGTCATCATGACGTTTCAGTTTTAGGCCTCTAGCTAGTCTTAAACGTGACAAGATCTAAGACCTCTAGGTAAGCGAGCTAAGACTTACCAGAGGGAAAACCTTGCATCCACAAGACCGTGTGTTGTTGTGACTGTGTGTTCCACTTGCAGGATGTTTGAGAACAAGATGAAGGAGTTGGAGGAGCAGCTCTCCCAGAAGACCTCCTGCATGTCGGAGCTCAAGCAGCAGCTCAAAGAGGCCAAAGGGCGCGAGGAGCGGGCCGAGACGCGGGCAAGGCAGCTCCAAGATCAGGTACCGGATAACGAGAGTCGAGTCGGAACAGACTGACTCGCTGACTGGAATTATCATCCTGGCTCCTGAAAACATTACTACTGTTAGAAATGATTTTTCATTGTATGTTGATAATAATACAAGAAAAAAAGACTTTCTTGCCGATGGTGACAGGAGGTAAACTTTTATGCCTCTGTTTGTTGCTCGTTAGGTTGACTTGTTACAAAAGTTTCCACCAAAGACTAATGCGGGGAGCTCCAAGGATCTCCAAGCTGTCAGGTATGTAAATTACCTTTATGTGATTTATGTGAATACATTTTTATTCACTGCACATATATTTGGAGCAAACTGTAAAACAGGCACTGTGGGGGAAAAAAGTGGACTCCTAAGGTATAGATGCTTCATTTGATTCAAAAATATTTCTACGTGAGCTAGCTTTGTTAGCATTATTGGGGCAGACACAAACCATAAATGGCAGACACAAACCATAACTCGGAAAGTTGGAGGGAAGATGGAAAAAAATATATATCAATCCCATAAATGTTTAATTTTACTTTTTTTTTTTTTTTTTTTTTAATCCGATGTGTTTTTTAATTAAAAACACATCAAAATAACTTTATGAAATATTACTTGCCTTGCCTATCTATCTGATTGGCTACCAGTTAAATTTATCAAGCTAATTTCTCCTCAAGATAGCATAGCTAACATTGTTAGCAACCACAAAATGAACAAGTACATGTCTGACAAAGACTAAAGGAACCTAAGAACTACACTTGGTGTGTGATTAATTAAATAATTACACATTTTCATATTATCAAAAGAGAAGATTGTGGTGAAGACGTTTTACTGTCTGGTGCTATATTGTGACAAGAGCATCTGATGATTAAATTAATAATATATTACCACAGACCTCAAGGCCAACTAAAATCAGTTTAGCATTCATGCTAAGTCGAAGTAGTAAGTATTGAATGGTGAATAAAAGTGAGAAGAAACATTGTAAAAGTTGACATTTACATATTTTGTTGCATTGTATGTTTGTTTTCAAAGAGGAATCACCAACCAGAAGCTAATGGTGATTATTTAGGGGTATTAGAGTAGAGAGGTACAGAAATGCAGACATGTTTCCTTTTTCCTTCCACTGTCATAGAAGGATAGATCATAGATCAAAGCTTGTGTTGATCTATGATATAAAATCCCAGTGAATACATTAAAGTCTTCGCTTGTTATGCGACATATGGGAAAGTTTACGTCAATGAATGCTCATACAAATCCAGAGAAACATAATGTACATAAAGATTAGTGATCATTTACATTGGGAAATTCTTCAAAAGTCAAATAGAATTTTTCTGAATCTTAAACCCGAGATGCTGCATGAACACACACTTAATCAGGGAGATGACCAGTTGATGATGCAACGAAACTCTATTTATTTGTCTGAAGACTGGAGAGCGCCGAGCCAGAGAGGAAAACCGTGGAGCCGAAACAGAAGCCGAATGACGACCCGGAGCAGGATGCTGGAGTTTCTCCAGAACCTGGTGAACCTCGACTTTTCCCATACTAAACTCATGCTGTTCTCTAACAAAAACAGTTACCATGACGTAGTCAAGCACCTCGTACACATTCTGCTGTTGGTTAATTGCTGTATTGCCAAATGTCACTTTTACACATGAACATTATTAATATCCGATTTTCAATATGATGTCGGCCCACCCAAATGTTTTAGCTTCAACCTTTCCAAAAAGGCTTTCTACAAGGAAAGGTTTGACCATGTTATAGTGTAGGTTAATGGAAAGCAAACCCTGATCTCAGATGTTGCATTCAAAGGTTATGGGAACCTGAAAAGGCTCCTACAAGCTGCTGAAAGCCAGAAATCTAAACTCCAAGCAGAGGTGAGAAAGCTCAGGAAGGAGCTGGGGAACTTCGACCCGAACTTTTTCGAAGAGTTGGAGGATTTGAAATACAACTACAACCTGGAGGTGAAGAAGAACATCCTGCTGGAGGAGCAGCTGAAGAAGGTGTGCGAACGGTTTGGCGTGACGCCTGAAATGCCCAGCGTGTCCATCAGCTAACGCACGGCTGTCCAGACTTTCTAACTACAAGTTTTCTACTGTTCTAATTATGTACTGCTTTTTTTTTTTTTTGTTACTGTCAGTCAGCAAAAACCAAGCAGCACTTGTTTTTTTTTTTACCGTTTTTGTTTTTTCTCCAATAACAGCTGTGTGTTATAACAGAGTTATAGTTTTGTAATTATTATTTATAATGAATTCCTCTGAATTTTCCAATAAAAACCAGATTATTTTGATTGGTCAGAATTGCCCTTTTATTCATCACACAACAGAAGATTGTATGTACAGTATTTACAATAATGCATTAAAGTTGTGCACTTATTTTCCAAAGACTATTACAAACCGCCTTTATATTTAAATCTGAAACACTGTTTGGTTGAATATTCACATTTCACCTTCAGAATGACGACTCCTTGTGCATAAAAAACCTGTTTGTTTGTTTTTTTATTAAGACTTTCTGCTAATTCTGTTCCCCAAACATAGTCTTTCTGTTAGTGTGTCATCCTTGTCGTCTTGGAGGTTTACGGCTAGAGCTGCACGTCTTGAAGCTGACTGAAGCGCTGTCCGTTCAGCAGGGAAAACCACGACAACAAGCCCTCGCCGCTGCTGTAGGCTGCGGACGCCCCCCCGAGGCGGACCACCGCGGGTCTGCTGGCGAGGCAAGTTCCACCGTCCGGCCACCGCAAGCCCAGGTGATGCCGGTGGATCTGCAAACATAAACACACACCGACTCAACCAAGTGGCTTCAGAAATGCAAACTAGGGGACCACTGATAGCAGTTTTCTGGCTGACCGACGATCTTTGAAAACTGATTACGATACCGAGTTTTTTGTTGTTTTTTGTCTGAAAAGTCACTAAAAATAGCGGCAAAGTTAAGTTGGAAACAATGGAATTTACTGTTAATGGCCCATGTGTGCACATGACCTGGTGGTCTCAGACCTTTGCCGAGGTAGATAAGATCGATTTCATATGCAAGTATTGGCAAATTACTGATTTCCAAAAATGAAAAAGGCAGTATGATGTGTTTCCCAGCCATGTATTGCCATTTTATAGCACAATGAAGTCATTTTTAACTTCAGTTGTTATAAAAAGGCTATATGTATCAAATTACTTAAAAAGAAATTTGACCTTTTAACTTCTTGAATTTGGGTCTCCGTCTTTTTAAGAAACTCCTGGTTTTTCTCAAACTCGGCCTTCAGGAAGTCATCGCAACATGGCTACTCTATTAATCCTTTAATAACGTTTTTACCAGTGAAGTAGCTCCTATAATGACCTCAGCAAATGCTAAATGCAAACACCTGGTGGTGTTTGCTAATTGCTGCTGGCTAGTCTGAAGGAGTTGAGTGAGAAAGTCATGGCAGAGGGAAGCTTGGAAACTGCAGCTCAGAGGAGGAGCTTCTTCTTGAAGGCGGGGCTAGGTCCACCCAGGCGTTCTGCACGGCTGAATGGTTGCCATGGAGATTAAAGGATTCCTCAAACATGCATGAAAGAGTCAAAACAACACTACAGGTATGTTTTTGATGTGGGAATAACATTACAACATGATGTAAAGCTCAAAAAAGTCAATCGTACAAAATACTGTCCCTTTAGAACATTTGAAATTGTTCTTTGTAGAAACCTAAATATAGCCTCGGTTACAGAATATTGGCTCCTCCCACCTTAATCAGCATGCCGTCGTTGCAGTGCCACACGATGCCCTCCACTCGACCTTCACAGTTTTCCTGGAACCAGGAGCGGAGCAGCTTGAAGTCGACAGGCGGAGGGTTCCTGACCGGAATGCTGCCATGTGGAACCAGGCAGTGGATGGGCTGCTTCTTACTGCCCAGTCCTGAACAGAGCAGACGACCAGGCTGTACATGAAAGCCATTATGAGGGAAGAAAAGTAAGTCGTTTTAAACATTGCCTTAATCTCTGCTGGATTTATTTATATTAAGTCACGTATGTTGATAATTATGCATTATGCAATTTTTTGTTTGCTAAAACAACGGTGCATTAGGGCCACTGTAGATAGGAATAACACAATACATTTACACCAAAATCTCAGACATTTTTTTTTTCAAATAAAAAATAAATCTGGACATTTCTCAGTGGAAATGTTTTTACTTTTTAAACTCAGAAATTTTTAACTTTTTTTTCTAGAACTATAAGATTTTTTTTCAAACTCAGAAATCACCATGTTTTGTTTTCTACAAAATTTCTGAGATTTTTGGCAGAAATATATTTCTGTTTCTTGTCTGTCCTGTCAAGGTAATTCTTCCAAATATTAAGAAAATGTGTGTAAACTTCTGATGCTCAAGACATTAATCAACCTCTGGCACATTATTTCTCACTGTTGTGGCATTTAGAAAAAAATAAGTGATTCTAGTAACTGTAAATGACCTAATATAAGAAACATCTGGACTTATTCAAACAGTGAGAAAAAACATTTATTGTTTTGGGTTTTTTTGTTTTTGTTTCATTTTTTCATTCGTTGTATGTAAAGCTCTGGTCTCAAATGCCAGTAACGTATCAGGCCAATCTTTGATGGTCTTTTATATCCATATCTGTAATAGTTCATAAGGTCTAAGATGTTAAAGATCAAAGGGAATTGTGATTAAAATAACAAGAAAAGTTAGAAAGTCATAATTCCTGTTTTCCAATGCTATGCCAAATCACTCAAAACATTCTCAGTTGGATCTACCAACTTTATATGTGGGGCTGATTGTTTCCCCCCTTGCCATTAAATAAAGTGTTTTTTTTGCAGAGAGAAAAAATCTCATTAAGTACAACAAAACAGACGTAACATTGTAGGCCGTAATCCTGAGAGAATGGTTTTTGAGGTCCAAAAAATGTAGGTTGCATGCAGAATGATTATTAGGGACAGAAACAAAATTAAAAATAATGATAATAATAAAACTGAAGAAAAAGCAATAATAATAAGCCACGGTCCAGTGGATTCCAGCTATGCCTGCAGCCGGACCCAAACGGCCGGCGCTCAGCTGCCTCACCGTATGGGTTTCCGTTGACGTTGGTTCCGATGAGCTCCAGCGTTTGACCCTGGAGGTCTGCCAGTGGGAGTGCTGTGATCTCCAGCAGGTCGTCGTCGTCGCAGCAGGGCTTCAGGACCAGAGCCACCCCGAGCTCGTAATCCACCACGGAGGAGTGCCAGCAGTACTGCTTGTTGCTCCTCTGCACCGGGACCCAGCCTGCAGTTTCACCATCAACAGCCATCGTTGTCGAAACTCGGCAGCGACGTGTTCGGCCATTTCCTAACTGTCCCACCATGAACTCAGACGCTCAAAGTGCTAACTGAGGCCGGCACGGTTTGTCTTAAATGTGGATAACCTCTCTGTTAGTAGAACAATATACTTCAAATTGTCAGGAAATGTCTTTAGAAACGCTTCCTAGATTGATGGGCATCAACCATTGCTGGCGTCTTGCCTTACTTTGGCGATGTGTTAATGCTTCAAACTGCCAAACCACCAAAATCCCTTAGCAGAGGAGGTCACACTTGGTGAAAAATCATGTTGTGTTTGAATGCTGTTACTTTCCTTCTGAAACGCAATAAAGCTGCAATATACAACGTTTAAAAAAATTTATATTTTTCACATAATTGTTAAAAAAAATAAGGGACAGATAATCTGAAAATGTTGCAGCTCCTCGCTGTGCTGCTGTTGCCATTTGAAGAAATGCGCCACTCCCGACAACCAATCAGAGCCAGGAGGCGGGTCTTAGTGCTATCAATCAACCTCCTTATTTATGGTTACTGGAAAACATTGGCTATGCTAACTAGCCTCAGCATTCAAAGCAGGTTCTGCAATCAAAAACTGTAGCTTAGCAGGTAACTTCACAATGTCAACGAGCATGATTGACAGCGCTCCGACCCTCCTCTTGCCTCTGATTGGTTATTTCTAGCTTGCACTGGAAAGAGGCAAAGCTAGATTGTTTTTTTTCTGTCTTGATGGTTTCAAAAAATCTTTTTTTTTAATAAAAGTTACACACTGCAGCTTTAAAGCAATTCAGATTCTAATATCCCACTGTAGTCTCATCAAAGTTGAGTAAAAAATGGCAATTTCATTTTCACTTTCTGTTGTCTTGAACTTAATCTGCAGAACCATTTAAACATCAGATCATTTCTTTCATTTTCTTAGAAACTAAACTCTAAACAAGATGTATTTTTTTTCTGCACGATGGAAGGCATCAGAACCTGGAATGTGCCCGTGCTCATCGGGAATGGGATGTCCGTTGCTATGTTTGACTCTGTGAGCAGGAATCCACGACTCGGGCACCGTTTTAAAATCTTCCTCCACATTCCAGGGGAAATCTGGAAGAAAAATCCAAAATTCTGCTATAAACCACCAGGACTCTGATGTTCCTATTAATTACTCCAACCACTGCAGTGTGGGAAACGTGCACCAACCTAAAGTGACGGTACCTTTACAGCTTTTGTGCGTATGTTGGTGCTTCTTGAACCTCTTCTCTGCCTGCTTGTTGGGCTTCCTGTCCAATCTGGCCCAGAGGTAAGGCTGACCTAATGAACACAGACATCAACAGTCATGGAAGGCCTCTATAATCATCTTTTATACACATATCATTGGGTTTATTAACTCGGACAATTACACAAAACTTTAAAGTCTAAAAGAAGAAAAAAAATGATTTTTTGGTTTTTCCTGAAACAATGCAACTTTACGAGCATTTTCAAAGAAAGCGTGACCTAAATTCTGATTTTTATTGATCAGAATGAGGGTCCATCTGAAAATATGGTATACATTTATACAGTAGAAGTTCATAAGTTTCTTACTTCTTCCTTCTTCTTTTCAAACAGGAGTAGACAATAGACAAAAAGAATTTGGCATTTGCCTTCCTTGTTCATGTGTTGTTTTATTCTGCTACCATGTTCGAAATAAATGAATAAATTGTACATTTGGCGGATTGAAAATTAGCTACATTTCTTCTATTAAATCAAACCTGCAAAACCCTTTAAACTTTGGATCTAGAATAATTTACAGCAACAAATATGACTATTTGTAAAATACTATTTGTCAGTATTTTATCTACTTATTGTTGAGTAGGTAAAATAATTTTTTTTTTTCTTTTTTGGCCCCCAAGTCCTTTTGACTTGACACCCCTGATCTGATCTAGAGCTCTATGGCGTCAATACTCTGAGATCCACACACCTTGATAAAGAGCGACGTAGCAGCAGGTGCCGTCCAGTTTTTCGGTGGCGAAGGCGCAGGCTACGTTAGCCTCCAGAGCCACAGGGTTCACGGTTTCAGTCGCAACAACCTGAAACTGCTGAAGACGAGACAAAACGGGGAGTATAAAGAAAGCAAACTGAACCTCCTTAGAAGTTGTTCATTCCACAAATCTGACCTTTATGGATGAATGGAAATAAAGTCATGAAAGTCCCATTTAAGAAAAAATATTTAGAAGACGACGTTCTGGTTAAATGAGGCTAAAATGTAACTTCTTGGCTACCTCAAATTTCTGTTCAGGCTGATAGAGTTTGATCATATGTGGTTCAACAGGGCAGTGACGTAATAAGAATGCTGTCCAAAAAAAAAAAGCATGCCGCACTTCTAAGCATTTTTATTGTCGTACACTGGAAATACACTGCGTACTGGGCAGGGAGGGAACGACCTAGATCCTTAAAAGTTTCGCTTTTCTTATAGAAACTCTTTTCACATCCTCCATTCATACAGACACTCTGAGGTTGTTGGAATCTTTTCGCTCCACAAAAAGGTCCTTTAAGCGACCCGAAGTAAATGAAACGCATTCTGCAAACATTAAGGTATGGCTGCGGAAGAAGACCGTTGTAGGTAGAGAGTGCTGCGGCCTGCAGTGTAACAGCAGAAGCAGAATCAAACGGAGGTTGAGGCTGAAGATGCTGCTTCTCAACCGCTCGCTCACCTGACGCTCGCGTTTCCTGGACGCTTCTTCTTTCACGTCGGTGAGAAAAACACACGGGATTTTCTGCTGAACGGAGCCCAGGCGCCGCATGGCGACTTTCGGCTTTATTTTCACTGGAAATGTTTTTGAATTCACCTCGGAAGCAAACAAACAAACACAGCAGCCACTAGCGGGTTAGAATGTGTGGATGTGTTTTCAACGTGACGTGACTCTTCCTGTGAATTCTATGGGAAGGCTCGTT
This sequence comes from Poeciliopsis turneri, assembly GCA_922788865.1. Taxonomy (NCBI): domain Eukaryota; kingdom Metazoa; phylum Chordata; class Actinopteri; order Cyprinodontiformes; family Poeciliidae; genus Poeciliopsis; species Poeciliopsis turneri. The sequence continues at coordinate 2,078,439 of CAKLNU010001107.1, read as the reverse complement.
AGCGCCACCGCGTGACCTGGAGGGAATTTGCACAACAATGAATTGCTGGACTTGACTTTTTTTTAAAACTAGTTTCTTTTTTCATGCGAGATAAAATGATTTAAGTTCAATTATAAATGAGGTTTATTTTAAAATAAAGGCAGTAAATCAAATGTTGTCAAAACAATGATTTTAAAAACTTATATATAAATAAAACCAACTTTTTTGTCCACATTCTATAGGAAATGCTACTTTAAATGAATAACTTGGTTTTAAACTGGAGTAAAACTCAGTGAGAGTTCACATTTGCAAATCAGATGTGATCCAAAGTATTACGACTCTTACAGCTTGCATACCCTGGCTATGAAGCTTGACTTCAGCTGGCTATATAACAGCAACACATGCTCTATCAAATGATGAAAGAATCTAATCATTTTAAGACTACAGTTGCCATTAATGATTCACTCTAATTTAGAGAAACATTATGTGATATTAACTGCCCAAACTGATTTAAATTACACTTTGATTTCTTTCTTTCTTTTTTTTTATTGCAAACATCTGCTGGAATCTTGTCAATAAAACCTTAATTCCTCATTCGCTAATTTATTTCCAGATCATTTAAAATCAAAGTCAGAGCATGACTGTGTGAATTAAGGTGTCTGTTTGGGGTAGTGTGTATTGTGGTTGCACTTATCAAATATTTGATCGTTTGTGGTCCATGAATTAAAGGAAAACACCATTTCCATCCCAACAACACGACTCATTTGGCAGCAGCTGCTGCTGATTTAGCTGTAAAACACATAACAGAGTAGGAAAAAAAGATGCTTTTTATTATTTCTTTACGTCTTCTTAAAGTAGTGCCTGCAAATTTTCCACCCAAAAACAAGAATCAAACATGTATTGTTGTCATACAGTGCATGGATGGGTTGATATAACTTGCTAATACTTACTACTCTCCATGTATTTTTTTGAGTTATAGTGGTATTCTGTGCTATTCTAACATTTAGCACATTAGTGTTGCTATGTTAGCGTACAATTTCTCCTTAATTGATATAAATGCAATGTTGGTTTTTCCATTAAGGATGTTAACATTTTCACATGACAGCTTGGATGTATAAAATAATATACAACACTGTGGATCCCTGCCTCTATTCGGTATGCAAGGATTCACCACTTCCTGCACATAAAGATTTGTCATTTTTTAACATGGTCCGATAAATAAAATGGGCCAATATTATCAGCCGATATTAATTTCCATCTTGTTGCTGTTTGTTTCTGGAGGGGGAGGGAAAGAGGTTGGTCATGCGACAGTGGCAGTGATGCAGCAAAGGATTGTGGGGAGTTTAACTGAAGCGCAGACGCAGTAGTGAACTCAGCAGGCTGGTAATAGGTATCAAAAGGGTAGTGAGATATATTAGATATTGGTTATCGTCCACAAGAGCAATAATATTATATCGGATGTCAATATCAGCCCAAATTTTCATATTGTTGTATTCCTAATCTCTGCATCTATATATTTAACCATTACTTCAAGGTAAAGAGCAATACAAACATGGCTGCTTCTTGAATCACCCAACGTCATTAGAAAACATCAAAAATATTTGATGTTTTCAAATATTTTTGAAATATTGGCTCATGGAGGTGATGAGCCAACCATGTTGGCTAAAAGGAGTCGAAGCAACTATGGCTGGTCTGCTTCGTCAGTGAGAAACGGCTTCTTTCCCTGTTGATTTCCAGATGGGTTCAGTCTGTTGCGCCTCATCCAGGCCTATGAAAGAAACTAAACCAGGCAGCAGAAACGTCTGCTACTCTGCAGAGTTTTTTTCCATCCCTGTATTTACACACAGTGTGACGTGACTGGAGTACTTTGTGCTCAGTTCTTCGTCGTGTTCTATTGCTGCTCCGTCTTCACTGTGGAGGTCCAGCTCACTGTGGGAGTTCCTCCACATCTCCGTCTCTATGTCGTCCTTGTGGCGTCGGACGCACCAGCGGACGACATTCCTTCGCCACAGCAGACAGGAAATGCAGATAAATAGTCACAAAATACACGAAGCTTTAGAATTTAAAGACTCTGCTGCTTTTATCCATTTAAAGTATTTGGAGAATTATTTTCAGAGTCGGTTTCACGTATTCACAGATTTTAGTTATACTAATACTGAGGGCTCACTAGGGGTAATATGACAATTAAAAAAATCACTTGTAACTGTGACTGAAAAGAACACACAGCAGTATTAAAACATTTTTATGAAACTAGTAAAAACGTCCTTCACCTGTGTTTTATATAGAAGGTAAACATAAATTATGTGCTGTTTCCCCTATTTTACCTGTTATGTTTTTTTTTTTCTGAACTCAAGTGTTCAAGGACATGCGACAGATGTCTTGATGCTGCAACTGAAAGAGGAGGTGCTGTCTTCTTCCAGAGACTTTGTCCCTCAGGACAGTTTAGCCAAAGTTTCCTATGGAGAATTTAAAGCCTCGAAGCGATCAGGAAGCCGACTCACGATTTGTAACACCACCAAGCCGTCGCTGCACTGAGAAGCAGGAGAACGATGCTGAGACTGATGAGGCTGATGTGAGCAGCTGGAAAAGAGACAAACACTTTTTTTTTTAAGTGAACACTTCCTATCCTAAAAACATCTTAATGTGTGATAGAATAAAATTTGAATTATAAATGAGCATAACTAGTTGATAAAGTCCACAGTAAAAGAAACCATTGTGTTCATGTCGTTCCTGTTCTGTTTTCATGTAAAATGTGATTTGCAACCTGTGACAGTAAAACTGAGCAGAATAAGGAATGTTTACCGTCCAGCAGGGGGCGTGTCGAGGCAACGGATGGTTCCAGCTCCGGCTCAGAGGAAACGGAGGAACTTGGGGACTGAGTGGAGGTTTTGAGGCTGAAAGTGACGCCAGCGGGCCTGGAGGTGATGAGGCGCTGAGGAGAAGAGGGAACATGTGAGGACAAGAGTTTGACAGGGGAGGAAGACGAAGACAAGTCTGTTGTCTTGGTAACGGAGGCTGTGGCTGAAGGCGCCTGCTCAGCGGGCTGAGGTGTCGATGTCTTTCCCTGTGCAAGTGGAGTCTGGGTGGATGATCTGGAGGTAGGAGCATCAGATGATGAGGCTGCGCCCAGAGCTTCCGGTAAGGTGGAGGAGCTGGGAGACTGTGGGCCGGCTGTGGACGGGTCCAGAGTTTGGTTCTGATTCATGAGCTCTTAAAACAGAGAAAGACGCATCAACTTCAAATCCTCAGCCACAGGAGTAAATGTTTCTCTTCATGTCCTTTATGCTCATTGGGCCGGGCCGGATCGGGCCGGGCCGTTTTGGTACCTGAAGCATTGAAGCAGTACGCTGCAAATTTCCTGTCAGGCGGTGTGCTCCACCGGACCAGCCCCGTCTTCCCTTTTCCACAGTTGTTGTCAGATTTTATCCGTGGGATGACCACCGTCTTCTCAGCCACCCAGCCGTACCTGTTGGGAACAATTAAAGAACAAAACTTCAAAATATCCAGACTGAGGCTCACTGTACTGTCACTGCACAAAAAGACAAATCAGTGAATCAAACACCTCCTCTCTCTCATGTTTCATGTTTCACTGATCATCCTACTTGCATGTCTCCAGTCCGTGCCGCACTGCTTCCTCCATCTGAGCTGTGGTTGCTATGGTGACCTCCAGAAACGAACACGCCACTTGTGCTTCGGTGAAGTTCAAAGTGTAACTTCCTCCGTCAGTCAGCAGGAAGATTCCTGTGGGTTTGTCTGTCTGGACCACGACTGAAAAATGGTCCAAAATCGATACGCGTCGTTAACATGACAAATGGCAAAACGTGGTGATTCTGACCTTTAAGGTGTAGATTGTATTATAGGTTCTCCAACTATTCTTCGTGACAAAATAAAAATAACATTAAACACAAAACTAGTAGAGTCTGAAGATCAGTTGAGTAGTGTGGAGAAAATTCCCAAAACTTGCGGCATGAACTGAAGAATACAACAGAACTAATAGTTGGTAATGACATAAAAGTATATAAAAAATGTTGGTGACTTCTTGTATTACAGTTTAAAATGTTTAAGTGTGGCGCTGCTTAGAGTTTTAGATACCATAATGGTACCTAAAGCTTCTAAAAACTCTAGTTTTAGTTTAGTTCATATTTTCTGAATACAAAAGAACAAAATGCCTTCAAATATTTAATCATGATACAAACTAGAATCAAAAGTCAAAACAGATGTAACCGTTCTCTGCAGCTGGATTCTCTCTTTATACCATAATATCAAATACATAATCATTACAAAGTGTTAAAAAATAAAGCAGGTCTCTTACCTTTACTTAGACTGGAGGCAGAAAGCTGCAACATGCAGAGCAGCAGAAAAACGGAGGTGAAGTAGAACCGACCCGCCATGTTTCTGTAAGTGGGGTGAAAGTGGAGGATCATCCAGAATGCAGGACGGACCCAGAACCAACCAGGACCGAAGGAAACAGGAAAGGTGAGGTCAGCTCTGCCTGCTGGCCTTTCAGCCAGATACAGCAAACATCCACATGACACTCGGTCCATTCAGGCCTCGTGCCGCTCGTCTGACTGCAGGTACATGACAAACACGGCACATCAAGTACCGTGTTCGGGATCATAGAGGATGTGCAGGAAACATTCAAGTGGGACGACAGGAAGTGCTGAGGACTCCAATTGAAACAAATTAGAGAACATAATCCTCCGCTATTAAAAGAGAAGATCAGCTCCCGAGTCACTGAACTGAGGCTTTTTCTGTAAAAAATCTGTAAAAGATAAAAAAAACTAAGTGAAGGAATAGTTTTAGTCTGTTGAGTGTGTATTCAGTGGTTTAAATATTTTCTGCTTTGCCAGCATTTCCAGCAGTTGTTTGCTCTATCAGTAGGAAGAGCTACTTCCTGTTCAACTTTGCAGCTTTTTCTTTTTGTTGTTGTTCTACAAGTTGAAATATTTTTTTAAAAATAAAAAAAAGTCCTAAAATTCCATAATAGTCATCATGATGCGACACATACAGGTCGCAATGACACAATATTACGATTATTGCAAGAATGATTGTGATATTGTGGGAATAAAGCTGAAAAAGTTTGAAAATGAAGTCATTTTGGGACTGAAATTGTAATATTACAAGAATAAAGGCAAAGTATTACGAGAGCAGTTGTGATGTTTAGAGAATAAAGTCGTAGTATTTCGAGAATGAGGTCGTAATATTACGACTTTATTCTTGTAATGTTATGAGTTTGTTCCTGTAATTTTATTCGATTTTATTTCTATTTTTTTCCAGCGTGGCCCTAACAATAGTTAACAGATCAAACACATAGAAAACCAAATTAACAGTCAACCCTAATTTACATTGTTTTATTCCGTTGCTGCTTATTTTAACCATCCCAGAACATTTTCCACCGTTTTAACGAGGCTTAAGTCCTGCAGCTGTAATCTGAAAAACAAACTATTGTGTTAGAAAGAAAAGTGTAAAAACTAAATGAAAAGGCTGTAAAACTCTGAACCAACGTGAAGGTGTTTCAGAGCAGCCTGTGTTTACCTCCCTCCCTCCAGGTGCAGCTGTGATCACGTTACCTGATGAATACTGGATGACGGGACGCTCCCTGTGAACCGGACACCAGACCCAGACGTCCATTCAGCGAGTCGTCCCACACAGCCCCCCGCTCTTCAGCAGTGGCTTCTGGTGGAGCTGCAGCAACATGTCCATCAGAGCCAAATCCCATTCGGACCTACAGACAGTTGGCAAGTCCTCGATGGAGGACGGCTTTCACAAATCTCTCTCCATGAGCAGCAGTGGTGTTAGCAGAGGTGGCCACTTTAGGTACGGGGTGACAGAAGAGGTCAAAGTTCTCCCCAGGGGACCCAGGAGGCCGATCCGGGCGGTGAGGCCGGTCAGCGCCGTCGGCTCCGGCGGATCCTTCCTGCAGATTAATCACCTGCAGGGGGAACTGGTTCGGAAGAGGAAGGTAAGGAGGGTAGAGAGGGATCTACTGGACAAGGTCATGACTGACAGCAGAATGGTGTCTTTATAGGTCTCCTTTGACCATTTGAAAAATTCACAAATGACTGTGGAGCTCATCACGAAACAAAGGAAACGTCCAACAGGAAGCACCTTGCAAACGCTTTCTCCAACTCACTATCTCACCGCTTGTCAGGAATAAACGCTTTGAGGAATGATTCTTTGGTTGGGAGGTTGTGGCTGCTACGCTGCTTCTAATGGAAAACCCAAGAGCCAAAAAACAGTAGCAAACAAGGATTTGTGGATTTTACTTTTACTTTTTTATTTGCAAAATAATTTTCTCATCTTAAAGTCATCAGAGTACGTATAGTGGATCAGCACAAAGTCGGGCGTGACTTGGGGAAAATGTTTATTTCTTGTGAAAATGCTGTAAGCTGAACGTTGCTGATGAAAATCGCAGAATATTTTAAAGTCGACTGCAGAAAAACTGCAGAAAAACTGCAGAAACGTAAGAAATAGGCAGAAACGGGGGGGGGGACAAAAAAAATCAAAAGCCTGCCAAACGTGCGTAGAAAAACTGTTGAAGAGGAGCAAAAACTTCCATCAGAACTCAGACCACAGCTGAGGAGCATTAGAGATTGATGCTTATGAAGCCAAACTGTAAGGCCATAGGAGTTTACAAGCTAAAAGCTAAAGCTAGCTGAAGTAAGCTAAGGTAACACTTCATCAAAAGACAATTACAGAGCTACAATTAGCTAAGAAAAACTAGCTGAAATATTAATGATCGCCTGTGGTCATCAGTATTTTATGACTTGCAGGTAGTGATGCTGTGGGCCGACAGCAGCATGTTGACTGACAGGATCATTCCACGCAATGCGAAAACCCCACATTGAAGCTAAAATGAACTCAAAGCTAATGCTAGCTAAAACACTAATGACAGCATGTAGGCCAGAATGTTGACCTGAGGTCACACGCTCCATTCAATATGCACAACCACGTGGAAAAGCTAAAATGAGTTCATTTGTAAACATTTTTGCAAAAGCCAGGTTATCATTTTACTTCCTCTTCACAGTTTAGTTCTGCCCAAACTAAATAGTTTTGACATTTGCGGTTGTGACATGACGAAATGTAAAAACGATTTGAGGGGCTGAACCTTTTTCTTTTATTTATTGATTTATTTATTTATCATACAAGCTCCTGAGATGACAAGAAATAAACTCATCGTAACCTTTTTGTTAGAGTCTGCAGGCCATCTGAACATCCAGCCTTCAGCTCAAGCTGCCATAATCTGGAATGCATTACAGATTAATTATGGGTTCAAAAAAAAAAAAAAAAAAAAAGGAGCAACATAAATCATTCCTCTTGATTAGTATCAACAGTAAGAACATTAATGTTCTTTGATTTGTCGGGATGGAGAGAAAATGAAAAAACAACCTTCCAAAGTGCTGAGTTCATTTCCTAGTGGATAACACAATCCATCATCTCAGCTCCTCATGTGTCCAAAACAAACTGCAGCGGATCTGATCTGCTCCCCTCAGGAATGCGAGGACCTGAGGAGGGAGAACAAGTTCCTGTCCAACGAGATCCACATGGAGCGGGTGATGATGCGCACTGAGAGCGAGCTGACGATGAGGAGCCTGCGCACCGAGAACCAGGAACTGAGGACACAAGTGAAGGAGGCGAGTGAAGGAAAAGCCCGAACACAAAAACACCTGACTCGACCCGGTCAACGCGCGCCCAACTCCTCCCTTTCGTTTTTTGTTTTTTTTTTGTCTTTTAAGCTGAAGCAGAGGTTGCATCAGAGCCAGCAGAGGGCGACATTTTGCTCCCGAGCGGCAGAGGAGGCGCAGGAGTCCCGGGGCGAGGCCGAGAGGAGCAGGGCCTCCGCCGAGGCTCGGGCCCTCGGATGTCAGCGCGACAAGGAGGCGGCTGAGGCGGAGCGGAGGCGGCTGAGCGAAGAGCTGCAGCTGCTCAAGAAGCAGGTCGACTCACGTTCGCCTCACAGTCACGCCAACAAAAACCCCAACCCACCTTCCTGAGTTCATCACCTTTCATTTTAAGTGAGACTTAATTTCCATGTTCTATAATGCGGCTGCACAGTGGAGCAGTTGATAGCACTGTTGCCTTGCAGAAAGAAGGAGTTTGCATGTTCTCCCTGTGCATGCATTGGTTCTCTCCGGGTACTCCGGCTTCCTCTCACGGTCCAAAAACATGACTGTTTCGTTCATTGGTCTTTCCAAATTCTCACGAGGTGACCCCAAAACTCTTTTTAAGTTTTGGGGTCAGTTACTTCTTTCCACGTCGGTCCAGGAAGGTTTGATAGCTTCTTGTTTTAGTATCTTTGTCTGATATTAAAATAAGTTTGACCATCTGACAAATAAGTCTCAGGTTTGCTGAAAACACAACATGGTCAACTCAACTCAAACAAATCCAACATCAGGCGTCAGCCGTTTACCGTCAAAAGGCCAGGACTGCAGTAGCTTTCCAAACTTGCTTCTCGGTCTCTCTGTAGTCACTAGTTACGTCCGTACAACAAAAAATAAATAAAATGAAAACACTAAATAAGTGAACGAGACTGGAGGGATCGTGAGCTGCTGTGCCTGTTCTGACGCCAGCCTTCGGTTTTCGCAGCTCGCCGATCTGCGGCTCCCGCTGGCGCAGACAGAGAAGAACTACTTTGAGGCCAAGCTGAAGCTGGAACAGCTTTCTGGGGAGAAACAGCGTCTGCTGCAGGAGAACAAGAGCCAGGGGGCAGAGAGGGACGAGCTGCGACTCAAGCTGAGGCAAATCACTCAGGAGAACGTCCAGATTAAAGAAAGGTACTCTGGCCATGGCTGACTGGCTGTTTCACCACCTATTCTGCACCAAAATTGAATGTGACTGTCCAAAATATTGGTGCCAAGCAAACATTTTTCAAGTCTTTACAAGTTCTTAGCGCCATCTTTCTTCCTATCAACTCTGACTCGCTCCTCTGTGGGAAAAAAGCTTCCATGTTTCACCTTGGGAACGCTGCGTTCAGGGTCATGTGGCGTCGGCCTGAACCTACTTTAGATATCATGGTAGTTTCAAGGCTCTCCTTGACCAACAGCTGAAACAGATCGCCAATGAATTGAGGCCGACTGGTTGCATTGGATTGCACACCTCAGTTCTTCTGTGTTTGTTATATAAAATGAGACATGAAATGAGATAATTACGATGATTAAAAAAACTTCTTGCTTGCTTTGACAGTTTGAAAGCTGACTGGCAGTTAGAAGAAATGGTGAAACTGCAACTTCAAAGGTTGAACGTTCTTCCGGTGATCCGGTTATCCTCCCCTCTGCTGCTGCCTTTACTCTGCACGTTTACCAAATTCCATCCAAATAACGTGCGCCCCCTGGTGGCTAAACGGTGCCAGTGACCTAATCTGAAATGGCAACAAAAATACTTCGGCTGTGTCGGGATGTCATGTCGCGCATTCTGCTTGCAGTGAGATGACTTTGAGGCGTAAAGCGACGGCGGCGGAGGAGGAGATTCAAAGAGCCAGGCAGGCTCAGCGAGAGGCCGAGGATGAGAGGCGGCAGGCCACCAGAGAGAGGCAGGAGAAAACGGAGGAGTGTCTCAGCTGGAGGGAGAAGCACCGCGAGTTAGCTAACATCCTCCAAGCTCACGAGGACCTGAAAGCGCAGAGGCGGAGCAAAGCCGTAAGGAGCTGCGCTTGGTCTCCTTGGTGAAATTACAAACACACATCCGGGTGTTTCACGCGACAGACCAACTTTTAAATTGGCAGCAATTTTTGGCTTTTTTTCCCATGTGGCTGTGGCGGTAATTTTTTAAAAGTCCTAATTTCATTTAGAATTGCCAAATTTCAAACAAAAAATTAGCTTTGTTGGAAAAACTTTAGTTTGAAAGATAATTCGCTAGCAAGCTAAATATTTAGCCTCTAACAAGCTAACAGGTTAATAATTATTTAGTAAGCTAATTGTAGTTTTAGTTCACTTGAGTATAATGTTTAGTTTATAGCTCCGAGGGAAATATTTAGTTCCACGCTATTGTTCTGAACTTTCAAAACTAAACATTTAGCTTTAAACAAGTTTTATGTGAAAATTTGAGCTCTATGGAAAGAAATATGTGATATTCCTGAATTGGTGATAAGTTTATTAAGTTAATATAATTGGATATTTTGGAATAAACCCTGGCAAACTGCTACAGATTGGAGACTGGGGTCAAGGAGCTGGGAATGAAAGAGTTCCCAGCTCCAGTTGGATATGTCCTCATTTATTTTTAATTGAATATGACTTAAGTTTATTATTTAAAGAAGAACGGAAAAATGTTACTGACTTGGAGATATGCAAATAAGGCAGAAATCACCCATAGCATAAAGTGATTGACTGAATAGAAATCTAATTTGTACTTACAACAGTGTCAGGCTAACATCAAGAGCTACTTCCTGTGCATGACTGAGAGCAATCAGCGGGTAAAAATCCTGAAAAATCCAGACGGAACGGCAAGAAATTTCACAGTAAGCATATTCTCCTAAAGTCAATTCACCTACACAGCAGAGGGAAAAAATTGCACATTGACATCACTTCTTTTTTATGTGTCCCAATTCTGTACAGGAAGGAGATCCTGTATATATCAGCACACCTGACGACTCTGAAGAGCCTGAGAGAAGTTCATCCAGGTAGAGTCGTCCTCAGTCTGGCATCTCTATCCAGATCAGTCACTGATTTGGAAAAACAAATTTATTCCTCGTTGGGATGCAGCGATCCACTTTTTTTTTAACTTCCAGTACCGAGACAGACAGCATCAAACTGGCTGTTCTGAGGCTAAAGCAAATAGTCAAAGTTCCAAAAATTGAACCCAGATTCTGTAGAGAATCTCAATTTCTGGTCTTGGTAATTCTGAATGGATTCAAGATGCTCAAAAATCAATTTTAATCAGTTTAATTTTTTGGTAAAATAATATTTTGAACAACTCTTTTATTTAAGTGAAAAACCATCTAACCAGGTTAGATAAGCTAACCTATTACCAGTGATTTAGGTTGCAGATTTTTATGCACAAACTTCATTTTCTCCAAATATAAACTCATGGAATTTGGAACTTTGTAAAATTGTTTTAAATACGTTTTGGATTTTCTTACACTGTCTTTTCCTCTTGTGACTCCCACAGTTTAAACAGAATCTCTACAACGTTTGAACAGAACAATTGGACTCCGAATTAAAAATGGTTTCTGAATAGAATCAAATTGCTGGACACTGAAAGATCGGAATATGTAGGCACTTCCAGGTGCTGAGCAAATAAATGTGTATTTTTATGTGTATAGTAAATATTTACATTTGTTAAAAAAAAAATTCAACTATTAATCCAAACTTCATAAAATCAGAGGTTGACTGCTGGTGTTGTGCAAACTGTGGCCACCAGGGGGCGTCAGACACGCCTGGTGGTCTGATCTGATGAGACGTTGCAGCAAAAAGAGGTAAAAACTTTTTATTGTCGTCCCGTAGGACCATGCTGAGAGTCTCAGCCCCACACACAGGGAGGGACCCGGGTCCCAGTCACTTTGACGAACTGCCCGCCTTCGACGGGGAGCGCCCTGGCTCAGCTCCCTCACGCCGGGCCAGGAAGGTGGTGGAGTACTTCTGGATCCCAACAGACCAGGAATGAAGAGTGGCTCTGTTCCACATGTGAGCCGTTTCACCGTGGAGAACCATTTCACTCAAAAGTGCTGTTAATAAATAGTCCATTAAATAAATGTCTATATTTTTGAAGCTTGTTGAACATTCTAAATTAAAGTAAAATGACTGTAGTATAACAAGTGGGTAGAGGTATAAACCTACTAAAGAACCATCTCTTCTCCAGCAGCATCACTATTATGATCTCTTCATATTCTGAAGCAACATGTTCATTCTACATTCTATGCATCTTCCTTCTCTTCAAACCTGTAAAGAGAAGCAGTTAAAAACAGTGACAAGTACTGGTACTCATGTACTGGACTTTATTGACATTAAAGCAACAGGTGCACAATAATTATGAATACCTTACAATAAGATTCATATTCATTACCCTACACATACACATGGCTTATCAGCATAATCTGGGTATGTTTCTTTTTTTTTTTTTTAAACCGTTTAGTTTACATGTTTTCCACCCACCCAAAAGAGACATTTACACTGAGATTTCAAATAAGCTGCTCCCCCCTCCCCCTCCTGCAACAAAACTGCATTATGGGTAGGTTTCTACCAGGTTACTAAGCTGCAGAAATGACGTTTCCTTCTTTGAATATCAATACTTGTAATCCCACGTGAAGAAGCCTTCTTGGAAATGTTTACAGTGTGCAATCAGGCCAGGACTGAATGAAATGCTCAACCTTTTTTGTTTGTTTTTGACTCATTATTTAATTTCATCATGAGAACAAAAAGCCCACCTAGAACTAAGAGGTAGAAACACAGGCAGAGTTGGAAACGGTTCAGCGCCACAACAATGATCACATTTTTTTTTTTTCCAACTGTTGTAACATCTTGTAGAGGAGTATTGCAACCACTCGTCATACACAATACATAGCAGGAGAAAATAGGGCCACCTTCTGGTCATGCAGAAGATTTATGCTCCAATGAAACAATTTTTTTTTTTTTTTTTTTTTTAAACACCAAAATAGTTTTTTTTTTTTTTGGGCCTTTTTTTTTTTTTTTTTTGAGAATACCAAACCTTACTGCCATTTCTTACGATCGCACCTGAATGTAATGATTATAATCAACACCTTTTCATAAATGTATTTAAATATCTGTTAAGAAATTTATTTTTCCTCTCTTTTTTTGCCTGAAGGAAAATATATTGGAAAAGTTTTGAATTAAGAAAAAAAAAAAAAAAAAAAAAAAATGCAAAGTGAAAAACTAAACCAAGCAAAAACAAGGAAATGAACAGGATAAAGTCACTCTAAACTCCATGTGTAGCTGACTGAACACAGATCCAAAAACATAAAAATAAAAAAAAAATCCAAACATCCACATTAGGCAACAGGTCAAAAGATGCTTCTCAGCCCGACGAGTTAACAAGCTTTGGGTTTAGATTGACGGAAGCAGCTCGGTGCCGTGTGGTAGTGGTTAAATAAAGCGTGGCGTTAAAATAATAAAAGTGTGTGTGAGAACAACAAAATGGGGGATCTGGGTCATGATGCTTCTGCTCCGTTTCTCAGTCTGCTTCTTCCTCAGACTCCTCTTCCTCTGCTGTCTCCAGCCAAGTCAGCCACTGGTTCACCTGACAGGATGAAGAAAACAATGTAAAGTTAGATTTCTAGCGCTTTGAGTCTAAACTGAGCAGTGATGGAATTTAAATAAATGCTGCGATGCTTGTTAAAGTTTGAACCTGCAATACAGATCTGTCTTTAGGAACTAGAACAAGGTGTTAAACTTTTTTTTGTTTAAAAGCACTAGTAGGGCGCCCTTGTGGGAGGGGAGGTGGATGGTCTTGTTGGGCTGGGGCACCCCCTGGTGGATAATAGAGGAAACTCTGCACATCCCTCATGCCATCAAATGCAGGCAGAAGAAAAACAACAAATATGCAGCCAAGTGAGTCTTGAGCAATGTTCCCTCTAATTGTTCATGTGTCTGGGCATAAACACAAGCTTCCTGAGCACACTGAGGACCAGTGTGGGGCCCATCAGTGCGCGGCGCACGGCGTGACCACGCACAAGTATAAATCTGGGATCATAGAAAGTTGCATGGCTTAGTAAAAGAATCAGATTACATCAGCAATTTTCATTTGTTTGTTTTTAATTTAAGTGATTTGCCCAATTAAAAGAAAAAAGAAGGAATAAAAAAGAAAACATACTATGCATATAAGTAAGAGTCTTGCTTTCGCCAGGGTGAGAAATGAGACATTACACCTTTCAGACATAACTTTTTGTTCATATCAAAATATTCACATTTTGCACAATGAAATGTTTTCTGTAGCTTGAGATACAGTATAAATTCTTGTAAAATATTTAATTACAGTTTTTTTCACGTCTGCCCTTCTCACTTCTCCAGTGGTTCACTTTGCCCAGGTTGATGGTCAGTCTGCTTCTTGCTTTATGTACTAGAATTCAGCATATTGACTGCTAATGGCCTCCATAATCTGTGCATGGAGGAGAATGGCCTCATACTTTTTTGCCAGTGTACAAATGTCTGCTTATCCATAGTCAGAAGTCTGAACTCAACGGTTCAATATCAAAAGCAGACCATTCTTTACTTCATGCTCTGATAAACGAGCATCAATGTGATCACAGCGCTTACTAATAAGAGTAATCTCATCAGTATTTCTGCCATCATCTAATGAGGTGATGGCAGAAATGGTGAAGGCAACGGCGATGGCCCCGTTGCCTCCTTGACACGGTCCCTCCGCTGTACACTGTACTGTCCTTCTTGTTGCACAAACTCCGACAGCTATTTGATCTTAGAAGAAGTGCATTTCTTGTTTTTACTGTGTCTTGGTGAGTAGATGTCCCAATGAGACATGATAAGGTGTTAGCTTTCACGTTTCTTAACTCGCCGCACTATTCTTACCTGCACGGTGCCACAGCACACATGACCAAGACACGTACACAAAATAGCATGCGATGATTGGCTGCATAGCGAAAGTGAACCGTATCGTATCATTGGCTGGATGCCTGTCACTCACTGAGTTCGATCACGAAGTAGTACAGAAAAAATTTTATTGGTCCGTAGTCAAACTGATGTCTGAGCTCAATGTCCAGTTTACGTTGAACTTTATTTTATGCGCTTCATAGATTTTCTTGTGCGCTGAGAATAGGCGAGCAGTGCGCGATTGCGCAGGCGCGCAGCTTAGAGGGAACATTGGTCTTGAGAATCAGATATTGAAAATAATGACCATATTTTCTGAACCACAAGTCACTTTTTATAGTCTGGCTTATAGGTCAGAATGTACTGCAAGTCTTTTCCATCCAATTAATTTTATAGTAAAAACAGTGTCCACCACCACTTTACAGTCCTGCAGTGCATTTACTGAATGGAAAAAGATTGGTTTGTCAGTTGTGAGACTGTTCGCTGGGGGGAAAAAAAAAAAAATAAAATAAAATTTTCACCAGATTGTATTCAGCAGCTGATTTTGTCTAGTTCAGAATCAGAAGCCGTGTACCTGGAATAAAGCTTTTCCTTTTCCAGGGAATTCTTGGGTGATGTCTTCTTTCCATGCTAGGAAGGCTTCTTCTTCAATGATCTCCATGTCGTAGAAGTTGACAAAGTAGCGCAGCAGCATACCTTACAGGAGAAAGAAACAAAAAAATTAAAGCATGTCTTAAATGAGACATAAAAGCACGTGGGGCTGCCATACCTTTAGGGAAGCCGCTGGCATTGCAGTGCACCTGCAGCGCGTAGAGGGCGCTGACCTGCAGCTCAGTATGGTCGTGCAGGAACTTCTGCATGACGGGTTTGAAGGCCAGCAGCAGCTGCTTCTCCTGCTCCAGCTGCTCCTTGGAGGGGGCTGCCAGCTGGTCGTCGCTCTCCGCCATGCACAGCTCCTGGGAGATGTACTGGAGGAAACTGGAACAGACGCACACGGTCACAAAGTTTTGTTCTGCCAATGGAAACGTGGAGCTGCTCGGGGCGGAAGCGCACCTTGTCATGAGGATGTTGACGAAGCCTTTGTCGGTGTGCAGCCTGGGTGAGATGTTGTCTTTAATCCACTTGTAGATGGACTGTGGCGATGGGTCGGCCTTGATCTGCTTCAGCAGCTCCTTCTCCAGCTTCAGCAGTGGGAACAGGAAGCTCAGCCCCTTCCCCTCCAGAACCTCCAGCATGCGGTCCTTGTTCTGATCGATTTCTGCCGAAAGAAAGAAGAAAAATGGAGGATGTCACTTCTGTCCATTTAGGAGATCGCTGTTCTTCCACAGCTCCTTTGACTTGTGGAGCTCCTCAAGGCTGTATTCTCGGCTCACTCTGCCAATTGACATGACGCTGGCTCCGCCCCCATTGCTGACGTAGCGCAATCCTCCCCCAATCATTCCAGGGCACTTGTCTGCAACTGACCAATCAGCGTTCCAGGAACAGTACTCCGACAATATTGACAGTATCTATCATAGAAAATATGCTGCAGTCAGAGATTTTGAGGAAAATAATATTTAATCGCTACCATGCTAGTACCACGAAGGTAACTGGTACTAAACATCCAGTTTTGTCATAACAATACTTACTGATAGCTCTGTGCTAACAACTCACAACTCAGTTAAATTAAAACAATAGTTAACGTCTAATCATTTCTAGATCAATAAGTGAAGGTAGTTATGCAGGCAGATTCCAGTAGTAGCTCTATGGCAGCATGAAAACAGACTGCGCAAACTGCTATATTGGCATTTAAACACCGTTTCATACTTCTGTCCATTTCTAAGCATTTTCCTGAAGGCAGAATTTCACAAGCCGGTATTATTTAAGTAATTACTCACCCACTGTGTCCTGCAGCGTTCACACTTACATCCAATCAGACTTTTTTTGTCCCTCATTTGTTCTCTTGGGCTTTATCGTTGATTTCTCCGTTATTTCCCGCTAATAACCTTACACACCTGAAGTAGGGCTAGTTACAGAATTTTCTTGCCTCAGAGTTAGTTTATAAGGCAAAAATGACTCAAAATGTAACGTCTGGGGTAATACATTGAGGTCCATTAGTTAATAACAGTGTGGTTGTTGGAGGACTGCTCTACCTCTGCATGGGGGCGGAGTCGGTGTCAATTAAAGAAGACGGAGTCATCTTTCTTCAACCGTTCCATAATAATGATGCACAGATCTGATATTAACTGTATATCATCTGTAATCTGTTCCAATATTGGGTAAAAAAAATAAATATCTATAATCAGGCATTGGTGGCAGTTCTCCAAATCCATAAGGGCAGACATACTCAGTCTGATTCTGTCCTTTGTGTTCTGAGTGACAACATGCCATTTATAATTTCTAAACACACTTTCTGAACCGTCTGAAAGGTTTGTTGCCGTTTAGTTTTACATGTTTAAAACAAACATAAAAATACGATGGTCAGTTTCTTTGTTACATTAGCCGTTCTACTCCTAACTGCACTGACTAAAAGTCTTGTTCAAGTTGAGCTCGTGCCTTCTGACCTCTATTGACAAAATGACAAAGTGACAGTGTGAGCTGGTGGAGCGGCTCACACACAGGCTCTGTACCTGGAAGCATCTTCTGCATGTTGACCTTGCTTTGCTGGAAGAGCTCGGTGAGCCACTCGCGGTCCTTCAGCTTGGCCGTCTGCTGCAGGCAGAGCAGGAAGAGCGGGAAGTGGGTGCCGTTCTCCAGCGGGTGGGCCAGCTCCGCCACGCTCACCAGCTCCGCCATGATGGCCCGAGCCGCAAACTGGGCCAGGTAGGACTTCACCAGAGGCACGTCCAGCTCGATCTTCGGACACAGGTCCAGGACATTGAGGAAAGCCTGGTAGGAATAAATGAAACACATACACTTTTTGACTGATGTGACTTATAGTCCAGAGAATATAATTATTTTGTTTAAAAACACTGAAGGGGAAAAAAAAAAAAAATTGGAGAAGTGGAGTCCATTTGTCTTCTCACAAAACATTTTACTGGACAATAAATCACCACCACAGAAGATAATATTGTGATTTTCAAGTACTATATTGAGAATAAAATAATGTAAGTTTGCTGTATAAATAATTATGTAAAGAATACTTACTACTGGAATGGGAAGATATTTTAAATATTCAAAACATAGCAACCAAAAACAAATAAAATGGAAATAAAAACTACACAAAATTTTTCTTCAAGAAATATCGGAATGGAAATGATCAACCTCATTTTAAGTCATCATGACTAACTGCTTTCTCCTGGAAGATGAACTTCCACACTTTTATCAAATCTTTTGCAGCAAAACATTTTTGCAAATTTGTGCTCCATGTTTATATTCTACCCCTTGCTGAAGATGAGACCCTCTGTGGGGGTTTTGTAAAAAAATGTTGTCCATGTGCTGCATCTCAGCTCGAGGCATTCCATCAGCTTCCTGTACCTGCATGAAGTTTTCTCCGGTGATGAGGCCGTCGGCGCGCAGGGCGTGGATCAAAGTGCTGGCGTGCTCCTTGTCTTCGTCGGGCCGGTCCAGGGAGCACACGATGATCTTACTGAGCATCTCTGGCAGGAAGTGCTTTGGCGCTTTCATCTCCCGCACGCCGCCCACGGCTTCAGTCAGGTTCTTCGTGTTCAAGTACTCAGTCATGATGGCCTCCTGGTGAGAGGATGAAAGAGCCCCGGAATGAGCAGGAACTTCACTGACGGTGGGTTTTCCTGTCATCAGCATGTCTGCTTCTCTTACTGTGATTTTCAGAAGCTCCTCTTTGGCAGGAGGCGGCTTTTTGTTGGTCTTCTGGGGTTTCTCCTGGATGGGTGGAGGGTTGGTCTTCAGGCCAAGCTGTGGAGGCTGACAGGACAGCAGGGGGTTATGTAATATGAAATTTAATGACAATTACACACCCTTATTCCAAAAATTAATGGCTGAGTGGTATTATTCATTTTCCAGGCACCATTTTATAGCACAATCAAATAATTAATTTAACTTCAGTTATAAAAATGCCATATGTAGCCATTCATCGGACTTAAGAGATCTGACTTTGTAATTGAACGGCTTAAAATTGGGCCTCCGTCTCTTTAAGAAACCCCTGCTCTTTCTGAAGCTCCGCCTTCAGCTCAGCATCGTCCTTGAAGGCGGAGCTAGGTCCACCCATCCATTTTGCACAACTGAATGGTTGTCATGGAGATTTGGAGAGTTCTCAAGCATGCATGAAAGAATCAAATCAACACTCCAGATATGTTTTTGATAAAACAACAATGTAACATAATTTAAAACTTAAAAAAAAGAAAAATTTAATATTGCCCCTTTAAGTCAGTCTGTGCCCGTCTTCTCCTACCTGTCCTAGCGGAGGGGTCTGGGTGCGGGGAGGCTGAGAACTGGGAGGCATCATAGAGGGGATCTGAGGCTGAAGCTTGGGCACCTGGTTCTTGTTTAGGAGGAATGACTGAGCCGGCCGGAGGCTGATCTGGAGACGGCACAGAGCGGAATCAACCTGGAGCTTAAATTGCATCTAATTGTGTGTATGTTTTCAGAAGCGATGCCCTCATATCTCATAATCGCAGTCAGCGGACCTGCTGCCAAAGCGAGGAAGAGGTGGAGGAGGAAGAGGAGGTTGAGGAGATAGAGGAAGATGAGAGGAGAAGGAGATGGAGCAGAGGACAGACTGACAGCAGGTTGGATTCCTCAGAATAACGCGTCTTTTTATAATCACTGGGCATTCAGGCTCCAACAAAGAGATGGTTTAGTTGGGATTGATTTGGATTTTAAAATGTGGTTCTGTTAAATTAAAAACAGTCTTCACCTACAGTAGATATATCCACAATAAACTCAAAAAACAAGCTAGCCAGCCAGCAAGGGTATATTAGCAGCTAGTTAGCGGTAGCCTCAACTGCCTCATTCACAATGAAGATGTCTATGCGAGACAGAGAGAGCTTCTGCAGGTCACAAAGTCAAATTTAAGAAATTTTCTGATCATTTTAATGACCTGAAATTCTAATAAAATGTACAAGAGAAATTTGTGAATAAACACCGACTAGCAACAGAAACGAGTCAACACCTACGACCATCAGCAATCAGCCAAATGACCAAAACGTTGCTGACATAAAAGCCTAGCTGGGTTTACCTTTGCCAGCCATTTACTTAGCAAGGATGCATTAGCAGCTAGTTAGCAGAAGCCTCATCTACCTCGAGTCACAGAATGCTGTGAAACTCTCAGACATCTGAGTTTGACAGAAAAGTCCAGTGAGAAAAAAAAGTTACTAGTGTGTGAGCACAACAAAATTTAAGATCTGTGATTTAACATATTTAAGATGAACTTTTCTCCTTCTTTGGATAAAATTAAGACATTTTAATCAGTGTAAAACTTTAGATGCTAGAAGTTTGCTTTGGAATAACGTAGGTGTAACCAATAGAAAATGAGGGAGAGAAGAATCATCTATAAGAGGTAGGATATTAACTGCTTTGACTTTTTAACAGAACCTCACTTCAAAAGTCCTGAACTATCCCTTTAACTTGAGACCATCTGACAATGAACTCCTCCAACAGCTTGTCCTACTAACCTCATCTGCATTGAGCTGTCCTTTCTTGCTGAAACGTGGAGGCATGTCCTTGGACTGAGCCTGCTGCTGGCTCATGTGGTTCTGGCTCTGGTTGAGAAAATGTTGGTTCTGAACCTGCCAAAGATTTAAGTGTCATTTGCTGTCGCTAAAAACCGTTAACAGTCAGACACGCATCTATTCACTCCGAGCTAAATTACCTGGTTGGATTTAACGAAAGACTTGGGCCCCATGTCGAACTGTGACTGCTGAGGAGCCGCGATGTGGCCGCTGTGGCCGTTGAAGAGTGGGTTGGTGCGATGGCGTCCCATAGTGGGCGAGTACCTGTCCTGAATAACACCCGGTCCGGTTCCAATCCCGCTTCCTAATATACAAAAGCAAAGAAGACTTTGAATGTAGAAATTGGAGATGAAGATTATAATTCAGAAAATTGAGTATCGGGTCAAAGGTCAGTAACTCATTTGCACTGTCAATGCACCCTCTAGGGTTCTCATCATAGACACAAAAAAAAAAAAACTACAATATACACATCTTAGGAGCTTGTTGTTCGACTGTATGCCATGTCCTCATGGAAAATACTAATTTATCACTCCATGTTTCCTCTTCTTTGGTTATTGTACATAGGTACATAAATTTGCTAGATTTTTTTTGTTTTTCAGAAAACAGCAATAAGAGCAGATTAGAGAAAGGCAATGAAACAGTTTTTATCTTTAGGGTTTTCTTCCCTTTAGGAACAAATACTATTGTTATGATTACAATAAAACACAAAAAAATAAAAACAACCCCCCCGAAATATTTCTTAAAGCACATGTACAAATAACCTGGCAGTAGAGATTGTGGAGTGACGAAACAAAGACCAGCCAGAACTTTTGTATGTAAAAAAAATAAATAAATGAAACGAATAGTTGAGTTGAAACGTCTAGCTCGTTAAAATTTATGCATTTAATTGAAATGATGTGTCAAAGTCCTGATCCTAATAAAAACAGCTTTGAAACATGGACAGAAAATGTGAGCTCACACCTGGCATCTGTCCAAACATGTCAGCCAATCCCCCAAGAGTCTCCCTGTCCAGTTTCATTCTGTTGGGCATGAAAGGGCTTTCTAGGAAGAAGTCCATCCTCATCCCCTGAGACATGGTTGCTGGGATGAAAACACCCAAATCCTGGAGGAAAACACGATCGTTAATAAAACGACCCCACAAACTGCGTCATTTCACGGCTGAACATGGTAAAGACGGCAGACCTTCACTGCGTCCTGACGGATCTGGTTAATTGTCTTTGGTCCGTTGTCGATGAAGGCCTTGCGGGGGACCCAGTTGTTTTCACGCAGCTCCACTGTGTCTTGCAGCAGGAAGCGGATCCTGGCAGGCAGCTCCTTGTTGTTCATTAAGGATCGCATACGGCCAAAGTACTGATCCATTAAAGACTGTTGGGAGTGCATGGAGAGGGAAAAAGTGCTCAACACAGTGCTGAATTCAAATCCAATCCTCACCCTCATTGAAGGCCATGTTAGGGGCCCTTACCTTTGCTTTCTCATGGTCGAGTCTCGGCCCCACTGTTCTCATTATCTGACAGAGGCATTCCAGGTCCTCTCCCATATCCTTGAGCTGGACTCTCTTCTTCTTTTCCAGAAGCTTTGGTCAGAATAACAGGAAGTAAGGAAGGGGTCACCATGAGTCTTATGGTTATGATTAAAACTATTAAACACAAACAGGAGAAAAAGTATGAGCTCACTGTTTTGATGCACTTATGAAGGATAGATTCATGGATGAGGTCAAGTTTGCCAAGTTCCCCGATGAATTTAATGTTGCCAAGCATCTTGATCTTGGCGATGGCACGCTGCTCCTCCTCCTCGGAAGTGAGAGGGTTGTCATGTTTGTCATAGACTGAAAGGAGGGACAGGGTTAGGGTGACGGGGTCAGCAGCAGCTTTATCAGGACACAAGCTCTCTGGCTGATTACCCAAGTTTAAAAACCCTGACCTGCTCATTCCCTTTTTGGATTAAGCTGGTTTTTTTCTGTCTGAAATGTTGCTATATGCAGCAACATTTCAAAATATAGCTCAAAAGACATCACCTTTGACTTACTTTCAACATTTCTGGTGCGATTTTCAAATTCATCTTGAAGCTTGGAAATCAGCAGTCTTCTGAAGGTCTGAAAGGAGAAGAAAAAAAAATTTTCTCAATTTGCTTCTGTACTTATGCAAAACCTGATTTCTAAATTTGAGTTCCAAGACTCAGAATCATCTTTTTTTTTTTTTTTTTAAAGAGTTCTCAGTCAAAAGGGAAATCAAATCAAGTGGAATTAAAGAGTTCAGTGAATGTATTTATTTCCACAGGTCAGTTCATCAGCATCTAAAATAACTGAAGAATCTGAAGTAATATGAATTACAACACCATTTAACTTCCCAATGGGATCAATAATGCATTTTTAAATTTGAAATCTAGGAAAAATCTCAGACTGTAAGGAAACACTAATGCTTTTCATCATCCGACATATTTATTGTATTGACAAGTGAAAATTGCTCCATTTTCTTTTCCCAGGCATATCCAGGTCTTGAAAATAAATCTCAACTTTTCCCTTCTTTTTAAAGCCTGAGAATCCCATTCCTTTCCCTCAGACCACAACAGCCACTTACTGTGCTCTGCTTTTGGGATGTTTGGATCTCAGATGAAGGGCCATCAAAGTTTGGAGCGTCCTCTGCCAAGCGCAGACATAGCTGAGCATAGAGCGAGCTATATTTTGGCTCTTCTAGGGCTTTGTCTACAATCTGAAACAAACCAGAGTTAGGATGCGCGTCAGCAAGAGCAGCGGCGCATCCACATATCTCCGCTTTGCTCGGCTAAACGAATCCGAAACGTTCACATACCAGCAAGATGATTCCTTTAAGGACGAGTTTTGAATCTACGCCCACATTCAGGAGCTCAAGGCATAGCTTGTCAAACTTCTCAGGCGTGAGTTTGTTGAGTATGCTAGGAGAGAAAAAAAAAAAACAAACAAACAAGAAGGTAAAAATAAGATAGCAAGGTTGTCATGTTTTGTACTGAGAAGCAGCACCTGATGCAGAAAGGAACAGGCCTGAAGTGCTTTTAGCAAAGCACATGCCATCCTAATGACTGCAGTCTTATCTTTTGTTTTGGTGTAAACAAGCAGAAACACAACTCCGCCTCAGTGTGGCTGGAAATGGCTTCAGAAAAGCTTGAATGACGATTCAACCATTTGAAATTTGACTCGACCAATTTAAAAAGAGCAGTATTATGTGTTTTCCAGGCTTACAGTAGCATTTTATAGCACAATCAAGTAACTATTTTACCGTCTGTTCATATTTGATGTATGCAGCACTTTATAACTAAGACATTTCACTTTGTAATTTACCGCTTTGAAATTGGGTCTTTGTCTCTTTAAAAATCATTTGCTCTTTCTGAAAATTCGCTTTCAATCCCTTTAACGAAGTTGCACTGAGAAGTAGCTTATATAATGAGCTCAGCAGATGCGCTGTGCCAGCAGGTGTTTGCTAACTGCTGCTGGCTAGTCTGAAGGAGCTGAGTGGGGGCAGTCTGAGGCAGAAACTTGGAAACTGCAGCTCTGAGGATGAGCATCGTCCTCAAAGATGGCGCTCGTTCTCATCAAATGTTTTACATGGCTGACCAGTTGCCACAGGAGATTAACAAATTTCTCAAAAGGTCAAGGTTAAGTTAACCCTCATAATTGAAGCAACACTGGTATGTTTTTGAAGAGTTAACATAACATGATGTAAAGCTCAAAAAAGTTGACATAATACTTGCCCCTTTAAGATCACTTGCTGCCTTTAATTATGGTTGAATCCAATTCTGCATATGTTGTGATTTTGTTTCCCCAAAAAATTTGAATTCTGTACACCAATCGGGTCCTTACCCCCTCACTTTCCTGAAGATTGCATCATGTCGCTCTTTTTCGTTGCTGGAGTTGGCATCTCGTCTAGTGCTTCGTGAAGGAACCCATCTCTGAACGCTTTGCCCTGGGGTTTTCCCCAGGAACTCGCTGCAGACGCAAAAAGACTGAGTTCAAGACTTAATCTGAGCAACAACAGCAGCAGCAGAACGCTTTGAACAGAATGGAACACAAAGGTCATTGTTCTGAGAGCAAACCCCCAGCACCTGCACAATCCCAATCACTGCTACCTTTCCATTAGCTTCACTTTGACTCGACGTCATGGAAAACCCATTACCACAAACATATAAATAGAGTCGAAAATGGCAGTACAGGACTACTGGGAATTGTAATTAAAGTTCCCTGGAGTTCTAGCTTCTATTATCTCAGTCTTCAGCAGAGTGACAACAAAAGAGTTCTTGGCGGTCAAATGAGCTTTACGTCAATAAGAATTGAGAGTCTAAAGCTACCCCTACCTGTTGCCGACAGTCTTGGGATAGTGCTGAGGTGCACCCCTACCACCTCCTCCCCCCGAAGAAGCACTGCAGAGGAAAGTAACCAGAGGAACGTGTCAACTTCACGCCACAAACTGGAACTGTTCGGCAAACACAAACCACTAAATCCAATTTAAGAAAACTAAAGAAACAAAGTGATCTGCACATCTTCAGTGCTGACTCTGAACATCTGTAGGGAGGGAGACTTAACAGTTCCCCCAGAGTCAGTAAACTGGAAGGGAAAGCTAATGTGAATGAGCTTAAGGGAGAGATTAACTTTTGCTTTTCATCAGCAAATTAAAGTTACCATTTGATCATTAAACACTTCACATCTCTGTCAACTTGTTTTGTTTATTTTACAAAACTGAATTCGAGCTCAATACTTTCCTCCTGCTCATGCATTTGTTGTCTATAACTAGGTACTGAATTAGTTTTGTAACCGACATTGACCTCGGTTACAAAACCCGAGATGAATGTCGGTTTAGTCTGTACACTGACTGAACATCACTACAGGTTGTAACAACATGTCATTATTAAGCAGCGACATGTTGGCCAGTCATGAACCGGGTGAAAATTCATGAATATCTGACCTGCATAAAACCACAAGATCTTATTCAGAAGTTGATTTGACCAATTTCAGACTTTTTTTGCCTTGTATTATAATCATTAGTGTACTGGACAAAAATCTGAACTAAAAATAAACTCCATCGAAACAAAGTAGCAGAGGTTTATCTGGGAGACAGAAACGACTGGATTATAAACATTGTTTCCCCTCTGGTGCAGTAGGTCAAATTGGTTGTTCATTTTAGATATAAAGTCAGACAACTTCTCAGTTCTGTTTTTAATCAAATGGTCAATAAAGGGATTCAATTTGAGGCATGATTGAAGAAGAATATAGAAGTTTTTGCATAAAAAAAAAAGTCATTTAAAGAGAAAGCAAACTAGGGGTGTTGTAAACAGATATTTTAGTAATCGAGTAATCTATCGATTAATTGAGTAATCAAATTTTAAAAACGCATAAAATAAAACATTGGTTAATCTAACAGCAGTGTTCCTGTTGCATATCAACATCACTCCAATTTTTTACATTTGAGCCTCCCTAACAATAATGTTTCTGTAGTTTAAAAGACTAACCTGTTACAATAACAGCTCACTTACCAGTGAGCTGAAGAAAAGTAATATAAAAATCTGAAATTATTCCCAATTCAATAATAAAGAGGCAGGCTCACAAATACGCTGATAAAATATGTCTATGCTCCAGCTTTTGGTTTATGCATTCATATTCAATCAGTTTAATAGATGAACTCTCACCTTGCCCAGACATTTATAGCTTTTGTGGTAACAGGATTTGACACCTTCTTCGTTCGTCACACACAGAAACTAATCTACCAGCTACGTGCCGCCACAATGAGCTCTGCCAGCTCATTGAGACCAGAATATGAAATAAATGTTCCGGTTTGTCCGTAAAGCTACACTTACATTAATTACCTAATGCGCAGCGTTCAGTCTGTCCACTCACCTGCATAAACTAGCATCACATGTATCCTTAAAGATTGAAGTTCAGATTAGAAGCCAGGGGATTGCTTCAAGTTTTAACTTAAAAACACTGAACATAGTGTTCCTATGAGCTAAAACTACTGACTGATTCCAATAACAAAGATGGAAGAAATGCAGAAATTTTCTATAAAGGAGTTTTTCACAAACTTCCGTCATAAGATTTTGTGAAGCAATTTTTTCTGAAGAAAAGCATCAGAAGCATTCTGATCTACACAAGCAATGACGATGATGATGTGCATAGTGCAGGTGGTGTGACAGAGCGGTACATGGAAATATTCCCCAGGGCCGCCTTGCTGTTAAATCAGAGACAGCATGATCTTCCAATCTACATTCACAAGCTTTTATAGAATAACATTTTAACAGTTTGTTTCTTATCGACAACTTGCACACTGAGAGAGCAATGAGAAGCTGCTTCCCATCTCCAGTCCAGAATTATAAACTCTCAATATTATCAAGCTGGTTTTAAAATCTTAAACAATTACGTAGGGCTTCTTGTGCAACCAAACAATGGTTTGAACTGAACTAAGGTTCAGTATATGTACCAGCTGCCCCTTACAAAAAAAAAAAAAAAAAAAAAAAAAAGGTCTCAATCCGAAGTGCCTGACAGCCATTTTGAGCATTCCCACATCCTGCTTTGTTTTAAATGCCGGAAGTCCCAGCCCAAAACCCTATTATAGGGCCGACCCTGGAATAAATGACTTATACTCCCGTTAGTGGGCCTTGGGGGAAAGCTCCAGTGATTTATTACCTGAAACGAGAAGCACCCCCTTCTGCAATCACACTCTCCACTTTGGCGGCTTGACAATGAAGAATACTCAAAAGAATAAGAATAATAGGAGGGGATGGGGAAAACGGGGCTGAGGAAGACAAGAAAAAAAAAAACAGAATCAGAATCATAAAGGAAAATTAAAATACTAAATAAGAAATTCACAGGAATTTAAAAAGGAACCACTCTAAATCACTTCTTGTCATCTGAGGACAACGTGTTTCCATTTCTGTGTCCCTGTTCTAACAAAAACTCTGTGAGCCAAAATGCATGACTGTGAACAGGACCCTTTTGTCGACAACAAAGAAGAAGCTGCGTCAGCTAACGTGCTAATGCTACCGGCTAACATAAATAATTAGCTGGCTCATTCTGCCGCTGAATGCATAAATTAGCTCCGTCACAACACTAGCAGAGCGGTAAAATGTATAAGCGGCTGGGTTTATACAGCATGTTTGATGAACACCGACATGCTGCTGTGCTCTAAATCTCAATCGTTCGTCATTATGGATGCAAACACAGCAAGACCGACGTGAACGTTATGTGCTAGTGCAGAGGCTCGGGGCAGGGCAGCATGGACAGCCGAGGATGCTTTCCACTCAACCGGCCTTTTATTGTCATCCCGATAGTGATGGAGAATTATGTCTGGGTCTAACTAACCCATTCATGGAGACTGACGCCCCGCGATATTTACTCAACGTGTCTTCCTAAACTTATTAGATGCAAATACTGATGTTATGCACGCGTGCGTGTATATTTACACGTAAATAAAACTCGCTGTAACTAGGCTACGACGCCATTTTCTACTAGAATATAAATCAGCCGACCCGTCTCCAGGCTAGGCTACCAGCTGGTTCCCGAGCTAATATGCGCTAGTTAGCTTAACTCGAGCTGATGCTCTGTGCTTGCAAGCTAGCAGAGGCCATTTTGGATAAGCCGGTGCGGTTTTGTAAAGGGACATAAATCCGCCTTACCTTCACCAAAGCAACTTCAGTTTTGTTTTGTTGTTTGCGTACCAAAGAAGAAATGAGAGGACCTCTACAAGAAAAGCGAATTTTGCAGCAGAATGCCAGGAGCGCATAAAAGTCGAATAATATCCACAAAAACACACACTTCGACCCTGAGCCTCTGCCTGGTTTGTTTGCGTTAGCTGGCTAGAAACGAGCTCGCAGCCTTATGTGCGGGGCGGGGGGGTAATGAGAGAACTCAACTCCTATTGGTCGCTTATTTTGTTGCCATGTAAGTGCTGACCAATCACAACAAAGAAATGGTTTTAGGGCGTTACCGTTACCTCATATCATCCGCTATCACATTTTTTTTTTTACACAAAGACAACTGGCAGATTTAGCTGATTGACAAAAACATATCCTGAGAGCAAAAAAAAAATTCAAATGACATTTTAATTCCGCCAACAAAATTACGGTCGGCTAAGTTTACAATTTTCAACAGGATAAACTAGAAAAAAGGAGTGAACAGTAGCTTTAAACAACGAAACATTTGTGGACCCTTAAGCTAATTATTATTGCATGTAACTCATATGCAATATGTTTTATATTTTCCAGTCATCTAATACATATTAATATTCAGTGACTTAGTTCATTTGTTTCAGTAGCTCAGCTCAGTAAGTGAAAAGCATTGACTGATTAAACAGATCTATGACTTTTAATCTACTGATAAATATTTTGATATTCACCATGCGGTCGATAAGAACCCAACATTTAAGATTAGACACCTCAAATCTGAGGTGGGTGAAATGAAAAGTATTTTTATTGCTGTGAAGTGAAAATTGTGCTATTATTTCTTTTAACAATTTTATTTAATTCTTTTACTCATTGAAAAGTAAAAGAATTTTACACGAATTTAAACACGTTAGTGTTTGTTCAGTCTGTACGCAGGCCAGACGAAGTCCCTGCAGAGCTAGTCAGATAGGTTTCCTGCTGACCTCTCCCTACAGCAGTCGCAGCAGGCTGATGAGTGGATTAATGCTTCACCACACACACCAAAGCAAGGCCCCAGTGTTTGTTAGCAGATGATAATAGTTAGTTTATATAATAGTGAGATGGAATAAACGCTAAGGTTTAACAAATTCCACTATTAAATGTCACAAGCTCAGAATATGTGCCGAGTGCGTGTAGAAGCTCCGACAATGTCATCCAAAATTGTTCCATTAGCAAAACTGAGTCTTGAAACTCACTTATTTTGAACAAGAAGATGTTTATCATCTACGCAATTAACTGACCCTTCAGTGAGGATGGCGTTGCTCCCTCCTCACTGTGTGAAGAGTGATTGTGCATCAAACCTGTTCAACTGGAACTGGCTCTGAGCCAGAGAGTGACCACACTGGGCTTGCAGCTCCAAGTCAGAACTCACTGCAGGTGCAGCTGCTGTGCTGTGGCTGCTGTGTTTTCTCCGTTTGCAAACAACGAAATAAAGATTTTGCTCTTTGCCATGTGCCAGTGTCTCAAGCTCTCAAGTTACCACACAGATTTTTTTGTTCACAATTATCTGCTTATAGATTTATTTATGTATTGCTTTGTTAATCTAGTTTTAATCTGACAAATGATCCTCGGAACACATCTTCCAATTTATCCAACTTGGTAGCACAAGACAGTGCAAGGCCTCAAGCAGAATCTGATAAGGGGATCCACTTTCTGTTCAGATTACCACTCACAACAAAAATTATTTATATAACCCACTATCAGCAGATAACTGAGCTGAATGATATCAAAAACTCTGAGTAACTGTCCATCATTCCATCATTGTTTTGAGTTTCTTTTTTTCTTGCCGTTTATTAAAAGTGTACAGAAATGTTTCTCTTCACATACAATGAAAGACTGCACTTCCATATGTTCATTTCTACCCAACAACCCTGTTAATGATTCAGAAATGTGTAAAAAGTTGTCATTTCAAGACAAACAGTCTGTGTTTAATGTCTGGCTTTACTGATGAAGTTAGTTAGAAATTTATGAGTGTTTAAATCTAAAATAGGTCAATTTCTTATAGGAAGAATAATAGCTTAACGATGTGGAGCGTTAAGTTGGACGTTTCTGAACTTTTTTTTCTCTTTGTTCACATCTATTTCATTAGAGAATAGAAAAAGTCTGAGATTTAAAATTTCTTTAAAAATTTTTTTCCCCAGAATGTCTTCTTCACTTATGCTAGCAGAAATAACTCAAAAACACACATTTTGGAAACAAACAGGGTCTAATACTAATAACTTGCATTTTAACTAGTATTTTGTTGAATTCTAATAGTTTGGAGAGAATTTGTCTCTTTGTATATGTGCACGACTTCCTCTTCCAGAAGGTAAGAATACAAACTCGTTTGCTCATCTGATTTTGTTAATAATTGCATAAGTAGCTCTTAATAGTTATTATTACCCAAATCAAATCTTTGTTACACAACAGAGATGTGCTCCAGATGCCAAGATGGAAATACATCAACAGTCACCTGCAATTGTCCTTACATTCATCTGAGTAAAAGCATTGTTACATCACATTATAGTTCTTTGTCCTTCAATAAGTAAGAAATTTCACAGGTGGAAAACATTTCCATCTCCACTTCAAATAGAAGGACTTTGATGTCCTAGAAAACTGACTCCAACATCACACTGTGTAGTCCTCTTAGTAATTACAACAAACATAAAAGCACCGTCTTAGATTTCAAAGCTCTCACTAGGCATATTAAGTTTTATAGTTCATGATAGAGCCACTATAAAAACATCGAACAAGCATGGTCTGTTTCAGAAGGTTTTCCAGTGGACGGACTGAAACAATGAAGGAATTCTGAAAGGGTTTCCAAAATGTTTTCTAAACTCTTTGTGGAAAAGTCTCCTGATCTTGTCTTTCTCGATCGTCCATAAGATCTCATAGGATTGGGACAGAGCGAAAAAGGGGGAAAGGCAACAGAGTTCATCCAATAACTCTGAAACTTATTGTAGTCAGTGATCCCACCTGGCTGTCAAAGGTTTCTGGTCTCTCTCTTGAGCCTGCTAAATGTTGGTGCAGTGTTCTCTCAGGAATCGTTTTACAGCCACAGGGTTTCCTCTGCTCCTCAGCGGGTATTCCAACTGAAGGCCACAGTGGTGTTAATGTGTCTGGGAGGTGCAGGATATGATGTTTTGATGTAGTGTCCTCTGCTTCGGCATAGGAAACAAAGACTCTTTCTCTGGGATGGAAGAAATAAACAGCTGGAACTGATAAAGAGCAACTCTCCAGACAATTTTGATTCCCATAGATGGAACTTTCTTGTTGAAGAACAGTCTCTCCATCTTGTCACCTTGAAACACCTCTGTCAATTGTCCATTGCTGACTTTTATTTTTATGATGTTTTTTTTATGATTTAAAGCACTTTGAACTCTTGTTGCTGAAGGGTGCTATTCAAATAAAATTTGATCTGACTTTGATTTTATAGCTTCACATTATACTGAGACTCTCATGGATGTCTACCTGCAGATCTCAATCTCTTGCAGCCAGAGGAGACTGCTGCTTTTCCCAACAAAAAAAAAAGTCGCCTCTCCCACATTGGAGAAGTCTGATATTTTGGTCCAGATACGTTTGATGTAACAAGGTGCAAAGGTAATCACTGATTCCACCACAGCAGCCTGATCCAACCTCGTTTAGCGAGTGAGAAATCCAAGGTCGGCTTTTTGGATGTGGTCCTGATGTCTGTTTCACAATGCCAAAAATAATTCCTTTTAATTGAGACAGAAAACATGGAAGCCATGATAAATTGTTTCCAGTCTTTTAATAATACATCCTGTATACAACGAAGAATGTTAAAGCAAAACATGAAACCTCCCTGTGTAAGTGTGTGTACACCTAAATAATCCATCCATCCATTTTCTGATCACCCTTCTCCCTAACGGGGTCGGGAGTTGCCGGTGCCTATCTCCAGCTGCGTTCCGGGCGAGAGGCGGGGTTCACCCTGGACAGGTCGCCAGTCTGTCGCAGGGCAACACAAAGACAAACAGGACACCTAAGGAGAATCTGGAAAGCCCAACTAACCTGACAGTCATGTTTTTGGACTGTGGGAGGAAGCCGGAGAACCCGGAGAGAACCCACGCATGCACAGGGAGAACATGCAAACTCCATGCAGAAAGATCCCGGGCCGGGAATCGAACCCAGGTAGGCAACAGCGCTACCCACTGCGCCACTGTGCAGCCCACCTAAATAATATTAAATGAAATTTCATAGACTTTCAGCATTAAGGAGAAGGTTAAAAACATCTGCATCTTCATATATGTATATATCCAGTTTAGAGGAGGCTGTCAATCAAGTTCAAAAAGACAAAAACAATTTTTCATAAAAATTTATGAAAACAGGGAGTAAATTGTTCAGTGAGACCACCAACACTGAGGAATCTGCAGGAGCTTCCAACAAGAACTTTGTATCTTTGTATATCTTACAGATTTTGTGTATTTAATTTGTCCCAGTATCTATTTTTTAATGTAATAGCTGAAGAATTTTTACTTTCACTGTGCAAAATTGGCAATAACAGTTCATGCAGGTATTGTAATCTTCAGTCATTAACCACTAGATGGCAGAATGAGCTTTATTTTGGACCAGTTCAGAAATCCTCTGTAAGCTGCAGTCAAAACAAAAGTGAGGTTTTACTCAGTCGGTAGAATGATCAAATTTATATAAATCTAAACTCATAAGAGCAAAACTACACAGCAGACCCCCCACCCAGAAAATAAAGTTAAACTCAATTAGAAAATGGAAAAGATTTAGAAAAATAAAGAGCTTCCTTAGTTTCTGTAAAATAACAGTCAAGGCAAAAAGAAAAGTGCAAACATTTTTGAAGTATTAATACTTAGGTCTTCCATACAGCAGATCCCACCATGTCATAATGAAAACGACAAAGAAAAAACTGGAATGTTTTGAGAAAAGTTAAGCACTCTGATTTCTGTTCCCACAAAAAGCATAAAACCTCAGACTGACGTTCTCTTCATGTCGACTGTTAAAGGGGAAGGCGGCAGCTACTTCACCACTGCTTGATTAACTGATCTGAAAAGGCGCCAGCCTCTTTAAGCTTGAGGGTTTTGGCTGCTTCCTCACCTAATTCAGTGCCAAATTTCAAGTCCGGCGTTCTTCAGTGTTAACTGTGATTCAGAAAACAATGAAGATGGTTTCCAAATCTCCCAGCAGTGTATGTTTTATTCACCCCAACATCAGGCCATGGAAGAGCAACAGCTCTGACTGAACAGGCCTCAGGCAGCCTGTTGGACAGACAGGAGTATTGCACCCAAATGGGAGTAACATATTTTTACTCAAGTGAAAAGTAGCTATCCAAGAAATACTCAAGTTGGAGTAAAAACAGGCTACTCAATAATAAGTTTCAGTCAAGATGTTTGTGTTTAACTTTTTTTCTTTTTGTTAAAAAATATATAGCTGTGTTGAAGTTGCAGACAGTGAGATCAGACTAACATAAAATGACAACTGAAAATCTTTAATAAAATGTCACTGAACACGAAAAGAGAAACTGAAAATCTAACATTCTAACGTTATTTAGCCAGGTGCTTCTTCTGCATATCCGAGCTGGTTTTAATATTAGCATTTTTTGTTTGTTTGTTTGTTTGTTCGAATCTGAGATACTGAAGAGGAAAATAAAAAGTTGCTTCAGCATGACTTAGACAAACAGAAATCTTGCAGAGGGGACTTTAGGTTTCCGCTAGCCTTGAGCATTAATGGTTGCTGAAATGTTTCACACTGGCTGATCAAATAGATTTATCTCCACTCACCTTGAAGTCTCCCACTGTCTTGTGTCATTTACTTGCGAGGAATAACGCTTGAATGAAGTTACGTTTCGTCAACTTCTTTTCCTTCATCTGTTTCTCTTTCTTGAACAAAGCTCAGATTTAGCGTGACGTGCGAAGAGCAATGCAACCGGATTTCATCAGAAGACTCCAACAACTCTGACAGGAGGTATCCAAAGTGATGACAAACATATTTTTAAGTTCATCCCTCTGCTTTTGGAAACGCGCCTGTTCCTGCTTAAAAATAAAACTTACTGTCAAAACTTCACAACACCAGTGACGATAAGTGGTGTGACTGTACAACTCAACACTCTGATCGTTTTTTTTCTCCCCCATGTGTCCGTATTTCATGACGTCTTTATGTCACCAACAGCATAAACAATTGTTCACTCTGCAAAATGTACAGTTTTGAACTGTCAGTGTCTGTCAGTTTGTCGGGTTTTGAAACATAAGTCAGTCAGAGTTTGTGGTTGTCACCATAAATTGCAATTTTTATCAGGCAACCATTTGTTACCCTGCTATGGCAATAAACAACGGCATATCTGCTCATTCTGCTGGAGCGTAAAGAGAGAGCCTTCCTCTTTGTGCAATATCCCAACGGTTTCAACAGCAAATGTCACTAGTGAGGAATGAACCACCGAGTAATGAACCTTCTGGGAAGCTTCTTTGCTTCACCAGGCTTCATTTGGCCATCACTGCCAATCAGCAGTTTAGAGTTTAAAAACAATAAAACAGTGGAAGTATGAAAGCAGTAAATGGAACTGAGTCCGACAGAGGAAAACAGCAGAGAGCGATGAGAACCAAGGAGCCTGAATACTGAGGAGGTGTGATTAGGAACAGGTGAGCATAGTCAGGGAAATACTCAACAGCTGAAGTTGAGCGCTCGGTAGGGTAGCTGAGTGTCAGTAATCTACAGAATGAACACAGAGGGAGCAGAGTAACAACACAAACAGTACACAAAACCACAGGGGGGAAAAAAACCCCCAAAAGGCTAAAAGGACTTAAATATAAACATAAGTGAGAAGCAAAACAAAAACACCACCAGACGATGACAGAAAAAGGTTGAGTTTGTATCTGATCATTATCCTGGTGAGAGTAACCACTCGTTTTTACTTTCAAGGACAGTCCACTGGATTTTTGGATTGATTTGATATTTCCCTGTATTTCACAGGATTCATCATGTTATAGTTTTGACCCGTCACAATAATGAATTTGACTGGGTGATCATTTGTCCCGAGATTATTCCAACGAACGATCATTTTTTGGAACCATTTTACACTGACAACAGCAAAATAGCAAGTTCGTTCTCTCAAAGACAAAAAATCTTAATTTCATGAAGAACACTTAACACTGCAACTAGGAGAGATTTTAACTATCCAAAATGAAACACAACAACGAAAACTATAAATAAAATGAGTTATGGCATGTCAGTAAGCAATATTTCCCTTAGAAAAATATTAATCCTCAGAAAGGAAATCGTTTTAAATTATCATGCGATCAGCTGGCTTCTAATCGCTTCCTAAGGCCTCAGAACAGAAGCAGGTCCACAGCATCACAGATCCTCTACCGTATTTGACAGTGAGCATGAAAGTACAGGAGTAGTTTTCCCGTCGCAACAAAAAAAAAAAAAAAAAGAATAAACAAACAATCGATTTCCTACATTAAGTTTTGAGACTTTACATTGCAATTCTGCAGTTCAGGTTCTATTTGTTTCACATACAACAAGCAGGAACGGTCAGGATATGAACAGGAACAGGGGCTCAGGATCATCCAGGCATTTCTCCAGCAGACCTGTGCAGAGACGCTCACTCCAACTCCTACAAACCCGGGAGGACAGAAAAAAAGTCAAGCAGTAGCTGTCACCGAGTGATAACTGGGAAAAGGTCACATTGCTTGTTTTTGAAGCATCAACCATTCCTGCAGATCTTTGATGGCTATTTCAAATTGATGATTATTTCAAAGCTTTTCTTATCTTTTCAGGAGAAATGCCTGTAAAATAGGACTTGATGTGAATCATAAGTGGCTCACAGGTTAAGAGCTTCATTGATCTCTTAATGTTTAGTTCTATTTTACTTTGGAGCCATTTATGAACTATTTACGACCAGAAAAGCAGGAGCTTTGGAGGCGGAAGAAGGAATGAAATATGAAAAAATACTTTTAATGCTTCTGGCTATTCAACATTTTTTGTTTCAAAACTTAACAGTATTGAATAGATAACATAAATTCCAGCCATATTTTAATATAGTTACTCTACTCAGTAAGGATGCATTTTAGGAATTGTTAAAATTATTTTGCTAATCTATATTGTCTTCCTGCCCTGATAGAAACAAATAAAGAGGATAAACTGGTTTGTGACTAAGGCATACTGTAGTTTTTACAGTACATAAACACCTTATTCACTCTGAAACACCTCAAAATTAAAAGTGTAATATTTTAATTTTATCCATAACTTTGTTTTTTATTTTTTTTTATTTTATTTTACAAGTATAGATATATTTTTTACATATATATGTTGAAACTGCCACTATGTTGTGATAGTTTGGTGTGGAACCAATAATGGGTGAAAAATTATAGAGCTCTGTGTCAGTAGAAACCAGAAACAACCAATCAGAGCCAGGGGGCGGGTCTCAAGGTTGTCAATCATAATCTCTGTTCCTCCGCCCTTCTGTCTCCTCTTTCCTCTCTGCTATGCTGCAACTAGCAGAAGCTGTTGGGAACGCTAAGGCTAGTTAGCATAACCACTGATGACCTCTCCTAAACAGTTTTCCTGTAGCTGTAAGTTGTTTTTCCGCCATCACCACATTTAGCAGCGAGTACATGATGTTGATGGACAGCACTAAGACCCTCCTTCAGGCTCTGATTGGTTGTTTTTGGCCGGGAGCATCGCATTCCTTCAGATGGCAACATGTAAAGTATTTATTCTTCACAAAAGCTACACACTGCAATTTTAAATGCTGCTATTTCTGATGTAGACTGGCTAAAATTACGCAAGGAATGAATGTGCTGTCTCTTTGTCAACCTGGTGCTTAGTTTGAGACAGTACATCATCCAACACTGGTCAAAGTCAGAAATTGTCCAGGTGGGATTTGGTCCCTATCAGTTGTTGTTGGGTATTAGGGAGGAGTACACTCTGAGCAGGTCATCGGTCTGTTGCAGAATGTAAGTTGACCCATATAACAAGGTCCTGCAGCCTTTCTACATGCAGAATGTTCTGAATTTGTCCCTAGCTGCACCGCTTTGGGTTTTTCTTTCACTCTCTCTAAAATTCTTAAAGATCTTTTTGAGCTTTGTGCCTTTCGCTGCCCTGTTTGGCATCGTTCCACCGAAGAGGCTTTTCAGTGGATTAGCTTAGGACTAATATGGTAGCGTTTTGTACTTTGGTGGGTAGAAGACTCAAATTGTTCCAGTAGAAAGACACTTTCACCTCTTCTTTCCCACAATGGGTCACATGAGCTGTGCATCATGTAAGCCGGAAAAGATGACGGAAAAGATGACGTAGTCTCTTCAAATATCCAAAGGAACTTAATTTTGCCCAAATAAAAAGCAAAGCAAAGAGTTCCATCCATCCATCCATCCATTTTCTGACCACCCTTCTCCCTAACGGGGTCATGTGTTGCTGGTGCCCATCTCCAGCTGCGTTCCGGGTGAGAGGCGGGGTTCACCCTGGACAGGTCGCCAGTCTGTCGCAAGCAAAGAGTTCCACCATTTTTTAAAAAGTCTGGTTTAAGCCAGATAGAGCCACCTTCTAATCCGTCCCCCTCATTCCCAGAGGATTGTCGTAAAAAATGCTTCCCCTTCCCAAGCTGTCCGTCTGAGCAGCTGATAAACTGCGGTACATGTGACCCCCATCCACATGTTGGAATCAATAATGCTCTGTGATATCTTCTTTTTAATCTCCACACTCAATTACATTACACCTGACAGGCTAATCTAACTGAACGCATCACGGACCCCGAGTGGCCCCTCGGCAAAGAAAAACCTCTCGCTCTGAGAGCAAGAACACAGTTCCAGGCAGAACGAGAAGCAGGAGGACTTCAAATCAAATCGGTGGACTGATTCACTCCACACATTAAACCCAATCAGGCATGTAAGTTTGCTAACCTTCTGTCAATTTTCGCTTCATTGAGAGTGAGTGCTGTGTGGAAGCGTCTTCTCCACAAACCGCTTCGAGTGGAGCGATCGATCACCTGTCAGAGTCCAGAAGGAGGCCTGTTCTCCAGGACTCAGGATTCATCACAGAGATGGTTTCTCCATGGTCAGAAACGTCTCCTGCTACCCTCACTCAACACCCAACCTTGGTTGTTTGTGTATGTGTGTGTGTGTGCGTGTGTGCGTGTGTGTGTGTCTCTTCATCTTGAGCATGTGGGAGTATAATATTAGCGCTTCCAATTTAAACTCTTCCTTCTAGTTCAAAACAAAATCAATATGAGATTCATTATGAAAAAATGTTCAAAGGATCATGCTCCCCTGGGTTTGTGATGCTCTCTGTGAGCGTTCCAGTGTATTTTGGCTCCGGGACGTCTTCTCCTCTGATAGAACCAAAGACTGCCATTGGACTAAAGTTTTACACAGGACCATTCTAACATTATCTATATTTAAATATATATATGGCATATATATATGTGTGTGTGTGGTTGTGAACTGTACATATGATCAATTTTATGAAATATTTATTACACAAATGTTCTTTAAAAGCATTATTTGCAGATTTATTTTTCTGTAGTTTTTATTGCTCCTCCCATGTTTCAGATCATCAGACAAAGATAACCTAATTAAATAAATTAAAAATAAACACCAATGTCCCTTTGTGTTCATACATATGTTTTATGTCAAAAATGATTTATTTTCTTCTCAACAAATAAGAAATCATTTTTGACATGTTAATTTTCAAGTAAAAAAGTAAATAAAACTTTGTTGTGTGAATTCAACTGTTTTTTTTTTTACACATAATCCAAAAAAAAAATGAAAGATTTTCAAGAATCAGAAATGATTTCCTGTAGCTGAGAAATGTCACTATGGGTGTGAAGACATAAAGGCTAGCAGATTCTTTGGAGCAGATCTTTTGGGTCAAGTTTCAGAATCAGAACCGCTTGCAAACTCAGAGCTCTGAACATTTAGCAACAGCATTGTGTGTATAGTCTGTGGTCCAAGCTTGCTAATTTCACTTTTTCCACAAAATACAAAGCAGACTGATGGATTAAAAAAAAAAAATATTTTTTTTGACTATACAGAAAATAAGGGCGCGTTTTCCCTCCATTTTACAAAATGTGTGAAAAATGCGAGTACTGCAGCAGAACGCAATCACACTCAAGCACAGCGTCACTACAGGTAATTCACACTATTACCACACCCTGTCATTTGAGCCATCCAAACAGTAATGGGCAACTTGGCTTAAGAGCAGCAGCATCCGTTAATAATTTCACATCCCAATCGGACGAGACGAGTCGCCGGGCCCGCCCTGTCCCTCCACGCCGCACGAGGAAACGTGGGTCCTTCGTTACCGAACGGGCATCAGGAGGAGTCGCACTCAGAGGTCATGACTGCAAAAGAAAAGAAAAAAGAAAAGAAAAATTCAGACGGTGACATCCAATGCCAAATTAAGTTCATTTAAGGTTCTGCCAGAGATGGCAGCAGACTCATAGCTAATAGGCGGGACGTGAGGGACGCTCTTGTCTGTGCGCGACGCCGAACCTGAGCGGCGTTCTCAGGAAGGAAGACGCGGCGCTCATTTGCGGGGAGGTGGATTGGGTTTGTGTTTTCGAGGCTTCCCTGTAATGTTTCTGATCAAGAAATCTAGGCAGTTGTGGGCCGAAGATCGTTATCTCCGTGACCATATATTCTCATTAAGAAACTAAATTGATTTGTTGAAATTTAGTTGGACGACTGCCACGGTACAATAGATGATGCGTAGGAGTCAGACATCAACTCGCCTCCCTTTGATTTATATTCTAATGAGCTTCCAGAAGGAATTGAATTTCTCACAGTTAATGTTACCTCCCGAGGGTTTCTCTTCTGTTATTATTTTAGCTCATCATTTGCAATCTAAGTAATATACCTCAGAGTGTGTTTCTCACAGCATAATGCAGATATTATGACAATGACTTCATTCTTTGTTTCAGAATCCAAGTTTTGATGTAGCGAAACAAAACGACAGCAAAGTTCAAGGATGTGTGTAGAAGTATTCCAGATTAGGATGATTGGACTTTACAGAAATTCGTCTTCTGTTCTTGATTTTTGACGTCAGAAGTCGGAACCGCTCTGATCTAAAATTGTGGATAGTTACCATCTTGGATTGTCTTGGCCCAACGTGTGTGATGTTCCCCGACAACAAACGAGAACGCTGCCTGTCGAACGTGACCTGCAGCCAATCAGAACGCAAGGGAAACATGAAGGGGAATTCTATATAATGGAGACAAAACAGCGTCCGTGGCGCACCAGAAAGTCTGGTGGACGTTACAGACATCTTTGTGTCGTTTTTCTCTCTGTTGAACATCATCCACAAACTATCGCCATTCCGTCTCCCGGGTCGCCCGGGTTTGTTTACTCATTTACCCCAACATTGTCCATAATTAATGCAAACACATTTTTCACCTATAACTACACTTTATTTGTTTGTTTATTTTGACACAAACATATATTCAATGAATTGTGTGATTTTGTAAAGCCCTGGACGTGGACATTCATTTCGCACTTTACAAAAAAAAACTGC
Source organism: Poeciliopsis turneri (assembly GCA_922788865.1). NCBI lineage: Eukaryota > Metazoa > Chordata > Actinopteri > Cyprinodontiformes > Poeciliidae > Poeciliopsis > Poeciliopsis turneri. The sequence continues at coordinate 2,038,211 of CAKLNU010001107.1, read as the reverse complement.
AGGTCAAAGTTCAATCATTTGACTGAAATCAGTCTCAGAATAGTTACGGATCGTCACAGAATCGAGCAAACATTGTTAGTTCTGATTTGTAATGATGGAGAGGAGTTCAAATACAACTTTTATTTTCTCCATCCATGCTAATAAGTCTATTTTAATGCAGCCCCGTTTAGTAACATCTTATTTAGAGCCGGCAAACGTTTGCGTCCTGCTCCTCCATCCTCTGTGGGCGCCGTCGGAGACAGACCGGTGGCTTTGTACATGGGCGTAATTAAGATGTGATAAGAAATCTCCCCAAAAGTATACAAACCTCAGCAACACGAGGCCGCTGCTGTTTTATTTATGGCCGTGCCTTTCATCGTCGAAAGATGTCCTCGGATGTTCTTTCGGAAGAGGACAAAACGCACCAGTCGCCATGCAAATGAGACGGCGACACAAACAAACGTGGCAGTCTCCTGGATCAGCACATATCGCACACAACCAGACGCTCAGATTATCCCGACGTCTGAGTAACAACCCCCCCCTCCTGCCCGTTCCCCCCGCCTGCATCTTCTTTGTTGATTGCTTTTCTCTTTGGTTTGTTTTCTCGTTTGTTTGTTCCAACAGTTATCGCGACCGTACTGTTAAACATCAGCCGGTCCGCTGTTCAAACACAACACCGCGGGGGCTCTGACAGACGAGGGTTTGATTCAAACACCATGACACTAATGTGCCATTAACCTTCCACAGCCGCGGAAGGAATAAATGTCTCCATTTGGCTTGAAAAGGTGAAATAGGAGGAGGAGAACGAGCTTAAGCTGGCTCAATGACACTCGTCCGCCTCGGGGAATCATTGTTGTTTAATTTTGAGTGCGATTAGCTCTGATTAGGTGAAGCCACCCATTAGTTACTGCATCCAATGACAGAGTTTTCACTCGGAAAAAGAATTGACGCCCTTTGGAAGTTTGTATTTGGCAGAAAGTCAGAAAAGTTCACTGTATTTTTTTGGGACTATGCGAAAGGGCAGCTAGGCAGAAATAGAAACATTTAAATTCATGGAAGTCTTTAACTGCCACAACATGGCAATAAAATCAGATCATATAGAAGCCAAATTCTGCCACTCTGATGGGATAAAAAAAACTCGTATCTCATAATTGTGACTCTCACATTATTTTGACATAGTATCTCATTATGAATTAGTTAAGTCATAATAATGAGATAGTATTATGATTTAGCTAGCTCACCAGATTCTGACTATCTCATCATGATGAGATAAAAATATCTCACAATGATATTGTCAAGTCTTAATTATGAGACAAAAGTTTACATTTTTTCTCATTTTGCATCTCTTGCAATCTTGAAAGTTTCTTGTTAAAACGAGATGCTGCTTCTGAATTTATCTCCTTCCTCTGGCAGGTGAAGACCTGCGTAGAAACCGATACATTAAAAAAAAAAAATTCATCATAAAATCTAATCTGTTTTTCAGCTATTTTTATTACAAATCACAAGTTAAAATAATGCATCGAAGTAGCTGACAGCCAAATTGGTCACGCATGCTAGCGCAGCACGGGCAAAATGGACGACTTTCCCACAAGAAAATGGCCAAAAGGGCCGCCGAACAAGTCCTGGTGAACTAAAATGAGAAGGATGAGGCAGCATGTATACTAAATAATAAATGTAATAATGACTGAATGATAAATAAAAGTGCGAGAAAACATTCTAACAGTTGCAGTCAGACATATTTTGTACCATTGGCCCCAGAAGCTGATGGTGTTTTCGTGCAGTTATCGAGTCAAAAGAACCTGATAAATCTGTGTGAAAGTGAATATTTTTACAGCCCACAAAATCATTTTGAATGAAACTTTTCAGACTGTTGTTTTGTTTTGTTGTGTTTGCTCGCTTGTCCTGACTTTCTCGTTCTCCGTTGTTTACTTCCGGCCCCAGGTAAACTTTTCCCTGCTGTCAACAACACAGCAATCTTTTCCTGCAGCTCAGCTGTCACACTCTTCACCTGCAGACAGAATAGCAAATGAACGACTTCTTCACTGAGGTTTTTGTTGTTTGTCAGACCAAGACGCTTTTTAATTCTGTACCAACAGACCTGGCATAACAATGGAGGCCGACATAATGGATTCCGGGGGGGATACTGAGGGAGCGTGGTGTCGACTGCTCTTCATCATCACAGCTGAGGCCACCGAGGACTTGTTATGTTTGTGCAGTACAAATAAAGTTTGAGCTTGTTGCAACTTCGTCGTCATTATCTGCCAGTCAAAAACGGAGCAACAAACAGCTCAGGCAGAGAGCGACGGCTGCAGCACAAAGAGGCACAGACAACGTGCAGACTGTAAATCAGAGGAAGCCGGAGCGCTACGGAGACTGTCAATTAAGAAAATAAGACTCAAAAAATGTTTGCAAACTTTTCCTGTTTTTTTTTTTTCTTTTTTCTTGTTTACAAGTATTTGTTTGGTGGGCTGTTTCAATTCAGTTCATTTAAATAGAAACAATTCCCAACAAAAGTCACCCTGACGCAGTTTCCAAAAATCAGAATCATTCAACCCAATCAGACAGACAGATTCCAAAACATTTCAAATTGATCCGATGCGGTCAAGTTCAGTTTATTTTTCAAACTTGTTTAAAAAAAAAAAAAAAAGAAAAATTTTCTATCACAGAAAACCGGCGGATTGCGTCGAGCCACTGAGTTGATGCGTCCACTGCTCCACAATGCCAGACCAGATGAATGTTTTAAGATAGAAAAAAGAGAGAGAACATAAAGTTAAGAGCTGAAATAACAACAAGTAACACTCCAAGAGTAGCCGAAGGAAATGGCACAAAAACCTCTGAAGGAGACAACTTCCTTCTTCAAGAGATGTAAGCAAAATAGGAGCGCCATCAGATTTTTTTGCTTTTTTGTCATTGGCTAAAGACTATGAGCCATGTCGCCCACTAATGCATTTGTTGTATTTACCCAGAATGCTCTGCGATATGGTTTGCTTCCTGCTTTTGGAGCAGGGTCCGGTTTACTTGGTGTTAACATTTTACTTTGAATCGAACTACAGTTCACTTCAAGCGAACAGAGACCCGGCATGGCAGAAGGACCAGAGTTTGCTTTTTTTCTCCGATTGCACATTCACACCTCCCCAAATGAACCGGACTTTCTAGAAAAACTAACTGGGGTTCGATCGCAGCGGCCTTACCAGGACTGGTGTGAACGCAGTCTATTACTCATAACAATAAAGATTATTTTGCCAAATGAGACAATTGTGTTTTCTTTTGCTTCTTCACTTAATTTTTTGAAAATTTTGGGAATAAGGTTTTATTTGTTGCTCTAGTGTTGTCTGAGAATAATCCCATCGGACTCGCTCCGCTGCGGAGGCACGTCTGAGCGAATCAAAAACCTCGGCAAAGCATTTTATTAAACGGTGAGCCGGGGCTAACCTTCTTCCTGCGGAAATGGAATCGAATGAGTCATTTTTAAAGGTTTAAACGAGCAGTTTTCACGCTTCTGAAGCAAAGCTTTAATTAAAACTCGGCAGAAAGATAACTGGAAGATAGTCATTATGAAAACATCAAGTCCTCACCGCTCACCCTCTGGTGTCAGTCCTCCTACCTGCTTCCTCCTGTGTTGATTTTTTTCATGGTGGCCTAGCGATGTTTGCAGAGCATTGTCGGGACTGAGACCTTCAGCCGGAATTGAGAGAGCACAAAGCAGAGCTCCTGCACAGACCAATTGTGGAAAAATAAATAAATAAAATGAATAAAAACGAAGTAACAGACACAACCGGGGCTGACATTTCTAAGGAAAGACCAAAGTCGCTTCAGTATGAAGAATGAGGTCTTCGGCTACATCAAGCTGCCACCATGAGACACAAACCTTTTCTCCCGCAATGACGGAATGGGCTTTAAAGAATGATCTAAAGTCTCTTAAATGAAAACATAAGTCAGCAAAAAAATCATACACACAAACTCCCACACTATGTCTCTATAAAGGTTTCAGAAGCAGCTTCAGTCTAAAGGTTATCATGTGCCTGGGTGTGCTGTGCGTATTCTCCATCCGTGGGTTGGTCAGTGTTTCATTTGTTATGGTTGAAAAGCCGCCCTGAGCAGACATGTTTTAGTCCAGATTTAAAGGAACTTGGTGTTTCAGCTGTTTTGCAATTTTTTTAGGAAGCTTGTTCCAAGTTCGTGGTGCAAAACTTTGGTCTGGACGGGAGCAAGATGGTGCATTTCTCCTAGACGTCTGTTGTGAAGAGTGGCTCATTCCACTTCATAAAAACTCCTTCCCATATCTCTCTGGATACAGAAACCGTCTCTGGAACAGTCAAAGCATGGGGTCAGCCACCTAAGAGCGCGCTATGGCATGTAAGGGCAAACAGAACCCTGTGGTACCACCCAGGGGAGGGCTGTGGAAGCAGAGGTAAAGTCATCCATCATGACGCAGAAGCTAAAGCCCTGCAGAGGTGATCTCAGTCTGGAGGGGTTCAAACACAGCTGTTAAACGGGGCTGTAATATGTTCTTTACAGTGGCACAATCAAGTAACGATGTTCCCTTCAGTTCTTATGAAAATAAAAACAGCTTAAAGGAAATTGGATTTTGCATCATTGGATGCCTTGAAATTGGCCTCTGTCTCTTTAAGAACCTCCTAGCCCTTTAGCACGTCGTCCTGCTTCATTTGAAAGATTTACCCTCTCATTACATTGCATGTCGCTTCCACTATTGGAACTTAGCAAAGTATGCTTTCACAGCACATTTTACTTACACTCTCATTAGGTGCCCTGAGTGAGACATAAAGGAAAACCCAACAATGGACTTATTGAAAAATGCACAGATTCTAAACAAGCAGAATGAGTTTTTTCACATTAAAATATGTATTGGCATGTTTTAAAATCGCTAGTTTCTTTTATTCTTACACAAAATAAACACAACAAATATTACTTCAGTCTAATGTTACGAAGAAACATCTTTTCCAAATTGCTCCCAGGCTGAGCTAGGCTGGTTGCTGGGAGACTGAATGTTCATTCACATCAGCTCTGTCTAGTTCGCTTTAATTCAACTCTAGTTCATATAAAGTTTGGTTCATTAGGGGAGTTATGAATACGCAATCAGACTATGTGGACCAGAAAAACCCAGGTTTTGATTGAAATTTAGGTGAAATCTGGTCTGATTCCAATGCATTTTGCTAGCTTAAGAAATGTCTTGTGGTCTTTAGTCAAAGACAAAAGAGAAATCCTACAACCACTAAACCTTCACACCGCTCTGTTTTTGCGTACATTTTGTGAAGTAGGAAGTTGCACTCATGTCTTCTGCAGAGGTGTTTGTTGTTTCCTTCAATAGTCCTTGGAGCAGCGCCAACACAGGCGAGGAGGGGGACAGGTTTTCCAAAGGGTTTGGTTTTACACAGTTCATTCAGTGTGAAAGCGAACTGCAGCAGCTGAAAATATAACAAATATTGCAACTTTGGTCCCCAATTGACCGGGACTACTGAAATCAATTTTGAGACTTTCAAACTGCAAATTAAATACACAGCACATCAGTTGTGATTTCAACATTCAGCCTTCTATTATTGTTGGCAAAAATTTAAAAGGAAGACAATGTACATTCCTCAACCAGGGCTAACATGATGCTTAATCATCAACTCATTGTTCTATGGTAGCTATAGAAGCTACCGGGGAAAAAAAAAACTATTGGCAGCTACTAATTAAATAGCAGAATCATGATTAACTTTACACCTAAATGAGGTTTTTAAAAGCTGCAGCGATCCAGCCATATTTAGGCAGGACTTCAACTCCCTGATTCCAGGGAGAATATTTTCATTGTTCTGAGCACCATCCACTGCAAAAGAGGTATTGATTTTTTCTCACCTCCATAAACTAACATTAAATAGAAGAGATTTCCTTCAGTTTCAATTTTTTTTTTTTTTTTTATTTGAATCGGCATAAATTTGTACAAAATGACTCGCTTTCCTTTGTACTCCCTTCACATAGTGCAGTGGTTCCCAAAGTGTGCGGTGCGCCCCCTAGGGGAGGCGCAGTGCCATTTTGGGGGTGGGGTGTCGGTATGGCTGAACGAAAAACAAAAGTTACACAAAAGTGCTTCACTGTAAAGATGGTTTGTAGTGAGTTTTGTTGCAACCTGAAGTGTGAAATAAACTTCAGTGGAGTTTGAAAACAAAATATGGGTAAAGGTTTATGTTAGTGTAAAGTTTGAACGATGTCTGTGGCCAGTTGTTTTTTTCTTAAACTTTAAATGAGTTGATTCTCATGGTTGGCTCTCTGTGGTAATTTTGGCTTCAAAACTCCGTGTTTGATAACAATAATTAAAACTTCTCAATGTTTGATATTATCCAGAAAAATGTTTTTATATCAGGCTGCATGGCTGCTGCATGATGAGCTGCTCTATGCTGTAGTTGGTGATTTGTTGTTTGCTGCTGAGCAAAATCATTTTGTGGCTAAAACAAACAATATTTTACATCAACTTCTAAGTAATGTGAAACTTCTGTTAAAATCAATTGAAGGCTCAGAATCAGTCTGGTATCGGTACCGGTCCACATTCCAGGGGAGAAAGACCCACCTGGTGTAAATGAAATTTTTAGCGATTAGAGTTACGCTTAAGAGAATTTATTTAATTTAATTTAATCAAAAAATGTCATAAATATGTGTGTATGTATTCCATCTTATGTTTGGCTGCACCGATTGCAGTTTTCTGGTTGATCTCTGGTTGCCGATCTTTAAAGAGTCTGACTTGCCCATTTTGATTTTGGCTGACATGAATTTTTTTTGCCTGAAATGTTGCTAAATGTAGAAAGAAAGTCACTGAGTTGGCAACAGTGAGGTATATATATTGTTAACTGTAAACATGCAGACCTGACCTGGTGGGCCGGTCTGTCAGTCAAACCTCTCACTGCAGAGCAGAAGAGGACAGAGGCTGATTTTTAAACCTTTGCTGATGAAGATAAAATCAGTGGATAAGATCAGCTTCACATGTAAGTATCAGCCAATCACAATCAGCCAAAATTAAGGAAATCAACTGGCCAATAAATCCTATCATACATGAATATAATGTAAACAGCACTGTCAGAGATGCTTATGTTTGATGTTTATAGGAGGTGTGTGAATGACCTAATGATAGGACTGCTGATTGCAGCCGGTCCACATTGTTAGCAGAACTAGAGGTTTTGGGGCCCCAAAACCACGTTTTGCTCAGGGCCCCGTGGAGGCTTGGGCCGGCCATGACTGACCCAGTGCATTCACCAGAGGCATGTTATTCAGGATCCTGTTTTTTTCTCCAACCATCCTTAGTCAAACTGACAGTGGATGACGCCATTTGGAGGAACTGGACACGTGCAAAGGGAGCAGGTGGAGGCTTCCAGCGCTGGCAGCCAACCTCTTTGATGGAAGTGAACTACAAAATGTCACTGCAATTTCTCTCTCCAAGTAGAGAAAGTCCATCCCTCCGCACGTCCCCGAAGCGTTCGATTTTAAATAGAACAAGAAGGAAAATTTTTACTCTGGCCTCCTGAGTGGAGCGGTACGAGCGGCGTGAAAACCAGCATCTGAGTCTCCTTGAGTTGCAGGAGCAAACGCTCTCTCTTCAGAGTCGTTTCCAGAGGTGCTTTCCCCATGCAGATGGTGCGTGACTCTCATAAAAAGCCTTAACAAATGGAAGGAGTAAATGAAGTGGACAGTTCCTCCCAACCGGAACATCCAGCAAGGTTTCTACAATCTGGGGAGAAAATAGGATCACATCTAGTTCCACTGGTCCAAAGAAATAATGACAGGTAGGAGGGAAAAAAAAGAAAAAGAACAACTATCCTGCAGGTCCCTAACTTTGTTTCCAAGTCTGACACAAAGCGCCTCACAGCCTTTTCACTCCAGATATAGCAGAAAAGCTCAGGCTATGGGAGACCCGCAGATCCATCGTAATTGTTTTATCAATGCTTGGACAGAAAACAAAAAAGGCGTGGGAAGACGTCTCGAGTTTTGAGCGAGAAAACCGATCGCTGTCAGACATCGGTGAACAAAAGCACGCTGGGATTGTTTGAGCGACGGCAAAGCCCTTTGATAATCAACATTTTAATTAACTGGATGAAAATGTTTGCATTATTTCTTCTGCTTCCAACAAAGCGGAGAAGCAAATCATACAGGGATCAGCGCATTGCTGGGCGTTAGATGGAATGTAAATAGCCTCTGTTGATTACCTTGATAGCGGAATAGCTTGGCTAACAAGAGTTCATGCAGCGTTCTGTTAGATGAACAAACGATTAAATATGCATAGATGGGTTGTGACTGTTACCTTTGTTGAGCTGGGAAGCACTTTGTTTTGCTCTGATACATAAGCGAATAGTTTTGGGGTAATTGTGTCCACAAACTAAAAGGTTCATTTCTCCAGCATGTTCAGTTTTCACATCAGGGTCCAGAACATCTTCATGCCCTGGATCTGCATTAAGAGTGACAGGAGAAGAATTAGCATGTGTGCAAAGCAGCTAGAAATCGCAGATGGTGTAAAGAGAGAGCAAGTGCCCCATTTGCTCTCATTTATGTTTGCCTTGAAAAGAAAAAAAATCAGCTGTTTTTCTGTACCGGTTGATAGTAAACCTCCCATATCGGTATCAGAAGTGAAGAAAAGTGCATCAGGGCATTCCTGGCTTTTAATGTGAAAGAATTCCTGGATTCCTAAACCAGATTTGGTCTTTTTTTATTAATTTAGAGCTTCGACCATCCAAGCCTCCCACGGAGACACAGTGGGACAAAAGCGAGTGTGACAACCTGAGTGACCCGTGTCGTTCCTGTGACCCGTCACTTTTCTGAGGCCGCGTGACAACCCTGGTCACAGAAAACCGAGCTCGGACGAGCGCTTTCTGTGCCAAGACTGCGTCCCAGTCTCTTTGCATTCTGTGCTGCACACACTTTGGAGGCAATTGTTTGATGACCCAACATAAAAGTACTGAGTGGTGAGCCGAGCAAACCCTCTGAGAACTTCAGTCTGTCCCCGTAATCGATGTGGCGCAGTGGCCGTATTGGATCACAATCGATGAAAGCAAAACAAACTTAAAACGTTCATTAGATTCAGTGATGAATTTCTGAATATTAGAAACAAGACTGGGTAGAGTTCTTCTATTATTATTTTATTTTTTTCCAGAGGATTTATACCAGTGCTTTCAAAAGCCAATGTCAAGTAATACAGTGAAGAGCAAAGAGGGCAGCTACGTTAAAAACCAAACTAATCTCACTGAGAAAGAAATGGGTTTTTAGCAAACCACATGAATTCTGATTGCACTTTCATAAACTTTCTGTACGCAGTAAAGCTGCAGGATGTCATTTTTATAAAACTAAATGTTTGTTAAAACTGTCATCATGTTGTGACGGAAAATAGGTCATCTGTGAACCACGCCCAGTCAGAAACAACCAATCAGACACAAGCGGCAGGCCTTAGCGCTGACAGACCTCATGAATGCTAAATGTGCTAATGGTGGAGAAATAACTTAGCGTTACAGAAAAATCTGCCGCCAGCGCTGGTCATGCTAACTAGCCTTAGCATTCACAACAGGTTATGCTAGCTGCAGCGTAGCATAAAGCTGCAGGAGAAGGGGCTTAGCTCTCTGAGGGGTAATTCAGAGAGCTAAGTCCCGCCTCCTGCCTCTGATTGGTTGTCTCTAGTTAGCGCTGGGAGTTTCTGACAGCTTCAACAAATATGTAAATCATTTTTTTCTAAAAGTTACACACTAAAGCTTTAAAGCAATGAAATGAATATCAAACTTGTTCAAACAAAAAGGAATAAATATTTCAGAGGATTAACAGATATTTTTTTAAAGTGTGTAAATTAGAGAAATTCGTGCCCACGATATCCAGCTGTGCCCCAGTGTATCTCACTATGACATTTGCGGATGCCAGTTGGGGTCAAAGGGTAAGCTGTGTCTGTGTGTGTGTGTGTGTGTGTGTTTCAGCCACATCGCTGATCGGGTCGAATCCGCCTCTTCTAGCCTATCGATTCGGCTGGATACGACCGATGAGGGAGCGCGGTCTGCAGGGAGCGGAGGCTGAATCACACGCACTCCGATCGATACTCCAAACGCTCAGCGGCGTATTTCACCTCTGACAGTCCTGACTCCCCTTAAAAAAGCCTCGCCCCCCCAACCTCTCCCCCTTCTCATGTATTTACAGTGTCTACCAAATCCTGAGAAGAGCTTTGGATCTGTGGAAAAGTGATTTACTTCTTGTTGTTGTTTTCTTTTAAAGGGGGCAGAATAATCTGCCGAGAGATGAATCAATAGGGCCAATCTCCCCCCCACCCACCCCCAGGAGGGGACGAGCGACCTGGCGCTTATTGACGTGCTCACATTTCTAACCTTGATGCGCCTTAAGGCCAAAGTTGAAGCAGTCTCTGCTGTTCCCCAAAGGATTCAACAACAAACAGTTGAAAAGTTTCAAACTTCACATGCTTTCTGTTTGAACTTCTGTAAATTCCCTCAATATTGATCTCAAAATATTTCTTCCATCTGCATTTTATTTCACTTACAAGACATTTCTAACATCTTCCATCCATCGTCTGTACACCCTTGTGGGGCCGGGAGGGTGATCTAAATGACTAGTTTCATTCAAAGTTTCCCTAAGAAATTATTTATAATTATCAAACACCAAACCAGATTTGTTGTTGCACTGCTTTTCCTCCAACAAATTTGTTTGTTTTCCAACCATTGTTTGGAGAAAAAAATTAACTGCACTTGATTTGTCATTTTCTTTTCTTCTTTTCCCCCCCACTTTGTCAGATTGTTTTCTTCCTCTTTTTTGTGAGGCGAATGCTAAAAAGGAAAACACGAAGCGTTTTTTGTTTCCCCCCCCCTCTCTCATTTTGAGGAACACAGAGGCAAATCCAACATGAATTGGAGCCGCGGCAATGCGAGTAATAGGTGGAACAGTTTTAGCGGAAGGATTTGCTGTAAGCCGATCATTCCTGTGCTGACACAGTGAGGGGAATGTGCTGATTCACTTGACATAAGAGGACCTGACAGTTCACCTACGCCATTTTCTAACCCCAGGAAGGCAAAACAAAAAAGTGTAACAGAAAGCAAATATCTGGATTCCACTGAGTCGGTGTCCCTATACAGTTTCACCCTGAAGTAACCAACCATCTTTCGTTCCTCTTACTTACAGATGATCCCTGCAGGATGGTATATGCTTTTTTTTTTTTTTTTTTTTTTGACAAAACATTCACAAATTTTAGTCATTTCGGGGAGAAGGATCAGATATCAGATTTTCAATGAAATAGACGGGAGCAGGTGCATTCCCATTACAAAACACTTTGTCAACATTCCTCTAATGTAAAAAACACACAAACATAATTTAGCAACTGTGGTGCCTCCATCAGATAACAAACACAATTAAATTCACACGCAAATAAGTTTGTTCACATAATAAGTTATGAAAAACATGCTGCACCATCATCAATTATCAACTACTTTCTATATTCTTTATGATTAGCAGTAACATCCAGCTGTTGATCACGTGACTCTTGTGATGCAACTGCAGTTTTGTAACATAAACTAATTTCAGTTTGGCTCAGAAACAACACCTCGTCACATCGGCAAAACTTTTCATGATTTGAAAATGCTAAATAAATAAAAGCCTGGAAATTTGCATCCATAAAACACGGACGCCTGGGCGCTAAAACTTTTGATCAAAAATGTTTTTCTTTCTTCAAAACTGGCATCTTTCCGCTGGGCAAATTAATTTTCTCAAAATGTCAAATTGCGCAATTTTATGGTCAAAATGAAAACGCAAGTATGCTCATTCTTTCCAAAAAAAAAGGCAGGAAAAGCTTTGCAAGGTTTCACTTTGCCATAGAAATAAGGCAGCAAAGAGCCTAAATGACCCACTTGCAGTGTCAAACCAAATGAGCAACGCGAGTGCTCCATGAGTCAGAGAGGAAAACTCTCCAGCGCCGCATTCTCCACAGGAGACAAAAAGGCCACAAATATTTATGATTTTCCAGCCATGATGCCTCCCTCCCCCATGCTGCCCATCTGAAGCAGTTGTGCCAGATTGCTCCTGGTGCCGCGCGATACACACAAGTGGTTGTTATCAGGCGAGCTGCTGTTTAACTTTGTAGGACACATTTCCATTGATTGGGCTTTGTAATTTTCCCCCCAAGTAGATCGTGTTAGCGGCGGCAGACCGGTGTGCATTTAAATGAACGGAATATTTCTCCAGCACCGGCGAAGTGATTCCTCAGCGCTGGGAGACCCTGTGTGGTTCCCGCACTCGTTTATGGGAAATGGAAGATTGGCGCAGGAGAGGCCTGCTCCCCGGCTGAGGCGGCCCTTCAGAAAGGAACAGGTAGCTCTTAAAAATGCACACGTCACAGGCTGCGGTTTGGAGTAGAAATTTACGCTTTTATTGATGCAAAATGTAACAAGATTTTTTATTTTTTTATTTTTTTCCCCCATAATTTTATTTGTTGCGACAAAGTTGTTGCATAAAAGAGGATGAGTTAAAAAAAAAAATCTATAGCTCACAATTTGGAGTGTGGAGTATTGCAGTGTGAAATGATTTTTCTTCAGTCGCTGTGGTACGCCAAAGGTCAAGCACACGAGGCGAACTGTGGCACACACGAGCACTCTGGTATTTTCTGTCCTTATCTGGACGCCGAATTGAGTTCTGAACATTTGTGTCACCCCATTTGTGCCTGACCGCAAAAATGATGTTCCACTGGAACAGGATGTGGCTCTGGCCTCCATAAGACGTGTCGCTCCCAGCAGGGTAGGTGATTCAACTACAACAGGTCCTGAAGTGAAAACACAACATTATTAAAATGCCCTAAAAGGTTTTTATACCTCCTGAGATTTTCTGCATGTTGTCGCGTCTTAATAAATTTCCTAAGATTTTCGAGAAAGAATCAACAATTTTCTTACGTTTGTTCATGTGATAATCTATGCTACTTCCATCAGTGCAAGTGTGTCTGTGTTTTTTAAAGGGACATATTGTGCAAAATATTTATTTTTATATCATAATGTTATTTCATCATCAGAAACATACCTGGTTTCATTATGGTTTGAGAAATACTTCCATCTCCCATGGCAACCAATCAGCTGTGTAAAATGCATTGTTGGACCTAGCTCCGCCTTTAAGGACAAAGCTCCTCCTCAGAGCTGCAGTTTTCAAGCTTCCGCCTCAGAGAGCTGCCCTCTCTCACGCGGCCCCTTCAGACTAGCCAGCAGCAATTAGCAACTTCTCAGCGCAACGCTGGTAAAAAATGTTGTTAAAGGGTTAATGCAGGAGCCATGTTGTGATGACTTCCTGAAGGCAGAGTTTGAGAAAGAGCAAAAGTTCTTAAAGAGACAAAGGCCCAATTTCAAGGAGCTAAACTACAAAGTCAAGTTTCTTTTAAGTCATATTCATAAGTCTAGCATTTTTATAACAATTGAAGGTAAATATAGTTACTTGCTGTGCTTTAAAATGGCCATGTGTCTGGAAAACACATAATGCTGACCCTTTTAAGAATGCTTGCCTCCAAAATTCACCAAAACAGCCAACAAAGGAAGATATAAACATGGACTACGGTAAGTACAAATGGAAAAAACTGATGTATGTTATTGTCTACAAGTACAAAGTGATGGTAGAAAGGGACAAAATTACAACAAAATGTGGCTACAAATTTCAAAGGGCCAACTCAGAGCTGCATCCCTGTTTTTAAGAGTGATGAAGCATGTTAGGACATAGGAGACAACGAGTCCCGTGTGTAAAGATATAGGTGGGTTTTTTTTATACAATATGATATGTTTTATGGGAGTAAATAACCATGCAAGGTTTGAACGATGCTCAATCTTTTCGTGGGTGCGCTCGATCTCCCCCTTACTCTCACTGCCTAACAAGGGTTCTGCTTTCTCAGAGCAAGTATCAGGAGTCCCAGCAGTCCTCCTAAAGCTGAGGAGGTCCCTTGTGTCTATATGCGTGTGTGTGCGTGTGTGAACAGAGCTGTGAGGATTTATATTTATAGTTTGTCGCGCATGTGTTGTGTTTACGTGAGCGCACGCACACTCTTAATGCGAAGGTGTGTCTGTGTGGACACCCCGGATGGAAGCGCCACTAATAGCCCTGTCGTCTCTGCGGGCTCCGTCGCAGGCTCGGCCGACCTTGAGCCGGCGACTCTTAAAGGATGAGAGGCACCCCGGCTTTCCGCTCGAGCTCGCCGCCGAAGTTTGAGAAATATCGCGTAAAACCTCCTACATTAATCATTCAACTCCTGGGTCATTAAGCACCTCCAAATCGCCTGCTGCAACATCTACCTTTGGAGTCAAGTTATCTCCCCACTATAACCAAGAGCTGTGACATTGCTTTTTAATAAGAGCTTTGCACACTGACACACACATTCTTCCCTGATACGTTTTCTCCTCCCAACCTTCTAGACCGTCGGGGGAAGAGTCACTAGTTCTTCCTCTGCCTGCCATTGCAGGCAGAGGAAGAACGACAGGCAAGCTACACTTTTAAATCAACACAAAAAATTGGCATCATCATTCTCAACGTGACCTTTTATTTTTGCTGATCGGCCCGGTTGATACTCTACTGGAAGAATTGAGCTCAATGGGAGGAATCCAAGATGGAGAGCTGCTGAGAATCGAGCAGAGTTGCATAAAAAGGGAATAGCAAGGATGTAACTCAGACCCAGCAGTGAACCACAGCGGGTTCAAACACACACCACCTCAACCTTCAGACTTGAGGTAGAGAACTGAACTGAGAGTGTAAGAACCAGGAACAGGAAGGACTGTCAGGATGGTCTCCTGATTACCTTCTGGGAATACAATGGGCTGTCAGACGACCAACCTTCACCTGATGATCAGTCTTCACCTGATGATCAACCTTCACCTGATGATCAACCTTCACCTGATGATCAGTCTTCACCTGATGATCAGTCTTCTTGGTAGAAACCTTCCTGTGCAGGTCCACCTGCTTCTGCTTACGTTGCTCTGTCTGTGCTTCCCAGGTTGACCAGATCACTCACGGACACTCAGTCCTTCCATGGTTGTCTCCGTCCTCTTCCAGTCTCAGCTGCCTCCTGCCAGCCAAGTGGTGGATAAGGTTGACAACAATTGTCCCTGTCCTACCCTTTCATTCTGCATCCTCTCTAAGACAGTGGTCTCTAATTGCATTCCTCAAGGGCCAGAGTCCTGCGATTTTTTCACCTGTCCCTTGTCCGACACACATGAATTAAATGACTTTAATTGCCTCACTAGCATGCAGTCAAGCTCTACAGAGCTAATATTGAATTGAGGTGAGCTGAAGCAGAGAGACATGTAAATGTTGCAGGACAAAGACCAGGACAGACAACACAATGTCACATAAATGTAATAAAACTCCTTCAACTTTTTCAAGTTCTATGATGTTTAAACACAATCCAAATTTTTCAAGATGTGCAATTAATTGCATTTTAATTGAAAACTACAAATTGACATCATTAGCAACACTTTTAATTCAAAAACCCTTTTGGTGCTAAATTATTGAATAAATAGACATATGAGCTCAACAGATTATTTATTGCTTCAAATCTGTTTTGTAGATTATTCAACCATCAAATCGGTGCAAAGTGTTATCATACTCAACCAGCTTTCAAGTTTTTCAGTAACATGTAAAAAATCCTTTACAGATATGGATCCTGTGGATATTTTAGGCTTTGATAACTTCATTGATAGGCTAGCTCCTTTTAGCACAACTTGTACATGCAAGTCTTTTCCATCAGATTTATTTTTTTAGTGAAATCAAACCCCCAGTGGGCCAATAAAAGCCGACTGGTTGCCCATCGCTGTTTTTTGTTTGTGCGTCAGATTTATGGGCGTATTAGAAACGCATGAATACAAAAGTTCCGGGCAGAATATGTAAAAAAAAAACAACAACAGCAACAATAAAAAATAAAAACGGGATGAATTCCATTCAAATTTAAACTCGTTAAAAAAATGGGAGCATTGCAAACTGTACTCAGTACCTTTTGATTGTTGCACGTATTATGTTGAATTGTAATGCTTTATAATCTATGCAATTCATTCATTCAAATGAATGCTTTAAAGTCCAAGTGAGGACAAACCCGCAACGCTTCAGTGTATCGACAGGACATTTCTGTAACAAATAAAACTGAACAGTTGCTCTTATTCTGAGCTAGAAGAAAAAAAGTGACATGGTCTTCAAAAGAATCTTAAAATGAAATTCATAAAATGACACATTCAGTCTGTTCCACTCATGTGAAAGTCTTCTGTTTGAACGACCACACGGTCATGTGATGTCTCTCTCTGCAGGAAGCAGAACATCACCTCCAAACAGCCCAACAAACTCTTTAATGAGATCAAGTTCTGCGCTTCTTTTGCTTTGAACCAGCATTTCAGCAGGCCTCTGATGAAGCACTGGTGTGTGAACACATTGGCTATTCATTCTATTACCATTATAATAGCATTACAATTGTCTTGGGGCTGTTATTTTCTCGTTAAACAGGCACATCTTGTAGCTTCTATAAAAACCTATCTCTAAGGGTTTCTGCTTGATTTATTACTGTGTTTATAAAAACAACGTGCAGGCCTTTTCTCACATTGCTACCCGTCTCACATTTTGTGATGGTATTGCTCTACAATATCTCTAAGAATATTTCTCTTTGCCTGATTGTGCACACTTGCAATTTGAACTTATTTTTTGCATTAGTTTGCAGTTTTCCTCTCTTTATACAGTTGAAACCAGATAAATACACCATTTAAAAAGACTCTTAAACTTTTTCTCGCGACATTGAATCAGACTACACTTCTTGGTTAGGTCAGTTAGTATTAACAAAATTATTAATGTTTTCAGAACCCCGGAAGAGGATTAAAAAAAAAAAAATTCTTTCAATTTTCTTCAAATTCAGAAGACTTCCCCAGGCAGCTCCTTCAGACTAGCCAGAAGGAATTAGCAAACATTTGGCAAAACTGATTCTGCTGAGCTCATTATATGAACTTCTTGACAGTAAAACAGTTGTAGAACGGTTGTTAAAGGGTTAATAGAGGAGCCATGTTGTGATGGCTTCTTAAAGGGGGAGCTTCAAGAAGAGTAGGAGTTTCTTAAAGAGACAGAGCCCCAATTTCAAGGCGTTAAATTACAAAGTCCAAATTCTTTTAAGTCATATTTGATATATGTAGCATTTTTTAGCAACTGAAGGTAAGATACTTATTTGATTGTGTTAAAAACTACCCCTCTAAAGAGCGCAAACATTTTCTATGTGAATCCGTATTCGATTATAACGTCTAAGGGGTGATTAGCAAAATATTCACTGAGAAAAATATGAACGCTGCTGAGCATCATTTTAATATGGAAGCTTCTGGTGAAAAGCAAATATTAATTTGTCACAAGTAAAGACTTCACCCAGCAACCCCCTCTCTTCAGATTGTTGGTAAACAAACTGATGACTCGGTATTGCCGTAAAAGCCCAACGGAGTCCGGTTGGATTGCTCTGGCCCGCGCCCCATTTCGCCTTTTGAAGCACGCCTCAGCATCCAATTACTTTCAAATTACCGAGCAGAGAATCCAGGCAGCACCTTAGCAACGGGCAATGAGGATGGGATTTTGGGCTCGCCGGCGTGGTACCGGGAGTTAGCGAGCAACAGGGCTGACACGTGTGGTTTATGGATGACTTCTTCCAGAGCTCACAGGAAGCGTCAGCCTGTACGCGGTTCCTCCAGGGCTGAATTAGCCCTCTGATCCACTAATCAATTTAGAAAAGGAAGAGAAAAAAAATAATTTACATAGGCTCTCCCACTCGGAGTCCGGGATGAAATATATTCCTCCTGGTGGTTTTCATTGCCTGTGTGAAATGGAGTCCATTTAAAAAACAGAGTAACACTGTTGCTTTTTTTTTTTTTTTCCCCCGCCTTTCCTGTGTGATGTAAAGGATAACAGCTGGGAGTTGGCGTCTTATCTGCAGAAGGATAAAGTCGGAGTCATTTTTAAGGGTAATGAGCTCAGTGTCGGGTCTGGAGGAAAACATTCCGGTGCCGACATGAATCACATCAAACATCATGTATTCAAGACCGATAATGGAACATTTAAATGCAGCGCGCCTCTTACCAGGACCGTGATAACAGGTGAGTCAGCCATCACGGCGTCCAGGTTCAGGAGGAGTGAATGGGATCCGTCTAGTTACCTTCAGTGTGACAGACGAGTCCAGGAAGCGGGTCAGCTCCGCAGGTCACTGAACCGCAACATCAGGGTCGAGGCGTGACGTTTGCACGGCAGTCGGGCGTCACTACACACTGCAATAAGCGACCGGAGGCACATCTGGAAGAGGACGGGCGCGACACGACTTATGGTGCAAGTGTTTCATTTCTGTTTTCAACATTTCTAGTTCAGGAACTGCTTTTTGTTATGTCCATCAAAGTGACCTTGGCCCTGAAGTGACCTTGCGTGTGGGAATGGCACCTTGAGCAGAACAGAACTTGATTAGTTGTTAAGCTCAAAGTAGGTTTTGAATGAAAGGTGTGAAAACGTATTTGTCCCCTTGTAGATTTCTTGTTTGTGATTTCTCTTTTTTTGTCACACTTACATCTTTCTGCGATGGCTTATAGTGACCATTGTAGATAGAAAAAAAAATTTCTGCTGAATCTCAGAAGTTTTCCAGAAATTCTGAGCCCCAAAAGAAAAAAAATTACAATATATTTATATTAAATTAGTGGTTTTCTTTGCTCAGGTTAATTGGCAGTGATATTAGGTTGATTCAAAATATATTCAATTATTGATTGCGTTGCGAATTAGCCCTTTAACCAATGAAAGGTTACTTTCAGTGTCGCTTATGTTGTACACATATTATCGTTGCTTCTCTTAAATAATTGTCATGTGAGGGTGTGGTTGGAGGCGGTGAGGCAGACGCTGGAGGCCCAGGTAGGTGAATGGTGAGTAATTTATTAACAAAAAGCAGTCCAAAAAACAACAACAACAGTCTGCGGCCAGGCAGCACGGCTGAGCGGAAGCCAGGGCTCACACCGGTAGCAACTGGTCTCACAGGCAGCTCAAAAGACAAATGACAACTGACGGTGACAACTTGACAACGACAAGGACCCAAGACACAGGAGGAACTAAATACACTGAGGGTAATCAAGGGAACAAGACACACCTGGGAACAATCAAGGGGAAGACAGGACAAGGAGGAGAACTCAGGACACAGAAAACTCAAATAAACACAACAGAAAAACACAGATCATGACAGTAATAGATCTCACTCTCACATGCTTGAAATTGATTTTTGATCCATTAAGATAGTGATTGGTTTCTGAATCTTAATATTTCTACATTTCTTTAATATCAGCACAAAGTGATTTTTTGTTGTTTGTTTTGTTTTTTTTGCTTGAACAAAAACTAAAAAAAGAAAAAGAAAAAAAAAGAAGTGAGCATTCAAGAGTCGCTTTAACTCTCCGACTGAAACTCGCTCCAGAATTTTCCACTAAGTCAGTCATACTTTAATCACCCCGGCCCTGTAATTAATCATCCGGCTGTTTAGTGTGATTGCGATGAATATTCAGTAACCCACTCAAGTCTTCCACCCGACCCTTCCCTCTGCCTCATCCTAATTATATTGCCGCAGTCGCCCCGTGGCGTCGCGGCGCCTGTTTGCCTTGCTCACTCAGCCTCCACCTTAACAGTCATTAAGAAAAATGACACAGGCGCAGGTAGCGAGAGCACCTCCGAAATGAGTTTAAAGGCAGACGCCATGACGTTCCTGTCTACCCGCTACCCGGCTCGGCGCGGGGAGTCATAAATTACTGACAGCTGAGAATCAGAGCGTCCAATCACTGGAAGCGTGAATCTCAGGTACCTCTGGATGCACAGCTGCTCCGAGCTGTCCTTCAAAAATATATATAAATATATTGAAGAAAAAAAAAAAAAAATCCTCCCGCACACAGTTCAATGTTGATCATTTCAAAGTGAAAGTTAATGTTCCGTTGAGGGGAGAAGCTGATGCATCGGGTGCTTTAGTCGTGTGTTACTTATTTATTTATTTTGTACCACTTAATGTGGCGTTGGAAAGCTTGGTGGCTCGTTAGTTTGGCATGCAGGAACTGGGGCAGGCTGAAACGTAAAAACGATGCAAGAATTTCACAGCTGATGTCAGTAATCATTGATTAGTTTTCTTTTAAATATACAAAATACTGCTGTCCTCTTTTATCCACAATTAAATGATTAATGAGTACAACTTGAGCTGCTGCACTCATGATCTTCTTTCACTCTATCCTGTTCTGTTTTATTATGAGTTTTCCGGGGACAAAGTGTGATTTTATAGCACAATCAAGTAACTATGCCACCTTCAGTTATGGTAGAAGTGCTGTATATATCAGATATGACTTGCATGAAATTTGACTTTGTAATGTACCACCTTGAAATTGGGCCTCTGTCTCTTTAAAAAGTTTCACTCTTTGTGTTGTTCCTCTGTTAACCCGTTAATGTTTTTACCAGCGTTTCACTGAGAAGTAGTTCCTATAATTGGCAAACTAGGTGTTTGCTAATTACGGCTGACTAGTCTGAAGGAGCTGAGTTCAGGTGCGGCAGAAGATGGGGTGCTCTGTGAGGTTCACCCAGGCGTTCTGCACAATTCAAGAGATTAACTCAAACGTCCATCCAAGACTCAACACAACACTGCAGGTATGTTTTTGATGGTGGAATAATATAATATATAACATGATGTAAAACTCAAAAAAGTTGATTTCACATAGTAATGCCCCTTTAAGCATTCAGTGACACTGAAAAAGTGTCACTGTAAAACATTCTTTGTGGGTCTCTTGGATATAGAACATGATGCTTTTCTTAAGTGTAAAAGTGTAAAATGCAACTTTTTTTATTTTATAAACCCATTATCTAGATTTCATTTTAAATGTTTTCTAACATGTTTGACTTTCTGGAAAGGAGTTTGAAATGCAGAATTATCTGTTATTTACAGCTATCTTTTATTATCATGCTAAAAGTTTTTAATATAATACACTTCTGACAATAAACAAGTTCACTCATAACTATAATCTTGCCTACAGGACATCGAAATGGGAAGAGGCAAAACGCTATAAGCTCATCGGTGATGGAGAGTTTCATTGCTGGAGAACCAATGAAGATGTTTCTGTTGATCATTGAGTCAAGTGTAGCTGACTTACAAAATGCCATTTTTCATAAAGTACAGACTGAATTATATTTTTTGCCTTGCTTGAATGAATGAACGAGTTCTAATCTAAATTATTATATAGAATAATGTTTATATTGGACAACACTGTAGCGTTTCTGCAAACTATACTGACGCGGCAGCGTGTGAGATCTATATAATAGCAGCTGCCTCACTGCTGTGCTCTATTTAACTCAACTATAACGTCTCATCACATTCAAAGGTGACATAAAGTGAAAGTGTAACTCCTCCATGTGAGGATTCATTTTACACTTCATGGACCTCATGTAAACACATGACTTCCTCTCATAATAATTAACTCACCATGTAGGGGTGAGTATATATATATATATATATATATATATATATAATAATTCCCTTCTCACCCACCGCGGGTGTTTCTTATCCTCTGAGCTCGGGTCCTCTACCAGAGGCCTGGGAGCTTGAGGGTCCTGCAGTATCTTGGCTGTGCCAAGGACTGCACATTTCTGGACTGAGATGTCTGATGTTGTTCCTGGGATCTGTTGTAGCCACTGCTCCAGTTTGGGGGTGACTGCCCCGAGGGCCCCGATGACCACAGGCACCACTGTGGTCTTCACCTTCCAGGCCCTCTCCAGTTCCTCCCTGAGGCCCTGGTATTTCTCCAGTTTCTTGTGCTCCTTTTTCCTGATGTTGCAATCGCTTGGTATTGCTACATCTACCACAACGGCTTTCCTCTGTTGTTTATCCACTATGACAATGTCTGGTTGGTTCGCCATTACCATTCTGTCTGTCTGGATCTGGAAGTCCCACAGGATCTTAGCTCTGGCATTCTCCACCACCTTTGGGGGTGTTTCCACTAGATATATATATATTTTTTATCTATACAATGTCTTTAATCCTGTTTTCCATGTAGAATACTGCATTAAATACATCTTAGTGAGATGGGCTTTGAACACACACACACATTTTTAGGGCATAAAATGATAAAATCAGTATTTATTCAATATAAAGTGACTGCCTGGTGACTGGATGTTTTTTGTTGTTTAATTGCCGGTTCTCAGTTAAACTCGCCACGTTGTGTACAGAACGCAGCCCGTGCTGGAGTTATACCTGCACCTTTTTTTTTCTATCTTTCTGTCATTCTTTCTTTCATTCTTTCTTTCTTTTTTTTATTCTTGTTTGTTGAGCCATCTGTTTCCCCCTTTATTTTGATAAATGAAGTCTAAATGTTTGTGTCACTTCTGAAATTACTGCCATTATCACGCATTGTGTTCCTGCCTAATGGTGCATGATAACTTGTTTGGTAAACAATGTAGCTGTCACCAACAAACAATGTGACTTTGGGGAGCAAAATATCTCATAAGTCCAATGACAATCACCTTTTTCACGATGCCAATTCAGAGCATAATTGCTCTCGTATTCACTTACGCGGCCATCACCAGTCGGCCATATTTGAAAAAAAATAGTTTATTTTTAATCATGTTTGGCAGTTTGGAAATTTCTGCGTAAACAAGGCAGACAAATAAGATCCAATCACAGAATAAAGCTTCTCATTATCTTTGATGAAGCGTTGATGGTGTGTATTTAGCGCACGCAGTCATCGACTTCTTGTTCTCAATGTCGTGCCTTATTTTCCCGAGTCTACATTTTGAACAAATGACATCTGTTTTCTGTCATCATATTTGGAAAGAAAAAAAAAAAAAAAGAAATCTCTGTTAAAGCTTTTCAAATGTTGGGACCGTCATTGTGACGAATACTGACAACAATTTGAAAAAGTCTCGACAATTTCCTACAAAAAACTTTTGGCATCTTGTTACATTACCACTGTTTCCAATGTATGTGACAGAGAAAGAAAAAGGTTCAGAACCACTGGTCGACCAGATAAAATTAAAATAGAATACAAAGACATTCATGGCTGCACTGTGACAAACGATAACAGAAACATTGAAAAGTATGGATACTTTTGCTACTTAAAAGTTGAAACAATTATTTTCAGCCAGTATTCTCTTTTTCACCTTCACATGGAACAAAAATGCATATTTTCCCAGGATGCCTCACTCTACCGAGAGCTCTTATGTCTCATAGACATTTTCCTTTTCTTTATTATTATTTCTTTATTATTAAATTTTGCTGACCAAAATTTGTGAGATGTATGTTTAAAAACCTGACGGAAATAATAATAATAAAAAAAAATAATAATAAGATAAACGCCACTGACATCCATAGGGTGGGGGGAAAAAATATGACTCTCCTTATGCTATTTCATAAATACACATTAAAATAAACGCAGTAAAAATTTATGCACAGAGGTATCTGCTTAGAAACAGAACATCAGTGTAAATCATTGTTTATTTTGCAGATCCTTTTTACGTTTGGCCCTAAAATAAACTGTCTCTCTGAACGGCAGCATAAAAAAGCGTGGCTCCTCTTTATTAAAGTCATTCATGGTTGCAGGCTGTTTTTTACAGTTTAACAACTGTGAACGGAAGACACAGATGCTTCATATATGGGCTGTGTGGAGAGTATATCAAACATTTAAAAAGCATTAAACAGCTAAAAATCTTTCAAATGCAAATGTCGGTATGGTGTGAACTATGCTAACGTGTGCAGTGTCCTGATTGGCTGATGGGTCTACATGAGTTGTTAACATCACATAAAAGAGGTGACATGTGTTGTCAGAAATGTAATTAGAATGTGTATTGGAGAACGCCACATGCAGAGATAATGACATTTTCTGCAGATGAAAACGCCCTTAATCTGTTTTCATAGGGTTTTGATTGATGGATCTGCAAGGTAAAAGAGACGGAAGTGATTCTGGGTCTGACTGTAAAACGCCAGCTGGATGTTGGGTGGGAAGTGAACGGAGAAATCGATCATATCTAAACCAGTTTTTGACATTCCAACTTAGAATCATGAACTGACATGTTGTACTTATGGAAATAATTTGACGGGTTTGTCCCAATGTTGCAGGTTTTTCATTGAAATAATCAAGTTTCTTGATAAACCTGTCAAGAAAAGATCTCATTGTTAGAGAGCACACTATGTGCTATAATGAGATTAGTGGTTACTACTCTTATGGTGCGTTCACACCAAGCCAGTTTATCTCGGTTGAATTGAACTCTGTAGTTTGTTTGCCAGGAAAGTCCAGTTTGTTTAAGGCGGTGTGAATGTACAGTCGGACGCCAATGCAGATCCAAAAAGTGAACTCTGGTACGCCTGCAAACCGCCGTTTCGCTGAAGTGAACTCTGGTGCTATTCAGATGCACATGAGGATGCAAGCAGACCAGAGGAAGCAGAAAGCAAAGTACAGTGCAGGGCATTCTGGGTAAATACAAGCAAACAACTGCGTGAATCTAGTGCTAGCAGGAGAAATGTTTTATGGCCTTTTCCCAAAGACTAAAGAAAAATCCTACAACCAGTAAAATCTGACTCCAACCCATTTCTGCTTACATTTTGTGAAGAAGTACTTTGTTCTCAGGGTCTGTATAATTTCTTTCAGTGGTTCTCAGGCTTAACAACGACAGCGTTGGAACTTATGTGTGTTTTGCACAGTTGTGGTTACAATGAAATCATTCCCGACATGAAGAACAGATGTTTTTTTTGTTGTTATTTTTAAATATCCCGCTCCTAAAAGCCTTAGAATTAAAAGGCCACATTTGATTTTTCTAGAACTATATCATCTTGAACTATATATAGTTTATCTTTAGCAAAGATAAACTTGACTAAAGTCCTCAGAATAAAAATTCAAAACTATTCTATGTACAGTGGAAGAGGAAAATAACCCTGAGTTCTCGGCAGGGTGACATTCATTTCCCTCCACATTATTTGTCAGTCTGAACAGTTCTCCTTTGTGGTGACAATTATTGCTATCGAATGCACAGTAAGCTGCAGCTGAAGCCTATTCAGCAGCGCTGCTTTGTCACGCCTGTCTCTTCCTCCCCAAAGTGCTACAGACCTCACAGAAAGCTGCATTCATGTCAATCTCGCCTTTATTTCTTCTCTCTTTTTTTCCCTGTTACAGCGATTGTTGCTTTATCGCCGCCATGCAATTTACAAGATAGCAGGAGGATGTATAATCTCCTCGTCCCCATTCTTTCATATCGGCCCGTTTGATTCCCTTGTACCTCCATTTTATTATTTATGGTTATTATATGGTTTCAGGAGCTCCAGAGAGCCTCGGCTCCAACCCAGTTCCTCTTTCTGTGCGCCCGCTGATCCCCCAAGTAAGGCTTATTCTGCGACTCGCGTGCTTTGTAAGTCATTGTGGATAACATCTAAAGTACTCACATAAATATGCTAATGCGGCGCCATTCACAGTTAAAGCCGTTTTCACATTTTTTTTCTGGAGGAAGCAATGGGTGGTGCTTAGGAGCTATACATACACTCTCCTTTGACAGAACTGTGCTAATAATGTTGTTAATACCATGAAATGTGACAGCTGACAGATGGAGCACAATGTGTAGGGCGGTCGTGCGCCTGCACACATTGCGGGCTACTGCCTTCCACCCGGCAGAGAGAGCTCGCCTCTGTTTCGCGCTTTTCACAGCGGAAACAAGAAAACATCTCAGACGACGGCATGTGAGTTGACGTGCAGACCGATATTAAACTTCAGAGAGACCTGACTCTCCTCTCCTGCATCATCAGAAACACCTTTCAACACAATCACTCTTTATTTTGTCTGACGTGTGTGTTTGCGTCAAAAATCAGGATAAAGAGAGAACAGGCTTCAGAAGGAAAAGCCAAACCTTTCCACACACACTGTCCAGGTCATACCGGCTGATCCTGAGGCGTTTTCAGGTCAGGAGGTATTTTTAGCCCCTCCATCGAATCCTGGGTCTGTCCCGGGGTCTCATGTAAGTGTCCCAGGCCTTGGAGCGAGGGGCCTTGGAGGCAACCTTATCAGATACTCGAGCCGCACAGGCTGATTTCACACCTGATAGTCCGGCAGGCTGAATGTTACATTTTCAGCCGCTGTGGTTTGCTTTCACACTGCATTGTGCCAAACAAACAAAACCCTTTCAGCAACCTGTTCATCCCGTTGCCTGTGATGTCGCTGCACCAACAACCACTGGTGGAAACATGAAAGCCTTTAAGGAAGCCCCTGAGCCCAACTTCCTCCTTCACAAAATGTGAACATAAATTAGATTTCAGCCATTGTATTGTGTCATTGGCAAAAGACCACAAGTCAATTCTCCAATTGGAGCTTGGCACACACATTTGCTCTGGCTGTATTTACCCAGAATGCACTGCACTATCTTCCACTTCTTGCCTTTGAAGTGTACTTCAGTCCGCTTGTTGCTCACATATGCATTTGAGCCGCACCAGAGTTCACTTCAACCGAACCAAGAACTGGGTTTGTAGGCGGACCAGAGTTTGCTTTCTTTGGCCCACGTCAGAGTTTTCACACCTCCCAAAACAAAACAAACCAGACCAGACGAGATGTTGATTAACAGAATGTACCCATAAACTCCGTGTGGCGTCTCTAACTTCAAGAACTTCCCAGATGAAGGACCTGAAAGGTTCAACCACCTTACAGATGAAGCTCTCTTCTGGTCCTGATCCTCTCTGTCGGCGGTTAACCCCATCTCATCGTACGGGAAGGATAACCGCAAAACTAAAGGGAGAGATCCATTTTTTTTTTTTTTTTTTTGCTACAATTGTGAAACAGCGCAGTAAAATCTTTCTGTTTGCTGATTGGCCAGGATAAAATGCATTCTGAAAAACTCAATGGGACAAATCCTCTGAAGGGGTAAAAGAACTGAGCAGAATTGCTGGTGAAATGGGGAAAATAAGAATCTTGCCGTCCTGATATCCTACCAATAATTTCACAATGCTAGAAATGTTTGCGTTTGTATGCATATCTTCAACCAAAATATGTATTTCTATGGTTTAATGAATTTTTAGGCAGAGTGAAATACACCAAATGTTTTGTGGGAGAGCAGTTTTGCAGCTAAATCCGTTTGGTCAGCTCTTTAGTCAAACTGGAAATCTAGATTATTCTAACCAAAGGTGACTGGCCCTGCATCTGCTGCCCCAGCAATTAATGAGCTGGGCCTTAGGAGTCACTGAGGCAGATCCCCAGATAGAGCTGTCCACTTTATCTTAGCCTACATGGAGCTATTGCAACTCAGACAGTGATTTAGTGCCTGGGTTTCCATGAAAGGTCACAGCTTCCTGTACCACACCACAGGACCTCCCCTACTGTACCCAGCAAAGAGTAATGGGGGCTGACTCTGCATGCTCCACAGCCGGCATTAACATTTTTCTTTTTTTGACATGCGTTCGTTTTTTTTTTTTTTTTTTTTTTGTTTTTTTTTTCTCCACTCGTAAAGCTCTGTTTTTCTGCAGCCTAACCACTGTGACACAATAGCGGCTGCAAAGTTCAGACTGTGAGCAGATTGGAACTTATTCCGTGGCGGGACGGTCGTTTCTCACTGTGACATTTATGGTTCACGAAGCCTTGAACATAAAAGAATTTAGTCTTCATCATAATATTTTAATGCAATCTCTACAGATCCGCAGAAAAGCCTTGTTCGACATAAAACCGTGGAGTAGAAGCAGAAAGGAAACTTTTTAAGACGCGTTGCGTTTTAAATTCGAAGGGAACAAATCTAGTAACGGAGATGGCAAGAGGGCTCTGGCAACTTTCTTGCAGAAAAGGACTTTTAAGGCCAGATGATTACAGATTCCCTGGATACATGGAAATTAATAATTCAGTACTCTAGCTGTTGTAAGTCCTAAATGTTGTCAGTTAATATAATTGGCAATGACTAGCATTGGTTTTAGCTGTCAAGTTGTCAACATAACGCCATAAATCTTAAATGTACGTGTGATATGTGAAAGAAAAAGGGACGCGGTGCTTTGCTCTAATTGTCAACGCAGGCAAATAACAAGGTCCAAATCTATCATATTTCACTAGTCAGGAAAAAGTTTTAATTAAAAAAAAAATATCAGGGGAGAGGGAAGCAGGTCAGTTATGCTAGCTTGACTTTGACAATCTTAACATCGAGACATGCTGTGGAAAACATAGAACTGTAACAGATTGGAAGATGTTTGTCTCTTCTTTGGTGTTGAGTCCTAATACACTAGTGGAGCTGTTGTCCGTCTGTTGCTATGGCAATGGGTATGAATGGTTTTGAGTTGCTCTTCAAAGGTTTTTGGGTGATATTTTTCTATTTCCTGTTTACAGGTTGAATTTTGTTAATGGAATTGTTTGACCATGGCAACGCAGCTCTGTCTGGCATGTGAAAGGATCTCCGTTTTGCCCTCCTGCGTTGTGCGCATGGGTAAAATTTCCAGACGTAAACAATGACATGTATCAGAAATAAGGCTGTCGGATTTGTGAAATGCAATGAATGCAATGGATGCAATGAATATACCGCCAACCGGTATATTCATTGCATCCAACAGTTGCCCATCAAAGAGTTTCCATGAGAGTTTGATGCGCTCAATTGACTTTAGTTGGGTTGAAAAATCCTGTCGCAGTTGCTGGGCGTGTGATCCCCAGTCTTTCAGTAGCGAAACAAAAACCCAGTGTGTCACTGTGAACACCTAAACAAACCACAGGAATGTTTCGGAATGAGGGAATCAGTCTGAAAGACAAATTCTCCCTGCAACGGCAAAAGACCAGCGTCGGAGTCAAATTCATTTCGCTTGGGAAGATCACTCACCTGAAGTTATCCATCTGCATATGAAAGCAGGAGCTGTTAACTCCAACAAACAGCCCTTTCTTGACAGGGAGCGATGCCGCAGAGATAATGTTCCACCCTGGAGTCTGCCGCCTCTTGACGGTGGAAGTCTTATTGGTGATAACGGGGAGGGGTTCCGATCGCTCTCAGTGTGCTCATCAAGCCACTCACATGGAAACAGAAAACAAGCCGAACACTAAGGCTTTCAAAGGAAAACTGCTCTCAGGAAGGCTTTGCAATCCACTTAATGGAACGACTACTAAACACATGCAAACACTCAGCTTCTGATGAAGCTAATTCTTCAGAAGTAAAAACAAAGGCACTTTCAGAATTCCCCCTGAATTGATCAAGAATTCAATGAGGTCTAGTTAAAGCCTCAGGCTACATAATCTGTGCTGTGGGCACAGAGGATTGAAAGCAAACGGAGACCCCCCCGTTAACCGCTTAGTCATAAGCAGGAAGTCATAAATATATTGTGAAATTAAAGTAGTTCATTAATGAGGTGACCTTGGTTCGACATCAAACGCTTTGCAGAGATTGACCAATCCTTTTTTTTCTTTTTATCTCCATCTTTGATCACATACCATCGATCGCCGTTGCCTGTTAAATGAGCTTGGGACGCCATTTATTCTGCTGCCCCTTTCATGGGATATGGATCAGCCGTCTGGGGTCACAGAAGATAGCCCCCCGCTGAGATCTGACTGGGGAGATAAAGAAGACGAGTGATAAAGTCAGGCAGATCCGGGATGATAGAGACTTTTCTGTTCCAAAGCTTCAGTGGTTCACATGGCAGCCAAAGGAAATCTTTAAGCTTGGTGTCTGTTTGGTTTCAATGAATAGCTAAAAAAAGAAAAGGAAAAAAAAAAAAAAGGTCATTTTTGAGAAAGATGTTTTGGTCAAGAGACGAGGAAACAGTATTTGCTCACTTGCTCTTTTTTTCTTCTGGGTCACACTAATGTTTTAGATCACACTAAAATTAATTGGCCCTAATTTTAACATTAGGGCCAACATTCAGTTTTTAAACAAGAAGAGATAAAAAAAAATCTATCAAGCCAAAGTGGTTCTACATGTCAAGGTAAGTGTCTCTCTTGTGAAACTCATTAGATGAAACTTTTTACCAACTGGCATAACGACCTAACCTTGACCACATCGCTTTATTATGGAGATAGAATTGGAATGTGCTTTGTGAAATGGACAGAACTGCCTCTATAGTTTTATCTGTAGATGGGATCTGTTTTAATTATTTTTTTTTGAGCCGACCTCCCAAAATGTCCGGCCATCAATTTGTGATATTCGCTTTTAGACCACGCTGTCAATTTCCTAGAATAAAAAGTTCCCAGATTTAACGGCTCTTTCAAAAAAAATAATGTGCCGTACTGCCGGGCCATCATCCTCCTACCACAGTCCGCCATCTTGTTCGACTTTTCCGCCGGCAGTAACATCCGACTGTTTATCGCGCTCTCGAAACAACCGAAAAACCCCCCCCCCCCCCCCAAAATCGTCTTTTCCCTTAAGCGAGATTATTTTCATAATTCCAATTTGCCCAACTTTCGGGTCAATGGAAACACAGCTGGTGTGGCTGTCGTCCTCTTTGGGGCGTCCTGTGAACGCCACCTCATTATCTATCAACAACATCACACTCCTCTAAGCATCCCTCTTCAGCAAATTGCTCTTCAGCGCATCGCTGTTGTCTATCCATGTCATCTTCAGAGCCGCCGTCACCAGAACATTCCTCATTACCAGCTTCATGGCTACAATCAGTGTGACACTAATCTCCATTGTCAGAACCACGAGCGATGAGGACCATCATGCTCTCTTGCACCGTTGTCATCGGCGTCGCCTCCAGAGGCTGCACCTCAGTCTTTATTGTCTCTTGCATCGCCATCTGAACTACCATCTTTTATGTCTCTGGAGAGATTCCTTTTTTTGTTTTAAATTTGGATGAATATGCCATTTTTTACATTTTTCTATGTGCTCCAGATGGTTTTGGTACTAAACACTAATCGCCGTTGTGAGGGCTTTGCCTGCGCATGCTGACGTCCTCCTCCCACATCCTCCAAGCTTCAACACTAACTCCTTGAAATGTTTAGAAATAGGAATTTTTTGTCTCGTTTGTTTATTTATGAACGATAACTAAACTCATGCAGCTGAAGCCTGGTTTCGCCAGAGTCACGTTAAATATCGACCGCCGAATATTATCAATACTGTGGCTGCGTTTTCATTGACTATATAATTGAGCAATTTGGCATTTCAGAAATTAATTTGCTTAATGGAAACACAGTAAATTCTAAAAACTAATCTATTAAAAAAATGTTGGTGCTTGGTTAAGTGGTTTTTGCCTGTGTCCAAATTGGTTTATTCTGTGGAGCCGCATTGGAAACACTTTTTTGCGTCATATAAATAATAGGATGAACAACAGTAAGTTTAAAAAAAACATTTTTAAACAGGGTGGATTGTACTATAACGATCAATGTCTCTGATTTTCATTATTGTCCTGCATTTTTCCAATATGGGAAAACCGGAACTCTTGCATTAAATTATTGTAATAATTGATTAAAATTAATTTCACTCTTAGATTGTCTTAAAAAAATAAACATAGAAGAAAGAAAACATGACATTTAATGTTTGCACATGAGATATGGATCAAAGTGGGAAAAGTAATCATAAAATGATGGCCGGGACATGTACTGTAAGATTTTTGTTGTTTATTAAAACAGAAGTCACTGGATTTTTAATTGATGTAAAAACAATTGAACACATTAGCACAAAAGCAAACTGAGCATGAAAATATGTAGCAAAAACACGTAACATGCAACTAATAACAAAAACACAAGATTTTTGTCGTTATTAATTTGTTATGAATCACGGGCAAGCTCACACCCTGGCACATTATTTCATGTTCATGTTTGGTCTTTGTTCAAACAAGAACAAAAACCACTAACAACATTAACAAAACCAAACCATATTGTAAAGAGAAGGCTGATCAAGACTCCATATGTTCTTCTATTAACCTCCATGTGGAAGGACGGAGCTGGTAACATGTTTTATTGGAGGCTTTTGGCTCCTCTGTCAGGCAGACGACCTGGTTGACATCATATTGACCCACATCTGTTCTTGGTCTTGGCCAGTAATACTTGTTAATGCCTATTTGGCTTTAATAGGCCAAATAGGCATGTCTTCGAATGCCTATTTGGCCTATTACATAGGCATTCGAAACGTCTTCGAAACGTCACCAACATTCCTGGAATTCCTCAAGAACTTCGTCTTCTTTCTTTTTCTTTTTTGCCTGGTCTGATGGACTTTTTCTCCTCGTCTGAGGTTGAAGTCTCTGTGGCCCAATGGATCAGCGTTTCTCAACCTTTTCAGGGCCCCTCACTCCCCCCCACCAAAGAAACTGTAGGCTACTTTTCGCTATTATTTTATTAATATTACTATCACTATTATTGAATAATCACTTAATAATTTCCCAGAGAACAAATAAGCAACGTGAATAGAAATGATTTTTACAGACGTCTACGAAAAATGTAACGAACATTCAGCTTGAAATCGGTGGGCCTCACAGCAGCCAATCAGAGTGGAAAAAAATATTCTTGTTCTGTGTCATTTTCTGATGTTAGCTGCTAAATGTTGCACAAAATGACCAGATAAAAGATGTACAACAATGCCACTAACTCTGCAACATTAAAACATGAATAGAACTTCATTAATCATAACTCTTCTTCTCTTCAGTGTTTCTGACAGTTTCTGGTGGTGCAGCTCTGTGCTGCCTTTAGGAGAATAGGAGATCAGAGTATCATCCATATAACTTCACCCATGTGGCATTTATTGTGCAAACCAGAGCTTTCAATGGAAAAATAAAAGTTCCGGATCCTTTTAATGCCGTAAAAATGAGAAACAGAAACATGGATTATATCTTTATATAGACCTGCTATTGATTTATATAGATTAATAGTTTCATTGGACAGAAATTACAAAGAACAAACTGTTCTTAGTCAAATCCTAATGAGTCCAATTGAAAGTGTCATGGAGTCATCAGCCTCATTACATCAACACTGGCATGAAAAAATAATATCGAAGAAATAAATATATCAAATCTAATTAAAAACATAATTAGACTAGATGTTCTGACATCTAGTCAACAAACTCAGCACTTCAACAATATCATTTTACGTTTTATCTGAAAACAATGACTGCTTATTCTTGCCATGCAGTATTAATTATTGCTCTAAGGTCTTACCAGATTATTCCTCTGTATTCACTTTAGTTTCTTTGTTTGTTCTTGCATTTTGTTCTTCATTCCTTTCCATTTAGTTTTCTTCGATTAGTATTATCCCCTGTTGGTTTATTGTTATGTCCTCTTAGTTTCTTTCTTTTTAGTTTTATTATGTTGTTTATTGAGGTTCACCACCAGTAATCTTCACTCATCACCTGCTGCGCCGCCTCATTATCATGCGTTTCACATCATGTGTTTATTCGCCACTCGTGAAAAATCGCATATTTTTATGCCATGATGCACGTCTAGTTTGTCGCTCCGTTCTATGTTCCCTGTTCTCTGGTCTCTGAGTTTTGCACAATGTGTGTGTCAGGGATTTTTTTTTTGTTTTTTTTCGGTGTGGAGCGATCGGGAAGCGTATTGATGGAAAAAAGCAGACTGACGTAAGCTTTTTAAAACAACGTAAAAACATCCCAGTATTCTGATGATTGAAATTCAAAAGTTCTGTGTTACTACAGTTTCATACCGGATCACTTACAACACCGATGTCAACAGTATAAAGTGAGCGCCATCTATAGTGGTATCTCCTATGGAAGTTATTAGTATTTAAATCAGTTCATTTTTCAGAAGGATACACAGTGAGGGTATCATAATTTTAGTAATTACATGTTTATAAGACTGATATTCCTTTGTCCTTTTATGGAAGAGTGCAGCACTCAGACAGACAATAAAACACTTTTTAATATAAGCTGCTGCTTTGACATGATCACAGCACTGAGAAAACATATGTACAAAAACCCTTAATAAAACATAAAATATTTCAAAATCAGACACCAGACAAGAATCACAGCAACGTCATCAGCTGGTGTGACGCTGAACTGATGCGGAGAAGCGACCAGTATCATTTTGGCGGAGTTGCGCCAATAAGCTAACGAAGAGCTGCCATCAATCCAGTTGTAGCCAAGCATGTTTAAATGTTACACAATGCAGTTTTAACAAGTTTCTCAAAGTCTAAACTGATATTGTTGTGCATTTAAGAAGTAAAGTTTACCTCAGAGCCAACGCCCCCCTTTTGTAAAAATTTCCGCCACCCCTCCCTGCCGTCCTCTGAACGCCCCTCAGGGGATGGGGGAGGTACCGCCCCGTTGAGAAACGCTACTCTGGAAGGATGAAAGTATGTTGTTGGTAGCAGGTCTAAGTGAAGCGACAGCTGTGATGCGGCGAACGTCTCATTCTTCGTATGCACAAGCTTCTGAGTCAGAGTTGCACACTGTTGCACCAGCAACTTCTCAAGGTTTTTGGTTGACAAATGACATGTGAACAGGGTGCTGGCCATGCACTCAATGTTTTCATGGGTTTTGCAGACACAGAGTCTTTCTATCAATCTCGGTGGGTCGTACAACCCAAAACCCAACAACCTGCTTCTTTTGCTTCTTTCTAGTGGCTGATTTTTTTTCTTCCCAGTTCACTGTAGTATTGTTTCCTTGTTGTGTTTATAAGATCCTCTCTTCTACAATGAAACATTTAGGGGTAAAACACAACATACACAAGTTACTTATAAATTTGGACCAAACTTCTTGCTGTGTTTGTATGTTGAGTGTAGCAAGGTTGACATTTCGTGTTGGATTGTGGTTGGCTAAAGCCAAGTAGTGACAGCTAAAGTCTATATTTATAAAATTTAATTCAGAATCGTAGAAAAAAAAAAAAAAAAGAACTAGATGTGATTCCCAGGCTTTTACACTTTTATTCTCTCTGTTTACATTTTACAACCAAATCATTGTTAGCCACAGTATATTTTCTTTTTATGGGGCAGCGAAGTGTAAAAAAAAAACCCAAAACATTTTGAACATTCAAGATGTGAACAGGCTGCATAAAATTATCCTCTGAGTTTAGCATGTAAAGGTATTTGTCAAAGCCCAGAGATTTTTTTTTAGCTTTGACTCTCCAGGTGTCTGCATGGAGCTGATAGCTCCCTCAGCTGGAAACTGCAACAACAACAAAAAAACAAAACAAACAAACAACAAAACAAAAAACAAAATAAAAGCATGGCGTCTCTGTGGATTTTGACACAGAGACACCAGTTCTACCACTATCTTAAACCCCACAAGCACGTCCTCCCTCTCACTGGCCGTCCTTCCTCCCTGGGAGGGTCCAACCTGTTCAGATCTGCTTCGAATGAAGATGCATTTCTTTTCTCCTTCTTCTCTTCCTCTCTGTCGCCTACTTTGCCAGAATTAGAAAGAAAACTTGATCTTCAAAGGGTATCCTGATCTTCAAATGACAGGGAAACTGCAGCAAAAGACCAGCAGGTATATGACTGAACCTGGCTGGCATTATCTGTTAGAGTCAGAGAGCATCAGCATCACCCCAGGACAGCAAGATGAAAACCTTTTGCCTGTTCAGAGCGTGAGCTTGGTTGAAAGACCGGGGTGGGTGTTGGGGACGTGGGGGTGCTGGTGTTGGGGGGGCGCGCATGATTTCATGCGAGGAACTGCTTCAGCTGAACAGTTTTGAAATTCCAGTCTTGTTTTTTTTTTTTTAGTTTTCTCTTTCAAGGCTGTCGGATCATGAATCTTGCTCAGATGGAGTATTGCGTGCTTTCACATCGCTTTCCGTTCTTATAAACAGCGTTTTACTGCAGGTTTCAGATGCAGTGGCTATCGGATCGGTGCCGCCATGATGATTCCAAAAAGAATGCTTGTGTGTGTTTTTAATTTTTTAATTAGCTTTTTGGTGTATTATCATACAATATAGTGTATGATAATACAATATATTGAGAAACAATTTCTCTGTTGAGGTTTTAAATTTGACCCAATCCATGTTTGTGCTCTGAATGTTTTGGACAATTCACTTGACTAGACTATATTAAAAATGTACTGTGAATAGCCCACAAACCTTTTGTACGCGGTTGACCCGCTTGAAACCAAATTTACCAGCATGCTCACTAATGAATAATTTTATTCAGGATTTAATATTTAGACTCCAGTTGTCATTAGAGGCAGGATTCTGTGTTGAATGTGGATACAATTCTCATAATATTGTTTTCATTTCAGCACTTGTGCAGTTTACTTATTTAAGATATCTGGAAATGTTTGCATCCCGCTAATTAATCTAAATGACAGTGGGGTGTGGGGGAGGGACGAACACTTTCAGGTGCGGCTAAACTATGATGGATGTGTTTTACTTAAAAAGTGCTTCATCATATTTCTGCACCGCAGCAGAAGCTCGGCTGAAACCACAAACCCACAGCAAGTCTCTCCGTACAAAGTCAGTTTTCTAACTGTCAGAGGATCCGCAGAGTGCCTCATTAACTGGTGTGACTCAGAAATGTGTAAAGTCAGGAGGATTGTTAGTGTGGTGAGATGGCATCTCGGGTCACTATCTAATCCTCCTGTTCAGTCTGTGGACGTGAAAGGGAAAAATTCACAAGCACAAAAAAGAAAAGAGGAAAAAAAAACTGACGACAAAGAAGCACATGAAAAAACAGAGCTGACAGGTCAGGATGGTAGCCGTGGCGATGGTCACGTAATTGTATTCTCGGCTAGATAACAATATATTATGTAGCGCTCCACCTAGTCCTACTCTCTGCTACTCCTTGTTTTTTTGTTTTTTTTTGTTGTTTTTTTGTTTCTGAGGATTAACAGACCAGTTTTTGTAATGAACTTTTATATTGAACAATCAATCTGCCACTGAATTCATCCAGTAAAAGATTGAGACTGTAAAACTGCCCAGCCTCACTTTACAACGCAGTGCCCTGCATGGGAGGCTGCGGTCCTGGCTTCAGGGTTGCTGCTCCTGACTGACACTTTACAGGGGTCCCCCATGCTGGACCAGGAACTGCGCCGTGCAACATCGAGACTTCTGTACATTTGAAGTCTGCTCCATTGTAAAAGGAAACACCGATAATGACATTGTGGTATTGATCGTTCCATAAAGGCAAAGCTGGCAATTCGATCAACCCATCAAATACGTCTGTTGGTTTCCAAAGCTCACTGCGTCCAACTTTTTATAATTACCGCTGCCAACGAGTCCATAGACACATTAACTTGACTTGAACAAGAAGAAGCAAAAACGACTTGGGAAAACAGTCAATATTCCTGTCGTCACTCACGACTTTCCAAATGGCGCCTCAACGTGAAGAGGAGACTTTATGATCGATATGGTCATAATGAGTGTGAAGTTTGTCCATTTCTAAAACTGAAATTATTTTAAACGTAAAGCAGAATACTGGTCTTGTTTTGCCACAATTAAAGGTGATGTTAATGTTTATATGGTCGGCATTTCATTATTGTTTTACATTATAAGAATCAGAAAAGATTGTTGATTTGGATTTTGTACTTTAATTTCAAAACATTTAATAAGTTATATAAACATATACAATAACAGTCATTTTTCTCACAACATACTTCGAAAACCACTGAAGCATCGTTCCAGGCAAGTCGCCTCCTCATAAATAAGAAGAAGTCCTTCCAAGACGGAGAGATGGTGAAAGAGTTGTTTGTTGACGCAGCATTGTTCCGAGACCTTAAAAATGAGGCAGAAATGTTATCTTCGATCAAAGCTCTCCAGCTGTCAAGAAGTACTGTTGCACGGCGCAGTGAAGCCATGGCCGAGGATTTGACGCAGCAGCTTTGGAAGGACGTTGCAGATTCCAAGTGTTTCTCACTGTAATTGGACGAATATACAGAAGTGAGTGACGCAGCCCAGGTGTGCATTTTCATTCGCATGGAGTTTTCTGATATTAAGGCTTTTTTCCATGTAGCTGGATATGCAGAATACAAGCAACTCTGTGACGTTCAGGGGCTGTTAGACTTGCCATTTTTATCTGATCTAACAAAGATATTGAATGACCTTAACCTGGAGCTGCAAGGAAAAGACAAAACAGTGATCAATATGATCAGTTCAGTTAACACTTTCAAACGAAAGGTGCAACAACTCCCCTCAAAGCTGCAGCGCCGTGATCTGGCAAACTTCCAGAACTTGATGTCAGAGCTGGAGAAGCAAGGGTCGGCCTGACAGTGAACGCAGCACAGAGCAGATTGATAATTGCCTGTCAGAGTTTAACAAACGCTTTCTGCACTTTTCTTTGCTGGAGCCAGTTGCTACATTCATGTGCTATGAGGTTGATTCACTCATCCAAAACCTCAGCGCTGTTTCACCTGAGCTCTTCTGGAGTCAAAGATGAAATTTTGACACTACAAGCTAATATTGTAGTGACAACATTTCTCAACGTGATGAACTCACCCCAACAGGAGCAAATGTGCTTCCATCTTGACTGCATTTTTCTGCTCCACTTAATTATGAGTCAGCCTTTTCCCACACGAAGATCATTCAGTCAAAATACCATTGCACCATGATTGATGATCATTTGGAAATGTGCTTGAGGACGGCTGTCAGCAGCTGCTGTCCGGACTACGCAACCCGAGCTGATTCCATTCAGTACAAATTAAGTAAACTCAAGTAAAGAAAAAAAGTAAAAAATGTAGGTAGTTTGTGTTGTGTTATCCGGTTATGCAAGGTACACAAACATCCATTGTACATGTAAATAATCCTAAAGATATTAAATAAATAATTGTATATGTTTACATTTTTGTAGTAGGTAGATCATTTTGACTTGGTCATTTCATAAGTAGCTCGCAGGCTGAAAACGTGTGAGCAGCCCTGATTTAGACTATAATAAGCAGCTTAGCAGCGTCATCTTGTGCGTTCTCGTTTGGTCTTCTCTGTGCTGTACGTATCACAGCCTTATTAAACGAGCCACAGAAACCTGACCTGACTATAAAGCAAATAATTCTGGCCTGAACCGGCTGAAAATTTAGGATTGGGCTCAGGTTTGGTCATCAATTTAAACTCCAGTGGCCGACTCTTTAAAGTTGGTTGTATTGAGTGATCACTGCTGTTTAGCAATTTCTGAAATTGAACAAATCAAACATTTTTACCCAGCACCTCTGTCTTCTCTCTTCCTCAGCCAAGCGCTTGCTTTGACCCTTTAGTCATTATAGCTCCGTCCGGACAGCCAAACGCTCTATGCTGTCACCGTTTCATTGATTGATTGTTTTCACTATTTGACATGTTTGAAATAAATTGGCAGGCAGGACTTCTGACTCATTTCTCATATGGTTTATTTTCAGCTCTAATGATCAATCAGTGTTAAGTTGACTTTGCTAGATGTTGTTGCACATTTGTCATGTAGTTTTTGATTTCGTAAGCAGCGTTTTTATTGAAATTACATGCTTTCTTCTTCAGTTAAGAATTTTCAAATTAGTGTTCATGTTCATCTTATTACCATGACTCAGATAAACATTTCTCATTAAATACAAAAAAACACACAGTATATATCAGTTATGGCTTTGAAGTAGAAACTGTGCATATCAGTTTGTTTTATTGTCGGGACTCTGGAAATGTACTTGTCTCCGACTTGGTAATTTTGATCAAATCTGAGCAATCTGAATTTGCTTTCACATCTTTGTTCGTTAATGGATTCGGATGCTGACGATACCGGCCATTCATAAGCCCGATATTAAAACGGATACCGAGCTGAGCGTCTACTGAAAACAAGAAGGCGAGGAGGAAAAATTATCTTCTTCCACAGCTCATTGTTTCCTTGATAGTGTCTTTTGTTCACCAGGCCAGTTGAAAGGAAAACCACTCCTGACACAAAGTGATACAATTTCAGCTTTGATTGCATTGTTAGAAGTGGGAAGGGGGGAAGGGGGGGGGACAAACATAACAAAACAAGTAGTTAGCCTTGATGGGCGTCCTCCACTGACTCTTTAAAGACTCCATGCTGCCATTGAAAGCCTGCTGTGCTGTGGCACAAGAACACTTGAGGAAGCAGGGACTATCGGGGCTGAACAGAAATGGGCCCATTTGCAGTGTACTCCATGTGAAATTAGGCCAGAAACAGAGGCATTTTTCTCAGCTGGGAGCAGTTCAAGAGATGTACTTTGGGACAATTTCAAGCAAATGTGCCATTTGCAGTATTTTAGCAACTACTTGAACTGTCATTTGCATTACAGATAGAAACACTGGAGCCATCTCCCTACATCTGCTGCTGCTGTTGGCACTTTAAAACTAGCACAGTTAGCATGCAACCAACATCCGCAGATCAATTTATTAAACAATTCCGTTCAATTATTTTGTATGTATTCAAATGTGATGGATGATGCCATACTGCGTGCTTTATAAATTGCTCCTTTACTGCGATATTGCGCACTCACATAGGCGCATTTAAATCAGAACGTTTCCACAGTTCCTCGTCACAAAGTTGCCAACTGCCCATGTTCAATTCGACTGGATTTTAAAGAACCACGCAAAGAACTTGAAAATTCAGCGATGTTGTTAAAGATTTATTTTAAATATAATACTGATGGAAAGACTGGAATTTCTGTAAAAGGACAGAACAGGTTTCCTGGCCATTGCGTTCCTGTGCAATTCCACTCGATGAAAATGTCGCTTCATCTGGGCTTCCTCACATTCACTTGGGCTCCTCTGGTAGAATTTCTGCTGGGCCAATCAGCAAAGAGAACAAGAAGTTGTGAACAAATTTGTTCAGTCTGTGTTGGCCACTTTTCTAAATATTGAATTAACAGCCGTCTCGTTTGACTTGGTATTTCTCTCTTCGCAGTGGAGGGTAGTTGTTCACAGTGCAGGCAACTTCTGGTAAGCTTCATAGCATCAAACTGTCACATTATGCACATCAGGGACAAACATTAGCAATTGGGTAACATTTAAACCATCAACAGACGGTGAAACAGTTGTTTTTCAATAGCCGAGAGTTCAGACCATATATATGAAGCAAAGCGTAGAACAAAGTGTTGGATTTTACCAGCCTGGTAAACAGAGTAGCCAATTGTTCCAATTGCCTTGCGAATTTTGAGCAAACTTTTGAAATGTCACCAAAAGAAAAGAGAAAAAAACTGAATCTGAAAGGCCTCAGAGTGAAAGCCACGAACCTTTTCAGGATCGAAGGAGATTCGACCACGTCCAAGAAGTTTCTCTTCACGCTGTATATCCTGGCAGCTTTTTGAACAAACCAAGGATGTGGGTTTGTCTCATTCCTGAGTCTCTGGCAGACTCGGTTCAACTGGAGGTAGCCTAAGGTCACACACAAATAGGCAGCGATCAAATGATTCATCCAACAGTAAGGTAAAACTGTGTAAGGTGGGGGCACAGAAACAGGGTTGACGTCCAGAGATCAGAAGCCTGGCACAAGTCAGAGGAGGGCACTAAAACGTGCTCATAATGAGGAGATCAAACGAAGAAGAAAAGCCGGGACATCTACTGGCAGGAGCTGTTATTCATCTGGCAGAGACTGGAAGGCTGGAGGGCGATG
Organism: Poeciliopsis turneri; assembly: GCA_922788865.1. Classification (NCBI taxonomy): domain Eukaryota; kingdom Metazoa; phylum Chordata; class Actinopteri; order Cyprinodontiformes; family Poeciliidae; genus Poeciliopsis; species Poeciliopsis turneri. Next base: position 1,996,878 of record CAKLNU010001107.1, on the reverse strand, counting down.
AAATGGACAAGATAACAGGTGAGTGAAATTGAGCGGAGAACAGGCAGATATTAAACCAACGCACAACTCAGTTCATTAATACAGTTCCAATTCACATCAAATGCCATCATGTGCACTTCACAAAAAACAGACGATTATTCAAGTTGAAAGTTCTTCAAGTTTAGAGGAATGCATCCTCAGGGTAAGATCTTCACTGTTAGAGAGAACCATAAATATTGTCACATTTCTATTACTATTATTATCTTTTAATGTTTCCCATGGAAATATTACATATCCATTATCCTTTTCCTTTTTTTATTTGTGGGATTAATACCAGCCTTCACATATAACAGCTTTTCATGATTTCTTAATAATTTAAGTTTGACACTTTTAAGTGTCATTAGAAAAAATTGTTGCGATTTTAGTTTTTGCACTAAGCTTTCCAGTTGAAATCCTCCACCTTTATGTGTTCATTATTACCTTATTACCAGCTGTTTTTTTTTGTTTTTTTGATTAACTCCCCATGCGTATTTAGGTTCACCTGAGTCTCTTTGTTTTTGTGGTATTCTCTGAGTACAGCTGTGATTCCAAAGTGAGTCATTTACCGTTGGCCTCTCGTGACAAATATACTCCCCTTGAATTCAAATTGCTAAATCCACCTTACATTGCTAGAGTGGAAATCATTCGAAAGATATTTTAAAGGCATCTATAATGCAGTATGTGAAAACACACTTCAAAACCAAAATTTAATTTCAAAAGCGTCTCAAAGAATTCCAGAAGCAACACAGATTGCACAATTTTATTTCTCAAGAGGTTAAAAACAATAAATATCTCTGGTGTTGCGCTTGTTGAATAAATGTCTGGAGAAATTGAATAAATTTAGCAGAAAAAGGGTTTTTGAATTGAAAATGTTGCTTTTTTTTTATTAAATAGTTTTTATTAAAATGTGATTAGTTGCAATTAATTCAGTAGACCCTGCAATTAACTCGATTAAAAATTTGACAGAGTGCCACCACTAACTAATAAACAACATTTTAAAACCAAACAGAAGGACTTTCAAATAATACATTTTTTCTGTATCACTTATGGATCTCTTGTTTGTCTGAAAAAAAGACTGGTCTGATTTAAAAAAAAAAAAAACTAACTAAAAAAATTCCAGCATTCATTTAGACAATAATACTGTAACAAATGGAGGACAGCAGCTTGAAGAAAGAAACTGAATTATAAGCAGTAGCGAAATAACAATAGCATCCTGAATGTTTCCATTTCTCTGATTATCATTTGTTTCAAAAGAATTTTATTCGGTACCGTCAAGAATCAGATCTGCAACAAAGCAAAGGTGTTGAGTTTGGGTCAGAGCATGTCCTCCGGTGGTCCAGCAATAATAAAAAAGTTGATATTTTATCTGCTCGCATTTATTGATACCCAACCTAAAACCGGGAACGTCAGAGGCCCTGCCGGAAAATGTCAGGCGACTTTGTTTGGAGTAGACACGCACCACCGACGACGAGCAAAGTTGGCAGTAATTGGGAAAACTGCCCGGCAACCCTCACCCCACGAAGCCCCATCGATTTTCTGTTTATTCACGTTTCTGTTGCTGAAATTCAGCAGCTCTCCCAGAATGCCTGCGCTCCTCCGGGGAGCCGCTGCTCTGAAGGAAGCAAGGCGCACGAGCTGGTGCCTGCTTTTAGCATGTCTACATACGTCTTGCTCTTTGTGTCTGGGAGGGAAACGCCTCCCGTTGGACACCAGCTGCTGCACGAAAGGAAGTGGCTCCTACTGACATCCATCTTATCTCTGATTCATTATCATCTTTTCATGAGCTAAAGGTTGCTGTGTGGTGATTCTGTGTGCATTTCTCCACCGAATATTCCCTCAAGGCTCTGAAAAAACCTTCCCTCCCTCTGTCTGCCAACTCTAAACACGTTTACTTTAAAATGATGCATTTCTCTCTGCCTTTCTGTTGGAGTGGACCCTCCATCACCTGCACTAAAGTTACACACACACACACACGCGCCTGCATGCCCACAAGTGTGTAAAAGGCATAAAGAAATGCTAACGCAAACAGACACACAAATGCAGAACACGCATACCGGTGCCGCAAAGCGTCAGGCTGAGAGATTGAAGTGGACGGGTCAAACTGTCCTGGGGCAGCAGGTCTTTACCTTTATTTCAGGCGGCTCGTTACTTCACTGAGGCCAAAGTCAGTCGACTCCAGCTGATGCTGAAAGACTGCAGGGTCAGATCTGTAAAATAAATAAATAAATAAATAACAGCAGATGCAGACGTGCCTATTAACGGTCCGGATTCATGTTTTGATACCTTACAAGTACAAACCTGTGTTTGTGCTTTAAGCTTCAGAATTTTTGTGTTTATTGATCTATTCATTGTCATTTCGAACTGATGTGAAATAGACTTTTTTCCCCACCCAAACAAGCAGTTTATGACAACTGTCAGTAAATCGCGGTACTCCATTCTCCTCCTGGCGGCGCATACGCTAACCCGCAAAATGGCGACAGCAGAAGTCAGGAGAAAACATAATATGTTGGTTGTGCAATGATAATTGAAGCACTGAGACCCTCCTGCTGACTCTCATTGGTTGTTTTTGAACAGGAGTTGTGCATTTTTTCAGACATGCCTGTCTGAAGAGAGCAGGTCACAAACCTTGCCGCTTGTCAAAACCTAAGGGAGCCGAATGAAGACTAACCAATGGAACTAAACAAAAAGACAGAAATGAATTTGGCAATACATTTTAAATAATAATAAATAGAGAAATATGTAGAAAATAGCAAACTAGTAAACCCAAATAACCCACAAGGAAAGTGAAACCAGAGCACAAAGACGTTGAAGAGCGAATATTTCGATTTACGAAACGATGAAACCAGTATGAGGATGGCTGCACAGAAAAATCCTGGGAAACTACAGAGGAATTTGTTTAATGAATAAAGTTTAAAATGACCCATGTCTCTCCTTTCCCAGCACTGTTTAACGTCAAAAATTGGATTTCCTTTCTGTGAAAATAGTTTTTGGCCACATCTCATTAGAATTATTTTAGCTCAGCTTACCGAACACCACGTCGAACCATTTGGACTCGCATGCATTTCTAAGTTTCCGACTGCCAGCGAGACACACTGAGGACTCCTCCATTTTAATGTTTCAGCTCTCAGCTACGCAGCTCTGTAATTTTCCCAACCAGCGTGGCCAGGGGAGCTTAAGCTCTAAATTGCTGTCTGGAGATGCTCAGTGGTTCTGAGAAAAGCAACCTCCTTAAATGTTCTTGTGCATCCTAGTGCATATTTAATCCCTGATTAATCAGTGCGGTTGGTGGGGCGTGAAAGATTAGTCCGACCCTTTTGTCGGCCGTACCTGGAAGATCAATGTCCGTCCGTTTTATTGAAGGGGCTCGGTAACATGTGACCAAGCATTTAGCTTTGCTTTGTTGTACAATACAGAAATAATCTAATCATTAAGCTCAAATTGAGCTCTTTCAAGCTACACAACAGACATAAAATCACAGAACGGGAAACAATAATTAACAGAGAAATATGGTGAACTAGTAAATGAACAGATGTGACAAAAATCAGACAGTAAGGGCACATTCACACCAGCCATGGTAAGGCCACTTTAATCGAACTCTAATTAGTTTCTCTAGAAACTCAGGACCAACCAAACTCTGATTCAGACCAAAGAAAGTAAACTCTGTTCCACCCAAAACCTTCAGTCTGGGATTAGTTGAAGTAAACCTTCCCCTGGTTGAACTGCATGTATGAACGTCAGGTGGACCAGACACGGCTCCAAAAACAGGAAGCAAAATATGATGCAAGGCATTCTGGATAAATACAAGCAAGAGCCTAATGCTAGTGGCTCGAGGCCTTTTACCGGAGATAAGAGATATCCTGCAACTGTTAAAATGTTACTCTACTCTGATTTTATTTGATTTCTTCACATTTTGGAAAGAATTATTTGGTCTTAATCTCAGTTCAACTGTTGCTGCGAGGAAGAGAAGCATTGCCAGTGCATAATCATGTGTTGTTGGTCCCTTTATTTCTTATTTACCTTAAGATTGTCTCATTTCTGTAAGTGTTCAGGTCGTTGTTGAAGAAACTCATAGAGAAGTTAAGGTTTCGCCATCGGTGTGGAACAATGTGATTGGAAGCGCTGCAAGTACGCGGGGTCAGGGGTCACTTCTCCCACCAACTGAATATTCATCAGTATCACCTTTGCACCCTCCAGTGATGATTTTGACCTCTGGTGTGATTAAAATATGAATGAGCTCTTTTTAAAGTCTAAACTCTCAGGGAGTCCACGTTCAAACAGAGTTCTTTCATGTTAAATTCATGAACCACTTAGAGATCTGTCCTGCTGAAACCACTTATTCCTTCAAGCTCCTCTATTCTCTGCATCCCGCTCCGGAGGCGAATCACATTCAGACTTAATATTAACATTTTTTTTGACAACAGAAGCAGGCATTGTCAGTGTTTGTTCACAACATATCTACTTAGGGTTAGGTATAACTCTGGGATTTGACGCCGCTAAAAACCACATTGGCGTTCCAGCGATAGCACCTCCAGTGCCCCTGCAGCATTGTGCTCCGGCCCAGTTGTGCAGCCAACCAACCTGTGGTTCTGACCCATTTTCCAGTCTCATCCGTCATGCCGAGAATCCCGGCGACTCTGATTAATTTCCCATGAATTCCATTTATTCCTCCCAGGCCGTTAAGTCATCATCGCAGACTTACCTGCTCCACCGTGCTGTGGGCGCGCAGGCTGGCTGCATTTGAATATTTCATTATGGCACGATAATACCTTAAATATGCCACAAGATATGATTTATACAGGGTCACCGAAGACATCCACACGTTCCTGTGCCTTGGTGTAATCGCCGCGGGTTATGATCAGTGACCCGACGTATGAATGTAACTTCATATGATAAATTAGGAAAGGGGAGACTCTGGGAATGCGGCTCTTTCTTTTTTTTTCCCAGACAGATGCTCACGCAGAGAGGAACTACGCTCCTATGGAAACCTGTAGCATTTACATCTGTTTGGAGGATGTAGGAAGCAAATCTTGAATTCATTTTCTTTCCTTCCTCAGACTGATTAGTGGGTTTTTTCAGGGGGGGAGGAGGATAATACAGCTTTTAAGGAGCTACATTTAGACTCCACGAAGTGAACAGTGAACAACATTTCACCCAGCGGTTAGCCCAGCTTATCAGCACCACAACTTAGAGTTCAACAGCAACCAGCTGTGGGAAGCAATCAAGCTCAGTGTATCTGAATGTTCTTTATTTTTAAATGATAGGGAGGAAAGATGGGAAATTAAAGGCTATTCAGCAAAGTCATTTTACATGACACCATGGAGGTGGCTGGGATTTTTCTTTTTTAAAAATCTTTAAACCAAAAACATATTTTTTCCTTCGCTCACTGTTACAGTTGAATCCAGAAGTTTACATACCCTGAATAAAAGGACACACCTCATTTTCTCTTTTCGCAAAGTAAAATCAGATCAACACGTCTCATAATTCAGAATTACCAAGATTATTTCTATTGGCGAAATGTCACAATAAGGAGAGAAGAAGAGCATGTCAAAAGGCTTATTTATGAACGAGATCAAAATCAGAAGTTTACATACAGAATGGTTCCAGATGTTCCAAATGTTTAGAACTGAGATGCTATTTTAAAATGGAATTATTTTGCTTATTTTTAAATAGAAATTAACCTCATGTGGGTCAAGAGAAGCAACTTTGTCGTCCATTGCTGTTATTTTCAGGTGCAGCTCGTGCTTCAATTCATGGGTGTACCAGAAACACAAACATAACATTAAAGATTGGACTTTTGTTTAAAAAAAATAAATAAATAATAATAATAATGATGAAGACTGTATTAACATTTTTACCCTGTTGAAATTTGTTCAATAAATTAATCAAAATGAAATGAAAGTCCGGCCTACTTTTTTTTATATATATATATATAATTTGTTAAAAACATAATTCCTTAAGACATAACTCAACAACAGCTGTGTTTCCATTGGAAGTGTGCACAAATCTTTGTGCTCTGCTAATGCCAAAAAGTAAAAAAAAAAAAAAAAAAAAAAAAAAGGGCAATTGTGGTGTCCGTTAAATAAGAACATGTTAAAATCACACATCAATAAGCTTGTTCATGCAGTATGTTATTAAAACTCAATGGAGAGACAGATGTAAACAGTTACATGAGCTATGATCATAATTCAGCCATGGTGCTGGTGTTGGAGCACGAAGCCCGTTATACTTAGTAGAGGTTACAAATGCTGTAGGAAAATTGTAGTCTGTGACTTTAGAGAAGGCTTATGGAGCCAGCTGCTAAAGAACCCATCGTCCTTCTAATATTTCCTGTCTTCATCATTTTCGTCAGTAGTAACATCCGACTGTTGATCACATACAAGCCGCCTCATCCTGGCCTGACTAACACTTAATGAATTTGCTCATTGTAAAAGCTAATGCAGAAACCAAGTGACCAAATTAGAGTTCAGTGACACTTTTCCATGGCAAACCTCTTCAGTCGAATAATTTTTATTACATTTTTTCTGAGGGGAAAACTCCCCCCCCCAAAAAAAATAATAGTGGTGCCGATATTTGGTTTGACACATTGGCAGCTTGATTATGAAACAGCCTTAGCATCAGAATGAACAATTCCCTTGTGATTTTGCTTCGAAATGCACCATGATACATCTGTTTATTGCTACTCTGAAAATCAGTAGAGCACGGCGAGAGGAGAGAGTAATTACAAATGCAGATCCCCAGTAAGTGTCTGGAAGGTATGTTAAAAGGTCCTTGAAATGATATAATTTAGGCCTAGCTTGATTACATATAAAAGGGAGATGAGGAGGAAAGACTCCTGATTTATTCAAGCAAACAAATAAAAAGCCCTGGAAGCATGTGAAAAGCGAGCATCTGCATCACTGTTTCGCTTCAACCAGAACTTGAAAATAAAAAATAATAATAATAAGAAGAAGAAAAAAAAAAACAAACAAAAAAAACTCATTTGATTTGTCCGCCTGAAGTCTAGCCCGTGATCTTTCTCCAAACATTTACAATTCCTCATTAAAATCTTATTTTCACTGCATGAACATTATCTTTTTTATTAGAATCATTTCTTATTAATGAAGCCAAGAACTGAGATTTAGTGTGCCCACTGAGCCACATTATCCATGTTTTATTAGCAGGCCCTCTAACATTAGCCAAGATTAATGTGGAGAGGAAGTCGCTGATTGAACTGCACTCCAACCGGTCAGATGTCACCCGCAACCTCTTCAAATACCTCTTAGAGGCTGGATTAAGAGAAATCTATGACACTTGGGCGTGATTTCAAGAGTTTCTAAAATACAATATATAAAGGTCAAGAAACATTTGAACTCCTTTTCCCTTAACTTTGGATTTAAAGATCTTTTGAAAGCAAGCCTTGCGGGTCTCTGTTCCCTTTCATAAAGCTGATGAATTTGTTTATGGGTTTTGTAATTCTTTGAACATTCCAAAATTACTCTTAATGACATAGCTAAAAATGCTGAAGTACCAACAGTTCTTTTTTTATGTAGGTATAATCACAAAATACTTTTTAGTATAATTTAACAATTGCATTTAATTTCCATAATGAACTGATAAAATATAAGCGGCTGTGTCGTTGTTCGAACAAAGGTTCTGGACGAAGGATGAGAATCGGTGCTTCCTGGAGGCGTCGGCTCTGTTAGAGTTTACATTTTTATCCATTTGCTAATGTTTGTCCATGATGTGTGTAACGTTTCTATGACGCTATGAATCTTACCAGAAATTGTCTGCACTGTAAACAACCATCCCGGACTATGAACAGAAAACTCCTGATCTGAACAAGATGGCGGTTATTGTGTATTCAACATTTGGAATCGAAGCCAACGCTCATTCATTCCTCCGTTGCCATTTCTAAAACTACAGGCGGATCACAATTCTAAAATAGCGCAAATAATGCCATCGTTCACAAATCCTCCTTGTGTTTGCGGATTGGCCCGCTAAAAATGCTTCTAGAGGCAATCCAACGAGAAAGCCCAGACTGTGCTGTGAAGCGAGATTTGAATTGAGTGTGATTGTATAGGCACAGTTAGTTGTTGTTTGCGGATGTAACTTGTGCTCCAAATATACAAACATACCTGAAACACAATCCAAAGGTTCCTCCTTGGGATTTTGTATGTAAAAAAAGAAAAACACAATTTATTGTGTTAAAATGTTTAACAGAAAATCTACGAAGATGTAGATTGTATAAGATTGTATAAGTCCCAACCCAACTATTTGATTTCAAATTTGATAAATGTTGATATTTGTCTCCAAACAGACAACGTGATATGTCTTTTCATGGACTGCCAGTGTGTGTGAGAAGGTCATCTTGTATACCTGGCACCTGATGCACTGGGACAAATGGAGTGCAAGCATTCCACTCTGATGCATAAATGGCACACAGCCATATTGTCACCAATGCCAACCTGACATTTAAAATAATAGTAATAAAAAAAACCTTGGTTTGAGCTTTCATTTACCTAATTAACCAAATTCACTTACAGCAGAGGAAGCAAGCCAGGTGTTCTGTTACTACATGTCAGAATAACAGCTTCTCCCCTCACGCTCAGCAAGAGGTGTCCAGTTCAAACATGTGGAAAAGATGGATCTCCTTGACCCACTTGGAGCACACCGCCTGTGCGTACGACTGAAGAAATCAGTGTGACCTTTGCTGCAGTGCTACACTTGGAGATAATGATTCTCTGCAGAGACACTGAAGTGTAAATGAGGGCTGCTTTTCAGTTTGCTATAGAGCATAATCAAGGCTCTGCTCCGGCACCTCAGGATGGAAATTAGCCGGAATGAGGCGGTGAACTGTGAAGGGCCGGGACATCACGAGGACAAAGCTCACTCATACACATTCACAAACTCACTGATACGTTCCCCATGTGCTCGGGCACGCTCTAGGTATTTGCTCGGCAAGGCACCTGTGTTCAGCCCATATGTGTTCAGCAGCAAATTTGGTTTAAAGAAAATGTAGACATCTGGTTCGGTTTGGGAAAAAAAGTACCAACGGGCATTTGAAAGGTGAAAAGCCGCTCACATGAAGGCTTCTGTTGATCTCTAAATGTGGATAAAAAGTTGTTGGAGTTGATGAAATAAGATAACCAAGCATATTTCATCAACTGCTTAATCTGCTTTAATCAACTCGAGTTCGTTTGCTCAGAAAGTAGGGAGGTGTGAATGCGCAATCGAAGAAACCGGACGCTGGTTCACCAGAAACCTTGGACTGGGTCCAGTTGAAATGAACTCTGAAGCTGTTTGTAATGATATGTTAGCACCATGCAGACCGTAGACCGCTCCAAAAACAGGAAGCAGGCTGTAGGGAATTCTGGGTAAATACTATGTAGGTAAATGTGTGAGTGTTGCGCTAGTGGAAGAAAAAATGGATTGCGGTTTTTACCAAACAAAAGAGACATCCTGGGTGGACCGAGCCCCACCTGGGAGGACAAACCTCCTCCTTGAAGGCAGGGCAAGGTTCACCCAGGCATTTCACACAGCTGAATGGTTGCCAGGGGAGACCAAGGGATTTCTCAAACATGGATGAAAAAAATCGAAGCAACACTGATGGTTGATGAGGTAATAACATCATGGCATGATGTAAAGCTCATAAAAGTTGATTTTAAATTTTATTCTTAATGATCTTAAAAGGTCTTAAATTTAACTTATAGAAAACCTGACCTTTGACCGCTGAGATGGGCACCAGCACCCTTGTGACCCCACTGGGGATAAGAGTGTAAGATGATGAATGGATGAAATCTGAGGTTTCTAAATCTTCACCTTGACTCAAACAGACAATGTTTTCTTGATAACGTGGCTAAAATAAATAACATAAAGTTATGGTTGAGTTTATTGTAATGTACTTTACTGGCCCATATAAACATTATTTATAGAGTTTCAGTGGATGTATCATCTAATTAATAAGATATATTTTTTCATTTTAGACCTTCCAGGAACTGAGGCAGGTATGGAGATGAACCACCACCATGACGATCCTGTAATCGAGTGATCTTGAATCTACATTCGTTCGTCTTGGCTCTCTTGGACCAAGGGCTCATGAAATGGGTAGAAGGTGTAGTTCTTGTGTCCTCCCCCAGTCTAGGGCTGTTGTTAGTGTGTGTGCATGTTTATGAGTGTAAGTGTGTGTTTCGCGTGTCTGTCCGTAACATTTCTAACAGAAGGTTCTAAAAATCAATAAAGAATTTGAGCATCAGCAACAACTTTTACGTTCCACCTTCCGTCTTGCAGGTGTTTTCATCCCAGCAGTAAAGAGACTGACAGAGTTGCTTCTTGTCACGACCAATCAGCATGGCTGATAAAATAAATGCTGTCCGCCCCACCCAAAAGAATTATAAAACATATTTCCAAAGTCAATTTAGAATGTCTTTTTTAAGTATTAAAAGTACCATAAATACTGTTTTTTTCTTTTAACCATGCTAATAATTTAAGTCAAAATATGTTTTCTTAACATGGTTTTATGCACATTATTTCTTTTTTTTTTTTTTCACTTTCAATCTGTAGTATAATAAGTATCTTTGAATAATTTCTCCCTTGCAATTATTTATTCTTGCACCTTTTTTTTAAATTATTTTCTCGTGAACGTTGGTAAATAAATGCACATTTTATTATTTTAAAAAATATTAAAAATTTAAAATTGTCATTGTAAATTATGTAAGTAATCAGCTCAATGAGGTATTTCAGTGAACACTTTTGATTAATACTGTACCTTAATAGAATAAACGTATCGCAACTCCAGCTTCCTCCCACAGTCCAAAACATGACTGTCAGGTTAATTGGTCTCTCTAAATTCTCTAGGTGTGTGTGTGCGTGTGTGTGTTTATGGTTGTTTGTCCCGTCTGCCTCTGCGTTGCCGAGCGACGGACAGGCGACCTGTCCAGGGTGAACCCCGCCTCTCGCCCGAAACGTTTGCTGGAGATGGACACCAGTACCTCCCCTGACCCCACTAGGGACAAGGGTGTTAGAAAATAGATGGAAATGTATCGCAAACACATTGTTTAGCAAAATGGAGAAAAGACACAAAACAAACTGCTAATAAAGGTGTGTTTATTTAAAACCACGACTCGTGAAAAAAGCAACATTTTGCATAAAAAAATCTCAGTAAAAACAATAAAGTAACGTAAAGTAAAACACTGCAGAAAAAGAAATAAATGATAAAATGGTTGTTCTGAACTCCTTCAGCTTAATGTTACATGGGGTTGTTTAAGCCAATCAGACATAAACAGCAATACATCCTGTTCAGTATCACAAAGTGGAGGAAAGAGATAATTATAAATAAAAATAATAAACTACTAAATAACTCTGTTTCCTCATGTTTCTACGCACTGAGATGATAATGGGCAGGTTTCTTGCTCCTTCTGCTAGCATAACAGCCGTTATCCAGTCGTCAACTGATGCATAGAAATGTTATGGCCAGCTCTTCATACAACTAAAACATTTCTAAACATCACAAAAATAATAATCATAACTAATTCATTCACCATAAATATTAGATAAATAGTAAGATATGGTAAAATACTTGTTCTTTAAATGCAATGTTTCACATAAACTGAACATTTCTGAGATTTATTTAGCACTAGTTAAAGTTAAGAATCTTTGAAACAGGAAATATAATCAGGTGGATCTCAGTTTTAACCTTCATCTATGTTTGTTGAAACAATGCATGCTTACATCTTCATACTTCGGATGTCATATACTGAAGTTCTTCTGCGGGTGGGCTAGCATCTGGAGTCAAAGATCTCTGCCTTTTACGGTACATAAAAACAGCAAAAACAGCAGCAAAAACAAAAACAACAACAACAGCAGCAACAGCTAAAACAACTATTAGCCCGGTGTTGTTCCCTTCATCCGTCTTTGCTTTCTCATCGTGTCCTCCGTCCTTGTTCCCTGTAGAGCAGAAGCCATTGGTGTATTTAGTATTTTATCTAGTGTCATAATCAAAATCATCAACTATACATCAAATTCATTGATCAATGTTCCAGGTAGTCAAAGGCAACTCTATAAACAGTTGGGGGTTCATTCTTGATTTAAAGGATCTCAGATTTGTGGAACACAGAAGCTTAACTTTGCTTTTCTATATTTGATTCTGTTTCTGGGAATGCTGAGCAGACTATTTATAAACTAACAACAGCATTTTGAAGTTTATTCTCTGAGCTACAGTGGGCCTGTGGAAGGATATTAGAACTGGCTGATGTGATCTATATTCATGGTTTTTGGAAGACAGAAGGGCGACTTTTTAACCGTCTTTATGTGACTCTGTAATAACATTGTTTTGTTGTGCAGCCCACAGTTCCTGGAAGTGTGTGGGCCTCTGTCCGCCCCACTAACATCTGATCTGAGATGGGTTTTTTAAGCTAACATTAATATCCAGGAAGCTGGAGGTTCTGATCCAAAAACAGACTCGCCTGGTTCCACTGTGACGTTAACGGTGCTGATTAGCTCTTTGCTCTTCTTGTTGCCATCTTCATAAATGACCCAGCATGTGTACGTCCCTGTATCGTTGGTCGTCACATTGAACAGACTCAAGGTCGGGTCTCCATGATCCACAGCCTTCAGGTCAACTCTGTTCTTAAAGAATTTAGACTGGTAGTCTGGATCAAACTGCTCATCCCTGTACAAAAGAACATAATAATCTTTCCCCAGCTGAGGGGTGCTCCACTTTACAGCCACAACATGTTGGATCTCAGCATCTCCACACGGCAGAGTGACATTTTTTCCAGGTTTGGCAGTTATGTTTCTCTGACCTGCAGGGCAAGAAACAACACACACATAAAGACGAATTCAGAAATCTGAAACAAAAGTTATTCATTCATTTCAACTATAATCAACTGGATTTTTTTGCATTTGACATCCAGGTTATGTCAGTGAACCTGATTCAGATGAAAAACAAAGGTGGATCCTGGAAAAAAATATTACCATCTACTCAGGTAAAAGTAGCAGTAGTCATATTACTCAATGTTATGTGTTAATCCATAACTCAAAATTAGTTGAGTTCATAACTAATTACGAGAAGAAGTACAGTACAGGAAAATTACTCCTATAAATACTTTTTTCCCCAAAATGTTATTCAAGTAAATGGAACCAATACTACCACGTCTGGATAACAGCAAAATGAATAGATTATTCTTAACAACCTCAACATGATATATTGTAATGGATTAACCAGTTATTATGTAGCTAACATCTGCATCCTACTGGAATCACTGTTTGATTGGAAAAATAAACAAAAACGTGTCGAGTTCTTCTTCTTTTGACAATTTTCTGCCATAATTCTAACACACAGGTATCGGCTTGCCGCTCTACCCGAAACATGCTACGACATGTTAGCACAGAACTAAGCAGCTACAACAGCTGAACAAAGGGCTGGTGACAGACAGCACAGCTTTTGTCATCATTTTTGATTGATGCCGAATGATTCAACAAAAAGTTACACAACGGAAATATTGTTAAATCTCCCATACCTGAAGAAGCAACCATGAGGGCAAAAAGAATAGCGAGGAGAAGTTTCAGAGCCATTTCCAAAGCGTGATCAAAGATGGCGGAGAAGAGAGCATGCTTGGCAAGGAAGTATAGGTCTGTTCCACGTGATCATAGATGACGTGATCATAGATGACGTGATCATCACGTGATCACAGATCCCGTGGAACTATCGTGAATATACAAATATATATACAAATATAATTGGTTTGCCACTCAAAGCAGAGAATCAATCTACCAACTTCTAACTATACCTCCTTTAAAAGCCACCAGACATCATTAGGCTTAAACTGGAACAGAAAAACAGTGTGTATGTCTCGGATCTGCTCTTTATGAACATCACTTCTAAACACACTTGAGTTGTAACTGAGTTTATTTCCTCTGAGTTAATGTTTTCTTCACCTGATCTGATGTAAGCACATCAGCATCAGGTTTAATCTGAAGTATCACAAAATCAGCAGAAAAACGAGCCGATCTGCCTCTAATTCTAATCTTTTCACGCCAACATCTCTGAAACTGGGATGGACCAGCAAACAGGAAACTACCAATATTTAAACAGGTGAACTAGTCGCCAGAAACAGCTCTGGATTAATGCTCTGACTAGTTATTATAGTAAACACAGTTAAGCCCAAAATAATTCACACACACACGCATCAACCTCATCTTTAGCTTCCCCCGTCAGACCCATGTCAAGGTTCTGACTGGACCGCTCCAAAACATTAACTTTACCACCTGTCAGAAGAAATATGTTGGTAGAAACCATGTAATTTAAGCCTAAATCTGCCAGGAGCATAAATCATTTTGTACTGGAACTACCTCAAGGTTATATGATATAGAAAGGAAAAGTTTAATCAGTTTAATTGCTGTAAATGTAAAAAAGTATCTCTTTCTCTTACCTCTGTCAGAGAAAACTTCCACCTAGATCCACCAGCCTGCCAAAAGGTTAACTGACGACAAACCTGTCTGATGTCTAAACCTGTCAGACAAGGAAGCTGGTCCCAATGATCACATGACTCTGCCTTCATTATGTAAAACCTGAAAGACTGGATGGAGTGGTTTCTAGGTGAATGTCTCATATTTAAAAATACAGAAAGATAAAGAAAAATATAAATAAGACTGCAATAAGTGCAATATTTCCTGCCAGTCATCTCAGAAAGTGATGTGGAGATTCTCCAAAAATCAGTTTGTGACCTTGAGCCCCAGAAAACTTGGGTCATGCAAGAGAGCAATGATGAAAACAATGTTTGGACCGGCTATCTGCCGTACCAGGCAAAGACTGCCAAAAATGTTTATTACAAATATGTTTTATGATTGGTTTTCACCCAATTGAATGACATTGGGTGTCTAATCCAATAAAACCTCTGTCCTCCTCTCCCCTCTCCTCCGACCGAGTTTTTAAGTTTTGCCGTATGAGTTGAATGGAGGTGAAGGGACGTGAGTTGAGGTGTGAGAGGGCAGAAAAGCTGTGAGGAAAAAAGGTTAATCAGCTTCTAAGGCTACATTCACTGAGCAGATCTTGATGCTCAAATCAAATTTTTTGCTGAACTCTGATTTTTCTTTGTGTGTTTGTGTGTGTGTGTGTGTGTGTGTTTGTTGACACTACTAATCAAATCCAACCACAATCAGACTTCTGCGTGAACGACTTTCAATCGCAAAGCAACGCGCGTGCAAAGAAGAGCGTAGACATCAGAAGAAATAATGGATGCCATCGTTTACAGATCAATTGCAACATTTTTTTGGCAAGGGGAGCTGACAGTACCGTGACAAGACTGCAACAAGGTGGAGGAAGCTGAGAAAAAGAAAGCACAACTAATACCAAGGGCTTTTTGTAGAGCACTGCCTATAATTTCTGTGCAGAAGTCTGTTTTGATGCATAGTCAATGCCAAGAGTCGTGTGGATTGTAACGTGAAGTCTGAGATTCATAAATTCAAGTCATCATTTTCAGCCATTGTTTCCACCCAGATTTACTGCGTGTGGCTTCCTCTGATGCAGAACTACTAACTCTGGCAGCTTCGCCGCTCGCCACGTTAACTGATGCGTCAGGTGTTGCCGTCTCTTTCCTCAGTTCAAATCAGCAGCTACATCAGGCCTGACCTGCCGCCCCCCCCTCCCCCCCCTTTCCTGCCCTACTGCTTTTGCATCTTATTTCCTTCCAATATCAAAGCAAAGACATTCAAATGAACACACTTTTGACCCAACTGTGTGTGCCACAAGGAGTGCACACACACAGGAGAATAATTAGAGATACATCAGGTTGACTAAAGCTATTTGAAATGGAACAAATCACCTGTGTTCAACAAAAAAAAAAAAATTACTTTGATGAGACTATATTTACAAGACTTATCAGCATTCTTAGACAATATATGGATTCATTTTCACATAAACCGGTTACTCTTATGAATAAATAGGAAGTCTTAATCTTTGATTGCTTCTCTAAAGCAACTAGCATGGTTAAACATGCTCAGCCCTGTTGTGTACCAAGCTATCATTCTCAGGTATTAAGTTACAATTTGTCTGATCTGAAACACGCAGGTGACAAAATGCAGAAACGGGTTAAATCTGTGATGGAAGCGAATCCGTTTTCACAACAATGTACCAGACGAAGGATTTTTGAAAGAAAAGCAGAGACGCAGCAGAGTGGTGTGACGGTGGAGGATGCCAGGGAGCGATGGAGCCACATGATCCACTGTAGGGCGCTCTGGAGGGAGCCGCCGAAAGAAGAAGAAAAAGCATTTTATCTTTTCCATAAAGAGCATTGTGCATGCTCCTCTCTACATTCTCTGCAATGATGTGCAGACAATGCAAAAATGTCGAGTCTTTTTTCAGTTTTACGATTTTGTCTTTCTGAAAACACTGGAGTCACAGTTCCTTAAATAATGATCTATTAATGAACATAAAAACACAACAGAACATGAACTATTACACAATCGCATAAGTTATTCATACTAAGAAAGAAAATAATAAAGTGCAGAGAAACACTTAAAAATGTATTAGCTCATGCATGGATAACCATCTGTAACAGGAATGCCTGGAAGTATTCATCTTCTGCATGACTTCCTCAGCGTCTCCCAGGCCTGGGGAGGAGCTTCAGCTCTTTCCATTGTTTGACGTCATGAAGATTCACCTGCATCTGATCACACAGAGCTCTTTTAAAGTGGGGCTCCATTAAGAGTTCATGACCAGTTTGTTTCTTATCTACAAAAGATCAGTCTACTGATGGCGATCTGCTTTGTTTTTCATTCTGTCTCTATACATGTTAAAACCTTTCTTTAAAAAAATACGTAGGATTTTTTTTAAATTTGGGATTTGCAGTGGTTGTGTGCATCAGCATAATGTTCTACGACTGAGACCCAGCCACGAATTTGATGATAAAATTGTCACCATGCTAATCTGAGACAACAAAACATCCTACAAACAGAAGATGCAAAACCTGAAAATATGGGCTCACTCTAACTATACCCCGTAATTCATTCAGAAAACTTGGATGGTTGATGGCTTTATTTGATTACATGTTAGAAATATGGCTAGGTCGAGGAGAAATGAGACAAGATCATTATCTTGCACATATAAGTAGATGTAAGACATAATATTACCTAAAATGCATTTCGATGTTGTGTCTGTTTTTATATTAAGTTATGTAAGGTGACCTTGAGTGTTGAAAAAGGCACCCACAAATAAAATGTATTATTAAAAGAAAAAATAAAGTGATTGCTGAGTCAGAGTGCAGTGCAGTCCCCAAGAGCAACTACCCTACAGCTTTCAGATGATTGGCCTTTAAATGTTCATTGACCTGTGCAGTTTGCATGCAAAAATGATTCAACACTGATTGCAAATTTGGTATGTTGGAAAAATATACACACTAGCTGGCCTAGCTGCTGCCTTCCTGTAAAATTTAGTCAGAAGGAGAAGTTGTGAACGGTGAGTTTCTGGTCGTAGTTTGGCAATGGCAACAGAGGAAGTGAACGAAGACATTCAATCCATGTTGGCCGCATTGTTTATGCAGCGGTAAACTTCATAACAGACCATCCATCATGACAGAGCTGGCTCATTACATACATTATGGCCGACGTTAGCATTTTGGTCAAATCAAATCCAGTTCTTTCAAACTTAATCAAGAGTCCATGCTTCCAACAAACAATTGTTTCTCAATAGTTGAGGGTCCGGGCCCTCTGTTCAAACCCAAGTTAGTTGGTTTTCACATAAAGCCATTTCCAATAAACAAATACACATTCACTTTGGACAGATACTGACCACTGCAGAATTTCATTGGAAGATCGGGATCAACCACAAGACCTAAAGATGAAAACTTTTGAGAAAAACAGCTCAGAAGAGTAATAATATTGAAACCGGATGAAACTCAAGGAAGTAAAGCTGCCATGGCATAAAAAGATAGGAAGTCTTTATGTGCTACATTTGAAGCTGCATACGCCTACCCACCGACTCTCTCACCGCTGAACGTCTAAGACTACTAACACACCCCTTAAGAAAACACCAATAAACTCAAACTCGTTTATCTTGCACCAACCTGCCAACGAGCCGGCACACTATTACAGTTCCCGCATTCTTGCTTATGGTTCGGTTTCCAGAGAGCCTGTCATTAAATGCACAGTTTCATTTGAACACGTTCTATAGGGAGAAATAATGACTGCAGGGAGTGAGCACTTGGAGCCGCTCGCTTACTTTCACAGAGCTTGTCAGGGCGGTTAGCATTTATCTTGTCATGGCGACAACACCCACCCTGCTTTTAACACAAGTGAGCTAAAACACATTTGCATCGGCGTGCTGTAGCTGTGCATGTAGGCATCTGCTTTTAGACCCGCAACACAAACGATCGCTGTTCAGCGAGTTCCTGGACCTGGATCAAGACATAGAAGAGGGATACTGTCACTGCAGCGCACAATGAAACTATGGCTGTGGCAGCACCAGGTCACATAAATAAGTAGAAGAACGACACAAAAGCAAAGAAATATAAAACTATGAAGTAGCAAAATATGCAAAGGTATACATGATATAATAATTATGATTACTATTAAAAATCATTATTGTTCATTTAATAATAATTATTCATATTAATAAAGGCAGTGGTAGCAATATGATTTGGCTGAGAACAATGTCCAGCTCAGTCACAGAAAATAAACCTTCTATAAGTTTATAATTACATGGTATTCCAAAAGAATATATGTTCTATGTGATTTTTATGATTGTTAATATTGTAACTCCAGAGGAATTTATAACCTTGCTGAAAGCAACAACACAGATCATACTGAACCTGCAAGGCAGCTTTGATAAAATATCCTTTCTGATGCTGTTGTTTCCAACTTGTAACATAGTTAGCATAATAAGCTGGAACATTTCTCCAGCGCGCACATGAAAAATCCTGCCTGTGAAGTGACACTTGTGACAAGAAATGTAGTTCATGATTAAAATATGCAAGCTCTACAATAATGAGGTTCTGATTTTAAGGAAGACATCCTCAGTCTAGTTCTGGCAGCACAAACATGGAGCTCACTGACAGCAGGGGAAAACATGTTCTTGTCAAAAAGCTTTAGAGCAGAATGACAGATTTAATTCAGCTTAACTTATTTTAACTTATTTATTGGGATCTTGCTATAGAGTCACACAATGTTTTGTGTGTGTATTTTTTGTGTATTTCAATATTTCCACACTTTGGGAGTCTTCCCTAATTGGTTTGCTGATCTAAATGTGTATAACTTTTATGAACACAACATTTTACAGTATGTATATGTAAAAATAAAAATACTGAACTGTGTTTCCACACTTTCTGCACCGTTTTGTGTTGGTTTGTCACATAAAATCCTTGCAAAATGTTCAGTGAGTGTGAATAGATTTTTGAGTCGCAGACATCCAAGATATTTAATTCAGACGTTTGTCTTCAATTACCTCATGATTCATAGAAAAATAGGGCAGATTTTCCAAAATTCTGTTTTTAGTGTTTTGCATGCGTACAACAATATCAAGGACATGATGAATACATGTCATACAGCTCTGGAAAAAAAAAAAAGAGACACTTAAAATGATCAGTTTGTCTGAGTTTACTCTTTACTAGTAAACGCTTGAGTAAAATGAACATTGTCATTTTATTTTATGAACATGTATGCAAACAAAAAGTTAGCATTTATTTGCAGAAAATGAGAAATACTCAAAGACAACCAAAAAAACACGGCGCTTTCAGATCTCACATGATGCAAGGAAAACAACTTAATCTAGAAACAACAATACTGACGTTTTGAATCAATAATAGCTCAGTATTTGGTGGAATAACCATGAGGTTTTCAATGAGGCTGAGTGCAGTGATGTCTTCATTTTTTCCCAGAGCTGTAAAATCAACAGTAAATCTTTGCCAAAATTACCAATACCACTTCATCAGTTGGAACTAATATTTATATGTATATGTGGCCACAGAGAACTTGGCTTGTCAAACTCACATTAGTCAAGTGCAGACAGAGGCAGAGGGGACTTTGTGATGAAATATTCCCTCACCGTAACCTCTGCTGTAACCTTAACATTCTGTATCCTCATTCTGTCCAAACTGATCTCACTTCACTTCAAAGGTTGAAAACTCAAGGTGCTTCTCCTCAGACGGCATTAAACGGCTGCGCGCGCACGCACTTGCGCTCGCGCACACAGGGAGCCGCGTTTTGAAGATTTCTTCTTATTTGTGTTTCAAGGTTGCGTCCCGCTCTCATTGCTCGAGGGCAACGTCTTTGTGGTGACGACACGGCGGAGCTCGTGATGGAAACAGGCCCCAGTCTCTGCGCGCGAAGCGGGTAAAAGAAAACTAGCCGTTAGCTATGTGCGCGCGCGCGCGGGGCGCCTTGAGATTCTTATCACATTTGAACTTGACTGAAGATCACCTGCTGAGGTAAGAAAGAAAGTTAGGCGATAAAGTTATCCATGAAGAATTTGGCGTTTTGAAGGTCGTGGCTCGAGCGCAGGTTTTAAAACACGCGGGTTTGTTTTTATGTTAATCTGTCGCTCTGGCCGTTTTCGCACAGCAAACACCTTTACTTTGGATTTAATGAGGGAGAAAAACACAAAACGCTGCTATCGGTGGGATGTGTGGAGGTCTAACCCACACATTTCCTCACTTTATGTGTTATGAATATTTGAGTTCTGAAGGAAACAGAATAATTGTTCTGTGCTCAATGTGCTGAAACATAATTTGACTGACTGAACTTTGTTTGGAGAGGGAAAACAGAAAAAGGCATCTGTGCAGTATTTGAGGAGTTTTCTGTTTTTATGATTTATTTTGTTGAATGTGAGTTTATTCGCAAGGTTAGAGGAGAAGTAGGTTGATCAAAAACAAATATTTGATTGATTTTTTTTTTTTTTTCTTTTGGATAAAATTAAAATAAGACATAATATCCAACTCAAACAATACTAATATCCAATGTTATAATGACAATCTTTTCCAGTCTCTATCAAAAGAGTAAATGAAGTGCATACAGGTGCTGATATTCAAGTTTTTAGTTGCTATTTCTGCCTTGTTTTCTTTGGTTTTTCTCAGGGTGTCCCATTAATATTCCCTCTCCATGGCAACCGTGATGAAGGTTTCCGTTAATGAGAGATATTCTGCCTGAGAGCTAATCTACGAAGAAGGACTGAGCCAGAACGTCCACCTGCTTCCCTCCTGGGAAAACTGCATATCCATGAATTTGTAAATAATCTGTAATCAAGAGAGCCAAATCACTTGTTGTTAGATATTGAACAACTTTGGAAAATCTTTTGTTGTTTTTTTTTTTTCCAGGAAGTACATAAAGTTAAAGCATTCTAGGAATTTTGTTACAGGCTTGCTTTAGTCCCCCATATCCCCCTCTCTTGCTCTCGTTTGTAATTTTTTTTTCTTGAATTTTCACAGCATTGTCCACAGCTAACAAGAATTAACTTAGAATATGAAACAATTTCTCTAGACTGACAGTTTGTCAATGAATGAAAAAAACACTTGGCAGCTGGAAATAATGCGCTTCACATCCTTCGGAAGGAAACAAATGACTAATTTTGATTAATTCTTTTGTGCATTTGCCTGTTTTATATTTCAAAGAATGATTTAGGGCATTTCTTTTTTTTTTTTTTTTTTAAAGAAGTTAAATAAATTACTACCGATCTCAAATTTGAGACGCCGTTTCGTCTGTTTAAGAAACTCTTTCATGATCGTCCCAGGAATGAAGTCTCACCATCGCACAGCTCTCAAAAGCACATCGAGAGTAAAATAAAAGCCGGCGCATTTATCACGTCTTAGTCAGACAAGCAATCTGCCAACTGCAGATAGTGGCTTTTTTTAATTACTTCCTCTGTGTTTAATTATCACAGCTTATTGGAATTTTGTGCTTGGAAGAAGAAAACAAACCTCAGCAGTCAGTCACTGGTGGGTGTTGTTCGGGATATATAAAAAAAAATAAAAAATCGCGACGATAAACCTCATATTTAATGAATCTCCCAGATTCTGTTACACCTACACGTACTGTGTTCCCCCTCCTGGTGGAGGGGAAAGTTGTTGAGGGTGTCACGGTTCAAGCAGAGGTCACGGAAGCAGCACTGTTGCCATGGGAACTCGCTCTGGGTAACATCAAACAAACAAGGAAGAAACACTCACAAAACATGGCCACCGTGGTCATCCATCATCTCTCCACTGAGGCCCATCCATCATCACAGAGGCGTGCTGACACTCACTCTGCTCTGCCTCCTCCCGGCTGAGCTGTGATTGGACGGCGCGAACGAGCCGAGGCGCAAAAAGTCCAGCGGTGCTTTCACGCTCGCGGAGCGGTGAAACGTCCGACCCGTTGGAGCCGACAGAAACACGTTGATTTAGAGACGCGCAGAGGTGAGATCGGTCAACCTCCTGACTCGGGCGTGTGCTCATATGAAGATTCTTTTTTTTTTTTTTTCTCCCTTCTTCTCCTTGAGACTAAGATCAACGCGAAAAGAGACGATGAGGACGAAAGGGGCCAGAGGCGTCTGGTCCTGCGTGCTGGGCGCTAGAACTATGTGCAAAATGACCAAAGGACTTTTTACAAAACTTTTTAAAAAAAAACATGCCATATTAAGTAGTTAGGAGTCTAAATAATCCTCCCTCCTACAAAATATTTGTTCACATATTGAAAAACATCAGTTAGCTCTTTGTGAGTTTTAGCAAAGTCATTGTGAAAGGTCCAAATGCGTGAAAGTCCAGCCTCAGCATTTAAATCAGATTTAGATCTGGAGTCCAAGTGAACCTCTACAACACATTTTTAATCATTTCAGGACTGTGTTGTTTTTCATGCTGAAGTTTGGTCCAACTTTCAGCTGCTTGACAGATCGACTGAAAAACGCTTGGAAGTAGAGCCAAGTCTCGGCAAGCACTTCACATCTTTAGTTAACTTAGCTCGAGCTTCTAAAGTCCCTGTAAGGCGGGACTGTGTCCCCGTGGCCAAATGTGGCAAAAAGTATGTCTTCCTCAACACCATCAGTATTATTGATTTAATTAAGTAACCAGTCCAAAGACATCCAGTTACGTCTAGAGAAATTTGAATATCATCAAAACGTTACATGTACTTTTTAGTGAAATGTATTCACTAAACATAGAGTGAGAGATTTGAAGCTTTTATTCTTTGTCATTTTGATTGTTACATAATCCAGGAAATAAAAGCTCAAAATTATTTGTCTCAGAATGTTGTCAGACCTTCACAGGCTAATTGTACCTCCAAACTCCTGCAAAGTTTTCAATCATGTTAGACGTATTTCAAGTGGTTGTATAATTGCGCAATTTGACATTTAAAAAAATAAATATGGCAATTTCGTAAAAACTAGGTTTTAAAAAAGAAATTTTGCTGCTAGGATGAGTTGGGGATGTTTTTTCCGTGTTGAAACTGGTTTATTTCGCAAACCTGCAATGGAAACAGTTTTTGCGTCACACAAGTCACATGATCAACAACCGGATGTTGCTACTGGCAGAAACCGCGAAGAAGACAACAGGGTGTAGTGGGAGGATGATGTAATTTGACCTCCAGCGTGAACAAACTTGTTCTTGTGTGATTTTTAATTAAGTTTTTTTTGCATAAGATGAACATGATCATGGAAGACAAAACAATGTATTACTTCCTGAAACAACAGGAGGCTGCTTTGATGTGGCAGTGGCCCTACTGAAAGACTTTATTGGCTTTCAGCATTAGCGGTCACATGACAGCAAAAACACCTGGGAATCTCAAGGGTTGTAATCTGAGTGACTTCCATAACAGCTGTAAAAACTAAAAGGGTCACTTCTTACTGTGAGGGGAAAAAAAACATTTATGTCCCCTTGTAAAAAGACGCTTATAGCAGAGCAGGATAATCACTACTTGAAAGAACATGTAAAATGTAACCTGAGTTATGTTCACGAACACAAGCAGCTGCTTAGTCCTGGAAACTGAGATGACACTGCAGGGTTTTTAATGTCATCTGTATCTAGAGCTAATTAGTTAAATCCATGTGCATACAAGTCAAAATCTTGTAAAGTTTTACAAATTTAGCAAATTTAGAATTTAGAGCTACAAGATCCCAAGGATATTTTTCTGAACCAGTCTCTACATGTGTTGTACATGTTTGTCTCTTTGACCACAAGCTGTTAAACATCAACTGGACAGTTTAAAATGACCCAATGATTAGTAAAGCTTTTCCCTGTTTTAATTGCTAATGGCCAATGTTTTGCAGATTGAATTACATGTTAAAAGATTCAATTCCAATCACTAAATGTTTATCTGTTCAATCAGTTTTAATGACAAACACAACGTCTGAATTCCTCACTGCAGCAGTCAGACCCAGAAATGTGGTTTCCATTAAGCAAATAATTGCGCAAATTGGAATAATTTGGAATAAATTCGTTCAACAGAAACATGCTAATTTCACAGAAACACGTTTTTCATAAAAGGTTTTAGTACTAGGTTAAAATTTGCATATTTTACAAAATCTGTAATGGAAACTGTTTTTTTTCCAATCACGAGTCATTTGACCAACAACCGGATGTTACCACTGACAAAAACAATGAAAAAGAAGACAGGAAGTTGGAGGAGGATGATGGTATGGCATGTTTTTAATAACTTATTGCATGAATAAACTTACGTGTGATTTTAACAGTCTTTCTAATTGAATGGAAACACCATCGTTGTGAAATTGTTCTTTTGATGTTAGTGAAATGTCGACAAAGTTTTTAACACATTTGTAATGGAAATACAGCTACCCAAAACTGATTTTCTTTTCATAATTTAGTTATTATATCTCTGAGACATATTTAAAATTTTACTTCTGGAGTCACAGCGTCTGACTTTCTGGTGGTGAAGAAATCGGACGCCTCACATCAGCGACGTGAAAGTGGGGTGAACTGCTGCGTGACCATTCAGACTGCAGACTGATTAAACTGGAAGTGTAGGAATGTCCAGAAAGGCTGAGCTGGCACCCGAACCTCAGACCAGAAATAAATGACTTGATAAATGAGTTGTTTGACAGGAAACACTTGACTTTAACTTGGAAGTGAGGGAAGCAGCCAACTTGTATAAATGAAAGTGGAAGGACAAATTGTACAGCTGCATCTTAGTGATTTGGATCATCCTCACAAAACAACTTTTTTCAAGTTTAAAAAATGACCACAAATGCGCCGTATTGATTCTTTCCAGACCTGGACTTTTATTTCAGGTGTTTGTTTTTGCTTATTTTGTTGATTTGAGGTTATAGCTAAAAATATATCATATTTTATGGCCTACGTGACAATGAGGAAGACATTTGAGATGACAGAACTCGCTGGTCAGAACGTGAAAATGAGGAAGGAGACCTGAATCCTTTACCCACAATAAACAGAAACATTCGTCTAAAGAAAAAAATCCAAAGCACAGACAATAAGACAAGGCAATAAGAAAGATATAAGACAGAAGAAAACAGACAATAAAGAAATTGTCAAGATGGAAAATAATTGACCTGCAGATGATAACAGTTTGCAATTTGCGCAAAAACAAACTTTTTTATTCACTCTCATGGGACGAGAGTGAATAAAACAAATGATCTGACTAACTGTAATGAATTCATTGCTAAAATAATTGTCAACAAATTTAGAAACCGATTAATAATCAAATTGAGTTCACAGACCGAAAAAAGAGGCCATTTTTTGTAAGATGAAAACTCCTCTGATCAGTAGAGAAAAAAACTCACAGGGATTTTATTGAGTTTGAAATGAGAATGAAAATGTTTTTATCAATAAAATACAGTACTGTTAAAAAACAAAAACCCAGATGAAACACATTTTTCTGTGGATATATTGTATCCCAAACTCCTCTAGTGGGATAAGTTTAGCTTCACCTGGTTAAAATTCACAAAAGGAATTGTATGCTGTTGCATGTTAGACAATCAGATATTCATTTTCTTACTTAAAAAATGAAATGAATTACTTGATCATTGTCATCTTTTGTTTCTGATATTGTTAAAAAAAAAAAAAACAGCTGAAGAGGCAAAGTGACAATTTATTTTCTTATTCAATTAACTGATTAATCAGCAGAATAATCGATTCCTAAAATAATTAATAGTTGCAGCCCTAACACACAATACTTGTGGATTTTTTATGTATTACAAAAAAAACCCAACAAAAAGTAACTCCATAATGATCTGGGTTATGATTCTCTACCACATAAAATCCCCCTGTAAGACATTGCAGTTTGGACTTGTAGTGGAAGAAATTGAAATAGTCTTTATTATAAAGCTGCACATTACCAGCACCTCAATAAACTGGAAGGATTGGACCAAACCCAGCGTTTACAGCTGAGTCTGATCACTGTCTCCAGTTTCCCATCAGTCCCTGCGGTAATGCGAAGTCTGCAACAAACCACTGTAAATTAAACAAAGTAATTAACATAATTGACAGAAATCTATGTTGCTATTAAGCTGCCACTCTTTAAAACCAGACGCATATATCTTACCCTCTTAATTGATTGCTTCTCTACATCACAAACGCAGAGACCCCCGTCGCCCCCGGAGACCCAACTCTCTGTCATCACTCCAAGCGGCACATGATTAGACTTTCTGCGTGGTGAAGACAGATGCGTTCTCCTTGTTTATCCTGATGTGGTTTTGTACAACAGAACATGAAAAGAAGAAGAAGAAGAAGAAAAAAGCTGCTTTAAAATCTAGTACTGAAAAAAAGACAGATAGCTCTGTTATTCAAAATGTCACAGCATTTCAAAGAGATTCATTTGAATTTGAGACTTCTCTTGGTTTTTTTTTTTTTTTTTTTTGGAGCTCTTTGCTCCGACTCGACTTATCTCCTGCTGGATCTTATCTGTCTCTGGATGGGTTCTGGTCTGGTCATGCTGCTTTCATCTCTGAAGAAAAAGGATGATCTTAGAGTTGAAAAGGAAAAGCTCTTTGTGGCGTCACTGTCGTCAGATGGAGAAATTGTGCGTGGTTTTTCTGCTGTCATCGTCGGACCGACCGAGTTTACAACCACGAGTTTGTCAACAATCCAGGTCTGGTGGCAGCCACATTAAACTTTGGTCGCCCAGCCACCTGCCTCAAAGAGCTTTTCTTTAATCATCCATCTTTAAATGTAGTCCACACTTGGCAAAAAGTGCACTATTTTTTTTTTTTTTGTTCTTTTTTTTATGGCAATATTAGAGAAAAGATGAAGTTTCAATCGCTGCTTGGCTTCTAACATCAGAAGAGAGAATGTCGGCCATCTTTTTTTCAATCATTTTCAAGGTTTTCAAATTGAACACCTTGATAGCTTTCAGGGAAACTCCCGTCCTCAAAGTCCCATTTTCACATTTGTTTGCTTTCTTTAGTGATTTATTAAATGATGCCATTTTTAGTCACTTGTCACAAATAATAAAGTCAAATTTAAAATGTATTTTATGCCTTCAGAGGAGAATAAAGATTAGCAAAACAAGACAAGTTTAACAAGACTTACTAAACTTGAAATAATAAGGAATAACTCCGCTGACCTATCAATATGAAGTAAATTTTTTGTATAGCAGAATTGATCGACAAGGCAGTTCAAACTGCTTTCAATAACAAAAACAAGTAATAAACATTACATTTTGTCAAATGCCATCATACAAATACACATCAAATATTTTAGTCAATGCTCCATGTATCACCTATCAATACATGGATTGGTAATACTTGGCAACTGTAAACAGGGGGGTTTAGTCAGTGTTTTAGCTGTTCTGCAGTTGTTGTTTTTTTGGAGGTTTTCCCAGATTTGTGGTGCAAAGAAGCTGAATGCTGCTTCTCCTTGTTTGTTTCTGGGGATGCAGAGCAGAACCTTTCAGACCTTCCAGGTCTGGAAGGTTGATAGAAACAACAGCAGATCTTTTATTTAGTTTATAAATCACTGAACGACTTTATTTTTATTTTAAAGCATATTCTCTCAGTGGTTGGACTTTAGAACTGGGTGATGTGCCCTATGCTCCTGGTTTGAGTCAGAACACCACCAGCAGCAGCAGCATTCTGGATCAGCTGATTGATTTTTCTAGATAGACCTGTGAGGACACTGTTGGAGTAATCAATGCGACTAAAGATTGATTAGTCGGATGAGTTTCTGTAGATATTGTTGGGACAGTAATTCTTTGAACCTGGAAATGTTCTTCAGGTGATAAAAGGCTGATGTCGCCGCTGTCTTTATGCATCTTCCACGTTTCTTTATAAGTTAGTTTTATCTTATTTCAAGGGTACTAAAATGATTGATTTAGTAACTGCACCAAAAATTACTTGATAAGATTTTGTCCTTTTGCTACGTGACGTTAGAATGGGAGTTGGTGCCTGTGAGACTTTCATTCAAACAGCGAGTGTTGCTGGGGGGCCTGGCGGGTCCCTCTGCAGCCTAAACACCTGACTGTAATTATCCAATCACTGTCTGAGCTTGATAAGGAGTCATTTGAGAATCACTGGATGCCTGACAGCTGGTTGGTCCGTTCTGGCTGAGTCAAGCCAAGCAGCTCTGTCTCCTGGAAGCAGGTCCTTCCTTACATCAGGCCACTCTGCTTCATACGAGAATATTTACATTGAAATACATGTGAAGCACTAAAATGAGATTTTGTTAATCATTAAATACCACACCAACAGGGGTTTTTGTTAACATCCTGCACCCGTTTTTTTTTTTTTTTCTGACTTTGGTCTGTTGGTTGATTCAGATCTGCAGTCACTTCTGCATTGGTCACTTTCTAAAATGCTATGAAACAAAAACAATCAAATTATCAGTCTTGATAATTAATGAAGCACAAAAAAGACTTTCAGCTGCAGCATCTCCAGATATTTAACAATTTACTCAACAGAAAAGGTCAAACGGACTGTTTAGGCGGCATTAACTTTTTGTTCTTTTTTTCCCCTTTGATAAACAAAATCACGATTTAAAAATTGCTCAGGTTACCTTCGTCTTATTTTACAAACACCTTTATGTTTTATGACAACAGCCAAATCACACCGGTGGAACAGAAGTCATAAAGCTGCGGCTCACGCCTTGAGCACAATAAAAAAAAAGATAAATAAAACTCATCTGTTCAGTTTAGAAAAAGTTTCAAGTTACTTAAAATCAGGTTCACTTTTTAATGGACATGGATCTCCTTCAGGAGCCATTTTGCTGCTCCAGGCGTTTATGAATCATGAAGGCTGAAGTGTTCCTCTGGAAACGTGTGCGATGCTCAACAGCACTTTGAAAAACTGCAAAAAGGTCACGTCTGACTTTAAACGGGTCGCCCGCCGCATGATGATTATCGTCACATCATCCCATCATCTTCGTCTTCTCTGTCATTATCAGCAGAGTCATCGTCGCCCTAAACCTTTCAGTCAGACCAGGAAAAAAAACTCTGGAGCACAATATTGTTTTATGTATACAGCAGCAGACGTAGAGGAAGGACTTTGAACAATTTACTGAATGTGGGGGCTGAGCTACACATTACCATTGAGGGGTAATGAGCGTTTCTGATCAGACCTCTGGGGCTGAGCTCAGACCATTAGGATGCAAACGGTCTGAAAGAGGACCAGCAGAATGCCCAGACACTGTTTTAAATGTCGATTGTTTCTTTTCACGCAACAATTTTCCTGTCAATGCTGCGACTTTTCAACTTGAAGGGAAATCTCCAAATTGCACTTTCCTTTTATGTTCCTCTGGATTTTAGTTAGATTTCTGGTTGGGAAATCTAACCGTCCCAATAACAGACCTGCTGGGAATCGGCTCAGAAACACTAATTCACTGTTTTTGTTCCACGGCAGGAGTCAGCGTTAGATTATTGCTGTACAAACCACCTTAAGTAAAAATATCACTGCTGCATGAATACATTAAAATACAAATGTACCTTGCTGGTTCCACAGTGGAGAAATTAAAGAGTTCCAGCAGAAAGTTAAAGATAAGTGGAAGCAGGCGGAATCATGGCGGAGTATTAAGCCAATACGAAGAGAAAAAATAAGAAATTAAAAAAATCAAATAAAGTCATAATACTTTAAGAATAAAGTCAAAATAATATGAGAATAAAGTTGTGACATAACCGTTCTCAGAATTTTTCACTTTAATCTCATAATATGACTATTATTGTTACTTTATTCTGGTAATAGTATGACTTCTTTCAACTATATTTTTGTAAATTTATGACTTCTCATAATTTTGTTTTTCATTATTATTTCTTTTTGTGTGGCCCTGATGCACCGTTGTGTACAAGAGTGTTAAAAAAAAACATTAATAGGATATTTTACAGGGCAAATTTACAATGTAGGAAAGTATCGTATGGTGATTAAGAAATGCATATTCTGATTCAAATCAATGTGGGACAGTGTAGGGTACTTTGAAAAAAAAATGTTCAAGATGTGCATGTATTGACATGGCGGGTAAAATATGTTTTGAACATATTTTGAACATATTTTAATTTTTCATAGTAAACAGTGAACATATTTCTAAAGTTGCTGTTGACATAAAATTGTCCCCAGGTATTGGCAACAACCCAAGTAATCCATACACAAAAAGAGACGAAAACAAGACAAAACAAAATCAGAAATTTATTTGGAACAATGTGAAGCGACAGAGAAAAAGTTCTCAGATGAGCTCATTGTACCGTTTCCTCTCAGCCACGTTTTCTTCTGCTTCCTTTTTCTTTCATCCTGTCCGGCAGCGTGGCTTTGACGGTCAAGTTTATTTCAAATGTAATGGACGCAGAGACTGAACAGCAAAGGAAAAGGGACTGGGCAAAAAGAAGGTTTAATTGGAAAGAAAGTGAAATGGCAGGAGTGGAGGAGAGAAAGAAGCGTAGAGGGAACACAAATCAACACCCTGCAAGTCTGGAAACCTGCAGAAAGAGAGACGACAACACAGAGAAACCGAAGCAACTCCATGTTGTCACCTTTCTAAAATAATGCCCTAACCAAGTTATCCAAGCAATTTTTAGTGATGTTATAGTTGCTATTTATATTAGGGTTAAAACAAAAGTTTTTTGCAGTTAAAATGAATAGAAGTCAATACAAAGTGCTAACATGGGGAGAAACACAAAGAGACAGAAAGTGGTTGTGTGCGTTGAGGTTTCTTTGTACGAGTGTTCGGTGTGGGCTACACTTTCTCGCTTTTCTCTTTTAAAAAGAAATGAAAAGTGCTAAAACAACAAACATCAAAGACAGTATTCCGGCGGTATTCCATGAGAACAACAAACCAGCACAACAGAGACATTCATTAGACGCGGTCTTGTTGAAAACAAACCGAGGCTCGCGCCACACCGCTGCATCTCCTGACAGGGCGTCCAATGCGCTCGGCTTAAAATTGCTCATTTGAGTTTTATTGTGATTGACAGAGCAGAGATTGATCTCCTCCAGTCTCTAGCTGTGAACTTCAACACCGCCACAGACAGTCCTCCAAAGAGGGATGCAAATGAATGCCTACACCGTTCCCCGGGGAGGAAAAGTGTCATCGCTTTCGGTGTGTATTGATCTTCTGGAGAGACTAGATTTAATATGCTTTCCAACTGTCAACAGCTACAAGACAAGAGGGCAAAAAAATGTTGGCAATGATTTGATGAAGCACAGGAGGAAAGAGAAAATCTTGGAGAGGACTTAAAGAGTAGAGGGTCAGAAAGCTCAAATAACTTTGGCGCAGAAAGAAAGGATCAGGTGGGTTTTAGCTCTCGGCGTTTTTGTCTGACTCCAGGCCTATTCTTGGTTTTAAAATTAGAATGGGATCCTTTGTGGAATTTATTAAAATAACTTCTTTTATATTTTCTGTGATGTAGGCGGATTGCATAAAGCTGCATTTCTTTTTATACCAAGTCGAAAATGTGTAGCTTTCGAAAGTCGACTCCAACTATCAAGTAGTGTTTGATCAGGCTTATAGATGTGTAATTGACACTACAAGATCATCAGCATCCCGGAATAAAATAAGTGAGGAGTGTATTTTCCCTCCAGTGGTTCTTGGTGCAGCGCCTGCAAGAACCACCATTAGGATGGCATGTGGTGGCCATCTTGATGCCACCACAGGTCAGGAGGTGAACAGGTTGTTCTATTAGTTTGGATCGTTTGACAGTGCAAGGCTAAAGAAAACCTCAGCAGCTGAAACAAATGCTGCAACTTAATCCAGTAGAATCAGTTCAACTGAGGACCAATCATGTGAAAACACTTTAAGTGGTGTTATTATTGAGTCATATAACTGATTCTGCAGCAGGGACGCATATGATGTTTTTTGACATCAAAAACATTTGACAAATTACCTGATCAAACTGCATTGTCTACAAAACAATAGGAGTGTCAGAACAGTCAATAGTAATCTGTTGTAAGGAACTGGAACAAAAGGCACAAATGCAACAGTGTGATGGTGAACTAAACTGCAAATGCTGCTTTTGGACGCTTGTGTTCTAGATGTAAATAAGGAACAAAAAGTGGATGTGAACAAAGAGTTCTGGAAGAAATGAATGTTGTTGTTTTTCCCCCATCCAAACATTTATGAACTATTTGATTAAATGAACCAACTATAAATAATAAATGTCATTCGTGCCAAGCTCCGTGTTTCAATCTGCGTTTGCCAAACAATATCTGGTTATTCCCGCCAGCCGCCCGTCATTTACCATGCTCACCCAACAAAAGAAATAAAGACTGTTCGCAAAAAAGATCGTAAAGGCTTAATTTTGTTTTCAGATGCCTGACGGAGAAAGAGAAAAAAAAACAACAAACGTATTCATGAAGTGGACGGAAACATGACTCCAATTCAGTGCTAATGTTTCTCATTGTCAAAATGATTTAGTTAGTCAGTAAGCTAATTCATCAGAATAACGTCCAGACTCTGTGTGGCTAAGGATGAATGCAAAACACACTTTCCTGCATTTCTGTGATATTACTGAAATAAGGCCTGTTATTGTTTTTGATATTTGTCTTTTAATGCCTTTAATAGTGTTGAGAGAGGCAATCTCGGGTCTACACATGCATCCTCACATGGCCGATATCACCATCTTAATGCTGTCAATCCATCCGACTGTTGGCAAAACATTTCAAAAGACTGCTAACTGCAGAAATACACTGCTCCTGCTCAGAACAACCAATAAGAGTCAGGGATAGGGTCATGTTTGGCAGCCATGTTTGTGCGCATGCTACTCACAAGAATGCTAAGGCTAGATAGCATGGCTACTGATAATGACAGATAAATGGTTTCCTGGAACAGTAAGTTGTTTCTCTGGCATAAACACATTTAGCAGCACATTCACGTGATTGATTGACACTGCTAAGACCCTCTTGCCTTTGATTGGTTGTTTTTGACTGGGAGCGGCACATTTCTTCAGTCCACAATAGCAGCTAAGGGAGGAGCATTGCACAGAAATGGACGCTGCACATTTCAGATGTTTCTTGAACAGCTTTTTTGACATTTCAAAAATAAAACTTCTTAATGCAAACATGTCAATTCCAAAATAACAAATTTTTCTATAAAGTTTTGGCAATAGGATGAGATGGGGGGGTGGGGAGTTGGCCTTATCAAAATTGATTTATTTCACAAAACTGCAAAGGAAACACTTTCTCACATCACATGAGTCACATGATCTTCAACCAGACGAAGAAGAAAAACAGGAAGTAGTTGGAAGATCAAGGCGCTGCATGTTTTCTAATGACTTATCCCATGAAGATAAATATATTAATGTGTGATTTCAATTGCGCGTCTTATTCAATGGAAACACTGTAATCTTTCAACATTAGTGGAATATCAACAAAGTTTTGTGCACATTTTTGGTGAAAACGCAGCTTCTGATAGAAATGTTGAAAGCTCGTCCTTATTCTAACAATTCTCAGTTGTTCATCGTTTTGTTTTGTGGTTGTACGATGACAGAATGTTTCACTGACCTCAATGCACATTTTTAACTTTACAAGAAAATTTACCCATCAAAAGGACTGAGAATTAGATGGATTACCATTTTTCCTTTTTTACCGTCGTCAGCTACCCGCCTACCCATTAAATCAGTTCATTAGCCGTGCTTTTCACAGGAAGTCGAAAAATTTGCCAGGACGTGTCTGAGGCTTGCCGTCTGCACTGCTAATGACGGGCAAAAATCTCCACAGATTAAAGTCAGCAGCGTCAGAGTCCTTGCTGTGTCAATGTGCTGTCGGCTCAGCGTGATGAAAAATATTTACAGCACTACATTAAGAGGAAATTACCTCTTTTTGCCAGAAGCCAGATCACTCATTCCAAGGCGTAAGCGCAGCCCGTCGTAAATTAGTCTGCACCTTTCAGCGTGAAGAAAGGTGGGGAGGATTAGGGGGATCAATCTTCGAGACGGGCAGTTAAAATCATTATTTGGCATCCTGCGAGACGCGGGTTGTGCTAAAGAGTGACAAATTGTCCCTTGCTGTTATAAACATCTCTATTCGCAGGAACCCCTGAGTATGGTCGCTGTCTATCCCAACGACCAGAGTGTCAGAAGGGAAGAGGGAAATACTGACTTAGTGAGGTTATAAAGTCTGCAGGATCTCCAGTGTTATTCATAAGGCGAGACCATAACGAGCCCACAACGGCTTTCCGAGGCGAAGATTTACGGCGTGCCTCGGAAAATCCTGCCACGCTCCCAAAGAGCTCGCTATAGCCTCTGTCAAACTGGGAATTAAGATGGAGG
The DNA here is from genome assembly GCA_922788865.1 of Poeciliopsis turneri. Classification (NCBI taxonomy): domain Eukaryota; kingdom Metazoa; phylum Chordata; class Actinopteri; order Cyprinodontiformes; family Poeciliidae; genus Poeciliopsis; species Poeciliopsis turneri. The sequence continues at coordinate 1,962,273 of CAKLNU010001107.1, read as the reverse complement.
GAAAAAAAAGTAGAGGAAAAGTTTTCCTCAGGCGTGGTATTCTCCCAGAGTATCTCTGCTTTGCATCAAATAAACCCCCCCGGCCCCCCAGGAAAGACTCTCAAATTGACTTATTCTTAGACTTCAAAATGTCCTTGACACACTGGAACACGCTTTGTTTATGTTCCAGCTTTAGCACAGTGGGAGGATTTGCATCTTTAACAAATAAATCTAAAAGGACTTTCCTCGCAGATGTGTTTTAAACCCTCAGCGATCGCCGTTCAGCTGCATCATCCTGCTGCTAATCCAGCTAATCTTTCCACTGGCAAGAGTTCCAAGGATGAGTTGTTGTTATTTTAGGGCAACGATTGAGCATTGTGGCACTGACAATGGCTTTAACCCCTTCACAAGTTTTATTCACGTCCTACCTGCTGAAGGGTAGGGGGAACACAAATGAAGAACTGAAACAAGACATAAACAAATGTTCTTGGATGAATTATTTAAATATCATTCACTGCAGAAGAGACACCTCAGCAAAAGTTACTTCCTTTTCAGACGTGGGATTCGCAGATCTAGCTGAGAAGTTCCTTTTAAAGTCTGTTTTACGTCTCACTCAAATGTTTCTGAAGAAAAGAGTTTTAACAAAAGACAAAAAAAATTCCACACCACTCAGTGTGGTGCGCTTGGTTTTATTGGGAAATATTAAACTTGCAACATTTGTTATATTTTCAGCTGCCGTGGTTCTCTTTCACATTGGACTGGCAAACGATTTAAAAACGCATTTAAAAACCCGTTCGCCTGTGGTGGCGCTGCACCAAAAACCACTGAAGTGAACGACGCAAAAATCTCTGAAGACGACACTGAGCACGACTTCCTTCTTCATGGAACGCAAACTAAAATGACATTTTCCAAAAGTTGAAAGTTTTGACTTTGCAAACTCAGAAATGTCCCTTGTTTCCCCTGAGGGTAATCTAAAAATTTCTGAGTTTTTTGGTGGAAATGCAAACATTTTTTCGATCTCCCATGGCACTAAAATGCCGTCTTTTAGCCAGGCTTAGTTACCTCTAGAAAAGAATTAAAATAACAGCTAACAAACTGTAAGCATCACTGCTTCAGTTCTGGTCAATGTTCACAAAAAACACCTTGATTTCTAAAATCTCTGTTCGACTGACGACAGACACTTTTGGAAAGCGTGACTCCTGTGCGTCGTTAAGCTACCTCAGTATTCCAGAACAGTGTTTCCATCCCGTGATTGTAAATGGCGTCCATTTTGTAAACTTTCTGGACACGCCCCCTTTTAATATCCAAACACATTTTGTAAATAACTCAGAAAAGAACAAGAAATGCTCCACAATCCTGTTCTCCTGTGATCCAAACACCCTTTAACTTTCTGTAATTCATTACTTTGATTCAGCAGCTTCCGAGTGAAGAGGGCAGGATGTAGCCCTTGGACCTTCCGCACGCTTATTTAAATAAAGAGAACAGACAAACGGAGCTGGAATCCTAAAATAATCCACGCATGACCCGTTGTTTGCTCCCACCAAGCCAAACAAAGAGGCGCGTTCGCAGTGTGACAGTTGCCCAGGGGAGCTGCCTTGTATTTTATGCATTCACACAAACTTGTTGCTGGTCCTCTTACATAATACATGCGGAACGTAGCGGAGGGAATAACACCGGGCCTCACAGCAGAACCAGCAGCACCAGCGGGAGCATCACTGTATGTATTGAATGGATCACTTAGGGAGGAGAGGCTGGAATCATTCAGGTATTAGTAATCTCTGATTTCCAGGGGAACAGTCCTGCTAATAAACAACTATACGAATACTATCGTATAAGGAAACTCAAAATAAGCACACAGAAAAACTTAAATCAACACAGAAAAAACCCAAATCCTTACAGTCTGGAGCGAAAAACCTGTGGAAGTTTTGCGAATGACACAAATTTTCTACACAACCGTAAAACTAACTTAATACCTTTTTATTGAAATTGAAAAGGTAACTTATTTTCGTAATTCCATTGATATGGCCAATGGAAACGCAGCTTATGATGATGCATGATAATGTAATGTGCCACATTGGAGCATGTTGATCAAGGGCACCTGACAGGCTAGGACCGGCCCTGCCTCTCACCCCTTCTTGCTGCCTTTCTCTCATTAGAGCTGAAAGCCATTCTGCTCACTTTGATTCTTTTGTCCCAGCCGCTGATATTTTCCTAGCATACCTGGGTTACCGACTAAAAGCCTGTTTGGAGTGTTTCTGATTAGCTTTAGAGCACAGATGAACTTAAGACACTCTTTCTGGCCAGGATGCAAAACTAAACTGACATGGGGGCTTTTGGCTGTTGCAAGGGCAGCTATTTCTGGCCAGGCTATTATGATTCATTAGTGGCTGTTTGAAGGTCTGATGTGTCAAGATGTGTCATTTCAGTAATTGTCAGTCTGACTTATCTTAAACCCTTCCTCAGCCTCAGAGTTCTCCCCCCCGAACAGACATAATTCCAGCGGAAAAAAAGAAGGGGAAAAAAAAAAGAGAAAAGAATTATGCGCGGTGATAGCCGAGAGAAGCTGAATTTGCTTTGTATCCCTCAGGGTTGTTATAAATCTGGACAATAGTAATGCAATTTTCAGTAGTCAGCTTGCATTCCAAGATCGTTGTTAACACAATGAGATTTTTTTTTTCAGAGTTCAGAGAGCTCACCCAGAAGAAACTCACAATGTGCTGTCACATATTATCATTTTTCTACCATTATAATTCACTTGCCGATATACAAAGGAAAGCTAGAAACATGGTACAGAATCTAATACTATAAGGACATGAGAAAATACTTTTACCATCCTGAGGACTCTTTTTGTGGTGATAGAGGTCCAGGTTTTTTGTAGTTAGGTTCTGCCAAATGTTGTAAGTATTTAACGTCTTCTTGGTGGAGACTACTCTCATTATGTGTTCTTCCATTCGGTATAAATCTTAAAGAGACAGTATCGTGTAAAACACATTTATTTGAGCTTCACATCATGTTATTATAATATTCACTCGACAAAAAAAAACCTGGAGTGTTGCCAAGATTCTTTCAAGCGTTTTTGAAAAATCATTTATTCTCTCCTCATTACAAGCTACTCGCCAGAGCAAGTTGGAGGAAAAAACATTGTCAAAGGGTTAATAGAGGAGGTATGGTGTCATGACTTCCTGAAGGCGGAGTTTCTTAAAGAGACAGAGGGCTAATTTGAAGTACAAAGTCTTTAAAGTACTAAGTGTATTTTCTTTTGTGTCACATTTGATATTTGTAGCATTTTTATAACAATTGAAGGTGGCATCATTCTTGATTGTGCTATAAAATGGGACTATATGCCTGGAAAACATGTGATACTGCCCCTTTAAGCAGCTAAAGCTAACAGGTCATCTTAGAGCCAGAAATAAAGTGGAATTCTGCCATTTTAAATCAACCCAGTCTGACAAAAATCCTCAAGAATAAAACTAAAGATCATTAACACTATATTTATAGTGCTATGTATGTATAGCACTATATATATTTCAATTTCTTCAGTTATACTTCTATGTGTGATCTAAAATATGTATCCTAAATGTGTTTTTTTTTTTTTTTTGTCTAAATGGTTGCTTCATTCTCTGCTCTTTGTTGGTCTTCCTGTGAGATCATGGCTGGAGTCCAGTCTTGCGTTGTGCATGCTGGGCCTGCAGCGTCCATCTGCCCGACTCTTATTTTCAGCTTCCCCCTGCAGCATCTTAAAGATAAATGTACTATTGTGTGTGGAAAATACAGATATTGTTGGGAGTAGTATCCTTTATTGAAGTGCAGTTTTGCACGGTCTTCCGTTGAGAAGAAAGTGAACACTTTTCTACTCGTCCTTTGTTAAATACACTTTTCACTTCCCTGTGATTGACAACTTATTCATGAAAAGATGAAACACTGGGGAAAGGCAAGAGACACTGTATCTGTTCATTCTGTACAGCGTTAATTCTGAATATGCACTCACACATGCCTGAATTTTATGATAGAGACTGCTTTTATTTTAAGATTAGTCAGTAGCTTTCATTTTTTTCGTCTTGTGCAGGAATACGCTCATGTTATCCTCTGTCCTGTTATTCTGTGGTCACGCAGTAGGATCTGCTTCTGCTCTATTTAATTATGCATACTGGGGTATTTGTGATTCAGATATGAATATGCATGGAAATAGATTAGACTAAATGTGACCCAAACTGGAGCTCTGAGCAGCTAGTATCCATCCTCCACCCCCTTTCTCCAACTGGCTGCTGATTTCCCTGAACCTTCCCAATCAGTCATACTTACATCCTCAGTTTAGACACTTTTGACTGAAGACAAGTGGATAACTTTTGTGGCCTTTTTTTCCCTTTTAAAAAAAAAAATGTCTCCAAGGTTGTCAAAGTTGGGTTATTTTCTCACTTTTACAGCATTCTTTCATTTTCCAAGGGAATATTGGGATATATAATCTGATAGTTCGGTCGACTCGGTTCAACTGGGGACAAGAAATTGCAACGTTTGTTACATTGCCAGCTGGTGCGGTTCGCTGGTGCGGTTCGCTTTAGCTCCGCGCTGTGATAAAGGAACTGAACGCTTTGAAAAACCCGTTCGCCCCTCCTCACCAGTGGTGGCGCTGCAGCAAAAAACACTGAAGGAAACGACACAAAAGCCTCTGAAGAAGAAACTCCAGAACAAGCCAGTTTTGGTAACATATAAAAATAAATATATGTAAAAAAATCTAAACAAAACAAAAAAACACCATTTTAGAAAATAAACATTAAGATTTGTTCTTCTGAAAAATACAACGTTTTGACCAACGTTTGAGTCCATAACTGAATTCTTTCTAGTCTCTCGAGTTATTTTAATCGTATAAGACGTTGTCTTGTATTTCCCAGCTGCAGGTGTGTCTTAGGGAGAGAAAGAGGTTTTTCAGAAGAGAAAGAAAAGGCGAATGAAAACCGGGTGGGAACGCCGCTTCCTAATCTTGGGCTTAGGCTGCTGACGAGGGTCCCTGTCAAAATGAGGCTTGGTTCAATTCCACTCTCCCTGTTATCTCCCCTTCATCAGTATTGAAAGGTAACAAAAGCCTTTGAAGGCTTCATGGGACAAAACCTCTATTAAGTCCTTCAGACCCCTGTTAGGTAAAAATTGATTTCTTGACATAAAAGTTTGGGCATCGTGGCTCTAACTCTACAGGAATTGTCTCTGGCTTGGCTCTGCCTCTCAAACACACAACATTCACAACTTGGAAAAAAAAAATAAAAAAATCAAAATTCAGCAGTGATTGTCTTTTACAGTTCAATCACATATGAGTGAGCCTTACTGTTTCATTTACATCATATTCAGTCATTATTTGAACTGGGCAGTACATTTTTGTAAACAGTTAAGATGAAAATGTGTCCACACATGCATAGCAACGGCTTTGTTTCTAAGGCCCATGGTAACAAATCTAGTGACATTCTCAGGATCGATGTCTCTTTTGAAGATTTCCACTTTAACTGCATGTCGGTACAGAACTGTTTGTTGGTGTGACTTCAGTCATCACCTTCACAAGAGATTTTGCTTTAAGGTTAATACTTTTCTTTGTGAGCCAGCAGCCATCTTTTTCCTGAACCTCCTGGTGTCTGGATATTCAGGTAGTGTTTACACTTCCACGTCTGTGTTGGAGCAATTGAATGTGGCCCCTTCAGGAGTTTAGAGCTGGACCCCCAGCCGAACCCGATCCAGAGCTCGGACTGGAACGGGCCAAAATGATTTTCTTAGTGGTCGGATTGGGTCGGGTTTGGGCTTCTGTGGCGCGTTCAATCAGCCTGCAATGGATACAACACAGAGAAAACCAAAAAAGAATGAGCAACATAAAGTTGTGTTAATGTATTTACTATGGTGTAAATATAGTGGGCAGCGGGCCCCGTGTTGCTCCGCTCCTATCAATCTGACATCCCAGATGAATTGCCTTGACTCACCCTACGGCCACAACAAATGACAAGACGGCACTGGAAGAATGCTACAATGCTCACTTAAATGCTGGTACTAAAATCTCAAATAAAGTCAAATGTGTGTGTTTTACTTTGGGGCTTCAACAGGTCAGATTGAGCTCAGACACAAAGCCGTTAAGGCCCGGTCCAAACTCCACAACGCAGGCATGAAGCTGTTTTATACCTGGTCATAATTCAACAGATTTTTTATTATTATTATTTTTTTCCATTTAACTATTAAGTTATTTATTTAATAGACAAATAGAATGCGCCACAGACAAAAGACAAAAGTGTTTTTGTGCCAGTTTTGATTATCTTCTGCAGCCCAAAACAGCATCACTAAACCCCTGAAAGTCACCGCACCCACCATACAATATATATATATATATATATATATATATATATATATATATATATATATATATATGTAAAAAAAATCTTATGTACGGCCCTGCAGGTCCCTGCAGGTCCCTGCATCTCCAGACCGTCTGTGTTGGACATCAGGATGCGCTTGTATCCGGCGGTGACAGGTGAATGTTCGGCCGTTCGTGCCACGCATGCACCGCTGGAGAGGACCGCCCTCCTGCCGCCGGGAGGAGCAGAGAGGAGGAGAGAGGAGAGAGGAGCAGACCAGACCAGCGGCAGGAGCCTCCACACACACCGAGATGCGGTTCGCGATTCCTGCTGCTTGAATTCTAATTTGGTGTCACCGAAATCCGCAAAGTTTCCCTTCCGCGAGAGGAAACCCCGGCAGAGGAAACGCGACCGGCGGCGTCCCCCCGTCTCATTCCTCCCGACTGGACCGAGCCGCGCACGGAGCTCTGCAGCCGAGGCTGATGACCGTCTAACCGGGAGAGGAGCGCAGACAGACGGGAGGACAGACGAGACGTCTGCAGATGTGCGTGTGCAGCGGATGCGCAGCGCAGGTGAGTGGACTGCTTGCGTTTCCCAGATGTTTGGCTGTGGGGGGTTTTTTTTTTTTTTTTTTTTCGAGCTCAAAGTGTGTCAGGTAAAACAAAAACACACGTGGTTGGTTCGGGTCGCGGCACCGGCAGCTTTATCCCGCCTGTGACCCGGGCCCCGGGGGTCCAGATGGAGACCGGGTGGGAAGTTTCTGCCTTCCAGCCCGGTGGGGGGTGAGAGGGGCTCGGACGCACGATGGAGGCTGAGCTGACCGAGAGCAAATTGACTGGTTCTGTGTGAAACCAGTCAATTTGTTTGAAGATGCATGACTTCTTGAGTCATGCATCTCTTCATGACTCAAGAAGAGATGCATGTTCATCCCGCAGGTTGTTAGACCCTGAATGTAAAAAAACCCCAAACTGCTGTAAAATGCACTCTAAAAAAATAATTTCAAATCTGAACTTTTTCACATTTTGTCTCGTTAAAGTCACAGATTTCATCATCTTCCGGACGCAACAACAGTTTGTTCACATGGTTTTTCATCCTTTACATGAGGAAATGTGAATAGGGTGACATGCGGTCATATTCAGGCCCATAAATCAATACTTTGTTGGACCACCTCCTCCTGCAGCTGCAGCTGCAGCTGCAAACCGTTTTGGTGAATGTCCAGCAGATTAATGTCCAGGGACTGCAGGGGCGGTTCTAGAACAAATTTACCAAGGGGCTGATCCTGGAGCCACAGAGCCAAACCGTGAATAATAATAATAGTAAAATAAAAAGGGTAATATTTCATCATGTAAAATATTAACTGAGCCAACAAACCAAAGAGCTGCTTGTTTTGGGGTTTTTTTATTTTTATTTTTATTGATTTTTAGTGCAAAACTGAATAGAAACAGTGACAATTTCTATTTCTATTGATATGGAGTATTTTGGTATCAATCCAATACCAGTAAATGCAGGGCCGATACCGGTATCGGTATTGCTGATAACGCTGATAAGTCATATTCATGACTTAAATTTGACATGTTATCACGCTTCTGACTTGTTTTTGTTTTTTTTTTCCTTGAATTATTTTGTTAAAACCCACTTGAGAATTTAGATAAAGCTCATATGTGTCTTCAAACTACTTGGAATAAATGAAAAACATTTTTTGTGCCATGTTTTCTAAAAAAAAAACATGGCACATGAAAAGACTATTGATTTTGTATAATTTCTTCAGTACAGGGGCCAAAGCAGGGGCCACGACCTGTCCGTCCCTTCAATGTCAAAAAACTGAAACGGACTAAAACTTTTTATTTTTTTTTTTTACTTTTGAACTATTTTCTCTACTGTTCCTTTCCACAAGAGCATAAAAATATCAGTTAATTAAAAACAAATATGAATAAATTGGATCTCAATGTGCAGTTTGATATAAATAACAGGTACGTTTCATCCTGAAGGAGCTTATTTCAAACAGAGATGTTTTTCAAGGGCAGCATTCACGCTTGCAGTAAAAGAGAAGTAATAAATAGTTTTTTATCGTCGCCACAATAGCACTAAAAACCATTGTGATAAAATTCGAAGTCCTTTCGCCCGCCTCCAGGACAGAAATACTTCTGCAAGGTCATAATTTTTTCCGCATTTTTATGGAAAAAGTTCAGACAACCGTAAAGGTGTCGTATGTCAGAGTCAGTCAGAGTCTCAGCTGCGTTTCTATTACAAATGTGCACAAACGTTGTCAATATTCAGCTAAACCAAAGTTAGCTGAATTTCACTTCACGTGGAAAAAAGCATAATTTCGCATAATTTCATGTGTTAAATAAGAAACGCAAATCCCACCATACGTGACCAAGTTTGTTCCCATAAGTCGTATGAAGACATTAAAAATGGCCACAGAGTTGCATCAGCTGCCAGAGTTGCTCATGTCCTGCGGTGCCAGCGACAGCTCCATGGCTCATCTGAAAGGCCTGCAGCAAAACAGCAGCTCATTACAAGTGCAGCAGCCCGGCCGCCTCTGGCAGGAGGCTGCCGGCTCATTAGGGGTCACCGCGGCGCCAGACTCACACCGTGAGCCTCTGCTCGTTACCGGGGCGCGCGCTTTTCCTGCCAGTCGGCCTCCGACTGGATCTGTGCGTCGCGTCAAGGACTGTTTTTCACCTGAAATCCTCTCGGGTTGCTTGTGAAGAGCTGGAAACGTGAACGCTTCGCCATCGGGCCGAAAGAAGCGGACCGGGACGTGGGCCCCTGGTTTTCCTGGTCCGGCCTCTCCAAAGTTTAGCAGGAGGAGAGTGTGAGCCCAGATTTCCAGATAATGCAGTTTATGTTGTGATTGTCGCTGTGTGACTCAGAGGTGTGTGACAAGGAAAATGTGGAGCGAGGCAACGGAGAAGACAGGGCCGACCCACAACCCACATCAATCTGAAAATAGCTCCCAGAATTGTGCTGTGCATGCTTCTATAATATTCCCATCTATCAGTTCAGCATGGTTTGTACTCTGTCAGGTTCCTGGAGGCTATTCTTTCTCAGTGCTGTTGTTTTAGGGGCCCAAATTTCACTAATATGTAAAGCCGAATTGGTTGACATACCTAAAAGCTAAAGGGCAACTACACCGCACAAACACAAAGTCTTACAAAGTATTTGTGTCTGGTTTCTAGTGCAAATATTTTAGCACACTAAAAATAAGACAAAATCAGCTACTAGTTCTAGAGTTTTTAAAATTAAAATAATTGTTTTCCATGTTATGAATGGAAAGAAATCTGAATATTTTCCACTTCTATGTTATTAATACATATGGAGCTCATAACTATTCCACGTGGTTCAACCAGTCTCATGGATACGAACGCTGTTTCTGTCCTGCAGGGGTTAATGCTTCAAGAAATGATCTGATTGGATGCCGGAAAAGATTATTGTCGTGTTCAAGTATTGCTAAAAGGAGTTAGCCGATTAGTGAAGCTATTTATCTCAACGCTAAACTGGTTGCAGCAGCACAGACGTCACCAATGCTAACTTCTAGAGTCCATATTTCTAACAAATTATTTGGTAAGACTTTATTTGACGGGTTGTGAATAACACTGTCATGACATCATCATAAACATGACACAACACCTGTCATGAACATGAGTAAGACTTTATGAATATTTATGACTGTTGTCATAAAGTGTCATTTGGTAAATCATGACACTGTTAATACAAAGTTGACATGATTCAAAATGTCTTATGACAACTTGACATTAACCAAGAAATCAATATCTGACATAAATGTGTTATAAAAGCATTACTGATTAAACTTTAAAAAATGATCTAGCTTTATTTTATTAAGCCTCAAAAACATAATACTGAGGAATAGTCTTAAAGCTGCAACATAAAGTTCCATACTGTTTCTCAGCACATGCATTCACATTCAATTAGCACTCCTGGCAGAAGCCAGAGCAGTGCGCGCGCACACACACACACACACACACACACACACCGCAGAGCGTAGAAACAATTACCGTATCCGTGTGCTCGGTTTGCCCCTCTTGGACATAATGGTTCCGCCTCACGGAGCGGCAGATGCCAGCTCCGGCTGTGAGAATGAGACAGAAGTCTGGCCAGAACTAACTAAATGGCTGACATATTTCTATCCTCACTGCAAAAAAAAAAAAAAAAAAAAAAAAAAAAAAAATTACTACCCTTCACAAAGTGACTCATACAGTCACATTTCATCCATATTGTACAAGAAGTTTAAATAAGTATTACCAACGAACAGACTTCACAGTCTCGCTTTTCCTTCAAACTTTGCTTTAATTTCTGTCTGATATGTTTGGTATTGGTGTTCAAGTCTGTGATCTCTTTTCTTTTTAACTCAAAGACAAAGTTGAGTATTTTTAATAACTGTCATAGTCTTTGCGGAGTGTAAACCCAGATTACTCGGGTCGAGTCGACTGAACAAGCCAAGCTAATCACAGATGATTTCCACAGCATCTGCAGAGACGGTCCCGACCGCGGCTCACTTCATTTATTTCTGAAAGGTTAGACAAATGCCAGAAATAATTGTTGCTCTGCCTCTCGACTGCACTCTCCGGTCCCCGGAGTTTTGACGTGTCGATTTTCTAAGGTGTTGCGGGTCATCAGAGCCGGGGCTGTTGGCTGGGCTTCTGCCAGGCTGACGTTGGGAAAACCAGGGTTACCAAGGAGGGGAGGGGGGGATAAAGCCATCTCCAGTGACAGCAGGAAGGGAGCTTTTTTGTCTGCGCTCAGAGAAATCTTAACGTCAACTGACTTGAGTTACTGACTCACTTCCTGCCTGGCGGAGAGAGCCAAAGGACTGAAATGCTTGTTATCCAAGCCAAGATTAGGAATAGGAAGGAGAGAGAGCGAACCCTGGCAGCAATCCAAACTGTACATTCATACACTCTAAGATGCATTGATGTCGCTGTCAAGTGGAAGCCCAACAAAGCGAAGCTGGAATCTTAATATTTATTAAGAGCAGGAGGACGAGGGGCTGCGATCGTAAGCCCCTAACCCTAAACCCCTAACCCTAAACCCCTAACCCTAAACCCCCCTCAGAATTCGTCGCGGTCCGACATCATTTGTGTTTTAATGCGTTCGCCCTCAACACAGAAGGCAGCGGGCGAAGATACTTTTAAAGCCAGAACTATTTCTTAACTAAGAGGGGAAAGAACGCTGCAGGAATCATTTATTTCCTGGGAGGAGAGAAAGAGAGAGAGAGAGAGAAAAAAAAATCAGCTTCAATTTGCAGCTTCTCTCCTCTTGGTACATTTGCTTCAATTTTGCATCCATTTACAATTTCAGGAATCCATTTACAATTTCAGGTAAATCACAGACACTGCAGTCAGCCTCAAATAGCAGGTGGAATTGCCACCACGCTTACAGATGTGTCCATTATGTCCTAATTGATAACTCAAATATTGAAAATGTTTGATGGAAGGAGATATATTCTGTGCATGTGTTTTCATTTGTGAGACATTCTATACCCTATGTAGTTTTTTTTTCCTTAAAATGTGTTTTTCAATCAAATTGATTAGAAATAGGACATTTCAGCAACAACGGCAGGTCAGAGTGCTTTACGTCATGGAGACGTAAAAACATCATAAACATCACACACAGTCAGCAGTTGTGAAAACCAGAACCAGGCATTAACCCTATAGGACCCAAATTTCAGCTGCTTAAATGCTCTGTGAGTAAATATATTTGCCCATTTTTCCATAACAACTGGAACCTTCAATATTTCACCCGTCCTCCAGCGATTCTCTTTTTCCCCTGTTGTACTCGACTCGACTCGACTCCCCCGTATAGACTTCCTGTGTGAGAGGTTCATAACCACGTTCCCGTTATTTTGTAGCGGGAGTCTTTGTACCAAGAGCTCAGAGAGAAAAGCTTCAACCTTCTCGCTGTGTCTGAGATTGGTGAATCCTGCTGAGGTTTAGCTTCCAGCTGTTAGAGAGTCGACTGCGAGCCGTTTACGCCGCGCTGCCCCTCATCCGCGTCAGTTCATTACCGCTCTGGCCGGACAAAAACCTTTAGATTCTCAGTTTTAATAACAAACCAGGAAGGGGGACTGCTTTTCAGAAAGTAATACAATTTGTAGACTTGTATGGAACTAACTAAATTGCCTCTTCACAAACTGTTTCGTTTGCGTGGAAATAATAGGAAAAGTTACCATTACAAACACAGGAAATAAGTTATTTTATCCCTTTGAGGATGCAGTGGAGAATTTATTTCTTTTCACACTGGGAGTCTGTGCTTTTATAGAGTGATCTGACGTAACCTGACAGAATCACTAGCTGCTCCCACTGTGGGAGCTTCTAGTTTTTTTGCCAGTTCTGGGTTGGGGGGGGGGGATTTTCCAAATTTCTGCAGCTAAGAAATCAATTTCATTGCACCAGTTGGTTCATGATCATACGAGCCGATTGGTTCTGAGGCCCGGCTTACCCGATCCTACCTCCGAGGGCTTTTTGTGGGGGGACCTTGCTGCATGTTCGCCAGTTAACAGTTCCGAGTGATTTTTTGTCGTGTTGGCTGTCGGATCGCTACATTGCTTGATACCAGTGCATCGGGGACCGACGCCAGGGGCCGTTTCTTGGATATGTGAAGGGCGCTGACAGAACAGAAACAGTTTTCCTGCTGAAGAAGGCTCGGCTGTCTTGGTACATTTTGAGCTAAACATGCTCAGATACAAAACATTGAGCCAGGAGCAACACTTTAGAAGAAATGGATCATCATTCAATATGGACACCGTTTGTTGAGCCAACGAGATTGTTTTCCATTTACCTAGAATTGGTTGACCAAGTAGTTAATGCACTGTGGTATGTTGACGCGGCCACATACCACAGAAAATAGTTTGATATGGTGGAAAATTCCATGTGATTTGTTTATTCATTGGTTAGCTTATTGCCTCTTATTTGAGTAAATACCCCAGGGGGGAACTCATTGGTTCTGTACGTTTCATTTTTGGCTGAGAACTTCTGATGTTTGACCTTACTTCAGATCTACACAGCTGAGCCACTGAGTTATTTTGTAGTTTGTAAATAATTTAGGTTTGAGCCTTCAACTAATAATTGTAGCAATGACGTAACAAAGTCCATATTTACTTCGATTTTGGTACAATTGATAGTACGGATATACTTTACTTTGCCATTTATACATTGTACTGGTTCATATATTGCTTATTGATTATAGCTGCAATGTTAGTATTTAATATTGACATTGACCCAAATGTTCATGTTGGTGGATTTTATTCATGTACCTGAGATTTCAAAGTTCATTTCAAATATACAGAAAATGCCAAAACCAGGGTCAGTTTAGCTGCCAGCTGAAGATGTGACCTGACTCACGTCTTTTGCTGGATGTTTCCTCAATTCTAGGAAAAACATGTATATATTTTTTTAATTCTGTTCATCTGCACATATTTCTTAAAAATAAAAAATGAATTAACTTTTGAACAACTTCAGAAGTCCTGTAGAGTTTAAGATGATTTTCCAAAATGATTCAAATGTGTTCAAGTCGTATCTCATCGCTGTGTTTCATCGGCTTCAGCTCATTTTTTTTTTCGACATACTCCGACTGGTCAGAGCTGGACTGATTTTAAACTGAAGCCTTTGTATTGTTCAAAAGCAATTTGTGCTCAGTGAGACCGTTTATATACTGTAGAGTTATATTCAGCGTATTAAAATATGCATTTGAATAAAGCTACTGCGTCAGATGAAAAGTACCATCTGAATATAAAAACTTTAAGAAGGCATTAAAACATACTTTTGATTGCATTTCTGTGTTAAAACAATCTGATATAATATTCTAATCTTTAATGTTGTTTGTTCATTAACTTTGAGCAGAAGTTGGAAAAAGAAGGAATTGAGCTACTGAAGTAAATGAACTTCTCAATAATAATGTAACGTTGAATATCGCTGCATACAAATGCTGATTTTCTTCTCTCTGAAATCCTTTTTTTTTTGTGATGATTTTCACAAAAAGAATAAAGTTTAGGTGCAGTCCACACGCTCCGTTTCATCTTTTCTCTCTAGTTGGGGAATTATTTGCTCCTGTTTTTACATTTGTTTTACGTTTCTTCAAAGCAGAAGTACGTCTTTTGTCAAGCCACGGTCTGAACGCTGGCTTCAGTATCATCCAAGAGAATCAATGATGGGGGGGAGAATCTCAGGAAAATTTGCATATCAATCATTTGGGCATAGGTTTAACACATAATCTTTCCTCCCTCCGTTGAGGTTAGGAAGATAAAAAATTGAGCGAGAACTCTTTTATATATTAAATTCAACCTATGAGAGTCCTTTTATCTTTCCAGATTGCACTGTAAGTTAGTAGATTGCTTGGCAACACTACCAAATGTCAAAGAAAGGAAAAAAGGAAGAATTAAAGGAAAGACGGTGAATTACCATTGGAAATATGCGCCTCTGAGAGAGAAGTAGAGACCAGAGGCAAAGCGTGTTTATTGGTGGAAGGATGGCGGAGATAGTCTGCAGAAGTACGCTGTCGTGCCACTGCTCTTTCTTTTTTTTTGTCTTCACACCAGCTGTTGATGAAGGCAGAGAGCAGCTTTGATCAGAGAGAGTAGGTGGAATGAGACTGACAGTACAGATGTGGACCTGAAGGCGACGCCGGCTCCCTGCATTATTTATCTCTCATAAAAGAGTTTTAATTTGGTCGGGGTGTGAAAACGCGGAACGTTTCTGGAGCTCTGCTTTTAATAGCTGCAACACATCAGACTAAAGAGATCGATTAAGACAATAAAAAAATCAGGACGAAAACTTTTCTGACACATCAACGGTGTGGAAGTCGCTCACTGGAAGACGGAAGCAGATGCCCAGCCGCTGCAGCTGCGTGCCGCGTTCCTCGGTGAGCCGTTTTAAAGTTGGGAAAAGTCCCATTGACAAGAAATGCAAACTTCAAATGTCAGCATTTGCTCAAAGCGCCAGGGGAAGAAAATCCAAATGGCACAGCTGATGCACCTGCAACTGAAGCTGTTTGTTGTTTCACTAATCCATCAGCAGCAACCCAGACAACGCAGGTGCTCCGGCAGCAGCTACAGGTCTGGAGATTACTGCTGGAGCCGGAGGCCTGGAGTTCTCTTCGAAAAAATGGTGAAAGTGCTGAAATATACTTCTCAGAAGCGTTCCCCGCCCCGCACAGACAGACGATGCTTTTTAGGAAGGGACACAAATATGATAGGCTTCGACGTTTCAGAAGAATTGTTGCTTAACCTGATCAGTGTGTGAATCGCCAACGGCCGGTACATTAGACAGCTGAGGTTTGGTTTGCATGAAAAACAAATGATTTTTCTCTGTCTACAGCCTGATCCATTACCTTCATAA
Organism: Poeciliopsis turneri; assembly: GCA_922788865.1. Lineage (NCBI taxonomy): Eukaryota > Metazoa > Chordata > Actinopteri > Cyprinodontiformes > Poeciliidae > Poeciliopsis > Poeciliopsis turneri. The sequence goes on along the minus strand of CAKLNU010001107.1, from coordinate 1,946,615 downwards.
CCTATTCTGCTTGACTCTTGGTCTGGATTTTCTCCCGTTCACTTTGATTCCTCCGTTAGACTTCAAACCAGGCCAATCAGCACACAGAAGGAGAACCACTGGACTGTTTCAGAATCATAGTCTGCCTGTAGTTTTAGCAATGGCAGCGGAGGAAGTGAACGTAGTCGTTCAGTCCATGTTGGCCGACGCTCCCAAACATCGAGTCAACATTAACAGTTTGGCTCTGAGCTTCTCTCTTTGCAGAAGGGGATGGATGTTTACGGCACAGGCAAGCTTCATAGCAACAAACACTCCATACGTCGCAGGAAAAGTTAGACTCTCTGTACAAAACACAGGACACAACTAATCTCCACTACATCCATTCTGTTCATCAGTGCTGCGTAGCCTGCTAACCTCCCTCTGTCTGACTTCAGTGCACAGACGCAATCTTAATTTTGTTGGAGCAATAGTTTTCCGCTGTTGAATCTAATTGTTTTTGACATGTCTATCACTATTATTATTTTTAAACTTTCCATTTGGATGTTCATTCATGCATTATTTTTCACATTTATAACTTGATGCAAGAATATGACTGTGTACGCCTTTGTTCAATTCAACATTTCACCTTTTTCCATTTTGAACTCAGGTTTACAGACTATAAGCGTAAACTAGTCATCAAATCCTGGGGAACTCAGTGCCACTATACTTCAAGCCTGATAAAATAATAACTTGTTTTTCTTCTCTAACTAACATGATTTCAACCAAAAGGAAAAGATGACCTCACTACTTGCATCTATCAGACTGAAAACTGCGTCCAAAATCCTGTAAATATGGAGACGCCGTTTCATCATTCACTCCTCTGTCATTGTCCCTTAAACAGATCCTGAATGCTTGAGGTCTGTCCCTCCCTGCTCTGACCCTGAACTGTAATTAGTTTAACCTGCCACTTGTCTTTATGCTGCACTTCATATTGGGGACAGAGTGGAAAGTGTTGGAGATGGTGTGAAAACATCGGTCCTCCAGGGCCACAGAGCTGGAAAATGAAGGAGAGGAGGCTGGAAGAACCTCTGAGGAAACAGACTGTTAGCTGCTGCCTTGGAGAGACGGGTGACGCTTTGGGGAATAAATAGTGTGGAGTGGAAAAAGCTGGAGGGTGGGGACGGACGGAGGGCCCTTGAGAGACCTGGCGAACAAATGAGACGGTGAATGAAACATCCATCCATGTGCAGGATTGATAGAAAAAAAAAAGAAGAAAAGATGACAACTTACTGCCTGGCTACTCTTCGCCGTCACAATGAGCGTTGGTCCCACTTCTCCGGGAGCCAATTATCTCCTCCTGCATGACTTACTGAGATCATTTAGGCTCGGGGGCGAGCGCGTCATACACGAACCCTGAGCAGGAGCGAGCGCTGGGAGCCTCACACGCTTTAGGTAGGAGACTTTACGACGGTTTGGCCGCAAGAGGCTCAATCTGTAGTCTCTCTCTGTGCTGCTGCTGCTGCTGCTGCTGCTGCGTTTCCTGCCTGAATGTCTGACTCGTCTCTCCAGCATCCTCCCTTTCTAATTCACACCTGTACCCTGTTTGCCATTTGTTCTCCAGCTCCTTTTGGCTTCCTTTCAATCTTCTCTCTACTCATTTTCGCCTCTTTTTTTTTCTAACTTGACATTGACCAAAATGAAATTACGAAAATAATTTCTCTTGATGGAAACGCAACAATTTTGAAAGAACTTCTGTTTTTTGATTAAATGTTTCTGCATGAGGGTGAGGTGGATTTTCAGTTGTATCGAAATTAGAGTATTTTGCAAAACTGCAGTGGAAACACTTTTCCCACTACAGGAGTCATGTGATCATGGACCAGATGTTACTACTGATGGAAAAGACAAAGAAGACAACAGGAAGTGGCAGGAGAATCACAGTGCCGTGTGTTTTTAGCTGTGATTCTTAGTGAATGGAAATGCCGCGTTTTCAAAATTGTTTTTTCCGACATTGGTGGAATATCAACAAAGTTTTGTGCACCTTTGTAATTGAAATGCAACTACTGACTGCTGAACAGACATTCACAGCAAAAATATGGAGTTAATACAGCAACATCATAGAAGTTTAAACAAGAAATATATGACACTATAGGATACTGCTGCTGTTATAATATGTATAACACTTTAATTGCTAGAGGACGGTCGATTTTCACAGGAATGTGTGGCGTGCCAGTTTGTAAACCATACCTTACCAAGCCAGAACCGACCCATGCCAGTTTCTGACATGCTGCTGCGGCTAACCGTTAGCCTGCTCAGCTGGGCTGCTCTTTGCTGCGTTGACCTGTTTCATGCTCCAGCTTCTCAGAAGCTCATGAGCTCATCGCTCTTAATGAATTTTTCTCCCAATTAGTCCAGCCTTGTAGCCTTCTAGGACTTTGCTGGAGGCACAAACACGCAAGCGGTGTCACTTTGTCATGTTTGTGTTTTCTTCCCACTGAGACACCTTCAGGTGCGCTCAGCCCTCCTCCCTGCTCCCGGCTCAGTGGAAACACTGAGAACTTCACGTCTGGTTGGGGTGGCGCGCGGCCCGGGGACGGAGCAGAGGTCACCGAGCAGGTAAACCTCTGCTGTCCCATTTCAGCGGCTTCAGCGATAGCGGCGAGTCTCCTCCGTTTCATGCCTTTGTCTGGTCGTTGTGATTAACTGCCGGCCCTCGTGGCTCGGGTTGATTTCTGCTTTGTGTCGAGAGCCCGGCTGCAGACGGCGCTGTGAGAAGAGAAGAGGCGATGGAGCTGGAGGGTGTGGGAGGGGGGGAGGGGGCCGGGACTGGAGGGTCAGCCGATCAGCTCTGAGGTGAGGGAGATTTATGACCCCCACCATCCCCCCCAGAACAAAGCTGTGTCTGCTGAGAGGACGGGAACCATAAATCAGGGAGAACTGGGTCAGATCGGGTCAGCACTCATCTGCTCAGTGCTGATCTCTTTCCCTAAAGGTGTGGGGCATTTTTTTTTTTTTTTTCTACTTGACACTTTAAGTGACTTTTTTTAAACCGTTGCTGCTGGTTTTTGCAGACCTGATATCCTGACTGGTCACACTTTTTTTCTTTTTTTTTTTTTCTTGCCCGTACAAAAATGTTCAGAGAAGTCCTTCGAACGTCACATTTTTTCATGTCAAAGCACAACACATGGTTTTCTGCTCCATGCAATTTGCTTCAGCCCCCTGGTGGCAATACTAGGAAGAGGCAGCTGATGACATCGTAATGTATATAATAGCTCATTTTATTTCCTGTAATAACCAGAGCCAGTGGGAACATATAGTTATTGAATTAGAGGAGTCCCAGGACTGAACCTTGCGGGATCCCAAATGTGATTATTATACTTTTTAACATCAGTACAGTGTAAGGATAATGTGCCTGTACAGTACGGTATATTCAGATTAATTTTTTTCTTTTTTGGTCTTTAAAATACCAGGATTTCCGCAGTCCTTTTTATCTACCAAATCAGACATTGTGATCATCAAAAAATGCTTCTTTGAGCAGCATTTTTTTTTAGCAAATATATTTTTTTACTGTTACTTGATTCATTTCTTGGATGGACATGTTTTACATTTACTTGAGTAAACATTTTGTTGAAGTTGCACCACTTCGTATGAATTTCCTGCTTTCTCGATCAAAAAGCATGGCTACGCAAATCAATTTAATGAAGTTACAAGTAGTCAAATTAACTTTATCCAAGTAAATATATCGAGTTTATTAAGTCATCATGTTAAACAAACATGAATAAAGTCAGCCTGATGAGCTGAATTCGATTATATGCAACAAATGGCCTAAATTTATCTAAGTTGCAGTTCTATCCTCTCTTTTTGGTGCATTTGACTCCATGGTGGGCGTCCATGATTTTCACTTCTGTATTTCATTTCCCTGTGCAGAAAATCCAAGGAAGACGCATTAAACATTGTGGTTTTAATGTGATAAAACGTGATAAAGTTCAAGGGGTCCGGATACTTTCTGTAAGTCACAGATTTCCTGGCACGTCAATCACGCCTGCCAGCGGATGAATGTTTTGTGTTGAAAAAGCCCATTAGCTGCTCTAAGTGAGTCACCAGTAATCCTCCCATTATCTCCGGCTATGTTCACACTGTTGGCCTTTAGTCTCTGCTCGTCTTAATCGCCCTAATTATATCATATTTGTCGTTATGAGAGGCTGATGGAAATGAAACGGCGGCGTTCTCTATTCTGGCAGCGGCTTGTAACCGATTACACGCGACGCCTCGCGCTCCCCAGATCCCCGGTCTGTTTGATTCCGGTCGCCGGTTTGACTAGTCGTGTGATTTGTCTTCCTCAGGGCAGCCGGAGCCAAAAGTGAAAAATTGATTTTTCAGCTCAAGGATTAGCATCGGAGTTATTGCTATAGGCGTGCATTACATTACAGTGATTCACGTTGCCTCCGTGCGTCAAAGCGGGCCGAGGAAGAGCTTCATTATCAGATGCACAGGGCTGATTTTACAGGAAGGGCACCACAGTGGAGTCCACTGTCGTAACCCGACGCCGCATTTGTGGAAGTTCAGTCGGCTTCAGTAAAGGAGATAAATAATCTTCACCGGGAAGAATGGACCTTCATTTATTTGTGTCTATGTTGTTGTTGCACAAAAAGGGGAGGGGGAAATCAAACGCATGCAAATTCATTTCTGTGGAATGGAAATGACTCGCCAAACATCACAAGGCCAAACGCAGCCGGGGCTTGTTGGTTGTTTCTTGCGTTTACGACGACATTGATCGTATTTTGCTCTGAGCAGGTGTGTCTCCGTCTCTGGAAGGCTTCACGGTGCTCCTGCAGGCCCGCGTCAGAAACCCGCGGCGCCAAAACACTGCCAGAGGAAAGGCAGCGGTGACCTTTGTGAGCTCAAAGTTGTCATTTACGAACCTTGTGAAATCGGTCTGGACGGCGAGCTGAGCGGACTCTGGAGTGTTCCTCTGACTTTTTTCCCTCCACACTCGCGCGTCTTCCTGCGAGTCGTTATTGCTGAGGTTTTGGCGTTTTTACTGTCAGTGTTGCTTTAATGAGCAACACAAATGGCATAATCAGATCCCAAGGGGCAGCTATTAGCCTGCGACTGCTTTATTACTGCAGTCTGGTTTTACTATTGACATTAGTTTGGTCTCAGGACTTCACTGCAAAACTGTGATGATGCCCATTAAAATCCCCCCACAGCAGTTTAGCATAGCATCGTAATTATATGGTACAGTGCAGTGCTGCAGTCTTTATGCTCATTTTATCCATAAAGGTGGAAATAATTAAAATCAAACTGCAGTAGGATGTGGAGAACACTTGGAAGCGTCTAATTTGTCTGTTCTGACTGGAGCATCACTGTCTCTGGTTCGGAGTTGAACACTTTACAAAGAAACGTTTTTGTCATGCAGTTTCTCAGATGTATCTGAATCTCATTATTTTCATCTCCCTTTTGCACATTGGAACAATAATAATGAGTGTAACTTTATGCATGTAGGACTACACATGCATCACTTGTTGCTGGCGTTGCTCCGATTAGTTTTTTTTTTTTTTGCTGTTGTAAAAGTTGCTAAACATAACAACACTGGAGTGAATGTTGTTCACCGCAGCAGATTTATCAGTGCATTAGGTCGACTATGGGAAGAGTAGTTGTGTTTCAGTCCAAAGGTTGTGGGTGCAATTCCAGTTTGCCACGTGTTGAATTCCCCTCAGGTTACCAACTGATCTGCATGCTGGCGTTTGAATGTTTTGCGTGTTTGTCAGAACATTTGGGTGATGTGGCTCTGGGAAATTAACCCTTTCGTCACTACAGTGGACAGCTACCTAAAAGCATTTATTGTGTTTCTTGTTGATTTGTATGTAATAAGTGGACTTAGACATATTTGATTTATATAAAGCATTTCTCCAACAACTGAATGAAGGTAACATAACTACTATGTGGTAAGAAAACACCTGATATTTTAAACTCCTTTAAACTTTGGCTCCCTCCACCGATCCAACTTTCTCTCCCAATCGGGCGTCTGAATCATTTCGGGCTCAGCTATATCAACATTTGCTATAAATCACGAAAGTTGCACGTTTATCATAAGCGTACGGCTTTCGAATGGGAAGATCTTGATTCGGCTCAGATTAAAACCGACGGAGATCAGAGCGATATAACCAGCTTCCTCTGAAGATCTGCCGGTCGTCTGTCGTCTGTCACAGGGACAGCTTGAGGAATATTCACAGAGAGAATCCCTGCTTAATTGTGTTTCTTTTTTTTTCTATTTTTTTTTTTTCCCTGTTACTGGAAACTCCCAGAACTCCTCCGCTCGGCGCCATTAGCGAGTTTGTCTCCGTAGAGCCCGCTGTGCTGTGGAGAGATAAGTTTCATTGCGCTTTGAATTCCGCACCCGTCATGCATCTGCTCTGTGGATTTAACTTTCAGACACCATCAGGCATTATAATTTCTCCCCAGACAGCCTTGAGTGAGCAGTAATGTCGCGTGCCGTGAATTCATCGCTTTGTGTCGGTTGGGAGATAAATCAATGTGCCGTGCAGAAGGAGGGTTTCGACACTGTAGCGTTGGGCGGAACTGACAAAACTGGCCCTTTCTTTTTTCTTTTTTCTTTTTTTTTTTTATTGACTGCAGGCAGTTTTTGACTCAACGCGGTGAACGACTGGAGTTACTTTAATCATAATTTATCCTTAGCTTAAGGTACCTGTCATAATGGTTTAAGTGAGACCCAGGAGCAGGTGGACCCAGAGGCAGAGCGGCTTTCCTGAAGAAATAAATATGAAACTTAAAGGCAGGCACGACGAAAACCAGGGCTAGACATGGGCAGAACGAAAACAGGAGGAAAGGAAGCCGAAGAGTCCTGCAGTGAGTGAAAATGTGGATTTGAAATATTGAGGGACCTGAAGAGCTAATCAGAGGTGAGTAGTGGCAGCAAGGGACAGTTGACAACAGCGTGAAAGGGAACCAAAATGGCAGGTAGAGAGAGAGGAGGCGAAACGACATGGGAAATGGGACAAATAAACTTAAAGTAACAAACAGTAAACAAAGGAACACAAATCTAAGGAAACTCAATCTTGAGGTGTTTTTGCACCTGAGTGTACCAGTGAGCCTGGTGGACTGTTTAGTCTGGTAGACAGACTAAACAGGTCAGGTTTAGTCTGTCTTGTTCAGACAAGACAGACTAAACCTGTCTTGCGTTTGCTAGGGTTAGGGTTGCTGAGCACCAAAACACGGCCTAAAGGACCAAATGAAAAAGCAGAAAATGACAGAGAGCGATAAACTAAAACCATAAATGAGAAATGATCCAAACCAGAAGCACAGGTGAAACTAAAGGTCCAAACACGTACACATCTTGACAATGGCACTAGTTGAGAATTATGCACCAGACTGAGCTTTCACAACTCATTTAGGATCAAGAATAAATATAAAAAAAAATCCATTAAAGCCTCATTTCATTTCAGAGGATCGTTGAACATTCAAACCTATCAGACTTTCACTGATAAAGTGAAGATACAGATTATTAATATATTACTCTGATCACGCTGAGATGCTGAACAACTGGCAGACATTATCTACATCATTAGTTTGAATTCACACAAATGAAATATAAACAGTCAAAGCAATGCTCTCTGGGTTCCATTTGAGCTTCCAGCTCTGCTAAAGAAAAGCTCTCTTTCAGGAAATTTGAAATGTGAACCCCATCTTGACGGGTGTTGCAGAGATCTGACACGCCGGTCTCAAAAATGCGACGTCCCTGATCGACTCGAACTTCCTCTCCACGAGCCGACGAGGTCTCAGGAAGTTCCCGTCGCCGCCGGCCTCGACTTCCTGCAGAGGTTAATGGAACGCATCCCGATAAATTAGCAAAGTGCGACGAGCAGATCAGTCGTGTAAATGCGGTCGTTCTCTCCCGGCGCCGGCCTGGCGCCCGTCCAGCACAAATGTCGCTCTCTTCTTTTGGTTTGCCAAATTGGATTTCCTCCGTCGCACCGCGAAACCTCGCCCGCCTAATCACTGCAGGGAAATAAAGCGACGGCCAAAAGAGGAGCTTAACGCCGTGAAACTTGAGGAAACAAATGGAAACAGACAAATGCTGAGCAAACGATGAAAGCATCTTCCTCTTGTTTGACTGTCAGGATGTTGTAAGCTCTTCAAGTCGGGCTCTCATCAGAGGGACGATGAGATAAAACATGAGTTTATTGGGGCGTCCAGAATCACTTCTGTTATTTGTGCAATTTTTGTGAAGAACTTTTCATAAAATGTAATAAACTGACTCCTCCACATGTACATAGTCAGAAGCTGCACTTCCTCTGACTATATATTTTGAAAATAACAATCGTTTAATGGAAACGAGTCGATTTCAGATAAACTCTTGTTTTTTGATAATGTTTCGCATTGGAATGTGACTGATTCTTGTTGTTGTTTGTTTTGGCCAAATTGATATTTCGCAAAACCGCAATGGAAAAACTTTTTAAGCATCACCACAGGAAGTGGTTTGAGGCTGACGGCGTGTTTTTTACTGATTCATCATGTCAACAAACATCAACAAACAAACCGTTTTATTTGCGTTTCTCATTTAACGGAAACGGCGCAATTGCGAGGTCATTTTTCGACATTAGCGGAATGTCGATGAAGGTTTGCCATGGAAACCCAGCTGCTGTCAATTGAAAACTTCTCCAGTTGGACCACTCTGAGCCTATCTATCCAAAAAAAAAAAAAAAAAAAATGTTACAAAACACCGCCACCTCACTTTCCGTCGTCTGAAAAATCATCAGTAGCCACCAGCATAAACTTGCTCAGACCGAATTAGTGGCTGGTTTCTCAGTTTTGGCAATTTGTTGAAACACTGAAGGAAAACAAGAGGAATCACAGCACTGCTGGCAAGAAGAATTAAAAAATACAGCCGCACCTTTACTTAACGTTTAATATCCTTACATTGTGAAGTAAATTAGAGCAATATGTCTGAAGGCGCGTGTTGTGAATGCCAGATATCAGAGAGCTTAGGGAGATAATGTCATTTAACACGTCTGTGGAACTTAAGCAGGCACAGAGCCGTACAATCTGCTACATCCGTAATTTAGTCATCCTGTGGCCTCGCTGTCTTTCGCAAAGTCAAAGCGGGCAACAGTCTCTTTTGCCATCTTTAGCAGGAGCAGTGCATGATATAACGTTAACCAATCTTTTTATATTTATATATATATTTTTTTTGAGTGAATAGAAGAAAATGCAGCAGTTTTGGCAGCTCCTCTATCATGTCGTTTGTTCATTTAGAGCATCGTCCTCTCAGGTTTCAAGAATGGAAGTTTTAATCAGGTTTTTTGCTGAGTCATCCTAATTAATTAATGACGCGACGTTATTGGCCGGCAGGCCTCCAGTGTCCGGTAATCAGGAGCTGAAAACAGGCTCGTCGAAACCGGACAAAACTAGCGTTTGGTTCGCAGCAGAGAGACAAACGTCTCTCGTTCTGCCAGAGTCTGGTTTGGTGGCAAAGTGAAAACTTCCTGTTCTCCTGCGTAATCCTGGATTTTCTCACTGCTCAGAGAAAGCCACAGTTTTCGAGAGGCATGAGTAAATACGTTATTACACCACCAATCTTTTCTCTGTGTAGTTCAGACCTCCTTTGACTGCGTTTCTCCCTTCTGTCTGGCATCAAATGTGACTCAATGTTTCCTACATTATTTTATTTTTTTTGTCTGGAAAAGCTGTTCTTGAGAGGCTCATGGCAGGACGTACAGGCTTATGAATACCTGCCTGCAACACAGTAGAAATCGGTCAGCAGAGGATGATCAGCTTGTCATTCTGCAGAGGTGTGTTCATCTCTGTGGAGCCACGTTCTGCATTTCAGCCAGCAAGTGAAGACAACAAGGTCACTCTGCAGATAACACCTGGAGCTGGAGCGAAAACATTCCCACGACACACACACACACACACACACACACACACACACACACACACACACACACACACGCAAACACACACACTTAAGCTGCGTTCACACAGCAGTCAAATGCTACTTAAATCCAAGTTGAAATATATTTCTGGTCTCGGCTGTCTGCGGTTTTATTTCCATTTTTTTCGTTGGTTTTTGTTTTGTTTTTTGCTCTTTTTATGTTTCAAATATTTTCCAATTCCAGTGTTAAGTTTACTTTACAAATGTAACATTTATTGGACTGAGAGGGCAAACCTGCAGTATTATGTCTTATTGTATCGTGTGAATGTTGAGTCATTCTCATGATAAATTTCGGTTAATGTAAAAAAAAAAAAAAAAAAAAAAAAACCACTGACATTTTATTCTTGCTACTTTCTGCTGTTGTTTTCCCGACAAGAACATCAATACATTTCAGAAAATGTAAAATGTGGTAACTGACCTGCACTTGTGTAGCACTTTACCCCAAAGCGCTTCACTCCACATTCATGCATACTTTAACGCACATCTAAATATGTCCAAGTCTCTAATCTAAATCAGATTTTATGTTAGATAAGCTGCTTTCAATTAGGAATGTTTTTCAGGAGGTATATTTACTTTTGTTTTTGCAAAATATTGTGTTAAGACTGTCAGTCCATATCGCCCACCAATACCTCAAAGTGACAATAACATTGTTTATCAATGTTACTGACAATTTATCATCCAGCTAAAGGTATTATGTTACTAAGAGTGAGTCAGACTGACTTTGAGACGGTCTTTAGATTTCATATTTTCATATTTACGTGGATGAAAGGCCAAACTGCGCTTGAATACTCCGAGCGTGCGTGAGCCGCCAGTTTTCCTCGGATTCGTAAAAACTCCTCTGGAAGGAAGACGATGCGTCCTCAGATCATTTCCTGCTCCAAGGCTTCCCACCGCATTTTTATTTTGCTGCATTTACGGAAAAATTTATTTTTGTGACTCACTATGTGTTAGTTGAATTAGTCACCCTTCCACCATAATGCTAACTTCCCCGAGCCAGATTTCAGTTTTCAGATCTTTAGATTTCTGTGAGCCAAAGAAATCTAAAGTTTGGCAAGAACTCTGAAACATTTTGAGCGGACCCGGCGGTCTTTGTAGGATCCGGCATCAACTCGTTTGTTTTCCCAGTCAGGGAACGCATTTCCACTGTCTTCATATTTTTGCTGGATTTATTGTCCAGCAAAATGTGTTATTTTGACACTTTGTGTCACTGCGCAGTTAGTTGCAGTTCCACCGCGATGCTAGCTTCGCTGAGCCAGATTTCAGTTCTCAGGTTGAAATTTTCTGCGAACGAAAAGTGCAGTTTTGCCATTGGTTCACAGAGAATTTCAATCCGAAGGGGAATGAATTTTGAAATGATCTCAGCTTGTATCAGAGCTGTATGAACTCCGCCGGAGACACATGGCTTCGTCGGATGCATTTCCAGCCGCCGACACAACCCCCCCGCAGCCCCCCCTCCCCCCTGTAGCCCTCCCTCCCCCCGTCCCCATAACCACCATAGTTACAGCAGGAGCAGGAAGATCAGCAGCAGAATGAATGGGCAGCCGCGGCAGGCAGCGGCGAGGTGAACCAGAGAGATTAACTGGGAAATTGACACTGACAAATCTCATACATTAAGGCTTCCTGGGAGGCAGCTATCGGTGGAATAGGCAGCAGGTACCATATCCCATAAATGAGGCCGGGCTTCTGTAATAGTCGGCGCGCCGGAGAGCCCCAACCTTCCTGTGGTGGGAAGCACGAAATGATAAGGAAGCCAGGTGTGCCGGAGACGTTTTATTTGACTAATGTGTTTACAGCTAGAATAATGAATAGAGTGAAGGAGATGAGAGTAATTAATTTGAACTTTACCAGCTAAATAACAAAGCAAATACGGGCAAAACTGTTTCATTTCCCTTCGGACTCGACGCTTTCCCTCCCCTCCTCTCTCGCCTGCTTTAATGAGATAAAACCGGCCTCCTTTGAAAAGGAGACCCAGATACTGTTGTTAGTCACCTTTTGATCTGCTCTCAGGGTGTTTGCTTACATATCTCAGAGCAGTGAAGGACACAAACACCATTTGCATACGTTTCCTGAGTTTCTACAGATGTTGATAATGGGGGGGAGGTCGATTTTTTTTATTGTTTTTTTTTTTTTTTTTTTTGAATCACTGAGTTTTTATCTTAACAAGGTGCTTTAATTTCCCGATGCTCGCCACGTCGCCTCGTTTGGTGCTGCGAGCGAAGAAGCTGATTGCAGAGCACAAACAAACAGCTCTTTGGCCCCGGCGGCCGCAACGCTTCCTGTTGACTCCGCGACTTAACCCCGCTCAAGAGGTTCGCCGTGCGTTCCCTCTGTCTTTATTCTTTTTTTCTTTTTTTTTCTTTTCCCAGATGGTGAAGTCGTTTTCCCGGGAAGGTACTGGTGCCCTCGCTGTTGCTTAGCAACAAAGTGATTCCATGAGTCCGTAATTCAAATACTCCCAAGATGCATCTTGAAATGTCCACGGTATCGTGTGGACGAGTGGGAAGCCGTAGGAAGTTGGGGTGAAACTTTATTGCGTCATATCGTTTATCGCGATACAAGTTTCGATTCATTGGCGTCATGATAAATATTATTTATCGTTTGAACCCCCCCCAAAACTCTCTGTGTTGTTGAGATGGTTAGTCTTACTATTTTCTTCACTGTTCATTCAATGAGAGTATCAATAAAAATCATTACATTTGAAAGGACAAAATTAAGTGCAGTTTATATGAATACCGGTTCTTTATGCGACTGGTGTCCTAAATAAAGAAACGTGCAACAAACAGGAACGTTTTCCAGGAGTAACATTTGTGTCTCTAGTTGCTTTCATTCATTTACACTTGGCTAAAAAAAAACCAAATCAATAAATGGCTCCACACTTTTCAAACTCGTGTTTGTAGAAAAAAGTAAGCCCAGCGTATCAATGTTTTTTTTCTTTTCACAACCTCAGGTGACCTCAGGTGACCTCAGGTAAAGTCCCGGCTAAATACAGCAAGGTTACGTGACAAAAATGTGAAAAAGTAGCAAAACGGTTAAAGTGATGACACAATGGTGTCGGTGGCCATGTCAGTCTTTGCACTGAGCGAATGTATTTAAAAACATGTTTGTTTGTTTTTCAACGTATTCAACAGCAGCCCCTGCACCACTGTGCAGAGCGATGATGAACTGCAGCATCTCGGCTTTTCAGAGATCATTTTTCACTCAGAGGGGAGAATTCATCACACTCGGCCGTGTTAAATATTCATGGCGGCGTCGTGTTGTTAAAATAAGGCTCATTAGCACTTCCAGTGTCTTTTCAAGTTCCGCCTATGTCTTGTCACTCTCAAAAGACCAACAGAAACATGTTATTCGTCTCTCACACCTCGTGCGCTCAAAGTGGGTCAGAACAGAACCTTAACTGTGCCTTTATGTCAGAGTCGGGCCAACTGCAACGCTGCTGCACTTTAAGCATTTTGAATGTTGGGATTTTCAAAAGTGGCTGAAATATTTTCTCTTTTTTTTGTCTCTTAATGAAATAAGATTTTTGTAAAAAAAAAAAAAAAAAATACTATTGATTGAAATTTTAAGACCAGTTGAGAAATAGTAAGAATTTTTCTCCTATTGGATCTTAAGAAGGTTCTAAATAAAAGGTTCAAAATGCAAAAATAATAAATGGAAGGGAGACAAATAAAAAAATTAAATTAGTCAGCGTTTTATCGTCAACAACCTTTCACCCTGGGATCCAGGCAATGGTTGTTTTTGACCAGTTACCTTTCTATTTCTAAATACAAACCACTGATATTGCCTCAAAAGGTTTTCTGTTTCTTCAGCACAACCTGATCTGTGTGAATTTGCATTTATGTTTGTTTTTGGATCTACTGTTTTTGCATATTAGACCTCGAGTTACATAAAAACATAAAATCCGAATTGGGAAAAATGTTAATTTTTTTTCACTTTGACAAATGGTTCTTAGAATTTAGAATGCCGGCGTGCACTGCACGTTTCTGAAAGTGATGTCAAACATTTGCAAGCAACACAGCTTTGAAAAATTAGCTGCTCCAAGTTCCGCTCCCGCTTCTCCTCATGTTACCGCTACTTGTGCAACTTTCCTCTGTTTCTTAGCAACAAAACACAGCCCATAATTATTGGTTGAAGATGTGAGATATCCAATACCAAAGTGAGATCTGCAAATGAGAGTTTGACAAACTCCACAGCGAACACTTACAGCCAGTTATTGCTAACACACACACACACACACGCGCACACGCACACACACACACACACACACACACACACACACACACACACACACACACACGCACACACACGCACACACATCCAGGTTGGTTTGGTTTTTCTTCCATCCTAAAACGAAAACACTTGTTTGTTAAAATCAGTGTGACGTCAGGGCGATCTGATGAATTGGCCCCGTTTCCCTTAACTTTGGCGTATTGACGATTGGCCCTCACTTGCATAAGAAACCGATCTCATCCGCTGCAAACGACAACAACAGACGCCCCACTGTTGCAAACTTTGAGACTTTTCAGATGAAAAAAGTCAGCGGCAGGCGAAATCGGAATTGCAATCAATGCACCTTTACTTTGATCATCTTAAACCTTTTGCATTTGACAAGAAAAAACAGAAGAAAGATGTAAAGAGAACAAATAAATCTTCACAGCACTGTGTGTGTGCGTGTGTGTGTGTGTGTGTGTGTATGTGAAGGGAGTTCTGTTCTGTGTGAAGTGAACAGCATATCTTTACTGGCAGAGTTAATATTTTACATACTTTCCCCAAACCTTTGATATTCATCTCAGTAGGACGTAGCTTCACCTTACAGCTGAGGCTGGGTTCGCCCATGAGCAACCGATTAACATCCATTTAATCAATGCTTTCATATTTCATGAGCGGGTCTATCAAACTTTAATGCCGTCCTGCTGCAGAGCGCCGGTTTTTCCACACAGCCATGTCTGAATCGGTACTTTCAGCCCCACTTTTCTTGCTGGAATCTCCGGGTGGAAAATTGTGAAATGTATTTGACCTTCACGTACGCACGCTCCAGAAGATCCGGCAGAAATCAGGACCTGTGAATGAGGACGTCCTTGGTAGAGCAAAAAAGAAAAAAAAAAAAAAAGAAACGCGCCGATGACGTGTTCGCATTCACCTCAAAGTATGAAGTTGCGCCTCTGCATAGTTTCTCGGTTTGCCCTCTCTTACCATTCAGGTTCCATTGACCACATAATTGCATAAACTGGAGTTACGAAAATAAATGAGCCTAACGGTAAAACGCCAGCTTCAGAAAAAACCTTGAAAGAAATGTGTGTGTAGGATAAGGTGATGTTTTTGGCTGTATCAAAGTGAGTGTTTCACAAAACTGGAATGGAAACAATTTTCACATCATCACACGAGTCACGTGATCAACAACTGGAAGTTACTACTGGTGGAAAAAGCAAATAAGAAAACAGGAAGTGGTAGGAGGATGTCGGCACGTCGTGTTTTTTTAATGACTTATTGCATGAACAAAACGTATTCACGTGTGGTTTGTAATTGCATTTCTTTTTTTAACGTAAACACCACGATTGCGAAATTGTGTTTTCTTGATATCAGCGGAATATCGACAAGTGTTTTCGCACAAGAAGGAGAGCGGAAGAGTAGTAAGAAAACCTGATATGAATTCATGCGTGTCAGAGAACAGACTGGAAGCCGTGTGTTTTCCTCTGTGACCTGCAGCTGTATGGTTTGTCATGAAGCGTCTCGCCGATCCCTGGAGAATAGAAATGAATTTCAAAAACGGTGAGTGAATGTCACATTC
Organism: Poeciliopsis turneri; assembly: GCA_922788865.1. Taxonomy (NCBI): domain Eukaryota; kingdom Metazoa; phylum Chordata; class Actinopteri; order Cyprinodontiformes; family Poeciliidae; genus Poeciliopsis; species Poeciliopsis turneri. The sequence goes on along the minus strand of CAKLNU010001107.1, from coordinate 1,930,920 downwards.
ACTTTGAAAAATATTAATCAAAATAAATCAAGTAGAGGTGGTGATGCATTAGGCATTTTCAGCTTCGTTACATATGCTGTTGATCATTTTATTCCGACTGCAGGTCGGTGTTGCACAGACAACGTTTTGCATGGGTCGTCTGTGCAAGAAGCGAGTCCTGTTGGAAGCCATTTAACAAGCTTTTGCTTTTGAATTAAGCTTCCTGGATGATTTTAGGAGCGATTTCAAGAAATTTACAATGCGGAAAAAGAGACTGGCTCAAACTGAAACGTTTGTTCTATTAAAAATTGTATTAGTACACAAAGCAACTGGATTATCTGAACACATTTTTTTTTCTGATTATATTTCTCATTTTTTGTAAGAGAGAGGAGCCAATGAGGCAGAAGGAGGCTTCCTTTGCTGATTTTTATGTGGTCACATGTCTGGACTGTGGAAATGAACAGCTTGGTACCCGAGCTTCCGACGACGCTGCACTTTAACATCTTCATGGAAGATATTTTCAAACTCTTTCCCAACTTCAAGATTCAGTCTAAATTGATAAATTCTTGTGGTAAACTATATTAGATCAGATAAGGGAAGAACTGGGAAAGCACTGACTGCAGAGGTGGTGACTAGCAAAGACACAAACACTTCAGACTTGATACAGTTTCCTCGTCTGAAACTTGAGTCTTAACAGTTTTTATCTCATGTGAGCAGAGGCAGTTAGTGAGGTGGAACTCCTGGTTGGACCTAGCCCCGCCTTCGAGGTGCAGCTCCTCCTCAGAGCTGCGGTTTCCAAGCTTCTGTCTCGCAGAGCAGCTCTATCCCCCACTCAGCTCCTTCAGACTACTCAGCAGTAGTTAGCAAACACCTGGCGGAACCGAGCATCAGCTGATTCATCATACAAGCTTCTTCTCAGTGCAACGTTGGTAAAAGCGTTGCTAAAGGGTTTATAGAGGAGCCATGTTGCTATGATTTCCTGAAGATGGAGTTTCAGGAAAAGCACAAGTTACTTGATTGTGTTTTCAAATGATACTTTGTGGCTGGAAAACACAGAATTCTGCCCCTTTAGGGGAACCAAACAACCGGTGTTTACAAAAGTACTGAGGGTCCAAATGGGAAGAGCTGAAACTCTTCCCATTTACAAATGATTACTCACCGTTTCCACAAACGCTCATAGAAATCTTTTGGCTCAGCCATGTGCAGTCGACCTGTTCTACCACTTGCATGTAGCGAGAACAGGTTGATTAACTCTTGTAGTCCCAGAAGGCGGACTACAAACCATGCAGCAATTACACAGTGAGTATGTTTTTGTGCAACTCAGATGTTGGTTATGGTAGCTCGATTTTAATTATTATTTTCTTTTTGCCTAAATTTCCTAGCAGGATTCCAGAAAGGATGGCTCTCATGTTGACATGACCCTGCATAACGCCTCAATTCTGACTTAATCCCTGCCTGTATTTCTCAGTGTCAACTCTTCATCTCGTGGTGCGTTGCCGCTATCACCGCCATCTTCCCTGTCGGCTGTATCCATTAATATCATTTATGGGCTGTATATACAATCAGGCAAGACGGGGGGACACGCACACAAAGAGTTACAACAGGGAGCCGAGGAGAGACGCAGTTGAATGATCTGGCCTCCAGCAAGATGGCATTCAATCACCGCAGGCACTCAGGCCCAGAGGAATACACACACACACACACACACACACACACACACACACACACACACACACGCACACACACCTACACACACCCATGCACGGGCACACACAACACATTTTTGACAGAAGTAAGGTGACATTCATAAGAATTCACAAAGTAATTTTATTAGCGCGCCCACAAAATCCCTCCCCCAGCAACTGTCACCCATTAATTATAAATGTGCGCTCATAACACAGTTAATTACTGCCTCAAATCGTCTTCGCAGTCCGTAGATGCACTGCCGCCTTTTTCTTTTTTTTTTTCTTTTTCTTCTTTTTTTTTTTTTTTAACGGGGGAAATTATGAACTCGGTGAAAAGTGTGACAATCACGATGATTGATGGTGTTTGTTTTCCCGCGGTCCGTCCGCCTCGCGCCGGCAGAGTGGGCGGAGTCCGTGGGAGAAGGGCCATCAATTTGATGATGGCGGCAATGAAAAGCTCACATTTTCTCAAAGTGCTCCAAATAATGAAAGCGGTACAGCGGGAGTCCTGAAACCGCTTTGTTATGATGTCTTGAGATGGATTAGTTAAACAGTGTGAAAGAAACCACGGCATGTTTGTTTTTTTGTTGTTTTTTTTTTTAATTCTTGCTGTTTGCCCCTCATTTTGTAATCAGCTACATGATGCTACACAGCGTAACCTTTTCGAGCTCCAGAGTTCTCTTATGAAATTCTCCTAACTGACCCAGATTGATGCTCTTATTCTGGGAGCAGGACTTCTGCTCATGCATGTCTTTCCGTTCCAGCGGCCGCCCTCTGCGTGCCTCCTCCTCACGCCTCATCGCCCTCCGGTGGTCTGCAGTGTGGCGACTGGAGCGTTCGCTCTCATCCACCTGTGTGGGTGACTGAAACGAGAGCTAGTTGTTGTCAGTGGGGGAGGCCTCGGTCGCCGAGTAATGGGATTCTGCCTCGTTTCATGGAGAGCGGCAAAGCGTGGCGCCGGACAGAGGCTGAAAACACCGAAGACTTAAAAGACAAACCCGAGCTAAAGACTGCGCAACGACAACAAGACTCTAATAAATGATATTACCCGATGTCATGTAAACACGGCGCTGCTGCTTCCTGTAAAACGCTGACAGTGTTGTGGCTTGTTTCAGCAGCGTGTGCTCTCTTTGTCAGGTTCTTGAATTGTTTTTGAAGTTGCTGTTACATTAGAATGAAAGCAGAAACAGTTTAAGACCCAATCAATGATTCACCAGTCAGAAAACCCAAATTGACTGGAGCTGACGACTCAAACTTTGCTATTCTCACTATCAGTCGCTTTGTTTCCATCCAGCTGTCATGCAAAATTTGACTGAACTTTAAGAATGTTGCAAATAGAAGTTTGTGATAAACTAGCTGAATCTTATTTTGTAGCAAATGCTCTCTCAAACACACACACGCACACGCACACACACACACACACAGTCGTCCACCATCTTAGCTTGTCGCGTAGCTGATTATTGATAACTCCATGCAGTAAGGATAGAAAAACAATCTGAATGCGGTTCTGGTGTTTTCTTATGCTGACGTTCATAAAGTCAAATTGGAATCAGCTGAAAATGTTGCTTTGCATAAACCAGAGATTAGAAAATTGTCCACAAAATTCAGATTAGTGCATCTCTACAATGATGCACAAGTAAAGTTATGAAGAAGGAAAAAAAAAAAATTAGAATTTTTTTTTTTTTTAGTGCAGATATTACAGACAGCAGAAAAGGTTTTTATTTGCAGTATTCATATTGGAAATGAGCAAAGACAGAAGTGTGATGAAGACAAGATCCCCTGGTCAGGTATGGGGCCCCGGACGGCCTCATCAAAAACTAATAACCTCTGAACACGAGCCGAGCAATCTACCCTTACGTCACACACCATATTTCTTTCCATTTTATTGTTGTTTTTTGTTTCTTGCAGAGGGCTGGTGTTTACTTCCAGTAGTCATTGGGCAAGAATCGGGGTACAAGTTGCCCCGCCCGTCCCCAACAACACAGAGACAATGACGCATCATTTTGAAAACATTGTTGGTGGCAATAAGCAGTCGAACACCTCAACCTCCTTCCTCAGTGCCAGTGAAAATACAGCGGGAATTTAAAGACCCACTTACTGCACAGCTGCTGAGGAACTAAGTGCCATTTTACTAAAGACGTGAGGTTGCGTAAGGAGGCAGAAAAAAAAAATCATCCTTCAGTTCCGCGCTCCATAAAAATACAGAAACTCAAGAGACATAAAATGTTTAAGGAATACTCATTGTTGAGGAGCAACACAGGCATTTCAGGCAATCCTGAAAATATGTCCTCCAACCTGAGGGTTGCACCCCCGTCTGTGGAGCGGGTGCATCACCTGCCTCAAAAACCCAGTGATCTGTCGTCAGGCAGAAAGAGGGCACGATGACATTGAGCTTTGGGACTTTTAGTGTGTGATTCTTAATGCATGAGAATGTAATGGTTTGTTTTACTCGATGGCTGAGCATCAGTTTGAGTGTTAACGGCTTGTGCCTCGAGATGGGCAAATTTTAAAATTTTTTTAAAATAGATTTTGAGATGACAACATTAATTCCGTTATGTACGATTGAGTTTTTTTATTCGGGCCCCAAATGCTGTTTAGGCAGTTTTAAGGTGGCGTGAAGTCAGATGGGTTTAATCGGGCAAAATCCGAAACCTTCCACAGAGTAACATTGTGACAATGTTACTTGCAGTTTTATGACAAATAAAGGTAACATAGTTACTTGATTATACTATAAAGTGACTGTATGTGGCTGAAAAACACACGACACTGCCCCTTTAAGTTTGTAGTTATAATGCTACAGCATGATGCGCTGTGTAATTTGGAGTTCTGTCTTCACATTTCCATGTACATATTTTCTATGTACATATTTTCCCATTTAAAAAAGCCTCCACAAGCTCACAGCGTTGTGATTAGCGGGTCAGCGGGGTCGCTCACGCTGGTTCTGAACATTGCGGGCATCAATCCACTGAGGCCGGCTCCGGTCGCTGTCCCGGGGTCGCTTTTGGCTGGTGTAAGGAGATGGATTCTCAGAGCAGGGCTCACTCCAGCTCTGTGCTTAATGGGTTTTGCTCCCGAGGACATTGTTACACTCTAAAGGTCATCGTAGTTTAAGTTCTTGCAGAGCACCTCTCAGCCCCAGCTGATTTGCTCCCCGACCGCTCTGGTGTGGCATAGTTGAAACAACATTTCGCCGTTCTGTCTAATTGATGAAACGAAACGCGCGGTGCAAATATTCTACGAACTGCGGCCATCTTCTCAGGAATCTCTCGAGTGCAGAACGTTTTAGTCCTGGCTGTCTTATTGTAGTCGATGATGTTTTTTTTTTTTATTTAGATAAAAAGATTCACTCATTCGACAAAGCGACACTGACGTGTTCTTACGTTCCAACGTATTTTTTGCTCTGCATTAATATTACAAAAGCTCTTGCTTTTCTTAAAGTGGTTATAAGAACATTTTTTCTCTGTCGATTTGTGTTCTAGCTTAACAATGACCAGGCCTGTAAACTCTTTTCTGACCATCAGAGAACACCGCAGTTGCTGCTGCCTGTTAGCTGGATGCCTACAGAGTAATGACGGCTTGCAGAGCTGGAAATAAGCTGAGAAAAATTTGGAAATAGCAACAAGAAAGAGTGTTAATGGATGGTTTCTTCATGCTGCAGAGGTGAAAAGAAGCAGAAGCAGCTTTGCTGCATAATATTCTTTTGACTTGAACAACTGAACTTGGTTTCACCCAGAAACATAGAAGGTAAAACTCAGTCTGAGTTGACATGGGAATAATGTTTAACATTATTTTATTTCATGTCAAATGAAGTCTTATTGTCATGATGTGACTTTTTACTGTCTGATTGTGATGTAATACAGGAAGTAGGTTTTGTTGCGTTGATGGGGTCAGCAGAAAATAACAATAAAATCCTAGTTAAAATAATGTTGGGTTTGCTTTGGGCTCGGGCTCATAGCTTAAAGTTAATTCATCTGGTCTTTTTTATGGCCGACCTAAACTCTACTGGTGATAAAGGCATCAAATAACCATTAACATTCTGTAAACACCAGATCTGGGGCCGCCAACATTCACGCGTCAATATAAAAAATCGAACTCGTTAATATTACATAATGCAGATTTATTGCAATACCTGTTTTGGTATCAAGCCTCTTTCCTGTGATGGGTTAGCTTGCTAACAGCAGCACGCTGCACCGTGCAGAGCCGCACAAAAAGTGAAAAGATGAGCTGGTGAGCTCGAAAGCAGTTTCGGATCAAATCAAGGTTGTTGCATAGATATTATATTATTATTACAGTTAACATTTCTAAATTAGCATTTGAAACAAAAGGGCTTCTTTTAAACTGAATATAAAAACCTGGCAAACTGACATTTTTTTAAAAAAAAACATTTCAAACTTAGACTGATTAATCAGATTCAATTTTTTAATTAACAGCGCTAGTTTTTCACAAAACTTCCTACGTGTAAACTGATTTATGCATTGTTGTAGATTTTGGATTACTGCACTATTCTCAACAAGTAAGTCAAATATAACTTATTATTTAACTTTAATTTATTTACGCACAGACGCACCCCCTCCTCCCCCCACACAAACACACCTACACACACATATATAATGTAAATTTGAAAAACATCTTTTCAGTATGTTCGAGATAATGTGCGACAATAACACAAACACATTTTGAGTTTTTATTTTTTTATTAAGGTATGCCTTTTCAAAAAAAAAAAAAAACTGAAGCAATTTCAAGATGCTAGGAGTGTAATGTGGAGCTGTTAGGATATCTGCTGGTCTTGACCTCCTAACAGAACCCCACTTTAGCATAGACAAAGTGCATTAATCTGCTGCACCAAAAAAAACCGGATTGTGAAGCAGGAGCGGCTTGAGCCAGCGAGTTCTTGCAGTGCAGAAATGGCAGGAATTGGTTTAAATCTGAGGACCTTGAAAAAGGTCCTGCAGTATCAAAAGTGAAAACTTGAGCACTTAGAATGTAAAATACTGTAATATGAAAGGAAACGGTTTGGGGAGAAAGTTGTGGGAAAGGTTTAATCAGGGTTCAGTCTCTAATAAATGCAAGTCTTGATTTCTGGCACATAACGTCAGCATTTTGATGGACAAACTGTCTATTTTAATCCCCAATTTACTAGAACATTATGAAACAAGACCAACATGAGGCTCGACACCCTTCTATCAAGACCAGTAGATGATTCAAGCAGCTGACAGGCTTATGAAAATTTGAACATGGTGGTGATTTTAGTGAGATTTTTTTCCACTGAGAAATGCTAAATTTAACAAGAAACTGGTAGCAGAAAAATGTCGTGCAGAAGGCTGACTCAACAGCTCAGCACATTGACCCGAAACCCTCCGGGGCCGCAGTCATTGTTACCGTTTGCTACTTTCATTAATTACATATTTGGCATGTTGCTAACCGCCCAGTGCAGTTCAATAATTCACTACAGCGATGGCAAGGATTCCTTTTGTACTCAAGTTTGAGCCTCGTTTCTAGTTTTCTTCTAGATTTTTAAAGGGCCAGTACTGTGTAAAACTCAACTTTTTTGAGCTGCACATCATGTTTATAATGTTATTCTGTCATCATAAACATAGTTGAAGTGCTGCGTTGATTCTTTAATGCATGTTTGAGAAATCCTTTAATCTCCTGTGGCAACCATTCATATATAGCTGGTGCAGACTCCTCGGAGATGCAGTTTCACAATGCACCCCTCCGCCACAACCCCTCCACTCAGTTCCTTCAGACTAGCCAGCAGCAAATAGCAAACACCTGGTGGAACTGCGCATCTGCTGAGCTCATTATAGGAGCTAATGTCAGTCGAATGCTAGTAAAGACACTGTTAAAGGATTAATAGAGAATAGGTGTAATGATCACTTCCTGAGTTTTAGAAAGAGCAGGAGTTTCTTGAAGAGACAGAGACCCAAATTAAAGGCGTTAAATCACAAAGTCAAATTTCTTTTCAGCCACATTTTTATCCTCATCAGAATTGGTGTTAATTTAACTCTTTTCAGTTATTTCAACAAACGTTTGAGTAGTTATAACTTTTTCAAGTGTTAAAGCTCCTCAGTTTCTTGTTGAAATAACTGTGAAAAGCGTTAAATTAACACCAATTCTGATAAGGACCAAATAGACTTGGCATAATGTTGATTTAACTCTGTAGAATTTACTGTGTCGTCACTTGACTGTGCCATAAAACGGCACTATGTGTCTGGAAAATACATCATATAAAACTCATAATAATGCCCCTTGAAGCATTCTGAGGCGGTGAAGACATGTTGAAATGTTTTCTGATCATTTTTAGAGGGATGAGAAAATCCCACTTCACTTCTTCAAGTTGTCAGTGTCCCTGTGGTTCAAACCCACCGATGAACTCTGAAGCCTTGCTCTACTCCCAGCAGTCTTCCACCGTGGGGAACCCTCCACCCGCTGCTTGGCGACAGTCTTCAGATGCTGTCTGCCATGTTGGGGCTCCGTGTCACCCCTTTCAGATGGCAGGCGGCTCCTCGGGGCCTTCGATACAGCTCACCCAGAGTTTACTTGCATGTTCTCTAATTTATCTAAGGGATTTCTTGCCCCGCGTATATTTTGTTCTCTGAGCGGCCAAGCGTTAAATTGCTTTCCATCGGGAGCAGCTCATATGCTGGGGGTCACCACAGATGTGGCTGGTTTCCAATGAGATGGTTTGGCAGCAAAGCCAACTCTGTAATTAGGGTCACCCGGCTCTGGAACTGCTGGAGGGCCAAAGGGTCGTCACGGCAGCAGAGTGCCTTTGAAAGTCGCCACTTAGCTGAAAGCTGGTAGGTCACGCTTGCAACACAAGTCTTATATTTTAAATTAACGAAGGTGTTGTAAACAGAGCAAGGTGTGTTCCATTAAACACTCTTTGCACTCGAGGCTTTAAGCTGGTAGAGCGAAGATTGGTGCAGCACAAAACATCCAGCTGGTCATTAAGATGCGTGTTCATTTTGGACTTTTGTCACCCCTTTAAACATTTCAGCCGCACCATGTAACGCTGCAAGTCTTGTGTAAAAAATGTTTTTCCTCCTTTGAATTTTCACCATTTCATTACTTTTTGTAAACAAAACGTCGATCAGCAACGTTCTGAATTTTTCGATAAAAATTTGCAGAAAAACTACAGTCAAGTTAATATTCACCCCTTCAGGTCTGTATTTAGTTGTATATTTTAGTATGTAGTTTATTGGCTGCAATCATAACAGTCACATGGAGGCTCCTGGATATTAGTTTTCACTTCATCAGCCTCGCCTGCTGCTGGTGGTCAGACGGCCATTTTGGCCAAATGCCGAAACATTTAGTTCGAAGCTAAGTGTTTAGCTTCCAATTAGAGATTTAGCTTGCTAACCGAATGTGCATTATGAAGCTAAATATTTAGCATGCTAACTAAGTATTTAATTTGAAGCTCAGAATTTAACTTTCTAACTAAATATTTAGCTTCTTAACAAAATATTTAAATTGTAGGTATATATTTATCTTGCTAGCCAAAAATTTGAAGCTAAATATTTGGCTAGCTAACTGTACGTAGCTTGTTAACTACATATTTTATTTGGAGCTAAATGCATCGTTAATTATAGCTTGTTAATATTGAGATTGAAACTCAAGCTTGCTAATTAAATATTTAGTTTGAAGCTAAACTAAGTATTTGACTTGCTAACCAAATATTTAATTTGAAACTAAACATTTAGCTAGCAAAGTATCTATTTAACTTGCCAACTAATATTCGATATGAAGCAAAACTATTTAGCTGGCAGACTATATCTGCAGCTTGCTAATGTGATATTTAATTCGGTGGTAAATATTTAAAAATGAGTTTCCTGGTTGATGTGAAAAAACCTCCTTTTCGTCTGTTTGTTGTCGCTAAAGTTCCAAATGGAACTACCTGCCAGCTTTGTTCTCTCTGGCCACAAGCTGGAATGAGCCTTCAGTCCTTCAGCGTTCAGTGCAGCCTGCGGTCTGCAGACTGCCTCGTAGAATGTAGCCTGCGGTGTTTTCCTGAGGAGGCTGCACAGTATGTGTCCATCTCCCGGGTCCCGCTGGTGACAGGGGAAAAACAAGAAGAAAACACTCATTTATATCTCAGTGTTTTTCCTCGACCTGCAGAAAATAGAGAGAAAAAAGTTCACTTTGGGAAGAATTTCTGCCGTTTAGGGCCTATCGCGACTAGTAATTAGGATCGCTGCCCTGATTTTTGTTTTTACCCTCCGCATAATTATGATTATGTCTTTGTGTTGCCCTGCGACAGACTGGCGACCTGTCCAGGGTGTACCCCGCCTCTCGCCCGGAACGCAGCTGGAGAGGCACCAGCAACTCCCGACCCCGTTAGGGAGAAGGGTGACGGAAAATGGATGGATGGATGGATGGATGGGTTTTATTGTCATTTCTTGTTCATTATATGCTACATTTGGTTTCAGAGTGGCAGCATAAGAGCAGTTTTCTCCCTCCCCGCAAACCTTCATGTCTCCGAGCTCTGACTCCATCGAGCGGAAAAAAAGGGAAAAAAGCGAGCAGTGCAGGACGTTGTGCAATTAAGTCCACAGTGTCTGTGACAGTCGCTGCTTGTGAAGATGCGAGGAGGCACAGATTGTGATTAGACAACATGGAGGTAGGGACGGTAAAGTGACATTTGCGTTAGTGTTCTTCAGCTGATTTCACTCATTTAAATGGAAACAATTCTTATGATTATACGGAGCGTAAGGATCACTTTCAGCTTGAATACCTGCAATCAGGCAATTACATAATCGCCCTGAAAGACGTGGGCCTGATGTGTGAGATCTGAGTTTCCGCCATATTTTGAGTGTGTGTGTGTGGGTGCGTGTGTGTGCGTGTGTGTGTGTGTGTGTGTGTGGGTGTGTGTGTGGGTGTGTGTGTGTGTGCGTGTGTGTATGCGTGTGTGTGTGTGTGTGTAAAATAGGAGTTAAAATTTTCCAGGAGGTTTTAAAAAGTGGTGAATTTGATCTGGTTTGTGCTGCAGATTGACTGCTCTGAAACTGGATGAGAAATTCTATGAGTGGGGAAGTTCAGGCCAATAATATTATGTTATACAGAGCCATAAAAATAATCCTTGTGGAATATATTAGCTTTGTTGTATAAGTAAATGGGAGGGTGAAGCAGTCTCTCATGCTTCTCACTATTGCATGAATCAAAAAACACAAAAAGTGTTGTTTTTTTGTTTGTTTGTTTTTTATATAAAAATGACAGAATGCTAGGAGTAGATGTGAAATGGGAATAGTTTTTTGTTTTTTTTCTAGAACATGTGCTGTATACGGTCCAAGAGTGTGGGTGTAAAAACACAGAAATTATGGGCATCACGGGTTTGATCTCCGATAGATACTAAGATGAGTAAATGGTATTAGATCGATACCAACATGACGAGGTCTGTACTCGTGGTCTGCAGTATTTCTCTCCCGGGTGTCCAGTAAATTGGTTGAATTTACTCAAAGTTCGTTCAGGAATTGAAATTCTAAATATAAAGAGCTTTCATTCTCAATTTGAGAGCAGCATTTCAAACCTGTTGTGTTAATTTTTGAAAGGGAAAACAGCATTCCTATGCTGATTACAGTTGAAGACTGAGCTAATGAACAATTGTGTGGAGTAGAAGGTAAAAACGGAATTCATTTATTTCTGGTTCGCTTTGTGTTTTATTCTAGTTGGTCAATAAAAAAAACTCCCACAAATTTGCCTGAAATCTCTGCCCCAAATTGTTTCATAATCAACTAACTGAAGTCATATCACTAACTTATCAAACGATGACGTGTCAAGAACAAAAGTTGAGGCACGTCGCAGCGTGACGTCACACTCTCTGACCAAGCTGTCAGTATAACACACTAAATCCTAAATATACGTGTGACATGTAAAAGAAAAAAAAAAGGAGTGCTATGCTACTAATTGTCATCACTATGGCAACTGGATAATAAGGTCTAAGGGTAGCACATCTCACAGGACAGTAAAACGTCTTAATAAAAAAATAAAAAAATTGCAAGGGAGAGGAAAGTACGTCGGTTATGCTAGCTTGACTTTGACATTTTGAGCATGTAGATGTGCTGTGGAATTCTGTGTTTCGGTTCATTAAAAAAAACATACTGAATGTTCTCTACATTGTATGGGAAATGTTTGCCTGTTTGTTGAATTTTAATACATTAGTGGAGCTGTCAATCAGTTGCTATGGTAACGGGTCTGCATGTCGCTTAGCTGATACAGAGCAAGAAAAAAAGAGGAGCACGAGTGGTTTTGAGTCATTCTTCAACCGGTTTTTTACGTTATTTTTCCCTTCACTGTGACACATTGCACTAAATTAATAACACCTACATCTCCGGGTTTTGTTTGAATGAAACTGTTCTGCCGCGACAGCTTTGGCTTCGGCCTCTTGGCCTTTCAGCGTTGTGCGCATGTGCGCAATTTCCAGCTGTAAAACAACCTGCCTATCGGAATCGATGTCTGTGAAACTCGCCTTTTACTCATTTGTGTGGTATCGAATCAACAAGATTCCCAGTGTTGCACACAATTACTAGCAAATCCTTGATCATTCTGATTTCGATGGCGGCCCGTTCCAGGCTTCGTCTGCTGTATTTGACGCCCGTGTGATCCCGCTCTCCAACGAAACGCCTGTGATATCCAACCATGCCCCCCGTCTCCGATGCAACGCCGTGATTGATGGGATACATCTCACAGTTAAGCAGAGTGTATTCATAGAAAGTGTAACAGAACGTAAATCACATTTTCTGCAGGATTCTTAACTTCAGTCCCACTATAGATTTTCACTGTGACATATCTCTGCCTCGTGATGTCTGTAATTTCCGTCATAGTTGAAAAAAAAAAAAAAAAGCAACATTTACGCTACATTTTGACATCTTGAGGGTGGAATGAACACAAACGATAGGAGATAAGAGCCAACCGATGATTGGTTGGTTGCCGTTACTGCATATTTGTCACGGATGATGAAGCGTTGCAGCATCATTTCTCACATGTTGCTCTGAAGGAGTTCATTGGATCTGAGTAAACTGATGTGACAGCTTGGGGATTTATGCTGTTCCCCCCTTAGCTTTTATGTGACGATGTCAGCTGTCAGGGTTACGTTGTAACCTTTGTTCTCGGGGTGGAGAGGAAGAAAGCTGCGTTGCATCACTCGTAGGTGCTGCACAAGATTTAGTGCGGCATCAAATAAAAAGCGATTTATTGGACGTGTCAAGAAGCCCGGCTGCTTTTCGAAACGTTGCAATCAGCAGCACTTCCTCCTTTTACACCAAATAGAACCACAACACAAAAAGAAAACAACATGATTGCTAATCAAATATACCCAGTAAACCAACAAACAATGCCCTTCTTGTGGGTTAGCTCTGCTTTGCTGCACCAGAATGAACCGTAACATCTTTGGAAACATAGGAATGTCTGTTTTTTGGGGGGAAAAAAAATCTGACATTTTAGCACAAACATCTAACAGCAAATCTAAGAATTCCGTTTTCCATAACCTCCTTCATATGCCACACTATGTAATGATGATTGAGACTCGACCAAAATTCCTTAACAGCTCCGCTTTCATCCAATTGTTATGCGAGTTTTGAGCAAACCTTTAAAAAGTCGCCACAAAAAGAACAAGAGAAAATGCTAATCAGCTTAGTTTCTGTATGCTGCTTTGGAGCGAATCAACCAGGCTGCGCAAAGCGTGATTTCATTTGATGTTGATGCTACGTCTGGCTGTAGTAAACAGGAAGTAGCGATTGCAAACTAGCATGGACAATCCAAAATCTCCTCAACCTTAAACATTTTTTTTTGCAAAGTTGAGGAAGTGATTTCCAGTTTTGCCATTTCCGATGTGATACTTCAAAACGTGCTTGTGATAAACAATGAGTAGTCAGCTAATGTGAGCGACTGATAATATGACACAAAAAACACATTTTTTTCTTCTGAAGGTTCCAACAGCTGCTGAATCATGACAGCCCTCTGTTATAGAAAACTCTAGTCTTAAAGGGGCAGTACTCTGTGTTTTTCCAGGCTCATCCTGCCATTTTATAACTATGAAGTCACTACATTACCTCCAGTTGTTATAATAATGCCATATATGTCAAATATAATTTAAAAGAAATTTGACTTTGTCGTTAAACAACTTAAAATTGGGCCTCTGCCTCATTAAAAAGCTGCCACTCTGTCTGAAACTCAGAAATTCATCATAACATGGCTCCTCTATTAAGCATTTGGCTAAGTTTTTACCAGCTGAGAAAGATGAGCTCAGCTGATGCCCAGTTCCACCAGCCGGGCATCAGCTAATTACTGCTGGCTAGTCTGAATGAGCTGAGTGAGTGAGTGGTGGGAGAGGCGAAGCTTCAAGAATTTCTAAAACATACAAAGCAACACTCCAGGTATGTTATTGATGAGGGAATAACATTACAACAGCTCAGAAAAAGTTGATTTGACATGACACTGCCCCTTTAAGAAAAGTTTGTAAGACAAAGTTAGATTTGCCTTACTGTACTGATCTTATAAGTGGCTCTGAATGGCAAACAGATGCTTATATAAACCACCTCACCCCCTCTAGCTGGTTGTCTTAAATTAAACATCATTGAGGGAGTTGCTATTTATTTTGCCTTCATACACAAACAGCTACACACCCACACACATATGTCCTTGTAATTCACGGTGACAGTAATGGCTAATTTCCTCGTCTGGGGAGGCTGGTAAACAGACCAGATTACGATTCATTATTGACAAGCTTATAAGGCTGACAACGGTGTTACCTCCAGGTTTAGCTAGCAAACCTTAGAAACTCTACGGCCATTTTATGACGAAGGCGCATCCGCTGGGTGATCACCGGGCTGCATGAGATGGCACATCTCTGATCTGGTTATCAACTTCCTTTTTGAAATGACGCCTGGTCTCGCTCACTTTTTCCTTTAATCCATGAGAGGCAAATCTTTAATTTCTCGGAGACAAGCGGGCCTTTTGTCTCAACGAGGAGTTGTACACGCCGTCTCCATTCCTCACCTTTGATGTCATAATGCGAACATTTCAAAGCAAAGCAGGGTATTTAGAAGACGTATTAATTCACAGGAGCGAGTGAAACTCGAAACGACTGAATCCCGGCTGAGTGTAAACGTGACGGCTCCGGGGACGACTTCACACAATGGAGCCAGTAAGCAGTTTATACTCACTTATCACGGGCGTGAATGACACCGGAATTTGGTGCTTGTAAAGAGGCATTCAAGCTTTTCTGTTTTTGGATTTGGTTGTGACTATACAACAAAAAAACGTTAAAAAATAAATAAATAAATAAATAAATGATAGGTTTGCTGAATTAGTTGAATTTCTGATGGATTTTGACACGGAGCATCTGAATCACACACACAACCTCAAACATGCACCTGACAAATATTTGGTTTAATGTCTCTCAGCGCATTTAAAGTCGACTTTTCAGGTGTTTAGTCATCAGCTCCAATTAGTGGTGAAATTTTGAATTGAGTTAATTACAGAGTCTGCAATTAAGTTAATTGCATTTTAATCAAAAACCGTTCATCTGCAAAATAAGCAACATTTCCAATTCAAATCCCTTTTTGCTGCTAAATTATGGAATAAGAAAAACATATGTGCTCAACAGCAGAGATACTTACGTTTTCAGTTGGTTATTCGGGTCACTCAGCCACTAGATTGGTGCAAAGTTCACCATTTAAGTTCTCCTTACTTACTTGTGTGTTGCCGATGTTTAGCATTGAGATGCTGTTTTTTTTTTGTTGTTTTTTTTTTTTAGCTTTGCTGATGGGCTGACAACTGGAACACAACAATAGTCTATTCCAACGTCCACTCAGACAGCTTTTTGAAGCAGAAATTAACACCAGCAGGCTCAGAAAAGTGTCTGTGTCGTCCATCGCTGTCAGATTTAGGGGCAAACCTGAAACACACCAATTCAAAGATTTGGGGTCAGGACATTTGGAAGTAAACACACACAAAAAAAAACAATGTGATTAAATGCGCTGAATAACATTTTTAAAGGGTAAATATTCATATATATATTGATATAGACTGATATGAAACCTTGTGTAAAACTGACTTTTTTGACCTTCACATCATGTTGTAATGCTCTTCCCTCATCAAAAACATACCTGGAGTGTTTTCTTGATTCATTCATGCATATTTGAGAAATCATGCAAACTCCCATGGCAACCATTCTTCTGAGCGAAATGCCTGTGTGGACCTGGCCCAGACACAAAGGCCTCAGACCTTAAATCACAAAGTCATATTTGATATACACATAGCATTTTTAGAACTGAACGTAAAATAGCTACTTGATTATGCTGTGAAATTACACTCTGTCTGGAAAACACATAATACTGCCCCTTTAAAGAGTATCTGCCTGCACTATATTGCGGTAAGTGTATAATACCAGTGGCCACATTAAGGTCCAGTCCTGCAGACGTGAGATATGTTATTTATTGTCTCCAGTTTTAATGAGGAGTCACCCTGGGAAGCAGATGGTACATTAGCTGTAATAAACCGGAGCTGACTTCAGTGCTTTTTGCCAAGGGGACGTCGGACCGAACCGCACGGCCTCCCGGTTTCACATCCAGGGGTCAAAAGGTTGCTCTGTGCGCGCGGGCAGAGGCCGTTCGTTTTGACTTCATATAAACAGATCTGTTTTATAGCTCTGGACAGGTTCTCATTGCCCTGAGTGAAGCGTCATATATCGACGTGAAGAGAACAGAAATTACTGTAAGCTCTGACCCCTTTGTTCGCGGAGCCAGCACTAAAGTTGCTGAGCGAGGACTTCGCATTCGGCTTGGCTTTATTGTTGCGCTCAGCAGAAGCGGAGTGAGCGCGCCGCCGACAGACACGCGGCTACGCGGAGCCCGCCGAGCCTCAGCAACGACCGAGCGGCGTCCTCCGAGACGCCAGAAACTTTCTGTCGGATCCGTTGGAAAAAGAAAAAAACGGAAAAAAGCTACAAAAAAACAACCCTCTCACTTAATCTTTTGCTCAGATGAAAACCCAGCTGTGTTTTACAAGTCAAGATGGAAAAATTATCACTTGCATTTCCTGGCAGAAAGTGTTTATGCCCCCCGAGGTCGTTTCTGAAGTCTGTAATTTTTTTTTGACTGCTTACTTCACAGTTTGAGGCTCGCTGTCGTGTGTGTGTGTGTGTGTGTGTGTGTGTGCGTGTGTGTGTGTGATGTGCGAGTGTGTCTCGCATCCTCTGCTCTGTTTTTGGAGAGAGACCTTGGGACAAGAGGCAGCTGTCTGAGAGATTCCCGCGGTCTCTGGTCAACGTTGATAATTCGGTTGGAGTAAATCGTTTTTATTAAACCTCTGCTGGGAGGACTGACGCTGCTTTCAACCCTGCTGTGCCACAGGGCACCTTGGAGGTAAACACAAGCAGATTCAGAGGGGTGGGCTGGGAACACTTATCGCTTTTACAGAACAAGACTTTGTATGTGTTTGCAAAAATGAGGCATGGGGTTCTGTTACAGCAGCTTCAATGCCTCTCTTTGCAGCTTTTATTTAGCCAAACGTTGTTCCAGAGGCAGAGAAGGGAAGTTTCTGGAAGTCTCTCTAGAGACGAACCAGTGAGGAGAAAGAGGCAGAAAACACAGAGTCTCTGCCATGAACTTATTGAGAAAAAATGCATGAAGAGATTGAAAGTGATGGCATTAGTGACGATTATTGATTGGATGGAGAAAAGGCATTCTTAAAGCGAGGGGAGATCCAGCCAGGCTTTGTCTGCCACCTTGCTGCTGCTCCTTTTCTTTTTCACAGATTATTGCCACCAAAACCGACTCCAGGCCGACGCTCACATGCACGGCACTCGTTATTCGCCGGTCTACAGAGTATGAACGATGAAATCTCATCTCAGTGACGACCAGTGGTGGTTCTAACTTGGATGTTGCTCCAGACAACCCCCAAACCAATCAAAATGCATCCAATTATTAAAAAACCCCTAAAGAATTAAAGCACAAAATTATTATCCCAGTTATATATAACTTGCTTATTATTCAGCAATAACCAAGACTAACTCCCATCACTGAATATTAGGGATGCACCTTTCCACTGTTTTCACATCCAATAAGATATATTAGGTTCAGTGTCAATCAATAGTAATCCAATACAGAGCTGAACTGACTTTTTTTTACACACAGACATCAATGTTCTGAATTACAAATTTATTTGATAACTCTGTTCCAGTACAGCATGATTAAAAACACCAAGAGCTTTACAAGCTTGGTCAAATATGTAAAAACAACACAAGTTGAATTTGTTCAGTCAGTGTAACTAGGACTGGAGCGGCCAATTAAAAAAAAAAAAATCATAAAGAAACTGACAAAAACAATAAAAATGTAAAAAAAAAAAAAAATCAATTTCTTTTGAAATGTTTCAGAATTACTGTATTTTCCGGACTATAAGTCGCAGTTTTTTTCATAGGTTGGCAGCTTATATTCTGGAGCGACTTATGTGTGGAAATTAACACATCATCATATCATGTCACATGTTATTTTCACACTCAACCACAAGAGGGCGCTCTAGGCCTGTGTTATTCTACCTTCGGAGTTAGCAGAGTTGTTTACAAGCGACACTGAGGACGGAGATTTCATTGCATTTAGTGATTTGGAGAGACACGGATGGTTTGGTAAACTTGTTAGCATGTTATTTATGCTATCATTATCTGAATAACTCTTAATATGCTATGCTAACATACCAGGCACGTTCTCAGTTGGTTGGTTGTCATGTATCGTTAGCATACCGTACAGTTATTCATCCTAGTTTTGCCTCAATTCTATTTTTATTGCCTTTCAAGATGACACTTTCACAGATGTTCAGCGAGACAAACTAACTGTTCTGAGTTCTCACAGTGTAAAACTTCTGTATGCTTTGAAATTTGCAAGATTTTCCCACCTTACAGCTGTCATTATTTAATGTCTTACTAATAAGATGCCAAAAACAAAAATAATCCACACAGCAACACATCACTGCCTCATGTTTACAAGTTTCAGCAAGTCAAATGTTAGATTTTTTTAAGACCTTTCTAATGCCAGATTTCACTGAAATTTAACACAGAAAAAAAAGCTATAAATAAAGGGAAAGCTTGGTTAAGTGTGGTAAAGTGACAGTTCTGCTATAATACAACGAAGCAATAGAAAAAGTGTTAATTTGTGGCTCTGGGCAGCAGCTCTCTACAGCCTTATTTACTGTCATAGTACCAAGCTTAAAAAGTTTTTTGGGACAGAACCCAGACATCCTCATATGGGTTGGGAATAGAACCGAGGCAGCGACCAAAACAAACCTCGTCGAGCCGGCTGCCGATAAATTTGCGCTCGACGCACGAAAAGATGACAATTCATACATGTGAAATTTTGTGCTTTGTCGCTGTCAT
The DNA here is from genome assembly GCA_922788865.1 of Poeciliopsis turneri. Lineage (NCBI taxonomy): Eukaryota > Metazoa > Chordata > Actinopteri > Cyprinodontiformes > Poeciliidae > Poeciliopsis > Poeciliopsis turneri. The sequence continues at coordinate 1,911,891 of CAKLNU010001107.1, read as the reverse complement.
TCGGCAATTCACTCTTGATAGATGCAAAACAGCTGGCCATCTAAGCTGGTCACTGGTGATCTCAACCAGTTTGAGTCACAAACTTCTTTGTGTTACTCAAACTTTTGCCTGACAGGAAAGAAAAACATATTCGATTGTAGATGTTTGATTTTTTTAAGAGTCTTCTCAGAAGAAAATTTCAGAACCGTATTGTATTTAAGGCTAAATGACCTATTTTTAAATGAAATTAAGACATTTTCATCCACTCATAATACATACATGAATTTAAGGTTTTTTAAGACTTTTTAAGGACGTGCGGACTCCCTGGTTCCAGCAGCCTGAAGGAACAACAGACACAGAACATTCAGTTTCCTTTGAATTAGCTTCCAACAACTCTGTGCTTCCACTGACTCATTTTGAAAACCTAACTGATACAAATAATATCTCATTGTTTTTGTATTTTTCTCCCAGCAGTGACGCAGTTAGCTATCAGCTATCACCTAATAGCTAACTGCTATCAGGTGATGCAGTTAGCATCACCTGATAGCGCTGCTAAACGGTGCCCATGATCTCTCTAACATTTAAAGTCCCATTGGCGTTAGAGTACCGCCTCCGAGACTTACGAAAAACAACAAAGTATTTATGTTTTTCCTTTTAACATCTGCTAAAAAAATAGAAATAAAAGTGGAGCTGCTCCAGTGCGCTCTGCGTCGTGTCTCTCCTCATCCTGACTGTGGCTTCTAAGCAGCTGAAGTTGCCATTTTGAGATACCCCACCTTGACACTGAGCAATGGTGATGCAAAGTTATCAGCTCGCCTCATTTTTGGGGCCGACAACTCGATTCCAAGGTGAGGTGGGGGAGCCGAGGATTAAAGATCGTATCAAAGCCAGCGAATGAGTACAGCGAGTCAGGAGCGATGGCAGCGATAGCAGGAGAAGCCGGAGTTTGTGAAGACACGCGGTGCAGTTCTGCGGCTCATAAATAGCGTTTGGGTTTCCAGAGAGCTGAAGGCTACAGTGTGCCGTCCTGCACGGCTCTGTTGGGGAATTTGTCAGAGTTTGAATGTTAGGCTTACACAGAGACTGTTTATTTGCACGAAAACATCTCAGCAGCTCATCTGGATGCTGATTCACAAGCCTAACATTTTTGCAACATTAGAGGATTATTAACATAAAAGCTTGTAGCTTGGAAAAATGAAGGACGTCGTGGTAACTTGAACTGAAATGTTAAGTTTGACATTTTTTTTTGAAGGGATCAGCCATGTTTTTTGTTTTTTAATGACTGAATGAAAGTGAAACGATTCATACAAAAATCCTAAAATCTAAAAACCACCAGCATAATGTTAAATACACAATTAGAAGCAGGACCAAAAAGGACTGAATGTCTTCGTCCACTTCCTCCGTTGCCTTTGTTAAAACTACAGGCAGACTATGATTCTGAAACACAGCATAAAATTAACATCATTGTTCATAACTTCTCCTTCTGTTCACTGATTGGCCTGGTTGAACATCTAGTACAAGTGAATGGGAGAAAAATCCGACTGTGCTGTGGAGCAAGATTAGAATCACGCAGAATAACATAGGAAGGCAGTGGTGTTCATGTTGCGCAGAAAAACCAAAGTCACCTTTAAAAATAGCAATAGCAGCATCATGCTCTGGTGGAAATGAGATTTAATACCAGTCAGTCCAGGTCTAAATTCAAAAGCACAATCTGTGGACTCGTCTGAAGTGGGCTGTGGATATTGATAGATCTCCTCCAAAGGAGACTAAATGTCGACGCTCAAGAATCTCTGAATGTGAGCTTCACATTGAGCTAAAGTGATGCTGAAGGACACCTGAGCTGCTCAGGTTCACCGCTTTTATGACATTACAGGCTTTTCATCGTTAGAGAGCGATATGTAAAGGCTCTACACGAAAGACGGTGACAATGGTAAAAACAGCGTTTTGTGTCATGTTTAGGAAGCTGAGAGAACTCGCTGCTTCTTTTATGTCCAAGAATTGCTTTGCAAAGAGAAGATTAAGTGCACACATTAATCCAGGAGTCAGAGCAATCTTGTAATCCACTCAGTATGCTAATTGCCTGTTCTTTCTCCGGCAAAACAGGTTTACAGGCCATTAAATGGCACTGAGCAGTTGACAAAGGATAGCCAGTGAGCTTCCCACCTACTCTTCCCCCTCACTCTATTTCTTCCTCTGACAGGGCGTTTGCACACCCACACAACACCGCTCTGCAGAAATAAACATATTAGTGGTTTATTTATTTCATTTTTAAAACACTTCTTAATTACGTTTGCGCTGCATTTGGTGCAGGAAGAGGAATAGATGTCTTAGATTGACTAAGCTGAGAAGTGATTAAGATGTTCACTGTTTTATCCTCTTAACTCCAGTGGGAATGTTTGGAAAGGATTATTTTTAGGTCAATGCAGTTTTCTTACACAGTTCTAAGATGCCTTAAAATAGTTTTATGCCCTTACAGATGTTTTTTGGGTTGATTTTTTTTGTATGTGTGCGTGTGCAAATGTGTGTATTTATGATCATCAATTAAATTTGATCAGAAAAGCTTAAAGATAATCTTCACCTTTAAAGATTGACAATATTTTGTTGGTTCATTCTTGCGAGTCACATCCAGTCCCGAACACTAACCTGGAGGCAAACAATTTCCAAAAGTAACACAGAATACCTCAATATGAAGACGTTCAAGAACATTTGGAAACAAAGTCATTAGCTGTGTTCCCATTAACCACATAATTGCTCAAAATGAAATGACGAAAATAAATTTGCTTAATGGAAATACACAATTTAAAAAAAAAAAGAATCTCACATTTTTATGATAAAAAGTTTTCTCGCTGGGATGAGTTGGTTTTTCAGTCACATCCAAATAGATGTATTTCACAAAGCTGTAATGGAAACACTTTTTTTCACATCGTATGAGGCACATGAGCAACAGCCAGATGTTACTACAGGTGAAAATGAAGAAGGAGACAACAGGAAGTGGTAGCAGGATGATGGTTTGTTTTTGTTGTTGTTGTTTTTTTTTGTTTTTTTCCCAGAGTGCAGCTGGGTCCCCCAGAGCTCTCACAGCATCACACAGTTCCAACCTGTTGAATCCACAGCTTTTCTGCAAAATCTCTGGCTACAATTTCACCAAAACGCCACATACGTGGCTGCTCCCAAGTAGGCGGGTCTTGTTGCTGAACGTCTCCTCTGATGGCTGATAGCCGATGAGTGCCAGTATCATGACCGAATTATAAATATAGTTCATGTGACTGTTCACATTCATTGCTGCCATGATTTTTAATGACTTTTGAACAAGCTTATTCACATGTGATTACAATTTTGTTATGTATTTAATGGAAACGCTGCAATTGCCATCACCTTTATTTCCATTGACAAACTCCTCGTCTGAAAACTGCACTGTTATATTTTATCTTGATATGAAACAATAAATGTGACAAAGTGTGAAAAAAAATAAGTAAAAGGTGTGATAGAAAACCAAAAGTAGAACTCAGTAAGAAATCTATTTTTTCCCACACTACTGTAAATAATACAAGACAGCTGAGTGCTATTGTTTGAATGTGGCCCCACTCATGCGCAGGCCTCCTTTCTGCCATATTGCCCCTCACACAGGGCGGGAGGATCTTTCCAAGGTAAAGTGCAATTCTTAGCGCACTGCTGCCTGTGCAGCCTCCCCAGTGGCCTTCTCATCCTCAGCGTGATGGATGTTGTTTCAGATTCGTTCTCTCGCTGCTACTGATAAAACAGCCTTGTCAAAACACATCCACCACCAGTGTAAGCAGATAAAAGGTAGTTGCAGATGATTAAAAAGATTTGTGCTTTCCGTCATTTATGATGCCGACTTCCAAGGATCGGGGCTGTGACGGATGACTCAGACAAGACAGTTCAGCGTGAAGCCTGACTGCAAATGTTGCTGGTAATGACCAGAGTGTGTGCGCATGTTTGTTTTTTTTTTTATTATTATATTTTTATTTTTTTTTTTTTTGACGCGGCTAATGAGCATGGCCATTAGGCATAAATGACATTTTAAAAACCTGGGGAGCGGGGAATGAAGAAGCGCCGTGGATAGACTCCCCCCGTCGGCAGCAAATGCGCCATTAGCATCTGGTGGATGCAGCACCCAGTTCACACAGATGACCTCCACCCGGAGTGTGGAGGTCTGTCACTGTAGGGGGACTTGGGAGAGGAAGGCTCATTAGGGAGGAACTGTCACATCAATCCCATCTTCGGATCTCAGACATATCAGCATGCTTCATACTTCTGTGCGTTTGGCGCATGAGTTGATGAAAGATGTTTCTTCTGTGTTCTGGCATTTTAAGGTGACAGCTTTCACAGTGCAGATTGTGGTTTGAGAAAAGACTTCAACATGTCCTTAATGCAGATGTCTGCGATGTATACGTGGCAAAAAATGCAGATCATCCAGAGGAATGCAAACTGGCATTCCCAAGAAGTGCAGTAGATCGACTGTTTTCTGGTGACTTTGTGACACTGAAATGTTTCGGCGTGTTCAGCTTCGACGATTGACCGGCTGGTTGGAAACTCCAAAGTAACTCCTATCAGTGGATGCCCAAGTCGCGCTGAAAACACTCTTTAGTGTAGAAGCTGCTGAGAGAAGTAGGCAAAACGGTAGCTGTTCTTAGTGACAGCAAGTGACAAAAATACATTTCCTTAATGGAAAGACAGTATTAAAGCCATTTCAATGTGTAATCCACTATAAGTCTAGAATCATCTGCGGTACGTTCACCTTATCTCTGAAGTAATATGATAAAAGTTGAATGCTATTAACGTTTTTGAAGTCTGAAAGTCAGTCATCATTAGCATGTCAGTAAACACACATTCCTCGCCGTCTTTAATGTTACGTTCCGACCGAAAGCGTTTCGAGCGTCAGAAAGGCAACCAATGACTCAAGTTGGATGCTTGATATCGAGCATCAAAATCCCTCTGGACTTCTGGGGAAAGAGTGGAACGGCTTTGGGAGGAGCCTCTTGACTTTAGGTTGTTTTCCTCTTTGTTCAATGGGAGATGAAATTGAGAGTTTGTAGAGTTTCACCTCCTACTCCAGAAGCTGAGTGTTGTTTTCAGCATTATTTCCATCTCACCTGAGCCCAGTCGGACGACCTGCTGACCCTCATCAGTGCTCATCTCATGCTAGGACTCCAGCTACAGGCCCCTACGTCACATTGCAGGGTCTCTTTAGTTTATGTTGTGCATAGAACGCTCAAAATCTGAAATAATGCAGCGCCAAACACGCACAAAATGAACCACTAGATGTGCCGCGGTCTTTGCATGTAAACCTGATGCCCTGACGCTCAAATTGTGTTCGCTGTTAATGCACTGTAGCATACATAAGGCTCTTCTCACTCAAGTCGACTATGATAGACCAGATTAGACCAGTGGGCCACAAAGGGCCGTCATTCTTTCCGGATTTCCAGTGCAAGTGCATTTTGTGGACCAGAACTTGGCCAGAGCAATTTTTTCATGTGGTTAGCATCTCAACTTGATAAAATCAGTTAGGTGTTCACCAAAAAAGAAGACTTCTGTCACGCCTAAAAAAAAAAAAAAATCTGAGGTGTCCTGGTACTGCCTTCTAGACCTATGGAGAGCTGTCATTAGATGCCCTGCTGTTGTGGATATCTACAACAGAGAATATGTGGTATGTAGGGACCCAAACAATGTGTAACAAACCAAAAGCACGTATTATTTAAAAGTTAACAATAAAAGCCACATTGGACCCCGCACCCAGTGATCTTTTGTAACACGTTATTCTGTTGGGTTGCTGTAGCTGAAGAAACCATCCACAGCTAAAGCACAGTAATCTCTTTTTCATCTCTGTGTTTACAAAGTTTGGTAAAGGCATCCTTTGACAGGTGTGATGCACCACGCTGCTCCCAATATGCATTCCTGTTAAGGCAGTGTGGAAATCAATAAAACAGCATTTTCTTGAACAGCTGGTGTTTTTCTTCTGTCTGATCCAATTCGTTCCCTTTCCAGTGGTTTGTTATTCTGACTGCACAGGCTGAGCAGGTTTCACAGACTGAAGGTCAACGCTCAGACCACGATCTGCCATGTAAAGAATCCCAGACCTGTTTAGTTCAACTATCTATTGCAAATATGACAGAGATGTAGAAACTGGTTTCAATTATCTTACTGATATTGAACATATTTTCCTGTCTTTACCTGGCATATTGTTGCTATGTAAGTTTTTATACTCTTGTTGACTACAAAGTTCAAACAAAGTAAAGAGTAAGTAGCTCAACATCTCTCTACAGAACGCCTCAAACTCACATTTGGATGTGATTATGATAGATGTTCCCCCTCCCCCAACCAAAAAGCAACAATTTATACTTATATTAAAGCTACTGATTCTGTTGTTTTTTATTTGTGGGAAAAGAAATCCAAAGTTCTCTTTTCTTTCTGCACTCTTGCTTTCGCAGTGGGAAGTTGAGCAACATCAACATGAAGCCAGTGAAGCAGACACACACAGACTATATAAATAAACTGCTGCTGTTTTATACCTTTGCATTTGTGGGTCTTTTTTTTTTTTTTTTTTATGTAAGTGTATTAATACTATAAAATACCATGTATTTGAACAATGTTTTTAACTAATTTGATTGGGGGGGAGAAAAAAAGAGAAGTGTTGATTTTTATGCTTATTTTTTTGCGTTCTGCTACGCGGGAACCAGCGTCCATTTCATACATGATTTCATATTGTTGCAAACAATTAGAGTGTTGCTATATAAGCGTCAGGATCAGCTCGGTCCTTCCTGTGAACACGCGGAGGTGTTTGTTGTGGTTGCAGAACCCGGGGTAAAGCATGCTTTCCAGGCAGTGGTGACCTTTCCAGTATCCTCCGTAGGAATTGTCAGGCGATACCGCTCTGTTGCTCTGAATACGTGGTGGTGAGAGAGGAGGTGGTGGTGGTGGTGGTAGGGAGGGAGCGAGGGTGTGAAGATGAACAGAGGAGATGCTGAGGTAACGCTGTACGTGGGCGGTTCTTTTCCCAGGTCGAGAATTTCCCTGGAAGCGATGGATGGAACGGTGGAAAACGGGCAGCGGATGCTGCTCTTGCTATCGCGATGCTGGCAACCAGCATTCCCCGCAAAACCACAAGCACATAAAACCAAGTCCCAATTTACAATCAAATGCTCTCACTTGACTTGTAAGACCAAACTTAGTTCGCTAACTTCGTTTCAGAGAATAGAGTTGAAAATGTGCCTCAAGAGGCCGAGGAAGAGTTAAAAAAAATAACACTGTTTCTGGGAAGGAAACTTGGTGAAACTGTGTTGATTGTGTGCGAAAGGAGAAGTGAAAGGAACATGTACTCTGCAAATTTTAAAAGTTAGTAACTATGTTTCCATTTCCGGTGTGTTCAAAACTTTGTCAAAAAACCCCCCAAAATTTTTGGGATTGACGCCACAGGTCACCACACGCAGCCATAATCCGTGATCTTTCAATGCGTCACATTCATAAATCACATTTACGGATCACAGACAAACAGAAAGTTTCACTCAGGATGGATAACAATGCGCTCCCTTTAAAGCCTCCGTAATAAACAACGCCACAGAAAGCAGCGGTGTGAGGAGAACCCTGTTAAATGAGGTCATCTCGCCGCATCCTTTGATCCCTCCTTTCTTCATCTCAGCGGCAAGCGGCATATAAGAGGATCTATCTTAGCGAACAGTTTTGAGCCCCCAAAATTACAAACAAACGAAAGGCGAGGGATCGATAGTGTGTGTCTCACAGAATGATGAACTGGCACTTCAGAGGGGGGGAGAAAAAAAAATCAATGTTGCGTCCCCTCTCTCTATCTTCCTTTCTCTCTCTCTCTCTCTCTCTCTCTCTCTCTAGTCTCTATCCTTCTCTGTGGGCCCTAAACTCTCCTCGCAGTCCTTCTGCAGCGGTGCTTAAGTGTGTGCTCAGAGCTGGCTTTGTTTCTGCGCTTTAATGGCCCTTTGTTTTTCTTCTTCCTTTTTTAGCCTGGAAGACCCCTGCCAATTTGATGTGTGAACGCACCCAGCGATAATGGCCCAGAGGACACACAGTGGACGTAAGTGTAAGTGCTTCTCCGTCTGATTTACGGCCCCGGTGGTCCTCCACCCCGGCTGCCCTGTGGGCCCCCGCCTATTGATCAGAATACATCGCATTCCTTAAATCATAGCGGGTCTGCCTGGATGAACCGGGCGGAATGAAAGCATATATTCACTTCTCAACCTTGGACTATCTAATGCCAGAGGTGTCAAACGCATTTTCATTTTTGGGCCGAGTCGAGATCAAGAATGTTCCAAAAGGGTCGACTGTGGCAGAGTGTCCTGATGAAATCCATTAGCAGACTGATGAAATATAGATAAATACTGCATTCAGTACATTCTTGAATTTAAATGATGCTGAGCATATTTGCACATTCATCAGTCCCAAAATGCTCTGTGATCGTTTTTAGTTTTTACAATCGGAATCATGGACTTTGAAAAATTTGTACAAAATAAATTTGTTATTGAGGTTATGTATATCAGTAAGTGTGACTTTATTTTTACTCACCGTTTCAATTTCAGACCATAATTTAACATTAAGTAAGGCTGAGCCAGCAAATTAAAATCCTGCCACCTGCAGGTGGGTCCTAGCATCACTTAAACCCAATGTTTTTGAAATTGTCCACAAATTATTTGTAGATTTTGCCAAAAAATGTGGCAATAAGTTGATTTTGTGGGAATTTCTGCTTTTCTTTTAGTGATTTGTTTTTTGTTTTTATTTTGTCTTAGCAATCAAAATAATATAATTTACGTGGTGCAGCAGAAGTAAGAGGTTCTGCCACCTGCAGGTTAGAGTTTGTCACTTAACCCCGATGTTTTTTACGGAGCCCCATAGGGGACACGGGGAATTTTTGGTTCTTTTGCGTTCCCTCGCAAAACTGTACTGATCAGTTATGCGTCATAATTGAATACTGCGTTGCCTCGCAATACTTTTGCACGGTAACGCAGAAGTTTTACGAGGGAACGCAAAAGAAAAAAAAAATCTCTTGTCCCCTTGGGGGCTCCGTAGTTTTTGAACATTTTTGTAGGAAATTGCAAATAACAAACACATTTTAAAGGTTCTTTGCATGTGACTCTGGAATCCAGATAAAAACCTATGGTGGTTTGATGCATGTGATCTGATACATAATATTTGACACTGTTTTATTTCTTTGAGTCAAATTCATATTTTCCCCATCCTAGAAACAGAAGAAAGTTCATTATTTGCCTAAATGTAGAATTAATAAATTTCTCCAAGGGGAAAATTGGATTCCAAGAGCTTTGACTGAAGCTAGAAATTAACTGTTGCACTTTGGTAATCCTCGAGGATCACATTCACCACAGAGAGAGAGAGAAAAAAAGTGTTTCTTGGCTAAAGTTGCGCTCTGCTAAATGAAATACAGAACGGCTCCAATAAATTTGAGAGGCAGAAAAAAAAAGAAAGAAAAAAGAAGAATCCTAAAGAAGAATAAAGAGTTCCTAATGTTAGCCATAAGCAAGAAATCAATGACTGAAATAATAAATTAAAACAAACTCAATTTCCATTTGCATAATTTACTGTTTTTCTCTTTTCTCTGTTTACCATGATAAAACTCTTCAGTCTGGTGTTTTGGTCTCGACTTGCTCTTTTTTTCGATGGATGAGATTTCAGAATTCATGTTATTTGTTGTTTCTGTTACTTATTTTGGACATTTAAAACGTCGTCCAGTTTCCAGTGTTAAATGTTCACTACAACTGAAGGTTTATTGATTTTTGAGAATGTGTTCTTGCATTACGATGTCGTTATTATAATGTCATCTGAAAATGGTCTCAAAGCGACGATATTATCGTGTCTTGCAATAACTTCTGGGACAATTTACCGGCCAGCAAAATTTGTCACCGTGACTTTTCGTCACTTTTGTCGTCATCATAGCAGAACTACGAAATACCGGAATGAAACTACATCCGGATCAGCCACCCTTAGTGCAGCTTTAAGCCTCGCGAGTCGCCATTGTCTTCCTCAGAGCCGCGTCGGCGCTAATCAGCTGGCCTGTCCTGGGTGTCACCTGCCTGTGATGCAGCCGAGCCTCTAGACAAGCCTCGGCAGGAGTGGGACGGCGGTGCTGTCAGCTGTGGGGAAACTCTTCCTGTCAGCCCTTCCTCATAAAATGCACTGCTCTGAGATGAAGGCCCAGACAGCTATCCATGAGGGGTTCGGGGTGAGAGGAGCAGGAGGGCGACCCATACGGCTATCTATCTGCTGCATCCATCTCCAGAATCTATTTGTCTCCGGGTTTTTTTTTTTGTCTTTGTTTGTCTCCAGGGGTGCAGCTCGGCTGCCGTGTGCGTGCGTGTGTGCGTGTGCGTGCGTGTGCGTGCGTGCGTGTGTGTGTGTGTGCGTGTGCGTGTGTGTGTGTGTGTGCGTGTGTGTGCGTGTCAGCTGCTGAATATCCACGGTACGTGCTAGGAGAGTTTGACGAGCCGCTCTGACACCTCCGCTCTCTCCACCCTCATTTTCATTTCCGCTCTTGCGTCGGCACTTTACCTCCCAGCTCCTCCGGTTTGCCGTTCGGCTGCGAGCCGTGCGCTCCGTACAGTCGAGATAAAAAAGAAACTCACGCCGCATACACACACACACACACACGCAAACACGCACTCACACACACACACTCTCTGCTTTTACATTACTCACCTGAGAAAATAGGATGTTAAAAATAGAACGGGCTGCGTATCGTCGGGAACAATGTCTGAAAAGATTTCATTGGGAGCTTTTATCACTAGTCTGTGAAGGCTTTCATGCTAAAATTGGCAATTTATTGTATTCTGTTTAAGATTCTTCTCACCTTCTCATAATGGAAACACTTTCGATCTCTGTTTAGTATCTTTTGGAAACTTCTGCATTGGGTCACTTCTACCATATGGCTGCAAGTCTTTCAATAAAAGCAAGAAAATGATTTCAGTTTCAGTGGCTTTTATCGGAAGCTGACCCCCAATGGTCGACTTACCAGTGGTAAGCCATTGGCTTCTAACTTTCTTATAATGTTAAGAATTTTCATTTGTCATTGTCACAATAAATTTCAATTAATGATGTTTAAAGTCCTGCAAAAAAAAAAAAAATTGCATCGCCTTGTTAATTGAGAGTATCAATAAATTAGAAAATTTGATCAAATGCAATTTACTGTGAGCTGTTTTAATGATACACAAACACAGTTCTTTAAATGACTAGTGTCCAAAAATGGACATAATCTACTCCAAGACTTTGAACACTGGTGTGTTTCCATTAAGCAAATTAATTTTTTCTGAATGTCAAATTGCGCAATTATATGGTCGCTGGAGCAGAGCTAATGCTCGCTTCTGTGGTTGTGCAAAAGCGGTTTCTCCTTTGCGTAGTCACGTGTGTTTGTTGTGTGAACATTTAAGACGTTTGGTAAAGTGTTTGTGGATTCCAGCTGCGCAGGAGGCCGTGGCCTGGTATTCATAGACAGATAAAGATTTTTCCACCAAGTATTGAGAGGTCTATAAGTTATGTTCTTAAAAATCAAAATACCTCTTAAAAACAGTTTTGTCACCATTTCTACTTTTCAATTGTCTTATGGATCTGAATTGATGTCCCTGTTTTCCTTTTAGGCACAAACTTCTTGGTTGAATGAACATAATTTTGAGTCTAAGTCTGCTGGAAAAGACCTGATGTTTTTGTGAGTACATCAACATTTACAACACTTTTCATAAACAGTCCAATGCAGAACCTTCCATGGAGACACAGTTACTGAGAACCGATTTCGCCCTGAACATGCACAGCGGCTTAAGTGTGTGTATTTTTCAGCTTCCCAAAATAAACACAACTTTTATTCTAAAAAAAAAAGAAAAAAAAAAGCAATACTTAAATCCCTCTGATTATAAAAATCCTTCAGTGATAGCCCAGATATTACTGGCTCAAGGTTATGTCTTAATGTTAGACATTAGTCACTTGGATTCAGTTTTGGTGTTTCTGCCAGGTAAAAGCTTTAGCTCTGGTTTTCTCACAGGTGAATTCATTCATATTTGAGCCGAACATGTTAAGCTGAGCGGCTTGAACATTTGAGTCACTCAGCAGTTTGATTTTTTTTGTTTTTTTTCAGTCGTCCCATCAATACTTTCATTCATCTCCATTGTTCTACATGTGTGGACTCAACATCTGCATCGGGCATTTTCACTGCACACCCATACTCTGATTGTCCGTTTCTAATAAACAAGTGTTATGGGAGGTAAACAGTAGTTATTAACGTCTCATCTTTTCAAAAGAGGAAAGCTGCCACGTTGACAGGAGGTTTGTTTAAATCCATATCTGAGAGACAGTATTGATCAGCTTCTTGCTCTCTGCATATTTCTCAGCATTGTTTGTTTTGTTTTTTTTCCCAGGCAGTAATGATTATCCCCGGGGGGAAAAAAGGTAAACAGCAGCACGGAGAAGTTGCAAATCCTTTCTTCTTTCCAAGTTTTCCCTCGTTATGTTATCATCACAAGAGCCAAGGCCTTTATTTTCAAACTCTGCAGAAATATCAATATGGATTTAGGAGTCTTCCTGAAGCGAGGTCTTCAGCTAATTAAATCTGTAATCACTTTGTACTGTAAAAACATGAGCAGAGGAAGAGGGGAGGTGGGACGCGGTGGTTTAAATGGAAGCCACTGGAACTTTATTTAACAAAGCTAATTGGGTCAGAGCTCCTTATCCTTGTGAAGCGCCGGGGTTACTTGGCATCCAGCTGGAAGGCTTACAGCTCTTTTGCCCTCAAACAGCCAGACTCCCTGTGAGACTGTGAGCTGGAGTGTGGAGGTGCCAAGTTCAGGTTGCAGAGCGACCGTTGTCAGGGCGGCGGCGAAAAGGCGCGCTAAATTGTCGTTTCATTGTTTCAAGTCGATGGTCGCATGTCGAGGAGTGGAATGGGACTCGGAGGCACTCCGGGCTGAGACGGGATTCCGATGAGGGAAAGTGTCAAACCGCCGGACGAATCCATGAATCATCTCTCCGCTGGGTTCTTCATTAGTGGAAACTACGAGTGTGACTCAGTCACTCGTGTCCCAACGAAGCAATTATCTGCACGTAGACTCGATAGTCTCTAATTGTTTCTCAGAAGATCGCTTGGAACAACAGTAATACAGATGAATTATAGGAATAGAGTTTGACTCATGTCGTGTCAAACTTGCACTCTATTAAATGATTTTGATCTGATTTGATTCTCACATTTAATTTGAACAATGAAGCCCACAGTGGTTCTAGTAAAAGAAATGCACTAATTTGCCAAGTAGATCGAGAAGCTTTGGCTTCAACAAGATGTCAGGACAGGTGTCCTTTTAAGACTGTCCTCCATGAAAATATTGAAACTAAATATATCTAGGCAATATTTTTTATCTGAACAATGTCTCCTGTTCATTTGGGGTGTTTTCACACCTGGTAGTCTGGTAGACTCAGTTTGATTGGGGAACAAACTTGCAGCATTTGTTACATTTTCAGCTGCTGTGGACAGCTTTCACACTGCACTGTGTTAAACAAAGACCTGTGGAAAACTCGTTCCCCCTTCTCGCCTGTGGTGGCGCTGCACCAAAAAAATGAATAAAAAGTACGTAAAGAAAAATTGAGTTGTGTCCAATTTCAGCGGCTGTAGGATTTCTCGAGCCATTTCTCCTGCTAGATTGTCAAAGTTGTATTTACCCAGAATTCCTTGCGCTACAGTCTGCTTCCTTCTTAAGGTCTGCTTGTCATTCACATATGCATTCACGCCGGAGTTCACTTCAGTTGAACCCAGACCTAGGTCTATATTTTTGATGAAAGCTACATAGCCCAGCTTTATAGCAAAAATGTGTACCTAATAAAGTGGCCACTATGACGGCTCCAAAATATTTCCTACTTATTAAAGTCTCATTTAAATTCGAACTGGGCTGAAATAGTGCGTCAGTACTTTTTGGCACAATAGAGATAAAATCTATCATAATGTATCATCAACAACATTAATCTTTCTTTTTCTTTGCCAAACCAACATATGACAAATGGCAGCATTCTGTTGAATAGGAGAAAGCACAGTGATAAATAAGCTAAACATGTGACACTCTCCATTAAGCGCAAATGGTGCCAGAAGAAACAAACAGTTTATTAAAATGCCATAGAAGTAACAGATGAGCTAAAGAGCAGACACCTCGACAGGGTACTTCTCGTTATTCACCGCCTTCTGCCTCTGAATATTAAGCCAAAGAAGTTGTTCTCGCTGGCAAGGTGTTAACTCCTCCCTGCCTCCTCCGTCCCTCCACGTCACTCACCTCCGCGTCCGTCCCCGGGGCCCTCTGTGCAAAACGCCTCGACTAAGCAGGGGGTCGAGGCCCAGCACGCTACGGCGAGGCCACCTCTTCGGACTCCGGAGGCACTGTGAGCCTCCGGAGTTTCACCCAACGCTCGGTTGGACCACGTTTTGAGGCGACAAACCACTGAAACGACTGATTTTCAAAGTCTGGTTAACTGCTAGTAATGGCGCTTGTTGCTCTTGGAAAAGAGCCGAATCTTCAGATTCTGGTCACTTCAGTTGCCGTTTGAAATGATCCACTTTTGAAAAATATTCTAAGAACAGAATATTATTATTACGCCATTTCAGACGTAATATAACATTTGTAATAATTGCTTTTGAAAGTGAAGTTCACATAATAACGGAATCATCTGTATTTAGTAAATAACCACAACCTTACAACAAAATTGAATGCATGTATTTTCATGAACTACACCGTTTCAAAATAGAAATCTCAAAAACCCATGTAGTTTGTTTTTTTATTTTTATGTAATCTGTGTATTAATAACATTTAATGCTATTTGTAATATTGAGGAAAAAAAACACATTTTAAAGAAATTACAGCAAATGGTAAAGGGAAAAGAATGGACTTGAGTGGCTTTGGCAGAAACAAAAATTCTTAAATATAACAGTATAGTTATATTCATAGTCATATTATACCGTCTTCATCCTCTCTGCCACTGCATTAATCCTGACTCAGTAGCTACGTTTCCATTACAAATATGCATAATATTGCACTAATGCAGTAAAACCTTATCACACAGGGATGAGTTTATGTGACAACTCATTACAAAATACTCCGCACGCCAAGCCATGGCGCGTCGTCTTCTCCTCCGTGTTGTTACATTCGGTTTTGATCATGTGACTCGGTTGATGCAAAGAAAAACAACAAACAAACAAAAAGTGTTTCTGTTGTAATTTTTCACAAACAAAAACAAAAAAAATCATATATTTTATTGAAAGATGCGAGTTTTTCCAAAATTGGCATAATTCCATTGAGCGAATTCATTTGGGAAATGTTGCAATTTTTGTCGTCAATGGAAACGCAGCTGGAATAGCAGCCGGTGAGACGTAACGAAAACAGTGACCAATGAGAGCAAGTGCTGCTTTCTTCCATGTCAGATTAAATAAATCTATTTTTAAATAAAATAAAATAGAAAAGTTGTGAAAAACATAGAATGACTCATGGACTTGGCGGTATCGTTCAGGGTAAAGAGCCGTTCAGAAGGAGCGAGTCGTATTTGAACGTCACATCTCTAGTCATTGCAGAGGCTGTCAGGCGTTCCCGTAGATTTTGTGTCATTGTTAAGTCTGGCAGATAATGGCCTCCATTATTAGAAATGATGCATGACATTTCGGTGGTCTGACTGTCATGAAACCTCTCATGTTCGGCGCGTCTGTAAAAGCAGAGCGTTGAAAAGAGCCTCCCGTATTCAGCTCACAGTGATCCGAATTAATATTAGTGATTGGTCCCCCAGTCACGTTCAGCCCCATCTTTTCATTCCAGCATCTGGTTTTAATTGGTGCGATGCTGTAAAGCTACAGCTGCTCTGCCTGTTAGGACAATAAATTACTCCAATTAGGAGTTGAACAAAAGAGGCTGTCTAACCCCGCAGCCCCGCTGCCTTGCTTTAAAATTGGAATGCAGGGGAATGAAGGCTGTACCATAACACCTGCCCCATCGTTTCTCAGATCAAAACACAGCCGGAGTTTTGTGGATGCGGAGAGAAATTGCTTTGCATGCCTCGTGTATCCTCCGTCGTTGGGGCTGCCGGCGTATAAATTAAATAGAAAAAGTGTCAGCGTTTGAAATCAATACGAGGTACATTGCGTAATTGCTGGACGGATGATTAATTGCTGTTTGCATCATGAGTTGTGGATACATCTAGGTTTTCTGGCAGCCGCCTGCCATATCGATGGCACCGGTAATGAAGGCAATAATGAGGGACGGTTCAGGAGGATGTGGAATGGGAGGAACAATAGGAACATCTGTGCCTCTCCATAGTTGGACTGTAATTGAGACCATATTTCATTTTGGACTGCGAAAGCTAGCCCCACGCCCGTCTACCTTCCAGAAAGATGAGGCATTTATTTTGCCGGCGGAACACCTTCAGCGGCTTCAGCGACACAGGTGGTCCGCCGCCGGGAGGAATTTGGGGCGGTAGCCGGCGTCTCGGTCGGCCCTCCTTCCTACGTCTCGTGCCTGGCCCTGCCATCCCTTTTGTTTCAGCGCTTGCTGTGAGCACACCATTAAGCCAGGAGAAGTTTGACAAGAAAAATGAAGTGTGCCATTTCCCGTGGCCTCGAGTGTCTCTCTGAATAATGAGCGTGTTGCTTTGTCTCTCTCTCTCTCTCTTGCTTCTGCCGTCAGATATACTTTTTCCCTTGAAGTTTCAGTTTACTGTGAGAAGTGAGGGGTCTGTGGGTTGCCACTTGTCTCCGGAAAACATAGAGTCTTAGAAACACTTCCAATCCATTTGGGAAATCCTTAGTCAGAAGTCACAGCTCAGGATATTACTGCAAAGCTGTGTTGTTTATGAGAAATATCTTTAGGGGGAGCATCATGAGATGGTACATGCACCTGCTACTCTCTCAGCCAAATTACCTGGCATTGGTTTCAAGATCTTCCATCATTTTCATGATCGAAAACATGCCAAACAACCAGAACAGATGGACAGCTATATGCCAGTTACCAGTATTATGTCATTGTAATGATATGGTTCTAAAACTAAAATCTTCCAGAATCTCGTTCTGGTTTATTTTAGTTAAGATTTTGAAGGAATGCTCTGTGACGTTAATACTGATAACAGTTCTTTTATCTCACAAAGGCTAACAAAGCTAATCAGATGTGTGGTGAAAAAATCCCTCAGTTGTATTTAATGCTGTTAGCAGAAATTTACCGTCTACAATTTTACAAAAGATCTGTTTCTGGTCTTTTTCCAGCTTTATAACACCCGCGACCCCCGACACTATGTGGAGTGAAGGTGGTTGAGCCCACCTGCAACTGGCAATTAAGGATAAGTTGTGAACGATGATGTTCATTTTCTGTGCTTTATTTAGAATTGTCATTGCATTAATCATGTCTTACCTATATTGGGGTGCATAGTTTGGCAAAGGCAGCAGAGGAAGTCAGAGTTCGCCACGCTTCTAAATATCGAGCGATTAAAGTCAGAACGGAGCGTTTTATTGCTGGCAAAGATATTGTTTGGCCTGGCACTTCTCTATTTGCAGTGGGGGATGATTGTTTACAGCACACACAACTTTTTCAATTTTTTCTGACAGTGGGTAGACAGGAAGGGGGCAGAGAGAAGGGGGGAAGCCATGCGGCAAAGGTACAAAGGTTGGGAATGTAACTCAGGAGAACAACAAGGAGTTAGAGTGGTAGAATAGTGGCATTTTCTAACAGTTTCTTTTTATGTTACGTGTTTTAAGGGCATCTTCAATATTTGTGTTGGGGTATAAGAAGGAACAGAAGCACCCTCACAGTCCTGTTTTCTCTGAACCCCCAGAGACTCTGTGACATGGCCGACCTGAGTTGTGGTCATGACTGGAGGGATCTCCCTGCTTATTACGACACAAGTGTTTATGGTAACAGGATGCGAAGTCTGCATGGCGGCGATAGCGCGGCAGGAACAGGATAGCCTATTACCCACCGCTGTGTGCTGGTAGTAATGGTAAGGCAGAGGTGCATCCTATCAGTTATGGCTATGATGCATTTTGAATGGGGCACTACCTTTATATATCAGTGGATGATAATAGGAGGAAAGAGCATCCTGGGGGAAACAGTCAGAAAACCGTACACAGCGTGCCAAAGTGGGTTTACGGTGATAAATAGAGGGGAGTGGCGGGCTTTTTCCTCTCTCTCTCTCTCTACTACAGTAGCGGAGGGCCAGGCGGTGTGTTCAAAGAGCGTGAATGCCCAGGGAGAGCAAGACAATGAAGAGCGCGTGTGTACATGTGCGTACGACAAACAAGAGCCACTCGACAGAAGGGGAGCCTTTAGTTAGCTGTCTGCTTGGCGCTCCGCCGCCCCTCTGATGTATGTTTATGGCCCATCATCTCTAGCCAATTACCCTGCCCCGGCGTGGGGAGCACGGCGCCTCCTCGTCAGAACCGTCAGTGTCTGAGCGGGAAGACAGACGGCGACAGTTAACGTTTCTGGACATCCTTGGCTCGGCGCTGGTCTCCTTTGGCGGGCCGGGGAGGGGAGGGGCTCCGGAGATTCATCCTAAACCGTGAGGCGCCAGGCGACGCAGTCTGCCGATTCTACACCCGCCCTGGGAATTTAAAGCATTTTTTAATAGTGTGTGTGTGTGTGTGTGTGTGTGTGAATGACTCCGGTGTGGGCTGTGAGTTGGACTCCTGTCTGTCCAAACTTTTCTTAATTTTCTTTGTCAGGCGTGTTGCTCAGCTCAGGGTTGGTAAATTGGTCTCTGATGTCTGATCACTGTCATCGTTCGCCAGGTACAGCAGAAGCAGAGGAGTTCATGTGTCCCGTCCACATCACCCGACTCAGTCTCTGGTACAAACGCATCTGAACTTCTCAAGGTAATCCCTTCTTCTCTTTGTAGTTTGTGTTCAAATGGGTTTTCCTGCAGCTGCCTTCGTTTGCTCTGGTTAAAAAAAAAAAAAAGAAAAAGAAAAAAAAGCTGCTCTCACACAGAGAGGAGGCTTTAGGAAAGGCAAACGCACCTCAGCTGCTGTAAAAACTCATTTTCTTCTGAGCAAAGTGTTGTTTATTATTATGCTTTCAACAATGAAGTTGGTTATGATTTGATTCGTTGCTTGAAAGTTGTACGCTTGATGGATTTGATAGTGACTTGCAGTGGTTGTCATTATTGCTTTTTCTATTTTTGCATTTCTTTTTGCAATCTTTCACAAAGTTTAAACAAGTCCAAATATCCCGCTATGATACTGACAACTTACCCAACGACCTGATTCATTTTCCTCTAAATTTAGATTACACAATAATGGTGGAGTGTGTGTTTGGGTGTGTTTTTTCTGAACATGCTCACCCTGCACATCAGCTTGCCTAATTATTAGCGTGCTGAAGATCTGCTGCCATCACATGGCCCTCTGCTGCTGTAATTATGAGCTTCACATTTCAGTGCTTACATGTGTGCAAACGCAATAAGCAGAGGCAGCTCCATGAATTGTTGATGCTTTAATTTTGCTGTGTTGTGATGACCCTAATAATGTCGCGTTGTGCTTGTAACAAACTGATTCAAAGAAAGTTCACTTTAAAAACAAAAGATAATACCTTTTTTTTAACTTAAGCAAACGTAGAAATACACTTATTCTGTGGAGAGGAAGAGATCGATTCAGGTCCTGGGACAAAGTAATGCAGTGTAGGATTAACAGTTCTATCGTGCTTTTTGTGCTTGTCTAATTCTAAGCTTGTCCCGTTTCCAAAACATTTCAGAAGGCGTATTTGCGTGACGTTTTAGGGCCAAAATACAATTCTTTTACCCGCCATCGGCAGCCAGGCCTCGGACAATTCTGCTAACAAAATGAAACCTGGAGATGTGGATATTAACTTTGCGCCACAGCAAAGGGAAAAATAACACAGAAAAACCGTTGAAGAAAAACTAAAAACTTGCTTGTGTTCTTTTTTTTTCTTCCTCGCTCTCTGTGTCGACAACACTACACACCTGTGACCTGTAGCCACGGCACTGACACCAGAAAACATTTCCCACGGAAAGAACGGAACCTTCATTCTCATACAGTTTTATGGTTTCAGGCTATTAATTATTTTGCCATTATTAGTAAGTGACAGTCTGAACACAGTGATGGTTGATTAGCTCATTTAAGCTCTACTGATGATCTGTTAGAGAGTGGGCGTATTGGTCACTAATTTATTTTTTATTTTTTTTAAACAAAACTGAAACACCAAATTCCACAGCACATTTACATGTTAACTTGTCAAAGTCAAGCTAGCATAACTGACCTCCTTCCCACGCCCCTTTTTAAACTTTTTCCTGACCTGTGAGATGTGATGCCTTTGGACGTTGTAACCTAGCTGTCGTAGTGTTGACAATTAGTGGCAAACCACTCCATCCTTTTTCTTTTATATATCACGTAAATAATGCACAATATATACAGTGGAAACAATAAAAATTTAGCCTATGATAGAGAACTGTAGTGTCCGCAGACTTAGCGTGATGCTCAGGAGGAACACGGCAGATGTCAACGGTTAGACAGCGACGGTTGCCGTGGGGCGGGGTAACGGAGTGACGGCATGACGGTCTTTCTGAAATGTCCCACACGCAAAAAACCCCCCCAAAAAAACGTTGGAAAAGAGCACAGAATAAAAAAGACACAGTCTGTGACAGAAGAACAGTGAAATAATCAGACCAGGAGCAGAAAGATGTAATCTGCAAAGTGTGTAGAAAAAGTTTGGTGGGACAGTGAATGCAAAACAGATGCTGTTTTCTGTTTTCCTATGTAGTGTGAACTAAAAGTAAACTGAGATTAAACCAACATTTTATTCTCTATACTTCAAACGTTTCCTCTGGACTGTCCCCGTTCTTACTGGAGTCCGTTTTTACTAATTTGCAACATTTGAAAGCGTTGCTCTCCAGTCAGTGAGGTGTTTGAAATTCTGGATGGGTTCTGGACTTCAAATCAAGGTGATCGTCTTGGACAGGTGTGCTCACTGTGGGTGAACATTAAAGTTTAATGCAAACAGCTGTTTCTCCTACAGGACAGAATTACCCAGAAAAATGAAGGGAGGTTTAGATTCCAAATGAGAGGGAAACCTTGGAGGAGCAGAGTTTCAAAGAGCGTTTGCTTCTAAGGCAGCTGATTTGTTTGCAAGAAGTGACGGCATGCTCTCCTGCAACAGATAGTCTGAAAACTGGGTAGGGATTTAAAATGCCACTGAAACAAGCCGCTGGGAATCGTACCTTGAATCAGAAAAGTGTTCAACGTTTCTACATTTTTACCTAGATTAATTATTGCCAAGCTTAAAGTGGGGGACTAGAGCTGAAATGATTAATCAGATTAATTGTTCTTGTTCGTCAATCATCAACTAATTTAGCAATCGAATGTACAAAAAAATGATTTCAAAAATCGACTAATCGCTTCAGTTCTAGCAGTGAATACTTTACGAATTTTCTGTATTTTTATAAGACCTATTTAGGACGGCTGTGTTTCCTGCAGTCTGACAGCAGACCAGAGTGAACCGTGTTAGCAGAGAAAAGAAGCAGCTGATATAGGTCAAATTAGTCATTTCCATACAACACTTTGCTTGACATTTGCCCGCCTGTTGAATAGCGGACCGGCGTCCTCGCGCAGGACTAAAACGGCGCGCCGCATTCAGCTGACATTTTTAGGCTGTTTTGCGACAGATGCAACGATAACGTATGATATTTGCAGACGGGCGCAACGCTGAATCTGTTTTCGGCTCGCCCCGATTCCTGTGTTTCCTGCGCTTCCTCACATTTGCTCTGACTAATTCGCTCCCATGTCTCCTGATGCCCTCGTTCCTCGTTTCGTCGGCGAAAGAACTCTCCATCACGCCGACGTCATTGCCGCTCTGAGATGTAAACGCGACGCCGCCGTGCATCCGTGAGCACCTCTCTCCTCCTGGCAGGAAAATACATCAGACGACCTATGAGGGAGTGACATAATAACGCTCTGCTCCTCTGAGACAGGCCGTGACCTTTTTGATAGGGAAGTCGCGGCGACCGTCTGAATGGTAATGTGACGGGCTGATTGGCAATTTACAGCCAGCACAAAGGCTTTGCTTCAGTGAATCAAAGCACAGGTCTGTAGTAACAAACAGAAGCAGGATGGTCTTAACCTCCACATGCTCACCAAGGCAGATGACAGATATTCCTGCTGCACAGTGCAGTGCAGCAGGCGAAGCCTCTCAGACAGAACAGCTGGTTGGTGGGTTTGTTTGCTGCTGCTGTCACTCACTGGACTTCAGCAGCTATGAGTTCAGTGTCTCTAAGTTGGATGAAAGTTAAACTTCAAGGATTACTGTAAATTATTATTATTGTTATTATTATTATTATTATTAAGAGAATTATTGACAAAATTGAAACCACTTCTCGAGAAAGATACACATTTAGGTGACTGACTGACTGGTAATGTGACGTGTTCATTGTGTCTGGTTGGAGAATTACAACTTTTACTTACTAAAAGTTTGTGTTACTTGTGTATCAAGTGTCTAACATTGTGATCGGAGTGCGTTCACGCAGCCCTGTTCTACTTTAATTGAACTCTGGCTCACTTGTGTAGAAGGTCCAGTTGGTTCTGGGATGTGCGAGTGCGTAATCGAACTCTGATGCGGACCAAAAAAATAAACTCTGATCCGCCTGAAAACTTTGATCTCGGTTTAATTGACGTAAACCCTGCTATGGATGGATGGAAACTAGGAATTCTGGATGCAAATTGATGCAACAAAACATAGCTCAGTATTATTATTTTTTTTAATCCAATATGAATATATCAGACCTTTTTTTTATTTTTATTTATTTTTTGCTCTACAGGATCTGCAGTCCACACACATTCTGTTTTCTTCTGACATCTGGAAGTCAGTCTGCGCTGACATTTCTCTGTCTGATGTAAGAAAACGCTTAGGAGTCGTGACCTCACTGGAATCTAGATTAACTCTAATGCTGTACATTTCAGAGGGGCACCCTGCCCTGTATGAGAGGAGGGTGTGTGTGTGTGTCTGGGAGGGGGTTGTGGGGGGGGATGCGAACGCAGGCAAGACTATGAGCCTAATGTAGATCTGTCATCAGCTGGCTGCAGATCAAAAGAGCAGCACTGGCAGGCGGAGCAGAGAATTCGCCGGAGCCTCTGCTCTGCTCTGCGCTGGGCTCCAGTTTCTCTGAGGGGCCTGACTCCAGGCGAACAGTGTGTGTGTGTGTGTGTATGCGTGTGTATGTGTGTGTCTGCTTTTGCACGTGTGTGCTTCTATGGGGTTGGAGAGGTGTGGGCACATGCGCAATGTCTCAAGGCAAAGATCTGGCTCTGGGAAAATGTCACCAGAATCTGAGAAGCAGGAGAAGAAGAAGAAGAAAAAAAAAAAAAAAAACTAAGAAGAGAATGAGGAAAGTGTGAGGAACAGACGCCTGTGCTCTGGGAGGTGTGGGATTTGGAGTGTACGGCAAGCAGTCGCTCTCTCTGAGTGGATGATCGGGAGGAATATAAAACGTGACACAAAGACAAAGACGCAGGCTTTCTTTATTGAACACCTCTGCAGCGTCGGTGCTCAGCTGCCGAGTGGATTCAAGGACATTTCCAAATTGCATCTCTCTGAGGTTACTGTCTTCCATTCCCAGCCTGCCAACAAGCAGAAAAACCTGAAAAATTTGCTTGTGTGCCCTGGTGGGAGCCAAAAATAAAACTTTCCTAAAAAAAAAAAATATTTCAAGGGTTTCTGATCATCAGCATGACATTTTTGACAGTTCAAAACGATTCAAAGCGTTTCATCATTCCCTTCCCGCCCTCTTCTGTTTTTGCTTTTTGTGGTCATTCTTAAGTGTTTCAGGTCATCAAGGAGTTTTGATATCAAACAAATATAATCAATTTTTTTTTTCCAAAGGATGATTTTATTTATTATGTGGATGAAAGAGGGGGAACTATTGACACGAGTCTGACCCTGTGAGGGAACTGTAATTGCTCTTTAAACATGAAGCCTCTGTTTTTGTTTTTTCTACTTCCCACATATTTTGGTGATGACCAGATTAAGTGGATCAATGCATAATAAAGGAAAGTTTCAGGATTATAAATTTCTGATATATCAATCGTTGCGTGTATTCTGGGATTGATGGTGTGGAACTTGCAGTTGCAGCTGCATTGAATTCGTAGCAGCAGTGTGTATGGGTTGTTTACTGTGGCGCTGTTGGAGCAAAAGTTTCTGATGTGTCCAAAAGAATCTCTGGTATGGTGGTTTATATGCTGTTCAAATTGTGCATTCTCGAGTGGGAAACGTGTGCCAGTGTGATGTGACAGCGATATTTGTCTATGATATTAAAACCTGGGATGCAGGACATATTGGCATCAGCATCAGTGTCGGCTGATGTTGGCAGTTTTTCAACAAACGGCTGTCGGTTGCTTTGATTCCTTCATGCATGTTTGATCTCCCGTAGCAACCATTCAGCTGTGCAAAACGCCTGGCTGGACCTAGCTCCGCCTTGAAGGACGAAGCTCCTTCTCTGAGCTGCGGCTTCCAACCTTCCACGTCACAGAGAAGTGCTTCCCCACTTTACAGGAAATAGATCCCATTGAAATCTGTATTTTCTTTGAAGAAATGCACATTTCATTCTGCTGTGGGTTTATTCCTACAGCTTACATGGTTCAGAAAAGGAGGGGGCTGTCGCTGTTACCCTCACCTCCCTAATCTCAGTGTGATGTATGTTAGTTCAGGAATGCTGCTCAAAAGACGGACAGCATAACTCCATGTTTTCCCCCTGTATTTACTTTGTGCTTATCACCGTGTGTGTATATATATAAATGTATGCGTGTGTGTGTGTGTTCCCGAGACTGTGTGCGTTCCGGAGTTTCGCCGAACTCAATGTCAAACCTATTTCCAAATCACTGATTCAGCTGGTTGTGGAGATCCAGCGGTAGCGGCGCCAGTGCTAACCTTTAGAGATTACGGTGACATTAAAAGCCGCGTATGACGAGTGGGAGAGACTTGAACCTCTCGGCGCCTCATCTGATGCAAATGTCCTCGCGCTCACCTCTATCAGTAAAAGTAATTATGGCAAACCGCGGTGACATCTCGGGCTGCGCGAGAGAGGAGGAGAGGCGCCGAGCGCAGGTCCTAGAAACCCGGCGATCTCTCTCCGGGTAAAGGAGGAGACAATTATCTGTTGGCGCTGAAGAGGCGGCCGGGGAAGGAGGGGCCCTCAACCCCTGAGCCCCCCTCCTTTTCAGATTCAAGTGTATTCAGCGCTGGAGCCTGAGGGGCCGCAACAAGACAATCACTCTGCTGTTAACACACCCGGGGTCTGGAGGTTGTAATGCATATTTCCAGTCGATGCATAAATACATACTCGGCATGCGTGTTATCTGCGCCACTGCTGCAGCGTTGGATAGGAAGGCACTTTGCTTCCTAAGAGGCAAAGAAAGTTTATTAGCATGTCATAGCTTGGATTGTTTTTTTGCTGATACAGTTTGGTAACACTTCTTTTTTTTTTTGTTCTATGTTAAAAACAATCTCTTTTTGTTTGCTTTCCTGTTTTTCCATTGAATGCTTAGTTCTTGTTTTGTCAGGACCTTGAGGAAAGGTCTCCTCACCCCCACAGCTGACCCTGCTGTCCAGAGTCAACGGGCTACAGTGGCCCAGAGCAGCTAACGCTGACCTTTCACCCCAAACCCTGACAGTCACCCCTACCTTTGCTGAGCAAGCGGCCTGGGCTTTTATCCAGGCCGCTTGGATGAAGTGTCATCGGTAATTGTCCTCTGCTCCTGTTGTAAGAAACAAAGCACCTCATAATGAGTCCAACCACAGTATTCATCATACTTATGAAAAACGGGTCACGGCGTCTTTTTAAGTTCGGTTCTTCTTCACTGCCTCTTTGTATTTTCTGCTTGTGCAGTGAACTCAACGCAGTATTTTCCAGTTTAAGCGAATGACACGATTTAATCTTGAACTGATCTATCAAATGTGCACAAAGGCATTCAAAAACACAATTTAGACTTTTTCTTGGTTTTGCTTGCCTCGCAGCAAGAAGATCCCGGGTTTGAATCCCAGCCTGGCTGCCATACATGACTATAAGGTGAACTGACTACTCCAAAAAAGCTGCACGTGTTTTGTCCTGTGTGTCGATAGATGCCTTTCCGTTGTCCATATTGTTGCGTAAATTGGAATTATGCGAAAAATGTACTTGGCAATGTCGGAAAAAATTCATTTTTTTCTCTAAAAAGTTTTTATCCACTGGGATGAAGTGATTTTTTGGTTGTATCAGAATTAGTGTATTGCTCAAAACACTTTTTTTTTTTCTTTTTTTTTTTAAACCAGAAGAAAATAACATCTAAACCCTGATTTCAGTACATTTCACTAAAGTTTTTAAAACTCACTTCAAACCAGTAGCAAGGTTGGAAGAGGAGTCGCAAGTATTTTCAAGGAGGGTTTGGGGAAAAAAAGAGCAGACGTCAGGACCGCGATTCTTCACCACAGACACAAACACATTCTGTCCGTTTTCCACAAATAGGTCAGCAAAAAGTTTATAACCCGCACAGAAAATACCTGAATACACGACAGCCTTGATGATGAGATCAAACGTTGTGCAGAACGTGCAGGGATTGCGACATAATGGACGCTGACTGAAGGGACTCGCAAACAACCTGCCATTTGTTACATGCTGCTGTCATAAACCCATTCTGTGTTGATGGAAACAGAACGTGTTTACGTTGCTCGAGAGATGAAAATGGCTTCAGCTGCAATGTCTATAAACAGATATGTATGATGAGAAACAGCTATAGGGTTGATAGTGCTAATGTTTAAAGGTGAAATATGTAGCAACCCTTACATTGGTAAAGAATCATCTTCAACACATTTATTTCAAAAGTTTATATTGACTGAAAAAAATAGTTCAACGCAGCAACGCAGTGCTGTGTGTGGATATTTCACCTAAGGACGAATTAGAGTAGCAAAATTAGCCAACATGGATGTTTAAGGAAAACTCATGTGTACAGGAAGTTAGAAAATAGAAACGAAAAGGTTTTTCAAGGTTTGACTTTTTTTTTCTACTATATTGCCTGGTAAAAGTATTACTGCTACTACTTGACTAAAGCTGAAAACCTTTACAAAACACAGATATTTGTAACTAGATAACTAAGACAAAAGCCTCTCCAGTCGTACCTGTTGCTTGGTGAGTGGAGTCAATGCAGATTCATGTAAATGAGGATTCTTTTACATGAAAACCTCAAAGTTGCAAAGCAGGTTTTGGACAAACATCTTTCGAACTTCTCAGAAATGTTTTTTCCAAACATTCAAAGCGCTGTATCCTCTTTCGATTCTTTCTTGACTTTCATGTGTTTGACATTTTTGGAAAGCTTAGAATCCTCACTTTCAGAATCTATAAATGACTCTAACCGTCATACGAGCTGCTTCTCAGTGCAAACTGGTAGAAATGTTGTTAAAGTGTTAATAGAGGAGCAATGTTATGAAGAGCAGGAGCTTCTAAAACAGTCAGAGACCTAATTTCAAGGTGTTAAATTACAAAGTCAAGTTTCTTTGAAGTCATATTTGATATATGTAGCATTTTTTCAGCAACTGAACGTAACATCGTTACTTGATTTGGCTAAGAAATTATTCTGCATGGCTGGAGAACACATCATGCTGCCCCTTGAAGAATTTTTCTTTTGCCAGTTTAGCATCCTGTTGCTCCAGTTCTAACTCATTTATCATGTGGGTAATGCTGATCATGGAAACTTATTAGTTTTAAAAAAAAAAAAAAAAAAAGCCATGTATGAGAAGTTTTGGCACCCTGTGCAAACTATTTCACAAATAAAAAAAGCATATTTCTAATTTATGCTTTGAATTCCACACAAAGAGAACTTGATGTTGGTGGTGTTCTGTCGGTGGAGTGGGGGTGGGGTTGGGGGTGGGGTGATCTTCCTGTCGCTGCAATTAGTTATTGCACGGAGGCAGGAAAAGCATTACATTCATTATGTGAAAATATGGCCACCATGAAGGAGCCTCTTGAATTATAATGAAGAAGCCCCCCTTGATAACCATGAATTCACCAATTAAGCCTCTCATACTGCATAATTATACGCATTTCAGTGACTGGTTTTGCAATAGGAACGCATCCATTTTCAGTCTCAAGGAGCTTTCCTGCTTACAATTGGAGGAGTAATTAAGAAAATTAGAGCTTTTGATGTTCCACATATAACACGTGGCCGAGGAGGGAGAGGAGCGCTGATACATTTTAAGGTTTTGTCCTTTTCTCCTCTCTCCATGCGCGGTTTACTTTCCAGAATTAACTACTTTTCCTTGTTCACACGTCAGCGCCGCAGCTGGATCAGAGTGAACCGAACGACTAGAATTTTTTTTTTTTTACTTACTTACTTACTTACTTACTTTCTGCCTCTGGAAATGATTTAAAGAATACTCATCCACGTCTCTCAGCACTTGGTGCCTTTTGATGTGTGGAAATATCCTAAAATATGTTCTACTTTGCTCCGCCTGACCCGGCTGCTGCAGATATAAACCCCAGGTTTCATCCACAAGGTTTTAGATCCGTTTTTTTTTTTTTTTTTTTTTCTACACTGACATGACCTTATTTCTTTATCAACAAAAGGTTCTACATCCTGACAGCCATTTTGAAGCGAGACGTAATCGTCTTGTGATCAAATGAAGACGTGTGCCTACATTATGTTTGATGTATGCGTGAAGGAAGAAGAGAGACAAAGAGAGAGAGAGAAACAGAGAGAGAGAGAGAGAGCTCTCTGGCCAGGCTTTTATCATCCTTAAATTTACCAAAATGACTCTTGTGGGAGGGAAAAAAACACGGTGTGGCTTTTCAGGAATTACTCAGCCCGTCTCATTTAGATGTGCACCGCGTCCCGAGCAGCCAATGGAAGCCCCCCCTGCACCTCGTCCTACACTTTTCTGACAGAGGCTTTGATGATCACTGATAACACACAGCGGCGTATCCGACAGAGGAGTCGGTGCAGGCTGGCGCCGTTGATCCTGGCTGAGCCGGATCCTCTCTCCTGCGGAGCGGTGCGTTGGCTGTTTCAGAGACAAAGCTTTCAGGGTCCCGGGCTTCAAACGGAGGAAACTTTCTAACTCACCAGTTTATTCGCTTGAGAGTGTCCTCTTCACTAGGATCAGTTTTTGGATCAGATCTCCATTGCGTCATATCTGTGGTTTGGTTCAGCATTCGAGCCACCGGGGATGTCCATGCGACTCCCAGAGCATTTTCAACCCCGACTAACCTTGTTGAGGTGAACTCTTCCTAACTTTTCCAAAACTCACTCCCTTTAACATTTTGGAAATGATAGAATGTTTCTACAAAAACAAAACCATCTTAGTCTTAGAGCATGTTTATCTAACCTGGCAAAATCGATTTTCTAAACATTTATGGATTATAAAGAACTGCAAATGATCATGGTGACCACACCATGAGTTTCTCCCCTTTTATGCCCATAGCAGCCAATCACACAGTGGTATCCTTACTGTATTCATTGTCATGCATGAAGATGATTTTGCTACTGAAGGTCCGGCTCTTTGTTTTGAACCATGAAAGAAAGTGATCAGTCAGAAAGTCCATATACTTTGCTAAGGTAATTTTCACAGATCTGAAAGGGTCGACCAATGATTCTCTCCCCATGATTTCAGCCCAAAGCATGACTCCACCACCTCCTTGCTGACGTCACAGCCGTGTTGGGATGTGGAGACCGTCCACCACCAATCCACTGCTGCGTCCATCTGGACCCTCCAGGGTTGCACAGCAGTCATCAGTGAACAAGTCTGTTTAAAAATGAATCTTCATGTACTGCTGGGCCCAATGCCACCGTTTCTGCTTGTGAGCTCTGGTTGGGGCCCGATAGTCAGTTCATGCACCACAAGCGTCTGGAGGATCCTCCA
Organism: Poeciliopsis turneri; assembly: GCA_922788865.1. Taxonomy (NCBI): domain Eukaryota; kingdom Metazoa; phylum Chordata; class Actinopteri; order Cyprinodontiformes; family Poeciliidae; genus Poeciliopsis; species Poeciliopsis turneri. The sequence continues at coordinate 1,882,039 of CAKLNU010001107.1, read as the reverse complement.
CCTTTAGGTTCCAGAGGCTCCAGCAGCTTCTAATAACTGTTTGCTGCTTTTAAGGGCATTTTAACAGCTGCTCTCTTAATCCCATGAATTTGTCTAACAGAAATTTTCCTCGTTAGCCTTTATCTGTACAAACCCATCTTTGTTCTGAATCATTCATAAATCTCTTCGCAGTACGATGATGATGCTTCAGTTTTCATGAAATATCTAATGTTTTCATACCTTGTCATATGGCACTACACTATCTGATGATTTTCGTCAGCAGAGATTCTTTCTCTTTCCCATATTGCTTGAAACCTGTGGCCTGCTTAATAATGTGGAACATCCTTCTTCAGTAGATTTCCTTTAATTGAGCTAAACTAATCAACCAGCTCTCTGAAATTAATTACAGTGATTCAAAGAGCCCTGATACACAATACTATCTATAAATGTAATAGCACAACAAAAAATGTAATCTTTATGACACTTAAATCCAATTTGCATGATAATTTTGGAACACAGTGTAAAAGCGTGGTCAACGTGCACTGAACAGCTTTGTTCACTTCCTCTGCTGCCATCAATCTGCAGCTAGACAAGGTGCTATGGTGGCGCAGGGTCAAAGCGTGACTCAGGTATGGAGGCTTTAGTCCTTAACATGGCTGTCGAAGGTTTGAGTCCTGATGTTAATGACCTTTGTTGCATATTTTCCCCCTTTCTCATTACCCGCTTTCCTGTCTGACAACTGCTAAATAAAGAAAAATGACAAAATTACATCGATTTTTCCCCATTTCAGGCATTGCATGTTGCAGTTCATAAGTAGTTTTGTTGTGATTCCTAAAAAGATTACTACACATATATGTGTAATCAATCACACCAGACCTCAAGCCCAAAGCACTTTTTTCATCAATTAAAAAAAAGTATTTTCATGCGTTTTCTTTCACTTCTGATGCCGCTGAGGTCTACGTGATTATAAATCATACTTCTCCTGTTCTTCCAGTTTTCCCAATCGTCATGCCGTGTGTCTTTGGTGTTATATGACTGTAGCCTGGGGAAGCAGAAGTGATTAGTGCTATTGTGATAAAAGCCACCATCCAGAAAATTTGATGAAAGTCGGTGAGTCAGAGGATGAGAAATGGGCTTCAACAAACAAAATAATCTCGCAGAGGTGCTATAGTAGCAGGTACGCGTCCATGAGCCCGTGCCCTGCAATTTTCTACTCAGCGCGACTCGGAACCTACAGGAAATTATTAAAAAAAAAGAAAAAAAAGAAAAAAAACCTTAGCTGCCTTTGCGGAGGCCAATTTTGTGATTATGGGGTTGATAGCCACATTCTGTCGTCTGATAGAGGCCACAGCTGTCCTTTTTAGGTCCAGTCTGTCCAGCTTCTATTTTTTTTTTCCTCCAAATCCCCCTCCCCCTCCAACAGCCTTTCACCCGACTCGCTGTTTATTGTAATTACCGACATTTTGTGGTTAGGGGGAAATACGTGGTAGCCAGAGGACAAGATCTGGCATTAGGAGTTGTTGAAAGTCACAATTACCGCGATACGACTTTGGCTTTCAGCGGAGCTTTCAAACATCCCCGGTGCATTTATCTCTGTAAATGGAGCCTCTCTCCTTCATTTTGATGGACAATTTTATGAATCATGCGTGTTCGGTGCATCCGTCTGAAATGGCTGACCAGCACTTATTTCATCTTGATGGAGGATGAAAACTCAAAATAAGAACTACATCAGCTCACTCTGAAACGTATGAATTTACATTCGCCATGAAATTGCACAAATTGAAAGTACAAAGATAGATTTGCTTATTGGAAACAAGTCAGTTTTAAAAAATCCCAAATAACAAAGTATTTTTTATGGTAAAAAAAAGTATTTTTAATGGTAAAAGGTTTTTGTTTTTGCGTTAGGCTCGGGGTTTTTTGGCTGTATTGATGTAGATGTTTCGCAAAACTGCAATGGCACCGCTTTGTTTTGCGTCACAAGAGTCATGTGATGAATGGCCAGATGTTAGTACTGGTGAAAACTACAAAGAAGAAGACAGGAAGTGGTGGGAGGAGGAAAGTATGGCATGTTTGTTCATGACTTATTGTGTAAACAAACTTATTCACCTGCGATTTCAATTGAATTTCTGATTTTGCTAGTGTCTTAATGTAGAAACGTACAAATGGGGCTCAGTTAAAGCAACTCCAGTCAATTTAATGATGCAGTCAGAATCATCAGTTCTCCTTCTCGTGATACAGTCTACCCTCGATGCACACGTCTGACATGAAAACCGTTTTTTTGACAAGACGCCCCAGGGAAAGCTAGCCTATGAACTTGTTTTAATATGTTGCCCTGAGGCAGTTTCTTCACTGCAACAGCAAGTCGTACTGTGACTTGACAAACTCGTATCAAGACTGAGAAAAAGAAACAACACGTTGTCCACCAATAAAATGCAGTGAGCCAAACACATAAGGGGAGCTCAGAAATCAGCTCAGAGGAGCTGATTCTGTTTAGTAATCATTTCTATGTCATTATAATATCAAAAACACACTATCTCAATCTGAAGTGATTTGTTTTTACAATAATATATATTTGATAATGTAGAAATCATTATTTTATCGATTAAAAAAAACAAAAAAAACAAATGCTCTTGGGGGGCCCCTGGTGGCCACGGTAGGTATCGCACTCTCGTCGGTAACGAGCTGCCGTGCAGAGCGCATCCTAACGTCCACAGCTCCGGTCAGAAGTTCAGTAAGAAAAACAATGTCTCAAAAAGGACTTATCCTTCAGGGAGGGAGAACAGAGAAAGAATAGAAAAAAAAAAAACAAAATAAAGGTTTGTTTTGATGCGTCTTCATAATGTGATGTAATGTAAAAGATTAGTAAAACTTGATAACGATCAGTTCAGCAGCCAAACATTTATACTAGGGTCTTTGTGTTTGTGTGAAACTGAGTTTAAACTTTAAATGAGTTGATTCTCATGGTTGGCTCTGCATTGAGTTGGCAACAGTGAGGTGAATATTGTTAACTGTAAACATGCAGACCTGACCTGGTGGGCCGGTCTGTCAGTCAAACCTCTCACTGCAGAGCAGAAGAGGACAGAGGCTGATTTTTAAACCTTTGCTGATGAAGATAAAATCAGTGGATAAGATCAGCTTCACATGTAAATATCAGCCAATCACAATCACCCAAAATTAAGGAAATCAGTTGGCCAATAAATCCTATCATACATGAATATAATGTAAACAGCACTGTCAGAGATGCTTATGGTTGATGTTTATAGCAGGTGTGTGAATGACCTAATGATAGGACTGCTGATTGCAGCCGGTCCACATTGTTAGCAGAACTAGAGGGCCCCAAAACCACGTTTTGCTCAGGGCCCCGTGGAGGCTTGGGCCGGCCCTCACAGGTGGTGCCATCATGAAGCCGTACAGCTGGGAATATTTGCTGATCTTGAAACATAATTTGATTTTTCTTGAGTTTATGATTTGATTTATTTCTAAAAGGTCCCCTCATTTATCTCCATGAGTTGAGTTCTTCACTAAATACAATCTATATTGTAACCTTTTTCCAGTAATACTCGCTGTGAGAAAAAAAAAAAAAGTTCTATTTTTTTGAGTTCTTCTAAAACAAGAAGTTGTTTTGTTATTTTTACGTAGGGAAATACTTATAGCTAAGCTGAAAAAAAAATGCTCAGACAGCTGGCAGATATGGATTAAAGTAACCATCTTTATTTTATCAACATGTTTCTTCTGACTGGAGGTGGTTGGAGTACCAAGGCAGAATCCTGAGTTAAATATTAAGGTGATGGTACTGAGGCCTTTCCACCTCAAATGAATGAATGCATCTCCAAATATAAATTTCCAATATTTTGCAGATTTATCTTTTGTCAGGAATTGTTATTTCAGTACAATTGCTGTAATGAACATAAAAAAAAATTCTACAGATTTTTGAGGTTTATAAATTCTTTTATGCCTTTTTTATGTTTTGTTTTGTTGATCCTTCCGAGCCACCATACTTACCTCAACTGACTAATATGGAGTCGTGGGACCAGTGGCTCTAACCACCCTGCTCATTTCGCTCGCTTGTTTTCGGGATTTGATTATGAGCTTTGTCATTTTCAAACTACAACAATGCTAATTATTTTTGCTTCTAAAGATTAGCAACACAGTTGCATCAAAAAAACCAAAAACAACTAAATAAATTCACATCCCTTCATGGAGCCAAGTCCTGTTTGCTCAAAATGGCTGCCTTTTCTTACTTGCCTGCGGTTCTGTTCCTTGCAGCCATTGGCTTGTGGAGCCTTAATTTAAACAGATGCTTGCTGCCTGATTATAAACAGCAGAATAAATGTGACAGTGTGCAGATATGGCTGATACATTTTTGAGCTGAATAAAGATGAACGGGCGAGCTGAAATGTCACCTGTAATAAAAGAAGCAGTTTAACATGTGCAGATCAGGCTGCTCAACGAGAAAGGAGAAGAAAATAAAAGACAGCAAGGAGAACTTCAGGTGCTTTTCACAAGTTTTGAACATAAGATCAGGATGATGTCATATGTAATAGATGCTAATGTTAGTGATAATTTATGTGAGGAATTTACAAAATGGCTTCATTGGCACGTTTGTGTTCTCCAATTTGACAAAATAATTCAAATGACGTCAAGATATTTGGTTTGAAAACACAACTCAGTTCATAGTCAGACTACAGTCACTAACTTTAATGTTTTCTATTGGGGTTCTATGTGACAGATTGTGACGTTGAAAGAAAATGATGGGTTTATTAGGTAATTTTGCAAAAAGAAAAGAATTTTATTTATTAAAATTTCATCACAAGTGTAACAGCAGGTTTTTTGTAGATTGTCTCTACGCATCTAGAGGCTGAAGTCTTGGCATGTATTCTCAATTGACTTAAATTCTGCTCTATGACTGGGTTATTCTCACACATTAATAACTCTGAACAATTCTGGGTTTTTGGTCTTTTGCAGCCACAGACAGTTTTGTCTCTTCCAGGTTTATCCTGTATTTCAAGCCATGTTAGACATGTTACATGTTGGCATGTTTGCCACACTCTTCATTTTCGGACAATGAACAGAAATGATCTCTCCAAAATGTTTCAAATAATATAATAAGTAGCCGGTCTGAAATTGTCATTGGTCACCATCATGTTGTGTGTTTTGAAATGTTCTCTAACTAACTTCACAGAACAGCTGTGAGGAGGATCTTCTAGGGGTGTCTGGCTAAAGGGGCTGCGAACAAATGGATTACCCGACTATTCAGAGTCCAGTGGTTCTTAACCTGGATTCGGTTGAACTCCAGAGGTTCGATGAGTCGGTCTCAGGGGTTCGGCGGAGCCTCTGCCGCGGAGCAAGTGATGCTTGGCCATCACTTGCTGCAGAGGATCACGTGACATTGCTTGGCCAATCAGTGCTGCGGGGAATTTAGTGCACGCAGCTGTCAACAGCTGTCATAGTTGTACGTCGTCTGGTTTCTTTCTCAATATTTTAATCCGTACTAAACATGTTGAGCAAAAAAAAAGAAAATGGTCGGACGGATATGTACAACATGGATTCACGTGCATCACGGAACGGGATGGGAGTCAACGTCTGCATGATGAGCAACGCCAACTTGAGCAACTCTGGTCTAACACCGGCAACACTAAGGGAACACTTCCTGAAGCTGCATGGAGATGGGGGAAATTAAAAAAGTATTTTGTGGATTCAAAACGACAAAAAACAAATTAAATTTCTAATAAAAAAAAAGTTATTAAAAAATGTTACAATTCTTCAAAAAAATCCAAATTTATTTTTAATTAGTAAAATAGCAAAAAAAAAAAATTGGGGGGCTGAAATTCTTTTATGGTGCGAACATATTTTTTTGTGGCCAGAATAAAGTAATACTGTAATTTGTTGTGAGTTCATGCTCTGTGTTGGTTTTGTTCTTTTGAGCAAGGTGATGTCCATGCCTGGCTCATTTTGTGCACCAGTAAAAAAACCATATACCTATGTGTTGAATTTGGAAAATAAATCATATTTTATTCATCACTAAAAATGCGCATATGAAACTGGTGGGTTTGGTACCTCGAAACAGGTTCAGAACCACTGATCTAATGTGTCACATTGTACCTGCCTTTATTTCCCTTTTAATTCAGAATTGTTGGCCTAATCAAATGACTGGCCCTGAGAAATTAGAGGTTGTCTCATGAATTGAGTCTTCTCACTGCTTAATAATCTGGAAGTTGTTGTCTGGTTCACCAAAGTAACAATGGCAAGAAACTCAATGATGGGAAACGGCGAGTCGGACCAAACAAAAGCAAGCTGTGAGCAGGATATCGACGCAGAAAGCAAAATTAGAATTGATTTGCAGGAAAAAGCGGGGCTTGCTGTCTTGCAGAAACAGTGAGTCCTGTGAATTCCTAATCCTGCAGCCTTTGAGGAAATCTCTGTGGCAGAACAGCTCTCTCATTACTCTTTTAGACAGGGCCTCAATCTGCTGCAGATTGGGAGCTACACGAGGCTTCAGGCTTTATTAAGATTCAACCTCTCTGCCATGTTGGCACGCTCAGTCCTAACGGGATTCTAGTAAACAGGCAGTTCAGTAGAGACACATTACTGTAAAAAGGCTATCCAATCAACATGACTGAAAGATTGGTTAATGTGACTGATTGGGGGATGGATATTTGCTTCAACTGTTTATGCCTTCTTACTTGATTTGCTTGGGTAAATTTTTTTAAAAGCCTCCGCGTGGGAACACATTTCCTGCCTGTCTTGATGATGTGCAGGCCGAGGCCCAGGCTCTTCGGCACGGATTGTAAAATCCCCTGTCCCCTACAGTGCTAATTGGACTGAAGGTTCACAACGGCGCACCGAACTCCCACCGCAGGAGCTGCAGCGCGAGGCTTCAGGGACGCGGTTAAATCAAAACTGACTTGACACAAACTGCCGGGGCCAGGAGGAGGACGGGGAAAATGAGCTTTTCCTGGGAAAGGAGGGGAACCTTCTGAATAAGCAGATTGACAGGTTGAGCAGTCGCAGGAGATGGAAAGCACTTGTTGCCTCCCGGACGCGCGCCCAGGGTCAGGCGGCCCTGCCCAGGTGGCGGCAGCTTTCCTGGGGGACGTTCTTGTCGAACGTTTGGCGGCGGGATCTCTCAACAACAGCCACAGCGGGAAGTTGACGGTTAATCTAATTTCACTGGCCTCAATCAGACGGGCTGGCCTCGGGGGATTGTTTCTGCCTCTGTAACATCTTGGAGGCGATGTAGACACTATAGCCTTGACTTTCTCCTGCACCTGTTGTCGGTTTTCTTTAAAAAGAGAAACCTTTGCAGTGATACAACGAGACACGCGGTGAAATAAAGAAAAAAAGAAAAATAATCACCTGGTATCACACTTGTGTGTCAGACGGTGTTGATATAACAGAGGAAATTGCTTTTTATCATGAAGCCTTACAAGCTACGTCGAAGAGAACAAAGAGAAAGCAGGACAGGGAACACTTAGAGCAAGAAAAGAATATCACTTCTTGCTCTCAGATGTGTCAAGTGAGCTTCCTTCCTTTGTAGAAGGTATGCAAGAATATGTGCATACGTCCAAAAGATACCCTATTGGACGTTTCTTCAATTTATTTAAAAAAAGTGGTTTAGTCAACATACACTACCCAACAAACAAAAAATACTTACAAAAATGTGCCTCCTTCCTAATTGTATTACCCCTTTTGCCTAATGGTTTAACCCCGTTAACTGTTAACACCGATCTGAGACAGGATTGGCTGAGATGTTTTACAAAGTTTCTTCGCTTCACAGCCCATTTTAGTCACTGCACACAATCTCAAAAGAAAGAGAATAAAGTAAAGATCTGGGCTTTGACTTTGCCCAGGATTTCCTCATTTTTTACATCTCAGCCTGTCGATATTGGTAAGTGGATAGAGGTGTTGCACATCCATATGTTCAAAAACACAGTTTATTTCAGGGCGTCCTGATGTTTTCAAGTCTGGAGTCTGGCCTTGGAGAAGTTTTGGGATTTCCCCGTCGAAGGGCGCGGTAAACTGTCAGCTTTCATCGAGATGCCAGAGGACTCTCAACAAGTATTTCGTCCCCGAGATCAACCGGCAAGTTAACCCCCCGATCCGTAATGTAACCGGCTTTGATTTGCCGGAGAGCGCAGCGAAAATGCAACGACTCAACTTGTCACTCATTTGTCATAATTGGGTCACATCTGCCCTCAGAGGCAGGGCAGAGGAAGCACATAAACAAAGTAATTATGTTTTAGTTGAGTCGATAGCGTGCGGCTCCTGCAGACCTGCCAAGGGACGTTTGATAAACAGGCCCGAGACGTCTGCTGCAGCTTCATTTGATACAGCTCTGCCTCAGCCACTTGGAAATGAGCTGATAGAGGGAACGGATGCTATCCTTATAATTTATTTAAGCCTCCATTATGATGTGTTCTCAACAGCGTGTACCTTAAAACTGTTCCCTTGCTACCTCCCGAACGGTCTGAAGTACATTTTCCACGCGTACAAAAACACCAACGTACGTCTTTTGTCGCTCTCTGATGTTATACAACAAAATCTTATTAAGAAGAAAAGAATACCGAGTCAACTTTCAGACTGAAGGACACTGAAAGAAGACGGTTTAATCTTTCATTAGACCGAAAAGTTGCCGCTAAACACTAGAGCGAAGCTCTCTCGTAGATTTGCATTAATTCCCTTCCAGTCAAGAGAAATAATTCCCATTTACTTTGCAACCGATAGCATTGAGGGGATGTAAGAATTAATATGCGTAAAGCATGTGCTTGTGAAGTCCCAGGTTGGCGTTTTAATGCTTCCATTATCTGCTGAGGGAGAGACGTCTCCTATGTGCGGCTGATCTTGCTGACTCGTGTATATCTTCCGGTGCTAATGCGGAATGAAAAGCTGCAGGGGCAGAAAACAAATCATCAAAAGTGTTTAATTAGTAAATGAAAGATAGTTGGTGCTCAAAGAGGCTCGGCTATAGACACTGGAGGTAGTTCTTAAATAACTGCCACTGATACGTGGCGTCTGATTTCGGAATAGGCTCTGTTCAACAGTTAGCGACTTTAGTAGTCATCTGGGGACCCAACGGTTTTTTCATTCACTCCAAGTCAAATGAGCTATTACAAAATGGGCTGCAACAGAGGCTTTTAACTGCACAATTAAATTGCAATGGTCTAGTGTCTATAGCGCAATTAACCTTTGGTAAACCAATCATTATTGAGTAGGTGACGACAAAAGTTAGGTCCTTGAGGATCCGTGTCCCTGTTTTAATAGATGGTCTTATGCCATATAAAAGATGGAAGTGTGAAGGCATTTTAGCACCCCATTAGCTTAGCTATGCTGAAGTAGCGCCAGCTTACTTTCAGGCTCAGTATTGATTAACTGGCACGGGACCCGTCTCTCTGCCCGGCAGGATGAGGAGCAGGCCAGCGGACGGATGGCATCCAACCCGCCGAGAGCAGGTGTAACAAACCGAACGCAAGCCAAGCTCCTCAGAGGGTCCGCATGGAGCCCTCGGCTAGGCCTCACCACTCGCCAGCTGTTCCGCTGGCCTTCCACGGGCATTCCGTCGCGGGCCGGTTTCCAAGGCAACTCGCGCCATGCCCCCCCCCAAAAAAAATCAAACCTTTCTGTACTGTATTCTCTTCCCTGAAACCACTTCTGGAGGCTTGACAGCTTTACTGTCTGCTCCCGCGGCATTGTGTAAATACAATGTGTTAGTTGCCATTGCCGCCCACTCGGTCATTCAAACGGCATCACAAACAACTCCGTTGATTGGTCACCGGAGCGTCGTTTGTCATTTTCGCTACGACTCTGATAACCTGGACAATTCCCAGCCCGTTACACCCCTCATGGACACGGCCATAAATTTATCACTAGCCCATGCCATTACCTTTAGCTTGACGGCCCTCCAGCAACAGCAGTGCAATAATAGAGAATAGATTTTATCCCGTACGGAGTTGAGGCTTTTGCCTGTGCTTTATTTCCTGCTTCTGGCCTCCAAGATGAAGGAGAAAATAAGATAGCCAGTGAAGTGTTATACCTGCCTTAATGAAAGGTTTTAAACTGATGCTGGTATTGACTCAGAGGGCCCAGGAGCATACCTGTGTATCAGCTGCAGTGTCGTAGATGGAGCTCAAGAATGTGGGGAACTTTTCCTGTACAATAAACCCAGAGCAGGACTAAACAAAGCTCAGGATTGATGTGTCTTATATCCTCAGTATCTTGTTGCGATGCAGGGGGAGTCCCTTGTGAAACGAGAAAAGAGGAATATGGTAAAAAGCCAAGTCTGTTTGTATTGCACGTTTCAGCAACATTTCAAAGTGCTTTGCATCATGCAAACGTAATCCAAACACAGATTTAAGAAATATTGCTATGTGCACGCAAAGGCGAGTGTATATGATAACCGTTGAAGATAGGAAGGAGGAAGTTTCCACCAACAAATCTTTTCTGGAAAAAACAAGGAAATGTCTGAGGCTGAAATGATTTGTGTTCATAGCTTGAACCGCTTCTCAGAAAAGTATTGTATTTTGTCTGAAATCAAATTAAAAAATAAATGTAATTTTGGTCATGATGCCATGAATAAATAAGTACGGGTCATAGTTTTGGCGAGCGTCTATTTCTTCCCCTTATGTCAAGAAAAGGGGAACGATGTTTCCAAAATCGATGCTCTTGTTTACATATTTTAATCCGATTCCCGGAGCTGACCCATATACTGTATGATGCTGTATGTATAGCTTTTTGTATGTATAATCAATTCAATTCAAATTGCATTAGAAAACATCGGCGACATTTAACTCTTCTGTTGCCGTTTTTGCACAGTAACCATGAACTACTGAGAGTTGGAGTAAAAAGCCTTTATGCATTTCACAGCCATTAACGTCGCAGTAAATTCCGAGGGTCTAAATACAATTGTGCTCGTGAGGGAGTTAACGCGCCGCAATGTTCCTCTTTAATCTTAATTCTGCTTTAAAACTTTTGCTGACATCTTTTATCATGTAAATCAAGAGCATTTGTTTTGTTTATTCAGTTCCTTACCTGCGGAGCAGCCAGAGAGAGGAGTTTTTATCTGCAGCTTCTCCTTTTGCCCTAAAGTAAGAAAATGAAACATCGGACAGCTGGAAAAGCCTGAGCGTCAACTGACAGTTTAAGCCTTGAGGTTTCACACAGAAGTCCAGTTTGAAGCAAGAGTAGACACATGGGCTTAAATTACTAATAGAGGAACTCACGACTGCATCTCCACTGTTGCACACTTGAGGTGAAATGCTGTTGCACTTTCTCTGTGAAATGTCTACATTTTGCTGCCAGAAGCCACAGCGTGACTCTCGGGTTCAACCCCAAACGGAACGGCGTTGATGAAAGCCGCGCTACCGTCAGGCCGTCCACTTAACGGCGGCGTTGAGTCATGAACGCGCTCATTTCAGTTCATTCTGGAACAAGAAGACAGCGGTCGTTCCTTCATTCGCTGATGCTGTGCGTGTTTACAGGCTTTCCACTCAGAAGAATGGAGAAACGCTAAACATCGTTTGCTACAATTGTTTCAACCCAGTTGAGACGTGTAACACAAGCAAAGCTGAGTCTTACATGGAGGAACCTCAGCAGGTGGCGACTTTGACCCTGTGATTCGGCTAGTTGATCAATAATGATAATAGGCGTTCTTCAGCGGCTCGCCCCTGGGGATCATGTTTCGGAGTGGGCTTGTGCTTGAGATGCATTGTGTTTGAGACGCCATTCGGAATACAATTTCCTGTGCACCACCGGCGCTGTGGTGATGATATGAGCTGCTAATGAAAAGAATCAGTGGAGCTCGTCAACCGTGATCGTGTCCAAATAAGGCGGAAAGATGAAAGGAATGAGAAACACCTAAAAAAAACCCCCCCACAATGTCTCACAATGTTCCTGCAGAAACGTTGATATCTTTCAAAAATATCAAACTACGTAAGCAGACATCCCAATAAAAACATTTTTATTTTTACATTTTTAACTAGATTCACTATGATTGCATGATAGTTCTTCCAAAAACACAGCTCTGATTGTCCCAGACGTGACCCGGTCCGGCCGCATTTTACCCCACATTATTAACTGTAACATGTGAGAGCATGTTGTCCAAGAGCTGGACCCAGCAGCATAATGAGTGTGTTCGCGCTCTCTCATCAAATTTGTTATACATTCATTATGTATTAATGCTAATGAACTATTCATGACAGGAGAAAATTAGCAAATATAATCGTGGAAAAAATAAAGAATATTCCTAACATTTTGAGACCAGTAGGTGCCTGGCAGTGCAGATATCCGGTGAGGACGCGGGGGGGAGGGGGACGGACTCGTTAAAGGTTGCGCCGGGCTACGGGGCTCACCCTCTCCCCATCTTCCCTGCCCCCCTCTCTCCTCCGCCTCGGCTGCCGCTCCGCCTTCTCCCAGACTCGTTCTGAGTGGAGTGTGGAGCCTCTGCAGCCGGAGAACAGCACGACTCCTGTCCTCCCCACACCTTTACACCCTCATTATCGGCCACCATCTGCCCGACCTCAGCCTCGCATCACTCCTCTCCGCCCAGCAGGTCCATCAGCGCTCCCTTCTCGCTCGCCAAAGCAGGCCCAGCTGCCATTTTTCTCGCAGTTCCACATTTGTCCTCTCTGGCAACGTCTTGTGCTTTGTAATCCCTCTGTCTTGAGTCCTTCTTACAACAACAAGTGTGTGTAAGCTGTTAAACCAGAAACACTCGACACTGTAGTGGTGTGACGCCTTCGTGTGATTCCTGCAGACTTCTTATTATTTTTAGGACCAATAAGAATATAAGAGAAGGTAATTTAATATAAGCTGGCTGCATTTTCATTCCAAACAAGCGCAAATCTTTGTCTGTAGTCTCTTAATGTTGAAAAAACACAATTTTGCTATTGTGGCGTTTCCATTAAATAGGAAATGAAATTAAAATCTCGTGAATAAGCTTGTTCACACGATAAGTCATTCAAAATCATGGCAGTGACAGACATAAACAGACACATAAGATACATTCGTAATTCAGTCGTAGTGCTAGCGCTCTTCATCTATCAGCGTCTTATTCAGGCATTGGAGCGACAAGCATCGTCCACCAGGGAGCAGCTTTGCATGCAGTGGTTTAGGAGAATTGTAGTTGGTTTTACAGAAGAGTTATGGATTCAACATGTTGGAATGACACTTTTATTTATTTATTTTTTTTTTATGAATTGTGCAATGCAGTGTGCACTCTGGTGGAGCCAGCTCCACATCGTCTGAAAACAAAATGAAATGAAAACCAACCATCATCCTCCTTCTGCTTCCTGCCGTCTCGTTCGTCCTTTTCTCCAGTAGTGACATCCACCGGTTGATCACGTGACACGTGTCCAATTGCGCTAAAAATGTCAACACTTTTAAATTTCAGTGATTTATTAACTAAAACCTAATTGAGATTGTGAGGTCGGAGGAATGTGCTGCTTAAACACATTTGTCATTCTGTGGCAGGAACAGCAATGCACCTGGAACAGAGAGCATCCGCTCTGATATCTGTTCAACTAAGTTTCTTTCAGTGTGATTTGCAACAGCAAGTGGAGGAAATGACACATTTTCTAACAAAGCCTCTCGCCACTGTTGCGCTTCATCTGACTTTATTTTACACGTCTCACCGAAACTCCAAACGGCTCACTTTGAAAGTCTTCATTTATTTACAACTTCCACACCGAGGAGAGTTACTGTTGGTGCCAACTGTTAGCAGTTAGTCATAGTGCGACCACTGACCGAAAGTAGATCGGATTTGTAAGTGTCTGGCAAGTCAAGCTGACAAATTGGTCATTTCCGGTCACTGGCTGATTTCCCTTGTCTGGAGAATATCTAAGTGTGCTGCAGTGAGACCCTCCTCCCCCAGAACCCACCCCCTTCCTTTTCAGCTTGTTTTTCTTCTTTTTTGTCGCTAAGCAAAGAAACAGTGCAAGAATTCTTGAATTTGTGTTCAACTAGGTCTTTTTTAATGTGCCTGAATATTCCTTTGCATTGCACCATCATAAACGGAAAATCATTTTTTTTCTCCTTATAAATCACATGTCTGGAATCAAAAAAACGCAATAATAAACACAAACCAAAATGGTTTGAAATTAGATTGATTTTGAACAATTTAACACATTTTTTTATTTAAATAAACAGTTTCACTCTGTTATATAATATTTTTCCAAATGTATGGCGTATTCATAGAAATGCAATTCAAAAGTGACATGTCTATCATATTTGTTACATGCTCAATAACAATATAAGGACGAACACACCTCAGAGTGTTTACTGCAGCGAAACGTTCAGTCTTGTTGTGAGAATATCTGGTTAAAAATCACCTAATTCTGCTGCAAGAGAAACTAACTCAGATTTAATGACTTGTTTAATGAGGATCACACGTCACTCATGTGTGATCCTCATCACATTTCTCACTTAGTGGAAAGACCGCGATTGTAAAATTGGACTCTTTTTGACATTAGCGGAATATCGACAGTTTGACGCGCGTGTTTAAACTAAATCCAGTTTGTGGCAGCAGTTTAAGTATCAAAACAGAACAAGAATGCGGTCCGGAGTGAACCTCCACCATCTAAGCCATCTGGTGTTCATGGAGCGAATTGATGCATCCAGTTCTGCTATCGGCTCTGAGTTTCCATCTTCATGCTGTCTAAGACTTTGTCTGGAGAGAGTTTACAGAGAGAGCAGAGAGAGAGAGAGAGTGGTGGACTACTCCGGCTCGCCTTGACAGATAAACAGGATTTTGCGGCTGGCACGCCGAAGATTGTCAGCTCCAATCTCTTAAGAGAATTACAACCGCCAGTCAATGCTGGGACACTGGCTCTACAGACAGCGCATCAGACCTTGTGTACCGATGAGCGCGAGATGCTGTCTCCCTTTGCTGCGATAGTGCCGCATGGTTTATTCATGGAGGATTGAGCCAAGGGCACAGTTCAAGGTACCAACACCACTTTTTTTCTTCTTTTTCTTTTTTTTTTTTTTGTTTTTAGGGCTGAAATAGACACTTTGTGGACAGAACGGTATGTAAAAGTGAGGTTCTTGTCAAAGCCTGGCATCTAATGTCAAAGAGACAGGAGTTATAGAGGCTGTTTCTCTCAGTATCTCAGGTTGTCTAGAGTCACATCTGGAAGAAAAAAAAGCAGGAAAATCCCCTGTCTGATCAACGAGTATTATCATATAACAAGTAGTCATCACTGTTTTGTTATCTTCTACATTTGGGGGAAAAAATAAACCCAGATTTTGACCTCTCCCCTCTGAATGGAACCCTGTAGGTCGCGCTGCTGTCTTTGCTAAATGTCAGCGGTTAGTGTGTCAAAGCGACGCTGACAGTTCAAACCATGTGGGCTCGTTGAAAGCCACCTCTCAGCCATCTTTGCACTTCATCTGGGTGAGTGTTTCCCCTCATAACGGTGGTTTGTTTTTGATGCTCTCAAAATCAATTGGAACCAGTTGGTTGCCAGGCTGCTTCGGCGTTGAGTGGCATTACTGAGAGATAAGGGAGCTGAGACGTGACGGGCCTTATTAACCAGCCAGCTGTCCTCCTGATTGGATCGTTGCTGTGCTTCTCACTTCCAGGAGGAAGCTCAGCTTCCTGCCTGCCTTGGATTTGACAAGACTTTAATACATGCATATCACCCAGAAAGAGATGTAGTCTATTTTTTTTTTTTTTTTTTTTTTTTAGCATCTGGGGTTTATTTAAATGTAGTTTTTCTCAAAGTGTGAGGTTCATAGTGATTTACTGGAAGTACAGATTAGAGTGGAAAGGGAGGTGGTCTGGGTCAGTGAATCAATGTCCATCCATAGTAAAAGCACAAATGTCAATCTGATTTCAAGAAGCCAACATGACTAAATATTTCACTTACCAAAGTGTTGGGTGACTAACCAGTCGGAACATGTATTGAATTCAAATTACAGTGAAAACTTTAGATCTGACCAAGCCTGGTAAGAACCAGAGCCTCGTTCTACGCTTTGCTTTGCCCAGAGGGTCTGGACCCTCAGCTATTGATAAATAGCTGAGATATTCTGTGAAGAGATGAAGCCCATCAGCTTTCTCCCAGTGTTAACGGCAGAAATACACCACTCAGTCAGAAACAACCAATCAGAGGAAGGAGGAGGGTCTTAGCCCTGTCAGTCACGCTCATGCTCACCCCCTCCTGCTTGCTCTTTGCTGTCATCAATGCTAAGGCTAGTTAGCATAGCTGTTGACGACAGCAGATAAACAGTTTTCCTCTAGTAAGTTCCTCTAGTAACCACCATTACACATTAAGGAGCGTGCACAGGGGTGATTGACAGCTCTAAGCCCCTCCTCCTGGCTCTGATTGGTGTTTTTTGCCAGGTGTATTTTTGCAAATTGCGATAGTAGCATTTGGAGGAGGTGGATAAGCTTGAATTTGTTTTTCACAGATTACTCTTCTCATTACTATGCAGTCACGACACAGAGACAGTTTCAATAAATGTGGGAGGGGCGAGGGGGGGAACAATTTAGTAAAAGTGACATTCTGCGGCTTTAAACTGTAGAGTGAAATTCTAGACTGAGCAAAGACACTGAGAGAATCCCCCTTTTCTGGGTTCGGCCGAGTAACATTTGCCATCAGCAGCGACAGATTACGTCTAACTCAGAGTTTCAGTATTGCGCCGGCTGCTTCCCCCATATGGTGTCGTACAGTTCCTCCAACAAGACCCCACCATGCATATTATTGCCTTCTATTCCGAGAGGCTTCCCGCTACGGAGTGTGTGGAGAGAAATGCGGGGATTTCACCAAACGTCTGTGCCCAACAGGGCCAGTCTCCCGACAGCTGTGACCGATAAAGCGGATCCTCTCTCCACAGGAAAAGGAGGAGAGGGGGAAAAAAAACTTGTTTGTTGCTCCCTCACTGCGCTCATCCCACAACTTCTTGTCTTGTCCCCGAGGCACAAACGTCCAACTTCCAAATGCCAACTCAGTCAGGAGTTATTGCTGCTATTTCCCCTGTGAGAAATGTCAGATGGATTGTGATTTTCTGCTTTATGATTTCATGGGAGTGGTGACCATACCGTGTCAGGAAGATACACTGTCCCAGTTTGATAAGTGGGGCATAATAATGAAAAGGCCTTCCTGCTCCCCAAAATAAAACCTAAGGTAAAGCCTCATTTAAGCTCAGCTCACGCTGCTGGAACTACCTACCTTAACGTTTTCAAGGCTGTTACTATTATCACTAGACATTTTCCTGATTTCTTCTACTTTGCATACATTTCTCCTTCAAATTTTTGATGCTAATCTGGTGAAAAATGTCAAAGTAAATAAACAGGAACTTCTCAGCCTCACATGTCATGGACTGGGCTGCAGTGTCTCTGTGAAACAGCAGAATTCATCACCCAGTCAACACATGGCGTCTTTAACGGGCCAGGGCTCAGCTCCTCCCCAACAGACGGCGGCCATTTTGCACTGAGAATAAAACAAGGTGTGAAAACGAGGATCATGGCACAACTCCGGGGGGAGTACATGTGAAAGGACCTTCAATGACACATCTGACACATTTAGCATCACTGCGTTTGTAAAAAAAATTAAAAACCAACATACATAACAAGTAGGCCTACATATTGGATAACTTAAGCATAGTGATGTTCATGGATGCCGATTTATGTTTTTGCTGCTGGATGCTCACAAATTAATGAACCACTGCTCGAGTCCAGGCCAACAGGTTATTAATAATTAATAATTAATAATTAATAATTAATAAAACATTAATCTTTAAAACATAAAAATGTAACGCACTGAATGTTCCGTTTGTGTGGGAAATGTTTCGGTGTTCAGGTTCCTGTTATTCGCTCGAACTTGATCTCTGCTCTGTTGGCTAGCGGAGCTGTTGTCAGGCGGTTGCCATGGCAAAGAGTGCGCATGTGGACTGAAGCCAACGCAGGTAAATAGTCATTTGAGTGGTTTTGAGTTGTTTCGTCGCTTGTTTTTCATTGCCTAGTATTCATAAAGTCATGAAATAGGTTTGCTAACATGTTGCCATCCATCTAAACATGCATCAGCAAAAAGGCCTGGCAACGCTGGAGGAGCTCCAGAGATCCACGACTCAGGTGAAGAATCTTTCAACGGGACAATGTTTGGTCTCGTACGCAAATCTGACGTGTAAAGAGTTAAAAGCCTTGATGAGGATGCTGAACATTTGATGGAAGAAGCTCTGGTAACATTAGACAGAAACCACATGGAAACACAGTGTGTTGGAAAGCTAACCTCCATTGGCAGCACTTCTGCTAATGTGCTAATAGCTAACTTTTCACTACCATCTTTGGCGTTTTGCGAACTTGAATGAACATTATGCGCAGTTGGCTTCTCCTAAATTCATTTTCCAGATAAATTGTGACGGGCACACTTTCACTGTGTCACTGACGGTGAAGCTAATTTTCTGTTTAGCGCATTAGCTATCTTTCAATGTGTAGCGCAGATCATTTTTCTGAAGAAATGCTAGAGTGCTAATCTGCTAGGCTACATTATGAACTTTCAGTCGAATAAAATCTGACATCTGAGTTGAAGTTTTTGTTGTCAAATTTGTCAAGCAGTCAAATTCAGAGTGCTCTTATTTTGAAGTGGGTAGAGACTGCTTACACAACAGTTCCATTTCCTCTCTGCCTGTGATTCGGGGGGAGTGATTCCGGGGGGAGTACATGTGAAAGGACCTTCAATGACACATCTGACACATTTAGCATCACTGCGTTTGTAAAAAAAATTAAAAACCAACATACATAACAAGTAGGCCTACATATTGGATAGCATCACATTAAATTACACACAGATGGACTGCTGTGAGCAATTAGTTGCACTGTGTAAATAAATCCATGTTGCACGTTTCAGGATTTCTGCATACAAAAGATTCTAAACTGTCTATCATTTTCCTTCATCGTCATAATTACACACTAGTGTGTTGATCCATCGCATGACATCTTAATAAAACACATAAAAGCTAGTCGCACCATGTAGTTGAATGGGTTTCAAAACACTCATTTTCGATCAGGTTTGTAACGTCAAGCCGTTGGTTACACTAGTTTTAGAGGCAGCTGAGGGATTTTTACAGGGGTTGAAGAATAATGACAGACTAGAGGCTGCTTATAGCAGTACCACAGAGATTTGACTATCATTTGTCACATTTCTGTTAAGTCAAGAATAAAGCAGAAATAAAGAGGCTTATGGGATATTTATAGACTTTCTTTGATGGCTTATTAGCTGGACTGTGAAGCTTTGAAATTAGATATAAATACATGGTGGTGGTGGCAGAGGACCAGAGCTAAATTATCACTCCTGTAGATATCAGAATAAAAATTTACACACAAAAAAGCCTTTTAACATTAAAGTTGAAGCTCATATCCTAGGAACACTAAGAGCGTTTTTTTTTTTTTTTTTTTTTTTTTACATCTGATAGTCCAGTGGACTCTGTTTGATTGGGAACCAAAATTGCAACATTTGTTATATTTTCAGCTGCTGCAGTTTGCTTTCACACTGGACCGTAACAAACGATCCAAACTCATTTAAAAACCTGTTCCCCTCCTTGCCTGTGGTGGCGCTGCACCAAGAACCACTGAAGGAAAGGGCACAAAAACCACAGAAGAAGATATAGAGCACAGCATCCTTCTTTACAAAATGTAAACAAAAATGGATGTAGCGGTTGTAGGATTTCTCTTTTGTCTTTGGTAAAAGACCTCAAACAATGTCTCCAGACTCATGCATTTGTTTTGCCTGAATTTACCCAGAATTGATTCTGTTGGTACAGTGTTTTCATTCTTTTTATGATTTCATTATTTTTATTATTACGAACCTTCATTTTGACTCCCCAAAGACTGGCCTCAGTGTCACTGTGGTCGCTGAGGCCAGTCTTTGTCTCGTCTGGCTGTTAAGATTTTCTGCAGGAGACATTTGATTTGTCCGCTTTGTGACAGTTTGGCTCTTTTTCCAGACTACAGCAAAGCGGTGACACGTCTGAATTAGTTGCACTTATGGAATATTATTTGTTTTGGTCATGTCCTTGAATCTGAGGTTGATCACTCATCAACGCTCACAAAAACCAAATTGATTAGTTTTAAAACAATTTTTGACAGACGAGGTTAGACAAGGACATGGTTTTTTGGGGGGGGTTTTTTTGTTTTTTTTCATTGAGTGTATTAAAAGCCATGAATTATTCAGATACAGTGAGGAATTGAGGTCAGCATTTTTTTTCAAAAGCCAGAGCTAAAGCAATTGGAGATGATTTAATGCTAAAGAGATGCAACTTTATGTCTTGGAGCATGCTGGTTTTCAACTGACAGTGCTAAAGTTTAGACTTTATATTCCCTCCAGCTGACTCATCAGCATTTGACTTTAGGAAGACACTTGGTGAAAAATTATTTCAGCAATTAGAATTATTAAGAGTCATCTGAATGACCTGCTGTTCTATGTTTGGGTCACTTAATGATCTCGACATACAGGGAGCACCGAACGACAGCCAAGGGTGAATGAAACCAACACATTGGACGCCATTGTAACAACAGAGACAAAAGTTTAACTTCTTCCAGCTTTAGTTGTGTCATTAGCCCGCCTGAGCACGTCTACCAACCGTCTTGAAATTTCACTTGAGCGAAGTTTGCTGCTTGCTTAGAGGAGGCCATGCGACTGTCGCCTCACGTCTGTCGGAGTCTCTAGATCTGTTTCCGTTAACCACAAAGTGGTCAGATCCCAGTTAAAATGACAAAAGTTAATTTGTTTAAAGGAAACGTGGCAACTTCAAAAACACAAGATTTTGAAGGTTTTGGTGATAGGATGAGATGGTCCTCCAGCTGAATCCAAACACTTTTTCACATCACATTAGTCAAGTGATCAGCAGCCGGATGTTACCACTGGCAGAGATGACAAAGAAGATGACAGGAAGTGGTAGGAAGACAATGGACTGTTTCCACCAGACATTGTTTTGCACAATGTCTGGTGGAAACAGACATTGTGTAGTTACTTGATTGATAGCACAATTAAGTAACTATGTTATCTTCTCTTGTTATAGAAATTCTACATATGTCAATTATATAGAGAAGAAAGTCATAAAAAGTTTTATGCCATTCGAAAGTGCTAAATCTGTAGTTATTAAAAAAGTCCCCAAAATGCTGCATAAATATCCGCTCCCAGTTATTAAAAGCTTGTTTCTCCATTGCCTGAGTAAGACGTCTCCTAATTGGCTGATTGATGACGAGCGCTAGCGCCACAGCAGAAACATGAACATACATTATGTAACTGTTTTCATCCGTCACTACAGTAATTTTTGGTGACTTATTTGAGCGACGAGCTTTTTCACGTGTAATTTTTTTATTTAATGGAAACACTGTAATTGTTAAGTTCTGTTGTTTTTGTTTGTTTGTTTTTAAACATTAGCAGAATATAGACAAAGGATTGTAATGGATCGGAGGTTTTGATCTTCAGAACAGTCTGAATGAGAAGCACAAAAGTCCTTAGGTCTGTTGTCTGGACCAAAACAAGTCCAGCTGTATAATTTTGAATTAAAGCATTCTCAGGATCAGTCTACCTTTGGTAGATAAAACTGGAGGTTACGGAGGGTGACGAACAAACGCAGTGAAAACAAACGCAGTTCTCTGGGAGAAAGTGCCATGTTTATTTCATCTCTCTGAGGACTGGCAAGGCCCAGACAACAGGATGCTGTCTTTTTCTCTCTAAGCCACCTTCACTTGTTTATTGCACCAGCATGAAGAACAGTTTCATGCCATGTTAGCTAGATCCAAGGAGAGTTTTGAAAAAGAAAAAAATAATATCACAGATATGGTAGGAGGAGGGCTTTCTCCTGACCATCACTTTTATAGCCAGTCTTTGAAACATGGAAGATTCATTGGTCAGATCCAGCATGGAGATTTGAAGAACTGAAACTCTTAATGTCCATTTCCAATGTTGTGGGAAAATTAGGAACAAAATGCTGTAAACCTGTAACTCTAAAAGACAGAGGACTTCGATTCCTCGTGTTTATTCATCAGTCCAATTTATTTATAGTCCTGTCTTGTCTGAAACCAACGTCAGAATCGAGATGTACTAATGGAAGATCACACATCTGAAGATGCACTTTAGATACCTAAACA
This sequence comes from Poeciliopsis turneri, assembly GCA_922788865.1. Classification (NCBI taxonomy): domain Eukaryota; kingdom Metazoa; phylum Chordata; class Actinopteri; order Cyprinodontiformes; family Poeciliidae; genus Poeciliopsis; species Poeciliopsis turneri. The sequence goes on along the minus strand of CAKLNU010001107.1, from coordinate 1,859,973 downwards.
TTCAGAAAAGCTCACCAAGTTTTCCATGAACCGTGCTTGAAGTTCAAGAATGTTGGGGGTTTTGCAGATAGCTCCACAGCGCCCCCTGGAAATTTGCAAAACACTGTCCTTGTTCAGCTGACTTTATCATAAAATTATGAAATTTGGTTGAACTTACTAAAACCTACACAAAACTCAAGCACTAATTCCCTACAACCTACAGAAAGTCGGCCATCTTGGGTTGAAATAGCAATTTTGTCCCTGTTTTGGTTGTTTAAAACCTCTGATTGAGCTTCTCAGTCAATCAGCTTTAAAGGGACAATATCATGAGTTTTCCAGCCACATTATGCCACTTTATAGCACAATCAAGTAACTATGTTACCTCCAGTTGCTATAGAATTTCACACACACACACACACACACACACACACACACACACACACACACACACACACACACACACACACACACACACACACACACACACACACACACACACACACACACACACACACTCCCCATCCTTTCTCTGTTTCTCTCTTCTTTCCGGGTGTCAGGTCAGGATGCAACACCTCCACACAGCCACATACACGCTCAGGCCACACAGAGAGAGAGCCGAGCTTGTCAATATTTAACGAGGGAAGCACAAAGCTTGGAGAACTTTAATCTCCACTGGACAGTCAGCATGCATATTTAATTGTGTCGGCCCCTCCTTCTTGTCGGACACCAGGGAGAGGATAACTGGTGGGACGGCGGGTTTGAGGAAGTAGCCCGGCCCCTCTCCACCTCCATGAATAAGTAAACACATCCAGGCAGTCGGCGGGCCTCCGGTCCATAACAAGCACATCTGTTTTCTTCTGAGGAGCCGCGTTGTTTGCAGGGCGGAGATTATCGCTCAGGTTCGATCCATGTCTCGACAACGTTGGCTTGCTCTCCTCTCAGCCCAGCTCTCCGGTAGTTCAGCTGCATTCTGTCTCTGCGTTCGACTCAGGCGAGCAAAGTTTGGTTTCATGGTGCAATAAAAAGGGAAATTAACTTGTGTGTGTGATGCGCTGCGCTGTTTATGAGACTCCCATAAAGATCTCCCATCTAAATCTTTGTCCGTTTTGGAAGAGTTGTCCCTTACGGAGATAAACATGATTTCGGTGAATAAGTGGTTATTGCGTTTACCTAAATCGGCCCAAAAGTTGAGGCCGACTTCAAAGAAGCCGTTTGATATTAAAGCAATTTAATGTCAGCTTCTGCTGAACAAAATGTTGGGAAACATGCAATAACTGTGTAGAAATTGGATTCTTTTTTTCCTTTCAACTGAATTATTTAAACTGTAGCTAATTACCAGGACCAGTTTTGCATTTCTGCAAACCAGAATGTCCATTTCTGGTTTGCCGTTCTGTGTGGGGAAAAAAAAGGGAACAAAAAAAAAACAAGAATTTGACTAAGGTCTAACGTCTCAAAAGTTCAACAATTTTTAAAAGCGTTCAGAAACACTTTTAAAAATCATAAAATTAATCAGCTGACAGCGTGATAAATTATAAAGAAATGTCAATTTCCATTGTATTCATCATCATCCATTTTTCTGGTATTGTTTTATTTTGGGTATTTAAAATGTCATCACAAAATTAAAGTGTTAGTCTCTGAGAGCGCAAACGAGTATTATCAATTCATTACTAATACATTAGATGAAAATGATCTCAAAACAATCTTATTCTATATCGCAATAATTACTGTGTCAATTTATCCTCGATTAATATTCATAATGTAAACAGTTACATGATATATATTCATACTTCATCCATGGGGCTGGCTTGCATCCTCTATCAGCCAATCAGAGAAAGCATCAATCAGTGTCTTATTCAGGCGTTGGCGCAACAAGCTCAGCCTATTTGAGAGTTGCTGCATGTGCTGCGTTTTGGGGAAATTTTACACTGGAGATATGGATTCAACATGTTGGAACGGCAAAGTCAACTTTTTATGAAGTGTGATGCTGTGAGAGGTCTGGTGGAGCCAGAGAACAAAAACGATCCACTTCCTGTTTCTGCCAGTGGTAACATCCAGCTGTTCACCAAGTGACTCGTGTGATGCAATATAAGTGTTTCCATTGCTGTTTTGCGAAATACATCTATTTTGATACGGCCAAAATAAAAACACCTCATCCTGGAACAAAATCTTTTTTCATCAAAAACCTGTTGTTGTTTTTTTTTTTGTTTGTTTGTTTTTTGTTTTTATTTAATTTTTTTTTCCATTTGGTAAATTTATTCTCAGATTTTCAATGGGTGGAATTCTATGGTTAATGGAAATGCAGTCAGTGACGATGCATCCTAAATATTCTCAATAATTTAAAGGCTTATTACGTAAAATTAAATTATATTTTTACCTTCATCTTTCATTTCTATGAATGGAGTTGACTAAATATTTGCTGCTCAGAGAACTGACCAGTTCCAGTCTGTGCAAGTTGAGGGCGTAACCACGGTAACACTGTTCGATTTAGGAAAAAGTTGATATTACCACAGTTTTTTTTTGTTTGTTTGTTTTTTTGCGTGGACATTTACAAGTAAGGCTGGTGGTCTGGGAGTTGTAAAGCGAATTTTAACACAAAGCATCATGGGTAAAATAAATAAATAAGATGAAAAGAGTGTTTAAATCGCACATTTCCTTTACATCAAGCACCGATAAATGTTTTGGCTTCCAGGGAACCTAATTCACTCCGCTGCCTGCAAGTCATCAGACAAATCAACAATAATGTTTATCAAACGGCTTTGTTGTAATACACACCGGCTTATTAAAACGGCATCTCATTAGAGGCGTTGAGCTGCTGTTTCACATGAGATTAATTGTTTTTTTTTTTGTATGTTTGTTTGTTTTTTTTTAAAGCACTTTCTCTTCATTATCACTCCGCAGAGCCAATGCATATTCATATTTTTGCAGGAAGTTTGGAAATTGCTCGGAAAACGAGCCAAAAGTGGGAGGTGGGATCGGAGCCGGAGCCGGCGGTCCGACTTAACGCGGAATGACAACAAAACCCTGTTTTGGCGCGGAGCTGAGAACGTCCCGAAATGCCATGCCGACCTCCCACCTCCAGGAAGCCGCACGCTCTCGATCCTTTAAAAATCGATCGGCGTGAAATCGTGCTAACGGGACATCGAGTATTCAACATTTAAAGACTCGGATCAATCGGTGGGACGTTCATAGAGACGCCTTGTTTCCCCACGTCGCCGGGTAAAGATTTGGATTCAAGGCGAAACTCCTGGCTACTTCTTTCTCTCCGAGCGCATTAATAATGCAGGCGAACAAGCTTTTAGTGGATTCTGATTTGCTTTCTCAAAAGGTAGGAGGAAATGTGCAACACACTCTCCTGATAGAGTGAAGGGCTCCTACTTTGATGAGATGAGCGGGCTTGTTTCTACCTCCTCTTTTCTCCCTTTGACGTGGTATTTTGGATGTGTAATGTGTATATTTTGACATCAGAGACGCTCGCTCGGTTTGAAAGCCTGCCTGAGGCGGAGAACTAAACAAAAAGTTTTTCCCTTTTTTTTTTTTCTTGCCAAGTTATGGGCTCTTTTACCTGAGGCAAGATGAAGCACTTCAAAGGCAAAGGGCATCCTTTGTCAGCATCTCAAACTGACAGCAGCAGATCCACCTCAAGAGTAATTGCAAAAAAATAGAAAATGAACTTCTGTTTCTAAGACAGAGGAGTCCCTTCGGCTTTCCGCTCAGAAAGGACACGCTGCGTCAGTGTTGACCTCTGTGCTGAAACGTGATCCCACAGCAGTAAGTCGTTAGGACCAATAAAATATATGTACATGACGAGCACATCTTTTTCTCTCTCTGTCCGAAGTTAAATCAGACCAAACTTTTCTTGTTTTGGCTTAGAATGACCAAAATTATTTCTATTTGCTAAATGTCAGAAGACTTGGTTAGAAAAATTTTTCTGGTTTTCCTTAGTCGGTATCAGGGATAACTTGTCTTTTCAAAATGTATGAGTTGGGTCCAGCCTTTCGGGTTTCTTTCCACTTTCCTTGAATTAAACAAAAGTTGGAATAAAATTTCTGATAAAAATGATCTCACTGAGTCTTGTGGCATTGATTAAAAGTTCTGGTCATTCTAACTAAACCAGAACAAGAAAGGTTTGGTCTGATTTGATTTCAAACTTAGGATATAAAACATGTTTCTTTGGTTTTGCTCAGACAGGAAAGTAGGTCATGAGAAAGAGGGAAGACAAGCAGAAAAGGTCACCAGGTCGGGATTCGAACCTGCGACAGCCACGTTGAAGACGAAGGCCTCCTTATGTTTGTGTCTTTTTATTCGCTGTACATAAATGTCTGGTTTCAACTCAACATTTCTTCTATCGGATCAGTGGATGAAACAAAATGAAGTTCTTCTCTTGTTGCCAAAGCAGAAAGACATTCTCGTGAGGCGTCTGAATTCATACGAGTCAAGGATCGGAGCATTGCAATCTGGAATCCAATGGGAGAGAAATTGGTGAAAATCATCGTCACTTTTTCAGCACGGAACATAAATTTCACAATTAAACGCTTGTTAACGAAAGAGCTGGTTCACTGCCTCGTTTAGCGCTATTTCTACAGTTTCTAAAAGAAGAGACTCAACAAGAGATTGGCAATTAGTGAAGACTTTTGCATTGATATGTAGAGAAAGATGTTATTAAAATGTAAGAAACCTGACTGTTGGCAACACCAACAGAGAAGAAGTTTAAATGCATTCATAGCAATAGCTTGTGGTAGATAGCAATGCTAATATTTACACACATGAACCCAAGGTGAGGCTTTATTTTTGAGTTTGCATTTTTTACAGCTGCATCTCCTCTGGTAAAGCTATCCACAAAAACTATTTTAATGGACAGTTATTCTTGTAGCATTTTTGAGGTCAGACACTGATGACGGACGAGGAGTTGCCTCACACCTTTTTCATGTGTTCTATGTGTTTGAGGTCAGGTTTCTGTGTGGGCCAATGGGAGTTCCTCAACACAAAACTCACACGTCCGTGTCACTGTGGATCGGTACAAGACACACGAGCCAACCCCGAACTGTTCCCACAACACCAGGAACATCAATCTATCCAAAATATATGAAAGTATCACTAAAATGTTGTGTGAAAGCAAAAGTTTTGAAAAATTCCAGCAACATGGGTGGTGGCAAGAGACACAGCGGGGCGGGGTTATGATTCCAACATGACTGCTGTCATCATATTTCTCAGCTTTTCAGACTTCTCTAGAAAAAAAGTTTGTTTTTTTTAATTGACAAATCCAGCTAATTTTGTCTTTGTAACTGGAGACTTTTTCGCAAAAAAGTTATGAAAGCACCAATCACTGACATCAACCAATTTGTACCATTATAACCAGTAGCAAAGTTCATCTGCAGTAGCCACGATTCAGCCCAAAGAGGGCGGCAAAGAGACGTTTTTTTGGCAAAATATCACGGAATTAAGCAAATTTACACACAAAAAAAGTCACAATTCGATGAAAACCATAAAGACAGCAATGAAACAAATCAATGCGGTGCAATGAGCAAGTCAACATTCCGAATCCATCATGCTTCAGATTGTTATTACAGAGTTTTATTGGAAGAACCTGCCCAGAATCCCTTCAAATGATGCGAGCAACGATCAGGGTCATACAGGAGACAATTACCTCAAGTTATTGCTTGTAAAAGTGTTTTACGATCCATTCTGCCAACACTTATAATTAGTTCTTTTCCCTTCCCTCTTCTCCTCCCTCTAACTTTAGGCTTGTGTTTTAGTTGAACAGGGCCTAAGTATTATGTTTAGTAATTCGTCTAATGCTGCTTGCTCAGTTTCATCTTCTGTCTAGCAAGCCCTTGTAGTCTTCTAAATAAGCAGTTTATCTGCCAGGAACCAGTCAGATTTATAGCAGTTACTCAAGCAAATCAAACATGTCCAAGAGCTCAAACTTTGTTTTTGTGCACTTCACAACTTTACCAGAGGAAATGAGCTGCGTCACTTAAACCGGAGTGACAAATTGCTCAGTTGCAGCACCAGCAAAAGGTCGCAGAACTCAAATGGAGGTTTCTGGGGTCCAGCGCACCCATTTCTGTCATCACAAATGCCACAGTGGTTTCAGCATAACCAAGGTTATGAAATAATAGGCTGATGATGAGGAAGAGGGGGGGGAGAAAAAAAAAACTCAAGGTCTCCACTGTGACCGCGAGAATTTGCTGAACACCCCGCTATGTTGCCGCTACGCAAACACGGTCGTTACGGGTGATCAGGTACAGACAGAAGTTCCCGGAATAACTAATTAACATCCAGCATGTTCTGCTGGAGCCTCATGGGAGGCCAGACACGGACCACACCGCCGGGATGGACGTGCAAACAACACTCTGCAGTTTTCCCTTTTTCTATTTCGACAAAGCTCCTCATAAAGATCATAATAATAATAAAGCAACGTGGGTCTTATCTGAATCTCAGTGCATTCAGGCATCCAGTGGAAATCATTTTAAAGATGCTGTATTAAGTAAAATTGTCTTTTTTTCAGCTTTACATCATGTTATAATAATAGTCCCTCATCAAAAACATACCTGGCGTGTTGCTTTGATTGCTTCATGCATTTTTGTCATGGCAACCCTTCAGTTGCGCTGAAAGCCTGGATGGACCGACCTACCTTCGCCTTCGACGATGAAGCTCCTTCTCTGAACCGCAGTTTCCAATTTTCAAAAATACTGCCCCTTTAAACCGGCATATTGCCGTGATAGCAATGATTTTCTCTAAAGGGCCTTTTCATCTCTGAAAGGTTTGTTTTTGATTACCAAAGGAGACCCTGAGCTTGGGTTGCCAAGTCAGGGGGATATTGGAGATAAATGTCTTTTAGTGATTGGCCTTCCTACACATCCTCTCATCAAATATTCATGACAGGAGACTAGAGAAAATTCAGAGGATGCAAAGGTAAAAGATAATGCTCCCATCGCTCTAACGTGGGGATAGGTAGTCAATGGATGAGTGGATAGCCGCGTCCAGGAGAAGTCTGTTATTGGAGACCGGCCAGGCAGAAAACATGGGCTCCACTATTGAGGTATTGTGCTGTTCATCTCAATCTCTCCTGTTTTTTTTTTCTTTCTTCCTTTCCTTCTTTCTTTCTTTCTTTCTTTCTTTCTTTCTTTCTTTCTTTCTTTCTTTCTTTGCTTGCGGCAAAAAAATACTCTGAGATCCGAGTATTTTTGTATTTTTGATTTTGAAGTCAAAATCCTGTACATAGTACAGATATCAAGATTTAAATGCTGAACATTTCTGCGGTTTTGTTGCTTTGATTCCACGATCCGTAGGACAGCGGAAATAATTGACTGTAACAGCTTCCAAAAAAGGAAAAAAATCGGTTTCATTTTGAAACGTTTAAGTTATTAATCACACTCCTTCGCTCTCTCTCTCTCTCTCTCTCTCTCGCTCTCTTGAGCAGGAGTTTATTTTGTAAATCGACCGGTAAATTTCTCAATTTACCGGTCAATCTACGTTCCTACCCTCATCTATGGTCATGAGCTTTGGGTAATGACCGAAAGAACGAGATCGCGAATACAAGCGGCCGAAATGAGTTTTCTCCGTAGGGTGGCTGGGCTCTCCCTTAGAGATAGGGTGAGAAGCTCGGTCATCCGGGAGGGACTCGGAGTAGAGCCGCTGCTCCTCCACATCGAGAGGAGCCAGTTGAGGTGGCTCGGGCATCTGGTCAGGATGCCTCCTGGACGCCTCCCTGGTGAGGTGTTTCGGGCACGTCCCACCGGGAGGAGGCCCCGGGGAAGACCCAGGACACGCTGGAGGGACTACGTCTCTCGGCTGGCTTGGGAACGCCTCGGGATTCCCCCGGAGGAGCTGGAGGAAGTGGCTGGGGAGAGGGAAGTCTGGGCCTCCCTTCTTAAGCTGCTACCCCCGCGACCCGACCCCGGATAAGCGGCAGAAGATGGATGGATGGATGGATGGATGGATGGATGGATGGATGGATGGATGGATGGATGGATGGATGGATGGATGGATGGATGGATGTTTCCAGATTATTTATATGCTTATTAAACATGCACAAGTTCCCAGGAGTTATGTTCGAAGTGGTGTTCCAGATCTGCGCTGAGAGTTTCCCACAGCATTCTTATCAATACATGAATCCTGCTGTTGCTAATAGTAACATTGGGGAGTTGTTTAATGGAGCTACAGGAAAACTAAAGCCTTAAGTTTCCAACTTGTGGTTGACTTACTGAGGCAGTTCATTGATTAGATCAAACTGAGTGAACTATTTGGTAATAGCGCTGCTGGTCGTTTCTGATGCGTCTGCCAGCCATTCTGAAGCTTTGCACACAATCAGTGTTGTGTCTGTCTGAACTTGTTCCAGGTGAGTTCATCTGTGGAGAGAGCAAAAATAAGGTTTCACCGACTTCTCAAGTGTCAATCAAGACTCCATCTAAAATGGTCCAATGACAGATAGGTCTGATTTTGATCCCCACTACTACCTTAGATCTTGTACTGGAGATCAAATTCCTCACAAGCCACAGATATGAAATTCTCTTACAAAAACTTGTTTCTTGTCTTTTTCTTAGTTTCTCAGTTTTGTCAACTGGGTAAACATTGTGTTCTCACACAAATTATTTAAAAGTCTTCAGTGCTTATTTCATCAGACAGATTAGACTTTTGTGAGACAGATTTCGTGTCCGTGAAATGCATCAGGTTTTAACGTCCTGACATTTTGGTTCAGCCCTTGAGCCAAATCACCATCCTGGTAAGAGTTAGACCAATGCCAAAGCTATTCACCCAAAACTCAGGCTTACTATTCCTGCATATTTTAGACAGTCAAAAATATCAATGCTGGAGTCTAAATTTATTTTAATGATCAAGACTTAAGTGGAACCACTGAGAAAGACTAAGACTAGATCCACATTCGTCAAATCGCAGCTGCAAATTTCCAACAATTTCTACATAGATTGGAAGGAAACCTGGGAGTATGAGCCTTGCCCAAGGGCACAGGCATGTAGCAGGAGGAAGCTAGAGTCAAACCCACAACTTTGGAATTGAACAGACCACTGCTCTTCCCGCTGACCCCAACACATTTTAATCAACACTCTCATTTCTTGAAGCTTTACTGATGTACAAGAGCGTTTCAGATCGGACCGTGTCGGCTCACATTCAGCTCTTTGGCTGCCCACTCGCCGCCTGACCGAGTACCTCATTTCCTCAGAGTACTCCAGTGTATGAGAGGCCATACTGGTTGAAACTGGGCCATCTTATTGTATACACAGTTCTTATTTAAACTGGAGCCTTTTGAAAAGCCTGCTGCCAGTTCCCCCATTCTTCCTTTTTACTAAATATGGAGGGGGGAGATAGTGCATTCTCATGTTATCTGCCACCGGCCTTATGCCCCTTTGGCCATTTTCTCATTTCACAGATTTGACCAGGAGGTGACCTTGGCTTTTTAAGTGCTTTCAAGGCAGAGCCAAGTCTCCTCGGCTCTTTCTCTGGCTTCCGAATGGAGACGGAGCGGGAGAGGGAATTTCTCTCCGGCCAATTCTTCGATGGCCATTTTTCCTCTTGTGTTGTCCGCTGTCTCCCTTGCCTGGGGGCCAGTGTTCAGCTTCTTTATTTATGGGGTAGCAAGATGATGACAGGATGTTGTCTGCTAATTCACATGGGTCTGTGTTTTCTAAAGTAGAAAATGGCTTCAGGGGGAGCATCGTAGCAGCATATGCTTATGACACATGACAGTGGACAGTAGGGACTCTGGGTACAGAAAGACACACTGCTCATTAACCCACTGCAATATAACAAAGTACTAATTGAATATCTTTTTCCCTAGAGACCCTTTCGCAATATTCAGATGCTTAATCGTCTCGTGTCTGAGATATGGGTATAATGTTTTTTATTTTTATTTTTATCACCAGCCAATTAGGCAGAGACCATATGTGTGCATGTGTGCCTGTTTACTAGAGGTGTGCGTATTCCAAGCGTGTTTAAAATTTGAAATATGCAGGCATATTATCACAGCCTTCCATCAGTTTCCCTCCCAAGTGCACCGTTGGCAGCTCGCTAATCTGGGTCAAAGCGCTAACTGCTCAGAAGGGCCTGGGAGAGGCCGATCCAGATCATGTCTTACATTTCCCCGTCCTCATTATAAACATCACAGTTGGAAAAGCTGTTACCTCTGACATTAAACGTCAACAACCTCAGCAAACACTAGAGCAGTAACTTCCTTCACTTTGAGACGAACTCCTGTCCTGGACTTCCACATGGATGAGGGAAATCCATTTTCACTTCTGTCTGATCTCTATCCTTCGCTAAAGTCTGTGTGTCCCACATGTCGACTTTAAACCATCAATGTTGCATCACAGAACCAAAGGAGGCGTGGCCTTTGGTCGCAGAGTGTTGTGCAGGAGTAGTTTTGGTTGTTTTTCTTTCTAAAGGTCAAGGCATGTCAATAGCTGTTTCCATTGACCGTATAATTACACAATTTGACATTTCAAAAATAAGTTTGCTTGATGGAAACGTGTCAGTTTTGAAAAAAACTTGTTTTCGGATGAAAGGTTTTGGCGCTAGGATGAGGTGATCTTTTTAGCCGTAAACTAGTTTATTTGGCAAAACTGCAGTGAAAACACTTTTTTCACATCATACGAGTCACATGATCTACAACCGGACGTTGCCACTGGAGCAAACTGAAGAAAAAGACGACAGGAAGAAGTTGGATGATCATGGCACTGGATGTTCTTCAATGGCGTAATGTTAGCAAACCTATTGCTAACAAACGTGTGATTTAATTGCATTTTGTATAAAGTGAAAACACAGCGATTGCAAAATTGATGTTTTGTTTTGCACACATTCATTATGGAAACACAGCTAGTCCTATAACTTCATATCAGTTTTATTGTATTTTCAAGTATCACAAACTTGGATCCACAGTTTCTGACTGCCAGTGATTTGTACTGCCTCAGTGCACTGAAATGCATCACATCCAGTGTGTGCTGATGACAACAAATTATATGTGTTCACAGTGTTTTTTTTGCGCTAATCACACCTTCAAGTTGTGAAGTTATCGCCTACAGAAGTGGACCACTCTGAGCCTGAGCGGTTTAACTCCAACCCGCTCTGTGCCACCTCGGTCTTTTCAGACAAACACAGAGAATGGATCCAAGTCGCGGCATTAGGTGTTTTTTCTAAAGGGGTGTCAGTGGGTTGTTTTGACTCCTGAAATCTGTAAGAATTATGAAACCACATCTTCTCCAGCCAAACAAGTATAGCTGAGAATGCGGTAAAGCACATCTAAGGAACCTGTTTCCAAACACCTCGGCGAGGAGTTGCATCGTGTCTGCACGGCGTCTTATGGGAATGCATTTCAGCAGTTTGCACCAATGGCACTCTTGCAGTTGAACAAACAGGGACTATGTTATTGTCTCCAACATATCCTGGAACTTTTAAAAAAAAACTTTGCTCCTCACACTGTTCAAGCTTAAACACAGGCAAGGGCATTGACCATCGAGAATTCAAGAAGGGAAGGATATTTGACAGTGGGATGTGTGAGACGTTTCTGGTATGTCTGGTGCCTTATGGGAGATCATCTGAATTTCTAATGCTGGCTCCAAAGAAGAAGCAGTAATAACTGGTTGCATTGGTGTGAAATGTGCACAGACTTGTGTACAACTGCAGTATCCAGGTGATGCCTTGTGTCTTCAGTCCAATAAATGGAAGATGGCAGAAAAAAATTTTTTCGGTAGGCGACCACGCGCCGGAGCCGAGAAAACATCTTTGTAGATTTTTTTTCATTTGACCTGAACAATTTCAGGGCATCAGGTTGAGTATGTTCTGGCCGGTGACGGTTTACCATAAAGCTTGCATCAATTCAAACTTGTTCAATATATAATGAGAATGCATTCCAGCAGCATGCGCCGCCTCAGCCAGTGACGATGAGCTTAAAAAGCTTTTTTGTGGATGTCTCTAAGACACCCTGGAACTAGAACAAGGCATTGTTCCTTTCACTGTTAGAAGAAAAAAAAAAAAAAAAAAACAGTCAAGGACGAATTGGCCGTCTGAAATTCGCGACGAGAGGCCTGTTTGGCAGCGTGGTGTCAAGGACCTTACAGGGTTTTTTTAAGCTCCAGGTTTGTCTGGCGCCTTGTGGGAGAACATCTGAAAGTGCCATTGTCGCAGCAGCCCACGTTTCCCATGAGAAGGTAGCAATGGCAGTTGGTTGTGGCAGTGTGAAAAGAAAAGGGGCACACTTGGACAGTGTGTCTGTGGGGAGTGCATCACACACACACACACACACACACACACACACGCACACACACACACACACACACACACACATATCCACATTCTCTACCTCTGCGCACCTCCTCCTCCCATTAGAGTGTGGCATCTCAAGCTGTTGACAGCGATGACAGCCAGGCCCCGCGCAGGGAGACGGAGGAGGGGAGGGCAGCGCTGCTGCTGTTGTGGCGGGGCGGTACATCTGTTTGGATACTCGCCACGGCCGTCTGGCCTCGGGAGATTGATGCAACCGGGACCGGTAACATGCGGCACATCTGGGACTCCTTAATGATCTGAAAACTACTTGGCAGTTCATATAGAAGAAAAGTTTGTGCCGCTCACTCAGGCCAGAAGGCCTCTATTCGGATGAGCACCTTCTCGGGTTCGGCAGGTCATCGCGATCGGAGCGGATTCTCTGCTGTACTCTGTTTGGCTGGAGAAGATGTGGTTTCATAATTCTCACAGGTTTAAGGAGTCAAAACAACCCACCGGCGTTTACATGAGCTACGCAGAGCGGCTCATTTTTCTCTGACAAAACCCGTAGAGTCGATTCCCAATCGTGCGTAGATAATTAGGATCACTTCTCGGGTGTTGGAATGAATGCGCTGCGGTTCTTTGTAGATGACAGAGTTCTTTTGTCAGGCGCCGTGTACGAATGTAGTAATTGGTAAACATTTTGACCACTTCCAATTAATAACAAAACAGCCCGTTTCATAATAAAGGGATTCATTATGCCACCGCACGCCTCATTTTGTTATCTACAAAAGCCCATGTTGCGCTTGGCTTTTTTTTTTTTTTTTTATCAAGAGAGAAAATCCATTGAAAGTGGCTGAAGGCCTGACACAAAGCAACTGCTGAATCCCGGCAAATCTGCAGGCTTAATTGATTATTTGTGCGGAGCTGTATATCTGCAAGGTGCAGGATACCCAGGGGAAATAATGTAAAACAGATAACAAGATGAAAGGTGGGAGAATTGCTTTCTGCACTCCCGTTTCATTCATCTTGTCCCGACCCCCTTCCTTTTCCTCTTGTTTTGAATGAATTCGCCATTTAGGTTTTCCCATTAAAGGTACTCGACGCCTCACGCTAAAAATGCGCCCGGAATCAGGAGGCTGAAAAGATTTTATTCAAGCTGGTGGGAAAAGAGTGTTTCAGGTGGTCGTGATTTCTCAATAAAACCTGGAGCGGCGTGCACCACAAACTCAGAATCTCATCTTCATTATTCACTCTACAGGTGAACAAATTAGACCACTAATCTTATGTTTTGTCAAACTTCGGTGTTGGCGCTGTAAAGGCCGTTTTGCTCTTCTGCTTCGGCTCTTTAAAGGACTTTGCTTTGGAAGGTGAGACGTGAAACGCCGCATGTAATGTTCCGCATGTCAGTCTGCTCAGCTCAGTCGTACTTTTCTTTGTTTATTGTCGCTCTTTGGTTTACCGTCGCGCCTCTCGCAAAGAGAAAAATAAATAAATGCATGTATAGTTGCTGTGCAGGAGGACCGCTGCCACTCTGCAGCTGCGGAGTCATTACAAACGGAGAGGGAAGCAGGTCTTGCGGTTTGTTTTGTGTCGTGCGTCTTGTATAGAGAGCTCGGTGTACGGTTACACACCGTGCCCGACCACATAATTGCCTTCCCTGCACAGGGGAGCCCCTTGTTCTCCCATTTGAAGTCTGCCTCCATCAGGTTTCTCCGTTAAGAGAGGAGGATGTTGCAGGAGAGGAAAGCAGATTCCTGAACCACTTATCTAATATTCACGGCCAGCAAAGGGTGGACGACATTGAGGAGGAATTCAGAGAAGATATATTGGTCTGTGTAAATAAAAGAGAACCCTGAGAGAGGACAAACAAACATCCTGCCTGAATTTTTATGTGAATTACAGGGGTAAAATTGACTTTTTTGAGGTTTGCTCTGCATTATGTTATTCCCTCATCAAAAGCATGCATGGAGTGTCGCTTTGATTCTGTCCTGCATATTTGAGAGGTTCTTGAATCTCCCGTGGCAACCATTCGGTTGTGCAAATCGCCTGGGTGGATCGAGACCTGCCTTCAAGGCACAGCTCCTCCTCAGAGCTGCAGTTTCCAGGCCACTGAGCTTCTTCCTTTCAGAGCACAAGACTCCCCTACTCAGCTCCTGTAGACTAGCCAGTAGCAATTAGCAAACACCTGGTAGCGCTCCTAAGAACTACTTTTAAGTGCAGTAAAATGTGTTTTTGTGACAAGCCAAAAAGAGACTCTGAAGGCCAAAACCAACAGAGTCTCTCAGCCAGCTGAGTTTTCGCAAAAAGCTAGTCTAGCAAAAAGCATTAAATCCTTCACTGGCTGTAAATCTTTGGTGTATCAACAGTTTGGGACAGATGAGATGCAAATGATAAGTAAACACTGTGAAACTGCAGCAACTGGGTAGCTGTTAGCCGCTAAGAAAGCTTAAGCTGGAATCTGAAATTAGTGTAAGTGCTGCTTTACCGGACGGCAACAAGTGTTAAAAATACTCACCGTGATTGTTTGAAGACATGACCGCGGACTGTTCGGTTGACTGAAAAATGACTTCAGTGTAATAAAGTGTGTGCAGCTAATTATTCTACTGCTACTCAGGGAACATGAATTCATCTCGGCACTCGGTCGAGTCTCGGTGTTATTTCCCTTGTTCATCATTGTGTCTCCCTCGGGTCCTCGTGAGTCGCGCAGCAGCAGCATAACTCTCAGCCTTGCTTTGATGTCGGGGCCTGATGAGGGGAAGCTTTACGGCTCGGGGCCGTTTCCAAACCCCCACAGCACCGCCTGGGATCCTCGCAGGTGACGTTTACCTTGGAGGATTTCTGGACGATGTTTTCCTTTTGTTTGTTTTGTTTTGTTTGTTTTCATTATTATTTATGGATTTATTATCTCGTCTCATCTCGAAAATGCTTATCACAAAGGACGCTAGCGTAGCGTGACAATACATCCTTAAAGCGAACACACACAGCAGGAGAGTATTGACTTTATAAATCACAAGGCTTTAAAAACAAAAAAAATCTTCAACAAATTGAAAGCTTAGTTGCAATGACAAAAAACAAACAGAATAAAGATCTTTTTGGTTGATACGGTTGGTTTTTGTTGCATAGTGTTTTTCTATTTGAAGTGATAGCCTGGTAGGATTTATTAATAAAGTGCTCATACATATTGTTCCTATTTTGCCATGTTACAACTACAAACACCAATAATTCATAGAAGCACCTTTCACTATTTTGAGGATCAGCTTCGTATCTACAGATATTTTTTTGTCCGGTCTTCTCAAACTCAGTCACACTGGACTGATCGCATCCGTGCAGAACAGTTTGCGAGTCTTTCTGCATAATCTCATTAGGATTCAGCCTGAACTTTGACTGTTTGTTGACTAATGTAGTTATACTGAGATGAAATTTCACACAGCTTTGGTGTGACCAGCCAATAAAGTTATTGAGATGCACCGATCCGATATCAATATTTGTATGTTGCCGATGTTGAAAACAGTTCCATTCTAATTCTACACTTTGCTATGAAGCGATGTCATTATTTATTATTTATTTTACTTTATATTTAGAAATCCTAATTGTGCTTTCTGAATTATTTGAGAGGTTTGTTGCTTATTTTATTTTATTTTATTTTATTTACATCTTTGACCAACCTAGTCGTCAACCTGTCGCTTTGTTAATAGCATGTTAATCAGCTGAGAGTCTCTCATATTTACTCTGCAAACAAGCAGATTTACAACAGAGTTTACCATTTTAAAACTGCTTTTTAAAGCCTTGTGTGGTTTATTCATGACTTGAGCTGGTGTATTTAGCGAAAAAAATAAAATAAATAAAAAATCAATAAGTAAACATATTTCTCAGAAATTACTGTTTTTCATTCTTTTTCCCCATTTCTGCTCTTCCGACTGGTTCCCGGTTTTCCTGTAGCGCATCACAAATCAGACGCGCCCAATTTTATTCAATTTATTTTGAATTTTATTCATTGGATGTGGTGGCATCAACGCTTACATTTTGCACATGCGGGACTAATGAAGAATTATCTGATCTTTAAAGGAACTGAATAAAATGCATCATTTTCCCTCCAGTCTGTGCACTACCTAGTGTTCAGTGAAACTCAATCCAATGACGTTACATTGAAGTTTGAGGTTATAATGTTGCAGTATGGAAACCTATTAGAGCCAGAAATGTTTTTGAATTGGTTAAAGAAGCTGAGAACTCATACAAGATAAATGCTCACTCTTTGGTAGCAGAGAAGAAATAAAGAAGCATTGTCTTGGTGTATTCAACCCACTTCTTTCATACGTGCAGACACACACACCCACCCACACACACACACACACATGCAGCTTAGCAGAGTGTATAATGGACATATAACAGCTCCAGCCTGCTGGTAGGAGCGCCAGGGAAATGTGACAGACTGTACGACACCCACGATGACACGTCCCTTTAAAACACGCAAAGCCCATTTCACTGCTCCGGGTTCAGGCCACAAGAGTAAACACAACACACAGCGACCATCCTGACAGCAAACCCATACCATCATCCGTACAACTTGAATCGGCATAATTTCCCCCTATTCCAGCGTGTTCCAGGAACGATGAAGTGCTCGTAGTGACACCGCACATCTGAGCCTCCGGTGAAATCCAAGCTAGCAGAAACGAGCTTCTCCGCCCAGCCGGGCCTCCGGCTGTATCATCGTCTCATGCTCTTCCTCCCCGGAGCACGCGCTGAATTATTAAACGAGGAGGCACATATCTTTGTCTTGTTTCGTTAAGATAGACATCCAGGACTTGGATTCTATGAGGTCGGTTCTTGTCTCAACATGAAATCGCGGGTGACTTTCAGTGAACGTGCGTGCCGTGTCATTTGGGCCGTGGCGTCTCCTGAGAGAGGAAGCAGCTGCGGCTGAGTTCCGGCCAAACGACACGAGACGGTCGACCCGGCGGCAGCGAGTGGGGAGCGCTACCTGAGCCGAGCGCCGGTGTGTCGGGATGACTCGGCCCGCTGCGGATCCCTCCAGAACATCCCGAACCATTCATTTCATTGTCACAATGCAGGCCTGCAGAACCCTGGAGACACAGAGCGGAGACCGGACAGCACACAGTCCTCCTTCCTGATTTTGGAGCGGTCTCTGCTCTGCTCTGCTCTGAAGTGAACTCTTTCATGTACTTCCTGGGCAAACAACAGACTCCAGTTTGATTGAAGTGGACCAAACAGGGCTGTTGTGATTGAACCCTTAAAGTACCATCAAAGTATTCCAATAGGATTGAGGCCTGGGCTTTGACTGGACCATTAAAACACATGGACACCTCTCTTTTCTTCATTCAAGTTAAATTTGGATTTTTTAGATTCCTGTCATACGTCAGGAATCATTGTTGGATGGATGACTTCATTATGACTTAGAATATAGAACAGTTTGTGTGCAAGGTGCCCTAATTACTACGCCCTCAGCACCATGTTTGCTTGTTGGTATGAAGTGTTTGCGCTGATGTGTTTGATTTCCAACACACCACAATATCTCTCTGCTTCTGTTACGTCTGTTTAAGGAACAGATTAAACCAAACTATACAATCTGAACTTCCTTGCGGTTTCTCCTGATAATCACCCGATTAGACATTAAAACAGGATCATTTGCTGGAGACTGATAGACATCTCAAATAGCTTCCATTGTGAACAATCTTTGACTTCGTTTAATACTGAACCTCAAACTGGAAACGCCCCTCTGACTGTTTTCCGATTGACTTTGTGCAACAGTTGCTCCTCTGAGGTCACAGCCGATGCCTTTCCCTCTTGACCAGCAAACCGCTTAAACGGCTTTTCTTTAGATCTGCAAACACTAGATGATGACATCATTAACATCCTGCAGTATTTAGAATACTATTCATTGTTTTATCAGATGGAAGATTTGTTGCTATGTGATAAAACATGTGGATTAAGACCATACGTCTTAATCCACATGCGCTTCCCACGTACGACTCGAAGATGGACACGTTAAATTCAGTTTTCAAGCGCGCACAAAGAGGTATTGACAAACCGAATCCCCGGCGAAGCTGAGTCTTGATGCGACTGATCGATGCTAGTGCGGCCATCGAACTGAGCTTGGACGTAGTTTGTATTCTGCTGGGCGTCTCAGAGGCAACAGCAGCACATCCTGACGCTCAGTCGCTGGGAAGCACAGGGTAAAGAACGTTGCTGCTTTTGAAGTTGCGTTCGCAGCTGTTTTACATCTTTATTTAGTCAGTCACACGTGCAAGGTAGCCCTGGGAACTTCTGCCAAGAGCAGAGCTCTAGAAAGATGGCGTGTTGAGCCATCAGAGTTGTGCTTGCCTGGAGGGTTGTGGGTTTGATTCCAGATTTCCCCTACCAACGATCATACATGGATCAGCGGATGATTCAAATGCGTGTGGACGGTTATTTAACCCCACGCTTTCCTCAAACGCAGCGCTCCAGATTGCAAAAGCCGTCGCATCCTGATGTGTTTCTCTCCACCGTGTCTCCCTCAGATCCCATCGGCAGTGTGAGAATGAGACTGGTGTGGAAATCCCTGGACAAGATGAGGTGTCTGAGGAAACGCTCCACCATTCCCTTCCTCGGCTTCCTCATCACCTTCCTCCTCTTCTTGAACCTCTACATTGAGGATGGCTATGTGCTGGTCAGTGATGAGAGCCGCTGTTGCAATTATTCACTTATCGAGACGCTTTGTGTCCGTCTGAACAAATCCCTTCAAACAGACTCCAAATGTCTTTTACTTTGGTTCCCACGAAGCGGTGGGCGATATTTACTTAAAGGTTTTATCACGATATTTTATGGTGCTCTTGTGATAACGATTTGTATCAATAAACTGCACACAACAACTGCATTCAGTCATTTATCATGTATATATATTGTTTCAAAGAACGATAAATTGTCCCAGTAATCATTGCGATAAATGATAATATTGTTTTCTTAGAGACCATTTTCTAATAACATGTTGATCATGACATGACAGTGCAGGTTCACCCTCTCAGTGACTGGAAAATTGTAATCTTGTGAAGAGAACTCCATGACATTTTAAATGTCCAAAATAAAATGGACAAAACAGTAAATTAAATGGAAATGAAGACTGAGCACAACCGAAACCATAAATAAAACAGATTTTGACAATTCTGTGGTCAAAATTTCCCTTCAAAGTTAGTCATCAGAATGGGAACGATCAAGCTGACTTCAATCTATCATGCGATCGATTGATTAATTGAGTAAATTGCTTGTTAGGAGACTTTTGAACATCAGCAGTTGGATGAGGCCCATGATAAGAAACTTATCACAATAAATGAGGGGTGGACGATGTGTTTTATCATGTTGTCATGGTAATATTGTGATGGTGATAAAAATGATGGTAACAGGTATATATATACATTGTTTTAGGTGACTGTACAGAATGTTTCTGTTTCAGCAGAAACATTCCTGTTTGTAAAACTCTTCTTCAGGACAGCAGATAGAAAAAAGTGTAAGTTATATCACCAAACTACACAATCTGACTCCATTTAATCATGCTTTCAAATGTATTGATATTTATTGATAGGCCTTTATTGTACAAACAGTGAAGAGAAAATAAGTACCAACAAAACGGGCAGTATGTACAGCTTTAGGGGAATTTATTGTGACAATGATAAGTCAAAATGTTATAAGAAATTCATCACGATAAATGATGCACGATACAAAAAAATGCCCCATTATTCCCATGTTTTCCATTTTATATTTACTGACATTTTTAAAGAGAGTTTAAAACTTTGATGACTTGGACCCAAAAGGAAATCAGCCAGATGATTCATTGTTTA
The DNA here is from genome assembly GCA_922788865.1 of Poeciliopsis turneri. Taxonomy (NCBI): domain Eukaryota; kingdom Metazoa; phylum Chordata; class Actinopteri; order Cyprinodontiformes; family Poeciliidae; genus Poeciliopsis; species Poeciliopsis turneri. Next base: position 1,839,949 of record CAKLNU010001107.1, on the reverse strand, counting down.
TTTATGATGTCATCAGAATTTGGGGGGGGAAATCACATCATTTGTGTTTAGTTCATTTCTTAAAAGGCAGTTTTGCATTTTGGGCGTTTTCTGCAAACTGGATGTGGATCCAAACTGCATCCAAGCACACATAAGGAATAAAAAAAGAAATATGTTCTTTCCCCTTTTTTTTTTTTTCTTTTTTTTTTTAATTATTCAAAAATGCATGCTTTTATTTGGCTGCTTCTCTTTGCTGTGCCTTTCTTTTCTTCTGTTCTAATGTGCTTTTCGTGTTGCAGGAGGGAGATAAGAGGCAGCTCAGGGAAGCGTCGGTCCATCCTCCCAGCTCGGAGCGATACGCTCACACCTTCAGAGACCTCAGTAACTTCTCTGGAACCATTAATGTCACATACCGCTATCTTGCCGGCACGCCTCTGAACCGCAAGAGTAAGTCTGAAGGTTCCCTCTTTAGCAGCAGCTTCACGTTGACCCGTCTTGTGTCTGAGGAGGCCGAGCTGAATCGGTCTGATTTAAAAGAAGAGAAGAATAAACGATTCAAAGAGATTCTTTGTTTCCGTTTTGAACTTGCTCACCTCAAGTAAATCATGCTCCACTTCCAAATGTTCCAGCTCAAAAGTCATTTTGACCCAGTTGTCTTATCTGCATTTTGTCAATTTATTTTGCACTTCACATACATTCATGGGAAGAACCCAGCTCACATTTAGGAGTCAGTTATGCTTTGTAACTTTCTTTTATTTTACATTATTGTTGTTTCTTTCTTTACAGTATCATCTGCGCTCTTCTTTTTTTGCAAAGTTTGTTTTTTTTCTGTGTTTGTTCCCTGGGTCTTAAAACCTGTATTTGATTTGTTTATATCACAATTATCAAAAACATACCTGGAATGTTGCCGTGATTCTTGTGTGCAAGTTTGAGGAATCCCTTAATCTTCACAGCAACCAGTCAGCTGGGGAAAACGCCTGGGTGGACATAGCTCCGCCTTCGAGGACGAAGCTCCTCCTCTGAGCTGCGGCTTCCAAGCTTCCGCCTCACAGAGCGTATCCCTCCCCCACTCAGTTCCTTCAGACTAGCCAGCAGGAATTAGCAAACACCTGGTGGAACTGAGAGGAGCCATGTCGTGAGGACTTCCTGCAGAGTTTCAGAAAGAGCAGGAGTTTCTTAAAGAGACAGAGGCACCGTTTCAAGGCGTTAAATTAGAAAGTCAAATTGTCAGAAACTGTCTTCTCATCTCCCTTCTCCAGATTTCATCAGGGAACAATTTTACAGATACCTCATATCTGAACGGCAACATTTACTTCACTCATTAAAATGTTTTCACATTTTATTTGCAGAGTTCCTGACCATTGGATTGTCATCGGTCAAGAGGAAAAGGGGAAACTACCTCCTGGAGACGATCAAATCCATCTTTGACCAGTCCAGCTACGAGGAGCTGAAAGAGATTGTGGTTGTGGTCCACCTGGCGGACTTTGACCTGGTCTGGTGTGAGAACGTGGTGCAGGAGATCACCAGGAAGTTCGCTCACCACCTCATAGCCGGACGCCTCCTGGTCATCCAGGCCCCAGAGGACTTCTACCCTTCTCTGGATGGCTTGAAGAGGAACTACAACGACCCGGAGGACAGAGTCCATTTCCGCTCCAAGCAGAACGTCGACTACGCTTTCCTCTTGAACTTCTGCACGAACCTGTCGCACTTCTACATGATGCTGGAGGACGACGTGCGCTGCTCCCGGAACTTCCTGACGGCGCTGAAGAAGGTGATAACCTCCAGAGAAGGCTCCTACTGGGTGATGATGGAGTTCTCCAAGCTGGGTTACATCGGGAAGCTGTACCACTCCAGAGACCTGCCCCGCCTGGCTCACTTCCTCCTCATGTTCTACCAGGAAATGCCTTGCGACTGGCTCCTCATCCACTTCCGGGGCCTGCTGGCTCAAAAGGACGTGATCCGCTTCAAGCCCTCGCTGTTCCAGCACATGGGCTACTACTCGTCCTACAAAGGCGTGGAGAACAAACTGAAGGACGACGACTTCGAGGAGGACTCCATAGACATCCCGGACAACCCCCCGGCCGGCATTTACACCAACATCAACGTCTTTGAGAACTACGACGCCACCAAGGCGTACAGCACGGTGGACGAGTACTTTTGGGGGAAACCTCCCTCCACCGGAGATTTCTTTGTCATAGTCTTTAACAAATCAACCAAAATTAGCAAAATTAGAATTGCTACTGGGTCTGACGACCGACAAAGCGACTTCCTTCACCACGGAGCGCTGGAAGTAGGAGAGAAGTTGGTCGGAACTAAGAAAGGAAAGCAGTGCTCCTCTTACATCACGTTGGGAGAGTTTAAAAACGGAAACATCGAGGTTCAAGACGTGGACCACAAGATTTCGTTTGACATTGAGTGCGTTCGCATTGTGGTGACAGCCAGCCAAAAAGAATGGCTCATTATCAGAAGTATCAGTTTATGGACGACACAACCGCCCAGCCAATGAGAACTACACACAACTCCTCTTAGTAACCCATACAGTCCAATTTTATTGTTATTATTATGTGTTTTCTAGGTTTAATTTATTCATTTTGTATGTATTTATTGATTCTTCTTGCCAAATCCGTCTGTGTTTTTATACTTAAACGTTGTAACTTTAGTGGACCATCTTCAGTCATCCTCAAGGATTTCTGATCTAACCTCAATGTATTGGATAATCATAGCTTATTCTTCATATGGTAGTATTTGTATAACAACCATACTTTACCAACACCTGATCACAGGAAAGAGACGTAGCGTAAAAGTGAGTATTCCATGGTTTTGTTGAGCATTTTCTTTGTTGTTCCAATGCTTCTTGACTATGACTTTTATTGTCAAGCCACACTTTGGAAAGTCTGAGTATTTCCTCTTTAAGGGAAAGTTTGAGGTTGATTTTGAGGATGAGCACAGAGGTGGTGTGGCAGTAACTCCGTCATAGAAAATGCAGAGTCTGGCCACCATTTGAGCCAGATGACGATCAAAATGAGGTTCTGACACAAATTGGCTATTTTGCATCTTAACAGCTTGAGATCAAAATCTTTCCTCCATTGGACTCTAGTGGGAATCATATTTTGGTTTGCTGCTTGTGGGACCATCACAAGCCGGTTGAATCACTTATGACAAACACTGGTGGAGAAATGGGATGGGATGACACAACGCTGTGTGACGAGGCTGGTGACGATCATGAAGAGAAGGTGTGGTGGTGTACGGTTCACCCATCCACTGCACAGGCGCCTGTTTGTTAAATGAATGCTCTCTTAATTAACGGTGTGTCTTGTTTTTTAAACTTCAGTCATCCGTCTCAATACATGTCACCAAAATAAATGTCAACACCAGAATCGGTTGTTGACAACAAGTATCAGGGCCATACGAAGAAAACATTTTTAAAAATGTAACTACGACAATAGTCTCATTACGTGAATAAACTCATGCAAGAATAAAATCGGAATATTACAAGAATGAAATCATACTACAGGAATAAAGTCTACATAACACAGTAATGCCAATAAAAGAATGAAATCACAATATTTTGAGAAGTCATAACATTATGGGATTAAAGTTGTAATACTATGACTACTTTTGTAGTTTTCCGATTTTTTTCTTGTAAAACTATAACTTTATTTTCGTAATTTTATAACTTCATGCTTGTGAGTTTATTCTTGCAATATTACAACTTTATTAAATATTATCATACTGATCTCACAATGTTATGACTTTATTCTCGTGATTACATTTTTTCTCGTGATTACACTTAGCGTGATTACATAACGCTAAGTTTTCTTAGCGTTATCCTCTGTCGAAGTTGTCTGGCATTGATAGAAATGATTTTCCCTGCTACTTAACACAAACGTAAAAAACGATTTATTGCCAAGATACATTGTCACAACAAAGAAATGATCATCTAAACAAAACTTTTTTTATTTTTTCAATTTATTTTCCAATACTCCTGCTATAATTATAACCCACTATCAGAGAAGATCCAATGTAAATAAAGACCAGTAATAACCACAGAGGAATGGGGCAAGTGGCAAAAGGAACAACCTTTTATTATGGCAAGTGAATGCATCAATGTTAGAAAAATGATGGACTTCATTCTTAACTAAAAAAAAAAAGTTCTGAACATCATCTCAAGCTAAAAAAAAATTCAAAGCAAGACTAACAAAGTTTTTCTTGGTCTCATTGTTCTTTCTTCAGATTGGGTCAAAATCTGATAAAAACCAACCTGATAATCTGAATGAACCAACAGGAGTTGAGTTAGAGGGAAGTTTTCTTTTGCTTTGTGGCTGAAGGAAAATATCTGGTGGAAAATGGAAGCGGAGATGGTCAAGAGGTTTGAACCAGTGATGCAGCTGATTTGAAATATTTCAATCTGACACAACTTGTCAGATTGGAGTCCAGTCTGTGGGCGAGGCCGCCACGTTAAGAATGTGGCGTGTGCGTTCACGTAAAGCGTCTGCTACGCAACATCACAAAGTTGCAGCAATTGTTCTGTGTTGGTAATGAAGGTGTGTGTCGTGTGTGTTAGGTGGAGGGAGTTTTTTTTTTTGTTTTGTTTTGTTTTTTTTTTGTTCTGTGAATTTGAACGAATTCTGACTTCTCGGTTTAAATGCTAGGCTAACTGCAGGTAGCAAATCATTAGCTGCGTTTCCATTACAAATGTGCACAAGACTTTTGTCTATATTCCACTAATGTGGAAAAAAAAAAACACACAATTTTGCAATTGCTCCGTTTCTATTCAACAAAACTCACTCATGAATAAGTTTGTTCACTCAATAAGTCATTAGAAAAAACGCCACTCCATCATCCTCGTCTTCTTCTTCCTGGTTGACGCCTAACATCTAATTGTTGATTTATGTGATGTGTCTGAAGCAAAAAAAAATGCTTCTATTGCAGTTTTGCCAAATAAACCAATTTGGATACGGCTGATGCCTTCTTTGGATTCCTCATTGTACTGCAGAAAATTTTTATCCAAAAAGGTTTTTTTCAAAATTAGCATGTTCCCATTAAGTACATTTATATTTTAAATTTCAAATTGCACAGTCATGTGGTCAACAGAAATGCAGCTGTTGTTTTAGAGCGAGACAATAAGGAAAAAGACTTACAGATGACTACAGCAAATATATATATGTGAAATTTGTTAGTCTCATCGTCGTCATTGACGACTCCCAGTTGGTTTTTTAACACAAAGTACTAGAAGTAGAAACTGTATTGCTGTGGAATCGTCCATGGGATTTGTTGGCATTAAAAAAACGCTCAGATTTTCACCTCTCTCTAAATCTTTAAAGCACCAAAGTAAAATGCCAAGAAGTCATTTTTATTGATGCATCGTTTTCTTGTTCTCCAAAGGGTTTTCTTTCAGGATTCAAAACAATGTTAACTAATAAGTTCATTAATATATAATTGTGTATAAATCTGGCAAAGTGTGTATCTTTTCTTTGTCAGCTACTATGCTTTTGATCTGACTGCATTAAATCTACCAGGTTCATATTTCCCAATCTTGTTGAAAATAATTCTGAATTTTCTAGATTGGGTCTTCAGTGAGTTGGTTATAGTGAAACATAGTGCAAAAGGAAATAGAGATACGTCACGTTATAATCTAAAAACATTCCTTATTGAGCCGATGACCCATCTGAACTAAATTCAAACAGGTTGTGTTGCCACACGGGTACGAAGACAAAACTTACCCCAAATTAATGCGGCATCTTGACTCCTGCCAAACTGAAGTTCTTTATATATGCATGGATGTAACGCTGTATGGTGTGTCAGAATGTGAAATGTCTTATTTTCTAACGAGGAAACATATTGTTCAAACACAAATTAATATATCCAATTTTAATGTGAATGGTCTATGTTATAACATTAGAAATGTATAATGTGACACATTGTTAGAACATGATGGGTGTACCACAATAGCATGACAGTATGTTGTAAAAACATGGAAAGCCAATTATTTGAATTATTTTCTCTTTACGGCATGATTTTGTTTTAATTTGCCTGGTTGGCAGTTTTCCACTTCCACAAATCGGACTTTGTTTTGTACATTATACATTAGTTTAAAGAATTTTGGAGGCTTTTTTTTTGTTGTTGTTGTTGTTGTCCCAGTAAAAACTTGCATTCACTGAGAAAAAAAAAAGTTAAGCAACAAGTTAAGCTTTCAGAGGACGTGGAGGGATTTGGATGTAATTCTGCGTACATGCAGACCATATCACATGTGTACACATGTCCCATTTGCAAAACTCTTGATACGTTTTAAACAGACATGTTTTTTGTTTTTCCAAAAACAAAAGACAAAATGTCTGTTTGAAAAATGTAAAATGTTGTGCCAATGCTGCACCAACAGGTGGCGATAATGCCAACATTAACCAAATCAAAAATTCTAAGACGATGGAGCCCAGTATGGCTAAAGCAGCACTGTGCTGTTTTAATCAGGCCCTAGTGGTGCGCACACTTCCACTAATCTGCCAGCAGAGCTGAATTTTTCATTTAGTGCTTAGCGTACTTAGCATACTTAGTACATGTACTAAGTATGCTTAGTACATTTATTTACTTTGCGCAGTAAGTCATTCACATGATATAAAAATTATTTTAATGATGTTTCCTATTTATTTATTTCATCGGGACGTGATCTGCAGCTCTCACTGGAGCGGTTCGCAGCCGAATGTGAAGCGGCCGGGATGAGGATCAGTGCCTCCAAGTCTGAGACCATGGTCTTGAGTCGGAAAAGGGTAGAGTGCCTTCTCCGGGTCGAGGGAGATGTCCTGCCTCAAGTGGAGGAGTTCAAGTATCTCGGGATCTTGTTCACGAATGAGGGAAGAAGGGAGCGTGAGATCAACAGGCGGATTGGTGCAGCGTCCGCCGTGAAGCGGGCGCTGCACCGGTCCGTCGTGGTGAAGAGAGAGCTGAGTCAAAAAGCGAAGCTCTCGATTTACCGGTCGATCTACGTTCCTACCCTCATCTATGGTCATGAGCTTTGGGTAATGACCGAAAGAACGAGATCGCGGATACAAGCGGCCAAAATGGGTTTTCTCCGTAGGGTGGCTGGGCTCTCCCTTAGAGATAGGGTGAGAAGCTCGGTCATCCGGGAGGGACTCAGAGTAGAGCCGCTGCTCCTCCACATCGAGAGGAGCCAGTTGAGGTGGCTCGGGCATCTGGTCAGGATGCCTCCTGGACGCCTCCCTGGTGAGGTGTTTAGGGCACGTCCCACCGGGAGGAGGCCCCGGGGAAGACCCAACACACTGGAGGGACTACGCTCTCGGCTGGCTTGGGAACGGGTCAGGATTCCCCCGGAGGAGCTGGAGGAAGTGGCTGGGGAGAGGGAAGTCTGGGCCTCCCTTCTTAAGCTGCTACCCCCGCGACCCGACCCCGGATAAGCGGCAGAAGATGGATGGATGGATGGATGGATGTTTCCTATTTAATTGAAACACCAAAATTGTATTTTTCAATTTTTTTTATTTATTTATTTATTTTTTGTTACATTAGCAGAATATTTACAATATTTTGCCCACATTTGTAATGGAAACCCATTTTAAGTATCAACATAGCCGCATTTAGTTTGTTAGCATTAGCTTCTGCTAAATACCACATTGGCATAGCGCTTTGCCATTAGCTTCCACTAAGTACTGCATTGGGATAGTGCTTTAGCATTAATGGAGCTAATGCTCAGGATTAGTGCTTTAGAGGTAGAGTAGCTAACCTTTTAGTTAGCAGTGCCCACTACTGCTACATACCAACACATTGTCTGACTCAACATGCATGTTTCACACACATTACTGGTCTGCATGTTATTTTTAAGTCAGAAGTGCCAAAATAAGCACCATGGGTGGGTGGGCATTCAAAGGCAAGCCGCCACATCAAGGGGATGGAGGTTAGTGTTGTGTAATCTTAACACTCACTTGTTGCTTAATGTTGCTCGTCGATGTATGCTTAAATTAATATCTCATCACAATGACCTCGCAGCAGCTTTTCCTTCCCGAGTCACTGAATCAAACCAAACATCTTCTGCTTCATCAGCCCCCTGGTTGAGTTTGTGACTCAGTGGGCTTGTTCACCAGAGCCGAGCGTTCAGCCAGGCCTGCTGACAGCAGAGCAGAGTTTGTTTCCAGCCATCTTCTTTAAGAGCTGAGATTAGACGGCGCAGTGAAGAATGGGCCAGGTCTGCTGCATCTTTCTTTTTTTTGTTGTTTTCTTCTCCGACACAGTTTTTCCTCCTAGTAAATTGGTCTGTGTTTGCCTCGCTCTCTACACCAGTAAAACAACATCTTCCCCTAGAGCTATAGAGGATCTCAATTGGTTCTCCACCCCCTGATGTTGCGCTCCCCCAACTTCCAGTGCTGCAGCTGTTCCACGGTTACCCCTGTGTGATCTTTATTCTCAGCTCGCACAACCGGCGGCTGCTTCAGGGGGAAACTTGCTCTTGAGCAGAGCAGATGTTTATCACGCCTCTGATAGCATGTGCCGATCTTCACGTCTTCTCACGGTACAATCTCTAATCTCTGCAAATTTTATTGGGATTTTGAAATGGAGCCCTGGTTATGAATCTGGATGGTCACGTCACGCAACTGACAGGGAACTGGCAAGTCGATGTTAACTGAAGTGGAGACTGACACAAAGCTGACATAGTTTCCAAAAATAAAAGCAGTCCTGTTTTGTCCACTTTAACCAAACTCTAGTTCGTTTTCCTAGAAAGGTTCAGGTTAATACATCAAATGGTCCAGTCAAAGGCCAGAACTGAATCCAGTTGAGAATCTGCAGGAAACCTTGAAAATTGAATTTTACAGACATTTTTCATCCAATCAAGATATTTTGCAAAAGAAAAATATTTTTCTCTAGATTAGGTGGGCTGAGTTAAAGTTGTATTCAACTCTTAAGACAGAAAGCTTGAACTCCTCATCTTGCGCCGCCGGAGCCAGGGAGGCTTTTCTACGTTCCTGATCTTTGTTTAATGATGGATTAGCTTGAACGCTGAAATGACTCGGTGCAATAAAGAGGCAAATGTTTACATGACACCGGCTTTCTTCAGATTTCAGATTCATTCGTTTCACAAATTGGGCAACTGATGTTGCAGCAAGCACAAAAACTAGAGGACAAAGTATCAAAGATTGAAAAAAATAAAATAGACTTCAGGGAAACAAGTTGTCGCTAAACACATAGTGATGGTTTTTGCAGGCCTCTGTCGTGTGTTTCCCCTCGCGGTCTCGGTCCGGGCTTCGCTCTGCAAATTCAAACCTCAGCCTCCCTCCTCACTTCCTCCTGACATGCGGTCTCTGAAATGAAATTAGAAAGTCTACCACCTCCCGACAGAGCCTATTGTTTTTTCCTGGAACGCCGTTTTTCATTTTAATGAAGGACTCAGTGACCTGCACCGATCGGATCCCCACTGCAGAGGTTGTGTTGATCTAAATTGGGCCGCCCGCGTGGCGGTTCTACATGACCGCCAGTTCTTTATTTAGCTATTAACACACAATGTCACTGCATGGCCTGTTACCGCAGGAAATAAAGCCTGCCTGTGTCTGAGTGCGCCGGCTCTTCTAATGCTTCAGGAAGAAAAATAACCGTCTTGATCTTTATTTGAGAAAAGATGCCAAGAAAAAGTAGTTGCACGCTGCAGATTTATAGCCAGATTTACATCTGGGGGGCTGAAGGGGGAGAACAACAAAAGCTGTATAAATTCCTCAACTGCATGTCAGGAAACTGCTGCGCACAGCACTCTCTGCTAGAAAAGCTCAGTCCGTACAGAACCTCCTGCGCGCACGAGTCAGTCGAACATTTGAAATCGTTCCCTCCCTCCCCGTGTGCCGGTCAGGGAGAAAGGCGCAGCGGCAGAACAGGCTGTTGTGAACTCTGGAAGCTGATGGATGTGATGATTAGTGTCTGGCTCCAAACGTGAGCTTTCCTCCAGCGAAGCATGTTCAGTGAAGCATGGACAAAAGAAAAAAAAAACAAAAAAAAAAGAAGAAGAAAATAAAAATGTTATTAGTGATTGAAATGGCTCCTTTCACATGTCATGATCTGTGATACAGCTTTGTGCTTCTGAGTTCGTACATTCTGTCAGAGAATTTGGGACTTTTTAAAAAATGCGTTTGAATTTTTTTTTTTTTTCTTTGTCTGAATAATAACAAAGATACAAATTATCACTTTCATGATTTTAAAAAATGGAACGAAATGGGTCCTTGATTTGAATTTGATGTGTTCATTCTGATCTGTAAAGTTTGAACATACAGGCTCAAATATACATATCAATCATAACTAATGGGATTAAATGTGTTCCAATGATCAAACTAACCTCCGATGATGACTACCATTGGTTTTAGCTATCAAACTGTCAACATGTCGTGCTAAATCTCAAATGTGTAAAAGTAAAAGGGATGCGGTGTTTTGCTACTAAATGTCAACAACATGACAACTAGATAACAGGGTCAGTTTTAGGTCAAAGTTTTATTTAGAAAAATATATACTCACGGAAGTAGGTCATCTGTGCTAGCTTGACTTTGAAAAACTTCACATGTTGATGTGCTGTAGAATTCAGTGTGTTTCGGATGATTAGAAAATAAACAAGGCGATCCACACACTGACTCTCTGACCGATCATCAGTGGAGCAGTGGTTTAACACACAGCGATCACTTAGTAAGAATCTCAAAATTATGCGAGTAACTGTGTAAGTAAGTTCTTTCAGGTCAGTGGGGATGTATTTTGTATAATACTATGCTGAATTTGGATGTGTGCAGCCAATTGTGATTTTCTAATCATTTCAACCACTCAAAGAGGTTCACACCAGAGTCACGTTTATGAGCAAACACACACTCATACACCAATACGCAGTAGGAAACTTGGGGTTAAGTGCTTTGCCCAGAGGCACACTGACATGCGGAAGGTAGAATTGAATCTTCAGCTTTATAAGACCAGGCCACAGTCGTCCTGACGCTGCACTCTGGAGAAAAAATCAAATGTCTTGAGCTGTGCTATTAAATAAATAAATGTAAAAAACAAACAAAAAAAAAACCCCTGAAATTAATGAGTTTTTCTTAACATTCAGCAAATTTCAATATTATTAAAAAGTTTATTCGTTTCAGTAGGTGAAACACATTTTGATTAACCACACACAGATTGAGTTCGAACCGTTGTTTCTGTTAATTACGATTTTCTGCTCACAGCTACATGAAAACACTTAAGATTAGATTATCATGTCAGACCAATAAAAAAACAGCAACAGCGTTCACACGGGAATGAATGGGGCTTAATGAAAAGTGTGTTTAATCGTTATTAAAATGTTATTTTCGAACTTCACCTTTAATTTGACTTGCCTTGTTGGAATATTCAAATTTATTAAATATGTGTGTTTAATCTGCTCTGCAGCAGCTTTTCTTTGCCATGAACTGCTACATGAAGAGAACTTGTTTCCCTCTTTCTCTCTCTTCTGTTTCTTCCTTTTCCTTTTGTTCTCTGGTCCTGTATTGTAAGATGACATATATTTTTTTACACGTATCATTTCAAACTGTTGTACTGTATGTGATATATTTCAAACGGAACTAGATTAAAACGAATGAAGGCTGACTCGGCGTCGTCTTTGTGACGTGTTGAGTTTTGTGTTGGGCTTTGGACGCTGCGCAAGCGCTGTTCACACGACCGTAAATCAAGAGACGTTGTCTTTGCCTGGAAACTTTTTTACCTCAGAGTTAGCGGTCGCTATGATGTGCATTTTAATAGCGATGGTGGAAAAAAAGAGGGAGATTAATGGCATTTAAATCTCTTTTAAACACATAGCCTACAGAACTCACATCTTGCTGTAGCTAAAAGCAAAAAAAAAAAAAAAAATAATAAAAAAAAAAATCATACATTATTTATGTCAGTATTCATATCCCTTCTGGGTTTTTTTTTTTTTTCTCTCTACTGCATCCTTAATGAACGTGTTAGGATCATGCCGGAGGGAGACTGTATTGCTCTTTGTGTATTTGCCAAAAGTGGGGTCATATTTTCTCTTATAAAGTGCAACTGCAATACAACAGCAGTGTTGTTGATAATGTTGTTTATCTGCTACCGGTGTCTTATTCTTTAGCCGGACTCTACGTACAGGTTGACGTGCTGAGTCGGGGTTTGACCTGTGTGCGTATCGGCCTGAGCGCTGCAGAATAACGTCCAGCACGGTTAAAAACCTTCAATCCAAGAACATTTTACACTTACTACAGAAAACCGTAAAAACTAAATAGTGTCCTTAAACTCATACCTGGTTTTCTCATTTCTGTCCTCCTGGTGTTTTTTGTTTGTTTGTTGTTGTTTTTTTGTGTCCGTCCTTGTTGGTTACTCAGTCTTTCCAAGTGTATGCGTTTGTCAACAAAGGAACCAGAAGAGCTAATGGCAGGTGAGTGGATGCAGCAGGGGAAAGGACTGGTTAGAGGCAAAAGAGGAGATGAATAACAGCCGAGAAGGGGAGTGAAATGACCTCGCAACGAGATGGTCATGGGTTTGAATCCCATCCTGGTATTTTTCTGCATGGAGTTTGCATGTTCTCCTCATTCACATATGTGTTCTCTCTGCCTGCCTCATAATTTTATTTTCATAAGATATTGTTATATTTGGAACATGAGGTGGAATCATTGCTATATGTGTCATCATAGTATGATCATTTTCATAGTAACATGTATTTTTTTTTAAGTAATTGGATGTCCATACTGTGTAACCAACTGAGTTTATTGATGCTTCTCTGACTGTATTAGCAGCAGCCACAGCTTCTCTTAAAGGGGCAGTGTCATGTATTTCTCAGGCACACAGTGGCATTTTGAAGCACAGTCAAGTAATTGTTACCTTTAGTTATAAATATGCAATATGTCAAATATGACTTGAAAGAAATTTGACTTGGCAATTTAGCACCTTGAAATTGGGCCTCCGTCTCTTTAAGAAGCTATGAAATTCTGTGTTCAGGAAGTCATCACAGCATGGCGTCTTTGTTAACACTTCAACAATGTTTCAACCAGTGTTGCACTTAGAAGTAGTTTGCATAACGAGTTCAGCGGATGCACAGTTCCACCAGATGTTTCCTAATTGCTCCTGGCTAGTCTGAAGGAACTGGGTGGGAGAGTCAAGGGGGAAGCTTGGAAACTGCTGTCCTGAGGAGGAACTTTGTCCTCAAAGGCGGAGCTAGACTCACCGAGTCGATTTGCACAGCTGAATGGTTGCTACGGGAGACTAAAGATTTTCTCAAACATGCATGAAAGAATCAAGCCAACACTCCAGGTATGTTTTTGATGAGGGAATAAAATTATAACATGATGCAAACCTCAAAAAAAGACAATTTTACATAACCCTGCCCATTTTGAGAATGCTGTTTTTTGTTCCGACTATTTAGCAGGATCAGAAAAACACTCACAAAGACAACCAAGGACTCATTATCACTCTGCATAACCGTATTCCAGCAGCGTATCACTGGGGTCCACGAGTCCAAGGTCAGAAAGAAGACAGAACGAAACTCACAGGCTCAGCTGAATAAGAGGTAAGAAAGAGCTTTGTTGATGTTGAAGAAAGACCTTATAAAGAAAATGAGCAGACTTGCCTTTACGCAGAAGAAAAGACGGCATTTCCTGTTGGATCAGAGGGATCAGTTGGATTAGTGGACACAGGGCGTCGCTTCATGTCACGTTCTAAGGCGTGGAAAAGGTGACGGTGTCACGAAACACACTTTCACCCTGCAAAAGCATTCAGATTCCAGGCACCCCGCGACCCGGATTGACGACGACGACTGACGTTTCTCGCGGCACGAAAATTACAAATGTAAAAGACGGCTGAACTTCAAAATGGCTGAGTCTCTTTTAGTCCCCCAGTGAACCTTGGCAATAAAGCGGCAGGAGATTCTCCTAAGTGGAATTCAGACATCATTAAAAGTGCCACAGGCCTCCTGCTGAGACCCATCTGACCGTGTGCTGTGGAAAGGCTGTGGTATTTAAATCCTGATTAACAGAATTCAATAAAGAAGTGGGTACGTTGATATGTTTAACTTTTTAACACAGAAAAAGCCTGGGGTGACATTTCTAATGTTAAACATTTACACCGACCTGTCATAACAGGGAGAACGTTCTCATTTTCACCGTTATTCATTTAGGTCAGAGTTTCAAACGTAATTTAACATTTAGCTACCAAGTTAAATAGTTTGAAGCTAAATATGTATTTAACAAGGGAAGTATTTAGTTAACCTGTCTTGCTTATTTAGTATATGTAGTCTGTAGTACTTAGCAAGCACATATTTAGTTAATCAACTAAATACTTAGCTCCTTCCAAAAAATGGAGCTAGCAAGCTAAATCCTTAGCATCAAACTAAATGGTTAGTTGGCAAGCTAAATAAGCGCTCCAGCAACATTCTGACCCAATGAGTCTTTGATTAAATGTGATCAATTTCATGGAAGAGGCTGGTGACGTATCGTTGTCGTTAAGGAGTGAGATAACGTTTTCCAATAGTGTTGAAAGCACTTTGTCAGGCATTCAGCCACAGCGTGAGACCAGGGGAGGATTTCCAATCCACTCAATAAATTTGAGTATTCTTAAAAAGCCGATTAGTCCGAGGAATTTGATCCACGGTGCACACATGGTTTATATGGATGTGTGAAAGACTTTATTCCTGTTAACCGTGGTTATTTTTTTCTCTTACAGTTAATTAAAACGCAACATTTCAAATGAGAAAATCACATCAGACGAATAATAAAATACATATAATTTTCATATGGGTTGAATAAAAAGTATGATTAATACGTGCTTAAATGTTGTCATTTTTCAAAAGGTACCTTTAGTCTGAGAAATGAGCCTGAGTGGATGTCAGATTATAATTTATTGAATATGGCAGCAGAAGGGCAGAGGAAGCACCTGCAGCCTCCACACAGGAACAGAAAAATATATTTCCTAGAAAGGAAAGAAAAAAACTCACCGCTTCCTTTCATCATGAATGTTTTTAGTGGAATGATAAAAACATACAGAAGGATGAGGAGTTGTAGCTAAAAATGAAAACAAGCAAAATAGTTCAAGGTCCAATTTCAGCCTTGCTCAATGGCTAATTGAAAAGTTCACTTGCAGTAGTCCCTTTCCCTCACTCACAAAATGAGAATTTCACCAAAGCTCAGAAATGTTCTCCAGTGTCAACAGTAACAAGAGAAATCTCTGATTGGCTGCAGTTCAGGGCTGAGAGCTCGCATGTCTCCACGGCCGATCGGGACAGTGTGGGAACAGAACCGTGGGGACAGAACCGTCGGACCGCTCGGACAAAACGAAGGGAGCCGGCCACGAGCGTGTCCCGCCACCGTGGAGACTGCTGCTGATTGATCCAAATGTGACCTGCTGGTCAAGAGAAACACTGAGCTGACCTTCTGCAGCTGTGAAATGGATCCGAGAGACGGAAGGTTCTGGTGTCGTCACATGGTGACAGCTGATGATGGGATGAGTCACTTTTACTTGTGATTTAATGCAGTTCCTTACTGCGATACGGCGAATTATGCAGATGATGAACGTTGCTATCGGCAACAAACATAGCCTGTGTGATTTAAAAAAAAAAAAAAAAAAAACTAAAAATTTTTTTTTTTTATATGTTGATAAAAGGTTTAACAAATCATGTCTTAATAATTACAGTGAAATGTTGAGAAAGTGTCGCCAGCTGTAGCTCATAAAGAAAGGAAACTTGTGTTTGGTTGAATGATTCTTCGTCGTACCAAAGCAATGAGTCGGTCAGAGAGTCTCAAATGTGACCGGCCACAACAAAACCTGCACAGGATCATTTTCACTTATTTACTGACTCTGAAACCGTTTTGAGGTTTTGGATGATGACAACACAGAAATACATTTTTGAAAAAGGAAGATGTGATGATTTGAATGTTCTCTTAAATAACAGGCCTCAAAGATTCAAAGAGTATTATCCGCAAACCTGATCGACTACCTGATTTATTGACATTACTTTGCAATAACCTGAACTCCCTGAAGAACTGGCCCCAGTGACTGGTGAGGGAGAAATCTGGGCCTCTCTGCATCCGCTAGCCAACCCCAGACAGGACCCAGAAAATATGATTAAATATTAGACAATATTTTCTTTCAACACAAAAGAAGTCTGATGTATATGATTGTTTTACTTTAGGTGTAAGAGTGATTAGATGCAGTTAGTCAGCGCGGGGCGCCACCAAATCCATGCAGGTAAGCAACAAGGACCCAACTGATGGCAAACATTTCTCCTTTCTATCTGCCCCATGACGCCCTCAAGCCATGCTAACTTGAGCAGAAAGCATTATTGCCAGTATTGAAACATTTCTCTGCACTCAGGACCAATAAAAACACAGCTCTGTATGGACAATGCTGCCCAGAAAGCGAGGCTGCCCTGACAGAGCAAAAGCAGAACAATGCTGTCAATGCTGTAGCTGAAGTCTCTTGGAAACTTTGAAGAGTTCCAGCATCCTGTTGCATTTGAAACTTCAGCAGCTTGTTGAGCAAAACTCACAGGGAATGAAACAGGCGAACCCAAACAGAGAATCATTACCGACGCAGTTCACCAGCAAGTTCAGCCTCAGCCATCCACCTGCGTCCCGACCATGCATTAATGATGCTGCTGCACAGAGAGAACATGGTGGACAGAAAATGCAGAAGGTTGTTAGTCTGTCAGTGTGTGTGCCTGTGTGTGTCACAAATTCCTATATTTTGAGAGTGCAGCAATGGGCCGGTACATACATGTGAACCCGATCGTGTTTTCTCCATGAAGTGGAGTGGATAAGCAATTTTTCAAACAGAAAACATCAGAATCGGCCAAATTCGCAATTGGCAGATCGGGATTTTCACAGTTCATTAGTAGGTCAGATGTTATTTCAAAAGAAAATGTATTTTATGGTTTTATTTGTTATTGTTTCATTTGGAATTCATTGAACGAGGGGAATGAATTATAATCCCCAAATCATTTCTGTGTGGAACTTAAAGCAATTATGAAAAATTCTGAACTTTTTAAAAAAAAAAAACAACAACTTTTATTTTAATTTTCATAGGAACCATTTATATCTGTTCTGTCTTCTAAATACCAGCATAAATAGAAGGCATACTTAGATGGTCTGAGTTTGTATGGATCCCAATCACACAGACATAGACATATGATCCAAACATTTGGTCAGACTCTAATGACAGAACAGATAAAACCAACACATCATGAAGACAAAAAGAAGGGTGGGAAGAAAAAAAAGAAAATTCTCAAATTCACTCATTTTTTTAAAGCCACTGCTATTTTTCTGATCCACGGGTAACATTTGCCTAAGATTGTTCTGAATGGCCCAGCAGGACATAAATCCAGTCAGATAAGAACATCATTTCAAGTCAAATGGCTTCAGGTAATTTAACACACTGGGCATCAATATCGGGGCAGAATTTAAAAAAAAAAGAAGAAGAAGAAGCACATTTCACATGAGTTGAGTAGAGGAACAGTATGGATTGGTTTCATGCTTAATTATGCCAACTTTTGATAATGGCACCCTTCGCACAGAGACGCTTTCGAGTCCTTGATGGTTTCGTTCCGGTCTGCCCTCCGCCTCCCGTCCTTCAAAGTCATCCAGAACCAAACGGAAAGTGGGCTACAAGGAAACTCTGCTCCTCCCAAACCGTGACCAATCCGCACTGCAGCCCGCAAGGAAGAGTCAGGTGACAAAAAAAAAAAGAAAACGGGGGGAAAAAAACAACATCCCTTATAAGAGGAGCTGCCCATTGCACGGCAGGGAGGTACTGGCCAATCAATAGCCTGTGAGCGGCGAAGCGCTGGCGCTGCTCGTGAGGGAAACCCTCATGATACCTTGCAGAAATCTGGAGTTCCTCATTTGCCTTTTTGATCCAGCCTCCCTCGTCTCTTGCAGTCCGTCTCTGCAGAGGAACTTTAATCCTCACTCGTTTGCTCTCGGTCTCCTGAGGAGCTGCTGAAAATCAGACAAACAATAAGCGTGGCCTGCTTGAGTTCTTCCAGAGACGGGAAGAAACCTTGTTTCTTCTGGTTCGAGCACAGCACGGCGTCAGCGCCGCATCAGAGTCTTTCAATGGCCTTTGATTGTGTCGATCGTGTGCTGCTGTGTTGTTCGTGGAGCTTCTAGAACCCGGGCCAAGACATGGAGCGAACGGCGGTGTTCTGAAGGAGGCTGGAAACAAGTTGGAGGAATTAAAAGTAGCAAAGCTGAAGGGAGGGGGGGAAAAAAGAAGGCCAGGTGAAATGAAGCGGGCGCGGAAGATGAATGACTCATAATAACCTGGCCAAAGACTTATGATTGTGGGTCTGGCGGTGATGGAGTGCGGCCCCTCAGAGATCGGCGGCTCTCGGTCGCTATGGGTGCCGAGGCGCCGGAGCCAGCCGGAGCTAGCCGGAGCCAGCGGGTATCGAACGGGCCGTCTAATGAGAAATGAAAGGGATGTGTTCTTAACCGCCAACACTGAGATGAAAACGGCTGAGGGTCAGGATGAAAGCACGGCGGGCGTTCAATCATCATCATTTTGGCCAGATGGGAGGAAAGCAGCAAGAGTATGGAGACATTTTCACAAGTGCAGAATGTCACACATGCTAGAAAATGCAACCACACAAGGAATTCTCAAAAAAATTGTATATAGTTCTTTGAGTAAACTTAGAAAAAGCATATCAGAACTTCTTTTAAAGGGAAAGTATTATGTAAAATCAACTATTTTGAGCTTTTCACCCTATTATAACGTCATTCCCTCATCAAAACGAGTCTAAAGTGTTGCCGTGATTCTTTCATGCGTGTTTGCAAAGTCCTTTAATCTCCCATGGCAACCATTCAGGTGTACACAGAATGTCTGGTTGGACCTAGCTCCGCCTTTGAGGACAAAGCTCCTCCTTGTGTTGCATTTCCCCCTCACAGACCTACAGCCCCTACAGCTCCCCCACTCATCTCCTTCAGACTAGCCAGAAGCAATCAGTAAACACCTGGTGGAACTGAGAATCTGCTGATCTCATCACAGGAGGTGTGTCTCAGTGAAACGCTTGTCAAAAGGGTTAGTAGAGATGCTGTAATAATTTCTTGAAGGCGGAGCTTCAGAAAGAAACAGGAGTTTTTAAAGATACAGCGGACCAATTTCAAAGTGTAAATTATGACGTGGTATTTCTTTATCAAGTCATAGTTGATATTTATGGCATTTTCATAACAAATAAAGGTAGCACAGTGATTTGAATTAGCTATAAAATAGCACCGAGGGCCTGGAAATGACATAATAAATATACATAATACCAAAATCTGATGGACTAGAACATGGAAACTTCAGCAAATATTGTGACGTTAGAGTGGTGGGATGCTGACAGACGTATTCAAACAAGAATTTTAAGTTCAGTTATTTCAAACAGGATTAGGTCACATTAACATGGAAAAGGTTTTGAAACGGTGGTGTCAGGAGCAGCTGCAGCAGTTTGGTATAAACGACGTCCAGATTCCTTTTAGTTCCCGGCATGTGATCAAACGCGGCGCGCCCCTTCACCGCATCCCCATGGCATTCCCAGGATCTTCCTACAGAAGCGGGATGAAAGGAATGGCACTGCAAGCAAAGTTGAAGTCGTCTCTCGTCTCAAAGTGAATAGCCCCTGCAGCGAATCACTTTAATGGTTCCCAGTTGCTTTTCTTCACAAAGGTAAGACCCCCTTCACAACCTCTCGCCCTCCAGTCTCTGCCAACACCCTGCCATCTGTCTCTCTCCACTGCCAGCGATCGGATCCCACCGGAGGGAGAAGAGCCACCGCCTTTTCTTCGCCAGTCCCCACCGCCTCCCAAAAAGCCCTCGCTTTCAGATCTGTAATGCTTTTATCCAACTGGGAGCAAGTGGAAGGGGTAATCAAAATAATTACCTAAGTCTCGTTTCGTCTCACCAGAGATTTGCCTGTTTCCATGTGAGCCTTCCACCAGACTGGAGCAGGTCTGCGTCTCGGGGACGTTTTGTGGAACATCACACATGCAGCAGCTGTCAAAACACGGCACAAGCTGGAACAGAGCGCCAGCGCCTGCCAGCAGGTCTATCACTTGGATCCGTAGACGGAGGATGTGCAGCCACTTACCGAAACAAAGCATGAGCCAATTATTTATTTTAAAGAAGCTCCCGACGCATTGATTTTAACACGTCAGGAGCTTCTCCAGCCATTTAACAGCCACGAACTTTTAAAATTGGACATAAAAAAAAAAAAGCGTGTTTAAAGTGCGGAGTTCTTTTCTACTCAGCCAACAGAAGCGAGTGCTTAGTGGAAACCCGGCTTTCTGCGTATTAGTTCAGTCGTGGTCAGATTGGACTGGCAACATTTGTAGCTTTAACCAGATAACTTGAAATTACATAAATAAGTTTGCTTAATGGAAACATTACAATTTAGAAAAAAACTACATTTTTCGATGAAACGTTTTGCTCTTTGATGGTGGATTTTATTGTCCATATTTGTTTATTTCATGTCACACGTCACATGATCAACAACCAGATGTGATTTTATGTCTTATTTAATGGAAACACAGCGATTGCAAAATTGTGTATTTTTTTTATTTATTTGTCATGGAAAAGCTGGTTGTGAGGACAAGTTTTCAATTTCTACCAGATTCTTAGTCAGTGACTGTCACAGAGTCAGATTTATTTATTTTTTGTATGCACTGTAACGCTGTACCCACGGCCTAAGATCACTTTAATTAGGATAAAACAAGTGAAAAATGCTGTGATTGTTTGTTTGTTTTTTTGTTATGTCTGCTCTTTTCTAAGACTTTGTAATTAGTTGGAGATGTTCGCCTGCAGGAAGCAAAGGATGGAACAAGGTGCTGGATTCAAAAGCTAATAAAATCCCAGTTAAAACAAAAATAAACATAAGCAAGGGATATGTGGCAAGAATATGCAGCTGCCCAGCTTATTAAGATTCCTTTCTGGCACACCTGGCGTCAGGTAATGACCACCGCACCTGTGTTGCATTCAGGACCCCTTTTGCTACTTGTCCTGCTCCGTATTCATGTAACTGGGATTTTGACAAAAAGCTGGAGCTTAAAACAAAACAAGCTCATCAGAAGACAGTCAGGTCCGCTAGAGATTACGCATGTTACTAAACGTTTTCTGCTTTTCTGCCACACTGTGACAACTACCTCAAAAGAAAGCGTTTCTAAAAACCCGCCAAATGTTGTGAAAAGCAGTCCAAATTTTAACAACCTGCCCAAAACCTTTTCTTTTTTTTCTCTTCCCAGCCAAACGTGTTCAAAATCATCCGAATTGGGTGGAAAGCCGTCCAAACCGGGAAACGCTGCTCCACCAACGCAAACCATCGATATCCGTCTCCCACGGTGGCTCTCGTGGTGTCAGGCACGTTGTCCAAAAATTGTAAAGGCCTTAATTAAAGATTAATGTCAGTGTTTCTCACATGCGGTGCTTAGATAACTCATCCCCCAGGGCGCCTTCCTGATGAAACCGCCCAGGCTGGACTCCATATTTCTCGTTTTCTTTTTTTCCTCTTCCTCCTTTCAGAACAGAAGTGCCAAGGCGGCGTGCTCAGACAAAGGACGAGCAGCAGCAGCTTTAGCGGGCGTCTGCACGCGGTTGCCACCAGCGTGGGATGAGGCTGAAGAATAATCACGTTAAGAAAAAGTGACACAATCAGGCGGCAGACGGCCCTTCGCCGCGGCTCCCCGTCCCACCGCCCTGACAACAATTACTGATGCTTGTTCTCTCTCCAGGGCCCGTGTGCTTTGTTGGGGCCCGCCACTCCGCGCAGCCATCGCTGTGCGTAAACGAGCCTTGAACTAGAAGCATCCAGAGACGGAGACGAGTGGCGGGTATTTACAGGCCGAGGCATTCAGATGCCTGAAAACACATGTTTCAGCAATTTCCACTAGAAATTGGAAATTTGTCCACAACACTGGACACTGTGGTCCACAGTGTTTCTGTCCACAACACGGCTGTTTTGTTTCACCATCTAATGACAGATCCTTCCCTCCATCATGTCAAGGTTGTTTCTTCTGTGATATAAATCCTCTAGGGAAGGCAAGCAGCGTCTTGTTCCCAATGAATATCTACAGGCTTCTGACGAGGAATACTTTGATGGTCTCTGTGCTTCGCTTTTTTTTTTTCTCACAGCTCCACTGTGGTCATTTCTAAGTAACTCTTCGCATAGCAAAGCTGAACAAGCCCCTCGCACAGATGAAAACAGGGAATCCCAATGACATCCAGCAAGCTGTGAAATCCAGGGGATAAGAACGTTCAAGCGTGACAATATGGAGTCGAGGCGCCAAGGCAGATGTGCTCTGATTGTTCCTGATTCACTCAGACGTCAGTCGGAACATGTCGCCACCCGCCCCGTTTTTTGTCAACTTTTTTGGGGGGTACTTTAATGCCTTAATGTTGATTAGTTGATTACATTAAATTACATAGATTTTACCTCTAGTGTCTTTGTATTTACGTGTTTCTGGCGCCCCACACATTACTCCAGCGCCTGAACAAGACGTCGTCTTTCGGCCGTCTCCTCTGAATTATGACCATATCTCATGGAACTGTTTAAATCAGTCGCTGCCACTATTTTTAGTGATGGATCAACTTATTCACATGTGATTTTCAACTTAATTTCTTGTTTAATGGAAACACAGCAATTGTGAAATTGTTTTTTTTTGTTTTTTTTTACATTAGTAGAATATTGACAAAGATTTGCTCACATTTCTAATGAAAACGCAGCTACTGTCTTTTTAAGTTCTGCCTGCTGTCTGCGTCTGCCTTCATGATGCTGTTTTTTTTTATAGGGGGAGGTTTTGACAAACCTTTACAGGCTTCATACAGAGGTTGAATTTAAAATCAATACTGCGCTAATTCTTGTCAATTAATCACATAAAATCCACCTCCCCAAAAAGATGCACTAAAATGTGAAATTCCAATGGGTTTCCTGTGAGTTGGTGGTAAAAAAAAAAAAAAAAAACTGAGCTTGCCCTCCATAATGGTGACTTAAAGCATGTGTCAGATAATTATAATCCCAATCCTCGAATAGATTGCGTGTGCTTGGGCAGAGAATGACTGTCACAGTCTATAGAAGAGCGCTGTGCCTTGCTGTGGGAGTAACAAAGCTTGACAAGTTGCTTTGCCGTTTCGAAAGGAACAGACAAGGTGGCGTCAATGAGGTCCATCGTTTTCCTTTATGCCTTGGAGCACGTTATTGCTGTTTCAACATTGGCAATTACTGAACAAATAAAAGATAGGCTTTCTTTAATTAACTCAAGAGAAAGTACAAAGAGAAGTTATTGAAAGCTGTTCCTGATTGACAAAGCCATTGTTATTTGTATAGCTGAAGCTTGGGGACTATTCCAGCGGGGTGGGGGAAAGCCTGGCACCGCCACCTTAAAACTCCAATCCTGCTTTTTGACTTTTGGTTCATGAAAATGTCCTTTTAAAAATACAAAAACATACAACATGGCCATGGCACTCTTTGATTATCTTGTAAATGAGCTTTTTCATCACTGTGCTCTCACTCAGCGTCAGTCATCCTTCCCGACGGCCTGGGTGCGACGCGAAGTCAAGCTAAGGAGTGATGCACTCATTTGCTGTTTTAGATTTATGCAAAATGAGCAATTATGGTGTTTACAAGGTTTTACAATCATTTAAATGAATGAAACCATTTATACTCTGTACATGCTTTTGGCTTCTGAAGGATTGAAGAGGGAACGAACAGAAAAACAAGTGCACAGCATGTCAGACCACTTCTATTGCACTCAGGTCAATACAGTGGCAGCAGAAAAAACAGATTTACTTTCACAAGTGGAGCGACACGGTGAAAATTATAATGCTCCCCTTGATATACATGCATATATAAGTATTTATCAAACTTTATTAGAAATTTGTGTTTATATCAAATGTAATGAATACTCAGACTGAAAAAGGGACAGGATAAAAGAAGGGAGTAATATAGAGACAACACTCAGGGATTTAACCACAACATCACTGAAAAGTACAATTAACACAAGATACATTTAGTGCTGACAGCCACAGCACAATATAGAGTACATCTGTTAACATCTGAATTGCAGGACCCGAGGCAGACGTGGGGGAGATCAGAAGCACAGGCATCCAAAGGTCCGTAGGACTGTGAGGACCACCGCAGGGACAACCGCACGTCCCCAGAGGAGCGCAGAGGAGAGCCCTGGGGGAACCACCCAGCAGATCCAGCCAAGGTCCCAGAGATCCAAGGCCCAAAGGCACACCGTGCCCCAGCAGAGGCCTGACAGAGCCAGGGGCACAGGGCACCAGCAATGCACTGGCAGGTGGTGGCATCAGCCCCCGGAGGTAATGTGAAATTATGTGTCCAAATAGGACCATGATACTTTAGAAAGTGATATGTATTTTTTTTTCTTTAATATATTTGTAGAATCTGTCAGTACAGATAATCTGTGAAGAAAATTTAACTAAAAACAACCAATCAGAGCCAGGAGGCGGGTCTTACTGCTGTCAATCACATTGTCCCTGCACATGATACGACCAAACCTGTTGTAGCTAAGGTTTTGCATTGTCATGTGTGCGGGCTCTCCGGTGTAGAAATCCGTCGTCGGACAGTTTCAGCATCTTTCCGGTGGGAGCCAGACGCCTCTCCAACACGGAGCAGGTCCCTGGCAGAGATCTGTCGGTAGCAGCCGGCTCTCACATCTGTTCAGCCGTCATCAAACGCAGAGGAACACAGGAGACTTTTCTCCCCCCTCCTCCTCCACACAGCAATGTTTTCTCACGTGAAAAGGAGCGAGTGCGTGACTTTAAAGTAAAACTAACGGCACATTGTCGAACGCAGAGTATTAAACACAGTGAGAGGACGGGAAGAGAATTAGAGCTGATGTTAAAGAGAATCACAAATTAAACAAACTTTGTGATTAATTAAGATATTCATTAATAGTTTTTTCTCTAGTCTGGAGGAGTTTTACTGAATGTGGGTCTCCTCGTCATGTTGTGGTTTAGCTGAACTGCAGCGTGTTTAACAGGATCTGATGGAGGAGGTCGTTCGTCTCCGGCATCTTCTAACATTGCTCTGATTTATGAGCGCAGACAGAGGCAGCTCATTTCTGTAATGACCAAAGTAATCTACCGAAACCTGTGCAAATTAGCTCGGGGTCACAAATGAGTTGACCTGTTGATGCTGCAAATGAGTGGTAGTTAATTTACAAGTAACACAAGCACAGAAGAGACGTGGTATGTCTGCACACAGCCTGTCTCAATGTATAACTTAAGGCAGGCAAAAAATGACATAGTGAAGCAGCCAATACAAAACTAGCATGAAACAAATAGAAGACTATTTGTTTCTTATTTTCACTGTAAAGTTAAAAAATAAATCAATCTTTGTGGTTTCTGCATGAACATCATGAAGAACACAGCTCTGTATTTCATTACAGATGGATGTAAACAGCTACATGAGATAATATTCCTAGTTCAGCCATGTTGCAAGCGCTCGTCATCTGTCAGCCATTAGAGATGTCGGCGTGTTATTGCGTTAGAGTGACAAGCCCCGCCTACTTTGGGAGCGCCCACTGATGCAGCGTTTTGGGGAAATCGTCGCCTGTGGTGGCGCCGCACCAGGATCCACTGATATCAGTGGTTGAGTGGCATTAGAGACTTCTCTATCGATCATCTATAGATAGTTTAATGAGTGACCTCCCACCTACTTTCATCTCCTGAGTCACTTCTCCTTTCAAACTGACAGCAAACATCCGCAAACCTCCTTCGTGTTGTTCTGTTTCCGTCTCGCGTCGAACTGAGCTGAGAGCGTTATTCTCAGCTTGCATCGACAGCCTCACCTGTGACGGTAAATGTCTTCGACGTGGCTTTCCCTTCACTGCCTTCGCTGTGATGCTGCCCATATGTGAGGCCTAATTACTTTCTGAGCCGCCCCCTCCTCCTCACACCGGTGCAACAAGGTCGAACTGCTGACGCCACCTTCCCATTCACACCTTCAGGAGTCACACGTCGAGAGCTAATCTCGTTCCTTCACAAACCATTACCTTGATCAGACGGGCTTTTACGCAATTTGCAACGCTGTCCAGATGAGAGAATGACTTTTCTTTAGCGGCAGTGAAACGCGCTCATCAGCATCCCACTGAGAAGCTTCGACCTGTCAGCCAACACGCTCCAACTCCAGATTGGAGTTAAATTGAAGAGGCGTCCGGCTGGAGAAGGGCCAAGACAAGCGGGGCCCGGGCGAGGCAGCAGCGGCAGATGTCGATGAGGGTTTTTAATGGACTTGAATTAATTCGCATCGGGTGTAATTTGTCCCGTGGATGCGGGAGGCATTCTGAGGCTGAACTTTTCCAGGGTCAAGGGAGTCGTCGCATTGATGGGCATCTGCTGGAGAGGTCGGCAGATTTGTAAAAACTGACAGATCTGGTCGGACGTTGGGGTAGTGATGGATTGCATTACGCCTACGCAAGGCTGGTTGTGTGGCCAGATCAGATCCCTCACATATGTTCGGCCATTTCGTCGCCTTCTCCACCAATTCATTACACATCTTTAAAGCTGCAGTATGCAACTTTCATGAGAAAAAGTTTTCAAAACCATGACAGTATCATGAGAGATGATCTGTGAAAAAGAAAAAAGAAATCTAGCTCCTCTGCATTCTTCCAGTGCCAACTAGGAACAAGCAATCAGAGCCAGGAGGCGGGTCTTAATGCTGTCAATCATGACCAGTTGTGTGCGCCTGCCTGTTGTGAATTTCAAGGCTGGTTAGCACAGCCAACGATGATGGTGGATAAACAGTTTTCCTGTATAGGTGAGTTGTTTCTCCAGCATTAGAACATTTAGCAACATGTACATGAAGCTGATGGACAACGTTAACACCCGCCTCCTGGCCCATTTCTTTAGACGACAGCAGTACATCAGGGAGGAAGTGGAGTAGGTTGATCTTTTCACAGACTATTTGTTTCATATTATCCTGTCATGACATGGTGATAACTCTAGTAAAGAACATACTTTGTTAAAATAAAATTGACATCCTATAGCATTGAACATTCCAATCCACAATCTATACATTTATTAGAAGTCCATGTGCTGGATTTTGCAGATGGTTTAGAGAATCAACGTTTACCGTTGACACGCAGAATAGAATTAAAATATTTAGCGCTTGAAGAAAATCTCATCACTATGGAAACAAAACAAATCTGTGGCCTGCCGTACTTTGTTTTTGAAGCTAGATTACTTCTTAATGCACTGCCATGCATCACATCTAAAGTGCCTCAGGACGCTGGAAGAACTTTTTCACAGTTGAGCTCTCTGCGGACTTCATCAGCTGCAAGGTTTCTTCCTCTTCATGTTACAGATCGTTTTCTCCTTCTTTGTTCCGTCTTTGAGGTTTTCCTTCGTGGATTTATAGCCTTTCAAGCATTTCATCCTCAAGCTCCAGTGTTCTTTTGGGAGCTTTATTTCAGCAACTATCGGCACCGCGAACTAAAATGACTAGTTGCGTTAACCTTAAAGCACTAATCGTGAACATTAGTTCCGCTCATGCTAAGTAGCTAACGCTAAAGCACTAAATTCAACCAGGTTGATACTCACACTAAGTGACTCGAGCAGAGAATGAAGAGTCACTCAAAACTGTTCATGCATATGAATTTTTTTGCATGTATTTGTTTAATTAACACCCTGGTTGCTTGTTCATGTAAGTGATATAGTTTTCTCCTCATTTGTTTGTTGTATATGAGCCATTTGCTGAATAATGTTTTCTGGGGAAAAAAAAACAACATAAGGAGAGGAAATGAAATTTTGTGAGCCCACTTCAAAATAAGAGCTTCAACATAAACGTCTAATGACTTGAAGAATACAGTCAATGCAGATGTCAAATTTCATCGAACTAAGATTTTGCAAAACAGTCCAAAGTGCTAAATACAAAAACGTAGCACTGCTATTAGCGTTAGCAGATCAGCAGGAGCATGTCCACCACCAACAGGCAGTCTTGTCTTTGTTCTTGAAGTGCTGTTCTTTCATGCCAAACCTCTTTATGTGCACTTTATTCAATAAAAATAAAACAAAAAGTCGTTTCTGTGGATAGAAAAGTCGGCCGTCGAACTCAAACGGCTGCTTGAACTTGAACATCACTAGGAGTCACCTTAAAGAAAATTTCCTACTTATCTTTTTTCTTCTTCTCTGTTGCCTTCCTCACATATAAATATGTCCCGGTTGTTAATCCCACCTACAAAGTACAGATTAGTTCACCATTTGTCTGGCTGTGACTCAGTGGCTTGAGGGCCAGAAACCCTCTTTGTGCTTTCCATTGATATTTTCAGTCTTTCTCAGAAAAGAAATGAAACTGACTTTTCTTTTTTATGCCGCACTTGAACGCTGAATAGCTAGCAGATGCCTGGAGACGACGAGGCTGGTGGTTATTTAAAGCCACACGTGTTTGTTGCAAATGTCCTAGTTAAATATTTCTCCAGGGCTCATCTATTGGTGAATAACATGGACAGTTCAGATGGAGTTCAGCAGCATCCAAACTTAGAGCAGGTGGATCGACTTCTTCAGTCACATCAAGTTTCAGTCTGACTTCAGGGGCGTCATATATTCTGGTTATTATGAGCATTATGTGCCTTCTGATGCTATAAATCTGTCACCTTTTACCATTTAAACCCAGCTCTCTTGTTGTTTTAGTTTTTTTATATTAAACAACAAGATTATTTAAATAAAAATCTACCTTGATTTGTTCTAAAAAACAGTGTTTTTTGAAAGATTAACAGATTGTCTTTACGCTTTTCTGCCCTTATTTTCATTTTGGGATGTGCTGCCATCTTCTGGTCGTGACTCTACAAGCGCAAACATTTGAACTAATTCAATGACTTAGTGATTTTTCTTTCCAAAGAATTCATATTTACTTAAAATGGATTTAATTAAGGTCAAATAAACTGACTATAAATCTAAACTGTTTCATTATTCTGAAGGCATTTGAGGAGTGAATGACGCAGATCAATGGTCCAAAGGGAACTGCTGGATTTCCTTAGAAAAAAAACTTGAAAAAAAAAACAAAACAGTTTGAATTATAAACTGTCTGATTACTAGAATCAATTGCAATGTTGGTATGATTGTATTGGATTGACTTTGTGTGGCGAAGTGGTGCTCCGTGAAATAAACTGAATTTGTTTTTCACAAACAAAACTGAGTCCCCGCACACAAAAGAAAATGTGGAAAAAAAAAAGTAAAGCAAATATACAAGAGACTCGGGACCTAAAACATAGAGGTGAAAATGTTCTTATCACAAGGGGAAATCACATCTTCACAGTATTTCTTGTATGCAGACTTTTCCAGTAACTTAGATCTCCAAAACTAAGTTTTTAGTTTGTGTTCAAACTGGAAAGAAATTCCAGCAGGTTTAAAGCTTAAGAATAACTTCTTATCATTACTTCCACTTTAAAAATTTGAATTGACTGAAATGGCAAAATGGCCCTAAATACCTGAAAACTGCATACCAATGAAAAATGACTAAATTAATATGCAGATTTTTAAAAAATATTTTGTGAAAAGGTAAATAGCAACAATAGTAAAAAGGGGAGAAGAATTTTGTAGCCCTTTTGTATGATTTCAATTGAAATTTTGTATGTAAAAACACACAGTGGGTTTATCAGCATTGCTATTATTAATTCTAATTTTGATTCATGTTAACTCAAGTTTGTCTTCCAGTCAATTTCAACCATAAGACGCTGAAAGCAAAAAGTAGATTTGCAGCATCAAATGAAGTTGCACAGACATTTAGATTGTTTTCTGCTTGCAGCTTTCATCATGTCACACTATAAATCAGGCCACCAGACAAGTGAAGCAACAGCGTCATCCGCTGCCCATGACAGGCAAGTGCACAGCTGCATGAAAAGGAATAAAATTAAATAAATTTCTGTATTTACAGTACTTATTTTTCAAGCAGTTGTACCAGGCAAAAAGGGGAAGGCTGAATGTATCTGTTTTATAGTCATTCCAGAAGGAAAAACTTGAACTCGGACTCTATTTTAACATTTTTATTGAGGTAACTGCAAGGTCTGTAATTACCTATTAGAATCAAAGAACTATATATCGATTAAATACGCAACATTTTCAATTCAAAGCTCCTTTTTGCTGCTAAAATGTAGGCACTTGAGCTCAACAACATCTATATTTACTGTTTTTAATCTTTTATTTTGCTCATTTTACCAACAGATAGGTGCAAAGCTCTATTCTGCCCATTCAGATTTCAGGAGTGTTTCAGGAGTTTAGATAAAAATCTATCTTCAGACTGTGGGTGCTAGCATGTGCTGCTGCTGCATGTTTGGCATTCAGATGCTATTTTAGGCTTGGATTGCTTCAGTGTTAGGCTAACTGCTTTTAGCACAATATGAGCACAACAACAGTCCAATCAGATCGTTTTTGAAGGAAATATTAACCGGCGGTGGATTAAGAGAAGCAGCTTCGATGTACATCAGTGTTGTAATTCTGCCTGTGTGTCAGAGTTACGGGCGTGCCAGAAACACACAAATAAGAAAGAATCGCAACAATTGTGTAAAAAAATAAAAATAAATAAATAAATAAATCAACACTAAAATTGTGTGGTTAATTAACCAAAGTTAACATGTTAAAATCCCAAACCAATAAAAAAACAATAACATTTTGATGAATATTTTGAAGTCTAAAATGAACATGACATTGATGGCCTTTGGTCTATGTATACAACATTAACTTTGTGCTCATCAGATATGTACATCATAAACTGTATGATTTCTTTTTTTAGAGTGAGAGTTCTGGTGAAGCAAAAACGAGGCTTTTCAAAATGCTCCTTTGTGTGTGTGTGTGTGTGTGTGTGTGTGTGCGTGTGCGCGTGGGTGTGTGTGTGTGTGTGTGTGTGTGCGTGTTGATGTGTGTGTGTGTGTCTGCTTCCCTGTGGCTGACAGGATGAAGAACCGAGCCCCAAAGACTCTTTGATTTGGAGATGAAACTGACATTTATCAATGCCAAAACTCTCCGCTGTAAAAGTAAAGTTCTGCTCTAAGAGCTGCAGCCTGGTGCTCTTTTGAAGACGTCACAAAAAAAAAGAACAGGAACAAAGCGTGCTCTCCATGTTAAAAGGAACCATTGCAAATACAGAGTTCTTTTTTCTTTTTTTTTTTTTTACCTCAGCTGGATCACCTGTGACAACTTAATTATGAGCCAGAACAGAAAGACAAACTGAACACGATGTGTGATGCTAACGAGTGTCAAAGCACTACTCAAGATAAGTGAGCAAAGATGGCCCCCTTACAGATAAAGTGTAAGTGAATAAATCAGGCAGGAGAAATCAAATTCAGAAAATTGAGGAAATGAAGCCTCTGCACAGCATGCACCCCAGGGAGCAAAAAGACTTGATATGCAAGGAGAAGTTTGGTTACTAAAGGGTGAAAATAGTCGAACCTGTAATAGCAGATCACATACATTTGGCCGTACTTTATACGAAGGTGATGAAAAGACACACGCGTTGTAAAGATTTAAGGCCTCAGAGATGCAGAGTTTCATCCGACCAACTGGAACTTAGAGAGTGGTTTAGATATTTGTCTTTCAACAATCTGGGTGTTTTCCCGCCTGACAGTCTGGTAGACTCGGTTCGTTTGAGGATTAAAATCACAGTTTAACACTGCGCGGTGTTTAATGAACAAAACTTATTGAAAACCCTGTTCCCTCCCTCGCCTGTGGTGGAGCTGCACCAAGAACCACTCAAGAAAATGACATGAAGACCTCTGAAGAAGACACTCGGCACAAAATCCTTCAACATGAAATGGAAGGAAGTTGCTTTGAGCAACAGGTGTAGGATTTCTCTTTGGCAGATGAACTGAAGCCATTTTTCCAGTTTGTGCTAGAATGGAGCGTTAGTTTTGGTCGTATTTACCCAGAATGCCCTGCACTGTAATACCACTTCCTACTTTTGGAGCGATCTCTGGTCCCCTTGGCATCCCTATGTGTGAACTCACACTGCGTCAGAGCTCACCTCAAACAAATCCAGACCTAGGTTTTAAAGCAGACCAGAGTTAACTGTTTCGATCCACAGATCAATTACTCATTCAAATTATCACTTCATGTGGGAGGTGAGCTAAATGCGAAATGTTTTCAAAGATTGGCAATTTTGCCAAAAGAAGAAGTTAGCTTTGCTTTGAGCGGACGTGAGCTACACTGTGGGCGCAATCAGACCGCAACAAACTGAAAAGATAAAAGTTTCGCTTTTGATCTGGACCTAGTGTGAAAACACCAGTTTAACTGAAGCACAATCATGTTTTAAAATACCAAAAAAATTTCAACTGAAAATCTGTGACAAAACAAATTTCCTTTCAAGGATACTCTCAATTCAATAATACTCTGGCGATTTTGAAAAAGAAGAAGAGAAGAAGAAAGAAGCTATTGACAGCTTTTCAGTCTATAGATTTGAAAAGCTGGCAGACAAACGTCAAAAGACTTGCAGAGATTATAAAAGCGACGATGTGTTTTGTCATCTCCTGTATGCATACGACTTGCATCAGATTCATACAAGAACGGACAAACGTAGAAGACTGTTGGGTGTTTATTCTCTGCAGGGACGAAACAAGCCTCACACAAACAAGACAAATAAAGACACTGTTCGTGTTTGCTGTGCATCGCATTGAACAAGAGCACAAATGTCCAGGTCAGGCTAGCTTTTTATTAGCAATCCTTCAATCGCTTTAAAAACATAAGACAATCTTTTACAATGCAGTGGAGGAACAGATGAATGAATTCGGCTCCTCAGAGAAAACACAATGTGTACGATGCTTCAGTTGTTTTATTGTCAGCAGCAGCATGACGACAGGCCTCGGCGCTGAACGTACAATCGCAGGTTCTTCCTGGAGCAAACAAACAAACAAACAAACAAACAAAAAAAAAAACGAACAAACTCTGCAGCCAGAAGGAACGAGCAACGGCCGTCAGTACACCGAGCTCCGCTTTAAGATGTAAGGCCTCCGCGACTTGGCGTTGTGGGCAACTTGCCTCTTCAGGATGTAGGGGGATTTTCGTTTGAGCGGCGCGTCGCTGTTCTCCTCTGAATATTCCACGGAGTCTCGGAGTAGCTGTGAGGAGCAGAGGAGGAGAGATGAGGAGGAGAGGGGGGGGGAAGACCTGGGTTTTGTTGCTCAGAGGCAGTGTAATGTGTTGCTGAGCTGGCTTTCACTGTAATTAGAGGAGTGTACTTGCTCTGCACGTTCATGCATGGGGAAACAGGTGCTAATCTGCCGCCGCTCTGTTAACGTTTCGAGAAAAAAAAGCAGAAGAAAAAAGAGGGAGGAAAGCCTCTTTGAGGGGAGGATGACAGAGGAGAAGACAGAGTGAGAGGTGTGTTTACAAGTGTTAGCTGTTTTCAAAAAGCCAGCTGTTTGTGTCTGAATGTGTGCCGGGACGGTGCGTCGATGTGTGTTCAGGGGATTTCATATCAGCTGAAGCAGACTCTTATTGGATTAGCTGGGTTAGTTTTTTTTTGGCTGTTAAAGCTGCACTAACTTTTTTTTTTTTAAATGAAGTTTTTTTTTTTTTTTTTTTACATATTTGTTAAAACGATCACAATGTTGTGAAAGTGTAATATGAGACAAATAATCTGTGAAAAGGTCCATCTCAAAAATAATCAATCATTCCCAGGACTTAGCGCTGTCAATCAAGCTCGTGTACTTGCAGCTCATCTTGCCAACATGAAACAACTCATCGTTACAGGATCATGCTTATCCGCTTTGCTAATTAGCCTAGCATTCATGACAGGCTAGCTGCAGCATAGGAGAGAGCAAAGCAGAGGGTGACTAACAGCGCTACGACCCGCCTCCTGGCTCTGATTGGTTGTTTCTAGATAGCACTGGGAGAAGAAAAAAAAGTTTGGTATGAGGCACATTATCTGTTTCACACCATATTGTCACAATATAGTGACAGTATCAACAAATTTAAAAAATATATTGTTTATAAAAGTTAATGTACTATCTGAACTTGTTGCTTCATACGCAATTTTGACTTGACTATAAGAGAGAATAATTTGGCTGTTTGAAAATATTCCAACTCTAGACTTTTGTACATTTTTTATATTAATGTAAAAATTTTCAGGGTTTATAAGCATTTTTTTTTTTTTTTTTACTTTTCAATCTCAGAAATTTCAATTTTTTAAATTTTTTATAGAAAGTTTGATCTCTAAAGTTAGATTTTTTGGGGGGGGCAGAAATGTACTGCTTTTTAATTTTCTATCCTCAATTGCCCTTATAATCCATTGTATGCCATGGTCTCTACACTAGACAACAATAGAATAAAAACCACCTGAATTTTTGTTTGTGGTGTGTCATGCTAACATTATCAACGGCCCCCATCTGAAACCCACCCTCTATTACCTGATGTAGACACGTCCCTGCACAGATTCAGAAGGAAAACAAGGCAGCAGGTCACCTTGAGTTTTACATTGAAATACGCTCAAACGACGACGATTCTGAATTTGTACAGATGTGTGTGTTTGTTGAGATGTGTGTGTGTGTGTGTGTGTGGGTGTGTGTGTGTGTGTGTGTGTGTGTGTGTGCCTCTCACCCTCTCCTCCCGGCTCTGCAGCGCTCTGCAGATGTGTTGGAGGCTGTACAGCTCCTCCAGCAGCGGGAGGCTCCCTTCCCTCAG
The DNA here is from genome assembly GCA_922788865.1 of Poeciliopsis turneri. Lineage (NCBI taxonomy): Eukaryota > Metazoa > Chordata > Actinopteri > Cyprinodontiformes > Poeciliidae > Poeciliopsis > Poeciliopsis turneri. Next base: position 1,805,365 of record CAKLNU010001107.1, on the reverse strand, counting down.
CTCGGGAGCCTCTGCCTCCTCCTCCTGCTCGCCGCTCCACGCCTCCTGTCGTAGGCCGCCCACCAGCCGGCACAAGTTGGTCAACGACACGTGCCAGTAGGGGGCGCTCTGCCTGTTGTGTTTTATCTGCAACAGAAAGAGAAGAACGGGGGCGGTCGGCTGGAACCGGGAAAAGGGATTCGCTTTCAAAAGCTGAGAGCAAATTAGATCCGGGTTTGGAGCGTAGGATGGAGGAGTCGAGTCCGCGTTGAAGTTGAAACAGTCCGACAAAATAAAAGAAACCAACTTAGATTCTGGCCCGGCGGCAGGGGCGGGCACAGAGTCAGCAGTACCCCACCCCCTTTACGGGACTGGAAGCTGTTTGTTGGTTTTACCTTAAAGTGGCCAACTCTCTGTTCCTACGTTGATTTGATACAGCAGGGGCTTCCGCACTTTCCACATCTGTGCCTTCTGTTACTTTTTTCAGCAGTTAAAGCTGTTTAATCCGTTATTAACACGGGGGTACCCGTTTTTCCGAGCCGCCTTTAAACGCGACATGAGCCCCCAGACGCTCGCGCTGGGTTTACCTGTGCGTCAGCTTGTTAACCGGCAGCCTGCAGGCTGCTGATGCTGTTATCTATGTTCAAAAGTGGGTGGTACTTTTGTTACATTCACTTGAGTAACTTTTTTGTACAAAAAGGTACTTATAAGACTAGTTTTACTGGACTGCACCTTTTTCTTTTACTTGTTCAATATTATTGTTGCTACGTAGATTCATTTTGCACCCCCATGTTGAACTTGTCTGCAGCCCGGGCTGCTTTGAGTAATAAGTTTTACAAATCAGATTCAGGTAAAAATAGAATCAGCCTAATGCAGAGTAATCCAATGTTCTTGTTTGAATTTCCATCATGCTGCCTCTTGTTAGCCTAACCCTAGATATCCAGAGGACACCCTCAAATGCACAAACTGACTCGTAATGTCAATAAAATATTGACAATTTGGTGAGAAGTGTCTTAAACTCTTTCAAACTCAAACCACCTCCTGTATGATGTATTTTAAAGATTCTAGCTGAAATCTGGTGAGCAGTCCAAGAAATTAAAGGTGCAAAATGAGCTGAAGTTCTCTGAGAACTACTTTGAAAGGACTTTAGGAGGATATTAAAGACTTAATGAAGTTAAATTTTTAATCAACCACGATCATTTGTAAGTTTAATGTTGTAATAGCTACATTCTAACAATATATTGTGTCAGTTGTGATTCACATTTGACATGTGCAACAGAATAGAAAGGCTGGTGAATGTTACCTAGTTTTAGCTCGGTTAGCGAAAGCTAAAATCAGACTTGCTAGCAAGCCTTAACCATAAAGCAATTCTTATTTTTTATTTTGATGTAACAGAGAAGGATAAACTAGATAATTTTACAAAGTACTATTAGTAAATGATTAAAAAAATACAAGTAAAGAACCAACTAGCAGTGAAGAACAAACTAGTAGTAAAGAAGAAGCTAGCAGCAACTATGCTAGCTAAACATACTAATAACCTGAGTTTCTTTTAATGAAAGTTATATAATTCTGGTTTATATATAACAATATATGCACTACAAACACCACAAATAGCAGTGGCTATTTATAATATTGTTATTTGTTTATCATGATAAAAATTTGGATTTGTTGTAATGATAATTTTGCTTGAAAAGTCCAAAAAGTGATGACCTTGCCATGATATGTTAACTTTCTCCTCTGTTTCATGAGAGTTACAATAAACATCAATAAATTTGCAAATATGACTTAATGCAGTTACTTTTTTTAGTTTAGTAAATCCGACCTCTTTATTTAAATGGTGTCTTTAAGAAACCAATTGAAAAATAGGAATGCTTTTTATTAGCAGTATTTGTGTTTATTGGGCGTTGATTGCTGTGCCATGCAGTCATAACTAAATGACTACATGTCATTTAGTTATAAAAAACCCACAAAAGATACTTTTATTGTTATCACAATAGTACCACAAAATATAGTGATAACATTTTAAGTCAGATGTAAAAGTTTGACTTAAGTTTTTAATTATTACCATTTTAGTAACGTCACAAACTGTTAAACTTTATCCTTTGGCTTGGATGTAGCTTTGTAGATTGTAAATTAATATGTATGTAAATAACATCCAGATTGAGAAATGTTAAACGCATGCTAATATCTCGTCCATTAACCACTGTGCAGATGATTTGTACAATTAAATAAATGTTCTATTAGTTTAGTTTTGTTCTATGGGTAGGACGTAAATTTTTTACATTGAGATTTTTCTGTTTGCTAAGTGGAAGACAACAAGCACTCAAAGAAACAATGAGCTGCCGACATTTGGAAATCAATCAAAGACTTACACAGCTCCAGGTTGGTTAAATGTACAGACAGACTGAGGTCCTGTGAGGCCATATGTGTATTGTTGAGACATTTTGTTTGTTTCTGTCTTTGTAAAGGGCAGCTACAACAAAATCGTCATCATTTCAACAACAGAAATCAAAGAAAGATGAGCCGAGGACAATGGGAGACAAGTCAGTCTAAGGTAAGGGCATTTTACATTACAGTGACACGTTCTGATCAGAGACTGGCTCTTGTATCTCATCAGCGGGTTATTCAGACTGAATGATCACCAATATCGTTTAAATGGAGAGTGACAGCATCCTCTCTTTACACTGGTTCTCCTTCCAGTTTCTCGAGCGCTCTATCAGTCATCCGACAACTTAGAATCACGATCATCACCTCTGAGCACACGCCGAGGATCGGCAGCAATGAATCACACGGCTGATCTGTCACCGTCACGTCTCCGTGCGAGCGGCCCGGTTATTTATCAGGCAGAGAAAAGAAGCAGGATTTGATGTCGTTAGGAAGCTGTCAGCTCCATCTGAATCCCATTAGCCAGTCTCTGCGTCTTTACACTTCCTCTCATAAAGAGTTATTCTCTCATTGACTGGATTACAGGTGGGCGAATTGATCCAAAGTATTGGTAATATCAATACCAAGCTGATATCATGATCGGATCGTTATTAAAGTGATAAGATCGATGCTTCAATTTCAGATTCCCTCTTGAAATTTTCTTTTCTTTTCATATTGTGACTTCTCAGTGCTACCGCAAAAGAAATTTTGTTTTGATTATCTCTCAAATCATATTTTTTGTGTACTTCGTTTAGGAAAAAATGTGCACAAAATTGTTTGTGTTTATTGAGCATTGATAAATTTTGATCATTTATCATGAGATTATTTTGTAGACACCTATGAAATTTGTTATAGGTGTGTGAAATTCTGCCTTGGTTCAAATAAAATAATTCAAAGAAAAAACCAGAAAAACACCAATAATTAAACATTTTTATGCTATTTTAAACTTAAATAAAAAATATTATCAGAATTCAATCGATTCTAGTGGAATCAAGACTAGTATCGTATGATCGATGCTTTAAGTTCAGATTCCCTCATGAATTTTTATCTTAATTTTGTAAGTTTCTTAGCTCTATGGCAATAAAATCTGGTATGTTATTTAGGAAAAAACTAAAATTTTTGTTTTTCTATTGATTCTGTTTGTCATGTTAATGTGTTGTTAAATTATTTTGTAGACACGTACAGAATTTGTGCAAATTCTTTCCTGGTTTCTTCCGAAATAATTGAAGCACAAAAGCGTCAGCAGTTGGATGATTTATTAAACCTTAGCAAAAAGTAATGGTATCAGTATCGGTATTGGTATTGACACTATCATCTTAGATTGATACGCAAATTTCATTTTTATTTTAGTAAACACCTATAAACTTTGTTGAAATGATCCCACAGGCTTTAATGAAATAATTTAAAGGAAAAAACACAAAAACGTTTATAGATCCGAAGTTTGACGATACATCACATTGAAATAATAAATGTATCAGTATCAGTATTGGCGGTACTGTCCATGTATTTACCGAAATACGCAGTATGACATACAAACCTCTAATGATAAAGATAATGTGGCAAAAGTCCAAAAATAACAAGTCATTCACTTTTCTTCTCTTTCTCAAAGAGTGAATTTTCTTACTGTGAAGCTGAAAACATTCTTACTCCACAGTACACAAGGAGCCGTACTTTGATTGATTATTTTTCACCCACTCAGTCTGAACATTGGTAGGTGGGGTAGGGATTTCCACTGCAGGCTTTTATGAAAGGACACCTGGTTGGCCCGTGCGGGTGAAGGTGGGAGGTCACTAAAAACACCCGGCGCTTTTTGGAGACCGGCTCTCTGATGCTGCAGGAGTGAAAAATGAAAAAAGAGAGAACCTACCTTAGAGTTGAAGAGGCTGGTGAGGAGCTCCTCAGCGAGCGCTCGCTGCTCCTGCTCTACATCTGACATAGAAACAGGATGAGAAAACCAGCCAGCCAGCAGGGAAGTGTGTGTTACAAGACAGGATTGTTTTCAATCATGATCATTTATATGTAGCACAGAGTTTTTTTCCTCCTTGAGGAAGTTAATGCACCTCGACAACAGTTTAACATGGCTGGAGGAGACATCAGTCTTCCAGCAGGTCATTTCATGTCCAGCTGCTTCATCAGGGCCGAAACATAAAATATTTAGGAAAAATCTCATTTATGAATGTCTAGGTTAAAACCACATATTCAAGATTACTCTACAAAACTGGATTTTGAAGCATTAGCAACATTACTCACTAGAATTGTCTCAATTCAGGATATTAGTCCTTGAATTTAATGTTAAATAAATGAAGCTCCAACTGCTTCATTTTGGTAGCAAATCTTACAGAAGCATGTGGATGAGAAGTGAGCTGGTATTCTCAAGAATTTGGTACAAAATTGTGTCCAGATTTAGCTGGTTGGGGAGCAACATTTAGGGTTTAGCCAGCTGATACAGTGGCTCACACAAGTATTCATACTCTTTTGAATTTTTTACATATTTTGTCACATTAAGACCACATTCCCAAATATGTTTCATTGGAATTTAATGTGGAAAAACCATCACAAAGTGGTAAACAATTTGAAGTAGAAAGAAAATTATGCATGATTAAAATTTTCTTTATTTCATAACCCCAGATTGATGGATTATGAAAATTTTGCCTTCAAAAACATAAGTAATAAGGGAAAAGCTTTGAATCTCTGCTGAATTCAAGTCTTTATCAATATGTCACCAATGTTTTATGCCTTAATCACAAACTAATTACAATTTAATTTTCTTTTTAACTAACAAAATGACTTGTTTACAATTTATTAGTCACAGTTCTGCTCCCTGTTGGGACCAAGCAAAAACCTGTTTGTGTATAATAATAACCGAAGCTGAGAAACTATTAATCTACTTAAACTTTTAGGTCCTTATAAGATAAGAAGTTTTAAATATTATTCTTTTGAGTTCTTTCATTTGATAAGTTATAAAAGTGAAAATCTTACCAGTTGCTGTCAATGTAAAATAATAGAAGTAGAAATGAAATTAATTTATGTAACTTCATCTTTGAGATTAATTTTACAAATCTAATAATTTAGTTGCAGACATTTGAAATTTTTCCTATAGATTTAGATAAATAACTAATTTTTTTTTCAAATAGTGGATTCTTAAAAACTTGTCAAATTAATTACATTTTTTCAGCAAACAACATTCAAAATTGACACAATTCATCTTGAGAAGCATCTGATATGCACCTGTTGAATGCTCTAAATCAGGTGAACCCGGGGAGAAAACATATATTTCAGTAACATCTATGAAACAGTTTCTTCTCCTGTTTGGTCCAGCAGATGAAACGATGCGATGCCTGCTGCTTACCTGTGCAGAGCGCGCCGCATGGGAAACAGAGGAGGAGCACACAAGCCAACTGCGCCTGCATCTTGACGACAAAATGAGAAAAGGTGTGAAACAAAAGGGGGGCTTCCGCAGTGAGGAGTTCACTTGAGGACGAGCCTAGTCCATAAGGTTAAGGGTCAGAGCGCTACTGAAGTGGCTGGAGACAGTGCTGCTGCTGCTTCTTTTTTTGCCCTTATTTTTTCCTCCTCAATGTCTGAGATGGTTGTCAGAGCTTCCTGGTTGGATGTGAAGTGCAGTGGGCTCCATTCCCTCCGTATATAAGAGCCCGTGTGATGTCAGAGCGTGGGTCTCTTTCCCCCCGCCCCTCCTCCTCCAGATTGTCTCCCTCCATCCATGTTGCTGCGTCTTGCCAGTCGTCACTCTGGCATCACGGGGCAGAAAGGGTTTTTGCGTCACGCCTCGGCAGATTTTTGGGTTTTTTTCACATCTTCAGTGAAAGAGATTAGCTGTACTTTGGTCTCTTAGTGGTGGATGGTGACGCACAGATCACCGTTTCTGTCACCGTTTGAAAGAAAAAATGCACAAAACAAAGCACTGTTCTCTGTTAATTACCGGACGAGTTTGAAACAAGTTGAGCAGGCGGTTCTGGGCCGGTCTCTGCGTAACGCTTCACTCGTCTCTCAGGGATTCACGTCATAATTCAGTTAACTTGTTAGAAAAGTTCATAAACTTTTTCCAATTACGACATTTTCTCTATAAATGCGTTAAAATGTACAACATTCTTAGCATTTTTTAAAGTGCTAATATATTATGGGTGCATCAAGAATCGGCCGCCGGATTTATCAATAATGATTTACTTCATTTTGGTGGATCTGTGATGAGCCGAAAGTTGCTTTAGAAGCCGACCTTTTCCACCTCGACGAAGGTGTAAAAATGAGCCACTGGCTGCTGCCGCCCTGCAGTGAGAGAGGCCTGTTAGCCCCAGCCACCAGGTCATGTCTGCACGGTTTAGGCTACCCACTGTTGGCAGCGCAGCAACTTTCTTCCTATATTTAATGAGATTTCAGACAAAAAAATAAATAAAAAAGGCATCCGCCAAAATCGGGAACGGCAGGTCGGTCTTTTTAAAGATTGGTGATTGGTCAGAAAGTTGCAATTGGTGCAGCCTGACACAATAAACAATAAATCAATTAACGGCATGATGAATTAAAACGAGTTAGATGATTTCTATTTGGATGATTGTTTGTTTTCCTTGTAGCTCTCTCTCTTTTACCAAAGACTACAAAAAAATGTTTCACTGAAATTTTAATGTTAATTTTACTTGTTTTGTTTGGTTATTTTGAATATTTAAAATGTCTGTTAGAATTTAAAGTTTGTTGATCTTTGAGAGTGTGTAATTGCATTATTATGATGATAATAATAATAATAATAATAATAATAATGATTATTATTATTGTTATCAATATTATGCCATTATCATTATATTACTTGAAAATGATCTCAAAGCAACGACATTATCGTTTATTGCAATAAGTTCTGGGATGATAGATTTATCATCCAGCAAAATATGTAATTGTGACAGGCCTGGTTCTGTACCAGCAGCTCTGTAGCAGCAGGTGGGTTTGTGTTTTATTGTTGTGGAGCCTTTGGGGTGTGTGTAAACACACTGCTGATGCTGCTAATCGATCTGGGCACTAAAGGGCTTCCTGAGTCATTTACACATCATAATTCTGAGGTTTAAAGATTACTCACAATTGGAAAACACTCAAGACGGTTCCCTAGTACGAAGGAAATAGCAAACAGGGACCAGAATACATGACTAGCATCTTAGTCTGCGTTCACACACCAGGCAAATGTGACCCAAACCTGCTTTTTTTGCCCCGCTGACCAGTCTGGTCAGCCAAGTTATGATCTTTTGAGCCCAAAAATATCCGATTTGCATCACTACAAATGGTACATCAAATACATATTTGATCGTCTTCAAACCTTTACGTCATTTATGTGTGAAAAACTTCATAATTCTGCACCAAACATGGTAAATCTGGACATAAACATTGGCTGAAAATTCTAATTATGAACTTATGAAAGAAGTCTCCATCACTCCACCACTCTTAGCTCCGCCTACCAATACTTTAAACTGATACTGAGTTTTTACACCTGTTCAAATAAATGAATTTATTTCTATTTACCACTAAATTACAACACAGGGTTAAAACAATGTTTAAGAGAAAGACAGTTACATGTAACACACTTTGATCCAATTCATTAGGTTTTTTTTTATTATTATTAATTTCTGTAAAATCAAGTGAAAATTCAAACCAATACAAGAGAAAAATCTGATCTAGATCCTTTCACTTAGATAATTTTATAATTTTTCTCTATGTTGTACATTTTGATTCAGGTATAAAATTATTCATAACAATCTGATCCATTTGATTCTAAAACACCAGTTAAAAAAATGTCTCATTCACCTCAGAAAACGTTTTGGCAAAATTATTAAAGAACCTGAAGCATGGTGTATGATAACTTGTTTGAACAAACAAAAAAACAAAAAAAAACAAAAAAAAAACATATTCAGTATTTGGAATACAAATAAGCAAAAATGACACAAAGCAAAAGATCTGGGTCTGTTTCTGGGTTTTACATGTTTGGGTCTAACAGTGGAGCTCATCAAGTATAACTGTTGAAAATAAACTAATCAATTGCACTGTTTTCATTATATGAAAATCGTAACTAAAAAAAAACAAATTAATAAGTTTGTTCACTCTATAGATCATGAAAAAAATACATCACGCCTTCATCCTCCTACCGCTTCCTGTCGTCTTTTTCCTCTTTTCCGCCAGTAGTAACATCCGGTTGTTGATCACAGACTCCTGTGACTCCAGGTTTTGCGAAATCCACTCATTTCGATCCAGCTTAAAAACAACTTCATCATATTACGACCATTTTGGTTTAAAAAAAAAAAAACGTGAGTTTTTGCAAAATGAGCATGTTTCTATAAAATCGATGTATTTTTTGCGCAATCATGGTAAATGGAAACAGCTAGAGACCCAGCATACTTCCTGCTCCACTTAACATATATATTCATTAGAAATTTCTTTGGGGTTTATTATTTCAAACGTAATGGAGACGGAAGAGCAGCAGTTTACTCATGTGTTGTTAGCTGTGTGTGTCTTGTCCTGTGTCTGGGCGAGACCTTCACCAGCTGGACTGGTCGAGCTTTAAAATGTCCAACAAAAATAACGTCAAAAGTAACAAACGACAAGAAGAGACGTTTTCTTGCTGCAGTGTAAGAGTGGCGGATCTGGTTCAGCGTCTCCACCTGAGGCGGCTCCCACAGGTGGAAGGGGGCAGAGTTGGACCAGAGTTTCTCAGGAAACGCCTCCCTCGGATGGGGGCGGACAGAGTTGCAATCGGGACGCTCCTGCAAAACTTTTTTTTTTTCTCTCCCCATCTGAAACATTCCAGCACAGCGCAGCCAGTGAGCGTCCTGCCATGCCGCTGGGACCGTAGCGCGTTTTGGGATCGCCGGGACCGTCTTGGCTGGCCGTCCGTCTCCCCGCCCGTCCGCTGTGTCGCGTTCCAGAGTCATGGCTCCGTTTGGAAAGAACTTCCTGAAAGCTCGACTGAAGAACAGGTAATGGTCGGAGGGTTTACTCCAAACCGGCCAAGTGCGTGTTCTCCGGTGCAGGGAGAAGGCGCGCCTGTGCGCGGAGCCGGATTACGCGGCGCGCGGTGCGCGTCGGATTTGTGCAGCTTCACGAACAAAGCGGGTTTAAGCTGCTGTTCATGTGTACCTTAGGAAGCAATATAACAGAGTTAAACAGATGTATTTAATCCCGTTTATGACACATTATAAACCTCTGAGGATTAGATGGCAATGTTGACTCCAACCCGCAGATTTTACTGTAAATCCTGAGGTGCGTGTGTAACATTTTTACTGGAAATAGCAGGAGTTCTGACACATTTGGAGAGGGATAGGGATGGTCCTCACAGTCAGAAATTATGATCTTACCTTTGACCTTCTCCTGCTCTGTAATCACAGCAACCTTTTCTGTCAAAACCGCGTTTTGAAAATATGCTTCAGCTTCTGCAGTGCAGCATGAAACATTCTTGTTTTATTCAGTTTTCTGCAGCAGTTTGGAAAACACCCATCTGAGGCTTCTGATCCATCTGTCTCCTGGCAGAGGGCCAGTCGTGTGTCTTGAGGTTGCAAATACAAGGTTTGCTCAGTGGTAACTTCTGTGTGCTCGGATGATAAAGTAATGTTAGTTTTTCTTGCACTGTATTTTAATGTTCAGCAGGGATTCAATTCTAACAGTTCATAATTATCTTGTAAAAAATGCTGAGTGGAGCTAAACAGAAGACGTTGGTTCAGTCAGTTGTTCTTCGTTTTTGCAGTGCTGCGCGGAGAACTGCGAGTTGCATCATTTTTGAGAAAAATTTCTGTCTTGGAGCAAGAATTGAAGTTTCTACTTAGCAGTAGTTGGCTTAGCAACAGTAGAACTTCTAATGTCAGACTCACTTAGCAATCTGAGCTATTAATACTGATGTAGAAGTTGGATTAATCCATACCAATTTTGCTTTCTTGATTTTTTTAGTCAGTATTTATTAAAAATGAGACAGTGCAACATTAATAAATGTGATTAAAGTTAGAAAACTGTCTTTGCAGCCTGAAGCCATAACTAAAGGGCTAATGCTATCAACGCCAATATGTGTAATAAGACTTTTACTGACAAACAATTTAAAAAGCAACATTTCAAAATGATTTTCTTATTGGCTTTGTTCACATAAAGTGTAAAAAATTATTATAGCTAGCACTTCTAAGTGCTAACTACTTAGCAAGTTATAGGCTAAAGTTAGCTTAAGTGGATAAACTTTTTCTGTAGTGTAAACTAAAGTCACTAACGCAATCTATAAACAATGACGTTATTATACAGCATGTTGCATCGTCTATTGCATGTTAATCTGTGAATATTAGTGAAGTCTGATCAGGTTAATTTTGTCTGACCTATTTTTTATCCATCACTGCGCTTTGGCTCATCCACAAAATATTATTAGTATTTAATTTACCTTTGGGATCAAAGTACTTTTGAATTTGAAATATCTGCAGACTCCACACATCCTGGACACAAACTGTTTGAGGTTGGTGCTATTTGCAAAAATACAGCCTCCACAAGCGCACAAACTTACCAAAGAAATGCAGATTCTGATTCCAATTCAAGTGGGACCTTCTCAAGCCTCTTTTTAACCCAGAAGTGCAAACCTCAGGGTTTGGGTTAAAAGGAAGAATGCAGCAGTTTATTTTGTCTGTGGGTCATCATTCAAACTCTTCTAGAAACTGTTCTGGCAAGTCAGATTCTAAGAGAGGGCGAGTGAATTTTCATTAGCTCTACTTATCAGAAACTTTAATCACCTCCAGAGTCAACAAAGATATAAAGCGGGCTATTATGTTTAATTGCCGCTAAACGCTTTGACAGTGGCACCATCACTCGCCTAGATTTGTTTTTAGATCTCTTCAAGCTCTCCACAGCCTTTGATAACTTCAGACAGTCAGACTAAAGTTGTCTCTGGTCGCTGTCTTACGTTAGTGTGTCTGCCGCTCGGTGTGCAAGTGTGTGTGCTTGCACACACACTTGCTCGGTAATTACAATTGTAGCACCTATAATTATGTGAAGCGTGTAGATCTGCAGATATGTCAGACGTTTGATTACAGAGACTGGCTCAAACTCGCACCGAGATGCTGTGCCGAGCTGTGAAACATTAAAACCTGTCAGAGGATGAAATGCGTTGGCTTCGATTCTCTCAGCCTCTTTGTAGCTGACAGGAGAGTCGTTGGTGTTTCGCAGAGAGCATATTCAGAAGTGGTTGCCATCCAACATGAAAACAAAACAATTTAATGTCTTCAATCAATCTGTTCTCAGTAGCTGATTTCCTTTGAATTGTTAAGCGACTTGTTTAACAACCCTGCTTATCGGTTCCAGGCATTTGGCTACGCTCTGTGTTTGGCTTTAGAAAGTATCCAAAATGGCGTCGCGGCAGAACAGGTCTAGAATATGGTTACATTTTACCCCCCAAAAAGACTCAATTAGGGCCCGTTGCAACATGTTCAAAACGTTAATAAAAAAGAAAATCCTCAAACAGTTTTTTTTTACCAATGTAAAGTGTTTAATACGTACCAGGTATGGTCAAACTCCTCTACGTCCTGGTTATTGTAATGTTAGCACCGTGAATAATCTTCATCTCATATTAACATTTCCAGTCATATTCAGTGAAACAGAATATATTTTCTGATGTTATTAAACATACTTTCATTAGACCCAAAGGCTGATCTTGCCGGCCAGTGAGAAATGTGGCTAAAAGCATCTGGTGGGTTCAGCACTCTGTCGTACCCAAGGCCAATTAGCTGCCAAAACAGCTCACAGAAGGTAACAAATAAAAAGACGCTATTTGCACTGGGTGAATCAGGGGAAGCAATTTATCTTTCATCCAAGGAAAACCTAATTTGGAGATTCAGAGATGAGGAGGGCAGCGCAGCAGGTTTGGTGGAGGGGGGGCTCGCAGAGGAGAGGGTTTGTGTTGTGTCTGGTCAGAGATGCCTATCACAGTGGGAGTCATCTCAGAGATGGACACATCCAGATAGAGACGCGATGTTATTTCCTCCTCCATCCCTCATCCTCGCTCAGATAAGAATGACAGGAAGCCCCTTCTGTCCAGAAGTTGGTTGTTCCTGTCCTGCTTTTCTTTTTTTATTTTGTCTCTGGTTTGATTTCCTTTAATATTCATAGAAAACATCAGCACATGAGTTAAAGAAACTCATCCTGGCAAGTAATTGTAGACTTTTACTGTGTTCATGAAGTTTTAGTTTTTCCTTTTTTTCCCAGGAAAAAATTACCTTCCCTTTTACAAAGGGAAGATAATCAGAAATGGGGGAATATTTGAAAGTGACAAATTATTTTGAAACTGGGAAAAATAAAAAGTTTTGAAACTGAAAGAAAGTGAAACTGAAAAGAACATTCAAACTACTTTTCAGATTCAAGGTCTTTTTCTTTCTTTTTTTTTTTTAACAAACTTTATGGCCCCAAATTAGCTCCATAGAGGAGTCATTATAAAACCAGTCCAGTAAAGTTTAGAAAAGCAAAACTTGGTTTGACAGTTTTGTGCTTTTTTTTTCTACTTTCTCTCACTCCCAAAAAAAAAATCCATTGTATGTAAGCAATTGTATATAAACACTTGAATTAATATTTGCTTTAATGTCCCAAAAAATGTCAACATCTAACTTTTGATTTTAAGCAAAGTAGTGATTTTGGTGCAAGCCACCTCAGACTGTAGCTAAATGTTTTTATGACTTTAAGGTTGTAAATTGCACAATAATCAAATGGTGGATTAAGAATATTTCAAATAAATAATTTGAAGTCTCAAACATTTCGGAAAAGCTTGGTTCCTGGTTGGATGTGAACCTTTGACTTGATCTATTTCTTTAGTGGTATCCATATTTGTTTTGGGTGGAATAAACTTGTAATAAACTTTTCACATAACTGGATTAAGACAAGATGGCCAAAGCTAATTTGATTGGTCCAGGAAAGGCCAATGAGAGAGTTTCGGTTTGGTTGTGTATTAACAGTCACTCAAGATTATTTTTCATAATGTTACTTAGCATCATCAGACGTCTGACAACATTCTACAAGTAAACACATTTTACTGAAGTAGAGTTTTTGTCAGGTACTTTGAATGACGAAGTTTAACTTAATGGACCAAGAGAATAACTGTCATTCTTTTATTAAATCCAGAAAATCTATTTAGAATGACTGTTTACAAACCTTCTGTTTCCACCAACCTCTTCTTCTCTGATGTAATGACATTGACATTTGTAGGTTTGAACAAAATGGCTCCTATTACACATTGACATTTGTAACAAACATTCACGTCCAGCTCAGAAGGAAATTCAATATCCTTATTGATCTTTCAGCTTTCCGTCCAGCGCCATAATGAGCTGTTTGAACGAAAACATACATTACTGCAGACTTTTCATGTTAATCTATACTTTTGGCTGTCACTGGTGGTAAATATGGCCTGCAAGCCTGAGGAGATATAGAGTAGAGGTAAATAGATAGTAGGTTTCTGTGCTTCTACACACAAATCAGCAAACTGGTTAAGAAAAGTGCTGACTGAAAATTCCAAAGAAAATTATTGCATTTTAATCAAAAACAGTATGTCGACAAAATAAATATTTTTAATTCCAAAGCAACTTTTGCTTGTAATCTTTAGAATAAGTAGACATAAAAACTCCACAACAAAGATGTTGTGTATAATTTTAAAATTGTTGTTTAGGTCCTTCAGCTGTCAGATTGGTGCAAAGTGCCATTTCAAGTGTTTCAGGAACATCTGATTACTCATGGCTTTTTGTTTTTGACCTATGATTTTGTCTACATTAGATGAGTTTAGTTACCAAGTTGTCAGATCACCTTCAGATTTTCCCATCATCGTTTAAAAACTTGCCAAAGACGTAAAATATTCCGTATCGTGACCCCAGTTCTGGAGGCGTGAACTTTGAAATCATTTTCTCAAGTTCTGTGCATCGACCCGAAAATGGATGGGAGAGTTTGCTACGTCAGAACTTTTTTCACAATTATGTTTCCATCTCCCAAAACCCTCCTCAAGTGAGCTTAGAAACCTTTTTGCAAAACTGTTTTTTTTTTTTTTTCTGATTAGAGTGTCGTTTCCATAAACCTTTACTAATGCAATACTGCATTGAAAAAAAAACTTTTTTTAATGGTGTGGTGACTGGAGGACCCAAGAGCTGACAAGGCCAGAGTCAGAGATTATGTAATAAACGGCAACAAAAACATAGTCCAAGGTCCAAAATCCAAACCATAAATTGTAGAGAAGTTGATAAGATGTAATCCAGAGACACTGAAAGAACCAGTGAGAAATATAAGCTGAGTAGAGATAGATCCACTATATAGAACCATTAGAAATGTCCATCGGGTCAGAGAGGGACTGGTGAACGCAGCTTGTCATACCAACCGAATGATGTTCAACTTTTATTTAAATGTCATCCAACATAGCTTTTATCAAGTGTGACTTTGATTACATTTCTTGCACTTTAAAATGCACTAATGACATAGGAGAGTCATTGCCACTGTGGCATTATCTCACATTTTCCAACCTTAGTTGACGTGCAGAGACAGTGAAAGCTTGTGAGTTCTGTCATATGCTGCGGCCTGTTAAAACCACCTGCACGCAGTCCTCTTTGAAAACTTGCATCTGGCAAATTGCTGACACAACAGGGAATTAGAGTTGTTATTACGAGTGTTACGACTGACAGGACAATGGCACCGCGGTCTAGCTGCAAGGCAAACCTTCCACACTGAACCCCACGTCCTGAATTCCTATAATTAAGAACAGGTTTCCTCCCACATGTCTGATGTCTGCCGGTGCATCAGAGCTTCCAAGTTCAACCTGAGGTCAGGCCGATCTGCTCGGGTTTCTTGAATGCACTCAAGTGTGAACCCTTGAGCTCCAACCAGTCCTGTGCCATTAGCTACTCGCCATCTGTCCTCACTGTGACGAGCTGTAGATGGACGGGGACATGGAGGTGAATCGTCTTGCATCCTGCTCTCTAGTTCCGCATGCCACGCATTTGCTTCGAGTTTGTATCCACATCCCTGACTGAATTATCTTTTATCAAGCAATGGTGTTTGACCTATGAAGGCACCCTCATTTTCTGAATCCAGTTCAGCATCCGAAGTGGCACAAAAAGTCTCAGCCCTTATCATAGTTTCATTTGTGATGCAATCAGTCCACTGATGCATGCGCTGGTTGTGTGTGATCTGGTATTCCTGACGACTGACTACAGTCATCAAAATGTTTGTTCTCATGCAACATTTTCTTCAAGAAAGACATTCGTCATTTCACAGTGATGCATCTTTGAAGTCTTACAGTGCATTCACACCACTTCTGTTTAGTCCAGAAGTTTAGTTAAACTCTAGTTTGTGTGTTTAGAAAATGGTTCGTTGTGTGGTTGATCTACAAGCCTAGATCTCGGTTTGGTTGAAGTGAACTCTGCTGTGTTTCGAATGCATATTGTAAATGTCAAGTGGACTGGAGACCGCTCCAAAAGCAAGAAGCAGACATTCTGGCAATGCTGGCCATTCTGGGTAAATGCACCCAAAAATAAACATGCAAAGCTGGCGCTAGCACAAGAAATGGCTTGTGATCTTTTGCCAACGACGAAAGAGAAATCCTATATCCACTAAAATATGACATCACTCTATTTCTGTGTCCATTTCGTGACAAAAGAAGTTTCACTCAGTGTCTTCAGAGATTTCTGTGTAGTTTCCTTCAGTGGTTTGTGATACAGCGCCATCAAAGAGGGAAAATAAACATGTTGCCCAAATGACAGCAGTAAAGTGAACTGCAGCTGAAAGTGTAACAAATGTTTCAATTTGGTCCCTAATCGAACCAAATCGATTGTTTTCCCATCTGAGTCCCATCTGGACTTTCAGATGGGAAAACATCCCGGTTCACCTTCATTTTACGTATGAGTGACATATTTTATTGTATTTTAAACTATGACTTCTGCATACATTATCCAGCAAAGACAAAAACACTTTTTTTTTTCAAAATGAGACTTATGACAAACTCTTAAGTGTTTACATAAGATGGAACAATTTCTTTAAATAAATAAAAAGTCAAAACTCATGCGGAATTGTAGGTTTTCAGTATTTTCACCTATTAACTCTAAAGCCTAGGGTAATTATATGAATCACACATCTCAGTGATAAGGGTTAACGTTAAGGGCTGTTTATGGAGGAGAAAGTGAATATGTAACAGAAACAACCTATCAAATCCCTTCAAAGAGTAACTTTGTTAGTGGTGGAATTTAACCAGTCTGTTAAACTAACCCTTGTTTGGAATGTGGGAAATTTCAACGGGTTTTACTTCTCACTTTAGTCCTAAGGCAATGTAGAACACCATGCGGCTTATCTTAAATAAATCACTTTAAAATAATCTGTGATTTGAAAACCTGACTCCACAGATTGCATTTAAATTCACTTCCCTCACCTTGTCAAGCCACTGGACAACCACAATCAGTATTAGATGTGAAATTTAACCTGGGTTATGTAAAAAGGCCCAGCTTTTTATATGATAACAAGACGTCCTAAGTCCACAAATGATTGAAAAACAGCTTTCCTTTTAATGACTCAGACAGGAAGCTAAAGCCTAGCTGAACCAAACGTGAAGCTAGCAGCTAGCTACAGATAACAGCTAGCTGAAAATAACAGTCAGATATAGCTAACAGGAAGCAAAAAAAACAGAAAAAAAAAACAGAGCTGAAGCGTCTTAAAGCACTCAGAGTACATAGAGTTATAAAAATGAACATTTTTATACTAAATATGCTGAAAACAGAAACAAACTTTTCATGTTGTACTGATATAATTGTTCTAACAAGGTTATGGCATTAGTTTGATAGAATGATAAAAATAAAAAAGAAAAAAAAATAGGCAGTTTTTAAATTGATACTTATCAAAACTCGAGGTGCATCAAAAGGCTGGCGGCTAACAGTGTATAAGGTTTGATGAAGTGTAGTTGTAGTCTTTTTTACACATTAAACAGAAATGTCTTCCTCTTGTGGATCCAGAGGCAACATATTGGTCTCTGGCCTCTGAAAGGCTGCGCTCCATCCAGACTAAAATCACTGTGACGAGAGCGGCCGCTAACTCATATTTCCCAAGTTGGAGCTGAGCTGAAAACATGTTGGTGGTGACCGATATGGAACCCATTCTTCCCTTTCCTCCCTCTGTGGTCAAACTGCAGCGGCAGGAAGTTGCCTGAGAGTCGGTGATTGTGGCCCAGGACAAACACAGGTGTTTCCCTGCTCTGCTGTCTGCTCTTCCTGTACAGCTGAGGCCTTGGCTCACCCACTCCAAAATACACAATTGTCTGTACAGTGTATTTATTTCACTGTTAATGACTGACCAGAGCAACATGTTTGTCACATATTTACACCTTGGTTTATTTATAAAAGTCTGGTAGAGCTGCTTTGTTTGTTCACTTCCATATTCTTATGAAAAAATGGCTGGCTCCTTCGTGGTTTTCTTTTTTGATTTTTTTTCTTTTCTGAACTTCAAGAAGCACAAACAAAAACATCTGAATATTTTGAGAGGAATCTCAGAAATGATCTTAAAAAAACATGAACATCTCTGATCTTAAAAAGGGTTTGTTTTTTCTAGAAAATTGCTGGGAATAATCTCAAAATGTTTTTATTTTTTTTTAAATCGACTCCTCCTTTGTTTTCCACCATAGCCCTAATACTCTGTCGCCTATATGACTAATGGTAGACCTGCTGTGTGAGATTAGGTGTGGCTGTTTGCTTCTACCCGCTGCTTCCTTCATTTTGCAGCGGTAGCATTAGTGGGGAATACAAACAGTGGGTGCATTTGTCACGCGAGATGTGTAGAAATGCCAGAGGTGGGTCGAGTTTGTTCCCGCAGGTATTTTCTTCTCCCCGATTTCCTGCGAAGGTTTGTCTAATCATTAACTGGGCTTTAATACGCAATGTGCGAAATTCCAGAGACTTGATTCAGTTGGAGTTTACACAGCACTCTGGTTATGTTTTCATGTTGTGCTGCAACCAAAACACTGTGGTATCAAGTTTAAAACTTGCTAAATGGGAAATAACTTGTTGGCTCCATTCTGGAAGGACGATTTTATCTCTGTTGAGATATGACAATCTCCAACATCTTTATTTTCTCCTGCTGTTCAGTGGGTGGCAAAAGTTGAGATGAAGCAGATACTGTCCATCATCAGATTATTCGTAACTATGGCGACCAACAGGTGCAAACACACAACAAGCCTCAAAATGTGATGCAAACCCATGACTGATGGAAACTCCAAAACATGAAAAGCAAATGCAACAGGAAACTGTGGCAATGACAGAAAAAAGAAGCAAAAGGAAAAATCTGAAGCTAAACAGCAAAAGCGACAGCAAGTATGAGACACTGCAAACTCGCACTGTGAAACGGAAGTGCTCCAGCCCACTAGGGGGAGTCGATCACCAAATGACATGGGATCAGACCCGTCGTGATTTATACGGGATGTCCAGAAGAAAGAAAACCGCTCTACACTTCTTTGGCAAACTCTTTCGCAGTATTATACAACAGCAACATATTTAGGAATGTAAATATGCTGATACTCTAGACAGCCCCTAGTAGTCTGCAGGACTTCCATTTTGGGGAGTGACTTTGCAGCATTTTATACTTCTTGTTTTTTCTATTTGTTACATTTTTTTTCTTACTTTTACTTTTTCTAACTTACTTCCATTTCATGAGCAGTTCTAGCTGCAGTTGTTTTGTTGTTTGTAGGGTTTCCGCTTATGTTTTCACATTAGTTCTTTATGAAAGGACTTTTGTGATGTGCAAAAGTCAGGAGACATTCCCCACAAACTAGCAGTGTGCTTTTAGCGACAGCAGATTCTAGGTGTTGACACTGGGGGTGAATATAAATGTGTTTGTCACTGTTCAGATCTAACATCAGTTGAGGTTTGCGTATGGAAAGAGGAGAGTGCCAAATAAAAGAAATCATTCTTAAAATGCGGATGGGATGTGTGAAGTGGACTTTTTCAATTAATTCACGATGTGCTGCAGCACAGGAACATGAAATAATTTAACTCGTGAAATAATTATATTCATATTTTAAAATGAAATAAGAAACATTTTCTTGAACCACTTATGATTTCACATTTAATCAGTTATCTCTGTATTTATTGCATTATTTATTTTTAATACATTAATGACACAGTTAATTATTTCTTAACATATTTATTGTAATCTGACACTTTTCACTCTCCATATTTGTGCTAGTAAAGACACAAAATTAAAAAAAAAAAAGATGAAGAGGTTTGAAAATACTTACAAAACCTTGGAAATTATGTAGTATTCCGATATATAGTATTTAGTGTTTGCAATGGAAAGGTACCTTGAAGGTAGCTTGATAGTCAAGCTGAACCCTCTTCAGTTTCTTTTTTTTTTTTTTTTACTATTTTTCATTTTAAAAGCAAAACAGACACGGTCATTGGGCAAAATATATCAAAGCAAAAACACCAAACCCAGCAGATGATAAGTTGATGTCATTCAGTTTTACTAGTTGAAACAAAGTGTGTGATCCTTTTCCAAGTCAAACTTAACATTAGACGGCACATTAATTTGATTTACTGATGCTAAGAGGCTCTTGAATTGACATCGACCAGGTTGCCAAAGTATAACAATATTTCTTCAAACCACAAAATTAGCCCTAGGTTCAGGGCCACAGTGGGAGTTCATGTTTTCGTCTTTCAGTGACATTATGCAAATGATCTTTCTGTCGGTTAGGTTGGGGCTGTAGCTGTAGGAGAATTATGAGTCATTTTGCTTTTGTTTTCATAGGCCTTTGCTCAAAATGTAACTCAGAGAAACAGGAACTTGGCAGACAATAACAGACTTCCAATAAATCACATCATCTTCAAAAAAAAATAAAAATATCCAAACCTGTCATCATCCGAACAAACCGATAACTTTATGCGTCCCTCTTTATCTTCAAATCAGATTGAAATGTTTGGCTACGTTATCTACTGTGGCTGCCTGCGTGTCCTTTAATGAGTGGATATTAGGGCTGGCATATTACCGGTGCTCCATTAGGCCGGTAAAAGATGGACATCATCAGCCCATCAGTGGTCAATTTTTGAACAAGTTTTATGATGCAGACAAAACCCTAATGAGGGCCTTGGGGTTAAATAGCTCAGAACCAAATGATCATCTCTGATGAGTAAGATGATGAGTAACAGCCTAATAGAATCAAGCAAGGGAGCACAAAATGACTGAATCCAGTTTTATGCTCACTGGCCTAATGGAAAAGCATCAATGTAGCATCGAGTCATGAAAAGAGGTGGAATGGTGTTATATTTAAGTTTCACTCAAGGCTATATTGTTGTAACCACTGCTTTAAGAGGCTCTGGCAAGCATTTGGTTGTCATGTTATCCAGTGTGGTCTTGCCGTCAAATGTTGCCTTTTTCTATAAGCTGTGTGCGTAATGATGCATCCAGTTTGCAACAAGAACACAAAATAATGGGTAAGAACATTTGGGGAAAACTAAAGTTATGTCGATGTTGAATTTTCCTCTGTTCATTGCATTGGAGGCTCCAGCAGTGACTGGCTGTGTTTCCATTCACCAGATAACTGCACAATTTGACATTTCAAAATTACATTTGCTTAATGGAAACATGCTAATCGCAAGAAAACTCTTAATTTTGATGAAAAGTTTTGGCGCTAGGATGAGATGGTTTATTTTGGAAAACTCCAATCACACAAGGGATGATGGCGTCCATTGACATTGTGTGAACCAGCTTATTCACATGTGATTTTAATTGTGTTTTTTATTTAATGCAAACATGGTAATTTGCTTTACATCAGTGGGATATTGACAAAGTTTTGGAAGTGGAAAGTCGGTTAGTGGTAAAGATAGGGTGGACATTGAACGGGTCACCGGTCACTCGGACTTAGCAAAAACTACAGTAGGTGAAAGTGGATGCTTTCCAAACATGCCATTCCAAAGCCACAATCGTGAACATTGTTTTCTCTCTCTCTTTCACCCAGGACTAAACATACTGATCCTGTTGTCGGGAAGGAGATTCAAGTTACCGTCTGCAATGAGGAGAAGGTTGTCTGCGGAGTCACAAAGCACACAACATGCACAGATATGATTCAGGCATTACTGGAGGACCATAAGTATCTTCCGGAGAGCAAAAGGCTTCTGGACGGGGAGCCCAAAGACTTCTGTCTCGTGGAGCGCTGGAGAGGGTTCGAACGGGCCTTGCCACCTCTCACCAGAATCCTGAGACTTTGGTACGCTTGGGGCGATGAGAAACCCTTCATCGAGTTCGTTTTGGTGAAAACAAGCGATTTCGTTCCGCAGACAGTGAAGAAGGGTGCGAAGTCCAAGGGAGCCAGGCCAAAGCGATGGGAGTTCAGTCGGGCTCAGCATGCCCAATCTCTGCCGGCTGACAAGCAAAAGCGCATGGTGAGGAAGGCTTTCCGGAAGCTTGAGCAACTTCACAACGAAAACAGGAACTCCTCGGGAACAGAGGAGGTGGAACGGATGGTGCAGCTCATCCTCAACCAGGACCACACCATCAGAGAGCAGATCCAGCGCATGAGGGAGGTGGACTCGGAGATCGAGTGTTTCCAGAACCGACCGCGAGACGACTCAGAGAGTCTCTCGGACCAGGCCTGCGGCTTGAGTTTGGCAGCAAACAGCGAGGAGCAGCTGGAGAAGTACTTTTACGCCTGCGATGGCATCGAGCAGCTGGAAACGCAGGTCCAGCAGCACGAGGACTTCATCCTCCAGCTGTCCCGGGAGATCGACGCCGAGTTGAGGAAGCTTGGCCTCCCTCCGGTTCCGGAAGAGGAAGGCGAGCAGAACGGGGCGGCCGCCGCTGCACCCCTTTCTGAAACCAATGAATCCTTCTACAAAGCAGAAGTCGAGAGACTTCAGGATGAACTGAAGCGCAGCCTTTTCAGCGGAGTGAATCTGCAGAACCAAGTTGCGGAAATGGACAAGCAGCTCATGTACATGGACGGTTCACTCATGGCCAAGGACCAGGAATGTTGGCAGCTAGCTGCCCAGCTTAACTCCCTACAAATCATGGACAGCATGGAGGAATCGAAGCCCAGCCTCGTCCTCCTCAAACACGAGCCTCAGGACAGCCTGACCCGAACGGTAAAACTCAAACCCAGCCAGTCGCCGGCGGACGCCACAGACACGGATTCTGACACGGGGATTAGCTCCACCCACAGCCAGGACTCACTGTCGCCGTGTTTGGACTTCCCTCCCCCACTTGATACAGATGTTTAGAGACGCTACGTAACACACCAGACGCAGGTTTTGCTTCTCACATGTCATCTGTAGGGTTGAGCCTTCAAGCTATGTACATTAACTTTAAGCAAAAAAGAAAAACTGGCTTCTTGCTTTTCTAGAGAGATATATTTATTGTTTGTTTTTTTGCTGTACAAACACTGGGTATAAAAAAAATGAAAACTTTCCTGTTTCAATGTCAGATTTTTTTGTGAAATAAATCACTTTTTCCAACTTCAATGTGATCTTTTGTCATATTTAACAAAGTAAATTAGCAAAAACATCCAAATTGTTGCTGTGTAAACCTGTTAAAGGACAATTTTACTGCAAAAATCAACTTTATATCATGTCATAATTCTACTCCTTCATCAAAAACTTCATTGGAGTGTTGCCTTGATTCTTTTAATCATGTAAGAGAAATCTTTTAGTCTCCATGGCAACCATTCAGCTGTGCAAAACGCTTACTTCTCAGTCAAACGCTATTAAAACTTTTGCATTTTGAAGTGGTCTAATAGTGTCCAAACCTTCCGAACCTTCTGCCACATGAGCCACAATCATCAAAGTATAGAAGAAGTAGAAACAGTTTGTTGATGAAGCAAATGGTACTTATTATGGAAAAATCATTGCAGATTTAAAACATACAGTAAAAAGGAATTTTACGTTTTCTTTGCCAAAAGAAAGAAAAGCTCATTTTTCCAAATTTTTATGGTGCTGGAAGTTGTTGGATATTTGTGGTTCCAGTTACTAGGCACACTAAAAACAAAGCAAAAAGTAGATTTTTAAGATGTGACGCTTCCCGTTTTTTAATCCAGAGTCGCGTGTGAAGACCTGGCATGTTGGTACCATTCGGTCTATTGTGCTGCAAAGCCGGGCTGGAGCTTCTTTATTTGATTTGTTAGTTTTCCAGCTGACTTGCACAGATAAAAACTGGAAAAACATTTGAATTGACTCATCAAAGTCTCATCAAACAATCCTGGCATCTTAACAGAAGAGCCACTTTTACATCCACTGACTATGATTGTGACTTTTTCATCTCACGTTTATTCAATTTCCGCTTTTCTTCAAACACACAAACACTTCAGGTGTAAAAAGGTAATTAATTCATGCAAGACAGAACTGGCTGCAGGCGAGAAGGCCGACCACGACGGCCACATGCTAGCTTCCTGCACAACCTCTTAGTTCTGTGCTACAGGTGGGCTATCCACATTGTAGCTAAAAATAAATGAACCAAATTGCTTGAGATCACATTTCTTCTTATTCGTGACGTTTTCGTCCGTGATATTGCCTGCTGGGAATAAGAAAATAAGTTGTCATGTTTTTCTCCCACAAATTTCCAGTTAAACTCGTTTACTAATTCTTTTGTTTTTGTTTTTTTTAACATCCTCATTGCTTGGAACGGCTTTATGTTGCTGCTTCTGCTTTATGAACCATCAATCTCAACAGCTAGTCAATAAAACCACCACTGCTGTTTGAACAATGCCTCGCTAAAGTATTCATGTTGAATTTTTTATTTATTTATTTTTTTTGTCTCTTTCCAACCACAAATCTCAATATTTTTTTTATTGGTTTATTTTTTGAGACAACAACAAGAAGTGGGGGATACTTTTGAAATAAACTGCAGAGATCCACATTCGAGTTAAGGCAAGACAGATATTTAGTTATATCTAAACTTGCCCTTGTGCAAAGAAAAGCAAAGATGATGGATGCAGCAACACACAAAGCAACTCAAGAAGAAGAAGAAGAAACATGATGTGGGACCAAAGGATTTAAGACAGGAGCAGAGTCAAATGTAAATCCAGATGGCAATCTGGATTTTTACATGAAAAGACATTTAAAAAATAAATATTTGTGAATGCTCCCTGTCCGACCTGTGACAGTGTGTCGGGGTCGTCGTAGGTTCTTTTTTTAAATGGCTTAAAAAAAATCTGAGTTTAATCTTTTTCAGAAAAAAAGCCGTCTTTCCACCACTTCCTGTTCTCTTTTTTGTTGTTTTCGCCAGAAGTAACATCTGACTGTTGATCACGTGGCTAATGTGAAACAAACAAAGTGTTTCTATTGAACTTTTTGTAAACACATCTATTCTGATACGGCTGAAAAACCACCTCATTTTGCACAAAAGCTTTTCATTGAAAAACATGTTTGTTTTTTTGTTTGATTGTTTGTTTATGCAAATTGCCGGGCTTCCACTAATCAAATTTTATTTCATCGCTTCAACTTGTGGAATTGTGTGGTTATTGGAAGCGCAGCTGTTCATGTCTGGACCCTCTTAATGTTCTGGGTTTTAAAAAGTTTGACTTCCAACAATGACCAAAGAAAAACATCTCACAGTAGCAGCATTTATTATTTTTAAGAGATTCCCCCCCCATCACAGTTAGTGAGGGGGAACACGGTGTTCTCCCGTTAGGGTTCTCAGGGTGGTTGCTAAGCTGCCTGGATTTTTATTGGCCAGATGATGCCTCATATTGAAACAAGAGCTAAGTCTTTGGACTTAGATTGAAAAAAAAAAAAATTTAAAAAAATCTGTCCTCATGACAAGATTGTAAATAATCAAAACTCCCCAAAACCCTGAAAAGAGAACAAAGCCCATTTTTACTTCCCTAACAGAAAAAAATGGCTCCTGCAGGCCGGTATGACGTCGTTCTGGCATCTGCAGATGAGAGCACCGCGAGCAGGACGAGACCCGCTGCCAAACTGCCTCCGATTTAGGTGACGCTAAACGCTAAAGCCCTGCTAAAGCTTGAAATGGACGGATTCCGCGGGCTGAGTCAGTGGTGAGAAATGGCCCGGCTCCCTGAGAGCTTCGCTTTCAGCCGCCACAGCATATAATCAAATGAAACGGTCGCCAGGGAAGCAGGGAAAACAGCAAAGCAATCTCTTCAAGCGAAGGTACTGCTGACAGACCAACACTTTGTGTGCTCAGGGCCGAGCGGAGGAGCCGGGGGATATCTGTTTCACGGAGTAATTGCTCTCCCCTTTCTCCTTCTCAAGCTACTAAGTAAGCAGGCATGAAAAGCCGGGGAGCTCACAATGTGGACGGTTTAACAGCAGAGCCTCACACCTGTTGACGGAGAGGTGGCTTTCGGCTGTCTTGCTCTTATGATCCATCTCACTGACAGCAATTTGGGGAAAAAAAAATAAAAATCTTAGAGTTTGTATTATAATGTTAATGAGATTTGCACTGAGCGGGTGAAAGGAAGAGCCTGAATATTTTATTCTCCCAGGAGCCAATCAGACACAGGAGCCTCCGGTTGGGTTTAAGGTTTCAGGTTGCCACTGAGCTGCTCTCACGCTGCGTCTTATCTTGACTCAGATGCTGATGAATCTAAGAATATATTCCATTGATATAAATAAGGAGTGTCCGGATGGCGGCACGGGGGACGAATACAGCCCTAGGAATGATTTTGTGTGCCCCTGCACATTTAAAAGGGCAGTATTATATGTTTTACAGACACATTGGTCCATTTTATAGCACAATCAAGTAACTATGTTAACTTCAGTTGTCATAGAAATCCTACATCAAATATGGCTTAAAAGCAATTTCACTTTGTAATTCAACTCCTTGAAATTAGGTCTCCGGTTCTTTAAGGAACTCCTGCTCCTTCTGAAACTCCACCAAGTCATCACAACATGGCTCCTCTATTAACCCTTTAACTATGTTTTTACCAGCGTTTCACTGAGAAGTAGCTCCTATAATGAGCTCAGCAGGTGAACAGTTCCACCAGGTGTTTGCTAATTGCTGCTGGCTAGTCTGAAGGAGTTGAGGGGAGTCATGCAAGCTGTATGAAGCTTGAAAACTGCAGCTCAGAGGAAGAGCTGAATGGTTGCCATGGGTTACCCATGCAGGGTCACCATAGAAACCACCAAGAAAACCATGTGACACCCATGTTGTAGCTCACATTCACCCCATCTAAGTATGTTGGCTGGGAAATGACTGGCAACAGCTCCACCAAAAAATATGCAAACATTTCCCACATAAAGAACAGAACATTCAGTACCTTACAGTTTTATGTTTTCAGTCTTGATGTTTATTTTGGGATTATTAATAAGTGATCATCTGGACACAGTGGTGGTTGATTAGCAAATTTAAAAACCTGCTCCACTGATGTTCTGTCAGACAGTTGTTTTGTACAGGTCACCTCATTTTTTTAACTGAGCCAAAACACACAGAGTTCTGCAGAGCATGTACATGTTACGTTTGTCATAGTCAAGCTAGCACAACTGACCTACTTCTCTCTCCCTCTCTATTTTTTTTCTCAAAACTTTTTCCTGACCTGTTACCTAGTTGTCATAGTGTTGATAATCAGTAGCAAATCACTTTGTTCTTTTTCTGTGATATATCTCTTTACATTTAATATTTAGCGCGTTATGGTGACATCTTGACGGCTAAAGCCAATCGTAGCCATTGTCTGCAAGCAGTTTATCCAGCAGGGAGCTGCGGGGGGCACAATCTTACATGTGTGACATCACGTTGAAAAATCTTTGAAAAATTGCCGTGTTTATTTATATATGTATATTTGTCAAAAAGTTCGATCCAGTCATCCATCCCCCTACCCATCCTTCACTTTTTTCACTGTAGAAGTGTCTGTATAAAATTCACAGTGAACTTTGTATTTATACTTTCAAATGGGCTACAAGAAAAACTAAAAGAAAAATGTAAATCTAGAAAAATATAAACCTTTGACATGGAAAATGTGTGAGAACCCTGAGGCGATAACCTGCAGCTACTTGGAGCTGCAGCGGTGCAGAGAGGCAGTGGCTGCTTACTGCCAAGTCTCAACTGTCACTTCTTCCCCCGTTTCTTTAGAACCACTGAAGCAACTCCCAAAACCTGCGTTGCATAATTCTCCCAAGGAGCCAGTCCTCAGTAACTCGCTGGCTGTTTGTGTTGCTGCTTCGGCAGAAAAGGGACAAAAGTGAAAGGGAAAAAAAAAACAAAAAAAACACCTGCTGCGATCCCTTAGGGTGTGTTGGAAAAGTCACAGCCAGGCCTTGAGGACAAAACCTGCTCCGGCTCAGCTCTGCATTCAGACATGTCGAGGCACCGTTTGCTCTCAGATGGCAGTAAAAAGCAAAATGAACCACTTCGCACTCTGGGTTTTTACAGCATCAAGAAAATCACCTCATTCTTTTCTCATGCCACCTGTCGCAGAGAAAGCTACACGGCAACAAGGTCAACAAAGCAAACGGTTTCCATTCCTAGTCCTTGGCAGGATGTAGAGGCCTGCAGACTAAACACGACCACAAATCCTACCCCACTGCAAAACAACCTGTTGGAATCTAACTATGCATGACGTACTTTCATCAATATTTTTCAGTAGAGATAGTCTAAGTTTCAAAGCTAAAGGACCTTTATATAAAATAGTTTAATTCCACCAGTATGAAAACTTTCTACAGGATTTCCTGATTTAACTTGAACTCATCAGTTTTACCTGAAAAGAAAAACAAGGTTTAGAATCTGCTAAGTCCATGAACATGTTTTTGTGCATATTTTTATTAAATTTTTTTTTTTCATACTGTGGGATTTGTTAACACAAGTTGAGCAGGTTGTGTTTTGGAGGTGAATTTTAATTTCCTGTTAGTCTTTCATGCCTTTTAGATAAAGTAGAGTGATCGGTTCCCCTTAAGCATTTTTTTTCTGGCACTGATTCTTGTTCTTTGAGTAAACCTTAACATTAACACTTCTCCTAGTTTCGTGTTTACATCACTTGGCATTCGAACTCTATCAAAATGTTTTGTTTTATTTTCTAGTTGCTGAAGATATTTGTGCATGTCTATAAATTCGCCATTTAACCATATTAAATAGAATTACTTTTGCTACCACTTCCTGTCTCTCCCAGACAGAGATAATACTGGCATCTATAAAAACCTATTGAAAAACAATGTGCCTCTTTAATATTTATGAAAACTATACAAAGAGCATTTTTATGCCCAAAGGACACTAGTGGAACACAAAACATAGAAACTTTGAGAATGTTTTTGTAACAAAGAAACAAAAGCCATCTTGGGACCCTAAACAGATTTTTATTTGGGGACCCCACACCAGCATGTCGACATCAGAGGCTTCATCATATATACTGAGTTAATCCATTTTAAATTTTCTCAATTAAAAATTTGCTTTTAGTTGAGTTAAAGGTTTATTCGCTTCTATAAAATGTTAGGAATTTTACAGGTTTATATTTAGCACTGAATTTATCCAAATGAATTAAACATTCAAAAGTTGATAAAACACTTTTTTTCCCCTCTTTCCTCTGCAGCAGAAGAAGCAACAGAGGCCACAGCTTTTCACTCTGCTGCCGTGTTTAATGCCCCACATTTATTTCTGCTCTGCATCACTGATCAGCAACTCAAAGACTCACCACCTCAAACCCACATCTCAAAAAACAATAATTAGACGCACCAAAATCACAATTAGGCCGATTGGAAGCCACTCCTCCCAGATACAGCAGCAGGGCTGCTCGTAAACTATAATCTGTCATCGTCTGGGCTCAGGAACTGAAGAGATTTTCACCGTCGTACAGAGTTTTTCTTTTTCTTTTTACAAAGCAAACTGTTTTGTTTGCAGAAACAATCACCTAATTACAGAACCCATGACGGCCACGCTCCTTTACTCTAACTTTGTTGTGGCTACGGTGCATTAAATCTGTATTTGTTGACATGAACTTGTAATTAATCCCTTTCAGCAGCATTAGTCCACAGTTTTGGACTACAAGCTTTTAGAAGTTTGTCAACAGTCACAGGGAAATGCTTCGTCTTCCTGTAAGCAAGTCATGAGGCAAACTCATTTACAACATGAAAGCTGCTCATAATCTAAAAACTAACAGTGATTTAATTTAGCTTGATGCTAAACATTTCTATTTTTTAATGATTTTATTTTATTTTTCTTAAATAGTACTATATTTAATTCATATTGAGTGATGATTTTCTTTGTTCTACAATTCTACAAAACTACAAATGCACGATCCACTTTTTCACTTCTGATATCGATATTGATATCTGAGGTTTACGTATCGGCCCATACCAATTCGATACAGAAAAACAGAACGTATTTACCTTTTGTCACATGACAGCCACAAACTCCAGTCTGTTTCACAGAGACATCATTAGATGAACAAGCAAAAAAAATGACAGCATGACTGTGAAGTAAAAGAAAAATAAATCATGGCTGGCAGTGTGTCAAAACTCATTTCCTCTCATGCAGGCTACATAAAATCCAAATGATACACTTTGAGCTGAAGACATGAAAACTGTCAAGAGGTGCGAATACTTTTGAGCAATCACATTTCGAAGTTTAAAAAGCAATTTTGCAGGATGACAGAGCGAGTGGTGAGCAGACTTATTTCCTCCCTTCACACACACACCTACACGCACACACACACCTACACGCACACACACACCTACACGCACACATACACCTACACGCACACACACACCTACACGCACACATACACCTACACGCACACATACACATGCACACTGCCATCGTCACTACAGATGACAGACATTTCGGACGTCAACACCAGGAGTGCTTCTCACGTCTCCATGGAGCAGAGGTTACTTGAGAGTTCAGTCAGCTGCTGCCCCTCCTGCGCGCTAAAACACCGCCAGAATGGCGGGACTGTTTTGTGAAGTGAGCAAACATTTTCTCTCTCTCCTTTCATTCCCACATAACTCGTCTTTCAGGATCAAACTCGGCTCGCTCTTATGCCAACATCCCTGAACGCTCGCTGGCGTTCCCATAACGCACCTCCCGGCAAATGCAGTTTCAGATTCCCCTGAGAAAACAAAAACCAAACAAAAAAAACGTCTGCAGCTCTGCTTGTTGGTGACAACATGGTGAAACCTCTGCTTCTACAAAACTAAACAACAACAAACAAACAAAAAACAAAAACTCTTTTTTAAAATAAGGAGATTGTTCCCATGAACCAGAATTCACTAAAACAACCCGGACACCATCAGGTTGATTTGTATTCGGTGACAGAGCGACGAACCCTAACCGCCTCTGAACTTCACGTTTGCACGAGTCCAGACTTGTTGACGCAGTTCAAGGACCTTCGGGGCTTAATTGCTTCAATCAAAGCGCTTTCTGAGTGGCACTTCGTCCAAGAGGCATGAATCACCTGGTGAAAGGAGCGGAGAGCAATAAACTGTCACCGTGGTGCTGAGAGCAAACTGGCTGAAAGTGTTTTGTTTTTGTTTTTTTCTAAGTGTGTGAATTTGGCGACTGCTGCAGCCTGTGAAATATGATTTAAATCTCATGGCTGCTTATTGCAGGGAACATAACATGTCTACAGTTCAAATTAAGGTCAGGGTGAGCATTACGGTGCTTTTCTTTGTCGCCGCTCACCTCAAACGCGGCCCCAGTAATCCGCCCTCCTCACATAAACATATTATATTTTGGCATGGCTGTTAATTATCCCCCAGCTTTAAAGGAGCTGCTGTCCAGGAGGCAGCTGTTAGCTTTCTACAGGTGCTCTCTGATGCTGCCCAGCTCCGCCTGCTGCTTTCTGCAGCCTTTCATTAGACGCTGGGGTGGAGGCTGCAGAGATCCTTGTTTTGTTTTGGTGGGGGGTTTTTTCTTCTTTTCAGTGCAGGTGGAGTCCCAAGAAATGGACAGAAGTCATTTGCTTCTGATTGCAACGTTAGAGTTTAAGTTGCAGAAACAACCAATCAGAGCCAGCAGAAGTGTCTTAGCGCTGTCAATCATGCTTGTGCTCAATTGCTGGTGTTGCTAGCGATTGAGCACATGTGGTGAACTACAGCTGGTTCACCACAACATACACAACATAGTCTATGCTAGATGCTAAGGCTAGTTAGCATAGCCATCTATGATTTTATATAAACGTTTTTGCTGAACATTAAGTTGTTTCTCCACTATTAGCACACAGAGCAGCATGTACACAAACTTGATTGGCAGCGCTAAGACCCTCCTCCTGGCTCTGATTGGTTGTTTTTGACAGAGAGCGGAGCATTTCTTCAGACAGCAATATTAGTATATTTACATAATATACACATTTCACAAACATTTTGTTTATTGTTGAGCTGGTGAAACAACAGTAACAACAAAAAATCTAAATAAGCTCATTTCCTTTGGTCAACAAAATTTGCCAGTTTTGGATCTCAGGCCAAAAAGTTGGAACACCAAACCATCTCTCAATCACCGCATACATGAGAGTGATTGACAGCGCCTAGGCCCTCCTCCTGGCTCTGATTGGTTCTGTTCAACTACACAAGATTGATGAACCCCCATAAAAAAATTTTTTGTAGATATTCGTATTGATTCTTTTTATACTTTTTCCATTTTATAATTATTGGAGTCTTGCGCCATCAGTTTGTTAAATCATTACGTGAAGCTGATGCAGATTCCACACAGTCTGATGTTTCAAACCTCTATTCCTGTTGATGCCGACTTTCTGCCAAATGAAAACACGATGTTTGAGATTAGAATATCACATCACAGTAATAAAACAAACATTGTAACTAAAGAGAGTTAAATGTAAAGCAGGTTTGCTACCAACTTGAAGGTTATTTTCAAAAGTTGCTTTTAGCCCAACAGACAAGCCTCACTGGAAAGCTTATTCCAAGTTGTTTAATATGACTGTGTGCGATAATATTCAGCAAGATATTACTGCATACAGTCATTTCTGTGTATTACTGTAATATCTGCATAACCTTTGCATGTTTTCCCTGTGGATGTGTGGGTTCTCTCCAGGTACTCCAGCTGCCTCCCACAGAACAAAAAACATGACCGTCAGGTCAGCTGGTCTCTTTAAGTGTGTGTAAATGTGTGTGTCTCTGCATATAGTCATACAGTAAGCACCATATACTTAAATAAGAACATTTGTGTTCTTCCATCTGATCAATATGGAAGAACCAAACGTCCAATGACTTGGACTAGTTGGACTGGTCCAACTAGTCCAAGTAGATGTTTGACTAACAGCTAGTTGGACTTGTTCTGACTTCCTCCCAGTGGTTTTCTGTCTTGTACAGGGCGGGACTAGGTGCATGCTGGCAAGTTAAGTCCTTCTACATCTGAGAGGTCCAAAGTGGGTCCCGGATGCCACAAAATGGCACCCGGGACTTTGGGTGTGTGCACCGAATCACTTTGGACTGATTTTGTGCGGCTCCTGAATGATGGAAATTTGTCTGACAAGCGCAAGTGGTTGATGCAGACGGAGACTTTTTTTTAATTATTCAATTTGGACAAAAGAGGGACCTATCTAATCTTTTTCAGTTTTCTGTTGAGTCCAGAAATAAATGAGCAAAGTTAAATCATGTGAAACACTTTTGAGGTTTTACACCTGCACATTTCTGTCCTGAAAAGAAAGAATCTGACTATTTTCTCTGTTTGACTCAAGTATCGCATGCTGAGCTTATTGTAGTGGAGGAACAAAATCCCCAATAAAACTTTGTGACTGAGTTAAAAAAAATTAAAATCAAAAACTTGGCCCATGAGTAACCCCTGAGTTGATGATGTTAGCCAGAGTTACAAAACGTTTGCACATCCCAATTCTACATCAAGCCTTTCCATCTGTTTCCAAACTGAGTTTTTTTACATTCTGGCTGGAAAAGGAATGTGTTGTCATGAGTGGAGGTATTCACAACACACCATCAGATGACTGGAGGTTTTC
This sequence comes from Poeciliopsis turneri, assembly GCA_922788865.1. Lineage (NCBI taxonomy): Eukaryota > Metazoa > Chordata > Actinopteri > Cyprinodontiformes > Poeciliidae > Poeciliopsis > Poeciliopsis turneri. The sequence goes on along the minus strand of CAKLNU010001107.1, from coordinate 1,772,115 downwards.
ACCACTGACACACTGACACGTCAGTGGTGAAGACTCATTAGAGAAAAGACTTACGAACACCAAGGAACTGACTGAAGTGAACAAACATGGCAGAAGAAAATCACAGAGGACTGAAAACTGAGGGAAGGTGACATGCAGAGAAATGAACACAGATAGAGCTAAAAAAGTTAGATAAGAATCAACTTGGACTATTGACTAATACAGAGCCAAACAAGCGCAGAAGTCTGAACACGGAAAAGAACTAAGAAACTCATTACAAACAATTAACTTCATACTGGACACCGTTAGTGACTGCAGACAAAAAACAAAAGTGACCAATTCAAACTAAACACCCAAACACCCATGAACCTGGACGGAAACTGTTCCTCTGAAGATGGGAGCAACAAGTCCTGGTGAGTGCAAACGACAAAAGGTTTAATCCCTGGAGTAAAATGGCAAACTGCTGAAAAATAGCCTCAAACCAAACCCTCTCTGTGAACTTTGAACTTGACACAGCCAAGTCAGACGAGTGCAGGTGTCCTTGTCGCCCCAACGCCTGAATAAGAGGCCAACACCAGATGACGAGAGCTAGAGCCGTATCTGAAATATTAACGCATCTTGTAACTGTCTTCACCCGTCGCTGTCAGGATGTTTTTTTATGACGTATCATGTGAACCAGCTTATTCTCTTCTTATTTAATGGAAACGCCGCAGTTGTGAAAGTGTTTCTAGACACCAGCGGAATATTAGGAAAGTTTTTGTGCACATTTTCAATGGAAAGGCAGCCGGAGGTCTTGAACAGGATGGGCATCTTATCCCAGAGCCACTCCGGAATCAGGGAACCTCCTGTTCTTTCAGAAAACAGTCCAACATTAGAAAAACAATGCAACGATTCAGACATTGAGGGGTAAATTACACCTTTGGACTTCTGTTAGTGCTAATGTTTTTAAAGTGAAAGCAACACTGAGATTTTAAACTTGCATGAAGAAAATTTAGTCATGAAGAAAAACCAATAATCAGATACCTTGTAAAAAGTAAAGCGGTTTGGATCTTCATAGCTTTGAGCTAAACTGACACATTAACTTCATTGCAGGAATAGTTTATGACTGAATTCGAAATACACACCCTGGAATGTCATCAGGTTGGTTCATGCAGTTGGGCCTGTGCTGACTCCACAATGTATACAATGCATAACAGCCTTCTCGCCTCGCAAACACATAATAATAATACCTCCCTCCAACCATAAACTTCAGTATGTTTATTAGGGCTGTGTGTGTGGTAGTTAAACGCAGAGTAGTGCATAATTATGAATCCATCATGTTTGGCCTCTTCCATCCCCATCAACTCTGACCAGGTTCCTTCAATAGAAAGGATTTCCACAGCATGACTCTGCCACCACTATGTTTCCCTGCTGGGATGAGGTGACCAGGTGTTGAGCGGTTTTAGTTTTCCTGTCATGAGTTCCCAATTTCCTGTGTTTCGTGAGCATTTCTCTGCATGTGCCTTCGAGCCCAGCTGATTTTTGGATCAGTTCAGCCTCATTTCACCTTCAGGGTCACATAAAGACAGTTCCAAAGTGGGCCTTCTGTCACGTCTGAAGAACATTTTCAGGGTTAAATGACTAATGTCCCAGTAAGAGCTGGAGGAACTCATCAAGTCGCATTGATTACTGCAACAGTGTCTTCACATGTCTGCCTAAAACCAGGAAGATAGAGCACATAACTCAATTCTAAAGTCCTTTCACTGAGAGAAGAGACTTTAAAGTACTGTTGGTAGTTTATCAGTCACTGAACAGCTCAGCAGAACAAGATGCTAAAGATCTGCTGTTGCTGTCTCGTCCTTCCAGACTTCTCAGATCTTCTGATTCTGGTTCTGGACTGCTTTGCATCCCCAGAACCAAACATGGAGAAGCAGCATTCAGCTTTTATGCACCACAAATCTGGAATAAACGTCCCAAAAAAAAAAAAAAAAGAAAAAAGAAAACTGCAAAACTGCTGCGACATCGAATTCCTCTGAATCGAGACTAAAACCCACCTGTTTAGAGTTGCTTTGGATTCATCATAATTTGATGTGTTTTGATGATTTTCACAATGTCATGTGACAAAATGTAATGTCGATTGTTATGTTGATGATGTTTTTCTGGTGTTTTTATGATATAAAGCACTCTGAACTAGCATGTTGTTTTCTGTTTTCTAAATGAGCTGGGAGCTAGCGAGGTGGAAGCAAAGAGTCAGAAGTGCATCCATGTTTCAACGTCGTGGCATCTAGTGGCCTGCAATGATGACCACAGTCGATTTTTGGTGTTCTGCTCTAAAACATGGAACTTTTACCCAATGAACAGCCGGATATACAGGCAGTTTTCAGGCAGCGGCCTCATGTAAACCTAGCACGAATACTCTTCTGCGTTTCTTTCACAGGAGGCTTCAAATAATTAGCTTGACACAAGGAGCTTTAAAGTATCAGAATGATGAACACCAATTGGATGTGTTCGCTCTGCTGCGCCTTTGATGGAGATGGAGGGAAACCAGAGGCTCTCCTGTTTCCTGTAGCATGAGGAGGGTAGATGGTAGCACTAATCTAGACACACTTCCCCCTGCAGAGCTGGCACTTTGAAGAGCCCAGTCTGTGAGATTAGGATTTGGGACCTGCTTCCTGGGAGGGGGCTGTTATTGTTGCAAACCCACCCAACCATATGAATAGAGAATGTCGCAGAACATAGCCTACTGTAAAGACTTTTAAAGAGACATCAATGTATTTGGCGTTTTAGAGAGTAAAATTAGATGAATTTAGTTTTGTTCTGAGTCTAAAAAGTTCAGCTTCAATCTAATCTTAGAGATGCTTCAAAACCCCCCAGAGATTGGAGGGTTTGTTGACACGGATAGAAAGCGGGCTGCATGCCTCTGTTCCAGGATGGATGACAGAGCAGGTCTTGACCTGGTGAGATCTTTTTCCAATCGCCGCCGTGTGCTGATGGGCAGTGGCTTCCTGTGGCGTTTCCTGTCAAAACGGGGCTTTCGTGGCAGTAGTTATCTACTCTCTAATGTGAAATGCGTGAGAGGAGCTGGGATGCTGGGCAATATAAACTCCTTTTTGTGGTTTATTGTGGGAAGATTCAATAAACGTGAGCTCGTAGTGAAGCATAGGAGTGGAGCGACGCGTCAGGGTCCTGACGAGGAGACGGGAAGAGGAGAGAGATTTCCATCAAAAATATCTGAAATTTTGAGATGAATCTCAGAAATTTTGTAGAAAAAAAATTAAAGACATTTCTGAAAATAAGGAAATTTTCCAAAGGTGAAAAATTTTTGACATTTGAAACTCAGAAGTTAAGTTTAATCTCAAAGATGAATTTTTGGTTTAGCTGTATTGAGCAAAACTAAGAACCTCCAATGCTTATTGGGAGATTTTTAAATTAAACAATCTTAAAAAAAATAAATGAATAAAAAAAAAAAAAAGGTGTGTAGTTTTACACATTGTGCTAAAAACATTAAGTTTCCATTGACTCCTAAAAATCACAAATATACCAAATGTAATTATTTCTTTCATTTGAAATAATTACACATTTTCTGCTTTTTCTTTTCATTTTCTGAAAAGCTACAAACTCGGCTGTTCAGAGAGCATTTATCTGCTGGAACCGTGAAGAAACAAAATCCAGAGAAAATTAGATTAACGGACACAGAGGTCATGAGAGTCAGTTCAAAGACGTTGTAAAAAACTGATCTTCTGTTTTCTTTATTTTCATCCTTTACCAGTTGCATGTCGCAACGGTTCAAGTCTGTCAGACTGAAACCGAACACCTCCGCAGGGCTTAAATGTAATTCTTCATTCATTTTTACAAATTTCTCTCCAAAAATATTTACAAATCATCATCATTTTCCACCTAAAGAAAAAAAAAATAGGAATCAGTGTCTCAGAATGACTGGATTTTATGATTGCATGGTTTTGCTGCCGTGGAGGGAAAGTTTGATCCACTGGAGCAACAAGGCGAAAGTTTGAGGCAAATGAATGATTCATGTTGGTGTATTACAGAGAGAAGAAGAGAGAAGTAGTAAATTGAATATGAGTGCAGACTGTGTGCGGAGAGAATGGACAGTTAACCTTTAAACTGGTCTTACTGTGGCATTATATAATGCTTTGTATATGCCATGAATCAGATTACTGTTCACATGTTTAGGCCCCCAGTCCACTTCTACAAACAGAGCCATCTTTGTCTGTGCCTGACATCATGGTCTTATTAGGCTCATTTTGGAAATGTCTCAAAGGCAAACAAACAACTCAGAGAACCGCACAAAGCTACAATCACAAGCATTAGAGCAACATTTTTCTGTGATATACAGTATATCATTATGCTAGCTTACCAAAACAAAGCAGTGTCACGTGTCAGGCAAGTCTAGTGCAGTAAACACCATACAGCTCCGGTCAAAGGTCACACAGATTTGAATAGCCCGTTGTGCGGGGCGGGACGCAAATGAGGCAAAAATAAAACAAACATGCTGGATTTCTACATCTGTGGAACTCAGTGAAAATCTGAGATGGAGATTTCCACAAATCGGGGAAGTCTTTTGGATCTGCATACCCCAACATAAACAGTTGCACCACCTCAAATGAAAGGAAGTCATTTGGTTTGTCCATGAACAACCCAGGAACCTCGTTTCTCAGGTCTAATGTGTAGGATGCTTCTACAAAGACCTTGACTTTAAAGATTTCTGGACTTCTTTCCTTAAACATTGTAGAATCCAATGTCATAAATATGTCAGAACTTTGTTTATGGATCCGAAAAGCACAGAATCATGGACTAACTCGCTAAGAGACATTTAAACAAATATTGAAGGGGAAGTGTGATGTGTTTTCCAGAAATGTGGCATTTTATAGCACAATCCAGTAACTATGTTGCCTTCTGTTGTTATATGTTGTTATAGAAATGCTGCATATATAAAATATATTCAGCTTGTTTTTCTTTTTTTTTTTAAACCATAAAAACTTGTTTTTTTTTTTCCAAACTGACTCAAGCCATTATTTTAGGAAGGTGATAATATGACTTAGAAGAAAGTCGACTTTGTAACGTAAGACCTTGAAATTGTAAAGCCTTTAAAAACTCTTCCTGTTCTTCCTGAAACTTCGCCTTTGATAATGGAACAACATTATAACATGATGTAAAGCTAAAAAAAAAAAAGTCACTTTTTCATGATACTGGTCCTTTAATGGTAGTGTGTGTGTCAATATGAAATTGTCCAGAATGTGAGTCTGAGTGAAAATACCCAGGATATTTGAAAGTTAGCTACAAATTATCACTTTGAAAATTTAGTGAAGTTCTTTTGGGTGATCACCAGAACCTATCCAGACAATTATCTTTTGAGGTTGAAAAAAAAAATTCTAAAGCAAATTCTAAAAGTGTTGATCATGTGGTTGTTGACCTGCTGACCTGGACCCCATCCTCTCTGTCTGTGATTCACTCAGGCACTTCATCAATATTTCAGGAGATCCGTTGTTTCATATTCTCCGTTATGGAGGAAATGGAACTTTGGAAAGTCCCACAGCTATGACCACATAGTTCAGCCTGATATTTCCTGCAGTTGACCTGTGAGATTTTTTTGACGCTAAAGACTGGAATGTGCGTTAGCCTGAGATAAAGAGGGAATGAATCACCTTGGAAAGACATACACACTCAGATAACAAAATGTCAGCTCAGCCTATTTGTGGGAGGCTATGTATAAAACAGAAACAAATTGTTCTGACTGGTCAGTTTAGGGACCTTGGAACTAATGTGATGAATGTAATAGTACATGGGTCGGAGCACCTATAGTTATGTGGGGTTAGTTATCTGCTTTCAGTGGTAAATGATTGTTTACAGCGCAGATAATTTCCTGTTGCTTCATAGCATCGAACTGCCGCGTTACATACGTCACAACCAAACGTTAACAACTGGGTCAAATTTAAAACTGCAGAGTCCACCTTTAACTAGCCACGGTTTCTTCTGTACGAAGTAAAGTGTTCAACTAGAGACTGGTTTCTATTAGACAATGTCATGTTTGTTGGCAGGAATTAGTGGAGAGAAAAAGAAAAACACACACACAGTATAGCCACTAGCTGCTTACAAGCTAGGTTAGCATGGTATTTATGCTAACCTAATGACTAATCAGACAGTCACTTTCTGTCTTGTTTCTGGGCTCTTATTGTTTCAAAAGTTTTGAAGAAAACTTTACAGTGAACAGGTGGGGTTACCGCCACACAAATTATTGTGTCTTTAGGCGAAGGATTAACGAAACGACGGAGGAATAATGTATCAGGAAAGGTCAACGAAGGAGGATGGGTAAAGATATGACTGCTAATGGTGTAGCGGACTATAACAGAACTTGTGGCAGAAACGCTGAATGCTAACAGCAGCTTATTATGGCCATAATTATTCCCCCGGTGGACACACACACTGCATGTAGCTGTGTCCAATATACAGGTCTGACCAGCTACAGTTTGTATTCTGTACATACAGTGAGGATGAGCCGCAGACGTCTTCCCACTCCAAGTTTAAGTTAATTTAGTTCTCTAGTACAGAGACGGACGGCAGAATACCAAACACATCAGAGCAGAAACGTCCACACAAACTGGACTCTGAGGAACTTCCATATTCAAAATCTCATTTACAAGAATAAGTGTTAAATTATCTTATGAAAACACACAATTTATTACTGTTGATAAATACCCAACACAAAAAAATGTGCTTGGTAATTATTCATTAGAATTTAAAGTTTAATCTTTGAGCAAGTGTTCCTGCACTGTCAGGCTATTTCCAGGAAACCTTTTTTTAGGTTTAAAAGCAGTTAATAGTTTTCCAAGAGAGGGTGGAAACCTTTTTTCCTATGGGATGTACTTGTGGAAAATCATATATCTACATACACACATATGACAAAAACTGCTAAAACCTCCAATTTTATTACATCTAGATCAATTTGTTGATTTTTTTTGTCATTGTTGACTAAAGATATAAAAACCCCTGGTGGATTTGTCAACTCACTGGATAAAAACGAGTCGCTGTGGAAACTAAAACCATTGAAATCTGATTGTAGTTGCTTTTGATTAGTAGTGTAAATGCAAAACGTATAACATTTTAGCAACAACAACAACAGAAAAAAAAGAATGCTGTGTGAACGTAAAAAAAAAGCCACTTTTCCAAACATCTATTCCGCTGCACAACTTCACTTATAAACATCCAAGATGAAGGTTGTGGCCTGGCATTGTGACCTTAGAGACCAGTTAAAGAAACAGAAATAGAAAGGAGGAAATTACACGATCTTAAAATTCCATTACATTTTCCACTGATACTGAAAAGTGCAGGTCAGTCGACAAAAGACAATCCATGTGGAATGTAGCAGAGCCGTCCGTCCACACGGACACAAACGAAGGCCATCGCCATTGTGTTCAAAACTTTCCTGACCTTTCATGACACTTTTAACGCTCGCCTCCCTGCACTCTGCAGGAACCTGTTCCCATCTTTAAAGTCCACGATGTCTTCTGTGCTTCCATTACCTTGTAAACACCCGGCCCCTGCAGGACAGGTGACGTCATCGCACCCTTTCTCAGCCCCCACTCACCCACCCGTCCATCCGCTCCGTTTAGTCTCCAGTCAGAGCCGCTCGTCGTAATTACCACTTTGCTCAAGTCATTTCACAGCGGAGAGGAACGACCCCTGCAGACAGTAAACAAACAAGCTGATTGCCATCTTCTCTGCCGACGGCAAGAAGCAATTACTTGTTGTTTTTTTTTCCCCCTTTCACACGTATAATTCAAGAGCTTCAAATGCACATAGATTCATCAATAAATGTGTTTATTAAAGTTCCTCTAGTCAAGTCAAGTTTATTTGTAGAAGACATTTCAGCGACAAGGTGGATCAAAGTGCTTTACACCAGAAAAACATCACAGTGTCGCCCAATTATGAAACAAGCAAAACATTTAATTTAGTCAAATACCATCATTGAAATCATCGAAGAAATACACATCAAATATAATGACTCGAGAAATCGAGTCATTCTATTCCTTGAGGAAAATTATCTCCCTCGAAGCTTTGTTAAATGATCTTTCATTGTTATTTTATTATAATTAACATTGATTTATTTTACAGCCCGGTGATTATTTCTGTTGCGTAATGCTCTCACTTCCGCCTCTGAGTTGTTGACGAAAATGTTAGCATCATAACGTACCATTTTCAAGTTAGATGCAAACTTGAGCATGTTCAATGGATTGTATCACCGATTTTTGATAATGTCCAGTTTTTATCATTTTTGGGGGGACGAACAAGAATCCTTAAAATAACTGGCGTGAAGCCTGGGGTACGAACCAGAAAATAAGTTTCATATCATCCCTTTTGGAACAGAAGGTACACAGCTGGTAGATGAGTTCCTCTGAGCGATGAAGGAACCAAATCCAGTTGCCTTCATTTGAAGGAACTCTGTGTTTCTGCTGTTTTGCATTTTTCTAGAAGTTTGATTCAGATTTATGGTGCATGGAAACTAAATTCTGCCCGTATCAGTGATCTGTTAGTATTAATCTACCAGTGATGTGTTTTTCTTAAGCGTGTAAGAAAATTGTTGAAGAACTCCTGGAACGGACGACTGAAGATGAAGACGCAGAGAGAAGGTGGGCCGCGCCGATGGGAACACCTCTGGCCGTCAGCACAAAGCCTCCTGTCAGCAGAACAATGAGAGCATTGAAAACGTACAACAATATGAGCCAGCTGCGTGCTGAAAAACAAAGCTTTGCAGTGAGTAGAAAATCTCCACATGAGCTACTGAAACGTGGTTGTTGCCACAAAAAGATGAGGGAAGAATTAAACCTGGATAGCAATCACCCCGCAAGCGCAAACAACAGAATCTTCTGGCTCAGTTCCTGCCGGATGGCAGATAAAGGCCAAACAGGGACAGAAAGTAACCAATCAAATCACGGCTTGTGCAGTTTTTCCCTAAAACATCGACTGTCTAAAAGCTAAAGGGTTGATATGTTATAATCTTTAGCTTGGCTCTGTTGTTGAATGCTCTGCCACGCATCACCTCTCACTCTCTCATTGTTTCAGCTTCGCTTTCCTTGGCTCCGGCGCCAAAACGTGGTCGCTGCTGCCTTTTGGGATGCGGTGTCAGGGAGCACCTGTTGTTTTACGCACCGACGCGGTAGGTTCGTGACCTCCGCTCCGGCTCTGACGTGGAAGCATCTGGGCGAGGGTGAAAGCGTGGAATGTCTCAACTCCCTGATGCAAACCACCGGGTCCAGACCGCTCTGGTAATCACAGGAAGCTGGTAGCAGGAGCTCTTTGATTCCAACAGGAAACACCCTCCATTGTTTTGTTTTTCTTTATGGCGGTTAACTCCCACTCGCAGGCCGGCCTCACATTAAAAAGCCATTCCACGGAGTTCTTCTGAATTTTAGAGCCCACAACTCAACACACTCCCCCAACCCCACTGTGTAATCTGTTGGGTATTTTTGGACTTATGACACAACTTTGAAACTTTTTTGAACAGTCAGAAACCTCCTGTCATGTAAAATAAATAGATCTGATAGAGAAATTGTCAAAATGATAAGTAGACCTACGGTCAATCAGATTAAAATACAGATATTTAACAAACAGTATCATTGAAATTAGAGACACTGTTAATAATCTGAAGATGGTGAATCAAGGTTCTGGACTTAGACTGGATTTGAACTAAAAGGAGTGTGTATTATGCAGCTCAACATTTTTCTAGCTTTACATCATGCTACATCATCGTGTCAGAGGTTTTTAAAGAGACAGATGCCAATTTTAAGGCTACATTACATCTATAATGCGATATCGAATTTATTTTAGGTCATTTTAGTATCACATAAGCTGAGTTTCCATTTCATTTGATTCCTCGTCATTTGATTGCAACAGAACAGCGCCACCAAGTCAACAGAGACTCGCTTCGTTTGCTTCAACACAAAAACAGCTTTAATTCATCAAATTTTCCTGTCAAAACGCAGGCAAAGATTCCAATGCCACAAAACCTCCTTCACGTCACATTTTTGGAAAACCAGCAGTGAGTGGGCGAGTTTTCTTCACAAAAATAAAAGAAATGCAAATCCACAGCCACCTCCAGATGACTGGAGACATAATCATATAATTTTTCATATTTTGAGCATATAAGGATCAGTTCCTGGTAGCAGGGAGACACCAAAATCACAGAACATTCAAAATAACTTCAATTCTTTTTCTTCCTCATTCTGATGCTCAGTTTGAACTTCAGCAAGTTGTTCTCACTACATCTAGATGCTTCATCACATTCAGCATTTGTTTTTTTTTATTATTATTTCTGTTGAACCACAGTTCAAAAACATCTGCTTTTCAGTTTTGAGTTCATTTTTACTTATTCTTACTTTTGTCTGTTTAAAGTAATTTTATTGATCATTGTCACCTTTCATTCATTAGAGGGGAAGCAGCGATTCTCTGTGCACTTGTGACTTTCAGCGCCTTGTGAACAGATATTTCCTAGAGTTTGAAAAGTCAAAAAATTGGTTAGAAAAAAAAAATCTGAAATGTACAGATTAATTTTGTAGGTTTTGCAGAAAAAACCTGAACATTTCTGAGTTTCAAAAGTTGAAAATATTCAAAAAAATCCACATTTTTTAAACCCCGGAAGTTTCAATGTTTTTGTTTTTTTGTTTTTTTCCAAAAGAAAACTAAATGTAAAAGATTTTTGGCAGAAGTGCACTCCTCCTTTTTCTTCTGTCCAGACGTGTATTTATGGAAGTGAAAATGGCTAAGCAATGAAAATATTGGTTTACATTCACTAAAAAAGCTCCGCACAAATTTGATGCGCCGTCTTAGACCAAATATGACAAGAACACCCAAATCTGTTCAAATATTTTTCCTCCAATCAACAGGAAAACATCTGCAGGGTCCTGGAGATGGGATTCAGAAGGTCGTGTGATAGTTTTGTCTCAAGAAGTTTTAGTTCCTAATCTCCTGGAGGCTGCAGAGCGTCTGGTATCTGCTGCAGGAAAACAAGGAATATAAGGGTGAAACAGGAGGTCTTGTTTTGACACCGTGGGATAGCTCACTTTGTTCTCACTTATCTCCCTTCTGAAGCTAACCCCTACATGCTGCTGCCGTGTGATGTCTGGGTGAGAGGTAGCAGACGATGAAAACACTTTGCTCCTTTTAAAAAGATTGAACACGCTTCTAAAAGCTACGCCGCTGAGCTGTTTCAATTACTCTGACAGTCAATCAAAAGTGTCTCCGAAGAACAAGAAATGATTCATACATTCTGAAGTCTAAGGAAGGAGATGAAATCCAGCTTGTGGGAGATTTGTAAAGGCACTATGTAAGTTATTTTATTTTAGTTGATTTATTTCCTTTATTTAACCAGGCAAACCGTTGAGATCTAGATCTCATTTGCAGAAGCTGCAATATAATACAGTTCTGAATGTTTACCAGTCATGTCATTTTATAGCAACAATCAAGTAGCTTCAGTTGTTATACAAATAAAATACATTAAAGGTCACTGAAAAGAAATTTGACATTGTAATTTAACATCTTGAATTTGGGCTTCTGTCTCTTTAAGAAACTCCTGCTTTTTCCGAAGTTCCATTTTCAGTAAGTCATGAGAACATGGCTCCTCTATCAGCCCTTTTTCACCAGTTTCACTGAGATGTAGCTCCTTTACTGAGCTCAGATAATGAGCAGTTCCACCAGGTGTTTGCTAATTGCTACTGGCTAGTCTGAAGGAGCTGGAAGTGCTGCTCTGTGAGGCAAAAGCTCAGAGGAGGAGCTTTGTCCTCAAAGGCGGAGCTAGGTCCGTTGTGCATCTGAATGGTTGCCAAGGGAGATTAAAGGATTTCTCAAACATGCATGAAATGATCAAAGCAACACTCCAGGTATGTTATTGATGAGGGAATAAAATTACAACGTGATGTAAAGCTAAAAAATGTCAATTTTATCCAATAATGCGCCTTTCAAAATCAGAGCATCATTTGAAAGCCTTTGAATGAAAGTCCTGGTTTGTGTTGCTCTGTGAGTTTGTTTCATCTGTCTTCCTCTGAGGAGCATTAGCAGAAAACTAATGACCTGCTTGATCCTAAGGCAAGACCTGTTTATCCACGCAGTTCGTATTTCATACAGTGCTGACATGTTGCTTCAACAGTGAAATTTTACAACCTTGCACATTACGGCTGCAGTCCTCACGTCTGACTGTATATCGCGAAGGTTCTCTCCTCCATCTTCTGGCCTTCGTTGTCTGCCTGGGTGTTTTATTTCGCCCACGTGGTTTTTACTTTCTTTTTCAAGATTGCATTTCAGCCTGAGGCTCTGGAGTGGCCACACATCTTGGGAGAGTTAGAGCGCTTCTCCTTCTAATCCTGTTGAAAGGCAGTAAGAGGTGAGAAACTCTATCACACGTAAAAAGAAAGAAGTGTTGTGTGATTGGTCAGAAGCTTGCTCAGAAATTCCCTCGAATAACAATGCTGATATTTCATTTCGACTTGTCCGCTTCCACCGTCACGTAACATTTGTACGATTCTTCAAAAAATACTTGCAAAGATTGTCAACTGGCTAAAAAACTCATGGCTGGAGTTTGACGTGAAAGCAGTGGTGCATGGAGGAGATCGTCTGCAGAAAGGTGTGGCACGACAACAAGGTGCGCTCCATCCTAACATCGGCTGATACCGATACTGATACCGATACGGATACCGATACCGTGCCAATAATATTGTGCATTCCAGAATTCAATAACCAGTAGGAGAATTTTACTCAAACTTCGAAAGGCGAAACAAAAATCACAAACAAAAATAACTAAACCGCTTTTTGTTTTTCAAAATCTAACATGCTGATGATCAAATGAACTCAGATATTTATTATTGAAAAATCTCCCATGGATGTCTGAGATGTCGTTTAGCAGAATCGATTGATTCTGAATCAATTTCAGCGATTTGTTCCTGAAATGAACTTAAAAGCAGCTGCATTTATGAGTAAAGGAGATAAACATGAAACATATATTTTGTAACATGTAACAGAGTGCACACCTCCAGCCATGTCCAAGAAAAATTGCAGAAACACAGAAATGATAAAAGCCAACAATAGGTAATAGTAAAGCAATCAATAAATCAGTAAGATTAGAGAACTAATAAAGCAGACAAGGTTGGGGTCTCATGTTTACGTTTTGCCCTGGGATAAAAGTCAACTAACTCTGTCTCTGTGAGGACTTCAGTGTGGCTGTTCCAGAAATAGTTGTTGTTTCTCAGACGTTCCTGGAGCTTCCTTATCATCTTCCATAATTAGTTTATTTCCTCGCTGCTGAGGGGAGCGTCCCCATTTCCTGCACCAGCTGCAATGACAGATAATCGTTCCAAATTACTGCAATTGGGAACAATCTCTCAAAAGTTGTACACACCCCTTGCAAAACGACAAGTTTTATGTAAAACAAACAAAAACAAGGAGACAAATCGTTTCAAGACGTAATTTTTGTCTCTTCTATCTTGAAAAAGTTTCCCACCTCTTTCAGATTTACGGACATGAACTGTTCACGGCTCATCTTTTACCGTCTGAGGGATTTGGGTGGGAACTGGATGTTATTTGGAACTTTTCATTACTTCATCCACTCGGTTCCATCTGAAAAAAAAAGTAAACCCAGAGCATTACACGACCGCCACCGTGTTTCATTGTGGGCTTGGGTTTATGGGCTGAAAATTTACGTTTTTTTCCATTCCTGAATGTCGTCTTTGTAAGAGAAATACTCCTCAGCCTGGAGTCATGAAGAACACTGGGGACTTCAGTATTTAGAATGAACTTTTCTGTGGAACCGCAGTTTCTGCAACCCTCAAGTCTTGCAGAAACTACAGATCTTCAGGAGTTGCTCAAGGGTTTCTGACCTCCTGCCGCGTTGGAAACCTTGTGGCAGCTGCTAACAGCTTCCTGTTTCTGTCGCATCCAGGTGGTGAAGCTCTTGAATGTGACAGTGTGAAAAATTCTCTTCAGGGGATTGAACGCTGCGGCTACTGCAGTCGACGAACGTACGATTGGATTTTGTTTTTTTCATCATCTAAACAGCTCTTGCGCGGTTTGTTTGGTGCAAACACCATAATAATAAACCAATAAATACTTTGCAGCAGGGGCGGTTGAATGATTTTATGAAGCAACTTCATGCTGAGCATTTTGACATTATTTAAAATCCAGGCATCTGTGATTTTATTGCAACAATCCATAAAACTCTGGAGACGACTGACTTTCTTCCTCTATATGTGTGTTATGTGTTTGTTCACAGAACGCTGCATCTTTCTGTTAAGTCATGTGTAATGTAAGTAGGGAAATTGCCTAAGTGAGGGTAGCTCTCCACTGCGATGAGTCTGCGCTGCTCAACGATATGAAAGTTTGAAGCGGTGCGCCTTCATAATGCACGACTGGCACAATCAAACCGCAGCCAGGGGCTCATTACTTCTGCTTTATTAGCGACCTGAGAAAGTGCATGCAGTTCTCGTCCAAGTAAATTGATAGTAAGTGGTGGGATTAAGTCAACGCCGTCGTGGCAAATTAGTTTTGGGCCTTTTGCTCAGCCGCCTTCTCCACAGATCAACTTTGAAGAAAGCGGAGTGCGTCGAGCGAGCGCGGCGAGGCAGACGCTCCACACCGGGGCTGCCCTGACAAACAAATCCCAGGAAATTCACATGTGACCACATGTGGCTCCCATTTTCCATTTTGCTCATGTGATCCATGGTTTATTCAACATGGGATGACATACTTTTGACATGTTTACATGTGCACCAGATTTTTTTCCATGGGTGATTATACTGAATACGTAATAAAAATAACATTATTATAACAAATAACATTATGCGTTTAAAGCTCTGCTAAGTCTAAGCTATTATATTATATATATTGGAAAGTATATATCATGTTACATATATTTTGAAATTACACAAAATATGCATCTTGTGTAATTTTGAAAATCTCGCGAGACGTTTCCAAGCTCAACCCCAAACACAAGAACAGGGACGTCAAAGTCAAAAACACCAAGGGCCAAAAAAACTAATTTGCTACAAGCCGAGGGCCGGACCGGTTCTACATTTATTAAATTATGTTGAAATGATTGCACATAGCCTGTTGAACCAAGACCGAACACCGTGTATATTATTTAATAATGAAATGAATAAAGAAATATTTTCTTCTGGATCTGTCAGTAATTTCAAGTGAAACCATTTTTCAACAGGCAAACACATCCATCCATCCATCCATCCATCCATTTTCCGTCACCCTTCTCCCTAATGGGGTCGGGAGTTGCTGGTGCCTATCTCCAGCTGCGTTCCGGGCGAGAGGCGGGGTTCACCCTGGACAGGTCGCCAGTCTGTCGCAGGGCAACACAGAGAGACAAACAGGACAAACAACCATGCACACACACACTCACACCTAGGGAGAATTTGGGAAGACCAATTAACCTGACAGTCATGTTTTTGGACTGTGGGAGGAAGCCGGAGAGAACCCACGCACGCACAGGGAGAACATGCAAACTCCGTGCAGAAAGACCCCGGGCCGGGAATCGAACCCAGGACCTTCTTGCTGCAAGGCAACAGCGCTACCCACTGCACCACTGTGCGGGTACATATAATGGACATACAGTGTCACATGAACATTATATGTCCATGTGACATATGATGTCCATGTGACACTGGACATTATTTGTCCAGTGTCACATTAGGTCAGTGTTTCCTTATTCCAGTCCTCAGGCATCCCCTGCTCTGCATGTTTTAGATGCGTCTCTACTTCAGAACAGCTGATCCAAATGATTGCATGACCTCTTCTGCAGTCATTAAGTACTGCAGAAGCCTGTTAATCACCCACAGATTCAATCCAGGTGTGTGGCAGAAGGAGAAACACCTAAAACATGCAGGGCAGGTGATCCGCCTGAGGAGGGGAATTGAGAAACACTGCATTAGTTCCATCATATCAGGACCAAAGTCTGGTCCTAATATGATGGACTCATTGATAACAATGATCATATAATGTTAGGTTGTATTTCTGCCAATTGTATAGCTGCAGTTCACTAGTAGTCTAATGTATTGAATGTGCTCAGACACATTCAGCACATGTGTCTGAATGTGTCAGACACATGTGCTGTGGTTCTGATTGGTTGTTTCTGGACAGTAGCAGAGCCAGATGCATTTTCACAGATTCTCTGTTTCAGACACTTTTAACAAATATTCATCCATCCATCATCTAACACACTTATCCTTACACACACACATTCACACCTTAAGATAATTTAGAGAGACCAATTAATCAATTAATTAATGCAGAGTTTTAGCCAAACCTGGGTTTGGATAGTTACCTAGGTCAGTACCAGCCGGGTGTTGGTCGGCTTAAAGGGCGAGCCGGGCATAGCTTACCCTTCCTGCCAATGCCAACATGAAGGCCCTCCATGCAACCAGTGGTGGTTGGTTGCATGGGCGTCTGTCTGTCTTCAGGCCTCCATGTTTGTGTGGAGGTCTGGCTTTGAGTGGACTCCTCTCTTTGCAACCTGGATGTGGGTCGGTGCAAAGGCCAAGCCAGACTATGGATGGAGACCCCTGGTTGATTCAAGGTCTGTCTTTCCTCTGTCTGTAGGGAGCCTTGTGTTTGCAAGGGGGCCTCTGGTTGGGTGGAAACTTCAGGATGGTTATTTTCCAGAGCAAGTTTTAACTGCAGCTTCAGGTCTGCAACCTGACCTTGCAAATATTTCACTGTTTCCTCCTGTTCTATGTATTTGGTAGCTTGCTCAGTGTGACATTTGAGCTGCTCCTCATATTTCAGCCTCACTCTATATTCTTCAACCATTACTTCAATGAGACCTTTATTGTGGGAGGCACATGCATGTCTAAATAAAATTACTGCGACGCTATTCATCATCATCTGTTGAAAAAAGCGTGAAAAATTCTGACCCTTTTCTGAGAATTCTAAAAAACTTTTCTCGGTGCTAAAGTCCTGCTAAGGCTAAGCTAGCTAAACGTTAACTGAATGCTGGCTGATTTTACAGTTTGACGGCATTATCTCGTCCAGATGTTAAAAGTTGTTTCTGGTTCTTGACCGTTTCAAACAGAAGTAAATAAATTGTTGTTTTGTGTACATATATACTTGTCTCTGAAGTCTTGATTCATAGCTACAAGTTTACGTTAGTTTGCAGTTATGTCTGAGAAAATGACACGAGATTGTGTAACACATGAGGAATCACATGTGTATCACATATTTCCACATTGATTCACATGTGGAAATGTGTGAAACACATGTGATTTCACCACGAAACATGCCAAAATCACACGATTACATGTGCTTTCACATGTGATTCACATCTTTCACGTGAAAACGTTGTGTGAACCACATGTGTGGTCTTCATGTGATGACATGTGAAAGTCACATGTGATTTCCTGGGATTTTTTCGTAAGGGTTTGACATGGCAGGCTGTACCTGAGCCTAACAGGTTCACAGCTGCGCAGGTCCAGACACACACACACACACACACACACACACACACACACACACAAAAAGTCGTGATAACTGAATCGCCTCTGGGGAATGAATCGTTTTATTAGCAATGCTCGCTAAGAGCCGGTTTCTTCACCTTCGCTTTATGGCAGCTCTCTGCTTTTTAAAGGTTTAGCGTCAACGCTTCATTGTCGTTGTTGTGTCTAATCGATGCGTTGCCTGCAGATCCGCAACCGATCGAGGGCTGGGGGTTGTTTCCTCTCTCGAGTCTGTAATTTGTCGGGGCCTCTTAAAGGGCAGCGCTGCAGCACTCAGCAGAAATGGTCCCATAATGGTACGTTTCCACAGCCTTCATGTCGTTCTGTGCTGTTACCCAAACTTTGTTTTCTGAATAAATGCTTCAACTCCAATTGCTATCCAACAAAAAAAAAAAAAAAAAAAAAAACATAAAAACAGCAATTACCAGCGATTTCCTGGCTCTTGTATTGGCACTAAGAGACAGGCGGGAGCTTTTTACAAACAAACAGTCTCAGCCAACCCTTCCTGCCATCAATAATCAGATTGTTTCTTGTGAGCACAAGAAGAGAAATTATAGCAGGTATTCAGGTATGCATGACTTCACCTTGCTGTTAAAGTTGTCTCCAGGTTTCCTATGCACTAAATCACTCCACATCTTAATAGCAACTGTTTTTTTTCCTACCACATTGTGAAAGCATATTTTAGAACTCAGCTGGGACTGCCAGGCTTTTTTTTTTCTCTGTTTCAATATTTCCTGCTTTGTTTTCACTTTGCACAATGTAAAGAAGAGATTAAACTAATTGTGTATCAGTAATGGAGCTTACTCAGGCTCTCACTGCCACCATATAGCAGCAAACATACTAATTACACCAATGCTGCTTCCTTTAAGAGGGACGGTTACAATGATCTGATGCACTTGATTAATTGATTCCCACCAGGCGTAAGAACCGTCAGAAAAGCGCGGAGTGTAAGAGGACTGCTGGTCAGCAGCAGTGACTTTAGACAGTGAGCTGTTTCCTCTGGATAAATGAGTCTGATTAGAGAGGTTTCAATCCAGTTCATCACACTGAGCATTATTACACAAACAGTAGCTGGTTTTTCATTACGCACAAAACTGTGCAAATTGAAAAGACTCAATTTGCTTCATGGCGAGTTGGAAAAGCGTGTTCTGTAATGACTTATCGGGTGAACAAACGCGTTTCTTATTTAATGGTAACGTTGTAATTGCAATTTTTTGTGTTTTTTTTTTTTCTTTTAAATTAGCTGAATATTGGCAAAGTTTTGCGCGATATTTGTAATGAAACTTCTGCAGAACCTGGCAGCAGCATGGCTGACACAGAGGCTTGGAAACAAAACACACAAAGAAATAAAATACACAAGTGTTGACTCAGGACTACTTGAAAAGTAAAATGTAAAATGTGAAGTGTTAGACGGCAGCAAGGGTTTCTTTACTGACTTCAACTGACAGAGAAAACAGAGGATTAGCTCTGACAAAACACAGTCAGCCCTATTTATCACTGCTAAATAGGGCTGAAACAATTAATTGGATTAATTCATTGACTAGTGAATTAATTGTCGACTAATTAAGTAAGTGGTTAATCGCTAACTGGTCAATGCTCTGCTAAAAGCTAAAAATAGCAAATAATCCCAGATTGGGGAGTAGTAGGAGAATGTATCAGAGTGAGGAAAAGTTTTTCAACCTCATTCCTGGACAAAAGTTTTCTAGTTCTGACAATATTCGAGGAATGAAAGAATGAAGTCGTAGAAACTTGTTTTATATGTCCTTCGCTTTATTCCCAGATGAATAAACGCCATACAGATGAAGTCACCAACTGAGCAGTTGTTTTCCAAAGACTGGACAACAACTTCTGTCTTGTCAGAACTTAGAAGGAGAAAATGTTAAGTGATCCAGGTTTTTATTTCTTTAACACGTGGCTGCAGTTAACGCAGCTAAATGGATTCATCTGAATGTTTGGTTGAATAAAGCTGAGTGTCGTCATCATAACTGTGAATATTTATTGCATCCTGTCTGATGATTTTACCAACAGTGATGGGCCAACCATGGAGCCCTGTGGTACTTCACAAGACACTAAGAGGCTTTATTATGTACATGAACAAACTGGAACTACATCAACTGTACTTATTCTCCTCTATTAATTATGAAACTTGTGCCATTCTAGTTTGGCAAAGAGTCTTTTTATACAACAATGGATTATTTTTTAAGATCAAGTCTTACTCCTCTTGCTGTGTAAGAGACTTATTTTCTCTGTAATTACCAAGTGCTGCACTATAAATTTCGCAGCTCTGAATTAAGCCAGCGAGCCAAACTGCTGTGACTCATATTCATTCAATCTCTGAGTCACTTCTCCACACAGGGGTGTATTTATAGTCATTTAGAGGCAGTTTGTCCAACAGATGACGCCTGGTTAAAACTGACGATTTTACCAGCAATGAGCTTAAACAAAGCAAAAAACTCTACAACAGCTGAAAAACAAAGAGAAAATGGTGATGTTGCAGTTGCTCAGTCAAAAGTAAAAGTCCAGACAAACTGATGAAATGCTGCAGTTTGACGTTAGGAGAAAATGTATGCAAATCTCCAGAAACTGAAACAAAGTTGCAAAGAAGAGCGAGATTTCCACAATAAAGTGAGAAACGGATCATCACAGAGAATTTCCACATCAAATTGCTGCAGATAATTTAGGTTCTACAGGATATTGGTTTTTCATAAACTTTGTAACTGAACTGCGTCAGGAAAACGTCCATGGCAGGTGAGGCTTCAAACCTTGTTAGAATGTATTTACATGGTAATAATATTGAGCTGCAGCAGTTTTTTATACATTCACAAAGATTTTTCTCAGGTAAAACAATCCAACTTCAGACACAGGCTGTTTTCACTACTGATAGGCTCAGTCTGATTGGGAACCAGTATTGCAAACTTTGTTACATTTCCAGCTTCACTTTCACACAGCCTGGTGTAAAACAACCAAACTGTTTGCAAAACCTGTTCACCTCCTCGCCTGTGGTGGTGCTGCACTGAGAACTACTGCAGGAAATGACCTGAAAACCTCTGAAGAAGACATGAGCGCAGCTTCCTTCTTCACAAAATGATTGTCTTTTGTCTTTGGCAAAAGACCACAAGCCATTTCTCAATGGCTGGACTTGTATGTTTGTCTTGGTTGCATTTACCCAGAATGCTTTGCGCTGTTCTCTCTGCTTTTGGAGCGGTCTCCAGGCTGCTTGGCGTTAACGATTCCATTCGAACGGCGCCAGAGTTCACTTCAGGCGAACCAGAGGGTAGGTTTGAAGGAAGACCAGAGTTCAAATCTTTGGTCCAATCAGTTTGGTTACACATTCACACGGACTTTCAAGGCAAAGGGACTGGAGTTTGATTAAAGCAGACTAAACAGGGCTGGTGTGAATGAAGCCTCAGTGTGACTCCACTGAAATTTTGAATCTATCTTTCAGCAGAATCATCTCTTTAACACCTTGGGAAAGTTATTACTTTTTTTAATTGCTGTAAATGATCGTTAGACTCGTGATGTCAATATAAAAATAACGCAAGGTAAATGTATAAGCTTTCAAATTTGTCACGTACTTTTTTCTCGCAGCACAGACGGTGCTAACGAGCAAAGCGGAGCATATTTTTATGGAGCCCAGCTCCAGATTTTGGACATATTGTGCTTTTAATCACTGCAGGTTCCAGCGATTCAGGAAAACAACTGGAACATTGACGTTGCTTCCAAAAGAAATGCTGATCGTCACTTCTTGCAGGTGCATGTCGGTCCTCATGAAGGCTTTGATTACCTCAGAGCAGCAGTGTGTTTCGGACAGATATTAGGTTCATTAAAGCACACAGATGTGCGTTATGCAAAGGGTTTCTGCTAATCCACTTAATTATTTGCTAAAGAGGCCAGGCAGGAGAGGAAACACTTTATGTGATTATTTTGTAATTCTCGGTGTGTGTCACGGACGGAAGGGCGTTAATACAAGGCCTTGCCGCCGTCTCTGCAGGTGCTACCTGTGACATCAGCTGCACCTGTTCACAGATCCTGCTGGGCGGCGTCCACACGAGGACGACGTTTTACATTTTCTGAAGCGATCCTCAGGTTATAGATGCTGTTTGGCAACAATGTTTCTTAAAGTTTTCTTCAAAGAAGGTAAATCTGAGTCACTGGCTTGTTGTTTGCCAGTCTATCCGAGGCTGAGGACCAGCGGGGGTCAGCGGGAGGGAAGCTAACATCTCTGCAGACCAAATCCACATCACTGATGGAAAAACAATCAACAAAGCTGACTGTCAATCTTAAATCTGCCTCGGAAAGTCAGCAGAAACTCAGGTCTACCTTGCAATAGAAGATGGCCCCCCTGTGTCGATATCAATACTGCATTTGCAGAGCATTTCTCAGCTTTTCTGAAAGTTTGTTTCTCACAATATGAGTCCAACCAACAGGGAAGTTGAAATGAAAAATGCTTCTAGCCGACTTGGATTTGACTTCTTTTTTACATGTCTGAATCTGGATTGATGTCAAACATCCAAGGCAACAAAACGCAGCATCAGAGTGAATAATTATTGACAAGCTGCTTTAGCTTTTTTTTTTTTTTTCAGTTTTGCTAACGTATCATCTAAGTAGCCGACTGCTGATGTGCTGAAGAACCACTTAAAATGCCTGTTTTTACAGGTAAATGTCCCACGATAAAACACACTGCCACTTTTATCCCGTGATCCTCATTTCAAACGGCCTTCGCCGTCGGTTGAGGGGAGTTTTGCGGGTTTTCTCGTCTCTGAATTCCTCCGCTGGTGTTTTGTGGATTTGTTTAGGCTGCGCCTTTCGGTCCTTCAAAAGATGCAGCGAAACCACGAGGTCAGCCAGAGGATTCTGGGACCAGAAACCTCCTCGGCACGCCTTCCCCTCTGCCAGCCTCTCTGTGTCTGCCGGCACATTTCTGCGGCTCCTTCTGAACAATTTGCCAGTTTTAGATAAAACAGCTCATAAATCTGCCTCAGACAGAAATGAGGGCGAGCTCGCGGTTGTGCAACGACGTGCATGTTTACACCATGTCGCTCTTTTCCTGTCTGCTTCTGCACAACCGGAGTTGACAAATCACTTTCCACGTCCTCGATACTCTGTGTCGCGTTCTTCTGACTGACGTTGTGAAAATGTCAGAAAATCTAAGAAAGAAAAAAAAAGATCCAAATTAGATGAAACAGGAAATAAACATTACAATTTTTTTCAAATATATCAAGTAAATTTTCTGCGACAGACTGGCGACCTGTCCAGGGTGAACCCCGCCTCTCGCCCGGAACGCAGCTGGAGATAGGCACCAGCAACTCCCGACCCCGTTAGGGAGAAGGGTGACGGAAAATGGATGGATGGATGAAGTAAATTTTCATCAAATATGTTGGTCAATGTTTCAGTTATTATGAAACAAAAACAGCTCTAATGAGGAGGGATTTTAGTCTAGATTTAAGAGCAGCTCAATGCTTTGGCTGTTTGTTTCTAGAGCCTTTCAGATTTGATACAACAGCAGCAGATCTTTAATGTATTGTGGTGCTGAGCAGCTGAGCAATTTATAAACCAACAGTGTTTCAAAGTCTGTTATCTCAGTGGTTGGACTTTATGCTCCTGGTTCTAGTGAGAGCAGCAGCAGCAGCAGCAGCAGCAGCAGCAGCAGCAGCAGCGTTCTGGATCAGCTGATTGTTTTAGGCAGACCTCTGAGGACACTGTTGCAGTAATCAATGCGACTAAAGATAAACGCATGGATGAGTTCCTCCAGATCCTGCTGGGACATCAGTCTTTTAATCCTGCAGAAGTTCTTCAGGTGATAGAAGGCCGACTTTATAACTACCTTTATGTGACTCTGAAGGTTCAGGTTCAGATTTGGGGCCCGTGAAATCAACCTGTGCTGAGTCTAGATGGTTCCTCTTCAGGTCTAAAGATAGCTTCAGTTTTGTTTCTGCTCAGCTGGAGAAAGTTACGGCACCATGGATTGATGAAGTTCATTGATTTGGGTTGAACATGATTCAGTCAGACGGCACATGGTTTCCCATTTGAACCAAGGGTTCATATTTATGATATACAAGTTGTCTGTAAGAAATCTCCCACTACTGAGATAGAAGGGGTGTGTTTGCACTCGGGTCCCCGCAGTGTGCGTGTGTGTGTGTGTGTGTGTGTGTGTGTGTGTGTGTGTGTGTGTGTGTACGCCTCTGTAACAGGGACACTTAATCTACCACCTCACTTGAGATTTCTGGTTCATGCATTGTTAGCCTCAGCATTCCTCACATCACACAGACCTCAGAAGTATTTACCTCTTGATCCCTGCCTGGCTGGATATCACCTCCGCTGGCTGATCCTCCACAGTCATTGGAACATTTCTGTCGACTGCAAGAAAGGGAACATTTCATGGAGAGTGGGCCGTCCCTCGCCCAAACTTTCGACACGTTCGGCACGTCCATCTGCTCTCGTCCTCGTCTGCGGAGCTTTTAGTGGCTTCGGAGAGCGGATTCATTCCCGCCCTGAGGCAAAAAAATGAAAAGAAAGCTCATTCCTTAAACTGAAAAGAAGCAGTGAATGCGGAGGGGTTGGAGCGTTCGAGCCTTCCTGCCCACACAGCCTCCCTGCAGGCGTCCTTTACTGTTAAGTCTGTTTGAGAAAGCTTACATAACCCGAGCCGCGGCCGGCGGACGCCAAGTCCCATCAAAGCTTCTGGGGTGTGAATAAAACTCAGAAAGGAGACGGTGAATGCCTTTGACCTTTAGCGAGGCGAACGGTGAGCTCTCCGGGGCATTAACCTTATCTCGCAGCTGCATAACAGTCAGTTGAATGATGCTCCTTTCCTGTGCTGCGGCTGGAACTTTTGTCGTTTTGTTGCCGTGGCGGCCTGCAGGGTCTGTACGGTGCCGTGAAAGCGGCAGAAGTGTCCAAACTTTGCGTCTCCAGTGCTGACTCTGCTGGTTTTATGAGTCCCCGTTTTTTTATGCTTCGCCTCATCTGTTATGCTGAAGAGGCATCATGAGGGGGATGCTATGGCCACATTGATATTGTTACCCAGTCACTTCACATAACTAGTTATTAAATTACAGATTTTTTTTCAATAAATTTTTTTCGGAAGGGCCTCAAACAGTAAGCCTTAATACATCAAATCAGCTCATGTTTTATGGCTGGTTAATGGGGCAGGACTGTATTTTCCAACTATATGCTGACATTTTATAGCATAACCTGGTTTTACTTCCAACTCCTGCTCTTTCTGAAACTCTGCCTTCAGGAAGTCGTCACAACATGCCTCCTCTGCTCCCTTCAGTGTTTTTACCAGCGTTGCTCTGATAAGTTGCTCCTATAATGAGCTGATGCTCAGTTCCACCAGGTGTTTGCTAATTGCTGCTGGCTAGTCTGAAGGAGCTGAGTAGGGCGAGTCGTGGTGGAGAGAAGATCGGAGCCGAGGCGTTTAGCCCAGCTGAACGGTTGCCACGGGAGATTAAAGGATTTCTGAAACATGAAAGAAACAAAGCAACACGCCAGACGTGTGCATAATGACATGTGAAGCTCCGAAAAGTCAATTTAAATGAACAAAGGGGATTCACACTAAACCCTTTTGGGATTTATTCTGATCCATATAGAGGAATTCAAGGAAACATCATTTAGGCCTGAAAATGTTCCAATGCTCCTTGGATGAAAAACAAAAGCACAGACAAAAGATTGATTTATGTACCTTAAACAATAAAAAAGGCTACAGCATCTGATCTTCTGCTGAAGAACCTTTGCTGAAAACTTGTAGTTTTTCTTTTCTTTTTGCCCTGAAGCCGTCTGCTTGTTACAGATGCTGAGGTGTCAGAAGTTCGCCAACTTTCATTCATGGTAAGGTGGGATCTTTGTTAAGTCTGACAGGTTCATCATAGTCAAACGTAACAAGAGTCCAGTGACTGAGATTCACAGCAGGGCAATCAGAGGTTTGGATTTAGAGAGAAAACACAAATGGAAGGTGACCGGAGCCACATCCAGTGGAGACTGTTGCTGAAAAGCAGCAAGCCAGTAATTTGTTACCTGCAGTAGAAAACTCGTGGAGACTGACTTTAGCTGCTTTGGGTTCTTATTTGCACAGAAGGAGCAGCAGCAGCGGATCTGGAGTCCTGGGTGGGTTGCTGGTTCGAACCCCTGCTCCTTCCATCTCGCTCACTTTGCCGAGATGGAAACAGATACAGATAATCTGTGAAACAACGAGACAGAATCAAGAAAAGAGTCTTAGCGTTGTCAGTCATGCTTGTATACATGCTGCTCAAATCGTCCCCGATACTCTCTGCTACGCTACAGCTAGTTCTCCACACCGGAGCCTGCCGTGAATGCTAAGGCTCGTTAGCAGAGACACCAATGATGAAAGATAAACAATTTCCCTGCCACTGTATGTTTAGTCTCTGCCGTTAGCACATTGAGGGACATATACATGAGCATAATTGACAGCGTTAAGCTCCTCCTCCAAGCCCTGATTGGGTGTTTCAGACCAGAAGCGGTCTACTGGTCAGATGAACTCGATTTTTTTCACAGATTATTCGTCTCGTGTTAAACCGTCAAGACATGGTGACAGTTTTCGGTGTAAGCGGGAGGAACCCAGCCACGCCCTCTGGTAGAAATCCTCCAATCAGAAAAGAGTCTCACAACAAGCCAGTTTTCACATGTGATGAAAAGAAAATAACAATAAACAAGAATAGTGGGTTGTTGCCGTTTAGGTCGCCCTTGTTTCCAAACTGAATCCATTCATCTGATCCGTCTGTTAGGTGAGTCATTTTGTTGAAAGTAATTGGTGATTTGGTGACGATGCATTTAAAATGAAAGTGTTCCTTTTCGATGAGGTGAGCCGGACCTGCAGGGCCGCAGCTGCAGCGCCGCTTCTCCTGAGGGTTCTGCTGGCAAACAGAAACGCTTCATTACGATTCAAGGGCCGACTCAGGAAATGATCCTCATAGCACGGAAACAAAGATGATCAAATCTGTAGGATGCATCATTTTGGAGAAAAGTACGATTGAAATTACATCGGCGTTTCATTTATGGACTGGAAGAAATCAGTATTCACTGATTTCTAAAATCCCTGCTAAAATAATGTAAGAATTGTAACTTTGACTTAGATTTGAGACTTTTAAGATTTTAAGATTTGAGACTTGATTTAGGGAAAAAAACAAAAGCAGTTTTGTGAACATCTCTGCTAACAACTCGGTGAAGTTTTCTGTGCACCAGCTGCGTTTCCATTGACCACATAAATGGGTAATTTGACATTTCAAAAACAAATTTGCTTAATGGAAACATAATTTTAAAAAAAAACATAAAAAAACTCGTTTTTTGATTTTTAAAAAATTGGTCCTAGGATGAGATGCTTTGGTCGTATATAAATCGGTTTATTTCACAAAATTGCAAAGGAAAGACTTTTTTCACATCGCACAAGTCACATGGTCAGCAACCTGACGCTGCAGCTGCCGCAAACGCTGAAGAAGACGATGACAGGAAGTGGTCGGAGAATCATGGCATTTTGGTTGTTCGCATGAACAAACTTATTCTCTTGTGATTTTAATTGCGTTTCTCATTTAATAGAAATGCTGCAATTGCAAAACTGTGTTTTTTGCACAATATTGACAAAGTTTTGCGTATATTTGTAATGGAAATACAGCTGATGTGGAATGTGTCCACTGATGGCTGTTTGAGGACAAGACAGTTGACTTCATCTTTCACAAAATATTCTGCGTTATTGACAGATTGGTCAAATGAAGAGATTTTTTTTTTCTTATCACAGTAGAATAATAATCCATTAAAAATAGGCCACGTTATTTAACTGAAACCATTTCTACCTGTATTTTCTTTGAAGTAAATGAAGTCGTTTTCCCCCTAATTTCGTACGTTTTCCTTGAATAAACATTGAAAAGAAAAAAAAAATCATTCATCGAATCATTGTGCTCATTGTGCTCAAATGTTTCTCCCACTGTGTTCATCTGGGTTGAAGATCCATTATGAAAGTCGGTCACCCAAGAAATGTACATGGATGATTCATCTCAACCTATTTTCCTGTACATCACAGAAACATCCAGCGTTCATTTCATTTCCCTGGATGAACGCTG
The DNA here is from genome assembly GCA_922788865.1 of Poeciliopsis turneri. Lineage (NCBI taxonomy): Eukaryota > Metazoa > Chordata > Actinopteri > Cyprinodontiformes > Poeciliidae > Poeciliopsis > Poeciliopsis turneri. The sequence goes on along the minus strand of CAKLNU010001107.1, from coordinate 1,744,586 downwards.
CGTTTTGCTGGAGAACCGGAGCGCTGTCAAAGTAACTTCATCTAAAAAGTCACGGCATAAATAATCCCTTCAGTTTCCTCGGATCTTGTTTCACATGTGATCAATGTTCACAGGGGAGAAAATAAGTACAGTATTTAACTCACCCCTTAACACCAGTTTAGCCGCTTACAAACAATGGAGAGGTCAAAGGTACAACTTTAACTGTTTGACAGCAGTTTTTTTCCTCTTACTGACTGTAGATCTCATTTTATTCTTCCAAAAAGCAAACAGCAGCGCCAGGCTTTATGTTTCAACCTGCCGCCCACACGCCACTCACACATCAGCATCACCTCACATTCTCCAACATTATAAACTTTCAGAGTTACTGATCAGCATTGTTTGTTTGGCTTTTAGCAAACTGTACATCAGTAAAAAGTGGTCAATTTTCAATCGTTAAACAGGTCAGTTCTGGGGGTAAAATGAAAACGTATGAGTCAGCAATACTCATAAGGGTTTCCATGTCAGTGAAGTTGTTCCATTGCAGCTGATGTGAGTTTAATACGACATGAAAAGACTTCATTGGAGTTTGTGATCCAAAGGTGAAAGCAATGGCAGATGTGTTCATCCAAATAAATAGTCTCAAAGTGTGCTTAGCCACCAGGGGGCAGCAAAAGCACGACGACTTTATTTGAGTTTCCTCTACTGGAGGCAAACTTACATTCATTTAAGGCGGCAGCTGTTTTCTAATTTTATGTTGATGATATGCACATATTCAAGCTATTGAATATGTGTATATTGAATTCAGTTTTTTTTTTTTTTTATTGGAGCATTGGAGCTGATTCTGCTTCAGCTTTGATTTTTATTATTTATTTATTTTATTCATTTTTAATAGACAGTCTGAGATTTTCCTGAAGTTTCCTTTGATACACAGAATAATTCATGTTGAACTCTACCGTGGTGAGCTGACCTGGTCCTGGTCCAACGAGGCATCCCCATAATGACACATCCACTGCCATGCTTTACAGTTGGTCTGAGCGTTCTTTGCTGTGATGTTTCATTTGGATTAAGTCAAACAGATTCTCTTTTGGTGTCCAAATAATTTAGTTTCAGGTTTTTGTGTCCGAGCAACATTATCCTAGAGGTTGTAATCTTTGCTTATTTTCGTCTAGAGTAAAGAAAAAAAATGAAGAACAGAAATGTGGGCTTAATGGACAGTATGTTCAATATCTGCTTAAAGGTTATTTTCCAACAGCCACTTTTAATCTGACAGGTGATTCTCATCAGTTCTGTTTTGTTGGATGAGTCTGCAGTGTTTCTGTCTCCATGTTCACCGAACGAAGAGTCACAGCTCTTTCCACAGTCTGAGCCATCGCTGACACTCTGTCTCTCGTCTGCGTCGTCGTGACGACGCTTTGTCTTTCTCCTCTTATTCTCGGCTCCTCTCTCTGAGAGGTCCAATCAGAACATCAGAGTTCTGTCATCTTCCATGTTCGCTGATGAAAACGCTGAGAGGGACCGGCGCTCAGTCCCACCTGGTGCCCTTTCTATTACCTTCAAGTGGTTTTCAGTGGCACTTAGGGCATGCTTTCAGGGAGACATCAGAGGAGAGGAGAGGAGAGGAGAGGAGAGGAGAGGAGAGGAGAGGAGAGGAGAGGAGAGGAGAGGAGAGGAGAGGAGAGGAGAGGAGAGGAGAGGAGAGGAGAGGAGAGGAGAGGAGAGGAGAGGAGAGGAGAGGAGAGGAGAGGAGAGGAGAGGAGTGGAGAGGAGAGGAGAGGAACGGCAGAAGACTTTCTTTCCAACTCAAGTGCTGTGTGTTTCTTCAGGATTACAAAAGCAGAAGGAAAAGTCAGGTATTGTCACTGTGGAGCTTCCAGAACCGAACCACCCGTTCTGCTGTATTTAAAAAGTCTAAATATTGAGAAATATTTGCTCCTTATAATTAAATTATGTGCCACGGAAATGAACTTATTCTTGTACGTAGCAAGATCATGTCCTTATCAACTCTCTGAGTGTCTTTAATAAGGGATTTGCTGGCTTTCTGATCCTCAAAGTTAGGATTTGCCGCCATCTAGTGGACTCCAGAATAACTCCCCCAGTTTGTCAGCATAAAACCAAATTTTTGACAATTCCTACTACATACATAACGCTGAGATAAATATACTCGTTTATGACAAATGAACAGTTTTATTCCAAAGCAGAGATTTGACTCCCCCCCCCGTCCCCCAGATCCCTCTGAGCCCGGAGTGAGACCGCAGACCCAGCCTGTGCTTCCAGATGTATTTACGACACATGTGACCCACCTGCAGCTGTAAAGCAAACACAGTGGTGTCAGATATACGGGCCACTGCGGACTCGCCGCCGAGCCCTGCTGCAGTTTGGTTTGGCCGGCGCGCAGCAGGAGCCGTCATCATCCTCCAGTCAGCTCTCACGACGCGCAGACGTTCATCTGCCTGGAGGCAACAGGATCACAGCCTCATTATTACTATTAGAAGTGGTAGTATTTTCCAGGTTCTGCTTTCATGAACACATCCTGTGATGTTCTGCCTGTGAAGGGATTGTGACAGAGAACAAGAACTCCTCTGGTGCAGAGCAAAGTGGTTTTCAGACGCATTAAATCAACGGGTCGCTTTGGTTCAGCTTTTTATGGGAGGGATTGTAGCAGATATGAATCAGCCTCACCTCTAAGTAGCTTTGCAAAACTACTTAGGCTTTTCACATCTCTAACATCACAGGTGATTGTTTTTTTGTTGTTGTTGTTTTTTTAACTATTCTTTTACACCGACCAGTTGAATACATAAAAAAAAATTATTCTCAATAATTGAGGAAAAATATGGCTGTTGAACACATTGACTTTGATTAAATATGTACATTTTTATGCAATGTAAATTTGAATTCATTCACTTTTGGGGTTTTTTTTTTTGTTTGTTTTTTTTGGCTACTCCAAAAGGTTAACGTCGGTCTGCATGGATTTATCCAGTGAACCAGTTTGATTGCATGTTTGTCCTGCTGGAACACTGAACCATTGCAAAGGTAGAGTTGAAGAGCTTTGATGTGGTTCAACACCTTCGCTGTGTCATGCTTCACTGCTGGTGCTGCCAACGGTAACCGTGTTTCCATCAACTGTAAAATTACACAAACTCTGCTTAATGCAAACGGGTCAACTTTGAATAAAACAGAAATTCTTCTTTGTTGTTACATTGGCAACTGGCAAAGGAAGCATTACTGTCACCAGCCAGTGCAGAGTCGACCCACTGGTGAAAACGAAACAGCTGCTTCAAACAGAATCACTGCTTGTATTTAAACCCCAGGGGGCGCCACATCATATGGAGATGAGTCTGATAGAATTAGTCAACCGGGTTGTTCAAAAATGAGTTATTTTGTTGTGAAACCGGCTCCAGCTAATGACGCCGTTCTTCTGAAATGTGACCCGCTCTCTTTAGATCCCCGAAGCTGGCTCAGAACGGGCCTCGGGGCCACATGGGGGCCACACGGGAGCCACACGGCAGCCAAGTGTTTCTCAACATCCAGAACAGCGAGAGAGAAGTAGGTGAAGACTCAAGAGGGAAAGAGAGTGACTCAGTCAGATAAATTGACCCGTCAAAGAGAACGGGCAAAGCAATCCCACTTCAGGAGTCCAGAGGCAGTTCTCTGTGCGTCTCCATCAGCCACTCTGATTACAAATCCACTTCAGCTGCAACGGAGGGGAGAGAAGAGACTAAATGAGACACCGGGTGAAAGGATGGATTTTCGATGGATGTCCGTTATAGTTTTCTTGAAAACAGGAACGTTTCTTTTTTTTTCTTTTTTTTCTTTACTTGATGTCAGAGTTTGTTCTATGAGTCAGCAAATAAAACACATTGACGAGCATCAATGTGTTTCATTAGTCCTTTTTAGTGATAGACCAACAAAAAAAAATTGGGGTAATTAAGAAATGTAAGGCGGCTCTCAACAAAGAATGTGGAATGCATATTCAATCGCTGATGCTCCTGGGTGGGTGGAGCTAGCCCCGCCTTCGAGACACAGCTCCTCCTCTGAGCTGCATTTTCCGAGCGTTGGAGCCTCTGCCTCAGAGAGGAGCCAGTTCCTTCAGACTAGCCAGCATCAATTAGCAAACATCCGGTGGAACTGAGCATATGTTGAGCTCATTATAGGAGGCGCTTATCAGTGTAATAGTGGTAATAAATACTTTGTTAAAGGGTTAATAGAGGAGCCATGTTGTGAAGTCTTTCTGAATGTGAAGTTTCAGAAAGAGTCTCTTAAAGAGACAGAGGTCCAATTTCAAGGCGTTAATTTGCAATGTGAGATTACTTTTCAGTCATATTTCATATATTCATCATGTTTATACCTACTTAAAGTAACATTAATTGATTATGCTATAAAATGACTGGAAAATGCAAAATGCTGCCCCTTTAAAAAGGCTGAGAGAAAGTTGGCGCTGGAGTCGAGCTGTGATGTACTGCAGGGAGATGACTTCATGCTTGAGCAACGGTCAGCGAGATTCTTCATTGGTTCCAGTGGAATTGGGCTTCATTCACCAGGGGCCTGTAGGGGCTTGGCCTGCACTTTTCCCACAGTGGCCATGTTAGCATGTGGCCTTTGTGAGCATCGCTACAAACAGAACGTTAAAAAATCTCAGATTCTTTCACGAAAACATCGACTGGCGAAGACGCACACTTCAGTCTCTGGTAACCAGACACCCCCTCTCCTGCCATGACTGACAGCCTGCAGTAGAAGTCCAGATCCAGGCCTGGTTCTTCATAATTGGATTTGTGAGGCATCCTGCCACAGGCCTCTAATAGGCCTCTTGTGAAGCAACGCTCCCCCCCCCTGTACCCCCCCTCAGGCCGGCGGCAGACCACTTCCTCCCCGCACCGGGACCCAGGGACACACTGAAAGGCATTCTTGGCTGCGGGTCCCCTGACTCCTCAGGGCTATTAGGTACTTGTAGATTCTGAAGGGTTGTGACAACAACAGGACACGACCTTAAAGAGAGAACAGAGACAAATGAGGTACAGGGGTTTATCATTTAAAAGACGGGGAAACTTCCCCGGTCCCGTTAGATCTGAATTTATTTAGCCCCTTAAGCTGCTCAGGCTTTCACTTTAAATTTAAGCGCAGGATGAAAAAGAGGGAGTGAAAAGAGCAACAAGCGCTTTGCAATGAAGCATGTTTCACAAACGTTATGTTGAAATGATGTTTGAGGGAAGCAGAGAAAATGAAAACTGGACGGGAATATGATTAGCAGTGAAACAGGCAACTCAGACTTTGTGAAATTAACATTAATTCGTAGTTCAAAGACGGGGAGAGCAGTGGTGCCCCTGAAGGGGGGCAACAGGGGGCCATTGCCACCCCTGGTAAAATGCTGGCCTCTTCACAGGCATGTTCAGTTCATGCAAGGACTTACAGACATGTTGCAGATTGACGTCACACTCCCAAGGTCCTGGCCCGGCTCCCTGCTGGAGGGCAATAAACTGTTTAACGATGATGACTAACATTGGTTTTAGCTGTCAAATTGTCAACATTGGCCACTAAATCTTAAATGTGCGCATGATACATATATAAAAAAAAAATAATGTATGCAGTGCTTTGCTGCTAACGGTCAACACTATAATAATTAGATGAAGAGTTTTAATTAAAAACAACGATAGCAAGGGAGAAGGAAGTAAGTCTGTTGTGCTAGCTTGACTTTGACAACCTCAACATGTAGACGTGCTGCAGAATCTATAATACATTATTCAACTGCATTTATATATCAACATATAGCTACCACTTTCCCTTTTAAATTCTATGGTGTACTTTTTATTAATATTATTATTTATTTTTTACATATAGTGTAGATTTTCCTTTTGGCTTCATCTTTGCTCATAAAAAGAGTGAGGAATCTGTTTGCTTTGGATTTCTTGACATTTGACTTCAGTCATTTTCCAGCCTTTTGGACTCGATCATTTGACTTTTTCATAACTTGCGAAACACTGTAATAACAACAAGCCTACCTTGTTTTCATCATAACTGAAAACAAGGTACAGTTAAGGATGCTTGAAATGAGCAGTTTACATCTCACACCACTAGAGGGCTTTCAATGTGTTTTCAGCTGTTGGGTTATGAAGATGTATATTTTCATTTTCTCTTCCCGCAGCAGGAGACACTGGAGTTTATTTGTGTTTGCATGTTTAAACAACAAAGCAGTTCAAAGTGATTTACAGCATCAACATATCAGACAGCCGCCAATTATGAAGCAAGCAAAAAGCATTATGTTTTAAATGCCATCATCAAAACTGTCAAGCAAATATAAATGAAATACGTTGATCAATGATCCACTTACTGCTAATCAGAGGTAGTCACAAACAGGTGAGGCTTTAGCCGTGAATTAAGGGAACTGTGTTTCAACAAATTTGCAGTTTTCTGGAAGTTTGTTCCAGATTTAAGTCCTTTCCAAGGACCTGTCAAGGTCAATCAGAACCAAAATGGTCCATTTTAGTTCTGATCACCTGACTCTGTCATCAGCTGACAATTGGTACTAAAATCCAAGTTCGTGTTTTTGTTTTTTGTTTTTTAAAGAGTCTGGACTTCAATTGTTCATCTGTAGTTCAAATGTAACAGGACAAAATGCAACCGGGTATCAGTAAATGTAAATTATTTCATACATAGTTTGAAACTTTAATAGATCTTTTTTTCTGTTCTTGGGGACAAATGAACTGCACTTTCAAAGTTTTTTGGGGCATTAATTACCATAAAAACTGGTAATTAATTAAACCGATCAACATATCCATTGATTAGTTTAAAAAAGAAAGAAAAGAAAAGTCAGGGTGTGACTTGGTACAACTCTATTCTGCGTTTGAAGACCAATAAAAAGGCAGTTATGTCAACAAAAAAAACAACAACAAAATTCTGCTGTAATCTCTGGTTCAGATTCACACAGTAATATTCGCTGAAGGAAACATCACACCGACAATAACTTCCTCAGACACATGGTGGGGAACTCTGCAGGTTTTTACATCCTCGACATCAATTTCCCAGTTCTGCGCGCTTCTTTCCCCCGGTAATAGTCCAGTAATAGATGTTCATTTAATAAAAGTGACGCAGAGACAAACGGTGACGGCTGGTGAGGAATGTTTGCCTCCATAGCTGCCGGGTCTCGTTCCAGAGCGGAGGGAGAAGTGACTGATTAGAATAACACCGACGCCGAGCCCAGATCTCCGCCGTGGATCGCACGTGACCGCCGACACCATTTTTCAGCCTCCTGGTCAGCAGGACGTTTGATCTACCGCTGTTTCTTCAATGTGAATGGCCGTGTGTGTGTGTGTGTGTGTGTGTGTGTGTGTGTGTGTGTGTGTGTGTGTGTGTGTGTGTGTGTGTGTGTGTGCGTGTTCACTCACTCCCCCGCTGAGGTTGTGTGGGAAGCAGGGAGGCAAAGGAGGGAATCTCTTGTATTAATGGTCGCGGTTAACCTGGAGGGTCAAACCCATTGGAGCTGTTGATGGATCTGGTCTGCAGGAGCTCACACTCTTTCCCTTTCTCTTATACACACACACACACACACACACACACACACATTGCAGACCTGGCTGTACAATCACCAGTCAGACTGCGATGATCCCGGCCGGGCAGAGATAAAGGATGGTCCAGAGCAGCGGGGGGGAGAAGACGTGATGCATGGAGGAGAAGATCAGGCTGGACCTTAAAGTTCCAGCTGTTTGTCAGAGATTGAATAGATCTGAAGAAGTGAGAAAGCTGGACCGTCTCCCTGTCTGAGGTGACAGTTAGGGGAAGAAAAACATAAATAAATGGAGCACATGTCATGGTATTTTAGTGGCAACCAGGTGATTCCCAAAGAGCTAAAAAGGTTTCATCAGGTAAATCATTCATCCACGCTGGTATATCGGCAGGAAAGGAAAACTCTGAGGGCCCCGTCTGTCCAGGGGCCAAAAGTTACATTTGTTCTTTTTGAAGTCTTGCAGGTATAAATATAACTTCTTAAAATCAAAGATTCTACAGTAGCCTAGTTCCACAGAAAATGATATTAAATGCTACAATTAAAAATAATAATATCACCTCCACTGGTTCAGGGTCCATCCCCTCACGCCTCCAGCTGATCAGATCAGAGTATTTTCAGCGTTTCAGTATTTATAATTTATGCTTTGGTGAACAAAATGTTTCTCTAAAGTGAAAAATAAAAAGTATTTAGTGTAAGCATAAGGAAATTGCTGATGTGGTGGGGCAGGCACCAATTAAAATCTCGCAGAGCGTACCAAAGTTGCAAGGACCGGTACTGTCACCAACTGACCGTGATGGACCTGGACTTTATTGTTATTACCATCAATTATTATTATTATTTCTTACCTTCAGTGCGGGGAACATTCGTTTGTACACCACCCCTGAACACATCGTCTCCTCTGTCAAGGCGACGGCAGCATCATGCTGTGAGTAAACGGATTGGAGTTGAAGATGGATGGAGAAAAAAAATCCAGGAAGGCTGCCAGAACACACGGGGTCCAGCTTCCTCATATGACCAGAGCGACACTGGATCAGTTGAAATCCCAGTGTCCTAGAACGGCCTAGTTGAAGTCCGGGCCTAAATTCAATTGAGAATTCTGCCCGTTCAACGTCTAGGTTTGCGCTGACATTTTCTGTCAGATGTACAAAGCTCATGAAGAAACATCCACAAAGAATCGCAACGTTCAAAGCAGCATAACGCGGTTCTGCAAAGAAAAGGCTTAGCGAATTATCAGAAGCATGCCACACATTTCAGATTTATATAAAGAAAAAAACAATGAATCTTTTTGTTCGGCCTTCTGATTATTTCCTGTTATTACTTTGTATTGGTCTGCCACATCCAATCCAACTGAAATACCCTGAAGTTTATGGTCACAATGTGACAAAAAGTACAAACAGTCAAGGGGTGTGAATACTTTTCTGCTTGGCATTTTGTTTCACACAGTGCTGAACACTGAACACATAAAATAAAGTCATCAGATTTTTTATTTTTATTTTAGAACTGTAAAATTCAGAACTCACTGCATGCATGAGTGAGCTGAAAAGGACAAAGTGTAACGGAAGGATAAATCATTTATAAAGCCGTCTTAACGTTTATAACCCATTAGTAGATTAAATTAAACTCTCCACCAAACGCCACAATTTTCTCCGAGTCAACTATTTTAACTGTGAAGCTAAATTCATGATGTCCACTGAAAATCCTCTCGTTTCCGTTGTGGGTTTTGCGTTGACCAGAAACCCGTTCTGGCCCGGTTCCACCGGAACGTCCCAGACAAAGCCCAGGTGTTGTGACTGACTGCACGCGGACGGAGCGCCTGGTTGTTGCGGGTTAAAATGGCAGCAAAGCAGGAAGGACGTACGGAAACAAGGTGCTTTCCAATCCGAGGCATCTGATCCGAGTTACGGCACTAATTGGATCAAGGCCCGACGCTTCCACGGACAGGGTTTCCCTCTCAGTGCTTTCCTCCGACTGAGACAAAGGCATGACGTCAGAGAAGACGCGGCAAGGAGACGTGTTCTCAATTACAGGGCCACGTGATCAGAACCCGAACAGCAGCTCCTGCCAGAGACGACGCTTCATAAAACCGACCGGTTCAAATGTTTCAGTTTCCAAAGCCTTCAGTTTGTCCAATGTTGCTGCATTGATCCGTACAGGCAGAGAGAGTCTGAACGGTTTCACTGAACACTTTTACTAAACTTCAACTAATATTACACACAGAGCTGCATGTATTGACTAAACTGCCCATTAATAAACTGTTATTATATTAGTGTATATCTGCCTCTTGGTTCCATAAGTACTCCTTTAGATGAATTAATATTGAACATATTTTCAAGTTGAAAAGTCCTTTGATTTGATTGATAAAACTGTTTATTTCAATAAATTATTTTGAAATTTCTGTTTAGTTGTCTAGAGGGCCACATAAAAACACAGCGGGTCGGATTTGGCCCCAGGCCTTGAGTTTGACACATGGTATAAGGGTTTTTAAAACATTTATCATTAATTATTATTATTATTAACAAAGCAAACACCTTTTTTGACCTGATCACATAATCCCAGGGTATGTGGTTTTGGTCGTCTCTTGGTTTTGTATCTGAATTATTTTGTGTTGCCGATTCTTGTCGTTAATGTTGCTCCGCAGCCGATTAACCTGCTTTGTTCAGATTGTGCCTGGTTCAGTGTGTGCTCAGTTAGATTCTCGTTCCTGTTAGTTTTTAAGCTTTTAATTTCAGTTTGACCCTTTTTCATTGTCTCTAATCAAAACCTCTGACTGATCCTATCATTTAGAAATGAAATGCTTTATGAAAACATGTCAGATAATTTTATTTGATGGCAACTGTGGCTAACTCTTCTTAGCGTTAGCCACAATTGCCAAGTAGTTCCGATCAAATTCCTAACATTTATAATCTGGTAGTGGCTAATAAATGTTAGCTACTATCTATCAGATTATTTCATAATGTGGTATTTTCCCCCCCATTACAAAATATATATCACCTGTGTGTAGTTTTTAATATCAGTCAATCCTTGAGCCTGTTTAATTCATATCCTTTCTGTCCCTTTTTGTGGTTTAATTTCAGCTTGTGTAAATCTTTATCCTTTAAAACAAAAAACAGAACAGTTCCAACATGAAGTGACATTCATTTATTACACGTCCACAAACACATTAAAACACAAATACAGTTCCAGAACCTGCCTGCGTTGCCTGCACTGTGCCATGCAGACCAAAGGCAGACGATAGGGACTCAGAGCTTTGCTACAAAGCACACAGACACGTTAGTATGAACAGTCGGTTCGCTTCACTCCCGGTCCGGACCTCAGAGTCAAATACGAACGCGTAGGAAAGCTTTTTCAGTCCGGGTCCAAAAAGCGACCGAATGCTCACAAATTCTGTCAAGAGACTTTGGGATTTTCTTTCTTTTTTTTTTTTTTTTTTACTGCTTCCTGTTGTCCTTCTTTACGTCTCGGTCATGAGGAAGTGACTCCATGACCTCGGCGGAGGAAGACTTCACGGCAGCTCTCACCTCCGCAGATCACAGGAGGTCAAGTGATGTTTGTTCTGACCGGGAACTCAAACACGCACAGAACATTAACACGGGAATCATTGAAAAAGAAAAAAAAAAATATTCATGCCTGTTGAGCTTTTTCACATTTTTTCCCCCCACAAAAACAAACACACTTCGATGTTTTCCACTGGGGATTTTATGTGATAGACCAACACAAAGTGGTGACGTGTCAGTAGACTGTCTCCGCATATTTCCCAAATAAAAAGATCGGAAAAGTGTGTGTTTGTGTTCTGGCCCTTTGACTTCATAACCCTAAATAAAATCCAGTGCAACCAATGTGAAGAAGACCTGAAATAACGGAAGAAAGTGGTAACAAAACCTGCAGATGCAGAAATATCAAAGAGGATGATTCAATAAAATGAAGCAGAAACTCGCAACACACAAAATCACTTTTTAAAAGTTTTAGATTGACAATGAACATTATATTATAAACACCCAAACTGTTAAGGAAGAATTTGAAATATTTATCAAATTATTGGAGTTTGTATTCACCCGTCTTAAGATTTTTAAAGTCTTGAAGAAAACTTAATTTTCAAAGAAAAGGTCTCCTCACACCACACTGTCCCTCATAAAAAGCCCAGACTGTTTTATATGGTTTAATCAAATGGGGAATAATTATATGAAAATCCTAACCACAATAACAGATGTGAAAATAGCATCTGGTAAGATAGTGGTATTCTAACTTTTTGGCCAAATTTGTCCCCTTGAAATCGTAAAAATAATTTCTTATGGCCTTTTTTTGATTTCACTGCAGGTCTGACTGATTCCTTCACCCAAATCTACAGTATAACTTGCTGGATCTTTATGGTTACATTTACTGCAAAATCAAGATGAACACATAAACTTTAAATAATAATAATCAATTTTATTTATAATGCGTGAAAATTGGTGGGTTTTTTTGCTGCAGTGTGAACATCCAGTGACCCAATGTCACACCTGCCACTGTTTTTCCAACCCTCCATTCTATTATTGGGATTTTTATGCTGCTTACATAAACACCCCAAAGATGTTCTTTAATAAGTCTTTATCTCTGCACTTTAGACAATGCATGACTTGGTGTTGATGTATCACATGGAATTATACATCAGAGTTTAAGGTTCCGACGGAAGAAAATGTGAAAAAGATCAAGACGTACAAGGTCGTGTACGGATGGACTCTTTAAAGGGGCAGTATTATGTGTATCATGCGTTTTCCAGGCACATTGTCCCATTTTATAGCACAATGAAGAACCTATCTTGCCTTCAGTTGTCATAAAAATCCTATATACATCAATTATGACTTGAAATTTGACATTACACTTTAATGCCTTGAAATTGGGCTTCTGTCTCTTTAAAAACTCCAGCTCTTTCTGAAGCTCCGCCTTCAGGAAATCATCACCTCATCACTCCACTTTTAACCTCTCAAACAATGTTTTAACCAGCATTGCACTGAGAGGAAGCTTGTATAATGAGCTCAGTAGATGCCCAGTTCCACCAAGTGTTTACTAATTACTGCTGGCTAGTCTGAAGGAGCTGAGTGAGGGAGGGCTGATCTGTGAGGCAGAAGCTCGGAAAAGTGCGGCTCAGAGGAGCAGCTTCGTCTAGAAGGCGTCGCTCGGTCCACCCAGGGATTCTGCACAGCTCAATGGTTGCTATGGTGACCAAAGGATTCCTCAAACGCACATGAAAGAATCAAAGCAACACTCCAGGTATGTCATTGTAACATGATGTAAAGCTGAAAAAAGTCAATGTTAAATAAAACTACCCCTTTAAACCGTCCTTCTGTCGTTTGCTAAGAACTTTTCTCGATGCCATTTCCTCTTCAGTCAAACTTGAGCTGAAGTTTCTCCTGAAGCCGTATGGACCCATGAGTTAAGGCGAATTTTCCACGTCTACCTACCTATGTTCTTTGGGAAGGTGGAAACTCCAGAAACAGTCCGTGCCCTGTCTCTGCAGGCGTTCCGGTTTCAGAACCTCTGCTGGGTTCACATGGCCCAGGAGATGTTGGCCGCGTGCTCCTTGGCCTTCATGCGCAGCACGGCGATGCTGGACGAGCGCCTCTCGAACTCGGGCTTGGCCTCAAAGGCAGGGTGGCCGTTGGTGGCCGGCGTGAGGAGGGAGTCGGCGCCGAAGAAGTTGTTGAGGGAGACGTGTCCAAACTGGTTCTGCTGGCCGGCGAAGCCCACATAGCCGTGGTCGGCGGCGGTGGAGGCGGCGGTGGCGCGGGGGGAGTGGGAGTAGGAGGTGACGCACGGAGGGGACCCCCGGGGCAGCATGCAGGAGGACACCACGGAGCTGCCGGGGGCCGCGCTCGGCCACAGGTTGTTGGGGATCTGATGGGAATAGTTTCACATTAAATCCACTCAGTGTTGACATTTTTTTCTAAGGATAACAAAAACAGCTAAATTTGGGAAATTTCAGCTTGAAGTTTATTTTATTTTAATCTGACATCTTTGCATATCAAAATCCACACTGCAATAACAACATGTTCAATGATGAAGTCTGAGACTTTTGATGTTAAAGAAGAACTAGGGGGGCACCGATAAGTCAGACCTGATTTCCTTCATTTTGGGAGGCAATCCTTTTTACCTTAGCAAAAATCTGAAAATCAAGCTCTGTCTCCGGCTGCTCTGCATTGACAGATGTCTGGCTGTTAGCCCCGCCTTCATGTCTGCACATTTGCAGTTAACAGAAGTCACCCCACTGTTACGAACTCAGCAGTTGGCTTGCTATATTTAGTAACATTTCAGACAAAAAAATAAATAAATAAAAAATTGGTATTGGAATCAGCAGGTCAGGCTTTTTAAAGATCAGTGATCAGCCAAAAATCTGCAATCGGTGCACCTCTTAGAAAAACCAAGAGGTATTCATTCCTCATTTTTATTGCACATTTCCTGATACAAACAGGACAATCAGAAAAGTTTTAAAATGCTAATGATTTATTTACATTTTCCCCTCAATATGTGTGAATTTACCACTAAAATGCTGTTTAAGTGGAAAGTCCTGGTCCTTTTTTATTATCTTTTTGAGTGCCAACATTTATTTATTTGTTTATTTATCTATGTACTTATTTGTTTCGTAGGAATATGACGAGAAATAAAATTATTGAATCCATATTTTAACAAAACTGTGAAAATATGTTTTAAATCTTTTCACTGCAGGCCCAGTGAAAAAAATCTATGAAGATGAAATCTTGAAAAGTTCCACAGTTACTAGCGGACGTGTTAAAAAGCCTTAAAATGAACTCATATGTTATGGCAGCAGCTCGATCTCACAATGTTAGCAAATATTTGTGTGAGAACATTTATTGAGAAAGGAAACAAAAATCTATGTCCAGTATTTCTTTTTTATATATAAAATCTCAGATTTCTTTAAATCCTATTAGGCAAAAGAAACGGCAGCGTTTTTAAACCCATTCTTAACAGAAGTTGATCACTGTTGAGGAGTTTCAATAAGTAATCAGTGACATCCAAAAGAATAAATATGAAGGGAAGCTAAGAGAAATTAGTCTCACATAAAAAGCATTTAAAACATTAGTAGTTAAAAACATTAGTGGATATGAACACAGCTGTACGTGTGATTCTGCTACTGCAATAACATCTGAAATTATTATTATATTTTTTGTTTTTACATATGTTCACCAGGTGTACTAATAAATGCGGAGCATTCTGTTGTTAAAAATGTAAGTTATCACATCCCAGAAGCTTGCAACTGAGCAAACCACCATTCAACAAGATAAAAACTAGACTTTTTAAGCTACTCTCAATAAATAACTGAGCATAAAGTGCTGTCTGATAAACAGGATCAATTGTGTGTGACTGAATTGAAACGATTTTCTTTTTTCTACCGAACCTGACTTGCGACGACTTTTAGCCTGGGCCAATGGAGTAACGATGAATGAAATCTGCCTCCGTGACTTCCTCCTGCGTCCAGTTCATTGACCAGACAAACAGGAAGTGAAATACCTTCCATCTCTGGGTTAACACGCCCACAGTCTACGGTTTAAAGGTGGTAAAGGGGAAAAAGCCATAAGACGAACTCATTTGGAAACCTAAGGTTGCAGAAAAGTTTATCGTTCAGTGACCACTTCTAAGTTTAGCACAGAGGACAAAGAAGACATTTAGCGAGATCTCAGGCAGGATCTCTGACTCGAGGCAGCTTGATTCGATGTTACTCTGCCCGCTCCGATGAGATGACGGCTGAAATAAGACGACACAATCGCGCATTTGTTCCTGGTTACATTGAGTCTAAATAAGGTATTTTAAATACGTAAACCTTCTTACGGCAAAGACGAAAATGGATGTAAAGAAACACCTAAAGTGAAGGTTGTTTACTTAACACCTTCTGCCCCAGTGTGGCTTTCAGAAAACAGAGAACACGAGCTAACCACTGTTTGAGACAGAGTGAAAGTCCACTTTGACAGCGAGACCAACTTGTTTCTGCAGGAACAATATGCGGTCGCACCAGAGGAATAATCCTGGGTAGTTAAAAGTCTTCTAAACATGCGTCACATTTGGTGAAATAAAAAAGCACCAACAGACCGGTCTACCGTCTAAAAGCTACAAGAACTCAGGATGGGTTTGAAAAGCAGATGCATAATTGGCTTCAGCTGTGCTAGTAAGGCTGGTATGTAAGGAAGCCCTTCAGGAACATTTGGGAAGAAAATGCGAGGCAGAGCTTTGAACGAATCGCTTCTTTCTTTTCCACTTTCATTTCAGAGAATCTTCATTTTAAAAACCCGTAACATGAAGCTTCTATTTCTTTCTTAGAAAAACTAAAAAAAAAATTAAAAAAAAGAGAGAGAGAGAGAGAGAGAGAGAGAGAGAGAGAGAGGAAAAAAAGCTCCACAACACTTGGAACTCCTTTTGGAGACTCGGTGTCAGTTTGTGAGAGGGGAACGCCTAACCAAAGGACAGACTGACATCCCGCGTCTCCTCTCACCTCATCTTGTACCTGACCTTTGCTCAAACTGAAAGATTAATGGCCGGCCGACATGAAATCTGATATGAGGGCCATTCATTCCAATGTGACACCTCGCGGGGGCTCTAATCAGCGTTCTGGGGCTCTTATCTGAAGATGGCTTTCACTGGAAGTGATTCATGGCGAGCAAGCCGTTGACGCAAGTTGTTGTGCATTTTTGTCAGAAGTGAGCGGACTGAGGAAAGATCGGAGGCCAAGTTGGAGGATTACACACAAAATAGACCCAGGGAGGAAAGAAAATGAGTTTTGGAGATAATTAAACTTTAATCTTTTTATTATTATTGCTTTGATTACGGATATTAGTTTGTACATTCAATGTAAAACATGAAATGTAAATTTTGTTCCCTACCTTTCTCGTTAAAATTGAATGATTTTAATCAGCTCAGATAATCGCCATGTTTCTGTCTGACAGAGAACATGAAGATTGATTCACATGAGTCCAGTTATGAATTAATGTATAAGGCTCATACAAGGTAAGAACCATCATTCATTTTGCAGTGGAGAAAGTTCAAATTAGCTGCAGCAAATTTTTATTCAAATTTGGCTTGAGACACACATCCCACCTTGTTAGTTTTCCTCTATTTACTTATATGCCTTAATCCAAGCAAGTTGTTATTTTAGGATTTTTTTTTGTTTGTTTGTTTGTTTTGTTTTGGGGGGTTTTTTGTGTACCTGTAGAAAAAAATAATTGGGTAAAATTCAACTAATTTTGTTGAGAACGTGGGTTGAAATCTATCAAATATATTTTACACTCACACAATTTTGGCTCAGAAATAAAGATGAACGTCCATCTGTCTGCAAATGTCTTAAATTGGAAAAGTTGCTTTAATCAGAGCATTTCTTTCACTTCCAGTCCGAAACATAACATTTTAAAATAAATAAATAAATAAAATCCCCTGATTTAAAAGAAACTCGCCTGTGTGTAGCTGTCGGATCGAGGTAACACTGACAGGTCGTACGTGGCCGCGAAGTGACTCTTGGCCTGTTGGATCTGTCCGTATCTCTCCCTTTTCCTCCACTTGGCTCTTCGGTTCTGGAACCAAACCTGGCAGGAAGAAACGGATAAAACTCAACCTGCCGCGGCTTAAACCAGAAACTAAACGGTGTAGCTTAGAAAAATGACAAGCTAACAAATTCAATGTTTCTGTTTGGGGTTTTTGTGTGGGAGGGATTAATTACCGCATCTTGAAAACATTCTTAAAAAGAAAAAGAAAAAAAACCACTAAATAGAGGCCTCACCGTACCTGTACCCGGGCCTCCGTTAGCTCCGTCCTCATGGCCAGCTGCTCCCGCACGTAGACGTCCGGGTAGTGGGTCTTCTGGAACACCTTCTCCAGCTCCTCCAGCTGCGCGCTGGTGAAGGTGGTCCGGTGCCTCCTCTTCTTGCTGCTGGACACGTTGCTGTCGCACTTGTCCCCCACGTCTTCCAGCTCGGTCTTTTCCGGGCCGCTCGTGACCGGGGACGCGCGCAGGGAGCAGCAGCTGTCGATGGACCTCGCGAGATCCGAGCGCAGGGAGTCCTCGTCCGTTTTCGGAACTCCGTAACTAGCTGATAGGAGACCAAATTATTATATTATATTATATTATATTATATTATATTATATTATATTATATTATATTATATTATATTATATTATATTGTTTTGTTTTTTTTAATAAAATTGGAAAAAATAAATTTTTAAAAAATTTTCTCTCTAATGTACCCACAGATGCGCACCACCCAGTTCACAAGAGCGCAAAAAAAAAAAAAAAAAGTTCCGACTCACCGCTCTGATCTCCGCAGGGCGATGAGCGGTGCTCGGCGCCCTGCAGACCGAAGGCCTGCGCGCACTTCGGGGACGGCTTGTTGAAGTACTGCGCGCTATCCAAGCTCTCCATGACTTGGTCCATGTAGTACTCGCTGGCCTTCATCGCCTGGCTTTTCAAGGCGAACTTATCCTCTATGTACTCCATCATAATTCCAATAAAGCGCTCCCTCTAATTAAATGTCAGCATCTATCAATATATATATACATATATAAAAAAAATTGTGTGTGGGGAGGGGGGGGGGGGAAACGCAAACAGAGGAGTGGAAAGGTGTCCTGTAATGCAATAAAGCGCCAATGGAGTTTTAATTTGCTGTGCGGCGAAGCCCCGACGTCTAATAGAGCCGAAGAGCAGCTCTGAGTTCCTTAAAGCTCCAGACGCAGACCTCCTCCTCCTCAATGCACTGGCAAAACTAACGGGTAGAGTTTTATCAATTAATTTGGCCAAGCAATTTGTAAACTTTTTTTTTTTTTTTTTTTGGGGGGGATATTCTTTTATTCAGTATTTCTGATGAGAAATTAAAACAGTTTTAAGAATAATTTAATTGGTTAAGAAAAAAATATGTAGCTAATTAATTAAATTAGGTACATTGTAACTGATCATTCGAACAATAATTTTCTTTGCTAATCTTCTTTGTTCTTTTTATGTTAAGCTATAGAAGTAACTGTGAATGAGGCATTAAAATAGTGAAACAGAATCAAGCAATTCAAATTTGTTGTCTGGCAACCAGTGGTTGAAAAGCTACCTGGCTGGCAAAGTTTTGAGTGCTATTGCTAATCTATTGCTAAGCTAGTGCTGGATTCTTGTTCCAACTCTGACATATTTTTTTGATGTTCTGATCTAATTAGTTAATATTCACTCAGACTCTCCATATCATCTGATGGAGAGTCTTCAGTCAGAGGCTTTTCACTGTGCCACTGTGACACAGACAGCTACAGGAGATCCTCAACAAATCAATCGAGGAACTTGGATCATGCGAGTTACACCATCAAAATCCCCCCTCTGGGATAAAAAAAATACATATTTTTTAAGAATTGAATAAAAATATTGATGTCAAGATTGATATCCTATTATATTCTATTCCGGACTCGTGGGACTTTTTCACTTTTAGATTCGTTGAAATCGTCATGTATCGGTTTATATCAACATATCGCTTCTGCTGGACAAACCAATAAGATCTCCATTTGGATGCCGATAAAAAAAATATTTCAATATTAAACAATTCAGTTTCAGAACTCAGATGCTGATAATTAATAAGCCTGAATGCGATTTGAAGTTGTGACGACTAAAACTCACCGACCCCCAAAGCGTCTTTTTTTTTCTTTTTTTTTTTTTTTACAGTGCAACTAAAGCAGCGCGCCGCTCCTCCTCCTCCTCCTGCGCTGCGGCCCGGGTCCAAAGCAAACAGCGGTTCGACGTGACTCCAGATCCGCTCCGAGGAAGCAATCAAAAGTGACTTTAATTTACAGCATGTTTAGACAGCCGAAACGAGGCTCTAATTCACCCAGGGCTGCAGGTTGCGCTAGAAAGCGAGGCTCGGTCGGTCGGTCGGTCGGTCGGTCGGGGACTCGCCAGCCGCCCCGCTGGTCGCTGCGGTTAATCGGTTTCGCGTCGGAGGAGGATGGAAACCCAAACGAAAACGAAGCCGACAGGAGAATGTTCCGATTAATATGGAGACGGATGGGACATGCTTCGTCCTTGTCAGAGAGATTTAACTCGTCCAACTTTGCGGTTAATAATCAAAATAGGTCTAAATATTGAAAGGGGGGGAGATTTAGGAAAATGGAATAAATCGAACATTTACAGTTGAAAGATAAAGCGCGTGCCTGAGTGCTTTTTTTGTGATTGTTTGCTTCAGAAATGTTGACGATTAAAGTCAATTATTTGTAACTCTCTTTTATATTTCAGTTTGTTTTTTCTTTCTAGCTGCTCTGAACTTTAAAGAGTCATTGTTTTTTTGATGCTTATATTTAATTTAAAAAAACGAAATTTATTTTATCTTTGTTTCTTTCTTTTTGTTTTGTTTTGTTTTTTTAATGATCATTTTGTAAATTATTTAGCCAGCTTCGTTCCTGCTGAACAAAGTTCATTTGCTCTTAAGTTTTTCATTTCAGCCTGCAGAAATCAACTGGTGCATTGATGTATTTGTAGATAAACTCATCTACAGCCAGCTGCTTTTTCTGCTCAGTCAAAAGGAAAAAGCTGAACCAATTTTTTTTTCTACATTTTTTGTTTTTAATAATTGGTGACAGTGATTAATAATAACATTTGACTCAGAAGAACAATGCCTTTTTAATTTGGACGCTTGAACACATCTGCTACGTTTTTTATTTTTTGCCTTATATATAATTTTTTTCTATTTTATTTATTTATTTTACTTAAATGACTGCGATAATAATCACTGACTTGCTGAATTATGTAAAAAAAAAAAAAAAAAAAAAAAACACCAATTCCAATGTGTGGTCATTGCTGCGTCAAAAATTCAGCTTGTGCCTTAAATCCACCAGCTCCATAAATGACGCACCGGATCAAAGACGGAATATCCTCCTTCTTCATGCGCCGAATCCCCCTGCAGGAGCCGCGCGCAGCCCGGGCCCTGCGGGGAGCCTCCGCGAACCGAACCTGCAGGAAAGAGTCCGTCTGAAATCCTCTCTTCACTGGAGGAATTATGTTACCGCCGGCACCGCGGTGCGTCTCCCGGGCTCCACGCCTCCCCGCCCTCGCGAGGCCCAGCGGGCGCGGCCTCGGTTCGCTGCGGGGTCAGTGGCGGTTACCTGGGGGCCGCTCGGTGCCACAGCAGAGGGTTTCAAAACAAATAACGAGGGGAGGATCTGTCGCAGCGAGCCCGCGCACTGGCCCACGCTGAGGAGAAAATGTGAAGAGTTCACCGTGGTGAGCGGAGGGCCCCGAGTCTGAAGGGCCAGACATAATAGAGAACAAGACTGAGGCTGACTTTGGACCAACAGGTTGATCAGTTAGACTGGTTCTCCAAGGTTAAAAAAAAAAAAAAAAAGCAGTAGCGTTTTCACTAACCATAAGTGAAATTTAAATTTGCTTAAAGGAAACTCAGCAACTAAAAAAAACGCTCATTTTTCCAGAAAAAGTTTTCCCCTTCAGTTTGCCGGCAGTTTCGAAGCAGACGTTCAGTTCGGGAAACTGCGACAGAAACGATGCTTTCTCACACCAGTCACGTCACCAACAACCAGACGCTACTGCAGGCGTAAACGACGAAGAAGACGCCAGGAAGTAGCTGCAGCATGATGGGTTGTTTTTGTCTTTTTGAGCAACGTGCAGCTGGCTGCAGCAGAGCTCTGACACACTTTATGAAGAAAAGTTGCCACTGAACAGCTCTAATTCAAATATCTCTCTATATGTAATGGTTTACATCCCATTGCTGTTCACTTATCTAGTGAACATGCTTACTCAGGTGTAATATTAATACTTTTTTTTTTTGTAAACGGAATTGTGTTTTTTCAATGTTAGCAGGATATAGACAAAGATTTGCGGACATTTGTGATGGAAACGCAGCAACTTAGTGAGTCCCACAGCGTTCAGCATCAAACTCCAGGAAATGAACGCTGGGTTCTGTCAGTTCTAATGTGACCCAACACAGTTCAGCCTGACCGAACCAGAGAACAGAGAGAGAGAGAAGAGAGAGAGAGAGAGA
This sequence comes from Poeciliopsis turneri, assembly GCA_922788865.1. NCBI lineage: Eukaryota > Metazoa > Chordata > Actinopteri > Cyprinodontiformes > Poeciliidae > Poeciliopsis > Poeciliopsis turneri. Next base: position 1,723,121 of record CAKLNU010001107.1, on the reverse strand, counting down.
GAGAGAGAGAGAGAGAGAGAGAGAGAGAGAGCATGACATCGCTGTGCCTTAAGCCGCTCTTAAGCTCTAATTGAATCTTCTGAAACGTCTTCAAACGTTGGCAAAAATCAAACCAGAGTTTGTTTTGCCCCTGAAGCCCAAACTGTGCAGAGTTCAGTGAATCCTGCTGGAGACGACGGGATCGTTTTGACTCTGGGAGAAGGAGTTTCCGAAAAGTGAAAGCAGCACTTTTGAACGCTCTTTTTGTTTTGTGTTTGTCTGCCGTCCTTCCAGGAATGGAGCGACGCTCGTTGCTGACTGTCACCATCTCGTCGTGCCATCTGGGTTGGCGTTAATGCACAGCACGGGCCACAGAAAACCCACTCAACCCAGGGCCCAGGAGGACAACGTTAATGTCATGTTGACATATTTTGGAATGTTCTATTTAAAACAAAACAAAAAGAAAAACTCTAATTCAAAAAGACTTTATTGATCCCAAAGGGAAATAAAGTGTTGATGTGTCTCATGTTAATTCAAGACTCTTCATAGAGTTTCACTTGACGCTGATGGCAGGAATGTTCTCCTACAGCAGCTTGTACTGCAGCTAATCCAGAAAGGCCTCTGACCCCTTGAGAAAATCGTTCGTGCCACACCGGTTGGCATCACAATATTTCAGCATTAATTTAGCAGCTGGAAGTACACAAACAAGAAGAAAGTGTCGAAAGTCATTAGATTTATTTCAGGGTTATGTCCAAGAATCCAAGAGCAGACACAAGTTTTGATTTAAAAAAAAAAACATTTATAAAAAAGTTTCCAGGAATTTTTTTGATTTAAAAAAAAAAAACATTTATAAAAAAGTTTCCAGGAATGTTTCTGGAAACTACAAAAAAAAAAAAAAAAAAAAAAAAAAAAAGAATGGAACGAATTTGCAGCTGAACTTAAAACCACATTGAGAAGTCTTTTCATCCATTTGGAGGTGTAACTTTGAGTAATTTGAATGCAAAGGCTTGAGGAGCGACACTTAAAAATATTATGCAGTGCAGCGGATGACGGACTCAAAATATAGCAGAAGCAAACCGCGGCGTTTCTGAGCTGGTTTGGAAAACATACACTGCCCTGTTCTTTCACCGATCTGCTGTATTTGACGAAAATGTATCCGGCACCGGCACAACAACGTGCGAAGACGGCTCGGGACTTCAAACCCGTCCTCCTCCCCCCCGACAGAAGACAGAGCTCTTATGTTTCCAAAAACAGGACCACCGCATCTCTGGCGTGTGCCGAAAATCCCCTCCAGCTCACGGCCCAGGCCCTCCCCGCAGACGCTGGAAGATAGAAGGAAAATAAGCAGACAGGCACGCATTTCCTGCCAAGGAGCCACTCCTAAGAGCTCGCTGTTTGTTTTGACGTTCATTAACGTATGATTTTTTTATTTTTTTTCCTTCTCCTTTCCAGACGGCAGCTCAGATGAGGAACCCAAACGAGGATTCCAAACACGAATACACACCAGGGCTATCAGGGTTATTCATTTCAGTTTAGTTTGAAGTTGTTGTGACTTTATGTTGGTCTAATTCAGTTGGTTTTAATTGGTTTGTAGAGTGTGTGTGCTAGTTTTATTAACTAAATGTCGTTTTTATTAGTTGTAACAGTAGTTTTAGTTTTTTTATATTCTTTGGTTCAATTTTAGGTGCACAATTGAAAAAGATCAAAGTATTGTATTGCGATTTCGTATCGATTTGGTAATGAGTACTCAGCAGGAGATGTTTTCAAAAAACGTTTTCAGTTATTGAACAATCAACTGACTTGTGTTTTCTCTCAACTTTCGCTGTCACCACTTTGTGGACCAGCAGAAGAGGAGAACCATGATCTGCTGATAGTTGAACGTAAACAGCGTGTGTAGGGGGGAAAAATGATTTTAGTATCAGTTCGGAAGGCTAGTGAATAGATTCGTAAACTCATAAAAAGTATGTAACTTTGATATAAAAATATATATTTTTTAACATATTTTTAAAAATGATCATTATGTCCAGAGTATAAGACAAATAATCTGTAAAAATGAACTCCTCTGCCTTCTCCCAGAACAAACTACAGAAATAAACCACTGAGTCAAAAACAACCAATCAGAGCCAGGAGGAGGGTTTTAGCGCTGTCAATCACTCTCTTGCTCTCTGTTTTGCACCTCAACAGAGCCTGCAAAAAATGCAAAAAACCCCCATGACGGTTTTACTGTAACGGTAAATTGCCTCTCCACCATTGGCACATTTAGCAGCCCGTACAGAAGCTTGACTGGCAGCGCGAAAACCTTATTGGTTGCTTCTGACCGGGAGCGCTGCATTTTTCCACACTGCTGTGGTAGTAGCTCAGGAAAAAGATGGAGGAGCTCAATTTTTTGTCAGATTATGTTTCAAACCATCAAGACATAATGACAATTTTAATAAATAAAGAAAAAAGCTATCTTTTTTCTTTATTTATTAAAATTGTCAAAAAATATATAAATATATATTTTTTGCAACATTTACAAACTGCACCTTTAAATAAAACAGAGACAGTTTTATTTGAGTTCATTCTTGTGAGATTAACGAGAAGGGGTTTTCCTCTGTCGAGGTTCGTATTTATAAAACATCGCAGGAACAAAATAACAATAACAGTCCAGTGTTTTGAAGCCACAGGTACTGAAGGATCCTGGTTTCCATTTCCTGCCATCATCTGCATGTGAAGCGAGTAATTTCCCAGAGGTTTGTGGCTTTCCTCCGCGTGTCTTGATGCGAGTTGGCTGCCGCTGAGCGAAGGCACTGATAGCTCTGGAAACGCCTCGAGATATTTGGGCTGCTTCAGGTTCCTGTCCATCTTCATTTCTAAGAGGCCCCGTTACTTTCTGTTTGACTTAAGGGGGGGGGGTGAGGACTTTTACAAGAGCAAAATCCAAAGGAACAGGCCATTTTCTACCAATTTATTCTTACGTCTACTGACATCAACTGTAATCTCAACATCTGTCAATCTTTAACAGGAATACACACATTTAAAAGCTTTAGAAAACATGAAGTAGAGAGATATTTTCAGGCGTTTACTTAGGCAGTCTGTCCCTCTTCTTGCCCCCGCCCCAGCCGCCGCTCAGCTGGACGGGGTTGTCCCGGAAAGAGATGCGCTCCTTTTTCACCACGGGGGACGTGACTCGTCTGGGGGGAAGAGCGTATTTACCTGGGGAAAAGTGGAAAAGGAAAATCTCAACGTTTAACATGAAAAATTTGTAGGATTTATGCCGCTGGTGTCTAAATGTTTTGGGGGCCAAAAGCAGCGACAGGAAATTCACGGATGATCCGATTCTTTTCAACGGCTCTTTAACCTGAACGACAGGACTTGAGTCTTCCTTTCAAACACTTTGTCAACGTAAAAACTTCCTGGTAACTTCCAGGTAAAACTTCCTGTTCAAATTTACAGTTTTAAAAAAGGAATCATTTGTAGAACAGATAATGAAGATTCAGTTCCCTTCAAAGAGCCATAAGGGAACAAGTTGGAACTACTTAGGGCCACAACTTATCATTTTTGTATTTTTCCCTCCTAATTGTAGAAAAAAAAATAATGTTTTTTTTATTTTACTTGCTGAACAAACTGCAATGTAAACAGAACATTTGAATAAAAGAAGCAAAGAAATAAGATTTCTGCAGACAAGCAATGTCCAAATCATCAAATAAGAAGCAAAAGAGAGGAGGGGAGCTTTTGCACAAAACAGCAAACCAGGGCCTAAATTTTTCTTTTTTTTCTCAATTATTATTTTTTGGGGGTTTCTTTTAAGCAGCAAAAACTGTAAGTGGTTAACTCTTCCTTTATTCTGCTAAGTGTATTAAATGACCAAAACTGCAATTTCTGAAAAGCCTCTGGATGCTTGTCTGGTCCCTGATACTAAAAGCAAACATCTGGATGACTGCTTTGTGTTGCCCCTTACATTTTACATTGTAATCGTATTGTTTTATATTATATTACAGCCTGGCGTCTGTAAACTTTCACCTCAACATCAAGTGAATGAATTGGCAAATCAAATTCAAGCTATTTTTTGAACTGTGACCACAGAAATTATTCTGAGGGCTGCTAACGGTCCCCGGGCCTCAGTTTGGACACGCCTGGTTTAAGTGATAAATCAAATAGCATATTTGGGACCGAACCTTTTCTTTTCTTTTTGAACAAGTAATATCAATGTCTTTTTGCAAATTATAAATTATTTTCCCATGTGGCAAATAATTGTAAAACTAAATGAGTAACAAAATAGAAAGTCACTATAATTGACAGAAGCTGACAGGATTTGAAGCTGAAGTGTGCGGCGGGTAAGATCCGGCGTTTTTCTACCCAGCCCTGCAGAAGTTGCATCAGAGGCCGCTCCATCTCAACGCAGGATCGCCACAAACCTTTTCATACACAGAACAAAGGCTGAGTTTTTACAGCATATGATGCATTCCACGTGTAGAGCTCGGGCCCCGGGTCTCCACAGCTTCCCCACACAGGGAGACAAACATTTTAAGGGTGGGGAGGAGTGGGTGGTGTTGGGGTCATATTTAGGTGGAGGGAGGTGGTGGTGGGGGGGGGCATTGATCCAACTCCAAAAAGCAGAGTGAAGTATAAAGCATCTATGCTCACCAGTCAAACCCAATAAAAATCTCTTTAGGTTTAGACTGTGTTTGTGTCAGTTTGGTATTATTAGCCTCGTTTGAAATAGTTTAAAGGGACGGCACCGCGTTGTTCTGAGCCGAGACCTGGCAACAGCCAGACGGGCTGAGAGTGATTAATTAAAGACTGTCATTGTGTTAGGTAATGTCCAATCATGTGTTTCCAATGACCTGAAAAACAAAACAAATCCTCCACTAGGTGTTGGAGTGAGCTCAGAGTCTGTGGGTCTGGTTGCGCAGCGGATCGCCTGCCGCTGCTGAACCCTCGAAAAGTCCAGCTGACACGTCCCACCCCAACGCACGCTGGTCAAACGGCACCAAGCGATTCATTCAACTCAACCAACCACTGCCTCAGAGTGTACCCCACTCTACGACTTAATAGAAAAATTAGCTTCTGAATTAAAAATCCATCCTGAATCAAATCTCGACCCTGAAAATTGGAATTGGAGGACAATGAAAGATTCACATTTCAACTGCTTACTCAGCCCATTTCCTGCCATGCTCAAATTATGTATGAAATAAGTAATTATGTTTTTATTATTATTATTTAGAAATGCTTTTGCCTTAAACACACATTAATATTTCAATTTACCCTGGACAGCTTCTGTACGTGGCGTCTTGGCCGGTTTGGACAAAGAGAGCTTCTTCGTCCTCCTGCGGGAAGCAGCGTCTGCGTCTGCTGAACAGCCGCTGCACCTCGTGGACATGATTCTGAAACCATCAGCCCAATTCAATTTGGCTTCGTTAGAGGAGGGGACAGAGCTCTCCTTCACTTGAATTCCTGGGCTTGTTTAAAGCCGTCATCTGCTGTCAGTCTGTCAGTAGCATCTTTGTCACTCCAACTCCTGAGTCCCTCACTTGTACTGACATAAGGGCCAGTCATTCTTTCACTGAAAGGACTGTCTTTTTTTTTTTTTTTTTGCCTCCGTCTGTGTCTGTCCACTTCCTCTCAGGACAGATTTCACGGCACCTTGTCCCCAGCCCGACCCTGTAACCCCCCGCCCTCCATCCCCCTTTGAAAGACAACAACCCCCAAGTGCCAATTCTAATTTTCATGTGATAATTTACATGGTTTATCATGCCCTGATTTATTTGAGTTATGTTTGCATCTTGTTCTCTGGTGTCCGTGTTTTATTTTGTTCCTGAATGTTTCTGGGTTGAATAAAGTTATCAGGGGCAAAAAAGAGAGAAAACTTGAGCATAAAGATAAACTCCTTAAATAATTTTTAACAGCTGATAACCAAAACTTCAACACACGTTAGACTTTATTCAACAGTTTACAAACCTTTAGAATTTATCCAGAAAAAATAATAGGAAAGTTAATTGTGCTAAAAGTTTTTAAGGTTACGAAATGTAGCCATGCTAATCTGCTATTCGCATGGCTAAAACGCTCTGGGAGGTTTCACTTTTCCTTACAGCACAAAATAGAAATTAGTAATCACACAGGCCTGGATGGACACCACAGCGGAGGGAAATTGGGAATTGTTGTTCTAACACATTTTGTAACACCTCTCCTTTAAAGTAAATCATTCTGACAATCTGTATTGAAATAGTAAGAATTCCCTCAGACACATTATGAATGTGAAAAATGTGCCTAAAACTGACCTGCATAAGCCATGGTGCTTCTGTTCACTTTGCCGAGTGGGGCGATCAAGCTGCTGTTGGAGCCGAGTCTTGTGGCGTTGAGTTGAGCTCCACATGCCTGCAAACACCATAAAATCACTCACTGACTAAAATTGTGTCCGTTTCTGACTTAAAGAACCTAAAGAATCTGTGCTGATAACAATTCATGGTCAGCCATGCAGGATCCGGAAGACAGGATGCGACAATACTCACCGCAACCTGAACACTGCCTCTGCTCAGAACGGATGATTTTATCTCTGGTAAAAATTGTCCCCTGTGGATAAAAATAACAAAAGTTTTGATCACTCATCTAAACTTGGAGACCGAGAGAACTCACTCTGAAGAGTTCTCTCCAGTTCCAACTACAGCAGAAACAAAGTCCATATGAAGACAGGTAGGAAGGCGGCAGCTCCGCTTCCAGCCTTGATTTTCACAGTTCCGCTTGTTTAAAACTTTTAGTTCTGACTGTAGATAAGGGCAAGTTTAGGCAAGCAGAGTCTTACTGGTAGCCAACAGCCTTCAATATGGGAATATAGAGTCGTAGGAGAAATGGGCCTCTTTTCCATTTCGTATTTACTAGCTGGATTTCCATTAACTATAAAACTGTGAAAATTGAAATCACAAAAATACATTTCTTTAATGGGCACATGGCAATTAAAAAAAATTTTGAGCCAGGACGAAGTGAGCTTTTGACCGGATCAAAATAAAATGCATTTTGCAAAGCTGCAATGGCAACACTTTTTTCTCATCACACGAGGATGTTGCTACTGCCAGAAACAACTAAGAAGGCAACAGGAAGTAGTAGGAGGACGATGGGTTTTTTTTTTTTTTTTTTCGGACAATGTGCTTCACCCGAACTCTCACTCACAGCATCACACAGTTCATAAGAAGTAGCTCTTCTGTAAAATCACTGACTACAATTTCCCCAAAACACCCCATACATAGCCGCTGATGGCTAATAGATGTGAAAATATGTTTTTAAGATCTGAAGAATATAGATGAAGATTTATACACATTTGTAATGGAAACGCAGCTTATAAGATCAACATGCAGAAAGACGTACAAAAAAATCTCAAGTTGGATTATGTTACAGAACTGATTATGTATAACTCCTGGTATAACAGTAAGTGTAGTAAAGGGGATTTTATAAAAACAAACAAAAAATCCTTTTTTTCTCTCATGAGATTATATAAGCAACGATAAAAAATGAATATATTCGAAGGCTTTATGAAACGCATCCAGCAGCAACACGAAGTCCCTCACCTCTCTGAGTGCCGCTCACGCAGAGCGACCTGCATCTTCAGCTGTTGCTCAGCTTGTTGCCACCTCGTCTGCTCCGGTTGCTCCGCCCACCGAAGACCCAACTGGGCCTCGCCGACTGCGAACGACAAAGCCCAGAAAATCAACGTGAAAAGCTTGTATTTTGTTCGCTCTTATTTAGGAGCCGATCTGAACTGCACTCACAGAGCAGGCTCATCCTAGGAAGTGCTAGCATCAGCTTTGTCCACTCAACATGTGTGTTCCGTTAATGTGATCATCATAAAATATCCAAATAATGGTAACGAAAGCCTCTTTGTGATTCCTCCTGCAGCTCTGTGAGGGCCTGCAGCCCTTTGTGAAACCCAATCAAAGCAACACGTAGCAGTTTGTTGCGGAGGGAAATCTGAAAGGGCTCCTGATTTACGAGTTGTGCTGAAATCCCATAATAAGGCCATAATTCAAAGTAAACATTTACGCTGCAGTGACAGTAAAGCCACAGTGGATGGGTGTAAACTGATAATGAATTTTGACAGTTCAGCGCTGGAACTAATGACGCATTTATTTAAGCGATTTACTCGCTTTTGTGGAGCTGTAAAAAAAAGAAGAGGGAAAAAAAACGAAAAGAAAAGAGGAGAAAGGCTTTACAGTTTTCATGGGTTAATTGAAAGGCCCCACTAAAAATGTCAAGTGATGGATGCCTCCCCCCGGGGCAACAAAGGCCAGGAAATGGCTATACGCAGTTCCGAAAGTTGAGAGAGAAACGCAGCATTTACAGCCCAAATTGCTACAGATTCTTCTATTTAATTTTTTTTTTTTTTTAACTTGCAGCTGCTTTCTCTTAAAACCAGACAATTAAAGTAATTAAATAATTACCAATAACTCACTGAATGACTCAAAAATTGCCCGTAAACGGTTTTATATGCACTAATTATATCAGGGTTTTATATGGATGGTTTTAAAGCAGCTAATGATAATTTACAATCACTGTGATTCTCATTGTGTGGAGGTGATCCAAGACGAATTTGGTGATATACAGTCTGCATTAATGCTGCTCTCGTGTAGCGTTCACCCCTCCCCAAACCAGCTCCCGCCCTTCCAGCTCCTGTCCTGTCTCTCTTTCCTCTTCCCCTTCAGAAGACCCAGAACTCCTTCCTGACCTCCTCCAACCTCCTGAATTTCCGTCGACTCCCCCGCTGGACATTAAGATCAAGACAGGGCCTGTAGGAGTCACGCCTATTTAACGGGGCTCATAGGCTCATTAAGTGATCTGGTGTCTACTGAAATAACTCTCAATCAGAAAGTTAGGGAGGAAGTTGGAGGTTTTAGCCCCCGTGGCTAACCAAAGGCAATTAAAGGGGCAGAATTATGCGCTTCCCAGGCATATGATGCTTTTCTATAGCACAATCAAGCAACTATGTTAACTTTAGTTGTTATGAAAATGCTAAAAATATTAAATATGACTTAAAAGAAATTTGACTTTGATATTTAACGCCTTGACATTGGGTCTCTGTCTCTTCAAGAAACTCCTGTTCTTACAGAGACCCCGCCTCCAGAAAGTCATCATAACATGACTCCTCTATTAACCTTTCAACAACATTTTCACCAGCATTGCAGTGAGAAGTAGCTCCTATAATGAGCTCAGCAGATGTGCAGCTCTGCTATGTGCTTGCCAATTGCTGTTGGCTAGTCTGAAGGAGCTGAGGAAACTTCCACACTCAGTCAGAAGCTTGGGAACTGAAATGCTGAGGAGGAGCAGCGTCCAAAGGCGGAGCAAGCAGTCCAGGTGTGTTTTTAATGAGGGAATGCCAATACAACATGACATAGAGCTCAAATATGTGAATTTTACTTAACGCTGCCCCTTTAAGGAACTGGTTGGATACCGCAGAGCCTCGTCCAATTTATTCTCACAGCAGAAACAAACGCTGGGACAAATGGATCAGAACAGTTCACATAATAAACTCTTTCCTCTGATTTACTCTGTTTGCTGAGCTGGGGTCAGAAGGTCAAATACTTGAACAACTTTCATTTTCTTTGTCAATACCTTCTTGAAATAATGGTCATTTTTTGCCTAAATTACTTTTGGGCAAAAAAATGACCATTATTTCAGGAAGGTGATGATATTTATGTTAGAAATTTATAATCAAAACGCTTTATTTCCCAAGTCCATTTGTCCCTATTCATCAAATAAATAAAAATAAAAAAAAGAAAAAAAAATTGTCATTTTGGTCAATAAGCACATGTACCAACAACATATTTTGTTAAACAAAAAAAAAAGGAAAACAAAAAAGAAAAAGCTTTAGGACCACCTTACAACTCCATAATTCTCTCTTAGTTTAGGTAATCATAACCCTGAATCTGACCATAAACCATACATTTCCAACAACTACCTCTATGAAATAACCTGCCAAATATTTGTTTGTCTTGAATGTTTTATGGTTCTTAAATGAATCAGAATCTGTCAGGGATCAGAACTGGCAAATCAAACCTCCGCATCTGCCAGGGAAAATGGAATTTGTGCAATTCTACGAAACAGTAAATCGAATGGTACCATAGAGTTTTGCACATTATAAACCTGTTGTCACTAAAAAAAAAAAAAAAAGAATAAAAAAAGGTTGAATGAACAAAACATCCAATGTGCTTGGCATTTATACATTTGGATATCTAAAGCGAATACAGTCACATGTCGTAAAGCCAAGTTATACTCTTTTTAGTTTCCACCTATCAGGATTTAATAGAAATGATTTTCTCTTTATTGAACTAAATAAATGGAAAAAACAGTACACAATAAAACTGGAAACAAAATTGCTGCTTTCAGAAGTTCTAGGATGGAAAGTAGCAATTAATTTAATTTATCATCATCAAGTCCGACCACCCTGAAAAATGCAGGAGTTTTGGCAGTTTGCTGTTCTGGAACAGAGGCAATGTTGGGTCAATCCCTAGGAAGGAAAACATCAGAAGAAGTCTTTAAGAGGAAATTGTTAGAAAACCAATTCTAGTGTCCAGCATTCAACAGTGAAAAAGATTATTCGCAAGTAAAACACCATTTCAGACAACTAAAGAGGCAGTTTTATGCTTTTTCCAGCCACATAGAATCATTTCATAGCACAATGAAGTAACTGTTACCTTCATTTAATATATAAAAATGGCTTTAAAATCTTAAAATTATCATTTACATATTCAACTTGGGCCTCTGTCCCTTTAAGAAACTCTTGCTCCTTCCTACATTCTGTCTTCAGGAAGTCATCACAACATAGCTGTTATATTAGTCCTTTAACGTCTTCACCAGCGTTTCACTGAGAAGCAGCTCATGTAATCAGTTCAGCAGATGCTCAGTTCCACCAGGTGTTTGCTAATTGCTGCAGACTAGTCTGAAGGAGCTGAGTGGGAAAGCTCCTCCTACTCAGCAGTGGGGTAGGGCTGCTCTGCAAGGCAAAAGCTTGGAAACTGCTGTCCTGAGGAGGAACTTTGTCCTTGAAGGCAGAGCTAGGGCCAATGAGGCGTTTTGCGCAGCTGAATGGTTGCCACGGGAGATTAAAAGATTTCTCAGACATGCATGAAATAATCAAAGCAACACTCCAGGTATGTGTTTTGATGAGGGAATAACATCACAACATGATGTAAAGTTTGAAAAAGTCGATTTTACATAAATGTCTAAAAGCTGTTCCTGGCTTTAAGAGAGCCAGGAACAGAACAGTCAATATCCATAGAATTTACAAAACCCAAGCATGCCATCTGGCTCAAAATAAAGGTTTTGGGTATACTTTAATCCAATTTGGAAGAAATCAATTAACATACCAGAACAAAGACCTCATCCTAACGCTCAAGCATTTTGAAAGCAGGTGTATGATTCAGGTTATTCTGCAGCCATAGGACCTGCAGTCATTGATTCGACCCTGAGCTGCTCAATAAATCAACATATTCCAGAGTCAAATATGAAACTAAAGCTTAGCCAAAGGTTGCATAAAGTGGGGAAATAAGTCCCAAACAATGCAGTCAGTCTACAACAAAATGCCGTAAAAAGGTTAAGGTGTAATGGGCCAAACAAAGGTTTGAGGTCTTGAAGAATATTGTTGCAACATTTTTCCAAAAATATTATGAGTGGAAACTGCATTAAATTAAAACAGACTCACAAGCAGCTGATCAAAAGTTCACAACCAAATCTGCATTTTGTTTCATTTTCTGTCAGGCATTTTTTCTTTTTTGATTCTTGTTTTAAATGCTGTTGTACTCTGAAAAACAACACAGTTATGACCAAAAAAAAAATCTCTCAACATCCACAACTAAGGGGGTGGAGTAGGTACATTCTGCTCACTGAAATCAAAATACGTCACAGACTTGTTTACAAAATCTTGCCCGGGATAAACCAGGAAAGAATTACCTCCAACTACATCTAAAAATCTAAATGTGGTCCTGCCTGCACACCCCGCTTAAATTGAGACATTTCAAAGTGCATTACAAGTGGTGCTTAAAGTTTAAACAGCATGTGCAAAGTGGAAGGTGAATTAGAGCAAGTCTGAGACATGACTGACTTAGTGTTTTCAGTTGGGTGTCTATCCATGTTAGTAGCTCAGACTGCTCCAACTGCTCTGCTCGCCTCTTAAGTGTGCACACACCTCCTAAACAGAGAGAAGATTTGCTCCCTCAGACAGTGTATATAGGAGCTTGTGAACTGAATGCACATGAGAGGCGGCAAATGTTATGAGATTGAGGTATTTTGGAGGATTGGAGATAAACACAGAGGTTGAGTTTCAGCTCGACTTTGTTGATGACATGAAGTGTGAAACCGAGTTAAGTGTTCAAGAGGTAGGGGTCCGCGGCTGAAATAAAAACACAGATCCGTCAGGCGCTGTGACTTGAGGACAGATGTTTGATGAAGCTGAAGTTCGACTGGAACAGAGTGGAAGTGTGTGCCTCCGGGCGACGAGTGGAAGGTGTCGGTGGAAAAGTAAGAGTGGAAAATAGCAGAAGCCCTCTGAGGCATGAAACATCTCCGTCCCACGGAGCATTCTCGCACTGAAAGATACAAATTAAATAAAACGGGGAAATGTATATCTCGGTTTTCTGCTCTTAAAAAAGAAGATTTCTCAAAGTCTTTGCACCGTCGTCTCTCTCTTGTGTCTCTCTTTGCATGTGTAAGACGATACCCATTTCAAGTGGGTTACTCATGTCCAGCACATCCACACAACGAGCCCGGATAAAATAAACATGCCGCGTCAGATATCTCGGAAAGAATCTGTCATGGGTTTGGGGCTAATCACCTCCAGAAGGGGCTTCAGTCAAAGCCTGAAACGTTAGCCCCTGCCGGGGAGTGCTGGCTGGGCCGGGCTGGGTTGGGGCTGCCGAGGCCCCGGGCACTGGGAAAGGATCCGGAGGAGGTGGGGGGGGGCTTCCACAGGTCAGGAGAGGAGTGTAACCACGACTCGTCAAGGGAAACCTACCACCTCTATCATTTATGTCAACTCATGGTCACCTCTTAAATCAATCAGGTTTATTGGTAGAGCACTTTTAAGCAACAAGGCAACATCATACAGTCACCAGAAAGAAACATTACATTCTCTGAAGTGGCAGCAACAAAATCATCAATTCACATCAAGTATGTTGGTCAATTTTTCAGTGATCATGGGTCAAAGGCAACACTAAACAGGTGGGTCTTTAGTTTTGGTTTAATGGACCTCAGTGTTTCAGCCATTGTGCAGATGTAGAATAGGTCAGAACCACAAGACCTGAGTGGTCTGGAAGGTTGAGACAACAAAAACACCCCATTAACTTGGACTTGAGATCAAAAAAATTTAGATCAGTTGGGGCTGGACTTAGATCTGAGATCAAAAATGTTAGAGTTGACTTGGACTTGCAAAAAATTACTTGTGAACTATCCATGGATGCCTGGTGATACAACCAGCTATTGGAGCTGTTAAAATTGATTCAACAGCTTAATTTGAACTGGAAAACTCCAGTTCATTTAGATGGCTTACGTAAACAAGGGTGGAAAAGACAAATAGTAAGAAGAGCTGGAAATATTGTTGTGATGTAATACATTCTTCAGATAGAAGGATGTATTAAGGTCTTCTTCTTTGGACTCTCATTTTCTCAAACTTACAGTATGATTGAAATTCTTTGACATGGCCATTGCCTTATTATCCAATTCCACTCAATTCTCATCTCCATTCAGTGCTCCAATTGGGATTTCTCCCATTCAGCTTCTCAGGATTGAATTACAAGAGGGCCAATCAGTGAACAGAACAAGGAGTTGTGAACAATGATGTTGATTTTCGGTGCTGTTTTAGGGTTTGTATTTGGCAATGGCAACGACGGAAGTGAACAAAGCTATTCAGTCGGCGTTGGCCTTGCTTCCAGACATTAAACGAACAAAGTCTGAGCAACAGGAAAGTTCAAGACATTTCTTTGGTAAAGATGTTGTGGCAGTATTCTCCACGGTGTTTAGAACCTTCACAGTGGCCGGTAAGCTTCATTGACCTGGGGCTTTTAATAACTTCACAGCTAAACGTTAGCAATTGGGTAAAATCAGATCCAATTATTCCAAACTTCAACATACCTTCAGGAAGCACATGTTTCTCAAGTGCCGAGGGTCCAGACCTTCATGGAAGCAAAGTGTAAGACAACTGGCTGGGTTGATTGTTGATTCTCACTTTTGCTGTTTGAACTATTTTTCTAACGTTAATCACCAATAAATGCTGCATTTACATTTTGATTTGTGGTTAAAAACTGTGTGTGGTTTGGCAGAACAGTTCCTCAACTGCTCAAGTGAAGTACTACTTTGGATAATTAGTTTTGGTTCATTGTTTCTTGTTATGAGGCTCTTCTGACTGTGAGGTTGTACAAATACAAATGTGGAACCAAATCATTTTAAAACTGTGACCACTTTTATTATAACTGCAACACTGGATTCCTGTCTATTCGTGGTTTAGTATTCACAGACTTTTCTGTGGAACGTAACTTCAAATTGTTTGCAGATAAATTCACCTATTTGCAGATTTTTTTTCATTGATCATATTCTAAAGAAAAGGCTGCTTGGGAAGGAGAGCCTATATGCAATGCTTCTTGACAAGCATTGCATATAAATGGCGTTCCCGCTAATTTGTCATTTGCAAATTAGCGGGAATGCCATTTATTTCCCTTGCCTGAAGAAAATAGTTTCTGCTGTAGTGCTAAGATGGTTTCCAATGTGCATATTAATGCATATGAAGGTGAATTTGGTTGATGAGCTCACAAAATAGACAACTATAAATATTATTAGAGGGTGTCCCAAGTATTCTGGATTTTAGCTATTCATAGGTAGCTGTGGTCCTGAACCCCTGTAAATACCAGGCGTCCACAGAAAATAATACAAAGTTTTCTCGACAGCTGAAAGGTTTAAAACCACCACGTTTATGCCCTGCAGGGTAATACATGTATTGCATGTGTAATACATTACGTTGCATGCCATTACATGAAACTACATTTTGCCATACCCTTGGGTAAAAAAAAAAAAAAATCTTTGATCTGTAAAGGGCTTAGTATGGAAAAAATGGAAGACATATAAGTTTTTTTTTTAAAACACATAAGAAAACACAACAAAGACTTAAAAATCTGGACTGTAACATATCTTAAGTCCTACCTCCTAAAGTTTGTCTGCCGCGTCGTGAAGTCCTGTTCTTCGCCTCCGCTGGGGTTATTTGGTAATTGCACCCTCTGAAAGCAACACTGACAAAGGGATCTAAGAGGAACAGAAAGAGAGCATCAAGGAGGGATATAGCAGGCTTAAAACCAGAAGCAAAACTAAGAAGAACAAGAAAGAAAAAAAAAAAACAAGATGAAAGATTCGGAAAGTATTAGAGCAGAGCTCTGGTTCCACTGAGGGACATGCCATTAGGAGTTACAGCCGACATAGACCTGTGTGTTGGTGGCACAAGATGACAAGAGAGCCGCAATTTCAGTCATGCATTTGCAATTATGATCAAAGAGCAGCCTCCCTGTACATGACCTACATGCACGATATCCGTGTCAGGACCAGTGTGTCTCGGAGCAGAGCAGAGCAGAGGTGAGGTCAACTTTCACCGCGGCCACTCTGAGCCGTTACGATGAGGTGGACTGAAAGTCGTCACGAGACTCACTAGAAGCTCTCCTGACAATTATTATTTATTTTGCTGGCTTTTAAAAAAACGGGCCAATGAGAGGCGACAGGCCCCGCTTCTGCTGCCTGTTATGGCTCATTAGTGTACATTGGTTGGAAAGGGGTCACCGCTGCTGAGGCAAGACTGGAAGAAAAACATATAAGATTGGGGGAAAAAAAAAAAAAACAGACAGACAGAGATATTTGCATGTGATTTTTTTGGTGTGTTTTAATTTAGCAAAATAAGTTGTATATGAAGCAGATCTTCATCATAACACAAGAGCATTTTTACAAAACAATCCAACCGTCAATTTCTTCAACCAGTAAACAAAACAGGGACTATAGATAGAGCGGTAGTCACATTCCATTGGGATTTGTCCAAGTTTCCTTGCATTAGAAATGCAAACTTGAACTTATTTGTAGTGAAAAGCAATATTTGTAAAGTGGAAGAAACCAACAAACTTTAGCTGCAGTTATGGTCCCTACAGTGCTGCACACTTACTTTCATGTTTTTTCTGCTGCTTTTTGGTAGCCTTCATCTTCTGAGCTCTTTTCAGCATAAGAAAAGCTGTGCGTTTATTGGTAAAGCCCCTACAGACGGCGGGAGAGACGATTATCTAAAACTTCTCTTGTATTGAATTCACACATTATACTGATAAAGAACAATGCAACAGCGTAGGAGACATAATGACTTACCATTCTTGGCGAATTTTTTCCAATGTTTCAGACCGACCGCTCTGAGTCCAGGTTGAAACTGGTGTCTTGCTTCTGAAAACAAATAATTCACAATATTTAAAAAAATTCCACATTAAAATCAAATTTATTTTCATTATCACAAAAAACTTAACGTCATTATATTTTCGTATAAATTTTTGCTTATTTGAACACATATGGCTATCTCTTGCTTAATTGTGCCATAATATCAAGATTTGGTAACCTAATTGATGTTAGAAGTTAATGTTTTTAATTATTTTCTTAAAACATACACATTATCAAAAATGAATCAAAACCATCAGAGATGCATGAGGAAACTAGTTAGGAACTGAAACTCCCAAGTTTTTCACTTGAACAGCCCAAAATCTGTGACCAGATTGATGCTACCTGCTAGCATACTAGCATGCTACCAGATCATGCTAACAATATTTCTCAGAATAATAGTTAGAACTGACTACTTTCAGTAGTACTTTCAGTGTGTATAAAAGAAGTCAAAGGAAGACCAAAAGCTGTAAACTATATTTTAAGCTGTAAGCTATGTCAGGTTTTTTTCAAGCTGCCACCTAATTTAATCAGAAAACAGGGACTAGAGATAGTCTCTTTCCGATTGTTGATGACATGATCCGTGTGTTACAAAAAAAGTGTTTCCATTGCCGTTTTGTGGGGAAAAAAAACAGCTAAAAGTCCCACCTCGCCCTAGCACCAAATTTTTTTTTATTGTAAAATGATTTGGTTTTTTTTTTTTTTAAACTTGCCACATTTCCATTTAACAAATCTATTTTAGAAATGTGCAATTGTGCAATTATATGGTCAATGAAGTGAGACATTGCACTTTATTACCTAGCAGAACTCCATACTGAATCTTCTTCTTCTTTCTCGTCAGCCACCCCGGCCTGCCTTGGCTGAAATACAACCTGAGAGTGATATTACCAATACATGAGTTTAACACATTCTTAGGCGATCTTGCTGCCAGTTGTCAGTGCGTGAGCAGGAACGCCAACATGATTATGTTCTGGTAATTCCGAGTATAGGTTTCTGAACTGCTGAGTTCGGGGGGACTTTTGCCTCAGAAGTTTTCATCCTTCTCACCACTCTAATCGCGTGGCAGATGCACACACACGCATCGACAAGGTTTTTACAGATCTTAACCGGAGATCTAAATAATTCTGGCAGGTACTTTAAGCTGCTGCACTGTTACCTTACATTACGCACAATAACAGGCAATTACATTTAAATCAAAAGTTTGTTTTCATGTTAAATATTTAATGGATACATTTCACCCTAAGTAAGTTTTCCTACTCATGAAACTCTCAACTGTAACTCAGACAAACAGCTTAATCACTCTCCAGGTCCCGTTTTCTCCCCGTCCGAGTGCGGAATTGTTCATCATCGCCTTTTGATGTGCACCTCAGCTCAGCGTCCACAGACTGGAGCCGACCACACCGGCAGCTGCAGCACATCAGCTGGCCCGAGTGGGCTACCATGATGTACTGTGCTGAGCATGCTCCAAAGAAAAGATCCAACGAGAGGTAAGAGAAGGGGGGGAAGAAAAGAAAAAAACAGGACGACATTTCAGCCAGTGTGATAAATGACATCTGCTGGTGCTGAGCAACCTTCAGTCCCTCAGGGAAATAATCCTGTTTTTTAAAAGAATAAATTTAAAGATCAATCAGGGAGGGGGAGAGTAAGCTCTGAGGAAAAGGGGAGGAGGGGGAGAGGTAGTGTGGGTTAAGTAAGATGTAAAAGGAACAGGTCTAAGAAAGTGGCCTTTAAATTTTCATTGACAGATAATATAGGCTGGTAAATCACTATTTTTACCTACCACTCAGCTGCAAAACACAACTGGCCATTTTCACAATTAAAGTGGATTTAAGAAATCTACAGGAGTTTACCTGTGGAGGTAAGTGTTGCTCTGTCACAGGATGATGAATAGAAGAGGAATCCTCAGAGAAGGTCTTTGTCCAGTGTTCCTCCAGTGCTGACTTCGAGCAGAAAATGGTAAACAAATATATATGCATTATGTAGTACATAGTTCTAAACATAACTTGCCTATCTGTCATGTGGGTTCTATTAATTTAGAACCTTCAGGTTATTTCCCATGGAGGAAAGCTGATGAATCAATAGAGAAATTAAACATTTAACTCAATTTCTAAGCTTGCACTTGAATTTAATGCAGATTTTTTTTCTCATGCACACAAGTTCAAAATACACCGACAAGTTACATACAAACTTTGTAAGTATGTAGATAAAGGAGCACCGACTGCGATTTACTGGCCGATCTTTAGGAAGCCTGACCTGCTGATTCCAATTGTTTTTGTCTGAAAAGTCGCTAAACATAGTAGCAAAATTCTTGGGTTGGAAATAGTGGCATGACATGTACATTTTCCTTTGCGGCAGCCTGTGGTTCACCTCTTCATCTCCTTTAAAGCCCAAGTAATCCCAAATATGCAACATTGTATTTTTTGGCAACTTGTTCCTACATTTTTGGACATTTGTTTTCTAAACTGGCAAATCAGTACATGCACGTTTATATTGTTTCGTCCAAAACAAAGAAAGTCCAAACGTTACCTGCGCAAATATATCATCATTTGTTGAAATGACAAATATCATTTGGGAAAAATCTGACATATCCCCGAACCTTAGTATCGGCCGACACCAATCTCTAAAATTTAACAAAATCGGGGGCATGGCATTTAACCGGTGTACAATATTGTGTGAATATGGCTGGGTTTTTCACCAGTCGTCAAACCTGAATTCTGAAGCACGGTTCGTACTCTATGTGCATTTTTTTAATAGGCCAGGGGTAAACACAAACTTGCATACCTCATCGACGACAAATTCCTCCATGTCCAGCTCCTCGAAGGGGTCGTCTTCTCCTGCGTCAGGGCACATGACGGCAGCGAGGGCGGATGCGAGCCTCCTCCTCAGAGCGCAGCCCCTCCAAGACGCCTCGAGGTACGCGCAGAAAGGAAAAAAAGAAAAAAGTCTGAACACCGTCTATGAATCACGGCCCCAAACGTAAATACTGCATGTTATCCCATTAGAGAGATAAAACATGTTAGACCCTATTTTAATTGCTGAACGTTCTGCTTTCTGAACTCTGCATGACTCCATGTTGCTCTGAGACAAATGGAGCTCCAGCGCGCCTCTAAATCCTCCAATTCCCAATGGAGTCGGGGAGGCAGAGGGTTGTAGGAAGGGTTGGGGGGGCATGCTTCGCTTTAAGCCGAACCTCGCAGGAATTCTAGAGCTCTTACTACCGCACGTCGCTGGAATCTGATTAATCACTCCGTACCCATCCAACACACACACATCCCAAAATACTGCTCCTTTAACTCTCCTACACCCGCTTTCTCCTCTGGAGAATCCTAAAGGACTCATCAAACACTTTTTGTGCTGAGAGAGGATATCAGAGAGGTGGCGAGTAGCGTGTTTTTTCAGAGCGGCAGCACTCGACTAAGTGAAGAGGATTAGCCAAGTAAACGTCCCGAACACGCTGGGGGCCAGCAGATTGATGATTGAGGATGTGTACCTATAGATTCATAAATCCAAAGTGTGAAAGTGGCTTCAGAGCCGGCCATTATTTAAAAATCCACAGGTCTCTTTATATCCTCCTAAAACGTTTCATAGGCTTTGCAGGTTGGTTGAGTTTGATTGAAAATATATCGCCTCGCAAAAGCGCTCGCGTCCCTTGGATATCCACAAACTTATTGAACTCAAAGTGTGTTTTCTTGGAGTTTTATGTAGTGGACAAACACACAGCAGAAGGAAAATCAGTCATTGCTGTCACTGTTTTAATTAAAAGCTGACCAACGAAGACCGAGGGCGGACATAAAGGTATGGAGACGTTTTAACTAGACACATTATAAAACACAATGTCGAGCACTGTTCGATCCGTCATCTGAAATTATGGCACATCTGCTAACCCGCCATCCACGCAGATCTACAGGCGGAGCATTAACCAGAGGAGGAGCCAAGAAGGACAAAGTAACTCTGCAGAGCTCCACAACAAATACCAATCAAAACCAATATCTAGGTCAATATCTAGTCCTAATTAAGAAATGTTAAGAAATTTCAGCAAACTCAATTGAAGCCAGCAGGTGGAATATGGAATCCTCTGCTCAGAAGGGACCAACACTGACGTTGTGCAGAAAACGTCATGGTTTGTGGAGGTTTTCTTCGGCAGGGACAGAACTTTTGGGAAGATGGATGGAACTGTGTGACTTATGCATCTTATTTTTTCCTCCTCGGGACGCATTAATAATTAATTCATACTGGCAGACATGAACCAACAGCGAAACGTGAGAAAAGCGTGGCCAGGCCAGAGCTGAAGGAACGAGTCAACAGTTGGGTACATAAAGAACGTTCTTCCGGTGTCCTAATGATCTACCCTACCTTGTCAGATCTTCCTACCATACTGCATCTAGATAGATACGTCCATCAGTCGGTTGCTAACTGAGGGAACCTTGTGAACGGTGGTTACATCTCCACATCTCCAGGTCATTGCCAAGGAGATGAATGATGGTTAATGTTTCAGCTATTGCTGGGCGGTTTCACTTAACTCAATTGAAGTTCGAGTGTAAATATTGAGTGCATGAAGCAAGAATACTTATGCATGGCACTGCTCACTTTCTCCAATGAGGCTGACATCACAAAACCTTGAGGTGGACAAACAATTGTTTTGTGGCCCTAAATCTTAAAAATGATTCCGTGAAACTACACTTTGAGTCTTGGACAGGAAGGTTTTACCTGTATAACAGTTGCTGCGTGGTTTTCACAAGCGGCGTTCGTTTTATGAGTAGAACGCTCAAACAACAGCTTTTCCGCATCTCCTCTAATACCCGAGGCTTCAGCATGTCCACATTTCTCCCTGGACGTCCTCCCCATCCTCTGAAGCACAGTGGCCGCTGCACTGCTCACATGACAATACACACACATAGACAAACACACAAGGTAAGTAACATGACACTGACCACCTTTCCAAACTGATTTTTCTTTTGGTTTGAAGCAGAAATATGGAGTGGAGAACTCATGAGACTAGGCTTGTCTTGAGCCAGGGCTCATACCAAAAATCTATTATCCTCAAAAAGATAGCAGCATGTTAATGATAAGGCGGTGTGTTAAAATGAAGGAGATCTTCAACATCTCTCACTGTAAATCAACTCGAAGAGGCTCCAATGATGACAAATTGTCTGCAGCAGAAACTAATAAAAAGGTGCAGCTGCTATGAAGCAAATGAGATAAAATGTGACGTGTTTGCTTTGTTCCAGCTGTGTTCAGTTTTGTACCACGAACGTAAATCACATACGGTCATGTGAAAAGATTCAAACACCCCGCAGCAGCCTGTGTGGTTTTATTCACATTTTTGAACATATGGATATTTAAATTAGACTTTAGCTGCACTGAAATGTCATGAAAGTAAGTCATGTAGATGAACAGCAAAAACACAAGGAAATATATTTCAAAGGGGCCCCATTGTGATTCCTTTTAAAAAGGTTAGGGGTCCGTGGGCTACACTACCTTAGCAGCTACTTTTAGACTCCTATTCTTCCAACCCAGAAATAGAATTAGACCAGAGGATACTTACTTATATCTACCAACCCTGAATAGGAGTATCTAGTTTATATACTTTACATCAACATTAGATTTTTTTTCTTCTTCTTTTGCTCTTTCCTCTGGTTTGCTATTTTGTTTGTATTTCCTTTTAATTCCTGTAAATCACTTTGTATTGCCTTGTTGCTGAAAATGTACTATATAAATAAAATTACCATTACCTTTTTCACAAAGGATGTTCAACATTTGTTTGTTTTATTTACACAAAATCATTCTCAGATTATGAGATTTCATCCTCAGTATTTTGAGCTTCTTTCAAAATTAGTCCTTTTTAAGACTGTCACTATTATGCAAATAAAGTGTTGCTGGCCACGCCCCCCCAACTCAATATTTCTACTTTATACACATCGAAATAGCAGCAGATCTTTGACCCGGAGTCAAAATGTACTATTAGTAAAGACTAAACATATATATATATCTAAATATATATATTAATTATTTATATATTTCTTTTCAAGTTTGGATTAATACCCATTTTAATTTTCCACTCTAAGAAGCAGAAATGATGGAAACAGATGTAAACATTAGGTAAATTACTTTTTACTGTCCAAGTCGTCTGGTCCCATGTCCAAACTGGTGGAGGTTCTTTCTGCATTTGAAAGGAGAAAGTCAACAAAACCTCTGGCAACATTTGACTCCGTTGTCGACCTCTGACCTGTTGTAACACTTCCAAATGTATCCTGTGGGTTCTTTTCATCTGCAGTGTCCTCAGAACGTCCGGGCTCGTTTCTGCTCAGGTTGTCAGGAGGTTGAATGGTAGCAGACTCGGTTTTCACGGAATCTGTGAGCTTTCCCAGACTTCTGCCGTCCATGTCCCGGGGTTTCTTGGGTCTTGCTTGGACTGCAGACAGACTGATGTGACCATATTCATGAGCTAATCTCTGGTCCTCAGCAAGCTGCAAAGCCTGCGTAAAGTGATGGCAGCAGCTTTTCATAGCATCCAGAGAAGATGAAGCATTTCTGTAAAACAAAAAAAAACAAAAAACAAAACATATAAACAAAGGAAAACATTTATGTATACTAGGGTATGTTTATTTTAGCATCTAAGAAAAGTCCTCTGAATTTTACTGAGATATTTTAGTAAATCTCATTGCTCAAGTCATTTATTAAAGTGTAAAAACATAGGTTCAGCTGCCTTTTATTGTATTTAAAGCAGCCCTTCACTATTTTTGATTTAGCATGATTTAGTGGATGCAAGCGTATCAGAGACCGCTATAGAAGCAGGAAGTGGATGATAGCGCAATGCATTCTGGGTCGATAGAACCTAAACAAACGTGGGAGCCGAGCACTAGAGGGAGAAATGGCTTGTGGACTTTTCCAAAGACAAAAGAGAATTCCTATTTACATGTTTTTAGCACTGTAGTGTCATGTAAATGACTTTTTAAAAAGCTTCTCTAGCCAGTAATGTGAGATTAAATGTGTGATCACACAGGGCGTGTGGGTGTATTTCAGAGAAGACAAAAGATTTGCCTGCCTGCTCTGCATGAGTTCCGGTTGAAAATGTTTCTCTCATTGAGAGGATTAACCTTCTACAAAGCCTCCTCAATGGAAACGTAATGAATCCATTAGCAATGCTTTGCTCTGTTGCTCCACTCCCCTCCCCTGAATTCAATCCCGAGGCGGCAGACACACTCTCTGTCTGGAAGGTCGCTAGTCTTAAAGCGGATAGCTCCTTCTCCACAAAGGTCCAGCTCTTCATTCACAGTTGGACAAGCGAGAACAGTCGTGGAAGACTGTGACCCCAATGAGCCTTCTTCCTCGTACCTGGAAGAAGGTACAATGGTGACCTTGGAGTGAAGGTCCACTCCAAGGTTACCATTGGAGACACACAGCATGGATAGCAAGAAAGCAGGATACTGGTATATGCAGCTCAGGAAAAAATTGAGAGACCACTGGAAAATGAGTTTCTCTGATTTTGCTTTTTATAGGTGCATGTTTGAGTAAAATGAATATTGTTCTTTTATTCTATAAATTACTGACAACATGTCTCTGAAATTCCAAGCAAAATTAGTATTTATTTGCAGAAAATGAGAAAGGGTCAAAATAAAAAGATAAAAAATTTGCCCAGGGTGGCATGAAATAGGGGTGGGACACCCAAGAAGTAGCAAAAAATAAAACAAAACAAAAAAATAATACATATAAATCTTTCAGTTTAGGTAACTGTTCCAAGCTTGAACTTTGAAATAAATCCCTGCAAACAAGGACTCACATTTTGATCCATACTGTGTTGTTTGTGAATTATAAAAGTTTTTTAGCACTGCTGAAACTTATTCTAACAAACTCAACATTGTAACACAATCTGTATTCAACTCAATTGAAGATATGCCACAGCTTCATACCTTACAGTCACCATTGAACTGGCGTGTGGCACCGCTTTCACCTCCCCTAAGCTTCAGTCTGACACAAGGTCAGGTCAGGGGTTAAATGGCTGTGTCGGCTCATGCAAAGCCCCCCAAAATGGCTCATTGTTCAGAGGCCAGAGGGGTAGAGGGTACCCAGTGAGGGGCGGATCTGTGGGGGGAGAACCACACTGGCCCCCCAAGCCATAGGAGTCCTCAGCGTGACCCTTACCAGTGGTCACTGCCACGTTTCATCTTTTGAGCGACATAATTCAAAGAGGTCAGGAAGATAAGCAGAAAGATGACCGCCGCTTTAAGCACTGGTGGTCCTCGTAGCGCAAGGGGCTTCGACACTGAGGGACTTGTGGAAATAGATGGACGTTGTCTTTAGGCTCACCGCGCCTTGTGTATCAGACATAACAAGGAGAGAGGAAGCATTCCTCGCTGCTTGATGTCAGGCGGGTTGATCGACTCGAGATAAAACAAAGTGGCATGCAAATGCCTGTCAACAGACAAGACAACTGTTGTGTATTAGCTTTTGTTATTTGATCATTTTTTTCCACTTTAATTCTATTTGCATATGACTAATCAAACTAAATGTTCTGGCTGGTAAAGAAAAGTATATGCTGGATTTGGGACTGGGACTGAACTGGAACACCCTATGAATAATACAACTTTAAGGAGTTGTCAGTCCTTAAAACATGGCCGAAACATCACTTCTACTTTGGTGTAGAATAATGTACACCAAAATACATCAATAATAAAAAAAGGACATTGTTGTAGAAGTCTCATAATTTGTTCAGACCCAACTTTGCATCTTACAAAGTCCTGAGGTCAAATTCTTCCTAAATCAAAGAAGGCCTTGAATACAGTTAGGGTGTACTTTCTTTTTAACCATAACTTCATTCCTATAAACAGCTTCCAGCTGTATTCTGACAATCCAGCACTATTAAAAACAAACAAGCAATTTCTATTTTTCTTAATGAATTGTTTAGCTAAAGATCTGCATCAAAACAGCAAAAAGGTAACTGATGGAAAATGGGTTGTAGCATCACATGGACGGTGTCAACTTTGTGACAACTTTGTGTCAAACGGTCCCGTCTGCTCTTACCGTAGCTCCCTGCTGAGCCGCTGTTGTAAATCCTGAGTCTGCTGAAGCTGCACCTGACAGAGCATGAGGAAGCTGTCTGTGGCCAAACTGACCGTTTGCTGGCCGTCCGCGGCCTTCAGGCCAGCCACTGCTTTCTGCAATTTGAACCTGACAGAGAAACAAAACACATGTTGGCTTCAGTCTGCTTTCAAGCTGCTGTCAACTTCTACGTTCATCAGGAAGATTTTTAATATTATTTTTATATATTTTTTATATTTTTATATTTGTTTGACTAAGAAAAGAAACATTCTCTTTTTCAAGGAACAAAAAGAAGCACAGAATCATGTGAGTGAAAAGTATAAGAAGCTGCGTTTCCATTACAAGTGTTCAAAACTTTTCCGATATTCTGCTAATGTCAAAAAAACTACATTTTTCGCAATTGTGGCATTTCCATTAAATAATAAACGCAATTAAAATTGCACCTGATTAAGTTGGTCCACGCGAAAAACATTCCGCACCGTGATCCTCCAAACACTTCCTGTCATCTTCTTTGTCTTTTCCACCAGTAGTATCGTCTAGTTGTTGATCATGTGAGTCATGTGACGCAAAACAAGTGTTTCCATTGCAGTTTTGCAAAATAATACTAATTTCGAGACGGCTGAAAAAACACCTCATACAAGAGCCAAAAGGTTTTATTGAAAAAATGTGAACTGAATAGGAGTGTTTGGAATTTTTGGAATGGTTAATTGAAAAGCATATACTGGTGTGTTGACATTCATTGAATCTTCATTGAGATTCAATGAATCTCAAAGAAGAGAGGAAAACAGTCTAACATCTGAAGAATCTTTTGTATATGATTGCTCCCTCACAAACAATTAAGAGTAAGCTTGGGTTTATACGCTTTTCTCATATCACATTTGAACAAATTATATATAAATTACACAACCATGTAGCATTGTCCTCAGACTAGAGAGACGACTGAGCCTCTGTGAAAGAGGTAACTGTAGCCTGAGGCTAAGGATGTGCAGGCAGAACAGAAATCTCTAGAATCTGCCCCAGAAGTAGACTCAGAGCTAAAAGCAACTAAAAACTGACCAAATGTGGTCAGTGATCAGTGGGAAAATACAGAGCTGGGAACGCTGCAGGACACCGGGGAATAGCAACAATAAAACCTGCAAAAAAATGCACTAAAACATTTTACTGCATCAGGACTTGAGCTCTTGCCAAAATGATTATCTACACCACCGAACATCTTTACATCTTCCCTCGTCTCTCAGTGACAGATGACAAAATTCTTGATCTACATGTTTAGACATGTAGATGAGTTTATCCCAAAGGGCAAATAAATGTTATGGTAACTCATGCCATTCAAGTATTCTCAAAAAAGTTGCTATGAATGGTGATGCTGTAGGCAATCACATGCAAGACTTTGATCCAGTCAGTCTTGCAATGACTCTGAATAGGCCTCTGACTGAAGACTGCTGCTGTGTGAAGCAGAGACAGTACTCTACAGCAACATGTCCTAAATGACATCAGTGGTTAAATGTTATGGTGCATCATGCTTAAAGGGATTTTTGGAGTTTTTAGTGTACAATAACTTGCCTGAAGTAGATGACTTTGTTGGTGTTTCTATTTCACATTAATCCAGATTAGTAGGCTGCTTAAGCCCACACCTGCTCTGAGAGGAACCGAGAGTAAAGTGGATGTCTACTGTCTTTAAAGAAGGCCATCTCTAAAAACAAAACTGATCTCAATCCTGCCCTCTTCTCTCCTTCCCCTTCTTCTTTTCTACAATTCACCTTCCTCCCGTCAGCAGCGCCGGTCAAGAAGGCTGACGGCCTACTAGATAAATTGGTTTTTCTGAAGCAGTAAGTTGCTTTTTCACCATTAGCACATTTAGCAGGGTGTACATGAGGTTGACTGACAGCGCCAAGACCCTCCCCCTGCCTCTGATTGGTTGTTTTTGGTCAGGAGATTTTTTTTTTTACAGATAATCTGATGGTTTTAACAAAAACATAAAAAAAAACATATTTTACTTAATAAAAGTTACATACTGCAACTTGACCAACTAAGATGTGAGGCAGTATTTATGCTAAACAAATGTAATAACTATAGAGTAGTGAATTAAAGTAAGAAAAAACACACATTGAAAAAGTCAGTGTTGTATATATTTTGTAGCATTATCTGTGGGTTTGCAAAGGCAGAAGATAATGCTGTGTGGGGTTGCCATGGCGTGGAAAAGTTTGGGAATCCCTGAACTAACCTTTAGCTTCCTCTACACATTATTTGTCAGGTTCAAGTCAGGATTCTGGCCAGGCCATTTCTAAAAGTTAATATGACATTGGAAATATTAACATTTAGGCAAGTCAAAACATAAATCTGCCTGGGGTGTAAATAGTAACAAGCCTAACTTAGAGTACATCAGCAGGAGATTCTATGATCTTGACATTTTAAGCTCAAGCACAGACAGTGAGCATGTACTATTTCAGACACGACTGCAGAAGACGAGATGTGTGTTTACTGTCGGGGAAGTTCCAGTCTGTATGATGTCCGCTGGGTCTCTCTCTTTGTAAAAATGGGGATTAGATTCCAGCCCTGCGGGCAAGTAGTCTGGCCCGTTGTCGTCAAACGAAGCCCCAAGCCCAAAATATGACCTTTCAAGTTGTTTCATGACCTCATTAGGGCAAGGGATTGTAATTTGATCAGAAATGTACTCCTCTGTTTCACACTGGTGAGAAAAATATGGAAGAGACTGTATCTAAAGTAGTTTGCTCTCAATCTTCCGTGGTTCTTCCTCAGCACATCTGGGCAACAAGACTGTACTTCATTCAGTGAAGGCTTCCTCCAAAAGTTTCTTAAATTGCTGTTGATTAATCAGTGTTTTCATCATCATCTATATCTCCTGCACCCTGGGCCGCCAATAGGGTCTGTAATTCTTAGCGCCTGCCTTTTGCTGCTTTAATTTAGCTAGTGTTGTCACTGACTTGTGATGAAAGGGTGAGGGTTTGGGAAAGGAAATACTGAGGTCTACCATCTTAGATGGCAGGTAAGGTTAAGTAAAGTTCAGTAAAACATTAATGTAAAGTTTAAGTTGGGTGTTAAGAAGGAAAAGGTTTGAGCATGTACTATTTTAGCAACGCTCCCACACCACAGAAAGCCTCTCGTCAGAGGAATACTGAAGTGTAAACCACAAACACTAAAGTACAATTTATTTTTAAATGAACAGGACTTGAGAGACAGCTGACATGTTCATGCCATTTTTGTTAAATTCAAGTCAAGTTTCAAGTCTTTCTCCCACAGTCCAAGTCTCGTCTGTAATAAGACGTAAGATAGTCTGAGTCAGTCAATAATGCTGGATTGCTGTAGGTTAAGAGTTCAGCTGTTCAGTTGTCATGAAGTGCTTTAAAATATTCATAATGTGTCAAATAATATAAAAGTGCTTTTTAATTCATTATTGTTATTCGTTGTTAAAAGTTCTTGTGATTATTCTGTCCGTTTACTGCACTGTAAATGGTTTCGACGACTTCCTTCTCTCCTCTAAAACAAAACATTTTAAAGATTATTTTATAAATTGATACTTTTTTCTTGTTTTTTTGCTTTGCCATACTATGTAAACTTTTTATGCAAATAGTTTTAACATTAAACGAGGCGATGGAAACACTTTTTGCAACACACACGAAGACAACAAGAAGTAGTTACAAGATGATGGCACCGCATGTTTTTAATAATTTATTGAGTGACCAAACTTACTCACGTGTGATGTTGACAAAGTTTTGTGCACATTTGTAGTGGAAACGTGGCCAGTCTGCTCATTGTTAAAAAGCTACAGCTAACGGGAACTAATCGCTAAAACCATTATAAACCAGCAGTTCGCAAGATCACAGACTAGTAAATCAAACACACCTAAAGGCCTAATGAACATTTAACACTGGAACTGGAAGACATTCTAAATATCCATAATAAACATATTCTAATTAGGAATATTCATATCATTTTGGCACATCAGTGTATCTCTTCATAACTAATTAAAACTGGACTGCTTCCTTCATAAGTAGACATAAATCAAATCCTTGCAACTGTTATAAGCATTTGTAAAATATTTAGCAGCTCTAAATGAATGAACAAATTAATGATCAAAGATAATTGACCTGTCTGTTGTACCAACATTTTGGGAATTATATACACTTGGTGTGGGGCTTCAGTGCACACAGATGTGTGTGTGTGTGTGTGTGTGTGGTGGGGGAGTCACAGTAATCTAATAGGGCAGGAGGGATCACATGTTTAATCCTGGGAAGGGAACAGGAAGGCCTATGTTCTCCAGGAATGTTTACACTAAATCAGCCAATAGAAGAATTTGATAGACAAATATCGGCTTTTCGGTGGCACGCTCTTTGAACGTCATTCAAGGCAACTGACGTTTCAGAGAACAGGAAGCTGGAATTTTTTCTCAAAGAAATCATTCAAATGTAAGAGCAAAAAAATGTGACACGGTATGCAGTAAAAACAGCTTTTGAGCCGGTAAGTTTAGCTTAAGAGACCAGCAGTGGTTGGTGTGTTTAATTTTTGTAAAGTACGAACTATCAGACATACAAAACCCCCCGCCCACCAAAAAAACAATATCTCTTTCTATCCATCTATTAAAACTTCAGCTTACTTCCAATCAGTCTCCTGCTGGAGAGGATTCCCTGTCAGGTGAACTTCCTGTAGAAACACACATCCCTCCAGATTCTCACACACATCTTGTAACTCTGAGGAGAAAAAACACGAACAATTACATTTAAAATTAAACATAGTATTAAGACTACATACACACATCATGGGAATTCACTTCCAATTCTTTTCCTGTTACTCGGTCTCTACATGTATCATGCCAAGAATGTATTGAAGCCTTGGTTTCTCTGCACACTGCAAAGCAACAGTGTCTATGTTTCCTAAACAAATGTGTGCAAAGTTCTGTCACTATTCCGGTGATGTTGATAAAACACAACTTTGCAACCACGGCGTCTAAATTAAATGCGAAACGCAATTAAAATCACACGTTAAAAAAAAGAAACAAAAATTTAAAAAAAAGTTTTCTTCTTCTTTTCTATAATGACACATCGCAAGCAACTTTAAGGTTCATACCGCCACCTACTGCACATGAGTGTGTAGCAAATTTACTTTACGTCTATTAAAGTAGATGTTTTTTTTTTTATTTTGTATTCTGAAGATAACTAAATAATGCTTTACTTAATATGCGAATACACATTATGTTTCCTTCATTTCCCAATATTCCTTTAAGACTCCATTCCTGTCCTAAAAAGTTTGCTCACGCAATAAGTCATTAAAAAACATGCAGCGCTGCAAAATCATGCAACTTCCTGTGTTCTTATTAAGCCACAAAAAAACAAGCAATTGCACAAATGAGCTTAGTTAAGCAAATTTATTTTCGAAATGTTGCACTGCACAATTATATGGTCAGTGGCTTAGTGACTCATGAGTCACTAAATGAGTCAGTGACTCATTTATTTTGGGTTGCGTATGTTTACTTTTCCTTAAGTGAACAATTACCTAACACTTCAGAACAATTGTTGGCTACCCTATAAATCTTTGAGAATGATTTAAATACAAATGTAAAAACCACGACGGCACCACAATAGTTTGAAGTTTCGAATATCTCTGGTTCTCAAGCAGATGATGGACTAAAGGTTTACTTTAGAGCCTTTTGTAGCTGTAACATATAAGTCTAAAGCTTTGGATCAGTGAAAGAAATTCTGAATATTTAGCAGATCCTCAAGGGAACTTCCCGACTCTGAACAAGCACACCAGAACAACTTAAGTAGATATTTGAAAAACAACCAAGGGTTGCAATGCCATCATATTTAAATAACTGAAATAGTACAATAACCACACTAAAAAATAACACAAACAACACTCACTGTTTACCCAGGAAAAGGTTTTACCTGACAGGCAGTTGAATCTCAGATCCAAATGTTTCAGAGACACAAAATCAGTTATGGGGGGCAGCTGGGTTATTCTACAAAACATAGAGAATTACAGTCATTTCACAACAGATTCCTTCCAGCAGTGCA
Organism: Poeciliopsis turneri; assembly: GCA_922788865.1. Taxonomy (NCBI): domain Eukaryota; kingdom Metazoa; phylum Chordata; class Actinopteri; order Cyprinodontiformes; family Poeciliidae; genus Poeciliopsis; species Poeciliopsis turneri. The sequence continues at coordinate 1,691,667 of CAKLNU010001107.1, read as the reverse complement.
TGTACCTTTAAAGGCTTCATGTCCAGTGTAGATATTACATACAATAAAGGAGTTACAGCAGAACGAATATGAGTTACAAAGGAAGAAAACAAACCGTGAACCTATTTTGTGCGACAGAGAGATGCAGCAGCAGAGGAAGCCAGCAGCTGGCGAGGCCGTGCAGGGAAGAGATGTTGTTGTCGTCCAGAAGCAGCTCTCTGAGGAGAACCTGGTTGTTCAGGCTGGGCGGCTGACAGAGAAACAAGCTGTCAGTTCCCTCCAGTCACACTGCGAGGTTAGACTAACTTTACACTGCTGCTGCTGATCCAACAGCGACTAGCCGACCCCATCAATCAATGTCAGTTGCTTTAGTCCTGCTGTGGTTACTGTCATCGGCACAGGCTCCAACTGAGGAGGCTGTCCTAGTCAGTCTGCTGAAAGGCAGGCTAGGTCTTTATTTTGGCACTTTTCTTTCCTGTAACTGCCCTTTAACCTCAATTACAGAGAAAAAACATGTTAATGAAAAGGCTTCCCATCCCCAATTTTCATGTCTAGCCAAAGGGAAATAGTACCGTCCCTTCAATGTCTGCACTGTAAGATCTTGAGCTGTACACCACTTATTTTATTTATGTGTACAGTATGGCCAATTGGAGGAGCATAAGTTTGTGTACACTCGCCTAATTGGCCAGATTCAGTTTTTGATGCAGATGACATTCAGCTGTACTGCTCCTTTCTGTTTTTTAAAATAAATTATTTCAGCACCTAAAAGAAATACCAAGCAGGTCAGACTCTTTAACTTGGCAGTCAAGCCAAATTCAAGTTTTTTTGAACAATCAGTGTCTCTTGAAAGTTGTTTAAAACAAAATTGTCCAAAATCGTTTAGAACTAGTTCCAAACTAAAAAGGTTGGTTTCAAACAGGAACGTTAGATGCTGATTTATGCATTTATTTCCACTCCTTTCTCCTTCTGTATCACATGCATCAACTAAAAAAAACTTTAAGCTGGTCCAACAACCCTGCTGCAAGAGTCTAAACCAGAACAAACTTAAGAGCACACACTCTTGTTCATCTTTGTACTGTTTATCCTTTCATTTCAGAATCCATTTTAAAGACTAATACTGGTTTTAATATTCAGGGCCCCGCTGAGTCACTGAATTGTTAAAAAAGATTAAGACTTGAGCTGCGAGCCTTGTGGACTTGGCCGACATGCATAAACCTACTCATGCTCCCGAGGAACAGGTTTAAAAGTCGGAGGAAGCCACTCTTCCCAGACCTCCTCTTTTTAAAAGTTAAATTCAAAATCTTGACATTTAAAAAAAAAAATAAAGCAGCTGAAGACATTTTTATTCAAAGGTGCCTTCTCTTGAGATATTTGTTTTTTTTGGATATATTTTATTTGTTTATCACTTGTTTTGATTACCAGGGCTTGTTTTTACCTCAGTAAGGCTGTTGGACCTTAGATCCAGAGTGTGGAGAAGAGCACTGTTCTCCAGACCCTCAACGTTCGTCAGATGATTGTGAGAGCAGTCTAGGTGGTGGAGGGTGTAAACATCCTTCAGGCCTTTGGTACTAATCAGTTGGTTGTGGTCCACTAACAGCCTCTGCAGCCTCCTCATAGGCTCCAGACCAGCTAGGAAAAAGAAAATTATAAGCTAATTGTGCAAACAGAAGCTCAGGAAGCGTAAAAGAAGGGAAATCCTGCCCTCTTGTGGAAGTTTCTGTTGCTCTCACCGATGCGAGTGATGGAGTTGTGAGACAGGTCGAGAACATCCAAACTATGAGCACCGTTTAAACCGTGGATGGACGTCAGCTTGTTGTGGGCAAGCCCGAGAACTCTCAAACTGCCCATGTTTTCGCAGTCCAAGAAGGAGATTTCATTTTCCTGGAATGTCAAATGATCAAACACAGCTTTTACAAAAACCGCTTGACTCATTTAGTGTGCATTCTAATGACTGGAATCCACGCTCACCCCTAAATCCATGTAGCAGAGCTCCTGCAACCGGCTGATGCCCTCCAAAGACTGGAGGCCGCAGCGTCTAAGGGTGAGGGACTGCAGCCGGTCACACTGGGAGAGAGTAGACAGGCTGCAGGGCGTCAGGTCTTCTAAAGCCACTGTGGTGACCTGACAGAGAGGATGACATATTTTAGGGATTCAGCTAGCATAAACTGCTAAAACCTGAAACATACACTTGGATATAAATTGGTCCTATTTGGCTTAAGACATCAGCATCACTGTTACCTCTTGCAGGGACTTTGTGCCTGTGGACTCCAGCAGGGTGCGTGAACAAAGAGGGACCAGAGCGCTAAGTCCATCGGCCCTCCTCGTCCTCCTCTGGCTCTGGAAGGAACCACTCTCCTTCCTCTTGTTCTGGAGGGACAATTCGGACCAGGACACACAGTGTTCCATCCAAGACAACCTCTTCAGCTCCGTGCACTCAGGAAGGGAAGCAGGCAGAGAGCAGGGAGAGGCAGAAGGCTGTGACTCTGGATGTATGTGGCGGACAGTTTGTGATGTGAAGGTGTCTAAGATGTTGTCGTCTGGGTGACAGAGTGGGGGGATTTCACAGATGCTGCGTTTTGCTGTGGCCTCACTCGGTGTTGGATCAGGCATTAGGAAGGCTCGCTGACCCGTTCTGCCTGAATTCTGTGATTCTGAAACGTCATTTTCTCCCTTGCTCTCTTCCAGATTATTGCCACTAATCGGCTGCCGCTCTGTTTTTACATCCATGTCTCCTCTGTCATCAGGTGTTTTCAGCTGTTTGTCTTTTTCAGCTCTGTCCACTTCCTCACCTTTTGTGCCTTTGTCTTTCATCTGGTTGCCATCTTTCTCCACAGGATCCTTCAACTCTTCCTGTATCTTCTCTTCAGCCTCTGTTTGTTCCATATCTTCCCCCTCTCTATTCCCTTGTTCATGTCCTTTACTTCCCTTCATTTCTTGCTGAACTTTGGTTTCTTGTTTTGTGTTTCTTAGTTCCTCTCCTCCTCTCTGTGTAACAATCTCTAACCTCAGTCCGATCTCTTTGTCTCTTTCCGTCTCCTCTTTCTTTCTTATAAGGCGCTCACTTTCAAAACAAAGACTCTTGCAGTTATCCATCTTTCTCTTATCTTCACTTTTTCTGCGTTGCATTTCGTTCTCTGAAGTCTTCCTATCTTCTCTCTCTTCATCTTCCTCTTCCTTTCTCATCCCTTCTACCTCACAAAGGGAACTGATTCTTAAATCTTCCTCTAATCTCTTTTCTTCATCATCTTTCTCTTGTACTGTGTTCAGTTCATCCTCAAGCGTTACCTGATCCCTTTTTCTCTCTTCATCCTCCGTCATCACCTTCTTTCCAGTAATTGTAAAACATCTCTTCTCTTCAGTTTTTGTTTCCTCTTCCTTCTTTTTCCTAAGTCCCTGTATTGCCAGTCGTCTCATTTCTTCCTTCTCCCTCCTTATTCCGTCTTCCTCAGGGTTTTTTTCCTGTTTGCATTTTCTCTTTTCAGCTCCCTCTTGTTTTCTCGTCTCTTCCGCCACTCTCCTCTCTCTTTCTTTCTGAAGCCTCACTTCGACGCCTCTTTGGTTTTCCTCCTGCCTTTTCCTCCTCCTCTTCCTTTTTTCTCCTCTCTTCCTTCTCCCTTATCTTTGCTTCCTCCTCCGATTTTCTTCTTTCCTCCTCTTCAATCATCATCCTCTCTTTCTCCACTTGCTTTTTGAAGTTACAGAGGAGCTCCTGGTAAAGAAGTAGTGATCATTCAATTTGCAAAGTCAGCAGAGCAGTTGATTCGTTGATTATGTTACAAGCTACATTGAAATGATAAACAGTTTCTGCTTGGCAACAATGGGAAAAAAACCCACTGATTGCAAAACGTGGTGAAGTTTAGGTTAGTTAAATTAAACTCTACATTCTTTCCTCAGTATGTGCGTGTAAAAAACTTAAAATATAATCTTCATAACAGGAGATTATGCGTCCTGCAGACCTACCTGCTGAAGCTGCATCTCCTTTTCAAGTTTCTGCTGAGCGTTTCTCTTCCTGAGCTCAAGTTCCATTTGCTGAAACTGTGGACACCAGACAAGAATATCAAAACATCCGTTTGCTAATGTCAAAGTCAAAAACCAACAATCTGCATCGGGTTACATATTTTCAACACTGGCAGTGTTACCAACATCCGTCTCTACTCTGAGTGATGAGACTGAAGCTGAGCGTGTCCACTGTGGCTCACCTTTTCTGCCTCAGTGATCCTCCTCAGCTCTTCCTGGAAGTCTGTCTCTCTCTGCTGCCTCCGCTCTGTTTTCTGCAGCTGCTCATGGTGACATTTCTCCCACTCTGGCCGGTGGTCGCCGACGTTCAGCGGAAAATCTTCCTCTGTCTCTGTTTTATCATCTGTGAAAAGTCCATTAAATGTTCAGTATAGTAAAAACTATATATATATATATATATATATATGTATATAATAACTGTAATAGTACATGTTTCAGTTCATCACAGAAAAATATTTTAAATCAAAGATCACATCACAAAAAATCTGTGAAATCAGGGTTTGTTTGTTTGTTGGTGTTTTAACATATGCAGGGATTAAATGGTGAAAGCCTAATGACTGGCTCTGCCACAATAACTGACCAACAGTCTTGTACAAGAGGAACTTCCAGTCTTCTGTGAAGAGTTGTTGTAATTAAGCAGCTTTGAATGAATTTCCCACAGGGACAAACGAAACCAAAACCTAAGAAATGGAGTGGGAATCCTTTCCTTTCGTCAATGCCTTTATTTCTCATGTTTCTAGATGTGCTGCTTTTGGAGATGCTTCAGAGAAGCTCTGTTTGTGGGATTTACTGCTTCTTACAGGCGTGGCAACAATCAAAACAGTAGAATTTAGTAATCTGGCTTGTAAAATATTGTTCCCATGATCAATTGGATCAATCTCTATAGATATTCTTATTTACATTTTGCTTTGTGTCATCTTTCACTGCAAACCTCCTTGAAAACAACATATAGAAAAGGATTAGGGCCACTGAGAATAAAATAAACTTGACTTTAATTGCAACATTCTAACAGCAACATTTGTATTGTTTGAAAATTCTAACTTTTTTCTCAGAATCTTGAGAAACAAAAAAAAGGTTAAACATTTTTGGGGGAACTAATCCTCTTCCCTACATAGGAAATATACACCTTCATCTAGGAATTGCACTGCACTTTATCCAGTTTTGTAAAATGTCTGTCTGCAGATGGTGTAGATTAATTGCCTGCCGGCAATTAGCTGATGCAGATAATAGTTTGCGATAATCATCTCAAATATATATTATATGTAATATGTACATTTCCAAAATATCTGGAGGCTCTGATAAAGATTCAATCTTCGTTTTAGGCCTTCTGGTTCTGTACAGTCTGTCGTCTGTAAGGTGGATGAAAAAGAACATCAGTGACCCCTTGTGGACAATTGTCTTAATCGTTCACAAGATTGTTAACTGAACCAAAAATGCACAGGAATAGCATCTTAAATATGAGGGTTTATATTTAACAAATATAAACTGAAACACCATTTCTGCCATGGCATTACAGTAAGTCTTCACCAAAAGCAGTCTTCATACGTTCATGAATTTCTTTGTAATCATACCTTCAAGTTCCTCCAGGATCAGTTTTTCACAGGCTGCTGCTCGGCTTTTTGAAATCTCAAAGTAGCTGATCAGGGAAGGTGGAATATCATCCTGGAATCAAATAGTCAGCTTGCTTAGTCACAAGCTGTCTTCTCTTCACAATCTGCAAGTCTGACTGGGTTCACAGTCAAACTTGACACACATGTCTAACGAAAACTCATCTGCTGCTGAAAACTTCAGCACTGATGCTCTGTTATCCCAGTTTAACTCATTTGAACTGTGACTGATGGACTAATAAGGTCCATGCAAGGAAAGTAACAAAATGGCTTAGTTTTCTTTCTTACAAATATAAATCTGAAGGGAGGGGTTGGCATGGGCATTGGCAAATATATATATATATATATATATATATATATATATATATATATATATATATATATAGAGAGAGAGAGAGAGAGAGAGAGAGAGAGAGAGAGAGAGAATATAGAGATGCTATTGAGACATAGCATTGTTAAAATTGACTGGTCAACTTGAAACAAGGTTGACCAGCCTATATATATATATAAGTCTCTCACATTAACTCTTAAAAAGTATCTTCTGTTGTGTAATAGAAGAAATGTGAACAATTTCAAGGGGTGCGAAAACTTGAGCAAGTTTCTTCACTTAGCCAAACATTCAACTAGTCAGCTAGCTGCGTCCATATTCATTAGACTCACCAGCTCGCTGCTGTCGAAGCTGCCCGGGTTTCCTTTACTTTTATTCGCATTAAGCCTCAGTAAGTTAGCTTCACATGCGTCCTTGTTCTCTGTCATAGTACTAAAATTGCCTTACGTAATTACCGCTTTTCGTACGTGTCTTGCGTACAGTAAGTAGTAGATAAATAGTCCCCGGCTCTACCACAGAAGACAGCTGAACGAACATGACCTGCGTCCAGTGCTGAGGCGGTTTCCATGGAAATGACGCTACGCGCTACGTCACTTCACCTTACGGCCCAAAGTGGAAGAGGAAATGGTGTTGAAAACAGTTTGGGGGAAAATGCACAACAAATACCTGAACAGCTGCTTTAGTACGAAGTTCAGTTATTTACCCGGGTGGCACCGTAATAACGGGGGACTTGAGGCCTATTATTTTATTGGTGTTTGCTTGCTTGTTTCCCTTCCCGTCCAGTGATTTTGATTGTCACATTGGATCTTTTTTTTTTGATTGCTTCTTGGCAACAAGAATTGCAACAAGCAGAAAAGTCTCTTTTTTTATTTGCGCTGTAATATTTTTAAGGGGATTAAACTGTCAAAGCTTAAAGATTAACATTTTGAATGTATAAATGTGGTACTTTGAATGTTGTGTGGACTGACCACAAAGGAGCTCGAAAGTGTGACTCCATTTATCAACACTAGAGGTAGTTGTTTGACTACTATTACGCGGTTAGTCCACTAGCAGTGGGAATCCCAGCCTAGGATCTTTCTGCACAGAGTTTGCAGGTTCACCGTGTGGACATGTGGGTTCTCTCCAGGTACTCCAGCTTCCTCCAGTCCAAAACACATAACTGTTAGGTTGCACACACCAAATTCTCCTTGGGTTGTTTGTCCTGTGTGTCGCTGTGTTGCCCTGACGTGGGCTGGCAATCTGCATACGCTGCCTCTCTCCTAATGTTTGCTGGAGATTGACATCAGCAATCCCCACATCTCTCCTGCAATGATAACCGGGTATAGACAATAGCTAACTGGATATTGTCCATCCAGTTAGCTTGGGGTCACTGATGGGTCACTGCCATCTTCAGTGATCCCAAGATAGCAGTCTTTGCTATATTTTTCTGCCATTCCTGACCATGCTTGCTAAGCATGGTGGCCAAACAAACTTTGGTTCTCATTCAGTCTTACTTCTCACTGTTGCTATGACTGTAAATATCGATACATTAAGTCTGGTTGGTACTTTCTTGAAGCCATCTTTCGTAACATGAAGATTGGGACGCATATTTACTTTGACATCTTCATTTCTCTTTCGCATTTTGAAGAGAAGTTGAAACAAATTGCTAATTTTACTATGCAAGAGTTTTGTGCTGGGCACTAGTGTGGATCAGTTTTGCATTCGGAAGTTTGTGGGTTGTATTCCAGCCTCCTTCGCGTCTTGACATGTCCTTAAGCGAAGGACTTAACCCAAAGTTGCCTAACGAATGTGCTTGTTAGTGAATGCAACTTTGTAATGTGACTATAAAGTACTTTGAGTTGTATGTATGACTAGAAAGTTGCTTTAACTATTACATTGAGGATGCTGTATTCTGGCAAAACAAGCAATGTGACTTGGTCAAGTTACTTAGTGACAATAAAATGCAGTGTCAGCGACTTGTGTGGGCATTTTTGTGAGGCTCGAGGAAGGTCAGAGAGGCTAAGTCTTTGTGGGTGAATCACAGGAACAGAAGAACAAAAATCCAGTAGAGTGGGAACAATGCGGACGTTTTTTCCATGGTATTTGTGATCACAAAGATCCGGTGCTCTCCTGCGGTGAGAACTCTGCGCTGGTTCTCCAGTCATTCACTTTGAGGCGATTCCATCGGCCAACACAAGTTACACCATCCACAGTTGTCGCAGCTCTCTAAAAGGGACTCGGTCTTCTTTCTCAGAGTTAAAAAAGAAAGAAAAAAAAAAGAACAGATTGTTCTTCCCGGAGCGTTTGGTCTGGAAACAAAAAAAAAACCCTTTTTCCTGGGCTTGTGACATTCCTGGATGAAAGCAACACAGCAGAAGAGAGTCGAAAGCTCAAACTCGCGTTTGCTTTCAAAGCCTGTGCCAAAATTCTCTATGACAGGAAGAGGAGCATCTCCAATCCTTATGTCCCCCCAATGTCAACACTTTCAGAGTCTTCAAAGGTTCAGTAGAGGCATTATTTTTGCAAAAGGGCGGTACGGGTCAAAGCACAGCTTCTGTCCTGCACTTGATGGGCAGATACAGGACAGTTTGGTGCTGCTGCTGTTGTTGGAGTCCCAACTGTGTGTCTCTTATGTTTCATCAGATCCTCTAAGAATTATTGAACAAGTTCAGTTGCCTAAAAAGCCTCCATCAGCAAGCCTTGTCTGCTCCAATTAGAGCCGGGGGCCTTTGTCGGTGAGCAAGGTGTTCGTCACTTTTGTCCAAGTGCACAGGACCCAGACAGCGACCAGACAGGGCCAAACTGCAGATTTAGACAGCAGATTACACCAGTCAATGACTTCTCGAGCCGAAACGCAGCGGTGGTTTGGACAGCAGCCGTGTGTTGACTCTACCAAGGATTTTCTGTTACTTGTCTGTAGCCACTTTCATTGGGCATATTAAGCCCATCATTTCCATCTGAAGGGTTTGACGAAAGAGGGGAGTGAGAGTCAAAATTTCACTAGAATGTATACCTCCAGCTTAGGAGTTTCTGCACAATGCACAGTACTTTGCATGCTCTGTGGATACAAAGTGTGCAGATGTCAATGATCCATAAAAGTAATTAACAAAAATTGAATGCCTTAACATCGAGAGTGCCTGGAAAGCTGTTATAGTTTTTGTCACGCTTGCAACTACAAACTTCACTCTATTTTACTGAGATTTTAGGTGATAGCTAATGCAAACTATTTGTATTAGTTAATTCAGTTTAGTGGACCTGAAAAGGCTGGCCCCTTGTAATTTAGTACCCCTAAATAAACAACTGAGCTTCTGAGCTTTTATAAAAATTAAAAATCAGATTTCTTCCACATCACCATTATACTTAACTTTGTTGACCTGTCACGGAAAATCCCACTAATATAATTAAAAAGCAGTTCAAAGGGCATGGATAGTTTTGCAAGGTGCTACAGTCTCTTTTGCAACCTCAGTCTGATTCAGTCAGTCAAGTAGGTGATTGTAATTACAAGCTGGCATTTTAAACTCTCAGTGCACTGATCCACATTACATGCTTCTGAGAACAAAAGAGACGGCATGCAACCTGATTTACGCACATTACGTGCATGAGATGAGAAGGGCGGAACCCGGGGAAGCAGTGCATGAATCACATTATTTGTTTAATTAGCCAGATCACTTCTTGCATTTTCTTCACGGTTTTGATTCACTCGTTAAAACTTTCCAAAGCTTTGGACTCATATGTCATAAGGTTCATCCAGTTCTCCTTCAACGTCTCCAGCCAGATTATTGGTCCCGTAGAGGGTTGACGAAAGCAGTTACTCAGCTGGACATGAATGCAGATTTGGATTGTCTTGTAAAGTTAGCGCTAAGCTGCTAGATTGCTCTTGGAACATCTAAATCTGATTTAAATGACTGTGGGATTGCTGCGGTTAGAGGTTCTCTTCAGAGGGGAGACCAGGCAGGGGCACTAAAATTGCAATGCCGTCTTAATGCACTGCAGTCTTAGATTGCAATGAACAATGGGCCAAAACTATTTGCCCTTCAAAGAAGTACATGAATCTGTTTAACATGCAAAGTCAAAGTTGTTTGTTATAGTGGCTTATGCCACAGGATAATTTCACTAGTCACACAATTTGCCTGTTTAGCTAATTAGCATGCTAAGCTAATTGTGTCACCCACAATACTCTACCTGTTAGCATTCGATTGTTGCTACACCAAAATATTCTGGAAGGATGAGTCCATTTTTTTTTTCCATCAAAAGAATATGAATATTACTTTTATAGATAATGTTGTTTTATTTGGGAATTGGGGAATGTAAACATGTTGAAATAGAATTATTGTATGTTAACTTTTTATTATTTACGGTTAATATTATATCCACACCTCCAAATATTTAGAACAAAAGTCTAATTTCCAGATTTGACTATCTTCCATTAATATTTACATTGAATCTATAAAACTATGCTCAAATGATAGAAGAAGTGCAACCCTCAAGCACCAGTTTGATATCAACGCTGTAAACCATTGCTTTATGTTCTGTAAGTGTACGCTAACAGTACAATGCCTAATGACTGTAATCTATGCCGTTAGTGTAGTTTAACTGTATACAATTCTGTTTTGCTGCAATTATTAGCTACAAATTGCAGTTTAATCACCCTCTCTTCTCCCTGATGAAGATATTTTTTTTTGTGAAATTGTCTGAGGTACCTTTTGCTCATCATCATTATTAAATATCACCCACATCAACCTGCCAAAGAAGATGGAAATTAGCCACATGGCTGAAATCTCATGTATTTACATGTAAAAGTGAATTAATATAATGTTGCAACTTGAAACAATCAACAGAAAAATGTACGAATGGAGATTGTAAAACAGCAAAAGGAGCTTCACAGTACCAACGAAGCATCACTCTACGTACCATATTATATGAACGATCTGATTGATGCTTATGTGCTAGAAACATTTTTATTCTTTGTATCATAATATTTGCTTAATTTTACGCCTAACTCCATAATCATATGCAAGACTCCTGACCCCCGCCCCCAACCTGCCGAACTCAGCCTATCAATGGTGACACTGATCGCCAGGGGCCAAGTTAAATGTGGCCTTGTTCGTATTCTTCACAAAAGGACTGAGTTCTGCAAGTCTTCAGATAATGTCCCGAGCTCTACAGGGTATTTGTGCAGCGACCCAGTGAACAGAAAATCCACTGTACAGAACGGGGATGGGTGTCAGTGAGCCGAGGCAAACTGCGGGAGATCCAGCTCTCCCACAACAGTCGCAGCAGCATCAGACTCTCGCAGAAAAGTGCCGACCTGAACAGCAGATAATAAAATTGCACTTTAGAACCCTAAGTCAGCCAGCTGTCACCAAAACACCAACACAAAGTTTCAGTGCCATGACCTCGGGATTGTTAGTTGGTTCATTTCATGACCGTAGAACGTTGACAAGTGTCTTCAGTCAGATGTTTCTTTAAAGTTGCTGTAATACAGACTGCTACAGGATATCCTTCCCACAGCTCTCACCAGCTGCAAGAAGTCTGAAGGATCTTCTTTGTATGAAACAGTTTTAGTGGTTTTTAAACATTATTGGAATTTATTGTGAGAAGGATAAATAGAAATTTTATCATGATAAGAAATGTATTGCAATACATGATAAACCACCCCTCAGAAAAACACTGATTGGAGATTTTTTTTTTCTTTTTCAGAAGAGAAATACATAAAAAAAAAAATAATTGTCAGAATACAGCAGAACAACACGGCTCCATGAAGGCAGAAGGAGATAAATCATCAAGCGGTGTTTTTGTCCTTTCGCACATCGCAAATCTAGCAGCACTCTGCGTGGCCTTGGGGGTCTCACTCTGAATACACAACACGCCTCGGAGGCTCCCACAGCCAACGTCACTGTTACCTCAGCATCCACTGTTTTCTTTTGTTTAATCAAATCAGGTTGGAGCTGCACATTGCCTTGCACAGAACACAGTGTTATCTCGTTTTCAAAGCAGGCCTGGGGCACGACATGCAATGAATTTTCCTTCGGGTACAACAGAAGGCCTTTGAGATGATAAAAAAAAAAAAAAAAAGATGTTTGATCCTGGAGGCTGGAATCGAAAAGAAAGCGAGGGATGCTTGTGTCACCTTTGCTACGACTTTGTTACGAGGACTAGTTCGTCTTCAGAAAGCTGTTTGAGGTAGTTCCTCATTCGCTGTCGAGGTGTTGTCCTCGTGACAGTGAAAACCAATATTCCTCCACTTTCCGTGAGATGCGAAGGAGAAGAGGGGGGTGACGACCGATTGGCGTCACGTTACCGAAGTCAGTGTCGGTTCATGAAGAATTCAACAGCTACATAAGCCGCCATCCAGCCACCATCTGTGGGTGACCGGCTGACGGACCAAATCACTTTATCGAACTGCTGCAAAACACATCATCCCAAATGATCCCAGAGATGCTGAGAAAATATATATGGAGCAAAGTTAAAGTGGCTCACAGGAAAAGGGAAGTTTTTCTGTTGATGGTCAAGAGAAAACTTATCTCAAGAGCCCCAAACTTTCAAGCAGCTTATCTTCTAATACAAAACAGTGATGTATCTGTTGGAATTTCTTCAACTACAACAAGGTTCAGAAAAATACTGAAGAATCTCTCAATCAAGTCGGTGCCAGGCTAGACGGGGCTTCTCTGTTTCTTTCTCAGTGGCGGAGTTAGACTTTTATCGTCAGGGGCAGCAGGGGGGCCAAGGCTATGGGAATGATGGGACTCAATTAACATTTTTAATCAAGCCAGTTGCAGGGTCTGTTAATTCATTAATTGCAATTAGTCACATTCTAATTGAAAACTAAGTATTTCCATAATAACCAACATTTTAGCTAAAGAAAAAAAACATCTTAGCAGCTAAATTATACACATATGAGTTCAAGAACAAATATATTTATTGTTTTTGGCTAAGTGTTATTATATCCATTCAGCTTTCAAATGTTAAAGGAAGTCCTGATCAATTATAAAACTTCTTTGACAAAAAATCCTTTAGAAATGTGATCAGTGGACGCTGACGTTAGCATTGGGGATGTCCGTGCCTCTGCATCATGTTTAGCGTAGAGATGCTATTTTAGGCTTGCATAGCTTCAGTGGAAGGCTAATTCCTTTCAGAACAACTTAAACACAACAGTCTTGTCCACCGTCCCGTCAGATTGTTTTTGGGAAAGAGAAGTGGCTTCGTCATCCATCGCTGCTATTGTCAGATGTTGCTTGCGCGTCAGTTTTATTGGCGTACCAGGAACACACAAATACAAAGGTTCCAGCATTTGCAAGGGAAAAAAGAAAATGATTCATGTTTGATGCGTTCAAGTCTATATTCTCAATAAAATCAAATTAGTGCATTAAAGTCACACCGCCCTCCCCTCTGCTTATGCCTCTCCTCCTACTTCACATCACACATACAGATACAAAACAGTCAGAGTCTAATTAAAATACGACTTTATTATATTTGCCATGGAATTTAAGTGTCAGATGTTGGCGGAAGCGTTGCGGAGCCCGGAGATGCGGGATTCATTCCACTGAGCCAGGCGTGAGTATGAAGCCGCTCCAAGGTGGCTCGCTTCTTACACTCCTCCTCCAAACAGAGATGGAGGAAACCAAGGCACTCTAGAACAAACCCAACGAGAGAATTTTGCACCAGAAAATAGGCAGACTAATCGTAGCTGCTGGTGATGCACCCACCTCGAGAGAGGTTGCTACTAAACTGAATCCAGTCCATCGCGAAAACCCTGGTGTCAAACTGAGAGCGGTGCAACATGCAGTAAAGCATTACTCCCAACTGCCAAACTGTGGTGGGAATCGGTTTGTACGTTTTATGTTTGAACCACTCTGGGGGAGCATATTGAAGAGTACCTGGAAAACACGCATAGACAAAGTGGACCGGATTCTTTTGTTTGTTTGTTTTCAGTTTTCTTTTCCTGTGGAAGCTTCATGAGATCATTGGTTCAGTTTCATACATCCTGGGAGATAAATACAGTGAAAACCATTTACATACACCAAATAAAAAAATGCAAGCATTTTTTTCTGACAGAAGTTAAATCAGACCACATTTTTCTTGTTTGCAAAATGACTTCTACTTGTTAAAGGCCAGAAAACTTAAATATATTTTAGAGATTTTGTTTTGTAACTGAACTTGAATTCAGAAGTTTAGCTTGACGTAGTTTAGTGCGACTCCTATTAGGTCAGTGGTTCCCAAAGATTTTCTTCTTCTTGCTAAGTTGAAGAAATCATTTTTGGTAACTCCAACTAAGCCGAAGCAAGGAAAGTCTGGTCTGATTTAACTTCAGACTGAGAAAAGAAAATGTATGTGTAAATGTAAATATCTGGTTTCAACCAGGAAAGGACTCAAATACGATTTCAAACTTATGTTAAATGTTTAATAAAGTTAAGTTATACCCTGGAAATAGCGGTGAATTTTCTTCAGCGCATAACTACCGCAGCCAAAGTCAATAATTCGGAGCCGTGGCCCTGCGGGCCTGATTTCTACCAGCGTGTTCTCCAACTTCAAGTCCCGGTGAAAAACGCCTTTATTGTACATTTCCACGGCAGCGTTCACCAATTGGTTCATGAGACCCTGAAGTAAAACAACAAACAAAATGTCTCCTTTGCTTAAATAAATGATACATGTTAACTTTATTTTTTGAGACAGAATAAAATGTAGTGCTGTGAAAATATATTTGCCACCTTTAAAGACGCAGTATGCAAAGGTTATAGTATGCTTTTTACATATTTGTTAATATTGCCATGTTCTCGTGACAATATAACATGAGACAGATGATCTGTGAAACCAGAAAAGGAACTAAAGTTTGATTCTCTTTCTGCATTTAAAAAGCATTGCAAAATCATTACAAAATCATTACGCTGAAGTGATGTGGCTTTGAATAAGCGGATGGGTTTTTTTTTTGCATATTTGAAATATACAGAGTTAAATAACTAATTTTCTTTTCATGTGAATAGAAGCCAGATGAAAATCTATTAATTCTTTCTGCTCCTTTTAATCCTTGAATTATATTAGCCTGTTACATAAACAATTTATATTCATTATTGAGTGACTGAAATAAAAAATAAAATGAAATGAATGTAAATGAAATGAAAATGTCTATATTTCAAATACAGTTATTTAAACTGCAGTATACAACTTTCATGAAAAAATTTTATGTTTTAACCAAAACATAAAATGTGGTGCTACATCTTTAAAAGTAACACAAATCAAAACAAGTCTGAAGCAGCCAGAGGTGCCGTTAGGTTTCTGAGGTGACACCAGCCGTCCGGCTTCCCTACCCTGGCCTCATCTTCCTTCAGACGACCTCCTCTGAACTGAATGTACTGCGCAAGATCCAAGGAGAACGGCGGCCTTTCCATAACAAGGACAAGCTTTTGATCCAGACGGTACCAGTCCAGCAGGGTGACGGTGGCAAACTTCCCGACTGCTTGCGGCCCGCCTCCGGCTTTCTGCATCAGCACCACCTCCAGGGGGACGCAACCCATCTAAAAAATCCAGATGTCTGGTTTGGTTTGTGTAACGCAAAGTGAAAGATGAATTCTAAGTACGGTGGTGATTTCACTCACTCTCAGTTCACCTTGCACTCTCTTGTTGTCAGTGTACTTGATGGCCACCTGTTAGACATGAGCACAAGTCTTTATCCCTTCCATAGTATGTTTGTGTTTGGTCGGAGATGCAGCATCAACAGGGCTGCTGCCAGGAATCTTGGGTCCCCTGACAAAACATCAGGTCAGGGGCCCCTGAGCGTCAAGGACAAAACACAATACCAACCGGTAAGGAGTCGGCAAGGCGCAGGCCAGCGTAGACGGAACCAAAGCCCCCTTTTCCAATGAGTCCCAGCTGCTTGTACTTTCCTTCAAAGTGAGCTGTATAGTTACAAAGATGACACTTTTAATAAAGCAATGACTACTGTCAGATAATTATTGTTAACAATATGCAACAATCGGTGGTAAAGTCCTAGTGTCCGTTGTTTGCGTTCGTCCGGTTTGTCAAGGCTTACGAGCATTTTGCAGTTCTTTTTGTTTGATGGAATTTACCAAACTTGAAAAATATTTGACTTATTTATCATTAAACCTAAGTCACTTCAATATCCAATAGAAAACTCCCGACAGCATGAACTGAATCACGTCCCCTTTGACACGGTTAGCCCACAGATCCTTTTGTAGATTTATATTTATATTTTATGTTTATAAAATAAATTGTTGCTCTAGCTAGCTGTGACCTCTGACTGGAATACTCCTTCGAAGGTTCGCTCTTTCTATTTCAACAGAAATTCTTAATATAGCTCATGTTACGTACGGAGAGGAGTGCCACCTAGTGTTCGTTAGAACAAATTGGAAACTGAGTCAAAGTGCGAGTAAGACAGGGACGCTTCAATTTGACTAAAATTGAAGTGTCCCAGCTAATACGGGGCAGTTGGCATCCCTTGCTGACATAAATATTTCAAAGTGTTTGCTCACATTTGCTTGTGCGAAGGTCACTGAGTGAGTTGTTGGTGCCATGTTCTGGCAGAGAGACCCTTTCAGAGGACTGTGCATTAGCACTGGCTGTCCTCCTCCACAACCTATTCAACGACTCTTCACTTGTACCGCTGTTGGTGCTGCTGCTGATGCTAACCGCAGTTATGCTTGGCAACAGATTGGTGTTTCTGGGTCTTTTTTCTGGTTCCCTTTTAACAGAGCTTCTTTTTCTTTTGCTCCTTTCCCTGACAAACTTTACGGTCACCTTGTGAGGTTCACTAGCGTTGTGGCTGTTGACGTTGCTGCAGCTTACTTTCCACAACTTCTTGTTGTCCAACTTAGTGACATTAGCCTTTCTATTCCTGCACCCGGATTCATTCATGTTGCTCCTGTATTCATTGGCGAGACTCTTGTTATCTGAAAGAGGAAGGAGTTCATTGGAGAAAATGTTCCTCTCTGAAGCCCAAGAACTTGCAGTATTGAGATGGGAGGAGAGTGCTGACACAGTCTAAAACCATATAACAAAAATACTTAGAATTATAATATGGAGATAAACACTTTGACAAACATTCCTGTATTGTTCAAAAGAAATTGTTCGACATGAGTAGGAATAAATCAATCAGCTGGATCATCACACATTTCCCTGGAAAAAATGGTTTTCTTCTTAGAAATAATTTTGTCAATTTTTTAAATGAAATATGGTGTTGCATTTATTATAACAGCTTTCCAGTATTACCAATCACACAAAACATTTTACACAACATCACGCATTTGCACACACATTCAAAGATTGGAAGCCAACTTAAAGCGCCTTAAGCTGGAATTGAACCTACAACCTTCAGATCATGAGACGACTCATAAGGCTGTATAGTACATACTATACTACAGCCAGCATAGCTGTGGTGCAGTATGTAGTTGTAATGTGATGTTACAAATATGCCAATTAACATATTTCTCTTATATACAATATAAAAAAAGTATTATTACAGTGAATTTATGCCACATTATTGAAAATAATATACTGTACTGAGCTTATAACATACCATGAGCCAAATGAAAGTGCAACTGTGTAGGATGACAAAACAAAACAAATGGGCATGTGTATTTGTGTATTAAAATTCAACCGGCTGTTTACAATATGAAAATAAAAACTCTACAAACAGTGATTTTAGCTAGAGTTCTTCTGACTCCCACCACTTACAGGCCCAATATGAGTGAAATAATAATACAAGATAATGATTTTACAAATTTTATATTCTTCATAAAACGATCATCTTAACTGCATCAGACAATTCCTTTTGGACGCATTGTGCAGCCGAGCTATATGGCAAAAATATAAAATTTTAAGGATGTGAGACGTAAACTGCATCCCTCAGCACGCACTGTTTCAGTGGATTTTTGTCTTTTGTCCCACCACACTATTTTGAGATGAATGGAGCAGTTACTTTTAATAAATGGAATTTCTTGATGTACAGATTGTTCTTCCTTTACAAACCTTTGACCTTACCCTTAGAAGCAGGCATCGCCATTTTCCCGAGGAAGCTTAAAGGTAGTTTCTGTGAAAAATCAAACGTCTGCGTCTGTCGATAGGTGTGATGTGTTCTCGTACACATTGGAGTGAAATCATCGCCAATGTTCTAGAGTCATCACAATGACGAGACGTTCCGTTCCAAAGGCATTGACATTTGAAAATGTACCAGAGTTGAAATTCCTCCCTGTTCTGGATCATATTTCATCAATTTATGAAGTACAAGCATCTGTAATAAAGTTTGAAGTAGTGATCAGGCTGTATTGTTTCATTTCTTTTTCTTTCATAATGTGCCTGGAGATTGCAATCGTTGTGACTTGGTGCTATGTAAATAAACTAAATTAAACTCAATATTCTGAGTCTGTAGATAGTAGTTTACATAATAAGCTAGTTCACACATTTGTGTAAGCTGGTTTACACAAAGTACTACTTCCAGTGTTTTTCTCCTTCAAAGGCTTCTCTGCTGTAGAGAATTACATAGTAGTGACTATGTGAGTGAATTAATGAATCTGCTGCAGTTACTTAAAAACTTTAGAACTTCATCTTCCAGCTTCGATGAAACATGCGGCCGCAAATCAAACATTCACTAAGATCAAGACTTGTCAGTTTCTTTGGTCTGACCTCTACAAACAGTTCAATGGCTGACCAGACCAACATCCTCTTTCACTTCCTATTTTTGGTTTCCAGGAATGCAAAGTTTTTGCCTTTACTACAGTGGTTTTCATTTTTAGCTACAGATATGTCGAAAAAAGAATTCACATCTCTTAAATACAAAGACCTCCACAGCACCTGGAGAGATCCACCAACAAGAATCTGAGGAGAGGAGATGCACTCCGCAAATTGGGCCCACATGAAAGTGTGAGAAGAACCAAAATGGAATTAAGTAGGAATAATAAATCCTACTTCAAGTTTCTTCCTGGTCACTCTCAAACCAGACGTTTACATACAGTGAAATAAATGACACACACCTTTTTATCCCATTGTCTGAAGTTAAATCAGACCAAACGTCTCCTGTTTTTAGGTCAGTCAGAATGACCAAAATTATTTATTCTTGCTAAATTCCACAATAATGCCAAAAAGAATATGGCAGGTGTTTTTTAAAATCAGACTTTTATATGCGGTACGTTTTATAACTGGTCAGGTTTGTACGCACACACCTTTTCAGATCTACCAATAAATGCTCAGGGCTTTGTCTCATTTTGGTCGTTAGAACATCTACAGTTTTTCTTTCTAAACTCTTAACAATTACACCAATAGCAGTCACTCCTTGGACATAATGACTAACCTACAAAATGCCACTAGAACATGAATGTCCAACTTTTGGACAAACCTCACGGCACTACAATCTGAACTGCGAAACAAAGTGCAATCACATTAATAGTTTTAACACATGCGATCGGTTTCCTTCTGTGCTCTGAGTCTCTGTGCTGCCTTGCTGAAGAAATGGAGACCATTAGCAGCAATCAATGAGACTGCTACTTAGTCAGCCTTCACAGAGAGAGAAAAGTGCAGTGAGCAGGCAGAATCGTGGTATTTTGAAAAAATAAAAAAATGGGGGGTAAGCGGGAGGATGACGAACTGTGGTCATGTCAGGACTGCAGAGATGCAAATGACTGCCAAAATTATGATGGGAGTCATTCATCTGGAAATAATCTGTGATGTGTGCTGACAGAGCACAGACGATTTAGCTCTGATGACGAAAACAACTATAGGTGTGGCAGGAGCCGGTATTATTTCAACTTACTTATTGTAAATTACTTCAATGGTGACATATAATAAAGAAGCAATAAACACAAATGTTTACATATTGAAATTCATACAAACAGAAGAGTTTGGTACTGCCACCTCTGACCAATGTTGGCATTGATAGTAATAATTAGTTCTTAGTCATCTAACCTGGTTAACTTAAGGTTAAAAAAAATAATAATAATAATAATTGCGACAGACTGGCGACCTGTCCAGGATGAACCCCGCCTCTCGCCCGGAACGCAGCTGGAGATAGGCACCAGCAACTCCCGACCCCGTTAGGGAGAAGGGTGACGGAAAATGGATGGATGGATGGAAAATAATGATAATTATCAACATTGTTCTCACAGTGCAAGCGACAAAAGGACAGGTAAATCACACAATGTGAATTTGGGAAATTAGAATTAGAAATTAGATTTCTGCTCTAAAAGCAAAACTGTACAAAAGATGAAATAATTTGGAATAATATTTGTCCATTTATTTTGCTTTAATTTGAAATTTCACCCCAGGGCCTGACATAAAATTTTGGTCAGGGCCCCCAAAAAACTTTGAACCGGCTCTGTAACCAGTGCACAACGGCCATAGAAACATAAGTTTTGTTTAATATAATTTTGCCTTGTCTAATCCCAAGAGAATTTTCAAAATGTGTTTATTTCATATTTCAAAAAATTATGTTTGAGCTGGAAAAGAAGTAGAAAGCTTTAGATTCTTGTCTAGAAACAAAACAAAGGGCATTTTTTGGGGGTTTAACTTTGCCCACAAGTTTTGTTTTATTGTTTTCAAACACGAAGAATGTTAAATAAATTTAAATGCCCCAAAAACATAAAACCCTCTCAATTACCTGCTAAACTGTTAAATTCTAACAAATGTTAGTAATCTACGAAAGCATAGAATTTCGACATACTAGATTAAAAACTGGATTTTAAATATATATATTTTTTATTTTTAGCATTTAATGTCCTTCAAAATCCATTTTTCTTATTGTCAAATATATGATTTGATTTTAAAGTGATATTGATTCATAAAAATAGTTCACTTCAAGCCACCAGGTATTTTAGTTATTATGTCTGACTTCAAGGCGTCAGTTCGTATGAAATGCTGTCTATTTGTCGGGGCTTTACGTCACGGTGTTTATCGCGACACCTTGGGAGATTCTGCTTTCATTCCGACGATGAGCAAAAATAAAAGACAGAAGACAAGACGCTTTTTCTTTTTTTCTCCTCCCTTCTGAATGAACCCCAAACTACAGTCTTTCAGTCAGATGAATTCTAATCAACATGTAAAGATAATTCCCAGAATATCCAACGGAATCCGCAGCCATTGTGGAGGATTAAGCGTTTATAAACAGAGGCACATTGCGTGTGGTGAGCCAGCCCACTTCCATGTAGTAGGGAATTCTCGTGGGTTGAACCAATTCACCTGGCAGAACCGGGGGGGCGACTGGGGTACCGGATGAAGACGATGCTAATTTTCTTCAAATTTAAAGAGGGAACGAGCGAAAATGGCGTGTGTTGTGAAATGAACCACCAGCTTATAGTAGATGACAATAAAGGAATCAAGATGGAGGGCGGGGTGAGCCTCGTTGTTCCAGGGCAGAAGGGCGGAGATCCCCTCGAGATGACGTCACCACTCGGGGCGGCGAGCTGGAGAGAAATAGAGCCCTGAAGTCGGATGAAGCCACATAAACCGGTCGGACAGCAGCCAGTGATGATGTCTTCCCCGTGCATGTCTTCTCACAATTTCATCCCTTGAGACGGTACCTGTCTGGAAAATCCTGCTGTTACGCTCAGGTGAGACGAAGCGATTCTCAATAGCTTCTCCAGCGTGTAGGAGGGAGGTTGAGGAGGACAAAGGCATCCGAGGATGAGGGTGTGTGTGTGTGTGTGTGTGTGTGTGTGTGTGTGTGTGTGTGTGTGGTGTGTGTGTGTGTGTGTGAGGCTGAGAGGTACCAGTGCAGCAGGATGGAGCTGAAGGCCGGGAAATGATGAAATAACGCGCATGGGTGTCAAGAAGCGCGCGCAGCTCTAATTTATGCCAATTCGGAACAAATTGTGCCGGAGTGGATCAAAAATGGCATCACAGTGACTTATATTCACACTACCATTAATTTTAAAGAAAACTATATATTTTTCTGACCGTATTTCTTTGCTTTTAGGTTTGGGGGAAAAAATGAAGAAATTGGGCGGTTTTTTTTTTTATAACATTTTTTTCTTCTTCGTGTGTTGAATTCTTACCTTAAACCCTAGGTGTTTGCTTAAGCTAGCGTTTTAACACCCTGGTTCTGTGTTTTTAAGAAATCTTCTCCGCTCCCATTTTTTATTTTATTTATTTTTTGGTCACCGGCTCCTCTTTGCTCCTCATTCAGCAGCTAATCTGAAAGCGCTCATCTAATCAGGATTTAATCCTGCGGTAGGTAGGCGGGAAGCGTGCTCTCCCCTCAGCAGGACCCCCACCGACACCATGACATTTCATTCAGAGGAAGCTCAAAACGGGTGGAGGTAAACGGGACGTGTGTTAATGAGCAGAAGTGGCGGCATTTTCGCTAGCCGGACCGGAGCAGACAGGGAGGCTGCGCACCTTGCCCGCGCGTGGATGACCGCGCGGCCGGCCGGGGCTGCACACACCCCGCAGGGCTCCCTCAGTCTGCAATGGTCGTAAATTACGGTCGTTCGGCGAAATGGGGAAAGTGGTGAGAAAAGTCAGAGCACATGAGAACATTGCGGGGGTTCTCCTCATCGTCTTTTGCGTTTGGATGCGGCTCCGTCTCCTCAAATATTCAGGAGGCTGAAACCGTGAGAACTCCACCTGCCCGGTTCGCTCCCAGGCCTTGGGTTTCTCAGAACAGCTACTAAAAAAAGAACAACATGATCCCCATTCATTGGTGCCCATGCCGGCCATGTGATTCCCATGTGAGGGCATAAGGCTGCATCCTTTATATCTCACTGTTTTGGATTAATGCTTCATAGTTATGATCATCTTGATTTAAAAAGGAAACAAAAAAATTGTAACACGCAGCATGACCTAATTAATTTTTGTATAAACAGAAAAGCTACAATTATTAAATTAATACTGTTTATTGCACTTCAAGTAATGTTTTCTATTGCATTATAATTATAATTCTCAGGAATTATAAAATGAATTAATTCAGGTTGTGAATTTAAGTCATATCTGTTAGCCATTTTAATTTCTATTGAGTAGCATAAGTATAACAAACTGCTAATTAGCTTAGTTATTAGTCAGGCTGTTTGCATAGGTGCAGTCAGCTACTTTAATAGACATGCAGCATTAGCTTAATAAAAGAGATGGTTAGCACTCTTTTCCCTTTAAGCACTTTATTCATTTAGTGATCTTATGATGAAATCAGAATTTATGTTTGTTTTTTCCAATGCACAATAATGACCGGCTGGTCAAAATTTTACATACAGGCTCAAAAATTCCCATGGATTCTAACACTGCTTTTTTTGTAGTGTTGTGTTTTCACTGTTATATACTGCTCATGCTGTTTCTTTTTCTGCTCCACAGACATTTGGTGATAATGAAGAAATAAAGCCCTTACTAACCATTCAACCTTCACAGACTTTTTGAATCCCCCTGGGTCGTTGAACGCCCGCCCTCCCCTTGAACTCAGAGTTCTTTACAAGGTGACTCTCACCGGCTGCAGGCACCGCCTTTAAAATCCACCTGCCAAGACTTTAAAACCCAAAAACAACAAAAAAGACATTCCACCCTCCCCGCCCGTGTTTGCTTTATCAAATGCCCAAAAACAGCAAGGCCGTCAAGAGAGAGCTTGACGACGATGTCACGGAGTCTGTCAGGGACCTGCTTTCCAATGAGGACGCCTGCGACGATTCTTTCAAGAAGAGCTCGCTGATTGTTGACAGCCCCGAAGGCGAAGGCAAGGAGTGCGATGTGGAGGAAGGGGCCTCAGACAGCGAGGAGGAGGAGCGCCCGGCCTGGAACAGCAAGCTCCAGTACATCCTGGCCCAGGTTGGCTTCTCTGTAGGCCTGGGCAACGTGTGGCGGTTCCCCTACTTGTGTCAGAAGAACGGAGGCGGTGAGTTACTCTCAGCACGCCTCGTTTACAGTTTTACTGTGGGCAGTTACAGCTTCCTCCCACTCAGACTGAGCAGCACTAATAGAAACACATTATAAACTTAACTGAGAGGTGATATTTGTTCACAGCTGGAAAATATTTGAAAATAAGTGCATCAAATCAAACCTGGACTGTGTGATGGCCCCTGACAGTGCACTGTTCCTTCTCACATTCATCTGTCTCTTAGCTGTACTTTAATGTTGACTCAGGCTCACTACCCACTTCTACTCATGCAAACCTTGCATTTGATAACAGGGTGTCTGGCTGTGCATCCTTAAAAAGTCTTAAATTCATGTAAATTCATCTAAAATTAAGGCCATAAAATGTCTTGATTTAAAGAAAAAGTAAATTGGCGTTAAATATGTTGTTCACGGCTCTTAATTTTTTTCAATCTTTAATCTAATCTTTTACATTTTGGCATGCAAATATCTATGGCGTTTTGCGACTAGCCGGTTGAGTCGATTGCTAACTAGCTGCTAATATACCCTTGCTAGCTTGCTAGCAGGCTATTTGCATGTTAAATGTAGTGGGGTTTTTTTTTTCTTTTTCATTATTTTTTTGTCAGGCAAAAGTTTCGGTCACATGCAGTCATGTGTTGTGTTTTATGACTCGAGGCGGTTGAGGCTATCGCTAACTAGTTGCTATTATACCTTTGCTAGCTAGCTAGCAAATGATTTGCACCTGTAATGGGTAAGTGCAAATGAAAAACATATATACATGGCACTACAGGGGATAAGGCTGTAGAGTGTGAAAAGCACAAATTGTGGTCAGGAGCCACAAACAGACTCCAGAAATGTCACAGTTGTGATGTGGTGCAGCTAAAGCTCCGCGGAAATGGTCACCACTGATGTTACTAGCACCAATCCAGCAGAACAGCATTTGGTGGACATGAAAGTTTAGCGGATTTTAATCAGTCAAGCACCGGTCCTACAAAAAGAGTTTGAAAAAAATCTTAAAAACTCTTAAATTGCAGTTGGTGAAACCTGCACAAACTCTGGATAAAATGCTCCTAATTCTTTGCATCTTCTCTATCGTCCATGCACGCATCCCTGTCTGAGATTTACCAAAATAAAAGTATTGTTTCATTATTTTCCATCAATTCTTTATTTATACAGGAAAATCTCTTGAGACTCATCGTCTCATTTACAAGAGACTTGTTACATACATCACCAGCAAATGTATGTGACATGAAATATTTGCGCTTGCTTTGAAAAGGCCAAAGTCCAACTTACATGTTACTTCAGCTGATTTCATGCACACATCAAGCATGTGTGGCTGAAGAAATAGAAGGTTCTCTGGTGGAGAATCATCTTTGTTTAGAAAATATTGGTGCTGAACTGAAGCCACACCTCTCCACCAAAATCCAGCTGGAAAATATAATGAGGGGTAAGTATAATGTAAGTCAGACAACAGACTAGCTAAATTAGACACTTAAAGGTGTTATTTGGAATCAGTGGTAAGTCAGTGATTACTGCCTGTTTTACAGGATGGCTGAGGCTAAAGGTTCAAACATTATTGTTGGTTTTCTAGCTTGTTGCTTGCAAATATGTTGATTTTTATGATCAGGCAGTGTTTTTCTAAAACAGCAGTAGTGAATGGAAGCAGCTGAAAGTATCAATTTTCATCAGATGATCAGTTTGTGTTTTTACTCAAACTCATTTGCAAGACAAAACCTGTTATTGTTAGGCCTGTCACAATTACACATTTTGATGCACAATAAATTTTCCCAGAAATTATTGCAATAAACGACAATATTGACTATTTTCAAGTAACGTAATGGTAATTGCATAATAATGCAAACTCTCAAACCACAACAAAATGTAATTTGTAACATTAACATTAAACATTTGTCCTCGTCCCATGAGTCTGGGTTGCTCCTTCTTTTGAAGCAGAAAATCAAATTATTTTACCCTTATTTTGCAGTTTTTACCCTTATTATGGTGCGACTGGTTTTTGGTGGGGAAGGAAACTGGTTTTGGTGGGTGACAGGAAGTCCACCCTGTTCACTTTGACCAATCTTTTCCATATTCTCATCATAACTGCCTTTTTTGTTGCGTAAAGCAAAACAAATTCATGTTTTGTTTTCAACAACAGGTGGTTGTTGTTCTAGTCAACACATGACCATGTAAAGTTGAAGCCTACTTGTTTCAGAAAGGTGTATGTTGAAATTAGCAATTAGCTACAACTATGAGTTTAGTTTTGGCTAACAGTGATTTATTTGTGTATATTTATTTTGTACATAAGTACATAACTACATACAAAAAGTAGGTATTTCAACTCTAATATTTGATCCACTAAACTGAAAAATGGTGGAGAATAAGTTAGTAAAATTTGAATTTAACTTTAAAGGTTGATGTTTTCTTTCATTTTAACATTTTAATTTGATTAGCTGGCATAACCGAAGAAAGGGGCAACCTAATAATTGAATTCCAAATTTCTAAGGCATTTAAATAGCCGCAAATCATCAACAGCCTTTTCTCAGTCTGGTTTTCACACCAAATGTTACAAAATGTTTCCACAAACTACAAAGACCGCAAGAGGCTGTCAGACTCAGCTGGAGCTTAAGAGAAATAAACCAAGAACAAACATGTTCACCTCATAGCAGCTTGTGTTTTTATTTCTGTTTGCTAGCATTCTGTGAGAGGTACACTTCTGTTTTTGCTTTATTAAATGTATTCCAACTCCAAGCCCATGAAAAGATCATGCATCTCTTTTGTAATAACACCGTTCTTGGTCTGTTTACAATCAGTGATGCACAATCTAGTTCAGTATTAAAATTCATCTCTGGCTGAGGAATGGTGCGACTCCATATCTACTATATCTTTTCAAGACATAGCCGATGAGTCCGTGTTATTAACCACTAGCCTGTCCCAACAAGACGCTCTGCTTACGTTTTGACTAATGAAGTGTCACATGACCTCCTGAGAACCAACATGCCGTAATAACCTGTCTGTGAACTCGCTTGGAAATCAGCTGTGTTTGTCTAACAGTAACCTCATGGGAACGCGATGGTATCAGGAACACGTTAGGCGTTGTGTGGATGCTCTGGTGATAATATCCTACACGTATGTGTCCTAGAAAGGTGGGAACGAGCTGCAGGCGCTTCCCACCCGGAGATTATACAAAGCTGTTGCCTGCTTCATGAAAGCTGATTAAATGCAACGGAGACGGACAGGTTCGTCTGGGAGGAAACCAACTCTCAATCTGGGTGTGTCATTGTTGAGAAATGGTGAATTTTCGGTGAGCTTTCCACAGCAAGAGAACAACAGTTACTCATATAGTCGATTAAGATTCCTGTTACAAAAATCCCCCCAAACTTCTCACACATTTGAACATATAGGAATTTCCATCCATCCATCCATCCATTTTCCGTCACCCTTCTCCCTAACGGGGTAGGGAGTTGCTGGTGCCTATCTCCAGCTGCGTTCCGGGCGAGAGGCGGGGTTCACCCTGGACAGGTCGCCAGTCTGTCGCAGCATATAGGAATTTACTATTGAATTTAACGATGCAGAAAATTTCAATATCAAAATAAGAACAGAATTTTTTTTTGCTGTAGAATAAAATAAAAAAAGGAATTAGGATATTCCTACATTTATTACTTTTAAAAATGGCGGTTTGAGTCACTAACCTGAAAACTAGGGCTCCATTATATATATATAATATTTGACTAAAGCAAGTTTAATTTTGTTGTTTGTTGGCAGCTAAATCACGTTTTTACACAAAATAGACCAAATTAGACTTACATATATGAACATGAGGACCTGAATATTTTGCTTGGTTATGCAATGTTTTTCACAAATATACACTGGTGCAATGCAAAATCTAATAAGGTTTGATTTGGTAACAAATGCACCAACAGCAAGACATAGCTTTGATCAAATAGGACAAAGCATTAGTCTACTGAAAAGTTTAATATACCACATATTCTATCTATAAAACCTCAGTGTAATCAATAATAATTCTGGGACTTCCAGTGGTCATTGGGCCGGAGGCGGGTACATCCTGGACAGTTTGCCAAATGTTTTTAGTTCAGGTTCGGTGCATCTTTCTGCCTCTGCTTCTCTGCCCGTTGCTCTGTCATGTTTTCAGGCCTGCTTTAAACAACTCCTTGAACCCTGCTGTGTTCATCTATAATTTGATTATAACGGCAGATCTGGGGCTTGGTGCAGGTCCCTGTGAGAGTCCTTCTACTCCTATTTCACTCAGGGCCTTAGTGAGCAGTTGGCAATGTTTTAAGAGAGCTTGTTCACCTCTGTCTCCCTCCCTTTGCAGGGGAATTGGCGGGTCAACACTTGGTTCAAAGGTTGAGGGTAGACTTAGAAAGCCCTGCATGGTGCTGCTTTCTATTTACAGTCTATCCATTAATAGATAGAGGTAAGAAAGAGGTCAGCAATTTATATATACTAGTAAGCATATCCAAGTTATCTTGCTGAGCTAAGATAATTAGCAACAGTTGAAACTTTAAGAGTAGATATATATCTTTTATTAATTCTTTAATAAAGTTTAGCAAAGAAAGTGATTGGACAGATATGATTTATGTCTTTTTTATTTTTTGTATCCATTTAATCATGTTCTTACATATTGTGCCTACAGGCAAATGTATGCTAAAAGCTAAGATAGGAGGGATATTTGGAACTTTAAGAGTAGGTACATATTATATCTTTTCCTAGCTGTTTAGTATTTTTTAGCCAAGAAAGTATTTAAATGTGAACAATAAGCTAACTGTTCCCATTTATTGTTTATTTATTTACAACACATGATTCAGAACACATTCAAAATTTGCTTTGAGGCTCAAGAACTGTAAAAGAATTTGAAAGGACTGGTGGTTTATTTCAGGAATAAAGTAGAAAATTACGATCAAAGCATTACACAGTCGTGTAGACCGTCGACTTTGTTGGAAGCTGTTGAGTTTCTTTTTCGAGAACAATAGAAACCAGAGTTTCCTATCTAAGAATCAGCTGTATGTGAGCAAACCAGAATTAGCTGGTCTGATATTAAAAGCAGGTCGTACATAGCACACATCCTAAAAACAACACATAGAAGGGACACTCATGCTGATTTTCCTTTGTATTGCCACTCCCACCCAGGTCAAATCTGGGAGGGACAGCGGAACTCAGGAAAAAAAAATTCAATAAACGCCCGGCACAATATGGAACAATAAGATCTGTTGAAACAGACATAATACCACCAACCCACCAGAGTTCACATCTGTTGTCGTGATTTGTCTACAAGACATGACGGGGCGGCTGTGGCTCAGCAGGAGAGACGCTGAGTTTGATTCCAGGCCCCCAACCTACAGTGCCCTGAAATCCAATCTGATTCTATCTGCGAATCGCTGTGTGAATATGTGACTTTTAACACTTTGAGGGCTCAGTCAGACTAGAACAAGCTTACAAACCCAACAGAATGTTTGATAGACAACTACACTAGACTGCTGAGAAAAAGTATTTGCCCCCGTACAAAATGGTGTCTCCAAATGTTTCAAACCATCAGATTTAAATCAGATTTAAATCCAGACTTTGACAAGGTGAAACACTTCATTTAACAAGCTTATGATTAAATATAGTCCTTTGGGATTTTGTGCAAGAAAGCATCTTTGTCTTGCATTAAAATTTGTTTAATGATCTGAAACATTTTGGTTTGGAAACAAGAAATCCTCGACTTTCCCTGGCACTGTAACTCCAGTACAAAACCAGCAACAGTTTCAAAGACATTTTTGTCATTTCACACAGGACGATTCACTTCAGGTAAAGGGAAGGAACCTTGCTATATTATCAAGTTTCCCCTAATTTGAGACGGAAAGGGATAATATCTGATCTAAAGGCCTATTGACTCTCTAAATCTCTTTAAAGTTGTGGTTGACAATCTATACCTGCCTTTACAGATGTGACTTTTTATCTTTCTTTACCGTACCATTAAGGTCTGCTTTGATGTTGGGAAATCAGCCTCAACTCGTAAACTTATAATGCATTTGTAGTCTGGGTTAATTTAAGACTTTGGTGTCTTTTATAGCTTCCAGAATAGTTTGGCTGCACCGCACATCACACGGGAGACGAAAACCCACCAGATGTTTAGAAAGAGCAATGTGTGTCAGTTGTCCCAAGTGCATCGTTGCTTCCAGGAAATGAAACCTACCGATGTCATGGTTATCTGATGCAACAACTTCCTGCCCTTGCGTGTCGCTTCATCGAGCGTGTGTTTTGCTGTGTTATGATTGGCAGGGGCGTACCTGGTGCCCTATCTGATCCTGCTCATCCTGATTGGCATCCCGCTGTTCTTCCTGGAGCTCGCCGTGGGCCAGCGTATCCGCAGGGGCAGCATCGGCGTGTGGAACTACATCAGCCCTCGGCTGGGGGGCATCGGCTTTGCCAGCTGCGTGGTGAGTCAGATGCCGCGAACTTTTCTGTTCCGCACTCAAAAGTGAAAGCTGACCAAAAAAAATCAAAAAAAAAAAAAAAAAACACCAACATTTATCCTTCTGATGCAACACCACTGGATGATGTCAAGTATCGTAAAGCATTAAATGTCAATGTACTACGTAGTAGTGCTTAATGTTTTTCTTAAATACATTTTTACACAAGAAATGGATTCATACAGAAACATCAGTTTATTTCAGTTATTTAATTCTTGAATCAGAACAGAAGGCGGCTTATTCTTTACAAGAAACTTGTACCAGGAAGTCTTTTTGAGAAAATAATAAATGTTGTATTTAAAGGCCAACGTACAATCAAACATTTTAAGCTGGTAATAATGGGGTATAAAGAAAACTTTATAGTAGTGCATTATTTCACTTTTTAATAACAGGAAAATAAACACTTCTGCTGCTAAAATTAATGACTATGCCAGTTATATTTTATGTACTTTATCCTTAAAATTTATTTATTTTGATGTACGGATTTTAAAAAAACAGAAAGATTTAGTATAATTTATGAAGCACATTAAACATTTGACCATTTACCTCTTTTTCTTGAAAGACTAATGACATGATAAACCGTTAATCAGGGTTATGGGTGCTGCTCCCTTTGTTTCTACAGTCTGGTTGGCTTTCGTGTTTCATGAGCTGAAATATTTCGAAACAGCCAAGTCTGAAATAACATGACAGAGGATTTCAGTGGCTTTGAAATGGTAACTTTTTAAAACGTTGGTTAACCTTGACACCGATAAGGTCAACCATGCCTCATTGATGTGTTTGCTTGCAGGTGTGCTTTTTTGTGGCTCTGTACTACAATGTCATCATCAGCTGGAGTCTGTTCTACTTCTCCCAGTCCTTCCAGCAGCCGCTGCCATGGCATGAATGTCCACTTGTCAAGAACAAGACCAGTACATGTAAGACACCAGCAACTTGTAATATTTTTTTATCTCTCAAACTTGATAACCAGTGTCTTAAGTAACTTTCTGGAATATCCTCTGTTTGGCTCAACAGTGTTGGGCGATAGGATGAAAATGTCTTATTACAATATATTTTAAATAGTAAAACAAATTATGATTATTGTGTTATCATGATTTTCTACAAGCATTGCCCTAAAGGAATGAAAACATATACAAATGAGCTTTTACAATTTTGCCAGTTTTTGTCCAGCACAGTTGATGTTAATGTTTCAAACTAATTTGCCTTATGAAAAACAGTCAACTTTAACTTCAGCTTAATTTTTGCTTAATTGAACATTTTGTATCACAATTTCTTTTTGTTCTCTAATTTTTTACAGTTATCAATTTAATTTAGAAGTGTTAATATGTGATTAGGGCTCTTATTGTGAATGTTGCTGTATTTACAACGTGAATAGAGGCATAACTGGCAAAGAGTTAAACAGATAAATTTGACCACTCTTAAGAGCATAAGCACGAAGCGAAATATTTTCTTACTTAGCAGTAGATGCTAGTTAGCAGCTAGCAGAAAGATCTGCACCGGTAGTTTGCACAGTGTGAGGCAATAAAAAAAACGAAACAAAAAAAAAATTCTTGTACTGCTGGAAAGTCTAAAGTTCAGCTGCATTTAACAGTTTGGCCCTTTCTGGTGGTTTAAACATGGCTGCCTTGCTCCCACAGCCTTTGCTCACAAAGAAATAATGACCATTCATGTTCTTACCTGGAAATAATAGTCTCACATTATGTTGTTAAGCTTAAAGTATTCCTCTTCATATGTGGGACTCAATATTTGTTTAGTTTTTATCAGATGAAGTCACACGATGACGACAACAAGTTTGGTGGGAAAAGAAAATAAAAGTAGATGAGACTAATGTCACAGTAAAAGTAGCAATTCCACACTCTTGATCCCAACACACATGCACTGCTCAGAAGGGCTTCAGTAGCGATGCACGTTTTAAAAGACTTGACAGGACTGATAGCGCCACAAAACCCTTTACATTTATCCATGTTTAGACCAACTATCACACTTAAAATGCTGGCATAAGACAGGAAACAGTGTGATCCTTGCTGATTAATCTTCAATTGAGTCTAAAAAAGCCATGTCCAGCTTAGGTACAAGCAGAAGATGCAAACTTCATATAAATTTATCCAAATCTTCATCAGGAATCTTCACTATGGGAGGTAACATATTTGCAATATGTAGTTCACACGTCTATACTAAAAATTAACACACCAAACTGACCATCTGTGCATCTTGCTGGGTTTTTTCCTTGCATGTCTCTTGGTGCTGAAATGACTCTTGCCGTTCAGTGAACCTGACTGTTGTTTGATTTGAACCACAGATGTGGTGCCAGAATGTGAGAAGAGCTCGGCCACCACTTATTACTGGTACCGTGAGGCCCTGGACATCTCCAACAACATCTCTGAGGGCGGAGGACTCAACTGGAAGATGACAGTGTGCCTGCTGGCCGCCTGGTCCATGGTGTGCCTCGCCATGATCAAGGGAATCCAGTCTTCAGGGAAGGTGCAGAGACTTTCTATTACTTCCAAGTTAAATATAGACATTTAGTGGCACCTTTTCTTGACAAGTAGAGAAAACGATGTGTGTCCAAGAGCAACGTAGTAGAGCAGAGAAAATGGGTTACTACAGCTGCCCTAAAATCCTGCTAATTTGGCTCAGTTAACTTCTCAATCTGAAAGTGCTAATATAAAAAGTGTTCCTTTGCATTGTCAGTCTTCACCGGTATAATTACCTCACTTTAGTGCAGTCTAAAAGGTCTAAAGTGACCGATTAGATGTGACTTCATAAATCTTTCTCATTAAATATTTCTTAAACTGCTTATGATCTTTAAAGGACTTCTTGCGTCAGCTTAGTATAACAAAGCATCCAAAGGGATTAGCCCCACCAGCTAAAGGTTGCTCTCCCCGCTCGTCATCTCCTCCGTACATTGTGATTTTAATCGTTGCAAAGTTTCTCCAGTCATATGACCAGCATTAACTGTGTCCCTCTGAGTTCAAAGTCAGGCCTGTGCTTCTGGCTTTAATCTTTTATGGATACATTTTGATGCGGGATGTTGATTAACTTTGAACCGCGAGAGTGTGAATCTGGAATGAACATAGTTCATTTAATGTCTTTGTCTTTAAAAGATGAGGTTCTGGTTCAAGGTTTAAGCAGGTTGTTTGACTGAACTTGGTGATCTTTTTGCTTCTGTGTTACAAAAGAATATAAATGCTCACACTTACCAAGCTTACACAAAAGCCTTGCCCAAAGAATTTCTGAGCCAAAAACAGTGCTTCTGTAGCATGTGTGTGTGCGTGGGCGTGAAAAGGGATCAGACCATTTGGTTACCATGGCAATGCGCGCCGTTGTGGCTTGGTTTGATTGCCAGGAGTTTGGAGAAAGAAAAAAAAGAAAAAAAAAATTGGCCTTGTGGTGATGGTGGATTTTTCCTACAATGTGATGTACTAGAGAAGATAATCTGTAACTTTATGGATTAAGACAGATTATTAGACACATTCGACTTTAAAGAATCACACACTTCCACAGTGTGTAATAAAAATGTTTATCACACACACAAAAATTTGGAAAATCAGTGCCTTTGTACCTGTGTGTGAAGATAACAGTGGAATTTCCCAAAACTTTATCTTTTTGCAGGATGCAATTGCATGTGATCTTGAAGTGACGCTTACAGGTCTCTTCTTTATAAAACAGACATGGCACTGCCTCCTTCAGAATTACATATGGACCACCAAGCAGCACGGTTAGGTGAATGTTTCCGATTCACCTAACCGTGCTTATGACTCAACCACAAACCACCTCAGAGAGTCTGCAGCCGCGCCCTCACAGCCCATCCTGTAAATCCTTGTGTCACCGTGTCTTGGGCGGATGACTCAGGGCTTTTATCCCGCTCTCCGTCTTTGAGGCTCACCTTCTGATCAAACAAACCCGTCAGTTAATGACGGGTTTTGGATGTGGGTTAACAACTAGTCAGGGCCAAGAACCACAAAAGAAAATGCCACAGACTGCAGAAAAATTTGGATGGAAATCTCTCAATTACAAAAAAAAAAAAAAAGAAGCTATTGCCAACTTTCTTGATGATCCTCCAACCAGCCCAAGAGACAAAATGTACATCTACATTACTTTATCTGCCTTTCGTGCTATTCTTTTGTTACTTTACACAAATTGAACAGCACAAAAATCAAGTTGCCATACATATTATGGGACAAAAATTATGAATACTGGATATTTACGCTGCTGTTATAGAATATACAAAACCGTGACTCAAATTACCGAAACAACCCAACCTTAATCTATCAACGTATCACTCACCTGCCATGCGTCATCCTTGAAACTAAAAGTATTTTTTTCTGACTAATTCACGTGTTCTGTAGCTGACGAGGTTCAGGCGCCATTTGAAAATCATGCCCAGAATATAAGTTGATCATTAAATAACCAAAAAAGGTTAAAGAAAACTTTAAAAGAGACTGCAGAAGTATGAATTCCACACTCTTGATCCCAACACACATGCACTATTCCGAACGGCAACGCTTCAACGTTTTAAACACTCAACAGGACTGACTGTGCCAGAAAACCATTTTCCTTTATTTATGTTTATACTAATGTAACGCAGGGTGCATGGGAGTTCGCCCAACCAATCTACATGTGTTTTGTGGACTTGGAGAAGGCGTTCGACCGTGTCCCTCGGGGTGCCCTGTGGGGGGTTCTCCGGGAGTATGGGGTAACGGGCCCTTTGACCGGTGTCAGAGTCTGGTCCGCATTGCCGGCAATAAGTCAGGCTCGTTCCCAGTGAGGGTTGGACTCCGCCAGGGCTGCCCTTTGTCACCGATTCTGTTCATTACTTTTATGGACAGAATTTCTAGGCGCAGCCAGGGTGTTGAGGGGATCCGTTTTGGTGGCCTTAGGATTGCATCTCTGCTTTTTGCGGATGATGTGGTCCTATTGGCTTCATCGGGACGTGATCTGCAGCTCTCGCTGGAGCGGTTCGCAGCCGAGTGTGAAGCGGCCGGGATGAGGATCAGTGCTCCAAGTCTGAGACCATGGTCTTGAGTCGGAAAAGGGTAGAGTGCCTTCTCCGGGTCAAGGGAGATGTCCTGCCCCAAGTGGATGAGTTCAAGTATCTCGGGATCTTGTTCACGAATGAGGGAAGAAGGAAGCGTGAGGTCGACAGGCGGATTGGTGCAGCGTCCGCCGTGAAACGGGCGCTGTACCGGTCCGTCGTGGTGAAGAGGGAGCTGAGTCAAAAGGCGAAGCTCTCGATTTACCGGTCGATCTACATTCCTACCCTCATCTATGGTCATGAGCTTTGGGTAATGACCGAAAGAACGAGATCGCGGATACAAGCGGCTGAAATGGGTTTTCTCCGTAGGGTGGCTGGGCTCTCCCTTAGTGATAGGGTGAGAAGCTCGGTCATCCGGGAGGGACTCGGAGTAGAGCCGCTGCTCCTCTACATCGAGAGGAGCCAGTTGAGGTGGCTCGGGCATCTGGTCAGGATGCCTCCTGGACGCCTCCCTGGTGAGGTGTTTCGGGCACGTCCCACCGGGAGGAGGCCCCGGGAAGACCCAGGACACGCTGGAGGGACTATGTCTCTCGGCTGGCTTGGGAACGCCTCGGGATTCCCCCGGAGGAGCTGGAGGAAGTGGCTGGGGAGAGGGAAGTCTGGGCCTCCCTTCTTAAGCTGCTACCCCCGCGACCCGACCCCGGATAAGCGGCAGAAGATGGATGGATGGATGGATGGATGGATGGATGGATGGATGGATGGATGGATGGATGGATGGATGGATGGATGGATGGATAATGTAACACATGTTTGACATGTTAGCATACATGCTGAGACGAGAAACAGTGTGATGCTGGCTTTATGATCTCTATTTCTACAATTTGAAACGTACACGCTAACTTTTGCATTTTTGGTGGCTAACAGTTAGCTAGGTGGGGTATTCACTTGGTGCTTGCAGTTTATGAAGATGTTCACCTTGTCTGTCACGATTCATTTTTGCAACAAGCACAAAAACAATGAAGAGTCTCAGAAGATTTAAATACTTTGAAGTAAATTTCCAGCTCTGTTTTTAAAACAAGTAGGTAAATCAGAGCACTGTCTGCTGCTTTTTTAGTTCCCACACATTGACTGTTTTCAGTGGTTATTGTTTACAATTTGGTACCTTTGACTGACCAGTTCCTAGTACATTCTGTAATCGCTTAATAAATGTTGATGTTCTCAGTATTGATGCTACTTGCACATCTCAGAAAGGAAAGACTTCAATAGCAACACACATTTTAAAGACTTGACAGGCCACAAAGCCACATGTTTAATACGCTAGCATACATGCTAAGATGGAAAACAGTGTGATACTAGCTTTATAATCTCCATTTTTATGTTTTCACAAAGAGAAGAAAATCCTGCAAAGTGGATGCTAGCTTTAGCATTAGTGGGGGCTAACAGTTAACCAGGCAGGGTTTTTTCATCTCATGGCTTACAGTTTGTTAATTTGCTCATCTCATCTATTATCATAAACTCTGAAAACATTGAAACGATTTGAACTTTCCACGTAAAGTTTTAAACAAGTAGATAATGTTTATAACTTGGTTCCATCCATTCTTAGCGAAAGTGCAACCACAGGGCAGCTTAATAATAATTTATGTTCTTACTTAAAATAGAAGTCTGAAACAGCTACATCATGACATGAAGCTTAAGTGACTCATATGTGGGGCTCATAATATTAGCTTAGACTTTACCAGATGAAGTAACATGATAGGAACTGGGCCAGGCTTCGGGAGACAGATGAGCAGCATGGAGGTATTTTAACACACAGTTGCAATGAACCAAACCACAGACTCAGCGCACGTCTCAGCTTTATGTTGCAAACTGCAGTCTTTAATATCTCAGTTTGCATGAACGTAAAGAAGCGTTGCCTGTCGAATGATTGTGACAGTTATGGAGGAAGTTCAAAACGTTTATTTTTAGACTCCCGTCATTTATTCTGACATCTTTTTTCCTTTTTTTTTTTTTTTTCTGAGAATGACTAAACAGGACTTCTCTCCTCCTTGCAGGTGATGTACTTCAGTTCCTTGTTTCCCTACGTCGTCCTGATCTGCTTCCTGGTTCGGGCGCTGCTGCTGAAGGGCTCCATTGACGGGATTCGACACATGTTTACGCCCAAGGTAGAGCAAGGCAGAGCAAGGCAGAGCACAGTCCTCCACTCAGGAACAGAGTCAGAGCTGATTGGTCCCTTATTCTGCACAGATTTAGAAATATTCGCTCTACTAATACCATTTAGACTATTAATTGGCCAATATTCGCTCACACTCTTCGATATATATATTTTTTTCTTTTACACTTCCTTCACTTTACTCCCTGATAGTTTCCCTGCATGAGCTCAAAGAGTACATCTTCACGTGATAGGCTGGCTCCTCGGGAGCGAGCAGCCAATAGCACGGCAGGCCACAGAATCATGTCACCATGGAAACAACAGCTACAAGGTCCTTATGTAACCAGCCAGCCCGAGACGGTGATTTTCAGCAGAGCACGTCTGTCTTTTGTGTCTGCTGCGGCTCGTCACCCGACGTCTCCAGGAGCCGGCGGCGGTTTAGAGCGTCCTGCTCCGTCCTGCTCCGAGCTCACAGGGGCCGAGAGGAACGCATGGAAAAACACGAGACGTTACAGAGACGGTGTAGAGCCGCCGTCTGACAGGGTGGGATGGTAAATGTTGTGGAAAAGATCATAGCATTGCTGTCCTTTAAAGGAGGAAAGGTCACTGCCAGATTTGAGCTTCTGAGTGCTTCACTTGAAAACGCAGAGAAAATCATCTTCACATTTATTCACACCTTCATCTGCATGCATTAGATTGGTTTTTAATAAATAATGAAGAAAACATAAATCACACTATAGTGGCCAAATTGTTGTTAGCTAATATCACTGACATTTATGGAGCTTTAAAACAAGAGCATTTAAAGAATATTTTCAATGCATCAATTTCCTCGTATTCTTTGTTGATGTGTGACATCGATTAATTACTTCATTTGTTTATTTTGTTCATTTACAGTTTAAATTGAACAGATCATGTTCCCTTTCATTCAAACTAAAGTGTTGAATGAAAGGTTGCAGTTTGAAGGGAGAACAAATCTTACATGGTCTCCCTTCTGTCAAAGTCAATTTATTATATCATGAGCATCTCAGCATAAATCAATCTGTCCTTGTAAATGGCAATTTGTGTAAATAAAAATAACAAAAACAAATATTATGCTTGTAATGATACAGCACTATACTGAATCAAGATATTTCTTTATAACTTGATAGAAAATTATATTTTATTATTTCCTTCGAAGTAAAAATAGATCCACTTTGTTTTATTCTTTCTGATCCTCTCAAAGTATAAATGCCGCCTCTTTCTGTACCCTTACATTTGTTTGTTTTGCAAGCTTTAACAACCGATCGCGTCTGCTCTGCCCTCAGCTGGAGATCATGCTGGAGGCCAAGGTGTGGCGGGAGGCGGCCACGCAGGTCTTCTTCGCGCTGGGCCTCGGCTTCGGCGGCGTGATCGCCTTCTCCAGCTACAACAAGCGCGACAACAACTGCCACTTCGACGCCGTCCTGGTGTCCTTCATCAACTTCTTCACCTCCGTGCTGGCCACCCTGGTGGTGTTCGCCGTGCTGGGCTTCAAAGCCAACATCATGAACAGCAAATGCGTTGCTCTGTAAGTGGGAGCCATCCGACGACAGATCAGTTCAAAACTGAAAACAGGCCCGACGACCGGGTCTTGATTTTCAGTGTCGGGGTTTTTTAAATGCTCGATCTTCTGTTGTTTCAGAAACACTAATAAGATTGTGGCGCTGCTGGGGAGCGACATTGAACAGAGTCTTATTCCACACCACATCAACCTGACGCAGGTCAGTCAGGTCACCGCTGAAGACTACCATCAGATGATACAGATCATCAAGGGGGTGAAGGAGGACGAGTTCCCCAAACTGGGGCTGGAGTCCTGCAGTATTGAAGACGAGCTCAATCAGGTACATGAAAAATATTTTTAAAAAATCAAGTTTTGAGTTTTTTCCTCTTGATACATGTGAACTGTTAAAATAAAGTTATGACTCTGTGGCCTTTTGATTATTTTACTAGGAGCATTTGCTCATTTCTAGCCTGAGTGACCAGACTGGCTAATATTAGTAACACGAGCTGATAAAGTGCTTCTCTCCATTTAAACTATTTGTCAGTTTGATCATGCTTCGCCTAAAATAAGGTTTAAAAATACATGAAGGTCATTCAGTTATTACATTAGCATTTGGATTAAGTGCATCTTATGTGTATCATATTGAATTTGGAAATGGGAATTAAAAGGAACCAACAACTTTTTCCGTCCGAAATCAAACTTCAACGGGACATTTTGATAGCTGAGCTCTCCTCTCCAACAGCAAATTCAATCTGCAAACATCCTACAAGCAGATTTAGGGAGAAAAGAAATACATCTGATAAGTTCATTCCCCTTCCGTCCACCAGGCTGTCCAAGGCACAGGCCTGGCCTTCATCGCCTTCACGGAGGCCATGACCCACTTCCCGGCCTCGCCTTTCTGGTCCGTCATGTTCTTCCTCATGCTGATCAACCTGGGCCTGGGCAGCATGTTCGGCACCATCGAGGGCATCCTGACCCCGCTGATCGACACGTTCAAAGTCCGCAAGGAGTTTCTGACAGGTCAGGAGTGGTCACCTAGCAACGAGATCTTTGATATGGCCCACTTTCATTTTGGGCCATATCAAAGATCTGAATGCTTTTTAAAGGGCCAGTTGTGCCAGAATGTATTGATAAAACCAATTCAGCTGTCAAAATATCAATAAATTGGCGTTTGTTTTGTGAGAGTTGTTTTGTAATCAAAGCCGCAGATTCTGTGGCAATAATTTAGAAATATTTGTGAGGAGTTTCCTCTGTGTTGCAGTGGGATGCTGCGTGTTGGCCTTCTCCATCGGCCTCCTGTTCGTCCAGCGCTCAGGGAACTACTTTGTGACCATGTTCGACGACTACTCTGCCACGCTGCCGCTGCTCATCGTCGTGGTGCTGGAGAACGTGGCCATCGCTTGGTTCTACGGGATCGACAAGTAAGCACCACACAGACACGCCGGTTTCCAAGAACTGCCAGAATTTCAGCGAAACAAGAAAAAACAAAAAACACGCCTCCTGCCTGTCCACAGATTCTTTGAAGACTTGAGGGACATGCTGGGCTTCACTCCGTACCGCTTCTACTACTACATGTGGAAGTACATCACTCCCATCCTGCTGCTGCTCCTGCTCTGCGCCAGCTTCATCCAGCTGACCATGACGCCTCCCAGCTACAGCGCCTGGATACAGGAAGAGGTAAGCGGAGGCCTCCAGAGCAGACCCCCCCCCTGCACCCCCACCCCACCCGGCTCTGTGACCCTGGAGCCAGAATGAAAGCAGATTAAAGGGGATCAGAGGGAAGCCGGGCGGTAGCGCGAAAGTACAAAAAACACAAAACTTCTTGGAAACAAAACGTGTTTGAGCGGCGTTTCAGCCGAGAACAATAAACAGGATGTTTGGTCTGCTGCTGCAGAAACACCAAAGCACCTGTGATTTCAGAACCAAGTGGAACAAAGACTGAGCCAAAGTTCTAAACATAGTTTTCAGTTTTTTTTGAGGAAAGCAGTTTTTTGTGTGTGTGTGTGTGTGTGTGTGTGTGAGTTTCTTGCAAACACATTCACACGCTATTTAGTTACGACGCGGCAGCAAACTTCAATGTTTGGTGAAACAATGCAAAGTAGTGCAGATTCAGTCAAAGTGAAAAATAAACGATTTTCTCATTTTTTTTTTTTCATTTATTTTGCAAATGAAAATCTAAAAATTGTGGTTTTTATATGTTTAGTTCCGTTTGGAAAATTTGCTCCGTCTCACTCACACCATGTTCATCCATTTTTAAGTCCTTGAACAGATTCTCAGTTGGATTCAAGTCTGGACTTTGACTATACCATTCAAACAAATGACAGTGCTCGTATTTAAAGCATGTCTTCTCTAGCGGGACTAGTCAATTTATATTCAGTTGTACAAAACAATATATATATATGTATATATATATATACATATATTTATATATTTGTTATTTTGCTGTCAGTCTGATGTTAAATTGCTTAGAATATAGGTGTGATGCTAATTCGATCCATTAGGCACTTAAGGAATGAAACAGACTATTCAATCTCAGAATAGTCTGAAAAGCATCAATGCGGAATTTCAGAAAAGCATTGATGCGGACACATTGATGCTTTTGCTCAACCAAGACCTTTAATTTGAATCTGGATCAAGCACTGATTTTGCAGCCTTACACTGCAAACCCAGTTCAAATGCAATCTCACGAGCACCAAGTCTCCCTTTTTGCTACTTCCCGTTGCTCTAATCCCATTGAATCCCAATGAAACACCTCGATGTCTGCGGTTGCATCGTCACCTTGTCACATCTCTCACCTCTTCAGGCCGCAGAGAAGACCCTGCGCTTCCCTCCGTGGGGCATTGCGGTTTGCATCTCTCTGGTGGTGATGGCCGTCATGCCTGTACCCGTGGTCTTCTGTCTGCGCTACTTCAACATCATCGACGAGAACACCAGCGGCCTCGCTGCCGTCTCCTACAAGAAGGGCCGTGTCATCGAGGAGAGCCCCCAGCCGGAGGACGACGACGACGACGACGCCAGCCTGATCCACGGCAAGACCCCCAGCGAGGCGCCCTCGCCGATGCCGGGGAAAAGCATCTACCGCAAGCAGAGCGGCGGCGGTGGCACGGAGGTGGACACGGCTCCCAACGGCCGCTACGGGATCGGTTACCTGATGGCGGACGTGCCAGATATGCCAGAGTCGGACTTGTAGACTGACTGCGATAGTTAGCCCTGCCCCGGCCATTTCTCTCCTTCCTCCACCCTTCTGCGTGCTTTAAGTCAGCCATTGTCATTGTTGTACATCGTTACTGCACTGTATATTCTTTGTAGATATAATATAGCTGCTCTGTTGTTTGTCGTCTCTGAACCTTATGTGACTGTAAGCCTAAAAACAGTTTTGGAAAAGAGATTATTCTTGTCCAACTTATTTACTTGAATTCACCCCTAAACTCTGACCCTCTTCAGTTTTGGCCCCTCTTAGTGAACCTGCAGAGCTCAGAGTCCTGAAGGTCTTTTGGGGGTTTAGGCCTGCTTGCAGCGAAAAGGTTCTCTCCATTTAGGTCCCTATATGAAAGCATTGAGGTTTGTCCCAGTCTATACACTATGGATGATGTAAAGACAGATGGAGCGCGTTATTATTTCTGGCCAAAGTTCACGTCCGCATTGTTAAAACATTGAGGACAGCGCTTGTATTCCACTCCTATGATTGTCTGC
The DNA here is from genome assembly GCA_922788865.1 of Poeciliopsis turneri. Classification (NCBI taxonomy): domain Eukaryota; kingdom Metazoa; phylum Chordata; class Actinopteri; order Cyprinodontiformes; family Poeciliidae; genus Poeciliopsis; species Poeciliopsis turneri. The sequence goes on along the minus strand of CAKLNU010001107.1, from coordinate 1,649,158 downwards.
GACAATCACACTCCTATGTGTGACTGAACACACAGGAGTCACTCAGTCATTCAGTGACAGCAAGTCACTAAATGACTTAGTGTGCCTATGTCATTTATATTTGTTTATAGAATACATGGTGTACATTTGAGGTATTCTGTAAATACAATATAAATATTATAAATATATTTATCCTGATAGTTTGGATATCAGAGCAGTGTTTTTAAGGTTCAGAGGTTCTTTAACTCTCATGTCTTTGTTTTTTTTTTACTAATGTTCTGTCAGTGTTGGTGAGGACTGCGTCCTCTTTGTAAATATTTTTTTCATGAAATGCTTAAATTGCAATGTCTCTTCCCCCCCTCCTCCAGTTCAAGAATAAAAGTGGAAAACAATCCATGTGTTGATACTTAATTTTTGGCTGTTTTACGTTTGATTTTGATACGGTGCCTGACGCATTTATTAGCACTTCAGTTTTACTTGCATGCGTATAATCACTGATTATTCAAGGGAATAATCAGTGATTATTTTCTTTACAGTTCAGAACAGCACAAAGTCTTCTGCTGTAATTTTTTTTATTATACTAATTATAAAGCCAGACTAAACAGAAAGGTTCTGTGGAGTCAGCATTTCAAGTGGGAACGTTCCCACTCCAAATCCAATATGGCTGCCATTTGCAACTTGTTTGAGCTGAAACATGCCGCGGACACGGTTTTTGACAGAGCTATAGTAGCCAAAAATTGCACAAAAGTAAGAAATGTGTCATTTTATAATAGGAATACTCAACTAAAAGTAATGTGGAAAAACTACTCCCCAAAAAGCTACTTAGAAATGTAATGAATTACACATCACCTCTGGAATTTAAAAGGAAAAATTTTTTTTTTGTTATTCTGCTATCCTAGAATTTCAGTTACCAAGTTCTTGCAGTCTCTATTTCAGTCAGCTATACAATGTCTAGAGGTCATCGCTTGATATCTAGAGGTCATCTGACAGCGAGAGGTAATTCTTAGCTGGGTAACTAAAGAAATGAGAATAATACAACCCACATGACATACCAGGTTGAAAAGCACCAAATGATGATGCATCTTTGATCCAGACTTTGACTTCAGTGGTAATTAAAACACCAAAAATTAGTCAGTTTAAGGCTTTTTACACATTTTACTTTGTGGGCAGAATTGTACACATTGTAGCAAGATACACAAAGTAGCAATAATTGTTATTGTTTACACGCAAAATAAAGAAACCAGACTAAATGCATGACCCTTAAGTGTAAACGACACAGACAATAAAACTGTAAACAAAATAACTTTTATTGGCGTCACAATGACTTCAGCTATAAGAATGTATGTAAAAAAACAAAACAAAAAAACAAACCTCCACATGTGCAGAGCAGGCAGCATTAGAACTAATTTACTCATCTATGTTGAGTGGCTTATCATACTGATAAATATGCATTCACAAACAAATAAATAATCAACTTGACACTTTTTTATGACTTCGTGTTCCCCCCACTTTACCCATAACACACAGGGTAAAAATCCATACATGTTTATTGGAAGCAGGATTTTAGTTTTTTACATCTCCTCTGCTGTCAGACTTTAAACACAGAAGTTAAACAAACTGTCCCTTTACAAAAAATGTCCTGAAGATTAAAAGTCAGTCATTATCTGATGAAATATGCCAGGTTGTAAGGTTTGCTTTACTGACAACGATAAATCTATGACGCAGTCCTTCTTCGGGGAGCAGCTCCAGACTTTCCCTACTGAACACCGGAGTCCTGAAAAGTGCGGCTGGGTCGTCAGGCGCTGAGGTAAAACATCCTCTTCAGTGCACCTGAAGAGTTCATCCCTTTGGCTGACTCCTCTGCTTAACACAAAACGTTGAGGGGAGATTTCAGTCAGTATTATTGCTGCTGCGACATGAACCAAAGCAAACAAAACATTCACAAAAAACTGATTTTCTATAGTAAGAAAGATACTTTTCAAAACTTTTGCCTCCACAAACCGGAGGGAGCAATATCATATTTTGGGCTTTTAATAAATCACCGCTGATTTTTCATCAGCGGTGTCCGATCGTCTATGATGGAGCATTAGGGCCCGGCTGAGACTTGATTTTCATTTCAAAATAAAAGAAGTCATGGAAGAATAACTGAATAAAGTCATAGAACAATGAAGACCAAACATAATGAGAATAAAGTTGTAATTATTCAAGGGTGATGTCATATTACTGGAATTCTTGAGTAAAACGAGAATTAAGTCATTGTCGGGATAAAGTCATAAAACTAGAATACAGTCATAATATAATCAGAATGATGTCATAATATGAAAAGCATAAGGTTCTATATTAGGAGATTAAAGTGGTGATTATATGATCATTCTTCCAGGAAAAATGAATCAAACACAAAATGCAAATTGTTGAGCATCTTGTATTGCTTTAGTAGTTATTATTATTAGTTTTAAAAGTGTTTTTGTTTTGTTTTTAGCTCAGGCAGTCTTTATTCTAGAGTAGCCAGACAGGAAAGTGGGGAATGAAAGCAGGAGAAAACATGCGGTAAAGATCAGCAGGTCAGGTCACAGAGCGAGGACCAAGACCGAACTCCACGTCAACAACCCGATATCGGTTTTTAGAAACAAGGATGCACTCCGTCTGAGCTCCAATTCACCAAATCTTCAGATGAAACAAACGGAAAGCAGAGGTTAGAAGGACGGGAGCAGACTGTGACCTGTCGCTCAGGCGTGCTGGAGCTGCTCCCTCATGGCGGCCGCGGCCCGCTCCCTCTTCTCACAGTGCTTCTTCAGGTCTTTGACCTCCAGAGGGAGCGTGTTGCTCCACGCCATCAGCACCGACTCCTCATCTGAGAGACAAACACACACAGACACGTGTCACTTTCTGTAGAAAGAGAGAGAGGGAGAGAGCCGCGCAGCGAGGCCGCCGTCTTGTTTTTACAGAGAAGCGGCGGGGCCAAACGAGGACGCTCACCGTCCCGGTTCCTGTCTCGTGGGAGCCTCCGGCCCAAAACCAGCATCGCGTTCTTCCAGTTCGTCGACTCTGATTGTAGGAAAGAAAAACGAAGGAAAGAAACATTTGTGCTACAAAAAAAAAAACACGGACAAAACTCCCAGGGTCTGGCTCATCGACTCGTCTGCACGCAAACGCGCAGAGAGACGGTGAATCTGAAAGCCAAACAAAAAGCCAGCTGCTTCCTTTTTCTTTTTTTTGCTTTTTTTCACGGTTTTGTTCTCACGCTCTCCTCACTGCACAGCAGATAGGAGAAGCTCTGAATCGGAGGTGAGTTAACCTTCAGGCTGTGGAACACAACGCTTCAGAAAACATCGTGTTCTCGCTGGACGTTTGAACAACAAAACTTAGCAAACTTCCTACGTAAAGTTAAACTCTGTTGTTAACACAACAGTTTAATATTCAGTCAACTTCAGATAAGGGTCTGATGTTGCTTCATAATCCCAATAGAAGATCATTGAATAGACATTGATCCCAAAGAATAAACCTGTACTGCAAAAACACTGAATCTTAAAGATTTTAGTTTTTGGTCTCGTTTTTAGTAAAGTTATCTCAGTAAACTTGAAATAAGACAAAACTAACCCAAAAGTAACTTTTCAGCAAGGTACAGGACCTTGTTTGAAGAAAATAATTATGTAATATTGATCAGTTTTTCCCATCTTACAAGTGAAATAATTTACTTGTATTTTTTTTTATCAATATTAAGGAATTATTTACTTAAGCTCCGCGTCTTGCTGAAAAGTTGCTTCTGAGTTAGTTTTGCCGTATTTCAAGTGTAACAAGATTCCCACAAGAAACTAAACCTAAAATACTTGGTAAGATTTTGTGTCTGTGCCATTAAATCCATGTAAAAAGTTGATGACTCACGTATGACTGAGGGGACGATGGCGCGGATGGAGTCGCAGGACGGTGCCACCACCTGCAGCACCTGGTGCTTGGAGAGCTCCAGCAGGAGCAGGTAGCCCCCTCTAGTGCCGATCCAGAGCGCTGCGGTGTTCTGCATCATCAAGGCCTTCACCGTGGCCCAGGAGGGCGACTCCTCGGAGAGCGGCTCCGCCCCACCGCCCCGCCTGTGAGGGACGGCCCGGTTACTGCCCGATGCACGACGGATTCGATCGAAGGTGCGGGGGAGCGTACCTGATGATCTGAGCGCAGTCGATGGAGTCCACCATCCTCTCGCTCTTCTTGTCCCACACCTCCACGGTGGGAGTGCTGGCTTTGCTGAGATACAGGTGTCTGTCCACCGCCATGCGGGAGACACACGCCTCGCTGCTCTGACTCCGCTGCTGACTGCAGGGGGGCGGGGTACATGCAGCGCCACTGTTACTCCAACTCACATGGGTGTGAATATCTGCTAAACCCTCCATATCAACACTGAGGTCATAACGATGACTGATTTTTTTCTGCACGATAAATTGCCCCAGAAGTTATTGCGATAAACGACAATATTGTTGAACTTTTTCAAGTTATATAATTATAGTGGCATAATGATGCAAAAAGTCATTCTCAAAGATTGATGAACTTAATTTTATTAAACATTAACGCTGGAACTGGAAGACATTTTAAAGATCCAGAATAAATAAATAAATCAAATATGGTTGGGTCCAGACATGAGACTCACCGGAAGATGAGGTTCGGTTTCGTGTCAATGAACTTGGAGACGTCGTAGTCGGCTGAGAAGCAGAGGATCTTGGAACCGCAGCCGGCCCAGACCGACCTGCTGTCCAGCGAGTGGGTCGACTGGCCCAAACACACGAGCGGAGTGCTGGCGTTGCCCACGGTGACGCTTTTCACAGGCTGGCCATTCTCCTGCTGGAAGGAGGAGAGCAGACAGCTGTGATCGCCATACAACACGGTAGACCCGGCAGTTCCGAGGGGATGGTTACCATGAGCACAGACTCCTCATAAACACTCAGAACTCCATCTGCGGTGCCGACAAGCAAGTAATTCATCCTCTGGCTGCAAAGGAATCAAAATGAAAAGTAGAAAGCATTATTCCCACAAAAATAGTATCATTTTTAACACATTATTTGCCTATTTATAATATACATGTATACATTCTAAATAATCAGGTTTGAGATTGATGAGCTAATTGTACTGTTGATTTGAAATTTTTTATCAATGAATCATTTTCTTTTTCTCATGATAAACCATTTGACGATCAGGATGATCATTTTGGTATTTTGGAAAAAGTTGTAACTTTTCAGTTCTGAGTTGACACATTCATTATCGGATCATTGTACAAGATGATCTTTTAAGTCAAAATGCTCTATAGAGCATACACATACACACACACACACACACACACATCGTGCTGTAGAACTGTCTAGAGCAGCAGACAGTAATTTCCCCTACAGTTTCAGCTTCAGTGGTTCTGTAAGGACTTACGCGCGCCGAGGATGTACATGGAAGTACAGCGAAGTGACGGCATCGGTGACACTCTGCAGGTGGTGGTAGGTGGACACGTCCTGGGTGCTGATGACCAGTAAGGAGCCAGACTGCATGCCTGCCACCAGCCAATCAGATTCCTCATTTGGGATCTGAACCGTTACGAGGCAAAGGACGGGGCTGGTATCGACCTCCTGTTCACAAGGACAGGAAAGCGTTGAAGTACTTCAGCTTAAAAGCAGTCAAACATGAGGCATCAAGTTTTGGACCAGTATTCGGACCTGTGTGGTGACCACTTCGGTGTGCAGGTCCACGGCTGTGACGAAGCCCTTCCTCCTGGAGCTGCTGCCCCCACCCAGCCAGGCTGTGTGGCTTGATGTCCTCTGGTCCCCGCCAGTGGCAGCGCTGCTGCCGCTGCTGCTCATTGTGATGCACTGAGCAGTGAACATGCTGGAAAACTTCAGTTCACTTATTAAGCTCAGCATTTCCCCTGAATTCAGCCGGTCAAACACCTGGACACGTCACAAACGCAAAATGAACAAATAAATACGGTAAAAAAGGATTTGATCCATCAAATTGTTTCCTTGTGCTTGGGATTCAAAAACCCAGCTGGTACCAGCAGATTGTTGAAAAAAAAATCTAAATTAATATAACTAAAATGAAGGCCTTAAAATGTCTTAAATTCATTTAATAAAAATAACTGGACCCTAAATCCGGTAATGACAGGTCTTGCATTTGATTGTTTGCTCATTTTTCTTGCAGGACTCTGACAGGTAAACATTTAAGTCAGCTGCAGACATCTTTACTGCGTCCTGTGACTCCAGGCAGTTGGAGCTACAGCTAACTACCTGCTAACATCCCCCTGCTAATTCACTAGCTAACTTTTTTGTGCCTACCATGGATAAATTAGCTGGACGATGTTTGTCTTCGCCTCATTTCTGTTGCTAACCTATATAATGCTACATGCATTCTGTGCAAAAAAGCTTGGCACTACTAGGGTTAAAGAGATAGGGAGCCATGTACAGTGTGAAATTCACAAAGCTGTTGTCAAGAGCCAAAAACAGACCCCAGAAATTTAAGTTTTTCTCCCCTTATCTGGCTGAAGCTTCCCAGAAAACTGAACGGGATCACTAACCGCAGCACTGCTTTAAGGGTTAAGAGGAGCCTGTTGTGCAACACTGAAGTTAAGAGGTTTAGTGGATTTTAAACAAGATGGTCATATACCAGTCTTATTTTATTTCAACAAAGTTGCCACCATGGAGGGAATTACAACTGAGAAGGACGAGAACAGGAAAAGCTTAGAGCATGGAACAAAAAGAGAATAGAGAAAGAATAAAAGATCTGTAATTAATGTCTTCAACTAAAGTATGAATATGAAGTAGTGCCATTTATTCTTCAATAGTGTCCCATTTACATATACATAGAGATGTGAAATATGAAATTTTCTTTTGTACATTTCTGTCATGATACAGGTCTTAAATTTAATTCCAAATGATCTTAAAGGCCTTAAAAAGTCTTAAATTTGAGTTGGTGAAACCTGCAAAAAACCCTGTAGAGTCTATGAGGATCCAACATCCTGGTTCTACTCTGGATTATTTTTACTCTCAAGGACATCTGAAGAACGGGGAACAGCTGTTCAACACCTCACCTGAGCAGAGGTGGGTCGATCCTGTGGGCTTTCCTTCAGACAGTCCATCATCAGAGCCTGGAAGCTGAGCCAAGGTGAGCAGCCATAGTGTTTTACTGGGTCTGTGTAAAAATATATAAATAAACAAATGAAAAACTATTTTTTGTAAAAATCAGCGGTGGACCCAGAGTCAGACTTTTTCTTCACCTGGCAGCTTTCCCTGCACCGCCAGTTCATCAAACTCGCTGGGGAACCTCAAGCCCTCCGAGATGCGCTCGCCTCTCGTCAGCAAGTCGTACAGCAGCAGGCCGAACGAGAACACGTCCGCCTGCTGGTTGTAGATCACGTTACCCCGGGCGACCTCGGGCGCTCGGAAACCTGCCAGACGGAGGAGGAGACCCGTCAAAACTCTTGTTTCCAGTCAGCCTGAAGCGGCCACAGAGAAGAAACCCTGGCTGACCTGGAGTCCCCTCAGAGCTCCTCACGCCCATGCTGCAGCAATACTGAGCGATCCCGTAGTCAGTGATTTTGGCGATGATCTCAGAGTCGCTCTTCAGGTTGAAGAGGAGCACGTTGTGGGGCTTCAGGTCCCGATAGATAATCATAGCGGAATGGAGGTACCTAGTCATAAAGATCAATCACTGACTGACTGGATATCGCATTTAGCATTCTACATCAAACGTTTGTTCATGTGGAGCCAAGACAGCAAAAACTAAATTTGTACTATGAATGAACCTTCTCATAACAAGCAAAATTACAAAAGATGTGATTAAAAAAAAAAAGATCAAATTAAACCTATACACTTGCATTACACTTTCACCTATTTAAGTCAATTTTATTTGTGTAGCACATTCAGCATCATGGCAGTCCACAGTGCTTTACACCATGCAAACACAATTCTGTCTCCAATTATGAAAGACTGGAAACTAGAAGACTGGTTTTTTATATTGACTAGTTATGGAGAATCATACAGACTACAGAGAGTTTAAATCTAGTACTGAAGAAGAACAGATACAGATTCCTCAGGCAGTAGCAAAAGGTTTCCTTTGATCTCAAATGTTTAAAGCACAAGCATCAAAGATCGGATGATGCAACACTATGGTAATCATGTTTCAATTTGTTGGAAGCTTCAAATTTGAGATTTGTCTGTATTTTCTGCACCCAGAGAAAAAGGAAGGAAGAAATGAAGCACATTTTGTGAAAAATCAAGTTACACCATGCCTACAAACTGTCTGTGTCGTTCCTGTTGGGTTTATTGTGATATAAAGGCGTAAAATTTATGCTGCTTCTGAGTAGAGAAAGAGTTACTTTTTCCATCGATGTCATGGTTTCCTTTTTCCTTTTCTGTTAATTAATGATCACATGATCTGGAGCTGAAAGTTAAATACTTTCTAATCTTTTTCCCAAAAGTAATGACTTACTGAATAGGTAAGAAACACCTAAAAATGCAGGACATATTAGGACGGAGGTTGATTTTTAGACTTTAGTTGAGGTAGGTGAGATTGGTGGATAAGATCAGCTTTGCATGAGAGTGGTACCTGAGACCATCTGCCACATGCAGGGCGATCCTGTGCTGCAGCTTCCAGTTCAGGCTGCCATTGTCGTGGTTAAACAGAGAGTCCAGAGAGCCTCTGTGAGCGAGCTCCATCACCAGGATCGGAGGAGCGGAGCCGGCGGCCAGCAGGCTCACCAGGCTGGGGTGTCGGAGACGACCCAGGACTGCCAGTTCCTGGAAAAAACAGCAAATGGGTTTCATCTGTGAAAGAAAATGTTTTTTTTTTTTTTTTTTTTTCTACTTTCATGAAACAGTTTTTATAACACACAAAAAAACAGTTCATCATCGACTTCTACAAATATCTAAAATCCAACAATGACATCCATTGCTGTGGCAGAACCCTTCCAGCAGTACCTGTCTGAGGAGTCTGTGGATGTAAAGATCAGAAGCATGCTTGTTGAAAACCTTCACGGCAACTTCTTCGGTTTTATAAATTCCTCGATAAACTGTTCCAAAACCTCCGCCGCCTTTAAAATATAAGATTTACAAATATTCAATTGTTATAGGACAAACTATTTCAGGAGACTTATTTTATGAAAAAAAACAAAGAGCTGTACCTAGTCTGTGTTCTTTGGAGAGGTCTACTTCCAATTCCTCCCCATCCAGTGAAATTCCTACAGGCTGGTCGCTCAGCACCAGGTCTGGAGCGATCTGAGAGATCGGAAGCTTGCAGCGCGTATTCTCTGGGTTCACCATCAAGAAATCTAGGATCAACATGTTCATTACGTCTGTTTTTAGTTTGAGTGATGCTGGGACTATGCAATGGGAGTTTTAGAATTCCTTTTAGGAAGTCAACTCATATTTGTCAACCAAATATCACCAGAAGAGAAAACCACAAAGAAGACGATGTCATCGCCATGCATGCTGAATTTATCGTTGGGAATCAAAGGGATGTACCTTCATCAAAATGGTTACAAAGGTCTTCTAGCAGAATCTTGCTCCACTCCTGGCCATCTTCAAAGCTGTAGAGAGCCCACTTCTTTAGCAAAGCTTCTCCATTGCCATGCATGTCTGTGTTGAGCAGACCAGGAAACCATTCCTCCAGTACAGAGTCAACGTGGTCCACCACTTGGCCCAGCAACACTCGGCCTGGACAAAAGAAAAAAAAATGGAGAAAACAGGAAGCAATTCTGTCATGGATGGAATTATGTGACTTATCTTTAGAGACAGTCCAAAAAGTAAGAGGCATCAAATGGAATAAATTTCTGATGCAAATAACCATCTGGAATTACAATTCTTTTGTCATGTTTGAGACCATACAGTATCCTTTGCACCCCATGGTACCTTTTTGAGATGAGGGAACGGTTATCCTCACAAAGCTGGAGGGACTCTGCTCGTCTGAAGCAGCCTCCATCAGACAGTACGCGTCAGGGGACCAGTTCAGGTAGATACCTCGCCTCCAGTAAATACGGTTGGGTCGAAGCACCTTTTCTGGAGAGGAAAAAAAGTGACAAGGTTAATAGCGACCGTCTTTCTTTCCCGGGAATCTTAAGCTGTTGTCGCTGATTCCCAACATTTGACATCTGTTAAGTGGGTCTACACTAAAGGAATTCTGAAGGAATTGAAGTGGAGTTTGGGGAACATCAGAACCTGTATTTGTGTCACTGCTGTCATGAACGGCGTGTTTTAACTGGAATCCGTAGTATGGAATTCACAGTGTTCTTCTGTGCCTTTCCCAGGTACGTTACTATTTTTAATGTTTTTGTGTCGTTTACTTTATTTTTTTTATTTTAAAAGGTCAACTGACCATTCAGGAATTAAATGCAGATGTTCACGCAGTGCCCTCAGGATCTAAGATCAATATTAGATCATTTTTTACTTTCAGTTTCAAGCATCCAACATCCAAAGGTGAGTAAAGCATCTGTGCAGTATAGCACTGAACAGTGGAAACCAGGTTTACCATATGTGATGATCAAATTGTGTGTGCTACAACGTCAAATGTGTATTACAAAGACGGGGGGATCATTATGTTCCAACATTAAGACAAAATGCAGAGAGCAGCACTGATGCTAGCAGCCATTGTTGGATTTACCTCTTCCACAGAGCAAATACGAGGAGACCTGCAACAGGCGACTGATCTGCCTAGACCAGAAGTCCATGGGGAAGTAGGGCATCTCATACAGACGTACAATCATCTCAGAGTTTTCACAGTGAGGTAGTTCTATAACTGGTCTGTGTTTGGACAAACTGTTTAAAACAGAACAAATCAGAGAATACCACAAACTTGGCAGTGCTATATGGATGTATTTCCAAATAAAGAAATCCTAATGTACCTGCTGGGTACCAGTAGCTGGTCCTCACCAAAGGGAAGGGCAATCTGAAACTTCTCCAAAAGTTTGAAGAACTGGAGCATGTGGCTCTTGGGGAAACATTTGGTCTCCAACAGAAACCTTTCCACAACAGATCGCTGGACCACTCCCTTTGGTTGCGCCAAGAGGCCACAGCTTTTCAAGGTCAGTTTCTGCACACAGGACAAACACGGCATGTATCCCACAGTCTTTATATACATTACTGAGAGACTTTAGATACGACTTAAGCGCAAACTCAAAGACTTTATTAAGTATGGCACAGATTTTCTGCCTGAGGAGAGGAATGACTATGAAAATTTCAATGAAGCTGAAGACTTTAAATCCAATTTATTTTTCTCATTTTTGAATGAGCTGAGCTCTATGGAAAAGCTATTACATTGCGTTATTTGCATATAAACACTGAATGATAAAAGATAACTTTCCTGAAAATAGACCTATGGTGAAGTAATTTTCATGTAAATAGAAAAGGCCAGAGGTTTGAACTCTGCCGAACACCAGTTCCACTGGTAGGCACTTGTCTGCTGATCAACTTATAGCAGAACTAATTTTAAGTTCAGTGCTTTACCTTTTTTTTTTTACAAACTTTGATCATGCTTAGCACACTTAGCTTCCCCTAAATAAAATTTTCAGCTAAATACCATGCTGACACAGTATTTTAGTGCTAACAGACCTAATGTTTGTGATTAGTGCTAGCCAAACAAGTCTTTAGGGCTAACGCAACAAAATCTGTTATATGTGGACCCGCCACTGCCCAAATCTAACAAGCCACAAAATATATCAACTATATCAAAATTTGCCATTGCAATGTCAATACAATATCAGTATTTAAATTACAATTTCTCTGAGTTCCGTGAATTCACTTTGTATGCCAATATTATATTTGATCTGCTCCATGCAGTTGATGCTCACGTTTGATTTAGATTTTATGTCACAAAAAAGTGACTGTACTGATTTCAAATAATAATATTGAGTAAAATATTAATTAATCACAATCTATATATAGGTTCTAACATGTAGTACCCTGTTGATAGAGGATGATTTCAGTGTCATAATGTACGGAGAGGGAAAATTGATGTACTTCACATGCTTACCTGAGACAGAATGTTACACAACCACTGTGGATTGATAAAGTAAAGCTCTTGAAGTTGTAGAGCAGGGTTGTCAAAGTGTAATAAAATTCCTAAAACAAAAATAAATTACAAACCGTTAGAGTGAAGGCTTGTATTTCATTAAAGCACAAAATATTGCTGTACAAAAACTCAATTTGCTTCAACAAGAACACGGGATTTAAACAGATTTTAGACATTATCGTTATATGTTGGAAACTAGTGTTGGTGTCAGAAATAAAGTCCAGTTCTTAACTGACCCACTTCACTGAGGAAATGGATGGCGTGGGGCAGTTCGGCTTCCTCCAGCTGCAGCTGGCTCTCCTGGATGAGCTGCAGAAGCTCGTCATACCTCAGGACAGGAAACTCTGGCGGGACTCTGCTCCTCTCTTGGAGAATTCTGCGCTCCAGCTCCACATAGCAGTCTGGTACCAACTGACCCATAACCTGCTGGCCCTGGATCTGAACAAACAGATGAGGTGTGTGTTGAAGGAGCAGTACTATGTGTTTTCTAGGCATATATTGCGACTTTATAGCAAACCAATTAATTATGTTGCCTTCAGTTGTTATAAAATTATATATATATATATATATTAAATATGACTAAATATATGTCTTGGTCTTAGCCCAGACTTTGTCGGTCTATGAGGTGAAAACTTGGAAACTGCAGCTAGAGGAGGAGCTTTGTCCTTGAAGGCGGGGCTAAGTCCAGCCATGTGGTTTGCACAGCTGAATGGTTGCCATGGGAGATTAAAAGAGTTTTCAAACATGCATGAAAGAATCAAAGCAACACTCCAGATATGCTTTTGAAAATGGAATAACATTTTAAAAACTATTAAAATTGCTAAATGAGGTGCTGGGGTGGCATAGGGGTAAAGCAAAACCCATGTATTGAAGCCTTAGTCCTCAACCTGAACGTCACAAGTTTGAATCCCGACCTGGTGACCTTCACCGCATGTCCTCCCCCTGTGTCATTAACCACTTTCCTGTCTGAGCTCTCAAATAAAGACCACTAGAGTCAAAACAACTTAAATCATACAAGTGTGATATAATTTGATTTCATATTACATGATGTACAGCTCAAAAAAGTTGATTTTACAACAATGTAACAATGTAAGTAGTGGGGTGGCTGCTCAGATACCTGATTTCAGGTTTCTTTGTGTTTACCTTGAAGTTGGTGACCTCTCTGATGACCGCCCTGCGGAGTTTGGCAATGGAGTCCGAGTCCTCGCACAGCGAGACCATGTGACAGTCTCTGATGGCCGAGAAGCCCTGATGGTTCAGCAGCTCCTCCCTGATTTTACTCCGACACGACTGGATCTGCAGCTCCTCGCTCACGTCGGTGTGGGTTCCAACCAGGATGACTGGAGACAGCGGAGCCACTGCCTGAGGAAAAAAAAAAAACAACACAAATGGATGTGTTGGGGAAAATGTGATAAAATGAAATGTATTGTGTGTTTAGTGTGTGGCTCACTTTAATGTTGAAGAGCCAGGGCTTAAGAGCATCCACCTGACTGGGTCCCTTACTGAGGTCGTAGACGACCAGGTAGAGCGCTCTGGATGTGAGGAAGAGAGGATGAGAGCCAGTGAGCTCCTCTCCACCTGTGGAGGAAACAAGATTATAACTGATGTGACTCTAAACTCCTTTTACTTGTAAAATGGCAAGTTTTTGTCAAATGAAAACATGAATAAACATTTTAATGGGGCTGAAAAAGGTGAAACAGCCTGCTTGCATAATGTGCATGCCCTTGCGCTAATATATTTTAAAGAACTTTGATTCAGTTTAAGCATTGTGTCTTCTTTGGTAAGAGTCACCTTCCCACATTTTCACTTGGGAATATTGTCCATTCTGTTTTGCAGAGGTGAAATTATTCCATTCTTGACTATGAGTGAGTTCTCAGGCTCCATGTGATTGTAAAAAACTCAAACTCTGTAACCTGAAAGTGGAGATTTGGGGTCAAAACAGACTGGCTTGTGAAACTTTTCATGATTTCATTCACCTTAACAAAAAACTCAGTTCCATCTGATGTCAAAACAATCCCACGCATTGATGGCACCGTAGCACCAACAGGTTTTTTTTCCTTTCTTTGTTTTAGGCTTTTTGTGTAGCCAAAAAATATTAGCTTGCTTTCATTAGACCACAAGATGTTTTCTCACAAGTTTTTACTAAACAACAGGCTTTCTAAGGAAGAAAAGGATTCTGTCTTTGACTCTTCTTAGCCTTCCTCAGAAGAAGAGTCTTCTCTTTTTCTTCTGAAGAAAAGAGGTTCTTGTCACAAAGAAAGAGTACAGAAACACTAGAAGTTTCTTCAGCGTTCCTGTCATATCTTAATATGTGATTTTTTTGTAACTTCTCTGCAAACTATGCTGTCAACTGGACAATGCAAATGAGCGATGTCATAAAAATCCTTCCAGGATAGCTGAACTGTATTTTAAGTCAGGTTCATTATACGTTTTATGTTACATTCCCAGGAAAATGAAGTCTTTCACACGATTTTGATCCATTTCCAAAAACATATGAGTAAGCACACTTATTGGATTCAGGTTACTGCACCTTTATATGTCTTTCCCCAATCCAAATTGTTAGACAAGCAGCACTTCCTCCGTTTTTTGCCCATACACATTTCTCGTTTGCGATGTGAGCCAACCTGAGAAGTCCCAGACGTTCAACAACATTTTCTTGTCCCGTTCCTTGACGGTCCAGTCGAAAACGTCCACAGCGCTCTGCTTTGAGTTCAGCTGGGACCGCTTCATCTTCATCAGCTGCCTGATGAGGGTGGTCTTCCCGCAGCCGGTGGTCCCCACCACGATGAGCTTCACTCGGTGGTACGGCACCGCTTTCTTCAAGCGCTGCTGCAGGAACCTGGGAAATGGGAAATTACTTGATTTTTTGAGAGAACACAAGGTGCAAATATCTTTGTACACTTCAAATAAGACAAAACTAACTTACTATTAACTTTTCAGCATAACGGCTTGTTTCAAAGAGGCAATATTATGTGAAAACATTTTTCGGCATTACATCATGTTATACAGTTAGTCCCTCATCAAAAACAAACATGGAGCTCGCTCTGCCTCCTTGGAGCTGCAGTTTCCAAGCTTCTGCCTCACAGAGATGCCCTCTCCCATGACTTTCCCACTCAGCTTCTTCAGACTAGCCACCAGCAATTAGCAAACACCTGACGGAACTGCACATCTGCTTATTATACAAGCTTCTTCTCAGTGTTATGCTGGTAAAAACATTGTGAAAGTGTTAATAGAGGAGCCATGTTGTGGTGACTTCCTAAAAGCAGAGCTTCAGAAAAAGCAAGTGTACTCAGATATTTGCATTAAAAACTAGATCAAAAACCCTTTGTAAGTTTATATTTAGAAATAAGAACGCTGCTGACCTGACTATGTCTTTGGTCTTGTTGCCAATAAGTTTCAGATCCAGGTCCAGTCGAAGGCCGTCCAGAGGCAGGTCCCACAGTTTGCCCAGCTTTCCCATTTCATCCGGGAACGACCTCAGTGTGGCGTTCCGACTCACATCCAGAGAGTTCAGGCCTTCCAACAAGCCAATCTGCGGCGGGATCTGCAAGGGAACAACACAAAGTGCTTAAACGATGTTCTCCTGTTCTGGGATCTGCCACAAACATTCTTCATTTCTGCAGCTTCACCTCTTTAAGCTTGTTGTCACTCAGATGGAGCTTCTCCAGTCTGGACCATTTGTGGATTGGTCCACTCAGATCCAAACCTTTGATGACGTTCTGACTAAACATCAGCTCCCGGATGTTGCGGGACACCCAGTACCCCGGACCAGGTAGAACATCGATGCAGTTGGTCCTCATGTCCACTGAACGTAAGCTGGACAGAGAGAAAGAGAAGAGTACTGCATAATCCGCTCAGCTGACTATGAGACATGAAAAGATGTTTTATTTTCCAGGGCGTACTTTGGTAGATTCAGTATGGCCTCGGGAACGTGAGTGAACTTGTTGTTTGCCAGTTTCAACGTCGTGACCTTGGCTGGCAGCTGGGAAAGGGAACCTGGACAGGCATAGGTAACATCTTCTGATTTATTTATATCAAATAATATGAATGTAAAGTGAATGCAACTGAATCACTAAAGGATTTAAACCCAGACCCACAAAAAATATCTTCACTTGTCAGAAAATGTCTTGAACAAAGTTTGAGATCTGTGTCGAAGCTGTGATTATCAACTTAAAAAGATTCTTCAAGGAGTTAGACGTTTACATTCATGCTCTTATTTTGAAATGAGTGAAGACTTTTAATGCAGCAATTCCATTTCCTCTCCTATCTGTTTTTCCAAATAACTACTTCAAACAAGAAACATACAAGGGCAAAAACACAGACAATAGAGAACAATATTTAAACAAATAAATAGAACATGCAAATTATGATGTTAAAATTAAACTGCTGCTCAAGGCATATAAAATTTAAATTGAAGTTAGCTTCTACTAAATACCTTGTTGGTATATTGCTGTAGAGTTAGCCAAACTAATGTTTACGACTAGTGCTTTGGGGTTAGCGCAATTAACTTTTTATCTTAATGTCAAACTTTTAGTTCCTCACTTTAATGGTGGGCCGACTTGGAAAGATTTCCTGTAGAAATACAACTTCAACTCAATTTCTACAGAAATACAGATTTCTACAGATCACGTTCCTGCTTAAATATCTAACTGAATGAAACATACTGATGACATAACTAAGCATCTGCAAAGGTCTTCACCATACTCCTGATTGTTGATTGATTGCACCTTCCACCTTCACATAATTTTTGCTTGAATCAGTTCAGTGTCTGTCCACATTATCAAAAAGTATCAGTCATTCTTGACGGTGCAAAAAAAAATATCCATCTCACATTAGTACTTACATATTTTGTTGTTTGAAGCATTCAAAGTTTCCAGTTTAGGGCAGGTGGTCAGAAAGTCAGGAGAAATATTCTCCACACTATTCTTGCTCACATCCATCACATTGACTTCCGGGAGATAGAGAGCGGAGCACAGCTCAGTTAGACCGTTGCTGGAAAACAAAAGAAAAGAAAAACATGTTTCCGGGCAGCAATTTTTTATATAATCACCTTAATAAAATATAATAGCCAAAAGCGTGTGTGTGCGTGTGTGTGTGTTTTCTGTCCACAATAGCTATGCTTAAGTTAAGCTTTGCTAAAAGTGTAAAAGGAAATGTTTAATGAAATGTCACCATCATCAACTTTATTTGTAGTGCATTTTAATGCCACTACAGCTGAAACAAAGTGCTGAACAACAGTCACAAGTAAGATAAAATAAATCAGAAAAACAAATTGACTAAATTAATTGAAAACTGTGTTAAAACGTGAAAACAAGAGAGTTAAAAAATACAATCAATACCAAATATGGAAAACATTAAAGGACAAAACGCTTTTGTCCTTTTGAATTTAAAATGTAAAACTCCATAAAGTCATAATAAAAAGAAATCTGACTCCACCTTACGAAACGTTTGAAATATAATACGTATTTTGGTTTTGAACTCTATAAAATGGCCGGTTTCCCAGACAGCTTACCCATCCATAAACAGCTCCTCCAGCTTTCCCATGGTCCGGCCCAGCTCATAGGGGAATGTGGTGATTTTATTGACTGACAGATTGAGCTGCTTCAGTGAGGGGCAGGTGACAGCCGGGTCGAAGGTCAGCACGGGGCCAATGCAGTTACGGGAGACGTTGAGCGTGCTCAGTGAGGGAAGAGCCAGCAGGTCGTCTGGCAACGACCGAAGCTGGTTACCCTGCAGGTCCAGATGGGTCAGACTCTTCAAACTCTGCGCCAAAACAAAAACCAAAATGAGAAACGAGAGCCAAGAGTCAAATTCTCCTCTGTTATATGACCCAATTATAATATTTGGCCGAAATGCATTACCTGGCAGATGGCAGAGGGGAACTCCAGCAGAACGTTGCTGCTCAGGTCCAGGCGATGGACGTGCCACAGCTGCTGCTGGACAACAGCGTCGTCAAGGAAACAGGACAGGGAGTCCAACTCGTTCCCTGACAGGTCCAGCAGGCGGATCCTCTCCTTTTCTTTGAAAAGAGCAGCGGAGTTCTCACCAGAGCCCAGCACTGAGGGCGACGAACCAGAACACAATTACACTATGGTTGAAACCAATAATTAATCAATTGTTGAGAAAATCGTCAACTAATTTAGTAATGGATTAATTGTTAACTCAAAAAAATATCAATTGCAAGAAAAAAAGAAAAAAAAACAAAATATTCAGAGCATAATTAAGCATTTATTCCAATATACATACATTTTGGAGTTCAAATTTAGTAAAGGTATGCTTTGTTATTGCATTTTTTGCAATAAAATATTTATTTTCTTCTTTAAAAAGTTGTTGAATTATTTACTTAGTATTGCATAAAAATACTCAAATGGTTAACTGAAAAACCTGCAGAGTGCCAATTTCTGCACCCAATTAATCGATTAATCATCAAAATAATTGATAGAATAATCTAATTACTAAAATAATCACTATTTGCAGCTCTAAATTACACATCAACATTTGCTACAATTGCAGATAATTTTTCTGCTGTTTTTTTTTTTTTTTACACTCAATTGTTTTGTCTGGTCAAATGAAACAACCAGACAAAACAAATTACACGGATAAATAAGATATATTTTCTTTTTTTCCTTTGGACAGACTTACCCGGCTTAGAGTTTCTCCGTGTGTATCTTCTATTAATCGATTCATTATTTTCATTTTCAGGTTGAGGGCTCTGCATATGTGTCAAACAGATGGAAAAGAAGACCCTCAATCCGACGCTGCACAAAGTAAAGCAAGCAAGGAAACTGAACTGTAACGAGTGTGAAAGAATAAACGTTAACTCCCAGGGCCGACCTCTGCACTGGAGTGCCTGTGACGTCCCTGCTTCCTTTTGAAGGAGTCTCCCCTCAGCTCCTCAACGGAGTTGTTTTTTGACTTTGAAGACAGAATCCCAGACACTGAATCACTTCCTAAACCAAGTCAACAACAGAAAGAAGGAATTGAGCAAAATCAACACAAACAGTTTCTATTCATATCCAACAGTGAAATGAAGAAGTATACAGGATTACTTTGTTTCTCATCTTTGTTGCGCTAAGGTGTTTCAGATGATCAAACAAATACTAATATTAGACAAATAAATAGAAAAAGCCTGTCTCCCTATTTATACCTTCAACATTTACTATATTATACATATAACAACAGTTTATATATATATATACACACACATATACCCTCAAATATGTCTGTTTAAAACAATTTTGTAATAAAGACTTGGCCAATATTCCTTCATAGCAATATAAAAGACTCACTTCCAACAATGGCACAACTAGTTATTATATTTAGGGGCAAAGACTTTTCAGAAATTGTCAGTTTGGTTTGGATAGGTTTTTATTTTCTTCTTAAGAAATTCTGAACGTAATTTAAAAACAGATTTTGTATTTACTCAAGTTATCTTTATGTGATGCAGAGAAACAAATAAGCAGAAACAAAAGGAATTTACCATCACTCTCTATTTCGTCATTCATAAACAAGCTGTCATCCATCGACACGGCGCTGAAGCTGGAGTCGTCGCTCTCGTCTGAAATGTAGCCGGAAGTCAGACACTGGTCTGACATGGGTCTGGAAAAACCTCTCTTGGACCTCTGAAGGGACTGAATGTACCTGGCCAAAGTCACACCTTTACCTTTAAGAGTGACAACAGAACAATCAGATAGAAGCTGTGCTGCTGATTTCAACAATATAATCATTTTTCCAAAGCTGTGAGATAACAGGAAGCACTACTAAGACAGAATCTGTGAATGCTTCTCACTGCTATAGCGCAGACTATATGCCCTCCCCCGTTCAGCCAGCAGGGGGCTCAGCCAAGTGGCGTCCAATCTGCCGAGCCGGAAGCCGCCCAGACAGAGGGCGCTGTTGTTGAAGTCCAGACCGAGCCGGCTGAGCAGCAGGATGACGATGGGTCCGTTGGCCCTCTTCACGCTCACGGCCAGAGCTCTGCGGAGTTGCTGCTCCGGAGCGCCTCTGCTCAGCAGGAGCTCCACCAGCTCCAGAGGACCTCCTTTCTCACACACCTCAAAAATTCATAAAACAGCATCATCACCGCATATCACATCTACCAAAACTGACCTGAACCTACAGCAAAACGGTTTTAAACTAACATTTTTAGTGGCTAACCTGCTGGATGAGAGACTCTGTTTTTGCCTTCCTGTTGATGTCGGCGCCCAGCTCAATGAGACACTCTGCCATCAGCGTGTTGCCATCCATGCAAGCTTTTTCAAGCATGCTATAGTGTAACTCCGAGTCGCTCCACATCTTGGACAAAGCCAGACACACAGCTTTCCGCAGCTAGTGGAAGAAAAAAAAAAAAAAGACAGTCATGGTTAGTAGAAGTAACTTCAGTTACATAGGGTTTTATGGGTTTGCTCAAAAGATGCCCAGCCGTTGTTTATTAGAAGGTTTACTCTATGACAGCACGTCACAATACAACACCAACTGCCTACGGGAATAAACTTACTGGGCTGACGCTCTGATCCCACTCCTGGATAAGGTGCTGGAAGATCTGCCTGTCGAAGTCTTTTCTCTGCAGTTGAGCTGCTGCCCCTGAGCAGGCATCCAACATCCTCAGGGCCACCTGAAAACACTGGGAGATCCACATTTGAAACACTGAGGGTGTTTTCACACTAGATAGACTAGTCCGGTAGACTAAAATAATGACATTTGTTACATTTTCAGCTGGTGCAGTTTGCTTCCACAATGCACTGTGTCAAACAAGTCAAACCATTTGAGCAACGTGTTCCCCCTCCTCGCCAGGGATGGCGCTGCACCCTGAACCACTGAACCACATGACACAAAAACCTCTGAAGAAGACAGTGAGCCAAACTTCCATCTTCACGAAATGTCAACAAAAACGGAGTGGTGTCAGATTTTAGTGGTTGTAGGATTTCTCTTTGGGAAGAGATCATGAGCCATTTTTCCCGCCAGACTTGTGCGTTTGTTTTGGTTGTATTCATCCATGTCATGTAATCAGCAATAACATCCATATGTTATCCATGGGCTAGGATAAGTCACCTCATCCTAGCCCAAGAACTTTTTATCAAAGCATTTTTTTCCCTCATTTGCCATGCTCCCATGAAGCAAACTTAATTTCGTAATTCCAATTTGCCCAATTATATGGTCAATGGAAACACAGCTACTGAAAACGGGCAAAAACTACAAGCTAGTTCTAAAACAAATAGATGAAACTAACAATCTGGAAAGTAGCTTCAACACATTGTTGACAATAAATATTGCAATAATTTTTCACCTTTTAGGTCTAAAGAGAACTATAAGGAATGTGACAGTAGAGTGTGATTCCTTCCTGCATGAACCCTAATTCCTTAAGACCCATTGTGCATTTTACTTGAGGGTTTCAATCACCAGACAGCTAATTAACATGATGTCTATGATGGCTCACCTTCAGCACCATCTCAGAATCTTCTTTGTACTGACTTAGGGAAGCGTCCACAACGGAGGCCAGGACTGGTACAATCATCCTGGAGAGCTTCTTCTTCGTCACGAGGTAGTTAAGCAGGGTCAGACCCCAATAGTGTATCTCTAGGAGGAATTGGAAACATCAGATTTAATCTTTTAACAGCTTCCTTTAGCTTATCATCTCCGAGTTGGAAGGCTTCATAAACAAAATTAATGAGGAGCATAGAGACTAGTTGTTGACCAGACACTGGCTTTAACTAGCATGTAGCATGCTGAAGAGCCTAATGGTTGACAGTGCAAATAAGCAACACTTCTGTTTAAACACAGTTTAAAACATCACTCTTACTCCTACTTTCCGGTGCTAAGATTTGATTAGCCAGAACTATTTTCTGGCAATGTGTGAACTGAAAAAAAAAAAAAAAAGACCATTATTTATAGTTACTAGAGAGAAGTGTTAGTTAGCGAATACAAGACCAGAAATCTAGATCTAGAAATCTGCTTGCAAAAAAATCCATAAACCAGAGAAAATCCAATTGTGTATCAAAACCTTCACAGACTAATGACTATAGAATTTATCTTTGTTTCAAAATCAAATCAAATTTTATTTGTATAGCACATTTCAGCAGCAACGCATTTCAAAGTGCTTTACATCATGACAAACACAAAAACACAAAGTCATGCAACGTAGACTTATGCGCGACATATGCTCTTTCAAATGCCATCGTTAAATTCGTAATTTATTATGTTTCGAAAACAACTCTGAACAGGTGGGTTATTAGTCAAGATTTAAAAGCACTCATTGTTTCAGCTGTTTTCCAGTTTTCTGAAAGTTTGTTCCAAATTTGTGGTGCACAGAAGCTGAATGCTGCTTCTCCTCGTTTGGTTCTGGTTCTGGGGTTGCAGAGTAGAACCAGAACCAGAAGACCTGAAGGGTCTGGAAGATTGATACAACTATAAAATATCTTTAATGTAATGTGGGGCTGAGCCGTTTAGTGATTTGTATTTTATAGTCTATTCCCTGAGCTGCTGGGAGCCAGTGTAGGGACTTTAAAACTGGTGTTATGTGCTCTATCTTTCTTGTTTTAGTGAGAACGAAACCATGACAAAAGTTTGTTTTAGTTCATTCTGACTCATTTCTGTCAAAGGCAATGATATACCTCGATCCTCTGGGAACGCATGTAGTGTATGAAGCACGGTGTCTATCGCCCCCTGCTGGCACAACAGATCCACTGCACCTGAGCAATCAGCCAGGGATGATAGCACCTTCAGGCCACACTGCTGTATGGCAGGTCTCCTGATGAACTACACACACATAAAGAAATCAATATTTACTCCAAGAACCAAGTAAATGCTTGATTTAAAAATTCAAAAAAATATTGAGAATATTGAGAGAGAATTATCCTGCACACCCTATTGAGGGCTTCCAGGTAGAGTGTGTGAGCCCCTTCCACCACACACTGGTTCTTCAGGACTCTCAGCGACACATCGGCCATGTCGGGATCCATGATGGAGGAACCATTCTCCCTTAAACTCCTGTCTGGAAATTCCCACACAGTGAGGAAACAAGTTCAGACAAAATAAAGGCAAGAAAACATACAAAGTCAGAGGGAGAAAAAAAAAACCTCACAGTGCTCAATGACTAATCTAATTAAAACAGGACTGTGGACGGCTTTCTTAAGCAGAGGCAGAGAAAAACAAAGCCGCAGTACTGAATCAGCTTTGCATTCCTCCTCCAAACAGAGAACATGCTGTAAAAACATGTTTCATTGAAATATGTACAGAGACTTCTTTTGTCTTGTTTGCAGAAAAATGAAAGCATAAAGCAGTTTTCAAGAGCGCAACATATGGTCTTAAGACTGAGTGACCTGATCCTGGTCCATGTTTAGTGTTTATGTCGTGTCTTAAGGCCATTTTCATAAAATACAATTATCAGAATTGCAGGTAAGACATGCAAAATTGTAGAAATCAAGAAAACAAAACGTAGTCTGCTCCATAAAAAAGTGCGTCTTACAATCCATCCTCCCACACATTGACAAAAAAAAATAAATATTTGCCATTTATATGGAATGTGTAGTGGTCATTTCAGAACTCAGTCATTTCAATAGCTGCATTTGCTCTTCTTTAGCTTTATGAAACGATTTAAATTGTTTCATTGCTTTGTTTTATATTACAACAGCAATACAATTGTGTTGAGACAGACAACATTTCCTGTTAAATTAGTTGTTGGTGCAATTTTACTGTCATGTTTTAGCACAGCTGTCTCATTTAAGTTCTTTGAGAGAATGAACTTGCATTATAATCTTATTATCAATATATTACTTGAAAATTGGTCTCAAAACAACAATATCATCGTTTATCGCAATCATTTCTGGAACAATTTATCATCCAGAGAAATTCATCATCATGACAGGCCTAT
Source organism: Poeciliopsis turneri (assembly GCA_922788865.1). NCBI lineage: Eukaryota > Metazoa > Chordata > Actinopteri > Cyprinodontiformes > Poeciliidae > Poeciliopsis > Poeciliopsis turneri. Next base: position 1,625,289 of record CAKLNU010001107.1, on the reverse strand, counting down.
TCTCATTTTCCTGAAATTTGACCACACTGTGATATTTTCTGTATTTTTGTAACGAGTTTGTACATTTCACTGTGGTTGTCCCACCAACAGCAATGTATTCCCCTTAGAGTATATCTTCCCTTAAAGTATATCTTATCTTATCAGATAATCTATAAAGTAGCACGTGAGCTGTGAATAAGCCTGCCAGCAGCTTACCTGGGCAAAGGAAGATCAGACTGGCTTCCAGTGCTGCCAACTGGACCTCTGATTGGAAGTTGTGGATCTTCATGGTGGTTAGGATCTGACTCATGGCCATGTTCAGCTCATCCAGGCTGACGGTCCTACAAACACAAGGACCGTTTCTACAACCAGAACTCATGGGAACTCGACACTCAGCACAGAATTTCAGCCCTCTGTGAATGTCAATGCAATTAAACTGCATAGATAAAACGTAATGAAAAATAAAAAGAGAAAATGTTCACTTATTTAGTTCTATTCAGAAATATTTTATTTCACAGCCACTTTGGGAAACACTGGTGAATGATTACTTTGTGTTCGTTGGGATTGTTTCTGTTACCACTGAGGATGTTTGCATTTGCAAATCTTCTACGAAACTTTTACATTATTATTTTGATGAGACGAGTGCTGACCTGGCCGTTTTATGTTTTAATTGTTAAGACTATTTTTGTTCTGAAACTAAGAAAAAACTTTTTATACCAATGGGAAGTGAAATGTTGTACCTCACATTGCTCTTTAGTGGCAATCTTTTCTTTGGTTGTCAATTTAATAAACATACATTTTGTGTACTGATGTTTTGTTTTTGTTTTTCTTAGCAAAGAAATGAGCTCTATTCTTTTATTTTAAATGACAGCTGATTCATTTAAGAAAGGGAGACAGACACGAACTCATGATCTTGTAAAATGTTTTGCAATGTTTCAGTCAAACTTTCAAAAAAAACAGTCTAAAGGTAAAATCACTTGCTGTTTAAGAGAGAGTTCAAAATGTCTAACTAATCACATCCAATCATTGAAACATACAAAATTATAGATGCCAATTTAAAATAAAATTCCATTATTTTATAATTGTATAATTTCAAATCAACATTGAACTTTGACCAAACTTTCCTATACATAAGGAATGTTATAATAAAGGATATCATCTTAGAAACATTCTTTCAAAAATAAATGAACACTGAAAACAATTTAAAACAGCAGGCTAACCCATATTTATGACTTTTTATTTACTATTATTTTTTAGAAAGCACTGATATTTCAAATTCTGACCTTGAACTCTTCCACATAAGAATGATGGCTTTACTCAAACATTGTAGGGCTTTTTTTTTATTATTTTTTATGCATTTCCCTTTAAACTTTGGCTTTTGGTAATATTTCCAAAAAACTGAATATTTTTTGGTCCAAACCTTCCGTGGAAAAGCAGCTTTAACAACTTGCAGGCGTTGACGGAAACTTCTGCTGAGCTTGCATGTCTCTTCATCATCTCTACCAGATTGACATGGAGGCCACCAGACAGCAGCAAGAAGCTCATTTTACCTGCAAGCAAAGCACACACTTTCGCCAAAGTTGTGGTGAGCACACACAGCTCACCACAACTGCCAAAAAGCAAAGCTCTGAATTTACTGGTCTGTCTACATTCTGGACTTCCCCAGTGGAAGTGGCCTCAAACTGCACTCCTCGAGAGCCAGAGTCCGAAAACATTGAGGTGTGTCCTTTGTCTTACACATTTAAATTAAATGATGAAACTGCATAACTAGCATGGAGTCAAGCACTGCAGAGCTCTGCTCATGAGCTAATATCGGAGCCACGTTTGCTGAAGCAGAGAGACATCTAGTAGTTGCAGGAACCTGGGCCTTGCGGAGTCTAGTTTGAGACCATTGCCCTATCAGCATGGAATATGAACTATAACCAAAAAAATGAGCTCCCAGATATGATGCTGGCAGGCGAAAATGCTCTGAGGTCATCACAGAATCTATCACTAGTCTTCAGATTAGCTCAAGGCCAGTGGAGAGACTTTAATGTCCTTAATCTGACCTTCTCAACATTTTACCAGAACAAACCAAGCCTCTACTCTCTGACCATCTCCTCTCTTGTTAACATGGACTAAGCAACACTTTGCCACATCTTCATGGTTTGACTCATTGACTTAATGCCTTGGTTTTTCTTGTTTTTTTTTTAAACAATTACTAAAACTTGATATTTGATCCCAATAATATATATTGATTATGACCGTCAAAGTGACTGTAAGTATGCAACAATCAGATGCATACCTCAGCACATACGGAATAAATATGTGTTTCTGAAGACTCACCGTTGTTGGTAATGAGCGTGGCGATGGCGCTGGTAGCAGCAATGAACACACTGGGAGAGGAGGAGTGAACCAGCATGGCAGCCATTAACTGTCTGTGAACAGGAGTCCTGAAAAACAGTCATCCAGCTTCCATGAAACGGTGTTTAACTCATTCAGAAGGCTTTTTTTCCCCTTTAAACTCCTACATGCCTGTCATCCTGCTCCTCTTCCGAAGGGTTAACTCGGGCTCCATGCAGTAGCAGATTGTGAATGGCCCAGCTCGCAGCTTCCTGAGACGGGAAAAAGCGAGTTAGATGGTGACTTTAAGAGTTTCTACAGCGCTAGCAGCTCGGGGCTGCAGGACCGACCTGAACAGCCGGCTCGGCTGCATGGAGGTCCAGCGCCGTACAGCACTCCTCCATCCAGTTCAGGCCCAGGTCCTCCACCTCCTGCATGCCCCTCTCCTCTTCCTTCTCTCCTTCCTCCGCCACCGCTTTGCTCTGCACGATGGTTGCAGCTGCAATGTGGCAAGTGGATAACATAATGCATTATGTAGAAGACATCTCATCTTGTTTAAATGTACGCAACGCCAGCTCTGTTTCCATTACAAATGTGTTGCCATCAAATAAATTTATTTCCAAAATATCAAACTGTGCAATCTATCGCCAATGGAAACTCAACTATTTTTAGTGACATTTTGCTACTACTTTGTGCCGACAAACTTCCAGGACGTTATTGACTCAAGTCTAATTTGTGAAGTTGTATGCTCACTAAGTTCAGCCAGGCAGGAGAGAGCTGCAGCTTGCAGGACAGGGTTGTTGGGGAAGCTCTGACAGGCTCTCAGAGCGACTCTCTGGACGCCGTGCCGTACCAGGATGTCGTAGAAGCTCTCTGCAGGAAGATGAAAGGAAAAAAAAACAAAAACATCTGAGTTAGACAGAAGCTTCTTTTGATGGTGTCAGCTTTAAAAAGCACATTAGCTTATCAAAGTGGATCAAATTCAAGCAGTAGTGCATTGATTTCACAAGCAATGTTATCTTCATCTGTCAATATGTGAGCAGATACTGCAGTTATTTATTGACAAGGAATCTCAGTGATTGTTTTACTCTGGTTTCCTTTTAATCAGATAGTAGTTAATTGAGAGAAGCACAAGTTCTCTAATAAGACAGGAAAATAATATATTTAACATAGAGAAGCCACATCATGAAACATATTGCATAAAAATAAGTATTGGTGCTTTTCCTCACAGACTAAATATTTTCCCTTTTAGGTTAGTTAGGATTGCCAAAATTGTTTCTATTTACTAAACTCAAAATAATGATTTTTAAACAGGTATTCATACATTTCCTCATTATTTTGTGTTGTAGCCTTTGAACGAACATTTTTGATGTCCACCCAGTACAGAATTTTTTTTATAATTTTTTTTTTGTGTGTGAATTCTTACCCTAGAAAAATAATAATATAAAAACACAAAATTGTTTGCATCAGCCACATGTACTGGCAGATCAATTTCCAGTACATGATGCCGCACTTTGAACATGACTGGATTAAAGGCACAGTAATCTTAGTGTATGCAAACTTCTGAATTCGAATTAGAAAAACAATTCTACACCGAATAGAAATCATTTTAGTGATCTGAACTGGAGACGTTTATTTGATTTTATCTTAGTTCAAGTTTGAGTTATCTTATTGAAACTCAGAAAAATGTTTAAATTTTTTTGGATAGATGCACAGCACTTACAAACAAATATGAAATTATATCAGCTTATTGCTGAGGAGGAGGAGACTGATGAGAACACAAGGACAAACATTATGTCTTGCTCTGCCTCCAGAGTCAGAGCTCTGACCTGATGTGAACCTCCTGAACAGCAGGCAGGCCGTCTCCTGCAGCTCCGCCACGTCAGGGAAGGCGTCCATGGCTGCGATGATGATGGTGTAACACCGAGTGCCTCCCGACATCAACACCTCCACGTTACTGCCTACAGGAGAAACGCATGTCGACCTCATCACAAGCTTTTGGTCATGCAAGGTAGAGCTGACATGTAGAAGAGAGCATTTCTTCCCAAACTAATGAAGTATGGACAAAGACAGTAAAAACAAAAATGGAAGTGTAATAATTTCACCATAATTTTACATATTAAAAGGAAAAATATCTCCACTTCAGAGATGCATCAATCCAATATTAATATCTGTATTAGTCCTGATATTTAAAAACATTCTAGATCAGGTTTTGTGAAAATGTGCCTGATCTATAAAGACAGATCTATTCAGTCTAATTCTTTGTTTTGTGCTCATGTCACGCTTTATTTGTTTTACATTATGTTTACACTTTCTGCACTTTATGAACAATTTGAAAGAAGGTTTGTTGTCGTTTATGTTTCCATGTTTGACAAAGGTAGTCGACTCATTGTTTTTGTCAGTTCCAGTTTCTTTATCATTTATTTTACCTTGGCTGTTACACAATTACACTGACTGATTCACTGGCTTGTGAATCTGTTGGTGTATTTCAGTGCAGAGTCATCAAATACATTTTTAATTCAGTACATTTATGTCTGTGTTTGAAAAAACATTATAAGTCAATTCAACCGTTTTTCCTGTATCGGCCAATACTAGGCTTCAGATATCGGCTTCAGATATCGGCTTCAGATATCAGCTCTGACCTGATGTCAGGTCAGAGCTGACATCAGCTCCACTTTATAGATTTGATTTATTCAAGGTTTACAGAAAATGTGGTTAATTATAGTTAATTCATTATTTAACAAGCGGTAGTGATTACTTTTTCACACATCGTCAAGTTGTTTGATGCATAAAATTTTTGGAAAACTAGATTTTGTGTTCATTCAAGACATATTCATCCAATGTTAAGACCAGTTTGATAATCTGAAACGTTTCAGTGTGATGTTTTGCTTTTTTTAAAAGAAAAACATTTAAAAAATCTGTAAGTAATTTTACACCCTCTCTCTTTGGGTACTTCATAAATATAAACTTTGTTTATTCTACAACTTAAAGCAGCATATTACAACCCATCAGAATTTGGACATATTTGTGATTTTCACAAATTCATTTCATGTAGAAAGATAAGAAGAAAACCTTCTTGAAAAGGCCTTAAACCACTTAGCTGGCAAATAAATGCCAATAACAGTTTTTGCAGGACTCACTCCTGTTTGTTTTGTTTTGCCAAATAGATCTGTTTGCTGCAAAGGGGCAGAATAACATCATTCATGTTACCATGTAGCCTGATTTACATCAGGACAGCCAAACAAGCTTTACAGTGAAAGTGTGGTCACAGCTTCTTTTAGAGATAAAAAGCTCTTTCTTTTAAGGTCAGTGTAACCCATGTTTCAGCTTTCTATTGTTAGATTCAGAGAACATCTCAGAGTCAGTCATTTTCCGTATCTTTAGGGGAAGTATTAGTGGCATACCTGTGCGAGCTAAGGGCAGTAACACCTTCATGGCCTGAGTGAGAAGCTTGGGGCTGCCAGAGAACCTCTGCAGAGCTGAAAGAACCACAACATGGTCCTGGTTTTCCACAAACTCGCCCAGATGGTCGTCACTTACTACAAAGAGAAAAAAAAGGACAAAGAAGTTGTGATTACTAATACACAGCTAAGTAACATCAGCACTCTACTACCAACTTTACTGCTTTCTACTAGTATCCATTGTGCAATACAGCCAAACATTTCCACATTGAACATAGTTACAGAAATACTATGATTGTTTTTTCTTTGACATATGTAACTGAACCACCAGATTTTTTTTTTAATAAGAATAAGTTTTTACCCATCTAACATCATAACACAAGAAAAGGTCATCAGCCCACCTCTATCCAGCAGCAGCTGCAGAGCCATACAACCTTGGAGTTGAACTTCCTCAATGGTGGGAAATGCGTTCATCGCATGCACAACCAGGCTAAACACGTCCTCTTCTTCATTCAGCACCAGCAGAGGAATTGGATCTGTCCAAAATTGTAGGCAAACACGTGTAACAGAGAGAAATTAGAGAAACAAAATAAGAGGATTACAAAAGTTATTTAGAAATCAGCTTTTGGTGTGCATGTTACAGAATCCTTGGCAAGGAGAATAACATAAGGTGGTGTTCCACAAAGTTCAGTATTTGGAGCTAAGAATTTTTTTATTGATTTAACTGCTTATTGTTTTATAATTAGTGTATTAATAGCCAAGTCAGCTGCAAGTCATTTGAGTTCCTTAAGCTCAAAGGCTATGTGAGGGTTTCGTCACTTTTGCACTTTTACACATCAACATTTTCAATCTAAATTAACAAAAACAAAGGTTCATGAATAAATAAACCACAGCATATGAACATATGCTGCTCTAACAACAGAATATATGACAGTTTGGCACAGGAGGGAGAAATCCCACATTTCAGGTGTGTAACACACTTTCATTTTCAGAAAGGACATCATTCTTGTACAGCAAAAAGCTGTTCTTAGAAGTCAGAGGTATTTAAAACTCGACATCCTCCAAAAAGGGGAAACTTACCCTGCCAGCAATTCATTTTTGGCAGATGGATTTACTAATCATCATTAAAATTAACAAAAACTTCAGCTGGAACTGAACAGTTATGTCACATCATAGCATAAAGCTTTTTTAGGGCTTTTGACAGCAACACTATATTCCCAAAAGTCGGCCCTCAAAATCATATGATTGTAATGTTGAATTCATAATCTTATGAATTCAAGTTTACTCTAAGGTTTATTATGATGCTGGCTTCAGCACTTTCAGCTCAAGTGGGAAGGGTTTCCACAAGGTTTAGGAGGATGATAATGGAAATTCTTTTTAGCCACTTATAGCCTTTCCAAAAGCTGTTCTATCAGCTCAAGCTCAGGAATAAACACACTTATCTATGTCTTTATTGGCCTTACTTTGTGCACCTTCATGTTGGAGCAGGAAGGGGCCATCCCCAGAATGTTTCCTTGATGTTGAAAGAAAGAACTTTAACATGCAAAAAAATGTTTTGCCATGTTAAAAGTTTATTTTACTTGAACTATGAAACCAAGTCCAACTCCTGAAAATCCCCACAACCAGTGGAGAGCACACGTTCGCTAATCTGCTAATGGTGGAGCAAATTTTTCATTTTGCGCTTTAGTGCATCATGGAAGCGATTGAAATATTTATTCTCAATAATTTAAGACTAGCGGGTTTTTTGGTTATGTAGTGTATGTATGCAGAAGTTCTTTCCTGCACACAGACATAATGTACCTGATGTGAGCAGAAGCGCCAGAGCTCTGAGTCCAACAATAGTTACTTGATGATCTGCAATGAACTGAGCTAAGACCTTCAGGATCTGCCTGGAAACAAAACCAGAACGAGAAATTGTGTTAATAGAGCCGCATGAAGTTTGTAAAAGCATGTAATAGCAAAATTATTGGAAAAATAGTCTAATGTCAGTATCTGCTGTGACAAATACACATTGTTCTTAATTCTCCCTTTTTCAGCTGTTCTTCCAACACTCCCTTAGCATCTTGGGTATTGTAGTACGAGCAAGACCAACACCGATTCTTACTGGCAAAATGGGGAAGACGAGAGAGCATACCGATCAAGCAAGGCAGTAAGTTAAGAAATGGCTAATTGCATAAATGTAGTCATTTCTACTTTTGAAGCAATAAGAAAACGTTTAAAACAATTGGGACATTAAGGAACAAGACTGAACAGGACGATGATCTTATTTAGATTTGATGCAAACCACGGCCCATTATAAGAGACATAAAAATGTCTAAAAGGCACGGCGTTATCACGAGTTCAAATAATTGTGGAAGGTGTGCTATGAAAGGAAAATCCCCAACGGCAGATTGCATGTTTGATCGTGTTGTTAAATTAAGCTTGGGTGACCTGAAAACTGACAAAATTTGCATTGTGTGAACTAATTATAAAACTCATAGATGGATATTCAAAACACATAAACAAAAAAGAGGAAACCAGGTCAATGGGTTCAATGTCTGAGGAAGGGAAGGGCAACATGTTTGCCCAGAGGGCAGCGATCTATACAATGCTGCATCATAAATACAGTGCTACATATTGGACATTTGACTATGACTGGAAAAGTGTCATAGTTTATCATCACGCAATGTTTATTTCGCACACTTTCTATGTTTTCATGACAGCTAGACTGCCAACTTGTACAATTGTGGATGATTGTCTGCTTTGTAAACAATCGTAGCTACGCACTTGAATGGATTTCATTTCTTTCATTTCTTTTTATGTAGACAGAAGAGATTAAAGGTTGCTCATAACACCTTTCCTTATTTTTAAAGCTTCTTTCTCTCTCAATGGCAGAGGACTTTTGGTATAATCCAAGGACAGGGCAGAGCAGGTGCTATAAATTAATAATGGCTTACAATAGCACACTGGTACATAACCTACTTGAATGATTTCATATTATTTGAACATTACTTGTATGTGGTATTTCATTATCTCTTGTCTATGTCTTTTCATACTACTCATCGATGAAGACAGGTCCGTTAATCAAGTATCATGAACCAGCTTTGGCCTTTCTTTGCTCTCCTGTCCACTTTGGCTGTTTTTTGTGGTTCAGGGAAAACAAGGCGAAAAAGATAACTGCTATATTTCATGGGTTTTTTTTCCAAACTGTTGTTGCACCATTCTGTTTATATATAAAAATTAAACAATATCACTAATCAGCATTTGTACAAGTTCTCTCTCGTTACACTAAAAAAGTCCAAATTTGCCAATGTGATATTTCAATTTCTCATTTTAGTTAGAACAAAATGTTGATTTTCATCGTTCACAAAGACTCCTCTGCTTTTGAACTTTTGTCTCTGTTTTCTTGGAAGATACAGACTGAACTGAACTCTCAAGAAAGCTTTGACTGCCAAAGTAGCTGGACCTGACCCAGTTACAAGGCCTTCAATGATCTACTTCTGTGGAATGCAGTTGTGTTGAACAATTCTTTAGACTGTCTGCTATAATAACGGTACATACACATAGCAGGTCTTGATGCTCAATTCTGATTTTTTGCTGAAATCCATTTTACAAACCAGAGCGACTCACATGCACAATGGGAGCAGACAGTAACGTGACAAGATCATAACACAAAGGAAGCTAAAAACAACAACATTTCAAATAGCAACAGCCTTTTGTGGAGTATTGACTGCAACTTCTGAAGAGAAGTGTGTCCACATACGATGTTGGAAATAAGAGTGGTGGGATGGTGACGTGATGCACTTCACAGACAGAATTCTTTCATAATTTTTAGAATTTTTCATTCGTTGTTTACGTCCGGGCTTATATTAGTTCGTCTGGTATTGGGTTCGTTTGACGTTAGCAGAATATCGACAAAGATTTATGCACCTTTGTAATGGAAACGCAGCCACTGGCCGGGACAAAATATCTCACTTGCATGAACGGTGTGAGTACACGGCAAACATTCCAGCCCACCAAACATAGGGACTATAGCACACCTCAATGTTAAGATTGTGAGTTGAAATATTTCACAGGTCTGCAAAAAGATATGAATCCCTAACCAATAGGTTTGTCTTCACTTACTGGTGCACTGCCAGTACCTCCCACTCCCTGCTGGCCTGCAGAGGTCTGCAAAGCTCCTCCAGCGTGTTCGGTCGTATTTCAATGAGCCGGCACAGCAGGGACAAGCCCACCTGAGGTAACAAAAGGTAAAAGAGGAATCATATCAGACAACGTTTTTTGTTTCTCTAAATGCCGAAAATATTTCGGTTTCAGGACCTCTTGGGAAAGCCAGGTGAGTGTGTCATATTGTCTCATAATCCTACTTTCAGTTTGCGTTGTACTGCATTTCTTAGCCTGATAAGTAAAGGTACACCTGACACTATAAATTGGCTGGATCGGATGGAGAAAAGTTGCTGACAGATGAGTCATTTCCTAAGAGAGCACACACCCTTTTGAGCAAGTTTGTAACTTCACATTTCTGTTGCTTTTCACACAAAAATTGTCCAAACAGAAGCTAAAGGTGAAGCCGTTTGACAGGCCAAGATGTGAAGGGTTACCTCCTGGACTTTTTTGCTGGTTGTATAAGATGAAAGCACCACTGTGAGGGGAACATGGACATCTTTGTCTTCAAACAGCTCAGCTGCTGCAAAAACAAAACAAAAAAAAAACCCATCAGACCTGACAAGTTAGCTTTAAACACACGACTGTTTCTATTTTCAATGTGACTGGAAAGAGGTCACTTTAAAAATAGAATTCAAATTTAATAGTAATAATAATAAAAAAAAGAACAAGAACAAGTCAAAGGACGCAGTAATCTACTCAGGCAGGATTTTTAGTACAGCTTTTTAACTGTATTTAGCTTTAAATGTGGGTTAATTCAGCTCTTAAAACATCACATATTTTAAGAATAAACCTGGAAATGTTAAACATTGTAGCAACAGAGATACAATACCATCCGACTGAAATGCAGGGTTGACAACAATCCTAAAGAATTTTCAATGAGGTTAGTGTGTTCATCAGCAGCTGTGAGGTGAAATATTTATGATTTAATGAGGTCATACACACAGTCAGGACACAGAACCTGACACAGTAAGAAAGACTAAAATCTGACCTGAATTTGGAGTAAGCTTGCTGAAAACATCTTAAAAACTTTCCCAAAATGACCTAATCTGATTTGTTGAAAACATGCTCCTAATTGACAGTTTGCAAAATTTGCCTCTCAAATATCTTTTCTTCTTAGCATCACATACACCAGTAATCAGTACACTGTGAAAACTCATGGTTTTACTAAAGATGGTCGCATTTGCTGATAATCAGCTCACCAGGGAGATGTTACATTTTCCCCCTGACTATAAGAATAAATTGGTTAAAAGGAGACCCGTTTTCTAATTCAGATTTTTCTGTGGTTTTTGATATTGGCAAAAATGGGCTCTCCCCACTGGGCAGCAAATTCTCAGGGGGCAGGGAGTGGTAAGAAAAGGAAAGTGAAAATTCATGCCAGTTGTGCTCCAAACTAGTTTCCCATTGCTTGCTGCCTTGTCAATAAATGGGAAGTGTGCACCACCTGTAAAGCACTCATTTTCTTAACATCCTGGTTGTTTCTGGCTGATTCCACTATATATATGAGACTGATCCTTTATACTGCACAACTATTTGTTTACACATGGTTTGACAATAATCAGATATTTGTTCCACTTTAAACAAACAAACAAAAAAATAAGGGTTTAATGACTTACTGTCATTCTGCCAATAAACCCCACTTCCTGTGATTTTTGTAACAATTGCATAAAGTTCACCATGAACCATGCAGCAACCAACTGAACTGTAGGTTGTTTTGCATGGAGTCGTTACCGTTTAAAACATAAACAAACGTCCTTAATCTACTGCAGCATGGTCACATAAAGGTTTTCCTGTTTACTACCGGCAGATTGGTGAACATGCATGGAAACAATGGGGGGGTTTCCTACCGTGTTCCGTAGCCGCCAGGGACTTCAGATCCTGCAGGATTTGGATCAGCGTGGACAGCTGCCTGTCCTCCTGCGGCGTTTTCAGCCGCACCAGCAGCTTCTTCAGCCGTCCTTCCAGCTCTTCTTTGTTAACCATGGTCTTTGAGGAGTTCTTTTCCTCCTGGAGGCTTGACGCGCATTTAGGTCAATCAGTGCACCCTCTCGCAGTGAGAACCGAGAGCGTGCTCCGTGAGGCCGAGCTGCCCGCTTACACTAAACTTCCCCGACAGCCACATGCATCATAACGGCGTATTATTATGCGTTACCTTGTTGGCGTGATATTACAGTAGCTACAGTAGAGCTACGACTGGTTATCATGACGAGGGGGGAAGCTGTCAGTGACGAGGAGTTTCGGTCCCAGCGTTGACATCAGCTTCCTCTCATAACTTTCCTTCGCGTGTTCCCCATTTGTAGGTCCAGTCAGACACGTTCCTGTATTTCTGTGGGAGACGCCGCTGGTTCCCCTCTGACTGGCGTGTTCCTGCTTCTCCGCGGTCACATCATATGACTCGAGCGAAGAAAAAAAAAAAAAAAAACTTCCCGTTTAGAGAAGGAGAGGCTGGAAAGGAACAGCGCGCGGCGGCGCAGCTCGAGGGCGCAGCTGTCACACCGGACCGAGTTTGTCTCGTGAGGAATGTTTTGGAACTACGGCAACATTAGCTGATACGTGACGCAACCCTAAAGATAGCCAGCAATGATAGTTTGCCAGTTTATAAATACTCGACGCCAAGTTAGTTTAACGCCGTGCTCCGTTCACAGCACCTCCCAATCTGCGTTACTCAAAGTCAGAGCAAATTAGTCCGTTGGCGAAGAACGAGCGAAAGACATGTTTTTTATATGTCTGAAATATTTGTAATACAACATATATTTCGTTAGTAATCTGGAATGACGAGGGAACATAACTTTTTTCAACGTACTCTAACGTGACCGTCAAAAAGAATTGGATTCTGCGGCGCATTCACAAGTTTTACGGTAATCAGAATGCGTCTCAGAATCCCAAAGACAAAAACTAATAAATCCAAAAACAAAATACAAAACAAAATTGAAAATAACTATTTATGGCTTGTTTTTTTATTTTTAGACGACAAATCTCTGTACTTTAGGGAAGAAAATGTGTAGGTATGTGTTATTTTATATTTATTACCTTCTTAGAAATTTGGTGTTAAACAAGTTTTTAAACATATTTGGAGACATTTTTTTTATAACGTCGTATGTTAAAAACGACAACAAAACCAAAACAATTGTCAGCCGTGTCTCCTTGTCTCAAACGTGTTTAATTCTTTGACGCGCAAATACAAGTGTTACGGTAGTTGGAATGTATAGAACGCCTTAAAATAATTAGTTTTAAAAACTGAGAAAAAAATAGCTCAAATTAAACTTTTTTGACAAAACCTAATAAAGGAAAACTTAATCAAGGTATATTTGCTGTCCTGTAATCTATAACTGTAATGGGGTAAGACATATACATCCTTCTGGAAGCTGAACTTCAAGGTTTACCTTATCTAAAACATTCAACCTTATCAGTGTGAGTTAATTTTTTATCAAAATAAAAGCGTTGCTTGTTCTGTCTGTCTGTGTCTGGAATAAAGATATAATGATGATGTCATCATCACAACTTTCAACATTCTCATGTATTTATTACCTTGTTTAACTCGTAGCCCACCTTGGAACTTGCTCACTGTTTAGAGTCGTAAAGGTTTGTGCATGGCTTTCTCTAAGCGCAAAAAAAATATCCTAGATTTTATTCTCTATTTTTATTCTAAATGTTTTTTTGCATATTTGTATTTATTAATGAAGCAAGCATTACCCTTTACCTTTTTTTCAAAATACATGTATGTAGTCTTGGACTTGGGGGTGACTTGTGAATATCTCACTGAACAATAGAGAATTACTTTATTTTTTCTAATTTTCCTCACATTTCATATTCATGTTTTATGGGACTACTGTGATCCCATACATTCTGAAGATTAAAGAAAATAAACTTTTGTGGAGCTAATTAATGGGCACATAAAGATTGTCCTTTGATAAATAAATTATACAAAAAAAAAAAGAAGAAAAAAAAAAACATCTTGAAACTGGAACAAAGTGCGTATAATTAAAAAATGGTTAACATCCAGATGAACAGGTTACGACCATGGTGACGTCATGACCCGGATGACTGTCCCTTTAATCGGCAATATCACATGATCCCACATAAGCTTCCTGTTCCCCCAAAAAGAAATGCTGTGCAGCAGAGCGTTGGAAGTTTTTTAGGAGGTAAGTGGATCCAAGTAATACAACTATAACGAGAAAAAGCAACAATAAAATAACATAAATACATGTATGTATGAGTCATAAAATACAACTAAAGCAAAGCAAATCATTCGTCTGAGTCAAAGCAACAAGTTTGAGGTTTGAACATTTTCTGTTTAACGAGTTTGGATCACTTAAATCAGTCCATAAGCTCTCTATAAACGAAGACATGCTACATTTAAGCATATCCTCATTAAATAGCTTCCTATTTAATGCGCTTATGAAAACCAGTGAGAGAAAATTGACCGGGTCGACGTTTGCGGACGTCGACTCGGTGTCAGCAAATGTACTTTGGTTTAATAAAACGTATCGAAAAGGAGCGAGTTTTAACGCGGCCCCTGCACTGAGCCTGACGTTGGTTGTAGAAGTGAACTTGCTTTGATTAAACTCGAAGAACATACGAGCAACCAGCCTCCAGAGGTCGTGCGTCAACATCTCCGCCATATTGTGAGGGGCATGGATATCGTAAAACGTAGATCGGCTTTAAGATTTTTTGTTTTGTGTTGTTGTTTTTTTTTTAAAAAAGTTGTGTAAATAACAGTGAAATAGAATTGCTGAGGGTAAATTATTTAGACAAGCTAAAAACACAACAAGACTAGACTGATAAATCTTAAATCGCAATCTTCCTATCAATAATGAACATTTCTGATTTTTTTTTTTTTTAAAACGTCATTATTCCCTAAAGAAAAAAAAAGACATTTTCAGGGAGAAAGAATGGTATCCTGTTTTTGTAATTAAACTAATAATGGATTTCAGGATAACTGGAATTCAGTCTGACTGCATGTTAACATGTTTCTTCACTAACATTCGTTTGTAGACTGCCTACGTCACGCAAACATGGCCGCCCCGAGCACTTGTCAGTCTCCTAATCAGATGGGTAAATAGACAAAGGTGCCCTGTCGGTTTACTGCCAAAGTGCAGTTTGAGCTTTTTCTTTTCTTACGACGTTGCGACTGTCGCCGCTGCGGTGACAGAATATTAAGCAGAAATAGGAAATACTTCCTTGTCGCCTGTTGTTAACCAGACAGTAGGTTAAGTTTTTAAGTTGGACTCTAACTTGGTGCCGTCATGCCTCCCTAAAAGCGCAGGCTGTTCCACTAACTAACCGCGGCTTTCTCCTGCGTCCAGCAGCTTCAATGACAGATGAGTGACCGCGCAGGCAGCAGGAGGCAGGAAGCTGCAGAGGATGGAGAGCGGAGTCTCATTGGACCTCCGTCCGGACACGCCGGGGAGAGTCTCCGGGATCCAGACTCCTTATCGACCCCGGTTTTCGTCTACTTGCTGGCGTTTTTCTCCGCCCTGGGCGGATTCCTCTTCGGCTATGACACGGGGGTGGTCTCTGGAGCGATGCTGCTCCTGAAGAAGGAGATGCGCCTGAGCGCCCTGTGGCAGGAGCTGCTGGTGTCCAGCACCGTGGGAGCCGCGGCGCTCTCCGCCCTCAGCGGGGGCTTCCTGAATGGGTGGCTGGGGCGCAGGATTTGTATCCTCATCGCCAGCTTCATCTTCTGTGGCGGTGGGATTGTGATGAGTGTTGCCCAGAGCAAAGTGGTCCTCCTTGTTGGTCGCATCACAGTGGGTTTGGGCATCGGTGAGCAACTCCACTTGGTGAAGTGAAGAGTATAAATCAGTGTCGACCCCAAAGGGGTATACATACCCCCACTTTTTGCTGCAATTGCATTTTTGATTATATTTACCAGTTTTTCACACATCAGCAATAACTTCATAATTTTCAAATAAGTGGATGTTGTTTTTCTTTATACACATCCCTATGTAAGCCAACTCACTTAATGTTGGCTTATGAGTTTGATATGAAGTGCAACGTTTTAAAAATATGCTGTAATAAAAAAAAAAAAAAAAGAAAAAGTCTTTGGTGTCCCCAAAAATTCAAATTCTGTATGTTAAAAAAAAAACTCTTCTTCCCGACAGGCATTGCTTCTATGACCGTCCCCGTATACATTGCAGAGGTTTCCCCTCCACATCAGCGAGGCCAGCTGGTCACCATCAACTCTCTCTTCATCACTGGTGGCCAGTTTATAGCCAGTGTGGTGGATGGAGCTTTCAGCTACCTGAGTCACGACGGCTGGAGGTATCGGATCCGAAATGTCGCCTCTTTTCTCTGGTAATCTCTGTTCAGCAGCGTCCTCCTTCAACTTCCTCCCAATCGATCCCAGGTACATGCTGGGTCTGTCCGTCCTGCCTGCCGTGCTGCAGTTCTTCGGCTTCATCTTCCTGCCGGAGAGCCCCCGCTGGCTCCTGCAGAAAGGCCGGAGTGAGGAGGCACGCCAAATCCTGGGCCGCATCCGGGGGCACCGGAATATCGAGGAGGAGTACGACACCATCAGGACCAGCATCGAGGAGGAGGAGAACGAAACGGGATCAGGTCTGAGCGATGCGTCCAACTCAAGGCTCCCGTAACTTTTTATGTGGCTCTCTGGACCAGTGTTTTTTTACAGTGGGGGGCCACCATGGGAAATTTTGGGGCCTCAGAAAGCTGGAGAGAAGAAGTGCGAAAACAAAATAAAGCAACTGAATCTAGTAATTTTTTTTCAATGACTTTTTAGATAATAAAAACACCAAAGGAACTGCCCTCATACAAATAACCCCTAATAGCTCCTGGCTGACTAAAATAAGGAAGGATGAGCCAGCACTTATGTTAAACAAATGTAATAATTATTAAATGGTGAATAAACGTGAGGCAAAACATTCTAAAAGTTTGTTTCTTTACATATTAACAATGTCTGTGGGTTGACAAAAGGGTCCCCAGTCAGAAATTAATGCACTTTAGGGGGCCACAGCATGGAAAAGGTTGGGAGCCTTGCGCTCTAAACCATTTATGGCCCTTGACATGTTTTTCTTTGACCCCTGACCACAAGTCAAGAATAGTAAACATAAAATAAATAAAATACAAAACAATTGATGACCCGAAAAATGTGGAAATTCTCCATTTGTCTTTTACTAAGGCAAAAGTCCTTTTTATGTTTTGGATCTTTAATAATATACATTTTTCAAAAACATTTTGTTTATTGTTGCAATAGTAAAACAACAAAAATCACAAAAACAAAATTTCCATTTTTAATTTCATGAATTTTATACCCCCTTCCCCTTACTCTCCCTGTGCCAGTACTTTAAATTTGCTATTTTTGAACACCAAACCGTCATTCAATCAGCCGCATACATGAGAATGAGTGACAGCGCTAAGCCCCACCTCCTGGCTGTGATTGGTTGTTTTTGGTCAGAGCAATTCATTTCTTCAGATGGCCATAGCAGCTCAGGGAAGAGGTGGAGGAGAATCATATTTTCACAAATTATCTGTCTCATATTATACTGTCACGACATGGGGACGGCTTTAACAAATAAGTAAAAACAAAAAAAACAATTTTTAATGAAAGTTACATACTGCAGCTTTAATGGAAGCTTTTACTGCAGCTTTTAATTGGAAACTCTTAACTCCTGGTTTGCAGGAGGCATCGTCATTTTGCGCATCCTCAGCTGCGGACCGACTCGCAGGGCTCTCATCGTTGGGTGTGGCCTCCAGATGTTCCAGCAGCTGTCTGGGATCAACACAGTCATGTATGCCCTGCTTGTCTTGTCACATTGAACACGTTTTTACCTCTCTCTGCTAACCTCATTGCTCCATTTGTTCGTATCCAGGTACTACAGCGCTACCATCCTGCAGATGGCCGGGGTGCGGGAAGACAAACAGGCAATCTGGCTGGCTGCTGCAACCTCAGCTACCAACTTCGTGTTCACGTTGGTGGGAGTGTGGCTCGTGGAGAGGGTAGGCCGCAGGAAGCTGACGCTGGGCAGTCTTTTTGGTTCGTAACTGCTCAGATTATCAAATTTTAGCTTGAAAGGCAGTTTGAATGGCATGAGGACTTCTTAAAGGGGCAGTGTTTTGTGAAATCAGCTTTTTTTGAGTTGTGCATCATGTTATTCCCTCTTCAAAAACATACCTGGGGTATTGTCTCAAAGAGCTTTCCTCCATTGCCCTTCTCAGCTCCTTCAGACTAGCTAGCAGCAATTAGCAAACATCTGGTGGAACTGAGCATCAGCTTGTTATAGGAGCTACTTCTCAGTAAAGGTTGGTAAAAAATGTTGTTAAAGGATTAATGGAGGAGTCATGTTGTGATGACCTCTTGAAGGCGGAGTTCCAGAAAGAGCAGGAATTTTTTTTAAAGAGACGGAGGCCTAATTTCAAAATATGACTTTTCAAAGTCATATTTTGATATATAGAGCATTTTTATAACTGAAGGTAACATAGTTACTTGATTGTGCTGTCAAAAGCCAATATGTGGCTGGAAAACAAATACTGCCCCTTTAAATTTCAGAAATGTTTGTCTCAAAGCTTTATTTGGTGGTTTTATTTACTCTAACG
The DNA here is from genome assembly GCA_922788865.1 of Poeciliopsis turneri. Lineage (NCBI taxonomy): Eukaryota > Metazoa > Chordata > Actinopteri > Cyprinodontiformes > Poeciliidae > Poeciliopsis > Poeciliopsis turneri. The sequence continues at coordinate 1,606,891 of CAKLNU010001107.1, read as the reverse complement.
CAGGAACTGGACTAAGTCTGACTTTGTTGGCCGTCGGGTTCCTTCTGTCGGCCCAACACTCTCCTCTGGTCACGCTCCACCCCATCGACTTTCACAATTCCACCTGCAGGCTTTATGGGTGAGAAAACCAAATTCACAGAGAAGTCACTTCCCTTTTTTCTGTTTTCTATTCTCGCAAACCAACTGCTTAAAGATGGCATCTTCTCTAGTTCCACTGCTGCACTGAATGAAACCGTTGCTGTTCCTCAGACGGCTAAATTCTTGTTCTTACTTTTGGTTTTACCCACAAATTAATTTTAGTCGTTTTCTGGTTTGCTTGAAAATGAAAGTAAAGTCATACTCTCAGCATTTAACATGGTATATTTAGAGGAATTGATTTAATAAAATACATGTGCAAGGGAAGCTGCTCCTCTGAGTCTGTAAACCTACCGGTCTGGGATTCCTGTTTATAAGTGTGTTTATTTGAAATTCTAACTTCCCATTTGCAGTAAAAAGACACACTGACTTTAAAAGGACAAGCGAAGCAAGTTAAAACATTTTTATGCTGCCTATTTGAAATGAAGAGCAGTGTATTAAGATTGTGAGTTGACATAAGTTACGAATACTGGTGACTCACAATTTGCCTTTCATAAAGCATGGCTGCATACGATCCCTGTAAAAAGTATTCACCCCCCTTGGAAGTTTTACCCTTTTATTACCTTTTGAAATTAATAAAAAGCAACACAGTTAGGGACTTTTGGCCAAAAAATGTACAAAAAAGCCCTGATTTCTTCAAAATAATGACAAATAAATTAAACAAGTGACATAAAATAAGTGGCTGCATAAATTTTCACCCAATTCAAGGCACTGTTTATTAAAAGCATATTTGACTGCAATCACAAACCTTCTCTGTGCGTCTTTACCTGGATGCTGTCTTGTTGGAAAATAAATATTCTCTGATAGATGGAAACAAATGATCTTACAGAGATTTCCCTTTATTTTGCTGCATTCATTTTACCTTCTACCTTTACAATCTTCTGTCTCACAGAGCAGTGCTTCCCCATACCTCCCCCGCTCAGCTCCTTCAAACTAGCTAGCAGCAATTAGCAAACACCTGAGCTCATTATAGGAGCTACTTCTCAGTGTAACCCTGGTAAAAACATTGTTAAAGGGTTAATCGAAGAGCCATGTTGTGATGACTTCCTGAAGGCGGAGTTTCAAACAGAGATGAGTTTCTTAAAGACACAAAGTCCCAATCTCAAGTTTGGGTTAATCATGTTTCCTTCTGCCAGGTCCTGTGAACCGTGCATGTTGGATCCATACTGTGGATTCTGTTACCTCGAAAACGACACCGGCGTGTTCAACTCTTCCTGCGTTCCTGTCAGTCCGGCATCAACCGACAGCGCAGCCTGGGGAAGGTCACAATGTCGTCTGCATGTGCTTTGAGTTGGTAGTGTAGAGTTTGTTAAAGTCTGCTTTCTTCTGTTTTTTTGTTTTTTTTTCTTCCATCCAGATGTTCTAATAGGATGGAAGAATCTTTCAGCCCATATTGGGCTTACAATTACTGTCCCACATCGTACTCCTGGGTGGTTCTTTTGGGCCTCATCCTCTACCTCGCAGCATTTGCTCCAGGTCAGATCACCTCTTTTCTTCTCAAGCAGATGGCAAGTTTCTTATCATGTAAAGATTAGTCTTTTTTTGTTTTTTTATGACAGATGTTTCATAGGAATTATTTACAAAACTTTGGTTTCACACAAAATGGGAAGAATTATCATAGCATTAACTGAGGAAAAAAAGTGAAACATAAATCAAAATTTTCCTGCAGTAAAATACCAACAACTATCAAATACAGCAATTAATTATTTTAGTGATAGATTATTTCATCAATTATTCTGACCGGTTAATTTGATAGAAATATTGGTAGATCCTGTGGAAATGTGGAAAAAAAACCCCCAAATAATTAAATTTCGTATTTTTAAGTAAGAAAATAATTTTATTGCATCTTAATGCAATAAAATTGCATAGCTTTTTCTTAGTGTGTGCTTTTGGTAAAGGATCATCTGCAGTTGAAAGAATACATCTACATCTACAGTAGTCTGTTGTTGGTTTTTGTTGTGGTTTTATTTTTGGAAGAATAGGTTAACAATTGAGTAGCAAATGTTTTACAGAATATGAACTGTGTGAAGTTAAAACTGGACCCCTTGGGGAGCAGAACAATTTTACAAAGTTTTGTTTTTTTCTTCCATCTTAATCTCAGATGCAACATGATCATATTTTTTTCATTCATTTTTGGCTCAGTTGCTGCTCTGAGTATGCTGTCCATTCAGCAATTTCCCTTTTTACTGAGACTGTGTACTCCAGTTAACAATTAATCAATTACTGATTAAGTTCATTTTAAATTATTTTTAAAATTCATTGATACGTCGTGATTCATCCGATGAATTGTTTCAGCCATATAGAATGAATGTAGATGCTGTGTGTATTGTAGGAATGGGGACGATGCCCTGGACGGTGAACTCAGAGATCTACCCGCTGTGGGCACGCAGCACCGGAAACGCCTGCTCTGCTGGCGTCAACTGGATCTTCAATGTGCTGGTGTCTTTGACTTTTCTCCATGTTGCAGAGTATCTGACGTATTACGGTACGTGTAATGCTCATGACACTTGCACATTGTGTTATATTGTAACTCGTTTGTCTTCATTTAAAATATTTTCACAAGAGTATTTACTCTTGTGGAGGACCTTTCCTTTTTCTTTTGTTATTATTATTATTTATTTTATTTTTTTTCTGCTCTGGTGTTTACATGTTAATCCTGGCTAATCCATTGAGGGTTTCCAAAAAATAAACAAAAAAAGCCTCAACATCACCAGATGCTTGACTTCCTGTCTCCCAGGTGCGTTCTTCCTGTACGCGGGTCTGGTTGTGTTGGGGCTCCTCTTCGTCCTCTGCTGCCTCCCGGAGACAAAGGGCTTACAGCTGGAGGACATCGAGAATCTGTTCACCAGGCGACTCTGCTCTTGTGGAGATTTGCCAGCGAGCGTTGACCGCCACGTCGACTACATCCGGGTAAAAGGCAACAACTACCTCCATTCTGACGACGACGCTTCAGATGTAGAGTAGAGCGGGTTGGCTCTTTTAATTTTTTTACTTTCTTCGCTCTCTTTTGATTCTGCTTTCTCTTCTGTTTGAAGACTGCTTATGCAGGGAGGAAAGACAATCATGCTGCCGTTTCCATTGGCCATACAGTTGCGCAAGTTGGAATTACAAAAATAAATTTGCTTAATGGAAGCACAGCAATTTCATCCAACGTTTTTTTGATCAAAGGGCTTTTGCCCTAGGATGAGGTGGTTTATCTGCTGTATCAAAATTGGTGGATTTTTAAAAACTGAAACCTTTTTTGTATCATACGAGTCACATGATCAACAGCTAGAGGTTACTACTGGCAAAAACGACAAAGAAGACGACAGAAAATGGCAGAAGGATGATTTTTTTAATGACTTCACGTGAACAAACTCATTTGTGTGTGATTTTAATTGCATTTTCTATTTGATGGAAACACAACAATTGTGAAATTGTGCTTATCCGACATTGGCAAAATATGGACCACATTTTGCTAACATTTGTGTTGGAAACGCAGCTAACGGCTGACTGCAGCTCAAGGTATTGATACGTTAGCTGTTGTTTTCCACCTAAAAAGGGAAACAAGCCTCTAAAGGCGACAGAAACAGATCATTGTTGTGTTCCAGAAAACTCTCTTTTCTATGAATTGAACAATCATCTGGCTGCAGAAATATTACAAAAAATAAATATCAGAGGGACCAAATCTTCATTGTTCCTGCATCGCTATTCTGGAGCGTAAAGAGATGCAGATTTACACCTCCTGCAAACTCTGCATGATTTCAGTCTGACACCTCCTTCTGTGGTTTAGCCTGGGAGAGTTCAAACATGGGACAGCAGCAAGAATGTGTTTTGGCTCTTAAGATCCATGAAGATTCCCAATGTTTAAAACACATTCTTGTCAAAATCTACTAACGTGGGTTTATTCTCCTAATCTGTGCTGGTGGGGAAAGAAAACAAAGGATTGTGATTTGCTGTTTTTGCGGTGAGAGTCTGCACTATGTAAGCCAAACATTTTTTTAACAATTTTTTTACATTTTAGAACATGTAAGTGTTGCTACATTGTTATTGTTTTTTTTTTATAGCAATCTTCAGATTACAGGCCGGCACATTATGGAGCAGTGGACTCAGACTGCGCCATAGCCTATATCACTGTAAGTACAGCCTCAAGGTGATGTGCTAAAAGCTTTGCCTTTATTTTGTAATATTGTTATGAATCATATGTCCTTGTTGTTGCAGCTCAGATAATCATGGCCAAGTGTCCCTGAACAACATAAAAACAGGAGTCGTGTTTTTGTTACACAGTCATTTTGTGTTCCTTTGATTTTGTGGTACTGTGGGCATTTTCAAACTGTACAGGATTTCTTACTTAAACCGTTGTTACGTTGTTGATTTTTATTTGTACTCGAGGTGTTTGCAAAGTGCACAAAATGTCCAACACACTGGAAGACCTTTGTATCTAAATGTTTTATGGTGACAACTGTTTTCTACGAACTGTAAACGCATTCCGACGCTTCGCGATGTAAAACGTCACAAACTCTGTCCCAAGTGCAAAAATAAAACTTTATGTTCTGCCAACAGATGTTGACAGCGGCCTGTTTCTGCTAGCGTCATATTTATGTCTGAGGTAGGAATGAACTTGCTACAGAAAGTACATAAATTTGGTCAGTTTTTAATTCTTTCTTTGTGACAATGACTCTTGCCAGTAGAATCTCACACTGTTTGGAAAGTCTCTTTATTTTCTCTTATTTGTTGCCACTCTTAGAAAATAAAAAAGAATAAAGTCGTAATATTACAAAAGTAAAGCAGCATGAAGAGGAAGCATCAGGCTGGGTGCAGTCCTCTCATGTCAATTATCCAATTCGGTAAACAACCAAGCGAGTTAATTACAGAATATGGCATTTAGCATTATCAGAGAGGATTTCAGTCAAATTTTGGCAGAATATATATTATTATGCTTCCTTAAGAACACACATGTTGGGCTGTAGTGGTAGAGGTAGCCTCATGATGTAAATAAGGCAAGTAATCGTAAAGTAAGTGTCTTTCAACACAAATCTCTGTCGCTGTTTTGTTCCCTCTGAAGCCACAAGATGGCACAATTGATGTGGTTTGTTGGCTCCTCTGACATGATCTTCTGATATTGATCAGTAGGGGAGCGCAAGTCAAGATCAACCTCAACTTGAAATAAATATTAGAATTATGTCCACTCTATATATTCAATGAGAATACCAAGTGTGTAAAAAAAAAAAAAAAAAAAAGCATGCTTTGTAAAAATGAATCGGCATTAATGAGTGAATCATATGAGATTATGAAATCTAAATTTTTTTTCTTTCGAAATGTCCGTATCACACTTTTCTCTGAGCTTGCAGCCGCATCGGATTTTCATGAATAAATTTAGTTTGATTTGCTTTTAATGTTTAAACAGATTATAAAATTACTGGCAATAAAAAAACAAGTGATCCGTTTCTTATAATTCTGACATTCTCCACATCTAACTCCTGCTGTGAATCAACAAAATGTTTGATATAATGTAAGATATACTAAATTGTTAATCTATATTTATTTTATGGTGGGAAAAATACACTTTTTGTGATTTTAAAAAAATTATTTTTACAAGGAACTCTCACCAGTTACTATTCGACTTATTATTGTATATTACCACAAATTTTGGTTTGAAAAGTCAAATATGTGAACTGTTTTTAGTATATATATAAAATAAGGACTGCTCGTTCTATTAAGAAAATCAACTAATCAAAGTTTTCATTTGGTATAACAATAAAAAATATGCGCTCACATGTATGCTTTTGGTTAATAAATGGATTAAAAACATGCTTCTATTGATTTGCACAAAGCACGAGAAATAGCAAAAAAGATTTAATGTACATTTCAAACTATTAAAAATTAAAATTGCAACAGCTGTGATTATCTAAAAGAATAAATAAAGTGGTCTCACAGTGCTAACATTCAGTAAAAGCGAAGAGATGTGATGAATAAACTGCATGGAATAAACTCCTTCAAACACCAGTATTTGTTTTTTCTCCCAAAGTCGTTCTATGACGTCATTCCGCCGGCAATTTTTCCAACTAAGAGGGAGTGGCTTGCTGACGCATTGCGGCTCCCTCCCGGTGTGTACCGAGCAGAGTAAAAAAAACAAGAGGAACGGCAGCGCGCGGGTGCGTTTCTGCGCGCGCGCGCATGGCTTTCCCCGTAGCTGAAGCCGGAGCGGCTCTCTCCCAGTGAGCATGTCGAGCTTCAGTCACAGCTGAGGCGCCCGGGCCGAGCGGCACAAAGATGCGGCGCAACACCTAACTTGTAGCTCATACCATGGTTTGAACACCTTCAAGACTGTTTTTGGTTTTCAGCTCGTCTCAAAATGACGACGCTGAACTCGAGGTGAGAAGCGCCGTTTGCTGTACGGAGGAGTGAGTGCGCACTGGTTTCTCGCCCCCCCGTCCCCCTTTTTTTTATTTTTATTTTTATTTTTTCTTTTGATCCAAAGGGAAATAAGCCAAGATACATTTTTTTGTCGTTGCAACACTATAGTTTTTCGGCATTTTTATTTTTTTATTTTTTTACGCAGCAATGACGACGGGACAGGATGAAAGTTCAGTCCGCGTGGCACTGAGGTAAGTCTCCATCATTTTACTAAATGCGTAGCTGTCTTAATAGCCCGGTGCCACCTGTCAGTCAGCCCCGCGGGCCTAGCTAACATCTGCAGGGCATCAGCAGCGGATGCTGCTCCACGGACGTCCTTTGCCTCCCATCGTTTTATAGCGAGGGAGGCATTTCTTGTCGACGCTGTGGTTTAGGTTGAGATTTTTAGGCTTTATGGGGGGATGTAGCAAAACAAAGGAGCACTTTTTCGCCCAGCTCAGGTGCGCACGCACGAGCTCCATCCCCTTGCTCGCGGCACCATGCGCTGGGAGGAGTGATGTTTATCTGATGTAGCGGCTCAGCTTCCAGACGCGGTGAGACAAAGAGAACCAGTCCGTTTTGTCCAGCAGCCTGGCCTGTCCTGTCCTCAGGGCCGCCCGCAGAGAGACAGATAATCGTTGAAAGAAGAGCTTCACGGTCAGCCACGTTTCAGGAGGAGGGGCGGCGGAGCATTCAGTTCATCTGTCAACTCTACTTTTTGTCTGCACACTTTTAGTAGGGAATCCAGTGATGGACTGGACTGTTCAGCCTCATTCCAATCAGATCAGCCTTTCCTTGCTTTAGAAGGAAATGTAGAGATTAGGGAATGATTATATTGCAGTGTGCTGTCATGTTGAAAAGAACCACTCCCACCCATCTGGTAAGGAGGCAGAGATGGACTCGTGAAGGAGAAGCCAGTGTCTCTGTTTCTGTTCTGGTCCTCATAAAAGCGATGCATTGTTGATTTCTTTTTCTCCTTTCTTGTTGTTTTGAATACAATCTTTGCCATGCTTGCACTTGATCACTTTTCCTCCGTGTCTGTCTGCACTTGCTCATAAAAGTGCGTCATCATCGCTCATTAGAAGATGCTCTGTGGGGAATTTGTTTTTTGAAATTGGGAAAAATCTACTTTAGGATGCTGCTAAAAAATGTTGTTTAGTGGGAATTAAACCTTTTCATTGAGGTTTCTTTTAGAAAGGAAGAGATGGACTGAGAGACTGATTGAGGGCTGCTCTACAAGGCAATAAATCCATTAATCACATGATATATTAGGACTAGCTTAATAATTCTCATTCATCGTTTTTTTTTTTTTTTTATTATTATTTCTCTCTTTCTTTCTACCAAAAGCTGGATGACAAAAGTCTTCACTCTGGACTTAATTAACTCTTTTTTCTAAGGTCAATTTTTAGTCTTAAATAATTCATTTTATTTGTTGTTTCTGTTTCGTTGATTTGTTTTGCATATCTAAAATGTCTTCCAGTCCCAGTGTTTAACGTTCATTAGAACTTAAAGTTTAATTATCTCTTATTACTTGAAAATGATCTCAAAACAACAGTATTATTATTGATTGCAATAACTTCTGGGACAATTTGTCATCCAGTAAAATGTGTTTTTGTGACAGGCCTAACTGAAGATAAAGTAAATTGGGTTGTTGATGTTCTACTGATGAGATTTTGGCTTCAGTTCTCCTGAACAAATCAGAAAAATACACCCTAGAAGAAGTCAGCTATTAGTTATGCTTTCTTTCTGGTGGAGAAGAAATGATGTCAGAGTCAGATAAAATGCAACATGACTGTTCTGTCTGCAGACATTTTGAAAAGTATCAGACACATATCCATTTAGTACCATGCATGGAAGTGGCACAAATTGGATTGGTGTTTTTGAGTGAAGATCCCATTCAAGCTGCCATGAAAAAGACAAAGAAAGTAAAGAAATTCATGCAGCACTAAAAAGTCACTGAAGTTCCATTTGAAGTCTATATTACCTCTGAAAAGCTGGTCTTGGAGAATAAGGGTCCTGCAAGCTGATGGGTTACGATCCTAGCTTACTTAAAAGAAGACAGTCTTTCAAACCTGCATTGTGGAATTAAAAAAAAACAACCCATTAGCTTCATATATCTGCATCAAGATTAGACGCTGTGCCCTTATAGTGAAACAGACAGTTGCGAAACAATGAGGCGACATAAAATAGATTTTAATTGGTGTGTTTGCACACATGAGCATGTTCCAATGGTTTTAGTGGGAGGTGTAGCTGGAGGGAAGGAGGACCTGCTAAACCTGCCTGCTGGGCGCCTACTGCAGAACAAACAATAAGTAACTATCATTTCTTTTCTTGGTGGTGATAGGAGCAGCGTAGATCAAAGCGAAAGGGAGTAACATCAGCTTTGTTTATATGTGGTGGAACTACTTGGTGTGGTACTGTTGCCAAGCTTATTAACCACAAAGCAACCTACAAGATTTAAAGAAAGATCTCCCTTTAGTTACCTTTTTTGCTCTCCTGTGTCGGGGCTTATTGATGTCGTCTCTCCTCTTGAGGCAATCAAATTTACGATAATGAAATTAAATAGATCCTTAAACCTCTTAAGGCTTAGGTTGCATGCCTGCTTACATGTAATGGTGTTGAGGCATGCAGCAACTGGTATAAGTGGCTCAGTCTAAGCCTCGGGTTGGAGTTCACAAGCAAACAGCAGAGACAACTGTGGTTTAAAAATCTTGTTAATAAGAGCTCAGAGATTAGAGCTGATACTGGCTGATACCCAGTGACTAGAATGGACTTCATGTGTGTTGACAAGAGACAACAGCTGATGAAAGCTGTGGTGGAGGGGGGCCAGAGGGGCTACAGAGCAAACAGAGATTAGGGGCCCCTCAGTTGAGAGGATAAGTCAGGTGCAGGTTTGTAAACTGCTTAAAATATGGCAAAACAGCCACGAGTATTCCCAAGGATCTGTTTTTAAGATGTCACAACAATATTGTTTGGAGCATAACAGCTTTTAGTTTTGAACTACTTTACCAAGTATGTTTTTATCCTGAAAGACCAACCTGGGAGGGCAAATATTACAAAATAACTTATCTGGGAAAGTACACAGTAGAACCCTAGAAACCAAGCTGAGCTTCAGTGCAGGGTGTTTGGATGAGTGTTGGTCACCCATGGCAGCGCCACACAAACATAAACCTCCAGACAGACTTAAAGTGTCTCATGCTTTGTTCGCATCCATTGAGCCGAAGCAGTCTGTCAGGAGGTGTCGAGGTGATTCTCTAAAAGCATTAAGTGCATCTTTTTCAAGATGTTCTGTAAGTTCCTTAAACGTAGCTACTAAGGGCCTCTTAGCTTCTTCTTTTGTCGGAATCGCTCTCTAAGGTTCAGTGGGGTACTCCATGAGTTTCTGGGTGTTTTCACATTTAATAGTCCAGTAGACTCAGTTCTACTGGGGACTAAAATTGCTACATTTGTTATATTTTGAGCTGCTGTTCCCTTGCAGAATACATTGTTTCAAATGATCCAAACCCTTTGAAAAAATCCCATTCTCCCCCTGACCTGTGGCGGCGCTAAGAACTACTGAAGGAAACAACCCAACTCTGGTGCAGTTTGAATACCAAGTGCACCAGAGACCACTCCAAAAGCAAGAAGTGTATTTACCCAGAGCACTCTGGGTAAATACAAGCAAAAAAAAAACATGCTTTTCTAACACTAGTGAGAGAAATGGCTTATGATCTTTTGCCAAAGAAGAAAGAAAAATCCTACAAACCCTAAAATCTGATGCCATTTAATTTTTGATTACATTTTGTGAAGGAAAAAGTTGCGCTCAGTGTCTTCTTCTGGGGTTTTTTAGTTGTTTTCTTCAGTGGTTCTTGGTGCTGTGCCATCACAGCACACACCAAGAGGTGAACAGGTTTTTCCAAAGGATTTGGTTCATTTGACTCTGTGAACCACACCAGCTTGAAAACATCACAAATCTACAGGACTATCAGATGAGAAACCAGCCTTAAACTTCTCTTTGGCTTTTTTTCTAAACAGTTTTTTTACTTGTTTGTTCAGAAATAGTTTTTAAAAAACCTCTCATTTCTTTGCAGAACAGGTGGATTTTTACTGACATGAAATTAGACAAAGGTAAACTCTATTAGGCAACATCTGAAGTCAATTGCTTACCCTGAACTTCATTTACAGGGTGGGAGATTAAAAGGAGCTAAATAGGAAAAACCCTCTCCAAATTTTTGCGCCACCTTTTCCAACTGCCTCCTCTCAGTTATGCACCACTTTTCATTCTATCACATGAAACAAAGCCTGTGAAGTTTGTGTTTTTAATGTGACCACATGTGAAAGTTCAATGGGTATGAATGCTTTTCCAAATAACTGTACCTTGTGTTCATAACTTTGAAATACATCAACTGGATTTTGCAGCATTACAATGCAAAGATAATATGCAAATTGATAAGTTCTTGGATTTGACCCACATGATGGATGGAAAAGGACATGTCAGTTTATAGAAGGAAACCACTAAACGGCTGTCTTGGCTTGCATGTGGAGGCTGCTTGGTGTGAAAATGCAGCTATTCGTGGCCGTCTGCATACTATTTGTGACCTGTTTTCATACTTGGTGATGGATATGAAGTTGCATCTGTGTCTTATTTGTGGCAACAGATCCACATTTAAGTCTCGTCCACTTTAGCTGAACCTTTCACTGGATAGGTGTCGGCATCAAGCAGCTGGAGATTACGGGGGAAAACAAACATCGTACAAAATGACTCTTAAAAAGAGGAAATGCGTAACGCTGATGTAATATAGACCTAACATGAGAGGAAACAACATATTTTGAAGGGTGTGGTGTACATAAAGCTGCTCTGTAATTACATCCCAATTCATTGAGCACGAGCTTTTGGTTTCTTAAGTGGTGCACAATTGTGGAGGAGGAGGATGTGTGAAAGCTTTTCTTTTCTTTTTTTTTTTTTTTTTTTGTCAAACCAATGTCCACATGTGGGGACCGCACAGCTGAAGGCTTCCTGCATTGGTGCAGATGCAAACAGGCAGAAATGTGCTGACTCTTTAGGTGGTGATATAGATAACTGAGGTCCTCCAGCAATGCTGCGGCCAGTCGGGAGTCTATTTTGAGGGGAGTTGACTTTAAGTGTAGGCTATGGTTAGCGTCATAGAAGGAAAGAGCCGGTCATCGTGACCAAACACTGTAAATGTTTTAGGGTTGCACTCCAATTACTGTCTTACTAGGCGGCTTGAGACCATAAAAACCTCGGCGGCTAAAGATAAGGAACCCGGAGAAAATGTTCTGCCGAAGAACAAGCTTTGGGTACCATCAAGGGTAAAATGGAGAGCTCACTTCCTGCTTCCAAAGAATCAAAAAGAGAAAGTTGCAGTGAAGTTCACAAACAATCTGATTCTTTTAAACAGCTACGTACCATGAACGACAGGACTCAAGTCTCAGGGCGTGAAACTTTTTTTATTTTTTGACTTTCTTACAATTCTCTGTTTACACTGAAGTAACTCTTATTATTACTTTGATACTTTGTCTTTTAGTTCTTTGTACTTGCTGTAACATCAATTGCCCATTTGGGATACAAATAAATCTGAAAATGAATTCTATTTAATATAAAAGTGTATTTATTTAGTCTGCAAACAAATAAAATACAAGAGCTGAAAATGAACCCTGAACATCATCCAATATTAAAAATCTTTTTATACCAATAAAATCATTCTGTTTTCTTTTGGATGCTAATTTTCTGTGTTTTTGCAGTGAGAGTTGTTTTAATATCTGAACTTTGACTACTTGCTTAGTTTCCAAATACCTCACTGTGTCAGACAGTATTGCATCTAACCTGAAGGTGTGAATTAAACGATGCTAAAGCAAAGTTGCGAATGAACTCTTCCCACCTGCTGGCATCATGTGGCAGCTGTCTGAATCTCCATATTTATGAGGCGGTAGTTATTCTCCAGGCGAGTGTGAACAGTTGACGTGTTTGTTGTTATATCTTGTGTTAATTGGCCACCTGCTGAACGAAGAAATATCTGATATCAAACAGTTCTCTGAATGCCTAACAAACTAACCCCACTCTCTTTAGCTGTCCCGGTACTTCTGTCTCTTCTAGTAGCAGATAGCTGATGTTGCTCTTTCCCACTCAAAGCCCACAGAGACATGCACACTGTGTTTTCAGGGCTGGCCTTTGTGTCATTGGCCTGTAGTTGACACAGAGATGTGTGTTGTGTCAACAGGACATGGTTCAGTGACGAGGCAATCTAGGTTTGACTCTGAAGTTGGTTGAAATCCCCCCTACATCTACGTATAAAAAGCTACACACCCCTTCCTGCCTGGAACCAAACATTTTTCATGGCAAGGCAGGCATACAACACCACAGTAATAATTTTATGTCTTCAACATAAAGTCAAGATGATGTTTCTTTTGTACAAAAGCAGTAATGATGTTTGAAACACACGTTACAGCATATTGGGGCCAAAAAAAGAAGTACATTTCTGCCAAAAAATTTGAGTTTGGAAAGTCAAAAATTTGCTATAAAAAACTCAGAAATTGTGAGATTCAGGGTAGGGTTTTTTTCCCTCAAATTTCTGGATTACTCTAAAAATTTGACTTTTCAAACTCAGAAATTTTGTTTGAAATTGGTGTCTAAAGGAATGGCCATCATAATTACAATTCTACGATCTGGACATCAGATATACCTACATAGTAACCTGAATAATCTAGTCGCTTTGTTATTTTGTATTAGTGGTGGAACTCCATTTAATACTGTATGTTAACAGTTATTTTCCAGGTCTGTGATTAATCACAATTAGTTGCTTTTTAATCAAAAGCTTACAAAAGAAAATTTTTTGCTGCAAGTTAATACAATAAATATGACCTTAACAACAAAGATTTTTCATTTGTTTTCTAGGTTATTTAACGATCAGATTGGTGCAAAGTATCACTATACCCATTCAGTTTTATATTTGAAGACCTTTGGTGATTGCAGGCCTGGCAGTCATTGGGGGGATTACCCACCCAAAGAGTCAGCCGTGCCCCCTGGACTGGAAGCTATTTGTTGTTTTTACCTTAAGGTGCCAACTCTCTACTATTCCTATATATCGATTTGATACAGTACGGGCTTCTGCACTTCTCATATCTGTGCTTTCTGTCACTTTTTCAGCCATTAAAAGTGTTCAATTGTTGTTAACAACAATTAAACTGAACCTGTTTTTCGGAGCCGCCTCTAAACGCAACACAAGTCCTAAGACAGTCGTGCTGCGTTTGCACCTGTGCGACAGCAAAGGAGACCTGCTGCTGCTGTTGAGCTACTCAGGTGTGTTCGAATCATGGCAGCAAACCAGCAAAACACAAAGAACTTTAAACAGTTTTTCCTCCAAACTAACCAACTGAGTTCAGTAATGCTGTTGAATGCAGGTAATGTTAGTTAAAAAAATGACTAGTTTATACCAATACAGCACCTTAAGCTTATTAACTAATAGCCTCTAGGCTACTGATGTTGTTTATGTTCAGCCACGAAGATTGATTTTGCATCCCTCCTCGGTCCCTCAGTAAACTGGTCTGGAGCCGGGGCTTGGTGATATTTTGAAGCAAAAAGAAACTTTTAAGATAAGAAGCTTGGTTGAGCATTGATGGCTGAGAACGGCCATCAGCAAACAGCCGTCAATGCTTGTACGTTGTATGTACTTTGTAAAAAGTAAGTTAAAAAAACAGTTTAATAAAATCTTTTAACCTCTTTGTGATAAAGTTCCTGCTCTTCTTTATAAATGTGTATAATTATATTTAACACTCGGTGTGTGGTGGCAACCTCATCCACCCCTCTGTAATTTTTGGCACACACCCATTAGGTAGGAGGAACCCCAGGTTGGGAGTCACCAAGTTAGATGATCCAAATGTAACTAAACCTTTCTCATAATAGGCCCTAGAGTTTGGTTTCCAATTTCCACTCCTGAAAAGGATGCATCAGTCATAGCACCCTGGTGTGTCCATATGAAGTGGATCAACAAGTCAAAAAAAGGAAGCTTTAAAAATAACCACTTGGAATCATTTTATGTTATTGTGGTCAGTAAGAAGACAAATTATTTCTGTGGTGTTGCATAAGTTTATAATGTATCAATGTCTCGGACATATCATGTTTCAGTCCTGTGCCCCTGTAGGCTGTGGATCTATTTATTGTAAATGGAAACGGTTTCAAAGCTCAAGAACAATGAGGAAACTCCTGGCTGTGTGGTTTACTGAGCCGTCCACCAGAACCTGAGTACCGCTCAAAGCACAAATTTAATCAAGTTGGGAAGGTACATAACACTTTCTGCCACATGATGTTGTATCTTTTAATTGGGAATACTACAAGGGCACCTAAATAAATATCACTGCAAACCTAATTTTAGTGGTTTAATGAAAAACTGTGACGAAATTTAATAATTTAACTAAGATTGGCACATTAAAATTCTTATTATGGCTAAAGAAAACCACACACTTCAAGAGTTTTATATAAATTTTTTTGAAAAAAAAACAAAAAAAAAAACAAAGATTTTTTGTACACAAATTTCTTCACCTACTAAAGAGGGCTCACATACTGATTAACTGTGCAGCATATGCACTCAATACTTGGGTAATGCCCTACTCCATAAATGAGGCACTATTAGCGTTTTCTTTGCAACATTTGAAACGTTTGTCCAAAACTATGTCAATTGAATAGAAACAGCTATTGAACCTGCAAACGTCACAGCTCCTAAGCACCTTGCATTCTGTGCCTTTCCACTGTGGGACCTTAACTCCCAAGTGAAATCCAACATTTCTGTAAGGAAGAGTTTTCAACCACTGAGTATCTGTAGTCCATGTTCCCTATAACTGGAACCCATCTGACCCTGGCAGTTTTCATATCTAACTTTGTACAACATCCTGCAAACCCCTCCTATTGGCCATCCCTGGTTAATAAGGGGCGGTCTGCTCCCTGACCTCTGACCTACAGGAACCAGTGAAATAGTTATCAGCATGCTGCAGCATTTCAGGTCGCCCCCATTGTGTTTTTAAAAGGGTATTTCCCTTTAAATCCTCAAAACTGTCCGTGTCCGTGAATTGCTGTGCATTTGAGGCGTATTAGAGGAAAACGAACAAAGTGAGGTCAGGATGGCGTCGGCCTTCATAAATCTGCCATGCAGATTAAACAAGTCCCTGTGTCCTGGCAGAGGCCTGAGTGTCCGGCCTGTTTTTGTAAGCTCTGCCCTTCTGTAAAATATGTGGTGATTTTGTTCCATCTCAGCCTGTTGCACTGGTAAGCACTTCACCATGAGGTCATGTTATTAAAACAAAAGGTGTTTTAATACACATTCTGTGCAGAAATAAGGAATCACTGCTGTCAGATAACATTCAGTGGAAAACGGCTGAACTGCAATTCATTTGTAGAAATCGAATTTAGATTTTTTTTTTTTTTTAAACAGTGAAATTCTCCAATTTCTCCAAATTAATTTCAGAAAAAAAAAGTCATTAAACTTTAAAAGAAATGTAAAATTCCCATCAACATTCCCATTAGTGGATTTGCTGGAATGTCTTCAATCATTGTCATTTTACAGATTTTAAAATCAACACTAGTTTACCCACTGTTGCCAACTCTACAACTTTCTTGCTATATTGAAACCAAAAAAAGTGATGTCGGCCAAAATAAGAATCGGCAGGTTAAGCTTTTTAAAATATCTATAATTGGCAATTGGCCAGAAAACTGCAATCGGTGCACCACTAATCTCTATACAATAGGAGTATACTTGCAAAGAGGAATATACCTGATTTTATTTCTATTTGTTTTTTTTACTAATACATGTTTAATATGCTGTTTTTTTTGTTGTTGTGATTGTTTGAAATCTAGTGGAACAGATTTCAAACAGATGCAATACATCTGAGACACAACGTCTTTCTCCTCCACTCACAGTCCTGTGAATTATGATGCAGCAGCCTCTTGGCTGTCTGATTTCCCCGTCTGTGCTTGGAATTTACGTACAGACGTAATTAAATATGTATGCCTACTTCTAACAGATGAATGACTTTGCTCGTGTTTTGAGCCTCGTGTTGTCTGATCTGTTGGGTCAGCAGCAGATGAAGATCGTCTCTTCAGTCTGATTGGTGGCAGAATGCTGACTGCTTTCCTCTCCCTTATGCTCTTCTTCCCTTGCCATCTCCTAGACAGCCAGAGCAGCATTATATCCTGCTGGGATCGGATTAACACTTTAATTCAGTCCTTCTGTTATGGGTTGTCATGGCAACCTTCCTCTTTTGTGTCGCACACCAAGTAAATGTGCACCGGACACACGGACATGCAGGATGATTATGACTTCATGAATCTTTTGACTGGAAGGGAGTTAGTTTGACTCAGCCAGAGGTTTTCTGTTCTAATGTTTTTTAATTTTTTTTGCTCGTTTCTGTTTTTTGCCAGCTTGTCATCTGAGCTCTATGCCCGCTGTGGTGGTCCTGCTGGCTGCATAGACAAAGCACTAAAGCCGATGTGTTTTTACTTGGCATTTGCCATGCATTTTTGTTGCATTGAATCGACAGATTTCTGTCCCCTTGGCCTCCAAGATCCAACCCATTGTTTGAGTTGTAGCAGAAATGAAGCTACAGCTAAAGTCAGTGAGTCTGTTGGTCATGATGAAATATAGAACTGTTCCGGTTGACTTTTAGAGCAGGGTTTTTGTTTAAGAATGTGTATATGTATGTATAAAACAATTCCTGCAAAAATATTGGCTGTACTAGATAAGTTGTGTGCTCAGCAGGAACCAGCTCTGCTCTGTTTCTGTAACGTCTGCAGAAATAATTTCTGGTGTTTTTTTTAACAGCTGTCCTATTCCAGCATATGCTTTATGCTAGAATAGGAATTACTATCTTGGTGATGTCTGAAGGTTTTTCCTTGATTTATTGGTATTAAATTAATGAGAAACATAAATTGACCTTAAATATGTTAGTCACAGGACAAAACTTCCAGTTATATGTGAACAACTTTTGTCGTGTTCTGTGATTCAAGACAGTTGAGGCCACCGATGACAACCTAGCTAGTTTTTATTCCTGCAACTATCGTGGATAAAGAACAAATTTATCATAAGAAGGCAGAACAAAGTTTGTACATTTCTGTGTGTAGGTCTGATATTTCATTCGTAATGGTCTTATAACATCTTAAATTTGAGATGTCAAAACCTGCAGAAAACTGTGTATTCTTTTCATGTTGTCTTACCCAACCCTTTCACCGCCCTTTGTGTTTTTAAAGACAACTTTAAAAACACAAGGGAGGAAGTTTGACACTTTCTATTGCCTGACAGAGAGATTAACATAAATGACAGTAAGAGGCTGAAGCGGCATTTCACTTTGTTTTTCAGTAATTAACATCCTGTTTAACTGGATATACTGAAATCAAAGCTCCTCCTTCCTGGCCCACATCCAGTTAGGAATAATTTTTAAGTTTAAAAAAAATAATAATAAGCAGTTACTTCTTCCTCTTTGTTTACAGGAGGACAAGGAATGTAAACTGGCCTGCGGTGGCTGGTGATGAGTCGAAGTGTGACAAATTTTGTTATAATTGCTTCCTTCTCTGTCCTTCCCTCAGACTTGATGTATTCCGCTGTGAAGGACAGAGTGACGTATTGCTGTCTTTTCAAGGTGTTACAGTCCTCTGCTCAGCAAATCCCTTCTTAAAGACCAGGCCTGCTCACTCTGCAGTGACCACTGGGAGTAGAGTTGCAGCTTTTGTGTACTTGCTGTAGATTGTTGGCTGCAGGGCAGGAACAGTTTTTTCTTCCTCCTTTATCACCACCACAGTCATCTGCACTGCAGCTTTCTTGTTTAGATAAAAAAAACAAAAAAAACATAAATTTTGCTGCACAAGGTAATTGTGTTGGCCATAGATTAAAAAACATCAATATTTATCATCCTTTTCATGCTGGTCAGCAATAATTCTACAGATTCATGTCTTGTTACGTAGAAATCATTCTTTTTGAAATGATTTGTTAAATATATATGTAGACATGACTAACTTTTTTAATCCTGAAAACTAATAATACCGGTCCGCCAGTGATTTCTAGAGGTGTGGGGCATCTGGGGACAGGTTTAGGTGTGCTCTAATGTTAACGTCTGAACACAGGTGACTCAAACAAGTCAAATAAGGTCAGAGGTGAAGGAACGTGCACCCTTTATAAATTCTGAGAGTTTACGCATCAAGAAATCATAAAAATAATCAGATTTCCAGGTAATAAAATTCATCCCACCGACAGGTAACATAAAAACCACACACAACAGATTATTATGTACTTTACACGATGCAACCAAAATGGAAAAGTGGTGTGAAAATTGACTATTTCTGTCATCTACAGGATTTAGGTGGTCAAGTGTATTTGTGAGCAAATGTGCATAGAAGTGGGTGATACAAACTTTAAATCTGATCACTCTTTAAGTATTTATAGTAATAATGATAAAAGTGATGATGAAGTATTTGGCCTAAACTTATTCAGTTACTCTCCATTTTGTGGAACCACCTCAAAGGTGGTAGAAACTGGTCCTAGCCAAGTATTGCACGCAAGCGATTTGACTAGCAGCATACTGCATTTATTGATTAGCATGTAGAGTCTGTGACAAGACTGTAGCACTTGGTGAGATGGCAAGGCTCAAATTGAGATTACTTGCAGATGAGAAGCAAGAAACGGAAGAAATGTGGTCTGGAGGTGGGGCACGTTGGCGAGCGCCTGGTGGCCGGGCTTTTACCCATGGAGCCCGGCCGGGCTCAGCCCGAAGAGGAAACATGGGTCCCTCTTCCAATGGGCTCACCACCTATAGGAAGGGCCATAGGGGTCGGGTGCATTGTGTGATGGGTGGTGGCCGAGGGAGGGGGGTCCTGGCGGTCCGATACTCGGTTACAGAAACTGGCTCTTGGGACGTGGAATGTGACCTCTCTGGTGGGGAAGGAGCCGGAGCTGGTGTGTGAGGCTGAGAGGTTCCGGCTAGAAATAGTCGGTCTCGCCTCGACGCATGGCTCTGGTTCTGGAACCAGTCTCCTTGAGAGGGGCTGGATGTACTTCCACTCTGGAGTTGCCCACGGTGAGAGGCGTCGAGCAGGGGTGGGCATACTTGTTGCTCCCCATCTCGGCGCCTGTACATTGGGGTTCACCCCGGTGAACGAGAGGGTAGCTTCCCTCCGCCTACGGGTGGGGGGACAGGTTCTGACTGTTGTTTGTGCTTACGGGCCAAATGACAGCTCAGCCTACCCACCCTTTTTGGAGTCCTTAGAGGGGGTACTGGAGAGTATCCCTTCTGGGGACTCCCTCGTTCTGCTGGGAGACTTCAAGCGCTCATGTAGGGCAATGACAGTGAGACCTGGAGGGCGTGGTTGGAGGAATGCTCCCTCCGATCTGAACTCGAGTGGTGTTCTGTTGCTGGACTTCTGTGCTCGTCACGGATTGTCCATAACGAACACCATGTTCAGGCATAAGGGTGTCCATATGTGCACTTGGCACCCAGGACACCCCTAGGCACGCAGTTCGATGATCGATTTTGTCATCGTTTCGTCGGATCTGCGGCCGTATGTCTTGGACACTCGAGTGAAGAGAGGTGCGGAGTTATCCACTGACCACTACCTGAGTGGTGAGTTGGCTCCGGTGGTGGGGAGGATGCCGGTCAGACCTGGCAGGCCCAAAGCGTGTTGTGAGGGTCTGCTGGGAGCGTCTGGCGGAGTCCCCCGTGAGACGGAGCTTTGCTCCCATCTCCGGCAGAGCTTCGAACACGTCCCGGGGAGGCGGGGGGACATTGAGTCTGAGTGGACCATGTTCCGTGCCTCCATTGTCGAGGCGGCTAATCGGAGCTGTGGTCGCAAGGTTGTCGGTGCCTGTCGTGGTGGCAGCCCTCGAACCCGTTGGTGGACACCTTCGGTGAGGATGCCGTCAGGCTGAAGAAGAGTCCTATCGGGCCTTTTTGGCCTGTGGGACTCCGGAAGCAGCTGATGGGTACCGGCGGGCGAGCGGCTTGCGGCTCTGGCGGTTGCTGAGGCAAAAAGCTTCGGGCGTGGGAGGAGTTCGGAGAGACCATGGAGAAAGACTTCCGTATGGCTTCGAGGGCGATTCTGGTCCACCATCCGGCGTCTCAGGAGGGAAGCAGTGTAGCACCAACACTGTTTACAGTGGGGGGTGGTGTGCTGCTGACCTCGACTCAGGGGACGTTGTGGGTCGATGGGCAGAGTACTTCGAAGACCTCCTCAATCCCACCAACATGCCTTCCATTGAGGAAGCTGAGCCTGAGGACTTTGGGTTGGGCTCGCCAGTCTCTGGGGGACGAGGTCGCCGAGGTAGTTAAAAAGCTTCTCGGTGGCCGGGCCGGGGTGGACGAGATTCGCCCGGAGTATCTCAAGGCTCTGGATGTTGTAGGGTTGTGTTGGTTAGCGCGACTCTGCAGTATCGCATGGACATCGGGGGCAGTCCCCTGGATTGGCAGACTGGGGTGGTGGTCCCCCTGTTTAAAAGAGGGGGATCGGAGAGTGTGTTCCAATTATAGAGGATCACACTCTTAAGCCTCCCTGGCAAGGTCTATTCGAGGGGTACTGGAGAGGAGGGTCCGTCGGATAGTCGAACCTCGGATTTTGGAAGAGCAGTGTGGTTTTCGTCCTGGTCGTGGAACACTGGACCAGCTCTACACCCTCAGCAGGGTCCTGGAGGGTGCATGGGAGTTCGCCCTAACCAATCTACATGTGCTTTGTGGACTTGGAGAAGGCGTTCGACCGTGTCCTCGGGGGTGCCCTGTGGGGGGTTCTCCGGGAGTATGGGGTACGGGGCCCTTTGATACGGGCTGTCAGGTCCCTGTATGACCGGTGTCAGAGTCTGGTCCGCATTGCCGGCAATAAGTCGGGCTCGTTCCCAGTGAGGTTGGACTCCGCCAGGGCTGCCCTTTGTCACCGATTCTGTTCATTACTTTTATGGACAGAATTTCTAGGCGCAACCAGGAGTGTTGAGGGGATCCGGTTTTGGTGGCCTTAGGATTGCATCTCTGCTTTTTGCGGGACGATGTGGTCCTATTGGCTTCATCGGGGACGTGATCTGCAGCTCTCACTGGAGCGGTTCGCAGCCGAGTGTGAAGCGGCCGGGATGAGGATCAGTGCCTCCAAGTCTGAGACCATGGTCTTGAGTCGGAAAAGGGTAGAGTGCCTTCTCCGGGTCGAGGGAGATGTCCTGCCTCAAGTGGAGGAGTTCAAGTATCTCGGGATCTTGTTCACGAATGAGGGAAGAAGGGAGCGTGAGATCGACAGGCGGATTGGTGCAGCGTCCGCCGTGAAGCGGGCGCTGTACCGGTCCGTCGTGGTGAAGAGGGAGCTGAGTCAAAAAGCGAAGCTCTCGATTTACCGGTCGATCTACGTTCCTACCCTCATCTATGGTCATGAGCTTTGGGTAATGACCGAAAGAACAGATCGCGGGTACAAGCGGCCGAAATGGGTTTTCTCCTCCGTAGGGTGGCTGGGCTCTCCCTTAGAGATAGGGAGAAGCTCGGTCATCCGGGAGGGACTCGGAGTAGAGCCGCTGCTCCTCCACATCGAGAGGAGCCAGTTGAGGTGGCTCGGGCATCTGGTCAGGATGCCTCCTGGACGCCTCCCTGGTG
This sequence comes from Poeciliopsis turneri, assembly GCA_922788865.1. Lineage (NCBI taxonomy): Eukaryota > Metazoa > Chordata > Actinopteri > Cyprinodontiformes > Poeciliidae > Poeciliopsis > Poeciliopsis turneri. The sequence continues at coordinate 1,584,787 of CAKLNU010001107.1, read as the reverse complement.
AGGTGTTTCGGGCACGTCCCACCGGGAGGAGGCGCCGGGGAAGACCCAGGACACGCTGGAGGGACTACGTCTCTCGGCTGGCTTGGGAACGCCTCGGGATTCCCCCAGAGGAGCTGGAGGAAGTGGCTGGGGAGAGGGAAGTCTGGGCCTCCCTTCTTAAGCTGCTACCCCCGCGACCCGACCCCGGATAAGCGGCAGAAGATGGATGGATGGATGGATGGATGGATGGATGGATGGATGGATGGATGGATGGATGGATGGATGGATGGATGGATGGATGGATGGAGAAGCAAGAAACGGAAGAAATGTGGTCAGATTCCCGGGTGTGAAGGCACTCTGGGAGGGACAGAAAAACGGGATTACAAACCCAATTAGAGAGTTAAATGGTGTGAAACAAAGACACTCCCGCAGGCCTATGTGTGCATTGAATGGGATTACACTTCCAAAAGCACGCTTAAAGGCCAAGGAAACATGTAATTGGTTAAATACGGCAAATTTGCCATGAAAGCCAATTAAAATACTTTACGGGTTCATGGCTGTTGATCTGCTCAATAGCTCATACAGCTTGTCTTCTCCGAGGTCTCCATCACTGAGCAGTTTTTAGGTAATGAATCAACTCTAAAATCATACATGGTAGCTAGCAACATAAAAATAAAATCAAAATAGGAGTCTTGGCGTTAACGAAAACATCTCCGACCACAACATGAGTAACTGTCACAACCTCCTCGTAGGTCGTTACCTCTCCTCCCTCGCCTTCGTCCAGCCGAGGCGTTGGTGTCAGCGCTGGGATCCAGTATCACACAGACAAACACAATGGTGGCTCTGTAGTCCACTGGCTGTATTGTCCTTTCCTGAATTTGGAGGCACAATGAGGCCCTTATCCACACTGCTGAGAGAGACTCGCTGTCAGGTGCTTTTCTTCCCAGCTTGTTTGGGAGCTGAAGCCTTGAAGAGAATGTGTTTGAAAAGCAGAAAAGGATCAAAATTGGTTGTGTGGTTGCAAATAAAACGTTAGCTAGGAGTAAATGGAGAAATGATCATTGTCCTAAGACTTTCCTCTAATGGTAAAACTCTTACGGTCTATGATCTGCTTTGATGAGATGAATGAGCATCAACCTGACAAGCAGTGAAATTATGGTGAAAAGTTGGTGGAGATCATCTTCAGATCTGGAGTGTGTTTAACAAATGAGACAAGCATGATGCGAAATGTAGAGTAGATCGTGATGTTCTGCTCCTTCGTGTCTAAAACGTTTAGTCATGCTTGCGGATGTGGTAGAAGTGATTTACTGATTTACTGTACTTGCTGTTTCAGGGATGCTAAAGCATTAGGAATAGATTCTCTTAAAGTTGGTGTTTAAAGTTGCTCAAATTTAATCCAGATTTCATGAATGAATTCCATTTTTATCTGCATGTCGCACAAATGAGTAATTACTTGAGTAACATTTTAGAAAACAAATTACTCTTATTGCACTCTACTTTTTACATTTAGTTGAGTAATATTATTATGAATGTTATTACTTTTGCTTCTTGAGTAAAATTTCTGTATTCTCCATCCAAGGAATTTCAATGAAGAAAGAACCAACAAAACCACATGAGAGAGACGCACACATACAGTTTATGTCAAAGTGTAACGCCACCTTTGTTGTTCTAATGTTATGTAACGTACAGTAAACACTATATATTGTCACTGAAAGCCAATACCCTGTTCTAATATAGATACTCAATATTTCAATTGAATTCGTTATTGTAAGATTTGTCGCCTTCATGTGATTGTTGGATTAAACTGATTCAGTTTAAATTCAGTGATGTCTTTAATAAATCCACGATGCTATAATTATATTTTGATGCGGTTTGCTCTAAAGAGGTCAGTAGTTGCACCCCAAGACTTGATGAGTCTAAACAGTCAGCACTCATAAAACAATCCCATTTTAGACCGTTTGTGTCTTTGTCCACAGGATCCGTCCTCAGCTGCCCAGGGAGAAGATCGAGGGATGCCACATCTGTACGTACGTGATGCCTGGAGAGCCTCAGGTCATCCTGGGGAAGGACAAAGCCTTCACGTATGACTTTATGTTCGACATGGATTCCCAGCAGGACTCCATTTACTCCACCTGCACCGAGAAGCTGATCGAGGGCTGCTTCGAGGGTTACAACGCCACTGTGTTTGCATACGGACAGGCAAGCCTTTGTGTTCAGCCTGCTGCAGCTGCAGCACCGACGACGCGTTTAGCCTCGCTGGTGGAACATATTTCTGTCTGAGCTTGTTGCTTTGCGAGGAAAATGAATAGAAGAGGTTGCTGGGGAATCTAAAAGAGAATATTTAACATTTTAAGCAGACAAACTGGAAAGTTACATTTTAGTTGCGATAGTTTTACTAGGAATGTAAATTTGGAACATAAAATTCAGATTATGCGATTATTATACACAATTGGTGACACTGATTATGTCATTAGTTTGAAGGTGTCGCTATGGAAACCAATAGGTTAAAATTTGAGGGAGTTCAAGCCTATTTTGGAGTTAAGTTGACTTGTTTGTGCTGCACATACAGGTACATATTAAAAAATGGGAATATTGTGGGAAAAAATATGTTTCTCATTTCAGAAAGAAAAGCTCATTTTTAATACACTTAAAATATTTTCAACCTTTAATTCTTGTAATTTTGAGTATTATGGTGTGCTTAATGATTCCACATGAAGTGAATGACAAAAATAAACCTTTTCACAATATTGAACTTTTTTAAAATATAAATTTATATTTATATTTATTCTTGGTATATTTTTTAAAATAACTTTCTCTTTTTTAATTGTTTTCCAACAGAACAGCAAACATAGCAAAAATGTGATGCTCCAATCATAAAAACAAAAGCAAAATCATAATTATGAAAACTTACCAAACCAACCAACAAACATGAGTAAGAACATGACAAAAATGTGAAACCCAAGTTACAAAACAAAAATGAAATAAATGAATAAAATAAAAACATAGTATTTTTTGTTGTTTTTTTTCCCCAGTCACTGAAAATATTTTTACGAAACTCCACTTTGTGTTTCTCTTTATGGTCATGCTGATACTAGAAAGCTCCCATTAACAATAGCTTGTAGCTAATATCTTCTCATCCAGTCCACCTTTAGTCTAAATCATAATTGTGTGAAGTCCATCATATCTCTCTTCTAATACTCAGGTTGCCATAGATACAGAGCTTAAGTTGTGTGGCTGCTGGCCTACTTCTGCCTGGAGCTCATGTTCACACAGAGAGGATGGTCTGGCCCAGATCGGCCTGCTTGCCCCCCGTGTGTCCCTCTTTACAGGGACTAATGTAGATTTAGAGTGACCCACTCGGCTGCATCACAAGATCACAGCCCTGCTGGGCTGCAGATATAAACAGACATTAACGACATGGCAGAGCAGAGTAAATCTGTCTCATCCAAAGATCACCGGGCTGTTTAAGCGTCAGTTTGGCAGATCGAATGTAGCCGAAAACACAGAGCAAACTTCATGGACTGAGAAAAAATGGTTTCCCCGGTTGCTTGAATGTGAATTTTCTGTCCATTTTAAAAGGAACAAACGGTGGTAAAAATAATAAAAATAGATTTTCTGATAAAACTGTCAATTTTGTTTATTTTTTTAAACATTAATTGAAATTTATTGAGACAATAAATCAAGTTATTCTGTTTAGAAAATGCTCATTATCAATGAAAAATGCTCACCATTTTTTCACAATGTGATAAACTTATGTGAAAATATAAGAAATACATTTGAATTGGAATATAATTATTAAAATGTCATTAAAATGTTTTTTTCCAATTCAAAACAGATAAAGCAACTCCTGTGAAACAAACCCATTAATACAATTAAGTTATCATCATAACATTTATTGTCTACATTCAGATGTGTACAAATATATAAAACAAACTAAACCAACTAAATTTACTTTTATTTCACTGTTCTGCTCTTTATTTACAGCACAAATGTACTGTGACGTTTGCTAGTTATTTGGGTAGCTAGCCTGCTGCTTTTCACACTTAGCATTTAAATCAGAGTCGCTATAATAGGAGTTATTAGTGCTTTAGTTTTCACATAACTGCTTGTATTTTTGCAAACAAGATTGTTTCCAAACCACCAACTTTTTTTTTTTTTTGTCAAAAATAGAAAAGTAGGAGAGTCATGTTTTAGCTAACTGAGCTGATATCTCATTAGTCCATGCTGAACATGTCTTCTTTCACATCCAGACAGGATCAGGGAAGACGTACACGATGGGGACCGGCTTTGATGTCAACATAGTGGAGGAGGAGCTGGGGATCATTCCTCGTGCCGTCCATCACCTCTTCAAGGGCATTGAGGAGCGCCGGCAGGTGGCCCAGGAGCAGGGACGTCCGGTACCAGAGTTCAAGATCAACGCACAGTTCCTCGAGGTACACACCCCATGAATATAACTTGTGGAGATTCAGTATGTCTGAACCAACAGTGACAGCAAGACTCAGTCACTTCAAAATCTCTGACAGTTTCTGTGCTCCAGCTGCTGCTACGGGATTAGACCGAGGTTGAGGGAGGTTGCATCTTTGTCACAAAGAGTTGAAATAAATAAAACTCATCATTTGTAATGGTACATAATACTTTGGCATCATTTGCACATTTTATAGATGACTGCAGTACTTGTTTAGTTTTAGGGGTAAGTTCTAAAGCTCCAAAGCTCATCATTTCCTTCTATTATTACTTTATTCTTTCAGGCGATTATTCGCTGCAATAAGTCACTGTTATTTAATTAGGAGTCATTTTCTTTACTAATTACTTTTCAGATTATAATCCTTCTTGATAAAGGCCCTAATAATTTTTATTGTGCATTTGTATTCCGTTTACATCCTGGTAGATGACTACAGTGATTGCTCATAAAAGCTACACATAGACATAATCAAAGTAAATGTGAGGTTGGATTATTTCATTCATCCTAAACCCAGAGTCATGGAATATTAGCCCAGTACATATATTTGAGAAGAGTGCCTAGCGACCACTTAAAATTAGATTAAAATACTGAAACAATCATCAAAGAGTCACCAGAAGATTTATTTATTTCTGTGTTTAACGTCCTTTGGTGTCAATGGCAGAATCTTAGACATTTGTTTCCTTTGGTTGAAAGTATTTTGCAAGTCTTTTGCTAATGCTAGTTGAACTTTTTTCCTTTATAAAGTCTAGGACAGTCTCATCTGCATAATTAAAGTAAGCTGAAAACCACTTGCTAATAACTGCACCAGCCCCTCTACAGTAGTTACTCTTTTTTATTTCTATACTTGAAATGTCTCGGATGACATTTTGTGAATTGATGCAAGATAAGTAAACTGAATTGACTTGATTTGATTTTTTTTTCTGTCTTTCGCCTTTACTGTGTGCTTCTAGCTTTACAATGAGGAGGTCCTGGACCTGTTTGACTCCACACGAGACATGAAGCAGAAATCTCACATTAAGATCCACGAAGACACCAACGGGGGAATCTATACGGTTGGAGTGACCACACGGACTGTTTCCTCAGAAGCTGAGGTAAAATACAAAAACATCAAGTGCTTGTATGAAGAACTGTTTTACCTTAGCCAGAATCTGGACATTAATGGTGTCAATACACTTAGATCACTGTTCAGTGAACATCTTAGGGTTTTTGGGTCACCTTTTGGTACAAAAGCAACAATAAACAGATGCAACTATAATACTGGATTTTGTTTTGATTATTGTAATTAGAAAATATAGGGCTTATTTACAGAAAGTAGAATTTATCTTCTCATAAATTAACTATAACATTTAAAACATCTTCAAAATGCCCCCCATTTGAATCAAATGTGACCTTATGGGCAGCATGTCATGCAAAAAGCTTCATTAGGCTCAAAACTTGCTTTAGTTTGGTGTGATTTGCTTTAGATGGCAGCTTACTTAATGCTAAACAATAAAAGTGCATGCTTCCTGGTTAGAGTTAGGATTGCCCATAACTAATATATAAATCTGACCACTTAAACCTGTGTGTACTATTGACACCACGATGTTTCAGTGACATTTTATTCAATACATTCCTCAGTTCAGCACCTCAAGGCTTAAAGTCATAAAGCTTTATTTATTCATCTTTGAAATGTTTGCTTTGTAGAATTCAGAATTATTTCCCCCTGTTTAAATTAACAAAACGTTTCTATATCTAATCATTCCCATTCGTGCGTGTGCGTGTGTGTGCAGATGATGCAGTGCCTGAAGCTGGGCGCTCTGTCTCGTACAACAGCCAGCACTCAGATGAATGTCCAGAGCTCCCGGTCCCACGCCATTTTCACCATCCACCTGTGCCAAGTTCGCGTCTGTACTTCTGACAATGTTAGTGAGCGACGATGGTCATGTATTGAAAACACAAATTGATTGATTAGATTTAGTTTGGGAAATTTGCTGAGTTTTCTAAGCAAAACTAAGCAAATTTCTCACCTTTTAAATTTGTACATTGAAAAAACAATCTATCTTTCAGCAAGAAGGTGAGAATGATAACAAGGTCTCTAATGGAAACGGGGAATTGGACGAATACGAGACACTGACTGCCAAGTTTCACTTTGTGGACCTGGCTGGTTCTGAGAGACTGAAGAGAACCGGAGCGACGGGCGACCGGGCCAAAGAGGGCATCTCCATCAACTGTGGATTGGTATGGTTCTCCTTCACTACCTCAGGAGTTTCCTGAGCCAAACTCTTTATTATTCTGACATAGACTGCCACCTAGTGGTTCAGTATGTTCTGAAGGGTATCAAAAAGAAAAAAAATATTGCACTTTTTCTCCCCCTTAAAGATACACTATATTTTGCCCTATAATTATTCTCATGGGTGGTTTTATAAAAGATGCTGAAAGTTAAAGGGAAAAGTAGTTTTTGTGCTTATTTTATTGAGAACCAAACTCTTTAGTTGCATTTTTTGGGGTTTTGATGAAATTGAAAGTCTACTAAACTCACATAAATTGAATCTTTAGGCATTTAAGGCTCTTCTTCCTCATAGAGGGATACTGTGAAAGGATGCTGCCCTGCTTAACTGAACTTGTATTGTGCTTTTCCAGTTATACTGACCACTTGAAGCACTTTACACTAGAATTTACACTCACAAACAATCACAAGGGATGGGAATTTATCATTTATAATGAAAAAAATCAGCAGCTCCATACAATACTGTTTGTTTGTACCTGACCTCTATTGGGAAGGTGGTTGTTAAAGTTTTTATCTTACTAGTTCATGAAACATGTCGGTAAACATGAGGACTGGAAAAAATAACTGGCTCCCCTGGTGTATTTCAGCTCGCGCTGGGGAATGTAATCAGTGCTTTAGGAGACCGAAGCAAGCGGGCTTCTCACGTGCCTTACAGAGACTCCAAACTGACCCGACTGCTGCAGGACTCACTGGGAGGAAACAGGTTTGTGGGTCACTCATTATGTCAGAGCAAGTAGTGCAAATTATGTCTGTTAAATCTGCTTTGTCATGCATGTTTGAGAAATCAAGTCTCCCATGGCCTAGTTGGACCCAGCGCCTCCTCGAATCTCCAGTTTCCAAGCTTTTGAGCTTGCGCCTCAATCTCCCCTATTAATCCCCTCTAGGTGTCACTCTTATAACCAAGAATCTCTTCCACTCTCTTTTCAGCCAAACGGTTATGATTGCATGCATTAGTCCATCCGATCGTGACTTCATGGAAACCCTGAACACGTTGAAGTACGCCAACCGAGCCCGCAACATCAAGAACAAGGTGATGGTGAACCAGGACAAGGCCAGCCAGCAGATCAGCGCACTGAGGACCGAGATCGCCCGACTGCAGATGGAGCTGATGGAATACAAGACGGTGAGAGGGAACTGGGACGGGGCCCCCAAGGGCTTCCGTAGGCTCCCGCTGTGGGGATGTAACAGAGCCGTTCTCTCCTGCAGGGTAAACGCATGGTGGGTGAGGATGGCGTGGAGAGCTTCAGTGACATGTTCCATGAGAACTCCATGCTGCAGACTGAGAACAGCAACCTGAGGGTGAGGGTGAAAGCCATGCAGGAGACCATCGACGCCCAGAGGGCTCGCCTCACCCAGCTGCTCAGTGACCAGGCCAACCAGGCTCTGGCCAGGGCAGGTAGGACTGAAGTCGCCTGCCGTCCTTCCACTCGCTGTTCGAACACCTCATCAGGAATCTGTTTCTTGCCCAGGTGAAGGAGGCACGGAGGAAATTGGAAACATGATACAGAGTTACATCAAAGAAATCGAAGATCTTCGGTAAATGACTGCGTTTAATTACGTTTTATATATTCAGTGCAACATAAGCTCTAGTATTAGCATTATGATATTAACATTTTGCTCATATCAAATGGGGAAACTGCAGCTGAGTGGGTAGAGCAGTCGTCTGTACTTGTGGGTCGTGGATTCGACTCCAACTTCCACATGTCGATGAGCCCCTGAGCAAGGCACTTAATCCCAATTTGCCTACTGATCTGTGTATCAGTGTATAAATGTGTGAGCGTGTATGAGTGTGAATAGTTGACTAAATCACTTTTGATGGTCAAAATGAATGGAAAAACGCTGTTTATGTTCTGTGCATTTAACCAAACCAAAATACTCACTTTATTTTCAAAACTGTGGGAAAAATAAAGGCACAGAGATCGTTCTAAAACTAAAGTTGAAGAAACAAAATAAAAAAATTCTCATCACTCTTAATTAGTGCACAACCAACATGAAGGACTTGGGTCATCAGCAGCTGTCTAAATAAAATCACAAGATGAAATTATTCACCAAAAAAGAAAGAAAGATGCTACTTGTGTAACTGTTTGTCTTTGATGAAGTATAGACCTTGCATTCATTATTTGTTATACTGTTAAGACATAGTGATCATTTTAACAAATACATAAAAAAAACATATTGTTTCTAAAAGTTACAACAGGATTTAGGTGGACTGGACTTTAGTTTTGTTAGTTTAAGTTGAGTTTTCTGGTCCCTGGATGTTTTTCTCAGGGCCAAGCTGCTGGAGAGTGAAGCGGTGAATGAGAACTTGAGGAAGAATCTGTCCCGCGCCTCCACCCGTCAGTCGTTCTACGGAGGGCCCGGCTCCTTCTCCAACGCGCTGATGGCCCCTGAGAAAGAGACTGCGGACATCATTGAGCTGGCTAAGAAAGACCTGGAGAAACTGAAGAAGCGAGAGAAAAAGAAAAAGAAAAGGTAACAAGAGAAGGGTGTGGGTTGCCTGGGTTATTTAGATTTACAAAGGAGTTGATGATTTTGTCTTCAGTTAGTTTTATACAAAAGTATTCACTATTTTCAAAAATACAACTGTTATGGGTCTTCTTTTTTATCTGACTGAACTTTTTTTTTTCAGAACTTGTACTACATTCCTGTCAAAACCATATTGTGCCCATTCTTTATACAGCTAATGTTCCAATATATCTTTGTTGTTTTGTCTTTGTGGATTTTGTTGCCATAGCAGTATTGTTTCAAGTTTTTTTTTAAGTATGCTATTTGTGAGAAGAATAAATACAAAACTTAAAGTTCTTTCCAGAAAGGCCAGAGAATGAGAAAAGTGTGAATTTGCTCTAATTCTATCAGACAAATGTATCTTGACACCGTGGTACACTAAAGGCTTGCAGCAGTGGGGTTTGTCTCCTGACTAATTCCTTGAAGCTTTGGGTTCTGCGTTCCTAATTAATTTGTGCAGGTCTAGTTTTTTAGTCAGCCTGGTCTCTGCTTGAGGTATTTTTTTGTTTTTATAATTTGTGAAAATCTGTTTTTACAAACGCATTTTTTTTATGGACAGAATTCACAGCGATTGTTGTTTTTACCACAATCTCCATAAAACTTAGGTTGACCGGGAAGTAACTGAACATGGCATGCCTTTAATTGAGAATTGTGGTGGTAGCTTCATGATTTGTAGCTGGTCGGCTGCTAGTAAATTAAATGAAATTGAAAATATTGTTTGGAAAACTTTTACTAAGAGGGCAGTTGTGGCCACGACACATTGCTGACGTATAAAGTGAAAGACGTGGATCGCTGAGAAGCTATTTGACTCAAAAGTGTAGCGCTTCACTTGACCGTTCTTCCTTCCATTCTTCTTCCATCTCTCTTTTTATACCCTTCTCTCCTCCCTGAAGACTCGAGCAGCTGTTGGAGGAGAGAGAAAGGGAGGAAAGGGAGGAGGTGGTGAAGGAGGTGGATGCCAGGTTTGTTCAAGCTTCCACCTTCCTTTTCCTGCCCCACATCATTTGCTTCCACCTTGATTTCATGTCACTGACCTATTTATTTTGCACTGATATCAGTTCCTTACTAAAGTATTCACATCCTTTGACCTTTTTCACATATTTGTCACACTACAACTACAAGCGTTTTATGGATTTTATCGGAACTTAAAGTAGTTCATCAGGGGAAATGGAAGTAAAGGGATGCATGGTTTTTAAAATATTTTTACAAATGGATTTCTCTGAGTGACCAGGTATCTGGGGAAAGTTAAAAAGAGTAAGTGACAAGGACGTTTCTGGCTTTACACTGGTGATGTCAACACATTTCATGGTGGTGTCGGTGAGTAATATGTGGGAGCAGTGTTGGGTGAAAAGAGATAAGAGGAATGGGCCGATGACACACCCCTGTGGTGCACCAGTGTGTTCAGGGTGAAAGTGGAAAAAGTCCACTCTTCCATCTTTGTAGAATTCCTGTTAGACAGCTGGGATGGCAGCCCTGATGTGAGGAAAATTGACCCATTTTTCAGACCATAGTTTGTCAAAATTTTGAAAATATAGTTTTTTTCCTATGAATGACAAATATTGATTAAAATATAATCAAAATATTTTGATTTGTTTTACCACATAAAGTCAAATTGGGAACTATTGAACTTTGTGGTTGTCATGTGACAGAAGATGAAGAAGTTCAAGAGTATGAATACTTTAGCAAAGCAAACGCTGCTCCTATTGCACGGTTGTTCTAAATCATTTTAAAGCCCAAACCTTTGTTTTCTCAGTACCTGCTGCTCTACATTCTTGCATTTTTAATACCTGGACTCCACACAGCAGAACCCAGTCACACACTGTTCTAGGGAGTTCTACCTTTGGCTCAAAACGAGTCCAAACTAAACCCCTTCTCTTCTTTAGTAAGCTGATCTTTCATTTCACATTTTTATTTTGCCTGACAGGTAAGCTGATCTCTGATTGGATAGAACAATTATCCAATTAATGCGGTTCATGAATTTGGTTTGTGTATGTATTTTTTTTTTGTGTTGCACTGGTCCCAAAATGCTGCTTTACTGTCCTTTGTTCAGAGTTGGAAGCCTCCTCATTTTAACATTATGCACTGTCTTTTCCACAATAAAGCTATGGAAAACGGAACAGTGTCAAACGGTGCATTTCCTCAGCTAATTCTGGCATTCTGGTTTAGAAATAAATGGGATTGGAAATCCTAAATATGCATCAACATTTTCTGTTGTTTTAGTATTTTTATTTATTTTTTATTTAAAAGCTTATTTGTCAAAAAGACAGTGTCAACCCTTGATAACAGATGTGCTTTGCATATTTCACCACTGTGCCTTTGAAAATAATAAAATAAGGGCTTTGTTTTGTAGATGATTCTTGCTTACATGAAGTTGCAACTCCAGGTTTGCTGCCGGTTTCTTTTCTTCAGTTTGTCATTAATGAACATCTTTTCACTGTCATCTGTGTGTCTCTCAGCGTAAGCAAAGAAGAAGTTCCTGACAACGAACAGGAGAAACCAAATGAGAAGGAAATGAATGAAGACACTGAAATGGTTAGATCAAGATTTCAGATCAGGCTGTAATATACAGAGACCTTAATATTCTTGTGGATGCTGCTAATAAACTAAATCATTGATTTTGATGTTTTAGGATGTACAAGACACCAGTGATCATGAAGATGGAGAGGATGAGGAGGAAGAGGAGGAAGAGGAGATGGATGTGGAGGAGAGCTCTGATGATTCTGACTCGGAGTCGGATGAAAAAGGTGTGAAGATCATTAAATAGTTGAAATTGTTCAATATATCATATATCTCCACAAGGTGGAGCTGTTCCCTTACAGTCAAGATACATTAATGCAGGTCAACCCGTTTTTTTAGGAAGGTGATGATATTAGGCAAAAAAAAATAAAATACTTCAAGTGCCAATCATGCAGTGTCTGCATACCAACAGTATTTTGGCTGCTGGATAGATGAGATGCAAGACATTAAAGTCCTGCAAACTTCTTAACCTTTCAAAAGGCTGAAATATGTCTGTGGCTGCAGACTCTTTTTAAGTTTTGTGTTGTGTCTGACAGAGAACTACCAGGCTGATCTGGCCAACATCACATGCGAGATCGCCATCAAGCAGAAACTGATCGACGAGCTGGAGAACAGCCAGCGGCGTCTGCACACGCTCAAGCAGCAGTACGAGCAGAAGCTGATGATGCTGCAATGCAAGATCAGGGACACCCAGCTGGAGCGTGACCGCGTCCTTCAGAACATGAGTAAGACCCACAGATCATCCACTAGGTGGCGCATGTGGTGTTGTTTTCAGATGGTGACAGTAAAGAAGATAGATATGTTTTTGATCTGCTGTTTCTTACATCATCTCAGAAAAACCCAAATTTAACTCCTGCTTTGTTCTCCAAATAGACCTATAATGAAGTTAGTGTCTGTCAGAAGATGGAGACGGTTTATGTTTAGACTCAAAAACAGTAATAGATCAAACATTCTTTTAGGAATTATTAAAGGGGAAATATCATGTTTTCCAGGCATATAGTGCCATTTTAAAGCACAATGAAGTAACTTTTGTACCGTCAGTTGTTATAAATATGTTGTATATATGAAATATGGCTTAAAAGAAATTTAATTCCCTCCGTTGAGAAGGGCGAGCCCGCGCGATCCTTCATCCGTCAGACGCTCTCTTCAATAGTTTTTTGTTCTTTAAAAAATGTAGTTTTTCTCTTTTCCTAAAAATGCACTACTTGTGATTTTGTCGGTGGTTTGTCTTAGAAGCTGTGTAAACTCCCTAATGCTGACATGCTAATAAAAACAATCAGGAGATGGAAGCAAATGTGAGCATGTAACACTAGTCTGAAGGAGCTTTGTGGGGGAAAGCTACTCTCTGTAACACGGAAGCTTGGATATCGCAGCTCTGAGGAGGAGCTTCATCCTCAAAGGCAGAGCTATGTCTACCCAGGCGTTTGCACAGCTGGATGGTTGCACAGGAGATTGAAGTATTCTTCAAACATTCATAATAAAAAAATCTAATCAACACCCCGGGTATGTTTTTGATGAGGGAATAACATTATGACATGATGTAAAATTTTAAAAACAGTTTATTTAGAGATTGTGTAAAGCATGTTTAAAAAGGGTGACAGCCTTTTTAATGAACCTTCTTGTTTGTGCTGGACGTTTAAAGATTCTGTGGAAAGTGGCACAGAGGACAAGGCTCGTAAAATCAAGGCTGAATATGAGAAGAAGCTGAGCGTCATGAACAAGGAGCTTCAGAAGCTCCAGTCGGCTCAGAAGGAACACGCCCGCCTGCTGAAGAACCAATCACAGTACGAGAAGCAGCTGAAGAAGCTCCAGATGGATGTGACTGAAATGAAGAAGACAAAAGTACAGCTTTTGTTTCTCAGGTGTAGATTTTCTTGCCATGCATTATGTAAACTTTTGTGTGTTCTGACATCTTCAGGTTCGTCTCATGAAGCAAATGAAGGAGCAGCAGGAGAAAAACCGACTGAATGAGTCGCGCAGGAACAGAGAAATTGCCTCTTTGAAAAAGGACCAACGAAAGCAAGAGGTCAGCTTTCTCACTTCAGTGTTTTAATGCAACTCTGCTGCAGCAACATGAAACAATATAGGAAATGCTTCAGTTTATTCTAACCACTTCTGCTGATAACGACGCTGTTTCTCCTTCAGCATCAACTGAAGCTGCTGGAGGCTCAGAAAAGGCAGCAGGAGCTGATTCTGAGGAGGAAGACTGAGGAGGTGAGAAGAGAGAGAACAAAAAGTGGAAAATTAACAGGCTGGCTGGGGGGGGTTCTCCTCTGCTGTGATTGGTTAAGTTTCAAGCATGCAGTTGCTTAACTTTTCAAAGAGGTTTGCATATGATTTAGAAAATGCAGTCCCACCAAATCTTTATAAAAGCTTTACAGACCAAAATCCAGTTTTAATGTAACGGCATAATCTTATATTGACATATGATTAAAAGAAATCCAACTTTGATATGACTATTTATTTAGTTGGTAAAAATCCCTCTGTAAAAATGTTTATTTATATTAATGTCAAGTGTTGTTAATAGTTGTCTGTGCCAGACTTAAAGGTGCAGGAGTCCAGGGTGCCAACTTTTTAGGGGAGTCTCTAAGAGTTTTTGTTTTCTATTTGTTTTTATGAATGTGTATTTTGCAAACACTTCACTTTGCATAAAACTCATTGGCCCAAATAATTTCTTATATCATTTAGATTTGTTATTAATATAAACAGTAATCAAGTATTTTAAAACTTGCAAGTGTTGCAAAGTGCTTTACATTTATAGAAATCTATTAAAACACAAAATGTATACCAAATCAATATTATAGTCAATCTATATCCATGAGAATAACATGGAGTTATTGGCTAGAAGACATGTTAAACCAACAATGCATCAGTTCATACCTACTGATTTATAGTACTGCATGTTCATATACTGTAATTTGCATTTGTCAATGGATAGGGCACCAAAACTGTCTCCAGCCCAGGGGCCCACATCCTTTTAAAACCGGCCCTGCTCAGTACTGTCCTCTTTCGCCAGCTCGTTGCGATCCCATGTTGCCTCAGCTTATGTCTGGCATGTGTGTGTTTGTCAGGTGACTGCTCTGAGAAGGCAGGTGAGGCCCACTTCAGGTAAAGTGGTCCGGAAAGTCAACATTCCAGAGACGGTTCAAGACTCCAGTCACCGCCCGCCCTCCGGACGCCTGTACTCCTCCAGCAGCACGGCTGCCAACGGCACATGGTGAGGCTACAAATGGCTCCTACTAACAAGACATAACTGAACCTGAATATGATTTGATCTAATCAAAACAGTACCATATAGAGTTCAGTCACAAATTGCGTTCGACACATCGCCACCAAATAGTGCAATATTATGTCGTGCAAAGAAAATGATGCACATTTCTTCTCTTTTTAAAATAATTTCAAGCTACAATTGCCTTTATGTATGTACTGAGGAGCCTGAATGACTGATGAACGATGCCGTGTGTCCAGGTCCTCCTACAGGCGCACAGCTGGTGTTTATTCCACCAGAGTCGCTCGTAACAAATGGCAGACCCTGGAGCGCCGCATCTCAGACGTCATAATGCAGAGGATGACCATTTCTAACATGGAGGCCGACATGAACCGTCTCCTGAAGGTGAAGTCATGACGCACCCAGTGGGATGTTTTATTTCAGCTTTGGTTTTAAATGAAGCTGACAGGAGCCAGAACGCTACCTGTAGGTTGTTGAACATGTGGTGAAAGTTTCATTCATGCTTTAAAAGTCTTAAATTCATGTGTCTAAAATTAAACTATCTAAAATTTATTTAAAAAGTTGGCCTTAAAACATGAATCTTAAATTTTGTAATGGATTTTGTCAATCCAGTATATTCCATGTATTTCTTTTTGTTTTTTTCTTGATTTTTTTTTTTTTTTTCAGGCAAAAGTTTGAGTCACACTCAACCTCAAAACTGTTGCGTTTACTGGTAACTCACTGCTGTCAGACCCTTGCTAGCTACTTAGCTTTTTTACATCTAACATGGGTATGTGCTAATTTATCACTAGATGGCTAGGTGACATTTATATATTGTTGTGGAGATAAATCTTAAATTCAGTCATAATGGTCTTTAAAGATTTAAAATTTAAGTGGATGAAACCAACAGAAAATATATAATAGCTCTGCTATTTTTGTTGTTAATACAGTAAAAGAGGACGTGATGCATTAGATTAGGTTGCAGATTGCAAAAAGACTGTATAAAGGTTCTCTTATAGTAGCACATCAAAGCCCCTCTGACTGATCCATTCCTATTGATTTATCTTTTTAAAGCATATGATTAAATACACTTGGCGTGTTAAATTTTGTTTTCAAATTGTTGCCAATAAATTGTTGCCAACGACATGGTGGCAACTCAAGACACATCCGTTTCAAAGTTCAGCTATTTTTAATGGCCAGACTGATTCATGTGAATTTTGTAAAATTGTTCTTGTTTTAGGCTTAAAACATATTAGCACTCTGCTAATTTGTACATTGGCTAACCTTGAAAATGCTTTAGTGCTAGCAAAACTAAAGCTTAGTGCATTATGGCTTAAAAATAGACAGTAGAATCATCTGATATCTTTCATTTCTGCTCTTCCCCATCAATTTCAACACTGGTCACTTTCAGAAGTTGTTCTATAAAGAGCCTTAAATAACCGTTGTTGCTATTTTCGACACAGCAACGAGAGGAGCTGACGAAGCGAAAGGAGAAGGTAATCAGGAAGCGGGACCGGTTGTTGAGAGAGGGTCTGGAGGCAGAGAAGACCGTGCTCCCCCTCAACGAGGAAGTTGACGCGCTGACCGCCAACATAGATTACATTAATGACAGCATCGCCGACTGTCAGGCCAACATCATGCAGATGGAGGAAACCAAGGTAAGGAGGGCTGCTGGCTCTGAAGTATGTTTGGAGGCGTCGAGTCGAGGTTTTCAAGTAGCTTGAATATCTACATGGGAGACTTTATTATGCCAAACTGTATTTACCTAGCCAGAGAAATACTAAAGTCTACTTATTTGCTAAAGAATCAATAATTCAAAATAATAAAAAGAATTAATGATTAAGTATTTTTTGCAGGAGGAGGGTGACACAGTGGATGTCTCTGCTGTTATTGGTTCTTGCACTCTGGTTGAAGCTCGTTTCCTACTGGATCATTTCATGTCCATGGCCATTAACAAGGTACCACTCCTCACCTTAACAGGAGACACTAATACTGCTCTGTTAGCAGTAACTACATGTAAAAATAGTTGATCTTAATGTGGTAATTTAAGACATTGAGGCATAATGCATAAGGCATAATGCATTAGGCCAATATGCTTTATGACTTATAATTTTGCATATGCTGGTGGAGATTTTCAGGCATTTAGGACATGATAGTCATAAGTGCTCTTTAGTCATTGAAGAAGTTTTTCAGATCTTCAAGTAACAAGACAAGTCATCCAGTTGGTTTCTAGATTTATAATTTAGCTGGATACAAATGTGTGCCTACGATGGAACCAGTGATTTCTAAAGACAAATGAATAGGGTTTTATTTATTTATTTATTTATTTTACGGGTAAATATAAAACGGTGGTTAATGTGAAGGGTATGACCTTTTCAGGGTCTGCAGGCGGCTCAGCGGGAGTCTCAGGTGAAGGTGATGGAGGGGCGCCTGAAGCAGACTGAAATCACCAGCGCCACACAGAACCAGCTGCTGTTTCACATGCTGAAGGAGAAGGCCGAGTTCAACCCGGAGCTGGACGCGCTGCTGGGAAACGCTCTGCAAGGTACAACAAATCCTCAACTTTAATCTGACAATCTCCAGTTTCATCTTAGGAAGTAGGACGCTGACACGTTTGTTCATTTGTCAGTTTAGTTTTAGAAAGGCTTTTGTGCTTTCAGGAAGAGGATTGGGTTGCTGGTCAGCTGCATGTTTGAACCGTTGGAGAGATGCTCTTGCCTGTTGCCATCTGCTGAACAGAAGCTGGCCTTATTACTTTCTATATTTACTACTGATACTACAGCAGAATAAACATTTCTGCACTACTCTTCCTGTTGTTTTTTTCATGTTTGTAATTTGCCAGCCTGTTCAGTAGAATGCTGTATTTAGTCTAGCCACTTTTACTCCTGAATTTTCTTTTTGTTTTTTACTGGGGGATTGTTTTATGATTTGTGCACTTTTGTTTTCCCCCATGTTTTTCTTTTTTGCTTTCTCATGTTTTCACAGAGCTAGGTAACTTCCCAGTTGGTAAGTGAAATCACATTAGACCCTAATGCTCCTTATGAATGCATGGTTGCTACTTTTGGCACTTTTTTTGAACTAACTAAACTTAACAGAAGCAGGTGCATGAGGTGCAGTGCAGCCAAGCTTCCCTACAGTTGCCAGCTGACCCTCTTCCCCCTGTTCCTTAATTCAGAAACACTCCTCCTCCCCCCGTCTCCCTTCCAGCTGATATGTGCTACGGCCTCCATGCTTTAGCACCTGCTAACACTTTTTACAGGAATAACGACATGGAGGGTTTCAGATCTCTCCGGTCTCAGCAGGAGAGACAACCTAATAATTTCTCACACTCATAACCTTTCTGACCTCTTACCTCCATCCCAGCCCTCACACACCGGGTCACACGCTGACCCCCGACCTCCCATCTTTTCCTGCTCAATGATCCCAATGGATCCAGCAAGTAACAAGGTTGACTATCAAAAAAAAGCATGGCGATTATTTCTTTTCTTTTCACATTTTGCTGGTACATCTCAATAAATTAAAATATTATTAAAAGTTGATTTATTTTAGTAAAAACATTTTTATTTCAGATCTTAAATTCATTGTAATAAGAGTGATATATTTCAAGCATTACTGCAGTTAATAATGTCACCTTCCTAAAATATTGGCCGTAATCATTTATTCTAGAAGTGATTTTTTTATTATTATTATTATTATGATTGCTTAAATACATTTGTTGGCAAGAAAGAGGTGATTTTTTTATTTATTCATTTATTTTTTTGCCCAGACAACTTTAGGAAAAAAATGGTTCAGGCCATTATTTTTGGAAGGTGACAAAATCTAATAACTCGTATGAAATCAAAATCAAAATTTCAGTTTACCAGAAATTGTTTTGCATGCAAACAATTTTAAAACTACATTTGTAATATAGAAATGTCAGCCTGCTGAAAGTATGTCAGTGTATACAGAATATGCTGCCAGTACTTGTCTGGGGCCACCTCATGAGCCTCCCAGGATGAAACCATAGACGATGAATGGATGGCTCTGTTTGCATGTGTCGTGGCATGGACACAATCATCCTGTGCCGCTGCTACGGTGCAGTGAAAGCTCCTAGTGTTGTCGCAAGGAAGGTGGTTGTTGAGGCCCATTTCTTGGATACATCTGTGTGTGGTGTTTTCCTGAAGCACTGACTCCATCCGCCGTCCACAACCCCTCCAAACTGTTGACTGTGCTTTGCTTCATAAACCTGTGAAAGCTGCTGATATTTCTGTTGTTTGTGCATCTTTTTTAACAGCTACCTTTTTCAATTCAGAAATATCCCATTAGTCCCAGACAGAAATAAGATGTTACAACACATGGGGAAATAGAATGCCATATGGTTTGTCGTAGTGTTTGTTATTGGGAAATCGTCTCACTGTTCTAGACAGAATTTTAGATGGTCACACACTCAGTCATGGTGTTTTCTTCTCCATGTGACTGGCACAGTGCATCCCAATCTGTAGCCTCAAAGCAACCCTATACTGGGCTTCTTCAGCTTCCCTTGACCTCCTTCTTCTTTTCATCACCTCTGAACAAGGGCCTTACATTACAAGCAAAGACACAGAAGCTTGTAATTTTATTTGCTAGGAAGAGGTCTTGCTTTGGAGATGCTTGAATCCTCGAGAGTTGCATGAAACAAATCCAATGTCTTACTTTCTCTAATAGAGCAGCTGACAAACTTTTGAAAGTGTGGCAAAGAATGAGGCATTGTTACAATCACCAGATATTGTAACACACTTACTGGGGGTGTTATGTCTGTTGTTTAGCAACAACTGAGCTGATGACATTATATCCAGTAAGACAAGTGAGCAACATCCAATACCAGAGGGAACAATCACCTGAGAAAGCAAGTTTTCTGAGTTACCTTGAGCGAATTGAACATTTTTAGGATGTTTTGTGATTTCTGTCCTTGTTGAATTTGTTTGTTACTCTCTGCTGGTCAGCTGCCAAGTTGTCACCATTCCTCAACATAACTGGCCCTGAGACTTCTTAGGATTTTTTAAAATTGGTAATATTCCGATTTTAGGCCAAGATTAGAAGCATAATCCACAAAGTCAACAGAAACAAACACTTGAAATATATCGCTATGTGCATAATGAATCTGTGCAACAAGTTTTACTCTTGAAGTACTGAAATGAATGAACTTTTCTTATAATATTCTAATCTGCTGAGATGCTTAGAAGCCCAATTCAGCAGCTGCAACAAAAAAGCAGAAAGATGGGATATGAAAACTCAATAAGTAATGCAATGTTAATGAAGATAAGCAGGAATCTCATTTTTACCAAGAAAGACTGTCATCACATTCGATGATAGTTATCACTGAGCTCTGATGTTCTTCACTGATCTCATTTGACAGAAAATGGGGATGATAGCAGCAGCGATGAGTCAGCCCAGAGTCCCTCAGCAGAAGGAACGTGAGTTAATGCTTCAAGAAAAACAGCTTCTTATGTTTTTTTTTTTTTTTTTGCTTTAAAGATGCTTTTATTATTGTGGGTTATTTTGAGGGTAGTCATGTCTCTTGTGTTTTTTCTATTTTTCGTTGTCGTGGCAGTGTATACTGTAATTGATTTTTGATGTTGGAGTTTCTCCTGGTTTATTTTGTATGAGTTCCTTTTTTGCTTTACCTGCAGTTCATTTCTTGATGTTTATTCCTTTTCCTCTGTAGCACATTGGCATCGGACCTCATGAAACTTTGTGGGGAGTCCAAAACAAGGAGCAAGGTGCTTTTCAATTACAGTCATAATGTCTGATTGATTATAAATGTTACCTCGGCTTAATTTTTTGGTGGATTTTTCCACACAGGCCCGCAGGAGGACCACCACTCAGATGGAGCTTCTGTATGCAAACAGTGAATCGGCCGGTGATGCGCCCGCCGACTTCTCCGGCCCCATGCTGTCGTTGGCTGAAACCCCAGATGGAGGTGGAGTGGACATGGACTTGTCGGGCCCATCAGTCAGAGACTACACAGCTCTTTCCCCTGGCTTTTCCTCTAAAATGGGCAGCATGTAAGTCCAAGCCCAGCTCTCTTCCACATACAAGTTCACCTCTACAGTTTTCTCTGCTGCTGCATGGTGGAGACTGTGGCTTTTTTAGTTTGGTTGTCTTTTTTTCTTTTTTAAAACACCACCCGTTAGCCCAGCAGATATAAAAGCATGACAAGATTTATAAATCAAAAAAGCACATGGCTTTCTTGAAGCCCCATGCAAAAGCAAGTTCTTTATGGCTGTATCAGAACTAAAAAATAGAGATGCACTGGTCAGAGATTTTTAAGTTGATTTCCAATACGGGGAAGAGCTGGAAATTCACAATCACCTGGTGACGTAATGGGTCCAATTGCCACGACATATGCACTTTTCATTGTAAGATCATTTAACAACTTACGTTTTAGTTTGTCATCTTTTCCATTACAGGAGCCTTTCCATCATGATTGATCCATAATTATTTTTTATTAGGAGCAGAGGCTTGCTACCACTCTGGGCTTGAATAATATTCAAAAACAAAGATATGAAATTCTTGACATCTTAGATATTTTGTCTTAAGCTGTTTTTATTAGCATTTAGCATAGTTAGCATTACCACCAGCAATCATTTTGTCTATTTCCTGTGCTGTGTAGTTTTTTTCTATTTATTTATTTTTTAACTTCATTTTTAAGCACCTCACTGAGACAGATAGTGACCTAAGCAGGAAGTGGACTAAAGTGCAGGGCATTCTGGGTAAATACAACCAAAACAAACTAGCGTTCGCAGGAAAACTGGCTGGTGGCCTTTTTGCCAAAGACAAAAGAGAAATCCTACAACCGCTAAAATCTGACAGTACGCCATTTTTGTTTATGTTTATGAAGAAGGAAGTTGTGTTCTGTGTCTTCTTCATTTTATTCTGTGGTTCTTGGTGCAGCGCCAACACAGGCGAGGAGGGGAGCTGGTTTTTTAAAAGGATCATTTAATGCAGTGCGGTGTGAAAGAGAAACACACCAGTTGGAAATGTAACAAATGTTGCAATTTTGGTCGTCAATCAAACCAAATATGCCAAAAATGCCAAATAACTTATCTCTCGGTGCATCTCTTGTAAAAATACTAACCAGACTGCTTTATCCTTTTTTTTTTAAATCCCTGCTTCAAACCAGTTGCACATTTACTTCACAACACTAGTTACACTTTTAACTGCTAGAGCATAACAAAAATCTGAAGTGTCTTTAGTAGTAAACATGGGCTTGGCAAGGAACACCCCCTCTATTGGGCCTTACAGTACCAGGTAACTGTGTTTCTGCTGCATGCTCCATCTCTACAGCATTTTGTTTGGATTGAAGTGTCCCAACTGCTGCTTTGTAAATATTCTTGTTTGTGTTTCTGAACAATTGGTCCAACCGAACACTCAGCTCTGGCTCCAGAACTGTGTCAGGTTTGGAGAAGCGAACCCCAGAGCCGTCCCCACTCTCTCGCAGGAAGACCTATGAAAAGGCACAAGCAGCGGCTGACAGGGCAAAGGTCAAGGAGAATAAACAGTAAGAGCTTGTTGGAGCCTTTTGGCTGGAAAGCTGTAAGAAGGTGAAGCTACAGTACCTTAACTCTACTAATACTCCTGTCAATTTCCTGCTGTCGAGAAGCATGAAGCGTTTTCTAAACCAGCTGTGCTCTGAACTCAACATAATTTTGCTCCCTAACCTTGAAATTATGACTCTTCCTCGAGTCATAATGACTCTTTTCATTCCTGCTGGCTCTGACTTTGGCCTATCACTCTGCATCTGATGCTCCTTGGATCTATATTTTGTTATGAATTCAGTTTGAGTCTTGCTTTCTTTTTAAATATTCAAACCATCACCACGGAGACCATAGCTTCAAAATGGTTTATACATGTTTTCATTCAATATTGTTTGATTTCCAGAAAGGTGATCCAATAATAACATAGATATAAATAACTACTCCTGAGGTTCCTGCCGTGGAACAGAAGCGGTTAAACAGTTTGTGTTTTGACCACTAAGCTAGCAGGACACCAACCAAAAAAAAGCCTCCAGACTACAACATGACATTTACACTGACACCAGCCTGAAGCTATCGCTGACATTTCATATGGCAAATCTTCTTATTTGTCATCATTAATAATTTTCTTAGTATGTAACAAACATTAGAGCTTGAGATAGGTTTTGAATAGGTTTCAGGTTTTCATTTCACATCTGAAAACATTGGATAAGATCCTGAGACGTTGCAGACCACCATTCAGATATGCAAGATGGATTTATTTGAAGTTGACTTCATGTATTGGTGAACCCAGAGTTCCCCCCGCTGCCTCATTTACCTTAAATAAAACATGAAGTGTGTTGTAGAGAGACACTGCTGGCTGAGAGCCCATCCTGGAAGTGATGTTATTGTTTCATGTGTCTCTCTGCTGCAGTCTTCCCACTCTTTCCTCCTGAGTGTAAACATATTTGCACACTCTCCAATAATGCAGCAGCTGAACAAGGAAATGTTGCTGACCTTTCCAACTCTGTCTTGGTACCTAATTTCCTATTTAATTGTGGATGTTTTTAACAGATTTAACTGGAGTGTGCAAACATCAAGTCAAATGTAACATAAATATGCTGCACAACAAATTATGAAGTAGACATGGAACAGCACGACTATAGGACCTTGAATTTTTTTTTTTTTTTTTTTTATGGGAATATTTGCAAAAATAACATAGAACATTATCTAATAGCTTTGACCGAGATTGGCAACAATTTCATTTAAACCGGTAAAATTATATATTATTACAGTAATAGCAATAACATATTACTATTACTGGGACATTTTTTTTTATTTTTATTTTGGTATAATTGACAACCAGATGGATAGTTGGTGAACACGTGTTGAGTCACTCTGTTTTGTACAAATTAATTTCTATTGATTAAACAATTTTAGAAAAATGTGGAATGGAATTCTGCAAGTACTGAAATTAGTTTCAAGTCTGTTTTAGGTGATGGAAAATGTTCTAAAAGATTTACTGTTGTTTATTGTATGGATTTAGCAAACTAAAGTAAAAATGTATAACAAAATCTCAGCTAAATGTAATAGATTTTTGAGTAAACTACACAGAATAATTCCAATTATTCTGCTACTAGAATAATTGAGACTTGGAGACTTGAACCAGCTGATCTGAACATACGGTTTTAACATACTTTTTTTTTTAAAGTGCAACTATCACAAAGACCTGTCCTAGAATGCAGAATCAACTTTTTTTAATTTATTGAACAGAAACAAAGAATTTGACTATAAAAATAATACCTTGTTTTTTTTAACTTGTAGACCGGAACAACGCCATTCTACCTATTCTAAAATAGATGTTTCTGGAACTGACTTCTAGATTTTTGGCAATTAAATGTTAAACAGGTTGCTATGGAGAAGCACCAAGCAGCAATCCAGTTGAAGGAAATCTTGGACAATTCACTTTGAGCTAAAATCAACTTTACCCCTTACAGATGGTATGGCAGAAACTTTTAGTGACCAAACCAAGCCTTGTGTATGTGTGAATGCTCACAAAGACCGAAATAACATGATGTGTAAATAACATCTATGGTCCTATCGCCAAATTATTAGCATGAGGCAGGACAGAAAGCGAAAGTCACTTCCTAATGTTTGACATGGTGACACAAACCTTAAGGAAATTGAATTTGTTGCTGTGTAAACCAGCAGCCAATCACATCTCAGGAATGCTGGACTCTCTCTTCCTTTCCAGGATGCACGAATGCCCTACCCTGTTCTCCAACAGAATCCTCCACCTTCTTCCTTCCCTTCTCCATCAGCCCACAAAAGTACCACCTTTTTTCTTTTTTTTTAATGTAAATATCTAGTAAAGTTTGACTTGAGGTGGCTTTTGAACACAGACTGCCCTCTTTGGGGTTTCCTTCTGTCACAGTGACCCACACTAAACCAGCTAATGCGATTAACATCATTTATCTGGTTCTGCTTAGGTGTGTTTCAATCGTTTTTTTTCTCTCAGCACAACGAAGATTTGTACTCCAGTTGTGTGTTAATTGGCTCTGAGAGCTCGGTACCTTGCATGTTTTTGGATGTGTTTCCTTTCTCTTCTCCTCTCTGATAATTGGGCTACACAGTGACTAGTTGGCTGATCGCTATAGTGATGTGCGTATGTGTTTTTCAGGGGCGTTATCAACCCAGTGCCGTCCACTAAGAGCAGCCGCTCTGCGACGTTGCAGTGCGTTCACGTGGCGGAGGGACACAGCAAAGCCGTGCTGTGTGTAGACTGCACCGACGACCTTTTGTTCACCGGATCCAAAGGTTAATGCTTCCAGTTCTCGCTCCTCTTGGTTGTAGCCGTCACATCTCTCATCAAGACTCCATTCATGTCTCCATGTTTTTCCCCTGTTCGTTTATTAGTTCTTGACTCCTTGTTAAGCTGTTATATAAAGGCTGACAGGGCTGAAGGCTGCAGATAAATGAAGTAATGAAACAAAATTACTTTCTGTGTAAAAGGAAAATTCTCATCTCGAAGAGGCTTTTCAACATAATGGAAAGAGACGTTATTGTAGAACAGCTCACTCTATTCCCACTAATTATTGAAAGAGTTGAATGTTTTGATCAATTAACAGTGTGAACATCAATATTTGCTGCATTTTTAAAAAAAAATCTTGTAGTTCTGATGATTTAAAACAGTGGCAGCATTAACAGATTTGGATCCTCTTGCAGACCGGACTTGTAAAGTGTGGAACCTGGTGACGGGTCAGGAAATAATGTCCCTGGGAAGCCACCCTAACAACGTGGTCTCGGTCCGCTACAGCTCCAGTCTAGTCTTCACCGTCTCCACTTCGTACATCAAAGTGTGGGACATCAGGGACTCGGCCAAATGCATCAGAACTCTAACGTAAGCAGGATGGTCAATGTGTTCAATTTCTGCTAATGGGCTTAAAGTGGAGCTAACTTTGAAAACATTTAGTGTACTTAGCTTCTCCTAAATAAAACATTTCCAGATAAATTACAAGACTGTAATTTAAGTAGTTAGACTTTCACTTTCATCTTCTTATTTTAAAGTGGATGGAAACTTAATTACTCAGCAGTATTGTTTCCCCTCCTCCATCTTTTTTTTTCCTGGACAAAACATTATTTTTTGTAGTGCTTGGCAAGGAGTATATAACAAACAAATGAATGCATACATGCATAAATCCACATTTGAATTGTTTTGAGCATCTTCTCACGTTCTCATGACAAATGGTTCGATTTAGCTTATGCAAAGTACCATGTCGGCAAAGCTGTTTAGTGTTGGTGGAGCTAAGGTTTATGATTAGTGTTTTAGGGTTAGCGCAGATATCTTTTTACTTGGCGGTGTCCATCACTGTTCCTTGTGCTGCTTGAAAAAATTTGAACATGTTTGTCAGCAAAAGGTTTTAAGAAATTATCCAAGAAACTTGGCTGATATGAGTTAGAGCCACATTTAATTTAACCTTGGGATTAATAAAGTATTTCTGAGTTGAATTTAATATCAACCGTCTCACATGACAATCCCATGTAAGAAGGTTGGGGCGAAATATGATAGAACCTGTTCAGTGAGCTGAAATGTTTCTGGTCACAGATATTCATCAGTTCCCATCTCTGTGTCCAGGTCCTCTGGTCAGGTCAACGTTGGGGATATCTGTGCATCTAACACCAGTCGGACGGTCACCATCCCGTCAGGGGAAAACCAAATCAACCAAATTGCTCTCAATCCCAATGGAATGGTTCTGTATGCTGCTGCTGGAAACTCAGTCCGGGTGTGGGATCTGAGGAGGTAGGCTGCCTTTACTCTTCTCTTCTAATCCACTGATATATGTTTATTTACCTTCTCAGGACGTCCACATGCATTTGTGTATCTAAAATAAAGGCCTTCTAATTTAGCCTTTAATAAAGTAATCCCAGCTCTTAAATTTCATGTTGGCCGGACTATTTAATCTCGTATACTCTCGTATACTCTCTCGTATACAGAGTATACGAGAGTTCTTGACAGACTTGTCAAGAAAAATAATCACTTGTTTGAGCACGCTGTGTTTTGAGGCTCAAACAATTATCTTCTCTAGACGAGATGCACCCCAAAAGACTTGCACCTGGAATCGTAAAGTTTTCTCAATACAAATAGATGTCACCTTTTTTAGATTTTCTTTCCAAAAATTAAGATTAGTATCAATTTCTAACCACTTCAATTATTTATTCTCTGTTGGTCTTGTAACACGGAATCCCAAACTCTAAAATTTCAGGTGGTAGGGTGACAAAACATGGAGACATTTAAGAGACTTGAAGTTTGATTGTTTTCACTGCTTAAACAACTTAATTCAGACTGAAACCGAGACAGAATCCAATCTTCAGCCTCCATCAGTCACTGTCAGCTGCCTGCTGTTGGCTTTGATGGATTGCCTGTTTATCCATTGTTGGAAAATAAACTCTGCTAATAGCCGTCACCTTGGATGAGTAAAACAACACAAGATGGAAATATGCTGTCATTTTCTGGGCGCACACAGCCAAACTTGTTCTCTGAACTTTAGGAGTGAGCTATGTTTTACAAAGTGTGGTGTATAAAGCTCCTGCTGCGTTGGTGACATTTTCCCCTTTGTTATATGATGAATAATAATGTAATCAAGTTTCCTGTTGGCTGTCTCTTTGTGGTTCTGGGAGGAACAGTGAAGTGGCAATATGTATAATTTTTGCTCAGATTCGTTTCCACCGGAAAGCTAACAGGCCACCTGGGTCCCGTCATGTGTCTGACTGTGGATCAGTCTGGAAACAACCAAGACCTGGTGATCACTGGGTCCAAGGATCATTACATTAAGGTTGGTTTCTTTGCTCGTAACATAATACAGTCTGACTCAGCCTTCTGATGGGCGCTTGTTTTCTTTCTGACAACTAGCGTTTGATAGAAAAAAACCTATAGATCCAAAACAGTAGCCAGTTGTTCAAATGTCTGTTGCTGTTGCAGTTGTTCGATGTAAGTGAAGGCTCTCTGGGGAGCGTCAGCCCTACGCACAACTTTGAGCCTCCCCACTATGATGGTATCGAGTCATTGGTGGTCCAAGGGGACATTTTCTTTAGCGGTTCCCGCGACAACGGAATCAAAAAGTGGGATCTGGATCGCAAAGACTTACTGCAGGTACACAATGCCAATCCCTCAAACAATCTGTTCAAGAGGCTACTTTAAAATAGCTGCCTGAATGCTGTTATTATGAATTGCACCATTAGAATAATAAAATATGTCATTGTCATTCATAGCAAGTCCCAAATGCTCACCGTGACTGGGTTTGCGCCCTGGGCATCGTCCCCAGCTCCCCGGCCTTGCTGAGTGGCTGCAGAGGAGGGGTGCTCAAGCTCTGGCACACAGACACACTGGGGCCTCTGGGGGAACTTAAGGGTCATGAGAGCCCCATAAACAGCATCGCTGCAAACAGCAGGCACCTGTTTACAGCCTCCGAGTAAGTCCAGCACACACACACACACACACACACACACACACACACACACACACACACACACACACTCCAACACTTACTTTGGCTGCAGTGAGCTTAGCGAGTCAGTTTTCTGTGAAAGAGTTTGGGCCAGTTTGTGTGAAATACAACTCAAGCTGCCACAGTATTGCTCCATTTTACATTCTGATACTTTGATTGCTTCAGTTTTTTAACCACTTTTTCAACATTTGAAACTACTGAGCTACAGAGTGAGGGATGGGGGGAAAAAAATCAAACAATAATCAGATTTAGTTTCATGTTACAGCATATATTTCAATGTTATTATTATAAAGTTATCTAAAATGCTACAGGGTGAAAAATTAGCTCAGCTGTTAGCCGGTCTGCAAGCTAATAGAGATTTCTCTGCATTTCATGCAAACACTGTAGCAACATCTTAGGTTAAGGCGTTTGTATAGGTCTGAGTGTATTATAGACTGTGTTACATTAAGGAAGCCATTTTGGATTGTGAGGTCAGAAGAGGTGAAAAACCTCAAATTTTTACTGTCAGAATTCTAGATTCAGTTCTGTTCATTTTTACCTCTTCAAGCATAAAAATGGTAGTTACACCACATCCACTGATTAAGTAGAGCTAGTAGAGAAGACCTTTCTTTGTGTGGCTTTATGACAAAAGAAAAGACATGGAGCTGTAGCAGATTAACATGAACTTTAGCATTCTTTCCATTTGTCTGAATTTTATTTATGCTCATTTGCTTTCTTGCGTCATAGCGACCGCACAGTGAAGATCTGGCGCGCCCGCGGCGGACTGGACAGCAACTTAGAGGGCGTGGACAATGCAGATGAGGTGGCCAGTAACTGAGTGCAGTGCCACCTGCCCGTGTTGACTCCAGAAGGATGTAACTGCATTCTGTGACGCTGCTGCTCTTGCACTTTGCCCTCAAACATCTTAACCCAGTGCTGACTCTGAATATGCTCACTGTCTTGGCCATACGATCATTGACTCAGCCCAAACTCGCTCATTAATCTCATAATCTCTTAAGGTACTTTTTTCATTTCAATGTTCGGGACGGCTCCGTTTTAGGTTTTCCGCTGTACGAGCTGCAGCTTCGTGAGTTTCTCCTGATTGTCAGTTCAAATGACGAGTTCATTCCAAATCTCGAAAGTGTCCGCTGACACACACTCTCGAAGGGGGTTACTGAGTCAGAGAGGGTGCAAAGACGAGCAGCTGCTCCCCGCCTGCATCGAGAAGATTCTGAACCGCAGAGAAAACCCAAGCATGAACTGTGCCATGCCACGCTGTGGAAACGTGCCATAGACTCTGACTCTGTCCACTCGCAATTACAGTTTCAAGGAAAAACACGTTTTCTGCTTGTGCCGTAGAAGAGTAATCATAGAAGCTTGTACTTTGAAAATAGATACAACGATACAGGTTCTAGAGTAACTGTTCAGCTCAGCATAGTAAATCCTGTTCTATGAGACAAAATGGATGAACTCTGACCCAGAAACAAAAGACTGTTCTCAGATTTGGGAAGACTGTTGTAGGAGGAACATTTGGTAGATTTAGAGTTGATAGCGATCACTTTTTAGTTCATTTAGTAGATTTCTTCCACATCAGAACCAACATCTCACATGGCCATTCCTGAGGGGAAACTAACAGGACACTGTTTCATCTCAGCTTTGCTGTTGGGTAACAGCTTTAGTCCACCAAGCAAATTCATGCAACTTATGCAAAGTTGAGACGTTACCACTAATATGAATGATATCTGAAGCTACATCAACCTTTTTTTAAAGTTATTAATTTAAACCAAGTCATCATGTCTCGTACAATTTTGGAATTTTAAGGATTTTACGTATCGATTTCTTTGGTTGTTTCTTTTTCTTCCTTTTTTTTAAATCCCATTTTTACAGAATGCTTCCCCACCATTAAAGTTCAGAGGTTTGTGGCCAATTTTAAGTCTTAAATCTTTCTGAAGCTTTGATCTGCCGGTCCAGATTTTAGCTAACTCCAATTTCTTCTGTAAGGACTGCAAAACTAGAACGTACAAAACAATGTTTGTTTATGGGGGGATTTTTTTGTCTTTGTTTCTTTCTTGTACAAAGAACGAAACAAAAAGCAAAATCATTTTAAACTGGACTTAACATCATCCATTAGCAACAGCACCGTTAGCTTGGCTAGCATTTCTAAAAAACCAGTCTCCATGGATATATCCTAGAGAATGTACATTAACTATTTGAAAAACGGCTAACTTTGAGTCTTCTGTCATTTGCAGCATCCAGAATCATCCAGTTCCAGTCAGCCCCTCATTTTTCTGAGCGTCTC
Source organism: Poeciliopsis turneri (assembly GCA_922788865.1). Taxonomy (NCBI): domain Eukaryota; kingdom Metazoa; phylum Chordata; class Actinopteri; order Cyprinodontiformes; family Poeciliidae; genus Poeciliopsis; species Poeciliopsis turneri. The sequence goes on along the minus strand of CAKLNU010001107.1, from coordinate 1,554,095 downwards.
TAAGTAAACTGCAGGCCTTTTAAAGGGCAAAGCTCTTAGTTTTAGCCTCTTAATGTAATGAGAAGATCGCAAATCTTCTTCAACTTTGTTGAACTATTCCTTTAACACTTGAGCACTTGTAAAAAAACAAAACAACAGTAACACAGTTAAGCTTTGAGGCTAATGTAATCGTTAAATATGAGCAGGTTTAAACTATAAACACACCACCTGTTCTTGTGTCATTGTGTGACAATCTGTGAACCACGCACTACTAGATTTCGTCTCGTTGCTACCGGTGACATCATGGCCCCACTTTCTGTAGATACTTAACTGTATGTTTTTGTTTTCGTTTGGAGAAGAGAGGTCTTCAGTACGATGACCTGTTAGGGCCATCACAGAGAGGAAAAAAATGAGCAAATTACTCCCCCAAAAATTTTTAGATTAACTTAAAAAATTTTCCAGGAAAAACACAGAAATTTTGTTGGGGAAAAAAAACTCCTAAATTTTGTGATTCTCAGAAATTAAAAAGAAACAAAAAAAAAACCATGAAGATTTGAGTTTAAAAATTTTAACATTGGCTGCAAAAAAATTACGTTTTTAGTTTAATCTAAAAAATTTTCTAGAAAAAACAAGGTAACATTTCTGAGATTAAAAAGTTGAAATTTTCCTTCAAAAACTTTTTTTTAAATGTTGAGGTTAATAAGAAATTTTGTGGAAAAAAACAAGTAATTGTCTTCCTTTCGAAAGTTGGAACGTTTTAGACTTTTTTCTAGAAAAATTGGGATATTAATCAAAATTCCTGAATTTCTGTAGCATTTTTTGACTTCTCATGCTCAGAAATGTCCTTGTTCTTCTAGATGGTTTGAGATGTTTTGGGCAAAAATGTCCTTTTTTTTCCGTCTCATCTACAACGGCCCCAACACGCCGTCGTACTTCAGAGTCTGTCTCGTTCATCTCTCCCAGTTCTGATCCTTGTGGCTGAAGACGTCTGGCCTCTGTTGTAATCTCTCCGTCTGTCTCGACTGTGCGCCTTTACTTATGAATGTTCAGTGGAAAATCAGCTGTATGAATTGTTGCATTTCATATCTGATGTTTGTGAAACTTGCATATATAAAGATGTAACTGAATGTTGGCGCTGTGAGACCGCTGATCTAAATCCAGTCTCACAGCAGAACCAAGAGGACCAGACTTAGCAGGAAGATCAACAGGCAGCATTAGCAGGAGTTTTCCCTCCAACTACAGTTATTTTCCGTTTTTATTTTATTCTGCTTTTTGTTCCTTAAATGGAGGTTTAGTAGCCATTCCCCAAATGGCAAACTGTAGCGATTCTAATGTCAGATGCCTGATGAGAATAAATGCCATCTGTCAAAAACACCAAAGCATGTGTGACTTTTCTGCTTGCTTAATTTAATAAGGCTTAAAAACACATCAAACATCTTGTATAGATTTAAAACTTGGTATAATATTTTATTTCTCAAAGTGCTGTAGTAAAGATTTGTAACCAGGATGGATTCCTGGGTCCAGTGGAAAGCTCTGGGGGATTTGATTTGACCAAGAAGGGATCATGTCGCATTGTAATGAGGAAATATGATCAGAAATACACAAAATGGAAACGGCCGTTTTTGTCAACTGAACAGTATCAACAGATATGAAGGTTCACACAAAATGTGTTAGTGTAAAAAATTGTATATTTATATATTCTCACGTATTATGTTATGTTCTCACATATTTTCTTAAATCCTACAGTTTTGTTTCTGTCACTTCCTGGAGTATTTAAACATGTTCATTGTGATTGGTTATTTCTGTTCCCAGCAATGCACCGAAAACAATCTGTCATTTGCTGGTCGTGTGGTTCATTTACATCCACTTAACTTACTGCCTGTAAACTAACTCTGTAAATTTAAGTTGTAAGTAACCTAAGTCGTTTGCATTAACTTAAATTTGTGTTAACATAAAGCAGTGGTTCCCAAAGTGTGGGAGAAGCGGGAAGCGGTATGGACGAAAAACAAACCAGTTACACAAAAGTGTTTCACTATAAAGATGGTTTGTAGTGTGTTAGTGTGAAATAAACTTCAGTGGAGTTTGAAAACAAAATATGTGTAAAGGTTTATGTCTGGTTGAATGATGTGTGTGGGGGGGGGAAATGCGTGTGTGTGTGTGTGTGTGTGTGTGTGTGTGTGTGTGTGTGTGTGTGTGTGTGTGTGTGTGTGTGTGCCCAGTTTAGTTTTTTTGTATGTCTTTTTTGGGGGGATTTTATTGTAATCCATAAGGGGCCCAGAAAATCTTTGGGAACCACTGACTTAAAGTAAGTTTGTTTGCTTTTATCTTACTTTATATTAACAAAAAGAAACTAAGTCAATTGCATTGTTAACTTAAAGCTGCTTATGTTAATTTAAAGTTAAGTTGCTTGTGTATTTCCAGCATACATTGCATATGATGGATGTGAAACTCCACATGTTTTTGGCCTTCTCGGTGTTCTGTACATGAGGAGTAGGAACAAGGATGTTATCCTTCTCACCAAAAAATGACTGAGACACACAACCCAATATGAACCTATGGAAATGAGATGAATGCCACTGCCATGCAGACATTTTGTCCTTGGCTCCTTATCAACTTTTGAATAAACTGTCCCTCCACCATGGAAAACCACCAACAATAGACATATGACCAGGAACCAATGGAAGAAGCTGACCTGTTCTGCTGAATCTCTCTGAACTTAACACAGATGGGTGAGTGTTAATTTACCTTGGGCTCAGGTACATTAGCTGGTGGAGGCAGAGTGATGCTTTGGGCTATGTTCTTCTGGGAAACCATGGTTACAGTCACAGATGATGCTTGACATGTCCAAACAGTCATCTCAGTGATCTTGGGATGTGGCTGCTGTTGTCCAGACAACCTACCAACAATGAGATTTCATTGTTCACTTCACCTTATTGAGATATTTGGAGGTAACCATAACAACCACAAGAAGGACAACGATTTTAAGCATATGGACCCATTTTTTTTATTTTAAAGCTACATCAATCTCAGTAGATTGATGTGGGCATTGCATTAGTACTGAAAGTACTATACTTATTTACTCATTTATTTCAAAAAATAAACTTTAAGCTCCCAAAGCTAGCTACAGACCAGTAACGTGAATCTGATGTCTGAAGGCTGGATCTGTCTTCACGGCCAAGTTCTGTTTTCTTTCCTCTTGTTTTTGAACTGATGAAAGAAGTGGACACAAGGTGGCAGTAGCAGCATTTACAGAGCCAACCAGGAAGAGAACAACAACATAACTTTGTATTTTTATGCTTCTGCCCATCAGAAGGCCGAAAAACAAAATCAGCAACCATCCCTCATGCCCCACTGATCAGCTTCCACTCACAACATGTGAAGCAGAAGCAGACACTGGACCTATACTGACACTGTAAACATTTCATTTTGTTGCGTTAACTGAAACACACAGAGCCAGAGATGAATAATTAACCTGATTTCAGCTTCCAGTCAGGGGGATGAAACATCCCAGCCTTTAAATCCTTGTTTAAAAGCTTTATATAAGCCAAGTTATTTTGCAATAAATGTTTCATAATTTTGAAGTAAAAGAGAACTTAAGCCCAAATCAAAGTAAAATAAGAAGCTTTAAAATATATTTGACACAGACTCATGTGACACTGATGCGCAGTGATTGTAAACTCTTGGGGTTATTCGGGTTCGTAGTTAATATTTGCATTTGTTCAGCTTGTTTTCAGTCGTGGTAAAAGGAAAGTGCATCCTCTCTAAAATGAAGGATGTTGCTTATAAAAAAGTGGGAAAAGCACACAGACTTAGTTTCACACTGGAGAACAACAAAATAAAGGGAAATAAGTGCAAACTGATCATTCAGTCTTTATTTTGGGTGACTGGCCGATGTGAAACTGATCTTATCAATCTGCAAAGCAACTCTTCAATCCCCTCCTGTGATGTTTTGTGACAAAACTATCGACTTTCTTCAATCTCTTTGGAGTCTCAGTCAGCAACACATGAAAGCACTGATTATTGTTTCATGTTTTTCAGCAAAATAGGACTGGAATATGACAGGTATCATAACACGTGATGCTCTTCTTTCCACAGTTTTATAATTAGGAGTTTTCCTCCCGTTTGAGGAAATAAGTGTCTAATTTGGCTAATCTGGCTCTAAAATGTGCAGCAGAGTCTGAAGCTTAATGAACATCTCAGGAGGTCACCAGGCTCTGCTCCATAAACCTGCAGCTCCGCCTGGCAGACGGCACCAATCACCGGCCACCTGATGGGTTAAACACTTTGGAGGATCGTTTCCCTCAATGCAGCCGCAAAAACAGGTAGTGTTGCACATCCGTCTTGTTTGTCAAGGCACTCCACCCCTTATGGACACACATTAAACAAATATTTGATGTTCTCAGCGACGGCAAGCAATCTTTCTGAGATGCGAGCCTATTTATATCTCTTTTTTTTCTCCTAAAAAAAACAGCATAAGCTTCTTTTTCATAAGATGCAGAGATATGCACATTTTACCTCACAGAGCGAGAGAGATGCTGAATTACCTCAGCAGAAACTGGAGTTGAGCTTTGACAGGGGAAACAGAGCATCAGAGAAACTGCATGTTTCTGCGTTGCACTGGTTTTATGAAGTGATCAGGCCGTGACACGGTTTGTCTTTAAAGAGGATGTGTTCTTGATTCATTCTGACGAGGTCAAACAGAAAACCCCTCTCCTGCAGGACAATATGACAAAAGGGGAGGGGCACAAACAATTGAAAGACAATACCACAGAAGAAGAAATAAAAAGGAGGGGCTTCCCGCTCTTAAAGTAACAGGTGTTTCAGTCACAATACAAATAACCAGAAAAACGTAACTTTGGAGGGCGCTACAGTCTGTTCATCAAAATTATTAGATGCTTAGCCATTTAGCATAGCTTGTGGATGTAATGCAACTGTTGAATTGTAACATTTGGAATGTTTGCGGCATCCTGTAGATGCTAGTTAGTTAGCATCTTTAGCACTGTCAGGTCTCTTGTGTGTGGTAGAACGGTAAGCTGTATAGTCTGTATCCTGTGGGTCGTGATACGAATGAATAAGTCGAATTAGAAAACGTGTAGGGCGGTTCTTAGCTTTAGCCAGTTGAGCACTAATGCTAAAGTGAAACATGCTAACTGACTAGCTGAAGTTCTCAACCCTCCGAGGTAACTGAGGTAAGCTGTGGTCGTCACTGAGGACAGGTTCACATGTGAACTCGTTCAAACAGGTTTGGTGATGCTTAGTGCTTCGGTGACGTTATATCAGTTCACCATAAACAATGGAGGATAAACCAGGGAAGCAAAATCGTCTCCAGTGTATATTCATATATTTTCGAAATTGGTTGAAATTTAACCAACTTGAGTGACTTTCAGCTCATCAGTGCACCTTTTGAAGACTTGGTATCTACATTTGAGTAACGTCCTGCAAGTGGAGCGCTGATTAATGGAGGACGAATGACATGCGTGTGTTTATCTCAGCGAGGTTCTGACTGGAAGAAGGAAACTGATGAGGCAACAATTATAGGAACAGCTGGAGCAGCTCTGCTCCTCACTCATTTCAAAACGGTTTCTGGTGTATTCGCAAAGTCACGAATACACCAGAAATACGTGGAGGGAACAAAAAAATAAAATAAAATAGTCGCACAGATAACTGGAGAAAAAGCGTTTTAAGCTGTGCTTTGTTGGAACAGAGAGGAGAGTTATTTGACTTGGCCACAGAGGAAGTGATGAAACGCCTCCCCAGACATGTAGCTCATTTGTCAAATCGCTACACCCTGAAGGAGTCTGACTTTGCATTCTCTAAGTCCTCTTACTGCTTTCATTTTGCAACTGGCCACATTCAGCACCTCTGAATCGCTCCCTGAGCCGCTGCAGACCGCTGATACGGCACTTGTTCTTCAGACGGAGGCGCTCGGCAGTAACTTTCTCATTTCCGCTCTTCAGCCACGTTGATTTCAGACGCGGCCTGACTGTCTGCTTTAGTTCATGAACTAAAGTGTTTTACGTTTTATTCAAAGACCTCAGGAGCTGAATCTCACATGATGTGAACCGAACAAACGAACACCTGCTGAGGGCAAAAAGACGCTTTAACGTGTCAAGAGCCTGAGCTTTCATGCAATGTCTCTGGTGCACTTTCCCAATTCCTCCAAATTTTTCAACTCAGCCTCATTATTATTTCAATGAACAAGTGTTCGGAACAGCTTGGCAGAGCAGTTCTGGCCGTTGGCGTAAAAGCATGAAGACAGAAGAAGAACGATCTCTCCCTGTGCGGACTAAACCCTAAATCAATCCTGCTGTCAGCGATCCCTCAGTGGGAGGTGAAGACAACCTCGTTTTCATCTCGACGCCGGCGAGATGGGGAGAGACTCTGGCTTCTGTGAGAATGAGTTTTTGAAGAGTCTTGAAGAGAAGCAGAGCTGATGGCTTCCAAGAAAGATACAGAACATCGGGAACAAATGCGAAATGGAATCGCTCCAAGCACATATGTGTTACTATGCACTTAAAATCAGAGGGATAAAAAAAAAAATAAAAAAAACCCACATATGTCTACAAGGAAAACACCAGGCGTACGCTGTCTGCACAGATGGAATAGAAAATAAACAAGGAATTGTTTAATTTCTCAAATCTCCTGATTTGAGAAATTAAGCAGGTGCTCAACCTGCTGAGTGGACTGTCTGTTTGTCTGTCTGTCTGTCTGTCTGTCTGGATCCTCTAACTAATCCAAGATGGCGCCCAAACTCCTATAATTAGCTCTCAGGTTCATGCTGGGCTGGTTAATTGAGTTTGCTTTGCTCAGGTGGCTTTTGTCATTTGGCCACAGTTTGACTCTTTTTACCAGCCAATCATTTGGGTTTTTTCTGGGGGTTTTATTTTGTTTTTTTTTGTTTTTTTAGAAAAGCAGCTCAGTGTTTTTGTTTTAAAGAATGCAAGAGGAAGCTACAGGGGATGCGGATCCTCATGTGGTCTTTTAAAGTCCTTAATTATTTTTGCTTTGTTAGCGCAGTAATTTTCACTTCCAGAAAATCTAGGACTATAATCCCTTTCAAAATGTGCAGTTGTTAAAAATTCCTTTACGTATCAAATATAACTTAAATGAAATTTGATCTCATAAGTTAACGCTTTGAAATTGGGTCTCTGTCTCTTTAAAACCTGCTGCTCTTTCTGAAACGACACCTTCAGGAATTCATCACAAAATTCCATATTTGTTAAAACCGTCTCCATGTTGTGACACTACAATATGAGACAGATAATCTATGGAAAAATCAATCTCCTCAACTTCCACCCTTGACTTGAAGAAATACACCGTTTCAGAAACAACCAATCAGAGCCGGGAGGAGGGTCTTAGAGCTGTCAATCTACGCTGCTAATTGTACTGATGGTGGAGAACTAGCCTTAGCATTTATATCAGGCTATGTTTTGGTGAACCAACTGTAGGATGGCAGAAACCAAGAGGAGGGGGAGAACATGAGTTTGATTGACAGCGCTAAGGCCCGCCTCCCGGCTCTGTTTGGTTGTTTCAGAAATAGTGGTGTGTTTCTGCTGGAAGACAGCAGAGGAACAGAGGTTTTTCTTTCCTTCATATTGTATCTCTTATACTGTCATTACATAATGGTGATGAATGTAAAAAAAAAAACTGTTACAAGCTGCAGCTTTACCAACATTTTCATTTTTATCCCTCCTAAAATGAACATTTTACCTGCTGTCTGGCATGTCCACTAAGCTTTTAGAGGTGTTTTTTTTTGTTTGTTTGTTTGTTTGTTTGTTTTTTATATGCGTGTTTGTGATTTTGGGAACTGACCGTCTAACGGACTGAATCTGCTGCTCCTCTTCAGTGTTGCTCTAAGACCTGGAGGGCCAAATAACTGAAACATAAATCATTTGGTCTTTATAACAACATCATTTAAAAAAATAAAAAATAAAATAAATAATAAATTATTGCCTTGTGTGCAGTATAGTTAAAACTGCGTTGTGACGTTTCATCCCTGAATCTGATCAGCCGCTGGACCCGGACACGAGCCTCGGGCGGCTCGGACGGGTTCGGGGAGGTTCTGCCGTCTCTGCTCGCGCTCCTGTATGTGTGTCGGCACGTGCGTCCTCCCGCCCCCTTCCCTTCCATCCACTCTCTCTCTCTCTCTCTCTCTCTCTCTCTCTCTCTCTCTCTCTCCCTCTCTCTCTCTCTCTCTCTCTCTCTCTCTCCCTCTCTCTCTCTCTCCTTCTCTCTCTCTCTCTCTCTCTCTCCCTCTCTCTCTCTCTCTCCTTCTCTCTCTCTCTCTCCATCTCTCTCTCTCCTCCGGAGCTCGGAGGCGCACAAAGACGCGCTGCAGCACCGAGTCCGTGTGTGTGTGTGTGTGTGTGTGTGTGTGTGTGTGTGTGTGTGTTTCTCCTCCCTCCCATCTCTCTCTCTCTCTCCGGTGTTTTATTTCCGCGCTTCTAGAAGAAAACACCGGTCTCGTTTGGGCTTAGTTACAACATTTGTTTTTGTTTTTTTTTGTTTGTTTGTTTGTTTGTTTTTAATCAAAGTAATTAAACAGAACAAATACATATACATATAGGCTACATATATACATATACATATATATATATATCTTCTGTGTCTTTGTCCCTGCTCGCCTCTCCTCTCATGCCGCCGCTTCGGCTCCGGAGAAGCGGCTCGTTGTGACGGACCGAACCGAGCCGAGCCGGATCCTCCATGAACATGGCGAGCATCGGGGACGCGGACCCCTTCACCGCCGCGATACCTGCCACCAAAGTTGAGCTGACTGTGTCCTGCAGGTGAGTGCGAAGCCACGCGTGGAGTGTTGGAGTGAACGCACCACTACAGTGTGTCTTTATATATATATGTGTGTATATATATAGACTGAGAGCTTTGAGGCTTATGGATGGAAATGGATGGAAATGGATGGAAATGGATGGAAATGGATGGAAATGGGCATTTTGGGCATGTTGGGAAGGTTTGCTTTGCTCCAAATGAGCCTCTGGATGTGAGGAAAGCGGGTTTTGTGTAGATTCTCTCTGTGTTGCTGACAGCAGGACCGAGACTTGAAGAGACTGGATGGAAACACACATCAGTCCGAATGTGTGTTTGTTCCAGTGAGGTGTTGATGATGCACAAACACGCAGCTGCTGCTGCATCAAAGACTTTTGTTTCTAAATTGTTTAGTCGACGGGATTTGATTTTTTTTATTTTTATTTTTTTATTAAATCTTTTCTTTGTTTTATTTTTTACCCCCCTGCCGAGCAAATAGATTGATGACTGTTGGAAGAAGGGAGAGGAGAAGCAGGAGTGATGGTCAATTTGTTGGAAAACTGTAAATCGGGGAGAGAAGCTGATGAAAATCTGTGAAACTCTTTTTAAAACCTTGCAGTTTGAACCGAAAAGCGGAAATAAAAAATGCAAGAGTCTCAGAGGGTTCTGGTCATTGCGAACACTTCCTGTCCAGTTTGGGTCTGCAGATGTAGAACCGTTCTGCTTCCTGAGATCCAAACTGAAAACTCCTGGAACTGGGAAAATAACAGTAGAGTTAGGCTGGGAGCTAAACCTGCATAATGAATCACATTCGTTTATTAATCTGGGTTTCATGGCTCATAATTACATCAACATAATTACATCAGATATGTTATGATTAGGGCTGCACAGTGGCGCAGTGGGTAGCGCTGTTGCCTTGCAGCAAGAAGGTCCTGGGTTCGATTCCCGGCCCGGGGTCTTTCTGCAAGGAGTTTGCATGTTCTCCCTGTGCATGCGTGGGTTCTCTCCGGGTTCTCCGGCTTCCTCCCACAGTCCAAAAACATGACTGTCAGGTTAATTGGGCTTTCCAGATTCTCCTTAGGTGTGTGCATGGTTGTTTGTCCTGTTTGTCTCTCTGTGTTGCCCTGCGACAGACTGGCGACCTGTCCAGGGTGAACCCCGCCTCTCGCCCGGAACGCAGCTGGAGATAGACACCAGCAACTCCCGACCCCGTTAGGGAGAAGGGTGACGGAAAATGGATGGATGGATGTTATGATTAGAGCTGGACAATATTTAGATCATCAATTCAATTGAGACATATTTTATTCACCTCAAAGTGGAACTTTATGTCGTTGTAACTCATTAGTCAAGATTCTTCACACAGGTGTTGGGAGATGGTGATGGGAGGAAGGATCTCCTGTAGCAGTCCGTGTCACAGCGACCCGCAGAAGCCTCTGTTTATCCCTGACAGTCTGGTGAAGACGCTCAGACCTGATTTGCTGAAGCTCCCAGAGACGGAGTGAGAAACCGCAGCGAATTCTGAATTGAGTTTGATGGGAAAGAAAGCAAACAAGAACATGGCAGCTCTGGATTCTGAGACAGACATGGATCGAGATCACGTGACGGGGCAAAAAATGTGCCTCTGGTTTTGTCTGCCGCTGAACCAGACGCGGCATAAAAACGCCGCAGTTGCAGCGTTTTGCTGCTGAACCTTCATGCGGTCAAACAGAGCTGTTCGGACAGTGTCTGTTCTATTTCAGACGTCGTGATACATTTGCACGGATTTCCCTCAGATTTTGCAGGCTGACTGACGCTGCAGCTTACAGAGAGCGGAGGGGAGATCACCACCAGGGAGGAAATGAAGGAAGAAGAAAAATCAGAGGAGAATCGCAATTCATGTGCCTTGGAAATTTCATACAATTCAGAGTTTGGCCTACAAATTAAAACATGTATCGTGTTTCTGTAATTGTCTTATTCCAAACTCAACATGTCAGAAAAAGCATACATATTAACTGCAAACCATGTGTGAGCTGTTTGCTGATCAAACCTAAAAACAAAAATTTAAGTAAACTTTATTTCTAGCGACATTAAATCAGTGAATCATCACTTGAGGTAACATCTATGGTGAAAAAAAATCAAGAAAAACCAACAAATTCTGAAAATGTCTGAGCAGAAAAAGTCAGCCTGGTAACGACCTTAATGGTTTGAGAGAGCCGATGTGGACACTGCTAGCTGGCTCCATCTGGGTGTTTTTTTTGTTTTGTTTTGTTGTTTTTTTTTAAGCCATAGTAGGAGGAATGTTTATCTGAGCTGTGACTCATCTCAGTTTCCTAACAAACGCTGCTTTTATTCGTGCGAGCGTAATGCACAGGCCCGGGATTCCACGTCCTCCTGACAGCTAATAGGACGACGGAAAATGGACAAAGAGCAGCCGAGCCGTTTTAATGGATGCAAAGGCATTTGGAGTCACACAGTCATTAGGCGATGTGTTGTTACGAGGAGACACACAGCAGCTCCGGCTCCAGGGACTGGAACTGGAGAAAGAGACTGTGGGTAGAAATCTAGCAAACTCCAGGTTCCTCTGGTCCAACACACCTGGAAGAAACGATTCAATGACCTGAATACAGTCAGGTTCTATAAGCAGGGGTGTTCAAAATGCGGCCCGAGGGCCATTTGTGGCACTTGGACTTGTTTTGTTTTTCCTTTCTGTTGCGGCCTCCTAGCAGTTTGCAACATCAAGACTGACACAAACTTGACCCGTCCAGCGCAGGCGGTTCACGCAGATGAAGAATTTTCCTAATCAGAGGGAAAATTATTACCGACGTGATTTTCCTACAGTGGAAAACGTAAAGTACGACACAAAATCTCTGTCTTTTCACAACTAGGCTTTTATAATATGCTTATTTTTAAAGTGGTTTTCTGTCTATAGAACCTTTTACTAAGCTTTGACAGTAGTGTCTTTGCTGTCTCACTTCAAATGTTTCAGAATTTTAACAGGACAGTGGAGACCGCGCCGTTACCAGCCGCTGAGCACCGAACAGAATCAGCTTCAGTCACAATGAACATGAGCTGGTTAGAAATGCTATGAATCATTTAAATCGACACGGCTGTGAAACACCATTCAACCTCCACTTGTTTTTATTATTATTACTATTATTATTCATCCTCTCGGTCCTCTTACAGCTGACACGTTTGCTTTAGGTGCCGGCGTTCTCCTCTACACACCTGCATAAGTTACGCTGCTTGACAGACACGTCCTCTGCGTAGTTCTGTTTTTTTTTTCTTTTACAGTGAGCAAAGAAGCATTTTTAGCTTCTTGAGTTGTCGCCTAACAGCCACACTCATATTTCGTAGCCGTCCCAGCTCGTGGGCGGTGTGATTCTCCCACTCTGACGTCTCTGGAAACCGCCGAGGCGTTCGGTCCAGATAGATGCCATCACTCCTTCACTCAATGAATCGAGACTCGTCTCAGGGCTCCAGCAGAGCTAACGGTCTGATTTAACTCCAGCCTGTTTGCACACCAACACGTAACCATTCGACCCACGAGCACCTTTGGGTTCTGGTCCCACACAATCAAAGCCGCTTCGTACATCCCGGCTGGATAGTAAGCAGCAGCCTTGGCAGGCGTTTAGCGCCGCAGGATCAAAAGACCCTTGCAAACCGTGGGGTCTGTTAGGCTGTGCAGGGTGGCGGGAGGTGGTGGGGGGGCGGATGTTTCTGCAGAGAGACGTAGGTGCTTGCAGCGGCGTGACCATCTACTGATCTGAGCGGTGCACAGCGTAGAGATAGCCGTGACCTTTGGACAGCTAAAGGTAGGAAGCGTATTTCTTCTGAGAACTGACGCGTTCCGATGTGGCTGCATTGAAGCTGGTCTCTGACCTGCTGGGAGGTCGATATGTCACAGCCAGTCCTGCGCTTTCCCAAAGGAAGGGAAAAAAACAACAACAAACAAACAAAGGAGCTGAAAAGATTTCATTCATGGGAAAAAGGGAATTTGAACTGTGTATGTCTGTCTGTGGTTTAGTTTTACATCGAGATAGGATGAAACCAGGGTCATTGGGATCCAAAGGTCATTTTCATTTAGGATTCCTGTGTTGGAGAAACATAGTTCAAAAAAGAAAACACAGTTGAAAAGTAGACTGTGTTAACTACAGACTGTACACATAGACTGCACACATAGACTGTACACATAGAGCATTGTCTTAAAGGGACGTGAGTACAGTCAACCTATGGATTGATATTTGGGTTAAATAATTTGAGCACATTGTTTCTTGTCGTCTTGTTGCTTCCTTTGACACTTGCCTTAATTGTAAAGTAGGAGAAAACAGTGCAGATGTCTTTACATTTGCAGTTTGCAGAAGAATTGATCAATTTTTTTAAAATCTTTGTTTTTATAGTTACTGTCGAATCTATAAAAATAAACAGCTGGTGGCTTCGGGAAATCAAACTGATTGTTTTCATTGTGTTTTTTTGATGGAATCAACTCGACCACCAGAACCACTCGAACTTGCCAAACCACATCAGACTCAGACATAAAAGAAAAACTAACAAATAAAGGATTTTCAAGTCTTTGAACCCAGGAATAACTTTTATACAACAAATAAAATGCTGAGGCAGAGCAAAAGCAACAATGTCTTCCGATCTGATCAGCCCCAGTTGGGAATTGTGAATCACTTCAAGGTTCAGAAGAAGTCATTCTAAGTGATTAGTTTTTTGTTGTTTTTTTTTTTAAGCTGTCACTTGGTGTAATTAAAGCACCGCCCTGCTGCTGGAGCTTCACCTGGTTCCCCCAGAGAGGCGCGGCGGCTCCATTACGTTCCTGACCGCCTCGCTCCGTGTGCCTCTCCGCTCCCCCGGCTTTCATCTTCTGCTTAGCCACTTACCTGCATCTCTCTGATTGCAGCGTGGGGATTTGAAGGCATCACGATCATTAGTGTCCTGTGTTTGATGCTGTTCCGCTGAGGGAAGCAGGGAATTTAATGCAGATGTATTCAGAACTTCTATGACACAAAAGACGTACAGAAATCTTGTAGACTTGCAAAATGCAAACCGTCTGCATTGTAGAATTCGTGTTGGAGTTAAAATTCATTCAATGTTGTTTTATTTTGGTTAATGGATTCTATATGGTATTACGGTATCTTTATTCCTAAACTGCATTTCCACTTATTGGGCTTTTCTTAAAGCAGAGTGTTTTTCTCTCCTCTCTGTAGCACATTGGTGTGTATTAATTAACAGAACAAGCAACAGAAAACAGTAATCAACCTTAGAGAAGCAAATGTTGCTGGCTTTCAACCTCAGAAGGGTCATGAGGCCATTTCCATTCTGGAAGACCCTGAATGTTCACATTCCAAACGTCCAGCATGGAGAGGAGGACCTCTGACCTGGAGTGACCTCCAGGCTGGGAGGAGAGCGGTGGGTCACTCCCATCCACTGGTGACCAAATGTTTCTAAGTCCAAACCTCCAACTCGGATAGGAGGACTCTCCATTTTGTCTGAGATGTGTGCTCCATGCCCAACAGGACTTTTGGAGACTTCTTTTAGCATCTTGCCGTCTTGCTTTCAGGGTGACTTTGCTTGGACAGCCAGACCTGGGCATATTTGAAATGTTTTCCACAGGTAGACTTTTTAAATTCTTCTTCTTATTGTTTTAAACTCTTTTGAGAACCTTTTGAAATACCGTACCAGACTCATTCAGGAAACACTTTCAGAATTCTGAGTAATGATATTCTAACCTTTCTCACTTTCTCTGAATCAGAAATTTTGAAGTTATTTTCTTCAGTTTTGTATTTTTATATATGCTATAAAAATGCCCTGTTTGATCACTCTTTTTTTTTTTTTTTGTACATTTTTTGATAGGTATTTTTCTGGCTCTATCCATTCAAAGCCAAGTAGCTACTTCTGTTTAGTTTTTTTTTCAAAGAGCACATGAATGCATCATGCCCTGACGGATTGGAAGCCCCCCCCCTCCTCCATCTCCCCGCCGAGGTATTTAAAGCTGCAGTTGTTGTTTTTAGGTGGCTGTGATGTAACTGGTGGGACTTCAAATGTAATTCTGGTGTTGAGGAAGGACCGCTGCCGTAAATGTTTGATGAAGTATGAGGCACTCTGCTCGCACCGCCCCGCCGTTTTCCCAGGCTGCCCGTGGAGGAAAGGGCTTTTTAAAGTGTGACTCGTTTCTGTCAGGGCCAGGTGGAAGCCCTCGGGTGCAAATGAATCATAGGGAGGTTACCACAGAAGTGTGTGCTGCCTGCCACTCTACACCCCCCACCACCCACACACACACACACACACACACACACACACACACACACATGCAGTTTTTCCTCTTTTCTTCTTGATGTCTTGTTCCCTTCACCCTACCATACTGAGTCAGCTGGGTTCAGCATTCCCAGGGTTATAATAGTTTTGGGTTTTTAGTTTTTATTTTGTTGTGACTTTTTTGTCTAATTCTGTTAAATCTAATTAGTTTTTTTTTTAGTGTGTTTGCCAGTTTTGGTTTGTTATTATTGAATCCTGATATAGTAGTGGAGCCGTTGTCAGTCCGTTGCTATGGCAGCTGCTCTGGGTGTAGCACAGCCGACGCAGAGAGCGGGAAAAAAGAAGATGCAAAGGCTTTTTGAGTTGTTCAGCTGTTTTCCTGCTTTATGCTTTCTTTGCTGCACTGAGTTAATAATACCCACATCTCCAGATCTTATTGTAACGAAGTCGTTCTGCTGCGTAACCACGGCTACGGATGGCAAGCAAAAGAATCGTCTTTTTGCCCTCGGACGTTTTGCACATGCTTGAAATTTCCAGTTGTAAACAATAAGACGCGATGTGTCTGTGTGTCGATTGGATGATGAATACTCAACAAAAGATATCATTTTCAAAAAATGTTTTGGATTATTGTTGAACTCTGGCAGTCTCTCCCAACTTCTGCAGTGGCCATTATGTGCCACTAGGAGGAGTAAACTGCTTGTGCGCTTCAATTGGAAAGGCTGATACATTCATAATGAAAAACAAAGGATATCATATCTGTCATCTCATTGTGTTCTAGTTTTATAAATGCACAATATAGTCCCAGTTAGTTTTCATTTATTTCAGTTAACAAAAATGTTTTCTCAAGTTCAGTTTTATTTATTTATTTTTTTCAGTTAA
The DNA here is from genome assembly GCA_922788865.1 of Poeciliopsis turneri. Lineage (NCBI taxonomy): Eukaryota > Metazoa > Chordata > Actinopteri > Cyprinodontiformes > Poeciliidae > Poeciliopsis > Poeciliopsis turneri. The sequence continues at coordinate 1,538,240 of CAKLNU010001107.1, read as the reverse complement.
CTATAATGACCTTGAGTTTTCCTCATTCTCGGGCGTTTATCCCTTTTGGCAGTTCCCTGCGTCTCCCACCTATCGCTCCTACACGATCTCCTGGACACAAAAACAAATAATAATAATAATAATAATAATAATAATATTATTATTATTGTCATATATTTAAGGTCTGAAAGCTGGAGAAGGGCCAGTGGGCGTTGTCTGACAGGGAAGCAACAGAGCGTGGCATTTCACCATCTGGGCCACACAGGGATCAGCGCAACACGAGAGCCTGATCTAGATACATCACTAGCCATCAACGGTTTGAGAAAGCTCGCCGCTTGTTACACAGGACAGGACGTGCGACACGGCGCTCGCCCCGCAGCTCTCTGTCCTCCTGCTACGCCTTTGTGGGTCTTGCAGCAGAGCACAATGTGGACGCAGTCAAGCTGTTGCGATTGCTGTCTTTGGGATTGCAAAGAACCGTCCTTCAGAAACGCTACGGTGGCGCGACAAACTTATTTTCCCCCGACAAAGTTTTTGTTTTTCTGTCATTCATAAACGCTTCTGATAACCAAACAAATGTGATATTTGACAGAGGTGATTAAAGTTTGTTTATGTAACTTTCTCTGGGCCATTCCGAAAACCTCCGGTTTTTGTCATCCACAGAAAATGTTCCACAAAGTCAGGATGTTTTTCCCGTCAGTTCTTAAGTGCGTTACGTCAGAAGCGGTTTTCATCTTGTGACTCCCCCTCAGATGCTTTTCTAACCCGACTCTTTCTTATGAAAGAACGACGACTCACTCATGAAGCCAGTGGAGGCCTGCAGATCCTGGCCAGGTGCTCTTGGATCTCTGCTGACCTCCTGGATGACCTCTTGGTGTAATTTCGTTCCGGCCGCCCAGGCCTGGAGCGGCTCGCTGCCGTTCTGTGTTTTCTGTGTGTGTGTGTGTGTGTGTGTGTGTGTGTGTGTGTGTGTGTGTGTGTGTGTGAATGATGTCTCTCACGCAGAATAACCGGCATCTTTGCAACCCTTTGAAGGCCGACTGATAAAAATAAATGTTTTTATATCTGCTCTTGAGTTATTTTTGATCTGAGGAAGAAGAAGTTAAACACTAAAATGTTCACAGCCCTGGCAGATATAGGGTTAAGATTCTCTTTTTATTTTACTTCTGACTTGATGGTAGTTTTAATGTATTTGCTGTCATTTTAATTGAGTTAATCGCAATTAATGACATTTTAATCAAAAGCCCCATGTGGACAAAATATGCCTAATTTTCAGTTCAGAATCTATCTATTTTAATTGCTAAATTATTGAATAAATCTAGATGTTACAATTATTTTTAAACCATCATTTAGATTATTTAGCTTTCAGGTGTTAAAGGAAACGTCTGTGCCGCGACAGCATGTTTAGCATTGAGATGCTACTTAAGGCTTGGATAGCCCTGCTAACAGGCTAACTCCTTTTAGGGCAACTTGAACACAGCGATAGTCTTTTGCTCCTCACTTTGTTTTTCAAACAAAAGCGAGCCTCCAGTGAGCCAAGAGAAAAGGTTTTGTCATCCTTTGCTGCAAACGTGCAAGTTTAAAGTTTCACAGCGGTATCGCTTTGTATGTAAAAACACAACAAAAAGCAAACAAGCAAACAAGAAAAACTCCTCAATCACTAAAGACAAATCATGTCAAACACCAGTAGAGACATGCAAAGTTCTGCTCTGCAAATATAAAAAAAGGGTTTTCCATTAGATTTATGGAAGAGTGTCAGGAATTTTCAGCGTGTCGTGTCTTAAAATGTTGGATTGTTTTATGTTTTACGTGCGTTTCAAACCTGCGCACGCTTAAGATGGTGGGCTCCTCTCGTTTGTGGAGGCCGGTGTGAGAAACGGCTGAAATGTTGAGGCAGTTCCCTCATTGTGGGAAACATTCGCTCCTGTGGGACCGCCGGTCACCTTGCTGACATTTTATTTTTTTTCCTGCCATCCTGCTCTGGTTGCCAAGTAATGATGAGGACCAGGTTGTCTTGACTTAACTGTGACAAAAAAAGTTTCTCATTCAAAAAGTTGCTTATTGCTTTGGGTTTTCTTTCACATTTTAAAATGTATATTTTTAATGGGTTATTTTGTATTGAATGCTCTCATTTATAAATTGAAATGCTTTTGTTGTCAGAAAGCCGCAGGCTTGAATCTGTTAGCTTAGAATGATTGGCTCTTAAAGGGACAGTATTACGTAAAATCGATGTATTTGAGCTTTACATCATGTTATGATGTTATTGTCTGCGACTGAAATAGAAAACAAACACTAATAAAATAACATTTTGAGGACTCAAAGAGAGGAAACATACCTGGAGTGTTGCCTTGATTTTATCATGAATGTTTGGCAAATCCTGTAATCTCCATGGCAACCATGCAGCTGTGCAAAATGCCTGGCTGGACCTAGCTTCACCTTCCAGACGCAGCTCCTCCTTGGAGCTGCAGTTTCCAAGCTTCCCCTGCGACTCCCCTTCTCAGCTCCTTCAGACTAGCCAGCACCAATTAGCAGCAAACACCTGGAGCTGCACATCTGCTGAGCTGATTGTAGGAGCTCCTTCTCAGTGAAAAACATGAAAGGAGTAAAAGAGGAGCCATGTTGTGATGACTTTCTGAAGGCGGAGCTTCAGAAAGAGTGGGAGTTTTAAAGAGACAGAGGCCCAAGGTCAAGATGTTAAATTACAAAGTCAAATTTCTTTTAAGTTGATATATATTGCATTTTTCAGCAACTAAAGTGCATAAAGTTACTTGATTGTGTTATAAAATGACAACACATGACACTGCCCCTTTAGTACTTTGACATACAGAGGAGTTCACCAAGGACTCGGAGAGCAAAGTGCCCAGGAGCTGCGCCTGCAAAAGAAGCCCAAATCATCACTCCTCTTCCTCCATGCCTCAAACTTAGTTGCAGGTGTTTTTTTTTTTGTTTTTTTTCATTTTTCTTTGAGCTTAAACTCTACTTTAGCCTCATCTCTTCAAAGTCTTCTGGTTTATTTTGGGGCTACTTCAAACTTTTCTTGGGGGAAAAACTTTTTACTTGTTCTGTTTAAATCCAGGCCCGAGCCAGGAAACCAAACCATGTTGTTGGTTTATTTGTGTTTATTTGTGCCTGTGTGTAGAATTTTGAGCCTATTAGAGACAATTTGAGATCATTGATCTTTTTTTTTTAATCGCACACTTTGAGCTTTGGGCGAATTCGCTTAAGATGTCCAGTCGTTGGAAGATTAGAATTGAGCTCATTTTTGCGGCTTTGAATAATCTTCCTCACTGAAGTGACGCATTTTAAATGGTTTCCAAAGAGCTCTATAATCCGCTCCAGATTGGGTTCCTGTTTTTGCTCCCGTCTCTGCTGAAGTATTCCCAGTTTGGCATTGTGTTAATACAAGACTGTATGAATCTTATTAAACTAACTTCCCAGTCCTAAATGATATTTTATCGGCTTTATGAATAACATTTAACATCATAACTGTATGTCAGAACAAAAGATTCGAAACTAGGTGTCAATTTATTACATTTCCTGTAAGACTTTCTGCAAGAGGCAGACGGCAGAGGGGGGCATTTTAAAGCAGCAGGGAGGTAATCATTGTCATTTATATATTTTATTTTAAATGTAGGCCATCATTTAGGTGTGATAAGTGCAGACAAATTAAATCTAATCTTAGCAATTTAATTAGCACAAAGTTTGATTTAACTCTGTTGCTGCGCTCTATTAAGACAAATTAAGCTTTTGCTGCGTGATTATTTCATCTTTTCTATGATTCATACCATCAATTTTAAATTCAATAAAGCGCCGCAAGGAAATGTACTGCTAGTGTTATTTGATGTGTCGGAAATTATACGAGTCCTTGTGATAATATTTAGTCACACCCTGAAAGAAGATAATCTGATATCTTTCCATAATAATCTGATAAAAAAAAAAAAAACTTTTCTATTGTCTTATGTCTTAAGAGAATATGTGTGGCTGAGATTCTGTGTCGGTGGCTCATTTCTGGTCTCTACTGACGTAAAGTCAATTGACTTGTCAAGTCTGACGTTGGCCAATTGTAAATTTCCATTTCAGAACCACGACCAGCAACCATCAAAAATCTCAATTTCTTCCCAGACTCCCTGCTACAACTCGCCATCGCTTCTTCACAGAAACAGAGGCGACGTCACACTGTGTGTGTGAGAGGAGTCGGCGTGAAACAGAATTCTCCATGTGTGTTGCCGCAGTGGTTTTGCTGTTGAAAGTTCAACCTTCCTGTTATTTGTTGAGGTTCTGCATCTCCTGTAGAACAGCTGACGGTCAGTCTCTGCCCGGTCAGTGGATTTCTGCACCGTTTGTGTTTCCTCTGACTTCATTTTCAAACTGTTCCGCATTCAGTTATTCAGTACCGACTTTTACACAGAAGAGTGTTGGTGTTGGTTTTGGGTGGGTTTGCAAACAGATTTCTATCTGCTATTAGCTTGGATTGCAGTGAGGTTGCACTGCTTCTGGAGCACAAGCCCAAGTGACCGTTCATGAAATGCTCAAACTTTAAGGGCTGCCACTCAAGCCTGAACTCATTTCTCCACCTTGGGGACTGACTGGTAAAAGTTCATAAATTTTTATCCAACCAGACGGATCTCTCCACCCTAAATCGGAGCTTATCCACGCTTTCCTCCCCGTCATCTCTCGTTTGTTCCCATCCTTCCAAACCTGTCAATCCAGACCTCTGTCAGCACCGAGGTCCGTCTTCACTGTAATAGGACCCATAGCTCCATTTATTTCTCCTAGTGTACAGAGTGGAAAAAACAAACAAAAAAACAACTGGAGTGCCATGTAAATTTCATGGTATCCTCTGCTGTTGCTCCCAGCAAAGCGGAGAGTGCAAAGAGAGCGAAAAATAGTCCCAGTACTGAAGTTCTGCTCTGTTACGGCTGAAATGTGCATAAGCTCCACTGTAAGCTTGATGTTGTCGTCTGCTTAACGTTGCTGCCGAGATGATTGGAAGAAAAGGCTTTTGTTAATGAAGTCAGAAGAGGATTAGGAGTAAACAAGTTGTCAGGGTCAGCGAGGAAGCTAATTAGGAGAGTTTTAATGATGTAATAACTTCCTTTGCCGTGGCAGGAGAGAAGTGTAATTAATTTCTCTGTCCGTGTGTGTCTTTGTTCTCTTCAGGAACCTGCTGGATCGAGACACGTTCTCCAAGTCTGATCCAAGTAAGCTTCTCCCTGATCTATCTGCTTTCCTAGTCCAACCTACTCACACACACACGCACACGCACACACACACGTTGCCAACAGGTCCTCACAACAGCTCCCAGCAGGTCTTACAAACACGTAAAAGCAAACTGCACGCAGATAAACTGGCGCCACACGCCAACACGTTTTAACTGAATAAAATCAGGCTGGCATTCACTGCGAATGGACACACACACACACCCACACACACACACGCACATTACCCACAGATCCACACTGTTTGGCCTGTGTGAATCAGTGGGCATTTGCATATGTCAGGGGTCGTATTCGTCACTGTTCTCTGCTCTGAATGTGAGTGAGGGAAACCGGATCACCCCCATACACACACACACACACCCTCACGCACACGCACACACACACGCACACACACACACGCACACACACACGCACGCACACACGCACCGACCACACTTGCACAGATACACACCTCACTAGCTTGGCTGTTTTAATTTGACTACCAGTCTGGTGTTGTTTTTGAGGTTTCGATCTACACCTTCGTTAAGGGTGCATTCACACCAGATGTCTTTAGTTCGTTTGAGTTGAAGTCTCGTTTTTTCGCCGAGAAAGTCTGGTTCGTTTGGGGAGGTGTGAATGTAAATCAGATTGGATGTGCTCCGTGTGTCAAAAATGCATCCAACGCATCAAAAACGCATCCGACATGTTAAGTCGGAAGCTTGATGCTGAGCGTCAAAATCACTCTGGACCCTCGTCTGAGCAAAGCCTCTCAGCCTCTCTTATACAGTTTTGCGAATTGTATAAATTCACAAGACGATTCAAAGGTGTTGTGAATTTGAGTTTCATAACCTGGCTGTGGGCCGATGAGGTTCTCTTTCAGCGCCATCTTCATCTCACCCGAGCCCAGTTTGACGACCTGCTGACCCTCCTCGGTGCCTCAGTCTCCTAGCAGGACACCAGCCACAGACCACTACATGACATGTGCATGGACATCTTTGCGAGTGTCTGCAAAGATTCACATTTTCCAGCTGCAGCGTTGGATCCGGTGGACGTGTGTGACAGAGAACTGCAGCAGCTGAACATGTGATAAATGTTTGTCCCCAATCAAAGCGAGTCCAAAAAAACCACCCTGAGATCTCAGGTCACAGAAATTGAAATGTTCCATCCTGGTTAACTTGCTTCCCTCAATGTAGAAAACTTTCATCTGTGAGACTCAAGCTCTGACACGGAACGCCGTCGTCTGTTTTGCTTCCTTCATCTCGTTCGCAGTCGACTGGCCAACATTTAAATGAACCGTTTTTTGTTGAATGTATAATAAGCCTGCTTGAATTGAATTTCCTTTTTTTTTTTTTTTTATCACACCCAGTGTTCTGAGGTATGAGACAAAGCCATCTGCCGTTTTGCTTTTGCCCATTATGACTGTGGAAGACGTGTTTATGTGAGCCCAGTAAATAATATCCCCCAGTCGCTTGGAGCAGTTCTGCTTTTAGGGGTCACAGTCTGTCATTTTGCATACAAGTCAACTGTCCTGAAACTGAATTTGTATTTATCTTATTCATGGAAATTCTCAACTACAACAACAACAACGAACTAATATGCAGTGGCTGACATCAGGCTGACATCAAAGTCCGGATTTTTAATATCTGACCTTTTTTAATCGATTAATGATTAATCAATCACCAAATTAGCTGATGATTATTTCAGCAATCGATTAACCACAGTCGTTTGAACCCTACTCTCTAACAATGCGTCTCCTAACCATACTGTTCTAATTCATATATCATATGAGGTTCGTCACAAACAGTCAGTCCTGCTGGAGATTTAACCTAATCCCTCGTTTGCATCGCTCACTCCTGCGTTTCCGCCAGCAACCTGGACAGTTCGCTGCCGTCGCTACGATTACCGCGGCCGGAGCTGCTGTGAGCTGTGCTGTTTGGTTGCTGGCGAAGCCAAAAACCGCGGAGCGCCCAGAATTGTGGATTGGACCTTTAAATGTCAGATGGTGGGAAAGGAAAGGAGGATGAGCATCCCTGCCCGCCCCAACGTTTATCCAAGGAGGCACTTGTGCTGCGTCCATGTCTCTGCTCTGCTGACAGCACTGGCCCCAGTCACACAGCATTAGACTGCCTCGACAGAGCCGCGCACACACACACTCACTGCCGCAGACACACACACAATCACACACACACGCATACATCTCAGGCCACCGGCAAGCTCACAGACCTTATTCATATCAGCTTATAAAGCTGAACAGCATTCCAGTGTTTTACTTTTCTGCATGTTTGTGACCGAGTGCATGCATGTGTGCGTGTGTGTGTGTGTGTGCGTGCGTGTGTGTGTGTGTGTGTGTGTGTGTGTGTCTTTCATTCCTTGTGTTTGCTTCAGCAGACTGGAAAAGGGCATTAAGCAGACAGGAACCCTGTCAAAGTCTGTACCTTCTGTCCTGCCTTCATTGTAGCAGTAAATGTAGCCTGGAGTAATCTGGAAAACCAGGGATTAGGTGGAGAACGCACCACTAAGTGTGCCGCGCATCCACTGCTGTTTACAGGTGTTGTTCTTGGCCTTTGTTAGGAATGTAAAGTCTCCACCTCAATCAGAGCTTTATATGATGTAAACCTGGCAGCTTGTTGATTCCAAACTGGCTATCGAGCTGTCCAAACCGTTCTGACCAAATGCAAAAAGACAAGGGAAAAAAAAAGGAAAAAAATAAATACTGTGGACTTAAGTGGCCGTTGGTCAGCTTGGACAGTGTGACCGGTCTACAGCTGCTCAGCAATCTGTAAGTCAGATTTGACACCCTTCTATCGACATGCATTAAGATTCTCAACAGCTGCGCTGCTGAAAAGAGGCGCCTTCGATGCCATTGACCCCCAGCACCTGGGTCACCTGGGTCACCTGGGTCACCTGCAGCCCTGAGTCTGACTGGAACACATTCTGAGATTTATCCTTCATAAACACAGCGAACAAATCATAAATGTGTTCGTTTGGCTTCCTTTAAACATTCTTACATTTAAAGCTTTTCAACACATCAGCTTTGGTTTAGTGAGATCTTTGCCTTCTTGTTTGTGACTTCGTTCCTTTGACCTGTTGGTCTATTTGAGCGTTAAGAACAAGGTCAACCATTTCCCTGTTTTCCGTTTTTCTGCATTCACGCTGCACACAGGGGCGTTGTTGTTTTAGTTTGTTTGCATCAAAGCTATATGTTCAAGGCTGGAGTTTGAAAGGGAAAAAAAAAACAACAACAAAACTATTTCACGAGTTATCGGTAAAATCCAGAGCATGTCGGCTCATCAGCTCCTGTCTAAAGGATCAAATTTGTTCAAAGGAAAAAATAAATAAATGATAGAATTAATCAGATCTGATTTTGAGACTGGAGATCATTTTCGCTCTCGATCTTCAACAGCTCGTAATTTCATGATTAATTCTCTTGTGTCCGTTCATCAGTATGTAAGCAGCTCATCTATTAACATGTGCATAAATTTGCAATTAATGACTGCTGCAGGTAACGATGATGCACGTTGCCTCGGAAGGTGTTGCCTCTGCAATCAGAACCTCATGTCATGTAAATCAAAAGTATTTATTTTTTTTTTTTTATAAAGTCTTCCAAGTCAGAATCAAAGATAGCGGCAATGTTGAACCGAACATAAGAGGGTTTCCAAGGTATAGGACATCAATTGGACACAGACTGATAAATGAAATACGGGTTGTCGTCGGATTTAGGCCGTGTTCGCCCTAGAGAGGACAATAAAACGCTAAAAATGAAATAAAAGAGCTTTTTGTGCTGTAAGAGAAGTGTTGAGCTGAACAAGATGGCCGTTAATGTTGAAGCCAACATGGACTGAACGGCTTCGTTCACTTTTCCGCTGCTATTGCTGAAACTCCAGACAGACTCCAGCTCTAAACCATCGCTCAGCGTTCACAGTTTCTCCTGCTGTTCTGATCGGCCCGGTTGAAATTTAACCAGACTTCACCAAGTCAATGGATGGAAGTCCAAACGGAACGCTAAAGGGAGATGAGAATGGAGCGGAATCGGCTGTGATTCTATAGAACTGCGTTATTTCCAACCTGACAGGTTCTCTTTATTTTGCCTCATGATCTCACCATAACATCTGCGGAGTCTGCATTAGTCATGCTTGTCAGTGGAAGAAATGAAACAAAGATGAAATTTTAAAAAAGATGTTAAAAGATCAAGGAAAGAAGATTGATAAAGAAGAGTAAAACAGGAGTTGTTTGTCTCAGTTTTTCCCCTCCTGGATGCATTTTGCCAGGTAACACATGCAGAAGTGTGTCGTCTGACTGGATTTTCTGACTTAATGTTGGCTGACATGGGGCCCGTGTTTGTGAATACCGTAAAGGCTGCTCGAATGCAAATGAAATGTCACATTAGTGACAGCTGATTGCCCAGCTCTGTTCTCTCTCATGGTCCATCCTCAGGAAACACTCACCGACTCCTACGAACGTCGAGTAGTCCCATCAGAACGCTGTCCTCCACTCCTCCACCGCTCCACCCCCGACTCTGTGAAATATCACTGTGCTGTGAGGTGGAGTTCCATCTGGATTTAATTAGGACGAGATTCTGTCACATCAGGATGTGGAGAAAGAACTCCCTGTTGGCTGACCTCAGAGTGCTGCTTCTCTGCTGTTAAATACTCTCGGTTGAATCTAACCCTCTCTTTTTCTCTGCCCTCCTTTGTCTCCTTCTCAACAGTTTGTGTTCTGTACACTCAAGGGATCGCCAACAGAGAGTGGAGAGAGGTGAGCGCAAAGTGAGACGGATGGGGAGCGGCTCCCTTTCACACGCTGTAGCAGCGTGGAGATTTTTTTGAAAGCTGGTAGGGCTGAAACGATTAATCGTGACCATTCGTGATTAATTGATTAACCACGATTAATCAACTAATCAGAATGAATCAGTTGATCATAATTAATCGATTAACCATAATTCATTGATTAGTTTCAATAATTGTCAACTAAATTAGTAATTGATTAATTGCAAACTGGAGAAAAAAAAACTTTTGTTGAAAGAACAACATATTAACCCAAAACTGTACCAAAGACATATACAGTTTACATTTAAGATTATTATTTTTTAGCTTTTAGCTTTACCCAGTTCAAATTTTGTAAACAACAAAAAAAATGTCCTACTAAGCACCTTTTGTTGTCCAACTATTAATAGGACAAGAAAAAAAGTTAAGGAAAACAAAAAAAAAAAATCACTGGTGTTAAGTCAAGCAGAAGGTTTTCACATGTCAATGTTAAAAGTTTTTTTTTTTTTTTTTTGCTGCTGCTGCTGCATCCTTTGCTATGAAATGTTTCGCCTTCTTTAAAAAAAAAAAAAGGAATGGAAATATTTGTTTATTTTCATTTTTCTTTACATTTCCTATATTTGATCAACATTAGAAATATTTGATCAAAAAGGTTTCAGTTGTCTCCAGAAAGTAGCTAACATTTTTTTTTTTTTTAGCCAATTAATTGTCAGTAAAATCTATTGATATCGTTGAGATGATATTTTAGGCACCAGCAGCCTCCCGACCCACTGACGGATCTTTTAGGCTTGAATAGTTTTGCCTCACTTGAACAGTCTAATTCCTTTTAGCACCAAAAATAGTCATTTCTGATATCCTGTCAGATTGTTTGTTTTTTTGGTTGTGCGTGTGTTGTTTGCGGATGTCGCTTGTGCGTCAGATTTACAGGGGTACCAGAAACTCGCCAATACAAAGGTTCCGGTCACGTTAAAGTCCTGGCCCTAATATTCACAGATCTCTATTTACAACGATGCACATTATGTCAATAATGTGACCACAATAATCTGTCGAGCACTAAAACGGTTGTAAAAGCTAATTGGTTGATTTGCCTTTCAGTTTGGCAGGACAGAAGTCATAGACAACACCCTCAATCCCGACTTTGTCCGCAAATTCATCGTGGACTACTTCTTCGAGGAGAGGCAGAATCTTCGTTTTGACCTGTGAGTTAACACTCGACTAATACGTGTCTGCGTGTACATGTTTGTGTGTGTGTGTGTGTGTGTGTGTGTGTGTGCGTGTGTGTGTGTGTGTGTGTGTGTGTGTGTGTGTGTGTGTGTGTGTGTGTGCAAAGCCATGGATGAAAGCGCTGCTTTGTGTTGAGCAAAGTCGAGCTGCGACTGAAATATTCATAGTTCGCGGGGATGAGAGATGTCAACCTTCACTCCCCTAAATAAAGGAAAAGTTTTTCTGCCGCTTTTACTTTCATTCAAAGTAAAAGTCAAGACAAAAGGCTGGACATAACAGCACGTTTTTGCTACAATTTGAATCTATTTCCAGCTGTTTCTATGTAATGAACTGTGCTTCAAGACACATCTGTCATTTGAACTATTACTTATATGGACATTATTTTGTCCTCTTCCTCCTCTTTTAAGGCCTGCTCACATTCCGTGGTGCTAAGAAGAGCATAAAAAGCCCTTATGAAAGTAACAAATTACCATGTTTTAACAGCAGATGCACAAGATTGCTCAGTCTCGAATCCTTTTAGGCCTAAGTGCAGCATTTGACACAGTTGATCATACAATTTTAATTGACTGCCTTGAGCGCCGGGGGTCAGGGCCGGGGGTCAGGGCCGAGCCTCCCAGAGCTCACCGCTCGGCTGGAACCTGCCGCGCTAAAGCAGCTCATTTCTGCGGCTCGCGCGGTGGAAATAAGCCTCGCCGCCGCCGCCGCTCATTTTGTGACCTCCTCCATCCCCCGACCCCCCTGCACGGTCTGTGACTTTTCATTTTCATTGGACGCTTTTTGTACGCTCCTAATTTTTTATTTATTTTGTATTTTTTGCTCGTTTTAAATGAAGGTCGAGCTTTAACTTTGACACGCCGACTTTATTGATTGCCATTCAACGTACCTGGAGCTACAACATTACCACCTGTATGAAATCAGCATTATTTAAGAAAAAAAAAACAAAAAACAAAAACTGAATAGGTTCATGAAGTGAGAGCGGCGACATGAACAGCTTCGATGTGTTGGCTGCGTTTTCAGCCTGTCGGGTTCCGATTAGATGCTGAGCTCGACTTTAACACGGGATCAGCTAATCTCTGTTTAGACAGGTGGAGAGTCTCATGCTGTAATCCTATTAAAAGACAAATGTATCTAATTTAGCTAAATCTACAGCTGTTGCTGTAAATTAGAGCTTTGTGATGATTTGTGGACAGTGATGTGGTGGAAACGTGTTTACGCTCCTTCTCACGATAAGATGGAATCATGTTTTTGGATGTTTGTTGCTGTTGATTGATTTTTTTTTTCTTACTGATTTACATTGAACATCACAAACTAAGGCTCATACGCTAAACTAGTGTGCTATATTTGGAAAAAACATGTTTTAGCTTATAAAATGGGAAATGACTGCCTTCCAATCCAGGAGCTCCATTTTGTTTTTCCTGGGCTCTGATTGGTTGTGCGCCTCAGACTGGAGACAGAAAATAAAAATAAATATATGGATATTTGTGCGATGCATTCAAAGTGAAGTTTTCGCGCTGGATCACGCCTGCATTGTTGCATCAGACACTAATCTGCTGCTACTTACATTTATGGATAACATAACAAGACTTTACATTACTGTCAGAAACTTCAAAACAGGCTCGCAAACTATTCAGTGTGAAATTGTAGCATCAGTAATGTGATTATGACTGACATGCAGTTAAATGCTTTGGTAATTAATTCATTAGGCTCAGGTTGCTGATCAGCATCACGATGATTCACACTATCCGCATCTGACACATGCATTTACGTCAAATCGTTCTGCGAAAACATAACCCCGACCTCCTTAATGAAACCAGCTTCCTCACAGAGTTGGACTGAAACACTGCGGCTCATGAAATATGGAAAACTCCTGTGTTGGGATCTTGGACTGTCGTCAGGCCGCATGTTGCTTACAGGCTGCAGGAGGTCGCGCCGAAGGTCAAAGAGAGATAGCCAGCTGTTTGATCTTATGCATATTTGAATGTCAGAACCTATGAAAGAAAAGCACATGGAATCAGACCCGTCATCATTTGCAGCTTTTTGCTACTGCAGAAAAAGCAAGAGGCGAAGAAACCAGGTCTGACTCTGCCTGTAGTTTGTTGTAATATTGCAGAGCCCAAACTTTACCGAAGTCTTTCAAGTTTCCAATTGGACAAACTGTAAACTTGACACATTAAAGACGAAGCAAAAGAAACATAATGCGTCTCTCAGGAAGGCCTGTCAAAAGCAAATTTTGCCAGACAATAAATTGTTTGAGAAGACATTGCGATAAATGATGATATTGTTGTTTTGACTATTTTCAATTAATATAATAGTAGTGGAATAATGATACAAGAAAGATCAGATTCGTTTAGTAAATCTCAATCTGACTTTTTTTTTTTTTGACAATTTAGACAAATGCGAATTGTTCTGTTTGGATTGATTTTGACAGAAATGAGTGTCTTTGAATAATTTATTTTCCCAGAATCGATTAGATCGAGATATCGTCTATTTTGACCACCATTCTTTTTCAGGCTTTGATTAGGACTTTATTTGCAATCAGACTGCCAGAATCCCTGACAAGCAATAACGTGGCAGAGACTGACTGTGTGCGTGTGCATGGGTTTGTGTGTGTCCTCGAGGGGTTTTTGCCACATGTACTGCATATATACCACATTCAAAAACGAGAAAATTGTCCCAAATATAGCACAAATGACTCGTATTTACACACATTTGCGAGACGTTCACGCTGCCCAGACTTCTCGCAGGCTCTCTCGCCTTCCTTATCACAGGACCAGCGCTCGCTCTTGCCCCCGACGCCGTCCTGAGGTCGGGAATGTTGTTTTCACTGTAGCTTCCGCATTACTCCCACCTCTCTCGCCTCTCTGCAGAAGGGTTCCAGTGCCTTCAGGACATCCATACAGGCAGGCAGCACCGAGCTCAACACAAACGCAAACCATCCCACTCCCTCCGCGCACACAAGCCACAACGCTTTGCATCCTCTCTCCAAGTCTGCAAAATCCTGTTAACTCTTATCTCGCGACTGGCAGTGAGATAAGGGGTCTTTTTTTTATTTATTATTATTTTTATCATTGTTATTATTCTTGTGCTGCTCACTGAAGCCAGTGAAAGCCCCCGGCTGGATGGTTCTCTAATCAAGTGTGCTAAATTGGACCAGACTAAAAAAAAAAATAAAAAAAAAAAAAGAAGGAAAATACCTGCAAAAGAGAAAAAAAGAAATTAAGGAGGAATAGAGATGCATTGACTTTATTTCACTAAAGTAGAAATATGTCTTCTTAGGCAAGTATTAAAAATATGTCCTCATTTGGAACCAGATATTTGTAGACATTTATCAAAACAAAAGAAAAAGTCTGTTGCAATAAGCAATTAACCACATGATAACTGATAAATGAGCTCAATAATTTCCGTTCTAATAATTCAGATTTTTTTGAAGGACAATTTTGGTCATAGGCATTTCTTGATGCATTTTATTTATGGTTACAGTTGTAGTTTTTTAAAAGTTAATTTCCATTTTAGTCACTGTTTTTGGTTGTGGTATACTTTAGATATCTCCCAGTTCCAGTGTTTGTTACAAAATGAAACTTTATCAGTCTTTGAGAGAGGAAACCTGCATTATGACACCATCGTCAATATTTAGACTTAGACTTATTTTGTTGTCATTTGTCATTTGTGAAGTTGGCAATGAGACGTCAGTGTTACCAATATCATTATATCATCAACATATTGCTTGAAAAATTGCTTATCGCAATAATGACTGAAACAATTTATTGTCCGGCAAAAATTTGCCACCTGCAGAATCTGTAAGTCTGTCCTTTCACTATGAGAAATCGCTTTCTGTTCTGCGGAGTTACTGGGTGCAATCAGGAGAAGAATGATATTTTTATCTCCCAGATGATCCTTTTCTATTTATTACTGCCCCAGTTTTACTACAGAACATAAACCAGCAGTGTTTTCTGCAGCCTCTGGTTGTTAAACAGTCGACACAATAAACAGGAGAAGTTTGTGGGACGTAACCATAAAAACAGAAAATTGAGTATCTGTTAAACACATTATATGCTACAGAGACCATGAAGCGACACCACAGCAGCAAATAACACAAATACTGGTTGTGTTATTTATTTTCATCATTGGCAGCATTTTTCATTTATTGTGAAAATGACAATAAAGTTTGCACACTCATTTTTGGAATCTCACAAAACTAAAAGTCTGGTTGGAATCAGATTGTCGTAGAGGTGCGGAGACTGATTCTGATTCTATGGCTCAGAATCAGTCTTAATATTCCAGTAAGCGATGTCCGCCAGCCACTGACGTTCGGGACGTTATTTCTGGTGGTAAACCAATTCTGTTAATAAAACGAAACCCGGTGATGTAGCTATTATTAATTTAGTGCGGTGCGCAATAGCAAAGGGAGAGCGACGCAGAAAAACTGTTACAGAATAACTCAAAACAACTTCTATTTTTTCTCCCTCACTCGATGCGTCAACTACACCATGCTGACCCATTGCCATAGCAACTGACTGACAACAGCTCCATTAGCATGTCAGGATTCAACACCAAAAAACAACAGAATATTCAGTCCCATTTTTTTTCAGTTTTGGTTTTTATTATTTTTTTTATATTAATAAGTGATTGTCTGAACACTGCAGTGGTTGACTAGTTCATGTAAACACCTGCTCCACTGATGACCTGTCAGAGAGCTGGTCCTTTTTTTCTAACTGATCTGAAACTGAATTCCACAGCACATCTACATGTTAAGGTTGTCAAAGTCAAGCTAGCCGAACTGAGCTAATCTCCTCTCCCTTGCAATATATATATTTTTAATTTAAACTCTTTTCTAACTTGTGAAATGTGATTCCCTCAGACCTTGCTATCAAGTTGTCATAGTGTTGACTATTTGTACCTTTAAGATTTAGTACCTCATGTTGAAAGCTAACGCTAGTCATCGGTGTTGAGGGCGGGATGTCACACTGCAATCTGTCTGTAGAAGAAGAGATTTGCTAAAGAAAGTAAGGCAAGCAAACAAAACATTTGTATTCTACATCCACTAATCGTGGAGTCGACTGCTGAAGCTGAGTAAGTGTCTTCAGGGTTATGGGAGGGTGAGAATGTGAGAATCTGTTGTGGAGAATTCAGCTTCAGCGCCAGGATGGATAACAGTAAATAAGCACTTCTAAGTTTAGAGACGAATTTGGTGGAGACAGTTCAGCGCATTCAAACTGGGACACAGCAGAGTCTGGAGAATGTGTTCTCGTCTTGTCATGTCAGTGAAGATGGGATGCACAGTTTTTGTTGTGTTTTGTTTTTTCAAATTATACACAGAAATGGCATAAACAAATCTTTTCCATCCCATCTCCAGCGTGTTCTTGTGCGCCGTCTCTCAGCGGTCAGCGTGAAGGCTTTCAGGAGGGCCTCGGAAAGCTGTCAGGGAACCACAGCTCCAGTGCCAGGGCCGCTGTAGTTCTGCTGTGGCCCCGTTTTGTTTGTGTACCATCATTAGTCACCATCGCTCGGTTCAAACCGAGCTCGGAGCGGCCCGCTCCCCCAGCGAGACGAGCCGCACAGGACCAAGAGAAATCCTGTCTGGCTCAGTGCCGATGCAGAGTGATGTCATCTACATAAACACACACACACACACACACACACACACACACACACACACACAGTCACACACAGTTAATGTGAAGTCACAAGGTGCCGAGGGACATCTCGTCCAGCAAACACTTGTGTGTGTTGCTTGCGTGGGCGAACATGTGCAGCCGAATCCGTCATACATACATGACGGATAGCATGTAGCATGTTCCACCCCCCTCCCTTCTTGTCCTTTTTTTTTTTCAAACTACCTTTCTGCCCCTCATAATTACATAAAATTAAATGAATCATTCATGAACATTTGGACGGAACATGAAACGCACCTGGCATCCTCTTATGGGATTTACATTAAGCGGCGTCGCAGCAGAGCTCGTGACACGCGGCATCAACTCGCTTTTTTCAGCGCGTGGCGCGGCGCGCCGCCTGACGAGGCTCTAGCCTCTGCGCACCTGACACGCGGAAGGTACTGCATGTCACTGCGAGCAAACAAAGCTTGATAAATTGCTCTCTGGAGAAGGCAAGTGGTTCATGTGGTCCAGGCTACTTGTGGGTGAACAGCACAGCGGCGGTCCAGGCGAAATGGGAAAGAAAAAAATGAGAGCTTGGTTAAATGGGATGTTTGTTTTAAATGAGTTTTATCAGATTAGCGGCCCGAAGCTTGGGGTTGCAAAGAAGAGACATGAGATAACAGAAATTGTTTAAAGGTTCCTAACCAGCTGCGTTTCGTGGTTAGGCCTTGTGGTTTCAAGGCCTAACCACGTTTCTATTGACCTTGTAATTATGCAGTTTGGCCATTTCAAAAGCTTAATGGAAACACTGCAATTTAGAAAAAAAAGTTTTGTCAGTATCGAAATTGGTTTGTTCAGTAAAACTGCAATAGAAAGTCACATGATCAACAACTGGATATTGCCTCTATGCTAACCAAGAAGAAGAAGACGACAGGAAGTAGGTGGACAATGTGGGCATCAATGACTTCCTGCACAAACAAACATCCACCTGTGATTTTAAATGGGTCTTTTTATTGAACAGAAACACCACAATTTCAAAATTGTGTTTTTTCTTTTTGTTTCTTTTTTGTTTGTTTGTTTGTTTGTTTTTTTACATCAGCAGAACGTTAACAGTCTTGCAATGGAAATTGCTGCTAAAGTCAGCAAACATATCAGCCCGATCCTCATAAACACAAATATAGATGTAATAAAATGATGTTTCTCAGAGGGATGCAGCACTCCTGAAACTGCCAGGATATTGGGGCGTTGCCATAGAAACCATCAAACGTTTTGTCGCACACAATCAACAGGGCCGCATGAAACGTGCCGGGAACGACACGTTTTGTAAAAAAAAAAAAAACGAAAAGAAATTGGTATTTTAATACTTATTTTGTTATTGATGGAATTGTTTTATTTATCAAACACTTTTATACCAGAGGGAGGCAAATGGCGCCTGATACGGTTCCATAAGGAAATATGCACACGTCTTCGCTCAAGCCACGACTTGCATAATACACCCAAATATCTGTCCAGGTGCTACAGCTCCATTATGAATAAAGTGAACACCTGCTTTTAGAGGAAGAGTGCACTGAATGAGAAATATCTCTGCTTCCTCAGCATCAGTTCATCCCTCCCCCACCCTCCACTGCGCATCAGCAAATGCATGAAAGTAAAGTCAAATTGCTAAAGTACTCCCAGAGCGCAGCACTTATAAATCATTTGTACAAACTCCTCACAGATGAGGGGCCCTGTAAAATATTTAGCAACTGTCTTAAGTTCTTTAAGTTTTCCCAAGGTTGTGTCTAAAGGTAAGCGCAACGCAAAGTCCCACCGAGCGGCTAAATATAGATCGGCTTATTCCAGTTTCCCGATATGACGTGGAGGTCTCCCTCCGTGTTCGTTTCAATGTTTAAAGCGTTTAAAGTTGCGAAATCAGCATGCCAAGCTGCACATGTGCCGTGAAATGTGACTCGGAATCAGGATTTTTTTGCAAACAAGCGAAGACGCGCGTCCCCCTGCAAAGGCAGGAGTCTGAAACGAAACGTCACTTTAAAGCTTAAACCTTCAAAATATACGAGTCCCGACAGAAAAATGTAAATGAGAAACTGATTTAAAAAAAAAAAAAGAAGCAAAGTTGCAATGCAAGGAATTAGAGAGAATTCAACTGGAAGAAGAAAAAAAAAGCTGATCTTAGCAGATGGGATGACATGGCACAGACTGCATGAATATGTATAGCTCTATCTGGGGAACAAGAAACAGGTGCAAACAGTGAGGCCAGACAACTCAAAATGGCTGAAAACAAAAATAAAAAGTAAGAAAAACTACATAATTTAGAAAGGCTGCGTCACTGATGTCACAAGCATTTTGAAAGTCATCAAAGAGACTCGAGAATTGCTTAAACGAGAGACGAGTTAAAGGGAAATGGTGTTATGTTTACTGGGAGTTGTTTTCTGTTATATTTGTGAAGTATTCATGGGGACAAGGTTTTTGAAATATGATCCATTCTTGGTAAAAAAAAATTAAAAATAATAATAACAATAAAGTGAAACAACTGCATTATGATTTATCTGGTTTTAGGGTTCTCCAAGCTTTTCTTCAGGCGCACCCTAAAGAAAAATATATATTTTATAAATGGGTCTGTGCAGATGGTGCTGGTAGAATTTTCTCTGTGTTTGAATCTTGACATGTTAAATTTTCCTCCAAGATGTCTGTAATTAGCCGAGTACCACTTGTGTAAAAAAAAGAATAGCAGTGAATGGAAGCAGCTGGAAGTCTCATGCTCTGTTGTTGTTGTGGCATCAGCTGGACTCTGTACTCCTAAATCAGTCTTAGATTGTTCTCTTTCATGAAGCCATGTTTAATAATCTGTTGTTTTCAAGGTAAAACCAACAAACCTTCTGTTGTTCCTATACATCGATTTGACAGTAGAGGCTTCCGCGCCTCCCGTATCTGTGCCTCCTGTCACTTTTTTTCAGCAGTTGAAACTGTTTACAAGTTATGACTGTTAACAAGTCATAATGTGTTTTTCCGAGACGCCTTTAAACGCAACACGAGCGCTAAGACGCTAGGTAAAGAGACCTGCTGCTGCTGTGCAGAGCTACTCGGGTGTGTTAGATTCATGGCAGCAAACCATCAAAACACAAAGAACTTTGCACAGTTTTTTCCCCCAAACTAACCGACTGAGTTGAGTAAAGATGTTGCAGGTGATGTTAGCTAAAAGATGACCAGCTAATACCACTCTTTGATTCATCAAATGAATGTGTCTCCTGAGTGCAGCACACAGACTGTTTTTTACGACCCGTTTCTGTTTCAGACTTATAAGTTATGAAACTTCTCCACTGTTCAAATTATTTGAACAGGTCAGGTTCACATTCTCTAGATGATATGCAGATAGGATATAAGATGAACAGCACTAGTCAGAGATGCAATGAGTTTATAGCAGCTGTGCAAATGATCTAATTGTCTGCTGATTTGCAGCAATCCCCTTTAATAGCAGATATATTGGACCCAAACATCAAATTCAGCTGAAGGCTTGGGCCGGCAGCCATGATGCTAACATCTCCACAAAACATTAAAGATTGTGATTGAAGCATTTTTAAAACAGATGCTGATTTAAACAGTATAGAACAGGTAGAAGTGATGAAACAAATCTGTGCTTCACTAATTAATAAATGTTTAATCAGAACAGATTAAACATTTATTTAACATTTGCAAAAAGGACCATGTCTGATCTTCCTTCAAAATATGTTGTTTTCTTTGTCATTCAATACAATACACTTAATCCTGTAATAAATAGTTTTAGATCATTTAATACAAAGGTACGACTCATGTGACACACTTAAGTGGCTTTATAGCTCAGCCAACCAGAACCGCCGTCACTCGTCTTCCTATCTGCACCTGTTAGTTCAGTTGTTATGACAACGGCAAAGATAACACAAAAGGCTTTTATCATCACCTGGATCCAAACAGCTGTGAGTGGTGTGAATGTGTTTATGCATATCAAGCTTCTCCATAAGGACGCTCTGTAGTGGGTGTGAGGAGCCGCATGATCTTCTGCTCACCGTTTTACTTTCATGAAGTTCACCCACTGCGTTAATGCACAGCGGGATGTTTGGCAGGCGGTGGGGGGGGAACAGCGCTGGCTCCATCCTTCTTTGTTAATAAGCTGCCACACATACCAGCCCTCCTAAATGAGCCCGGCTCCGAAAAGCTTTCATTGCCGCCTTCTCAGAGCTCCTTGAGCGATAAGTGAAGACGTGCCCTGCATTTATGCAAGGTGGTGAGCAATTAAAGCCTGTGTTCGCTAATTTGTGTTTTGGTTGCCTGATCCGTCGCGATCCGCGGCTCGGATCTTCCTCCTGCAGCCTCTCTCCTCATGTGTTGTCTCCTTCCTCTGCTTCGCAGGTACGACTTGGACTGCAAGAGTGACAACCTCTCTAAACACGTGAGTTTCTCCTTCGCCGACTCAGTAATCAGTCAAGTATTCATTTCTGACACAACAGGACTGCATTTCCTTGTTGCTGTACAATGGCAGCATGATTTGAAACCAAATGTCTCGCCGAGAGGATCGCAGCGACTTTTCAAGACTGAAGGAATTTTGTGGAATTTCACACTTTGTAGCATTTTCTCCTGTTTTCTCCAAGCAATGGCATTTTGTTGCCAGATTCACTGTCATGCGTTTGTGCAACAACAAATCCAGTTTAAGCCTATTAAACCTGTAGCTCCATCCTTTAATGTCACTTCCCGACTCAACTTTTAGCAGCCTGCTGCTCTAGTTTCACCTATCTTCCCTGCTCCACCTCTGTTCTAATCCTCCTTCCTTTCCCCTCCCCTCATCTTCTCGCTCCCTGCCAACTGCTGGCGGAGCTGTTTTCCTCAGCCCAGTAGCCCGGCGTGCCCTCCGGCTTCCACTGTGCGCTCCGAGCGGTGCGAGTGCAGAAGCTCACTCAAAGCAAGAAGGCCGGGGACGCTTGGCTGCACCCTGTCGTTACTGTGGATGTGTGGGATTGAAGATCTGGCACTCGGCGGTGGCTCCATTGTCTGAGCAGAGTCCATCCACTGTCACACGGCTATAAATAACCGAAAGAAGGAAGTGGGGAGGGGGGACGATAGAAATGCACACAAGTACAGTATTTCCAGTATCAGCTACCTTTGAGGATGCCTTCATCCTCCCACCAAAGCAGATGGACCCAGCGCTTCCCCACCTTATGGCGCGCGTAGCTTGCGTGAAAATCGCTGTAGGGGGAGAAGTGCAACGAAGGGGGTTTTGCTTCAGAATGGTGGAGATATGAGACGTAGAGTTTTTTTCTGAGTAATTTACCACTGTCTGGTGAATTCTGTTACATTTCTAAAATTGGTATGCATTGATATTCACAGATGCTCATGAAAAAGTTCTCTCTAATCACGGAGCATCGACAATGCCCTGCTAAGGTGCGACATTCTCTGTGTCCCTTCTCAGCTACAGACTGCAGAGTCTTTTAATGCGATAGACCGACACAAAGCTGTGCATCACTGTGAAGTTGATTGGAAGGTATGCGTGGTTATGAAAAAATGCTCTGCGAATGAAAATCATAAAACGTGTTCTGTGCGTTTGTATTCAGCCTTCTATTCAAAATACCAGTTCAATCATCTGCCTTCAGAAGTCACCTAATGGGGTTTTCCTGCAGAGGCTTGTTAGGTGCACCGAGGCGACTTTCATTGTGTGGCACCTTTCATAATCAGTACCATAAAAAAAAAGGCTTTACAGGAAGATAAAAGGACAGAAATGCGACACACTGATGACGCAAAATACTTTAAAACAACAATAGTAAAACATTCAGCCATCCCAAAACAGTTGGTGTTTCTGGACATCTGCGGTTTCTGACCTTTAGCCTCACAGAGCAGCTCTGTCCTGCTACTCCCCCACTCAGCTCCTTCAGACTAGCCAGCAGCAATTAGCAAACTGCGCATCAACTGAGCTCATTATATGAGCTGCCTCTCAGTGGAGCGCTGGTTGTTAAAAGGTGAATAGAGGAGCTTCAGAAAAAGCAGAAGTTTTTTTTTTAAAGAGACAGAGGCCCAAACTCAAGGTGCTAATTACAAAGTAAAATTTCATTTAAGTCACATTTTTAATGTAGATAATATTTTTCTCACAACTGAAGTGAACATAGTTTGTGGATTGTGCTATAAAATGGCACTGTGTGACCAGAAAACACATCATGGTGCCTCCTTTAAGAAGTAACAAAGGGCAGGCAGTCAACAGAGATGTTTTCACATTAGAAAACAGCTCATAGATTGCCTTAAAAGCCCTTTTTCAGCCTCTTGATCAATGTTGTCGCTCCTCTTACAAATGCGCTTCTGAAGACACCTAACACATTGTTTAGCATGCAGTCACACAAACGGAGCTCAAATAATTCACCAGTCCCTCTTTGCTGGAGCTGCGCCTGCGAAATCTAAAATCCCCCCGGCTTTCTCAAAAGATGCCAAATGTTGTGTCACTGGCTGAAGCAGTCGCTGCTGGCATCCGAGGAGCCCAGGTCCCAGCGCTTGGGTTTATTTTTTTTATTTATTTATTTTTTTTTGTTGGCAGTGTCCTTACGATAATAGGAGACTGTCTTTGTGTGCCGTTTGCACGGTTGCAGCTAATGCGGCTAAGACGGCCATCTGTTGTCTTCCTTCTTTCCACGCTCACATAGACCGCAGTTTATAAATCTCATCTCATCTCCATGTTTTAATTTATTAATTTTTTTTAATCAATTGATGTACTGAAGTGTGAAATATGAATACTACTCATCTGCACATCTGTTCTGCTAAAGTCTTGTTTCTCAATAATAATAATTGCTAAATTTACAAGTAAAATGATCAACATTACAGACGACAGGCTGCTATTTTCTTTGTAGAGACTCATTAGCAGCTCTGAGTTCTGATGTCTCTCGAATTACAGAACCGTCTTTTAATCGAATCTTAAGCTACACCCGTCAGGGTTTAGGAGCGTTGCATTTCTAGTATTGGCCTTCACCACATTGTCCAACTTCTCTTGAAATGACTGCAGGCATGTTTGAGACTCTTATTTTGAAATAAGAAAGGAAGTGGTTTTTCAGAGATTGCTCTTCAGACCAGCCAAAGATTGCGGTGGCCCTGAAGGGTCAGCAAGATGCAAACGCCACGATGGCTTCATGCTCAAACAGAAGTTATGCTTCAATGGAAGCTATGCTAGCGAGGTTAGCATGACCTCTGTGGCTTTTGTTTGTGCTTTCTGGAGACACACAAGATGGGTAAATACCTTGTTTAAAAAAACAAAAAAAAGATACTTATGCTCCAACTCTTGTAGTGCAACCCTGGGCAACTGCCCATATGCCCACGTCAAAAACTAGCTGCGTTTCCATTGGCTAGGCAAATTGGATTGCCTTCCTGGAGGCGGAGTTTCAGAAAGAGCGGGTGTTTTTAAAGCAACAGAGGCCCAATATCAAGGCTTTAATTTATAATCAATCAAATTTCTTTTAAGTGAAATTAAAAGAAATATATAAGGCATTTTTATAGCAACTGAAGATAACATAGTTATTTGGTTGTGTTATAAAATGACACTATGTGGCTGGAAAACACATAATTCTGCCCCTTTAAGTTTTCACTTTTCATTCGTCTTTTCTTCTGGGTGAAGTGACGTAAAACTCCTCGTTAAGTTCAGACAGAGGGCCACGGATTGTTTCACTGTGTTTGTAAGAACTAATACTTGTTCTCTGGGTGATTTAAGTTTGGAGCTTAATGAGCTGTAGAAGCTGTAGAGCCTTTTTTTTTGTTTGTTTTTTTTTCTACAGCCACCATCATTCCAGTTAATGTAAGTCGCCTCAACCTCTCGTCCTGGACGTTGCGAGGCTCTGCGTCCGATTGGCTGCGGCTGCTCGTTGGCTCGCAGCACACTCCGTGAGGAGAGGCCAGAGTGTTTTTGCCATCTCCGTTTTTGCACTCAGCACCAGCAAAGATGTTTGGAGCTGCTTTCTGCCCGCTGGACTCAACACGGCTCATTTGTCAAGGACTTTTACACACATTCACACACACACACACACACACACACACGCACACACCACATGCATGCACAATCTGGTAATGGAGGCCGCACTATCAGTGCATGCACACGTAGTTCAGGGTCTGTAGTAAACAGACTTTACACACACTCCTTCTAGTGCTTTGCTCTTCTTGCTGTTCGTCTTTTCTAAACTGTCTCCTTTCTTGTCAGCACCCTAAAGCAGCTAAGTAGTTCACTGGTCTCTGGTTCGGTTGGTTTAGGTGTTAAAGGCCAAAATATACCCAAACAATCTCAATTAAACATGACTGTTTCCTTTCTTCTGCTGATTCTTTCTCATGTTCTGCGTTGTGCAGCATTGGCTTTTTGTAGCTCCTCATCAACGGAGCAGGAGACAAAAAAAATAGATAGTCAGGAAGCCATGACAGTTGAGTCACATTTGTAACTGCACAGGTGCTGAAATGCATCAACACAATAGATTTTTTTTTTAAATTCTTGCAAACATCAATCACCAGTTCCTTCAAGTCTGCATTTACTCTCCCTGGCCGCTTTAATAGGTACACCTGGGTTGCACTGCTTTTGTCTGCAGGTCTGCTTTAATGTCCCCAAATTGTGCCTCCCAAAATTAATAAAAATAAAATATATGTATATGTATGTATTACACCCAACATCACACCATCACCACCAGCCTGCAGCATTCTTCCACATGCTTTCATATTTGTTTGGGTTTTTTTTCACTCCAAATTCTGAGTCTAAAAGCCGCAGCTTGAATAGACTCACCAAACCAAACGTGAGTCACGATATACTTAACTTATCGCGTGAACAAACGTATTCACGTGTGATTTTACTTGCGTTTGTCCGACATTAGAATTTAGACAACATTTTGCACACATTTGTCGTGGAAACGCATGACACAATGACAATGTGGTGGTCACTGGGACAAGCAGCACATTGAAGTTTGATTGATTTCATAAATAGCTCTTCAGTTATCAAATAATTTATCGATACTTCAACAGACTACAACCATGTCAACTGCCTGACTGAGTTCTGGGCCTAATAGTGGAGATGTGGGATTGGCGCTGGGTTCAGAATCTAATCAGGACGCAAGTTGCCTCCAGTGACGGCAAGCCTCATCTTTCCACCATCGCCCCATCAATCTGCTTCAAGCACAAGCAAGTTTTTCATGGAAGCACCAAAACTGAGCCAATAACTTTTTCTTCTTCTTCTTCTTCTTACCGGTTTAAAATAATACGTCTAAAAGTGGAGAGCATCCCTTTATGCTTTGAGCAGACGATAAAGATGTAAACAGTCGTCGCAGTGTTTGTGAACTGCTTTATTTTCAGCCGCTTATTGAACGTTGACTGTCCGTATGAATCATTCAGAGACGAGGACGGCATCCATTTTTCATAACCTTTTTCTGGATCGTTGCTTCAGGGTTCTTCTGCACACACTTATCGATGTCGATACATTTGCATATGAAAAATGAATGGTAAACATGAGCAATGACATTGTTGATGCTTCTCATGCTTTCCCCACATGCAGGACTTCTTGGGCCAGGCTTTCTGTACGTTGGGTGAAATCGTCGGCTCCCTGGGAAGTCGCCTGGAAAAACCACTGATGTAAGTAGCATCAAGCAACCAATATGATCCAAAATGGTTTCTGCCATCTTAAATGTAGGTCATAATTGCAAACACTGGCATACTTTACAATTTCTATTCTGTTGGATGTGCATTATAACTCGGCGATACGGCTTAAAATTACAATCTCCGATTTTTTTTTTTTTCATACCACATTTCCAATTTTAGTAGATTTTGTTTTGTCTCGCTTTTTTTTTCAAAGAAAAGAAATTACAATATTTTTTAAAAAGTGGTTTTTATTTTAGTCATTCCTTCTGTGAGTTGCACGATAGAGAACAGGTCTGTATTATGAAAATGACATTGAATGAAGACGCAAAATTTGCCTGAAGAAACATCTTGAAGTTGAGAGAAAAAGTTGGTTTAATGACAATAAAAGCTCCGATAGAATTGAGATCCGACGCGATCAGCTGTTTCGTGCTGAACTATGGAAACAGATTTTCAAAATCTGTTTGATCTCCAAAACCCTCAAAAGTGGATTAATTGATAAAAATGCTTATGAACTGAAAACCAGCAGGAGATTTTTTTTTTTTCATAACGAATTGGACTCAAAGACACACGAGCATGAAAGAGCCAAACTGACATGAATAGAAAAACAACAGACTGTGAAAATCTTTAGACGGCTAACTGCCTGTTGTTTAAAGAAACACTTCCCAGAGTGGAGTGAGAGCCGAGGAGCTCGGCTGAAACCTCCAGAATGTCTTCGAAATGTCTGATTTCCTTCCTGATTGCTGATTAACAAAGTTGTGATTAGCCCTGCAAGCCGGTTCATGACAGATTTCACACTGACTGCTCAGCGTGAGACGAGCGAGCGCTCCGTGAATGACTAATGTTCAGAAAACCTCTGCTTCTCTCATGCCACAACAGAGTAAATCCAAAAATCAGCTGTGCGTCTCTTCACCTGAGACTGACACAGATCGACATCGTGCCGCTTTGTTGCATCCAGCTGCTCCGGCAAAACAAACTAAATCTGGAGGAAATGTGGACGTAAAGTACTCAAAAGTCTAAAATATTTAACAATCTGCTTTGGAAATGTTTCATGGGTAGAGAAAAAAAGAAAAGAAAAAAAGAAAACCCCTTCATCCCATTAGATAGACCTACAAAATTCACATAATGCATGTAGTTAATAGAATTTTAAAAAGTCCCCTTTTAAAAATATATATATTATTGTTTTTTGTACAGAAACTAAAGTACATATTATTTATTATTTTTAAATGTAAATGTACTTTTCTAAGTAGTTTTTGTTTCCTTGAGGTATGAATATATAATGACACAGATTTTCTGTCCCAAGCATAAAATGTCATTCTTTCCGTGTTTATGTTTTTCTTGTCCTGATATAAAATGTAACAAGAGCAAAATATTCTTCTGCCGCCAAGGTGACCATTTCTTCAAATTGGCCTAACTTGATGTGACAAATTTAGATATGACGTAAACACGTTCTTGTGAGGTTTGATTTTATAGTTTAAACATCAACATACTTGTAATGCTCGTTTTAAGCTGTCGAATGTCTGTCACTGTACATGAAGAAACTGGGTCACATGACACACAGCACATTGTGTCATCAAGCCATATGCTTTGTTGGTGGGCCAGATGTCACTTTTTCAGTGTTTCCCTCTGTTCAACATGACCCTTGTTATCTTAATTATCATCATAAGAAAGAAGGACTGTATATTAACACATTTTATAAACGTGTTAATATGCCTCAGCTTGTCCTTAGCAATAACCATAACATTACACTCAACAGCTCATTTCTATTTCTGGATTAAAATCAACATCAGTATTGATTTTTCCTGCTATTGTAATTTTGACATTTCTGTTCTGATTTGCAATCAGAAATAATTTCAGTTCATAACATTCAGTTTGTTGATTTAACGACTCCACTCCGTTTGGACTCCACTTTTAGCCTTCTTACCATAACATCTTTGGTTTCATTTGTGTCCTTTCCAATACGTAGTGGAGGTATGATTATTCAATGTGAGTAGGATGTTATTGTCTTAATTATGAAGAATTTATTCTAAAGTGTTAAATAAATTCACTTAGAATCAATTCAGGCAACGTTTTGATGCCTGAATGCTTGATTGGAACGACTCATTCTGGAATGACTCCCTTATTAGACAATCTTCAAAATGGGAAAAACAACAAAACTGTAAATGCAGAGGATAAAGTCTGAAAAGAGAAAACTGAAGATCTAAAACTTCATTTTCTCAAGTCTGGTAAATGATGTACATGTAGTTTACACTTATTGACAAAGTTTAAATCCAAGTTTTAGTTCATACTTTCTAATTGTATTCTTCCTGAGGTTGAACGTAACCGATCACCTGTCAGTAAGTGCGTTCAAACTGATTCTGCTAATGTAAAAAAAAAAACACAATCACACAATTGTGCTGTTTCCACTCAATAAGAAATACGATTGCAACCACACTTGAAAAAGTTTGTTCACGCAAAACGTCATTACAAAACACGCTGCGTCTACCACTTCCTGTCGTCTTCTTCGTGGTTTCCACCAGTAGTAACATCCGGTTGTCGATCATGTGACTCGTGTGATGCGAATAAAGTATTCCCTTTGCAGCTTTACGAAATAAATCAATTTCAATGCGGTCAGAAATAAACCACCTCGTTCCAGTGCCGAGATGTTTTAGCAAAAAACTTTAGGGGTTTTTTTGTTTTATTTTTATTGACTTGTTTTCAGGAAGCAAATTTATTTCCAAAATATCAAATTGTAAAATTCTATGGTCAGTGGAAATGCAGCTGGTTTCCTCCCGTGCCTTTCATCACTGGTTGATGTCCACTGTCTCAGCTTATGTGACTGAACATCGGAAAGAAGGAAGCGATTCCACTGTCATCTTCATCCATTACTATTACATGTCCCTGTGTGTGTGTGTGTGTGTGTGTGTGTGTGTGTGTGTGTGTGTGTGTGCGTGCGTGGGTGTGCGTGTGTGTGTGTCTTCAAGGCCGAATCAATGAGTGCTTACAACTGAATGGGCTTGCTGAAGAATGATGCAGAAGGAATGTGATGTAAGAGTGTGTTTTCATTTCAGAGTTATGTAACCTCTGCCTGCAGTCATTCAATGTATTTCTGATCTGTGCGTCTTCCTGGGGCGCTCGGCACGCCAGTCTGCACACACGTATATGTTCTATTTTTAGTCTTTTTTCGTTAAGATATTTTTAGATCATCTCTTATTGTTACGAACGCCCGGTTGTACATGTGGGTCCGAGCAATCCACGTTTAGTTTAGTTTATTTTTCCCCTGAGTGAAAAACGTCATGCAGAAAGCAACAAATAAAACAGAGAAGACGATAACCTTCCATCACATTTATGTTCACAAAGTCATTTTCAGAGCGCATTTCAACCAAGCAACAACAAGAACAGAATAAAGAAAGTTTTGTATTAGACACTCCATTTTGTTAGTGGCCCATGCTGGATTTTTAGTATAGGTTTAGGGGTTTTACTGGTTCTAGTAACCTTTCTGTGATAGTGGTGAGACAGTAAAGTAGGCTGTGAGAGAGAGGGAAGACATGTGGCAAAGGTCAACAGGTCAGGATTGGGATGCTTCAACAGCCTTGTGAGTTACACGCTCCACCTCTGCGCCACGGCGTTGCCTCCGATTTTTAGAAATACAGATAATGAGAGGAGGGTAAGTTTGCCTGGATTGAAACAAATGATGGATGAAGCTCATTATAAATAAAAGAAACAACGCTTCTGTCTTATTTGTCGACTTATTTGTAGAATCGGAAAGATTCATGTTCTAAAAGAGTGGGCTGCACTTTTTCACTTTTTGTTCTCTCGAGTCTTTTATCCCCCCACAAGAATTACAAAAGACAAAGAGAGCGACTCTGTTCCTAATGGAACATAATTGGCTTTAAACGTGGCAACACACGCGTTCTGTGAGGACAGAAAATCACTAAGTTATCGGCTTCTCTGTTTCCAGATGCAATTCGGAAGCATCGTACTGTTTAAAAATAGACCTTAGACTAAGACACAGGAGGGTGACATTCGCTTTCCACGCCGATACGCGTCCGCGTTCTGAGCACCTAAGAGCTTCCCCAATCTAAAAATCCATTTCAGTGATACTTGGGGGAGTGCATGCTGGTGCTTTCAGGCCCACTCTGTGTTCAGGCGCCGGCCTCTCGTTCAGCTCTCCATCTTTCCAGGGACTTAACTCCCTTCTCCCTCTGCCTTCCCCACTCGGTCCCTCCTCTTCTGTTGGCTCTCCGGACCGTTTTTTTTTTTTTCCATCCGCCCACTTACTGAGCAATCTCTCCATGTCGTGCAGCAAATTAATTTCAATGACTCGAAGGGAGTGTGGTGAGTCTCAGGCGATTGAGGGGATGAACGGGGGCTTGCAAAGCTTTGCTCCAATTTTCCTGCAGTTTCTCTGTTTTATTGTTTTCTTTCTGGGTCTTTACTGGTCAGATCTTAGCCAAATGAAATGATCTCTGCTCTTCCTCATTTGGTTTGTGGCAAACATCTGGTCTAGCTTTAGTGGTCAGCCTCCCATGTCTTAGTTTGCCTTTGCTGTCACTGTTAATGCTCTATAAAAAAAAACTCATTTAAAATAAATAACACTTCAAGTTCTGTCCTCTGCTGACTTATTTAGGATCTTAAGATTATGATTGTGTTTTCTGTTGAGCTAATTTCTCATTTATCTGTTAGGTCTTGACTGAACTCTGAACTCGTACGTGGGAGAAGAACCTACTAAATAAAACCCAACACATTTGTTTCAACTTGGTATCATAGCAGCGAAACACGTGCAGCAAAGTCAGAAGTGCTGCATGCACACAAACACATTGACCAGCAGTATGGAAATAGAGTCAAGACGCCCACAGCTACTTGTTGTTTCCAATTAACATGGGAACGCTGCTTAATGTTGAAAATAAAGGAAATAGTTGCAGGAGAAAGCTTGTTTGAACAAAAGCATTGAGACTGTCATTGTGGTTTTCACTGCACTAAAATTTAAGATCTTAACACCAATTAACTCCGTTCTGTTTAATTACTAGTGAGCAACTCATCTCTGAATTGGGATGAAAACATGTTGTTTTCCTCTGCATCACTTAAAAACCTCAGACTTAGTTGAACAAGTAACAGTTGCTTTGTTCAGTTTCAGCGTTTCAAGCAATTTTGCCTCATCTTTTCTCTGGGGATCCATTAGAGTCGGCATTATTGGTTGCTACGGGTTTTTGACGAGTTAAGGTATTAATTATTGCATAGGTTCAGTTCAGCCACCTAGAGGTCCATATTGTGGAGATGGTCTCTTGATACGAACGTCTCTCGTTGTGTTTGAAGGTGAGGTGCTTGTGTGATGTTCGTTTCTAGCTGATGTAGTGGTTGGTTTTTTGAAAGCATTTGTGTGAATAACCTCTGGTGATCTATTGGGCTGAGGTCAGGTTCTTTCTGTCTGAGGTAGCACAATATATCGACATTAACATCGGTATCGGCCGATGTTGGTCGTTTTTTAACATCGGTTCAATAAGTGAGCTGATATCAGTGTCGGATGTTTATTTGCATCGTTTTGTGTTTTCAGAGGAGGAGAGGGTTTTGGTCATGCGGTATTTGTGTGGTCTTGGGACAAATATCTGCGTTTCCTTTACAAATGTCTGCAAACTTTGTCAATATTCCACTACTGTCAAAAACCCCACAATTTTGCAGCTGCGATGATTCCGTTAAATAAAAAGCACAATTGAAATCACGTGAATAATTCTGTTCATGCGATACGTTATTAAAAAAAACATCATCCTCCAACTGCTTCCTGTCGTTCTGTTGTCTCTGTCGCTGCTGACAGAGACAACAGTGAATAAAAGGGAAAAAAAGACTAGAGAGCTTTCTAAACCAGTGATTACCAGTGGGTGCCTGACCTCCTGGGTCACGGAGTAGAAACGGCGCGTTGAACAGCATCGCTACCTGGTGACCTTCTGAGCCCGCTGAAAGCCCAGCACAATGACGGCCGCTGAAATATGGCAAAAGGCTAATTTTAATTTAGCCCACATCGGTCTCGTTAAAATGTCTTCAAGGAGTCGGCCAGCCTGACTAATTGGCAAATTATTTCAGCAAAAAGTGCATTGCCGACAGGTTGAACAGTGTAAAGACGAGCATGTGAAAGACTCCATGGGCAATTACCTCGGCAAACAGCTCATTAATTCAAGCGTGTCAGCTTAGCATGGCAAATAACTTCAGGCTCATCATTTTAAACCGTAGTGTAAATCCTGTTTCTGAGCGTAATCTAACGTGATCTGCAGCCACTTTCAAAAGTATTCCAACCCCTGAGGCTCAGCTGTGTGTCAAATGGCTAATGTACACTACTGGGTTTCTACCAGACAAGCTGTTTTGCGCGTAGTTTTGATTTTATCTGGCATCTGTTGACTTCTATACCTTGACATGTTCCCCGATGCGGCTTGTGGCAAACTAGACTTACTATGACTTTCTATGAACAATTGAACTGAATCATTTATTTTCCCGTGGGGATCAATAAAGTGTTTTTGAATTTGTATTATAATCTTCTCTCCGCTCGTCTCTACATAGCAGCAAAAAAAAAAAAAAAAGAAATGAAGAGTACGTGTCTCTCTTCTCCAGAGAGATTCTCGACGACGTTGTCACAGGTTTGCAGTTTTGCTAAACTTTCCATTTCTGGGTGACGATGTCAGACGTCGATTCTCAAGATGTTCAACTTGTCCTTTGTCTCTGTGATGCTGTTTGTTCACTAATGTCCTTTATCAAACCCCGGAGGCCTTCACCAAACAGTAGGATTTTTTTTTTTTTTTTACTGACATTATATTACAAACATTCCTTACTAATTAGCAGTGAATTTTAATTAGTCGTAACAAGGTTGTGAATGCCAACGCATGCCACAGTTTTTATTGGTAAAACTATTTTTAAAGGGTGTAATCTTCCTTCCGTTTAATAATAATACAACACTTTGTACATGAAATCACTATAAAACACATTGATGTTTATTACTAACTTAAAATGATTTATTATTTTTACCTTATTATTATTATTATTTTTGACTTTATCATCAAACCCAAATTTCAACTCACAAAGAATCACTTTGTAATTGTTGGCTGAACACGGCTGGTTGAGCCTCCTTCACTCCCTCTGGATCCGTAACCTTTACATTCAAATGAGCCGTTTTACCTTCAGACCAGCAGAGAAAATGGTTCTCAACCTTTAGGGGGGAAAAAAAAAAAAGAGAAATTATAATTTTGATGAACATCCACTGCAGGAAATGTGTTGTCATTCTTAAATGACCACTATTTCAATTGATTATTTTTGTGTTTTAACTAATCAATCAGGCAAGTTTATCTGCATAGGAAGTGTCAGCAGCAAGGCAGTTGAAAGTGCGACACGTCATGAAAAAACATCATAAACGCGTCACGAAGTTAACGATTGTGTAAGCCAGGGTCAGACATTGCAACTTGTCAAGTGCGATCATCATAATCAAAACATGTTGCTCATTTTGACATTTAAAATGAGAACAATTAAATAGAAAAACACACAGAAATGTAGCACTGATGAAAAGTTTAATTCCTTCTTTTAGGATGTTGGTTTTAAAAAGTGCTTTTAATTTGACAAAGGAGCCTCATCAGAACGCATATTCCAATTTATTGAATAGGACTGTCTAAATATAAATGTAATATCTGGTGCTGAAGGTTGCATGTCATATCTCAAAAACGTCGAGGCCCATTTATGTCTTGTTACTGATAGTTAGGTCGTCCGGGATGTGCTTCAACGGTATCGTATCATTTATCGCGATACATTTGTTATGATAAGAATCGTGGTTTATTATTGTCACAATAAATTCCAAATTGATCACGTTGAAAAAAAAACTGTCCATATTGTCGACAATCGTTTTACTATTTTCTAAATATTATTATAGCCTGTCCAATTATAATTAATATACATTTGAAATGATCATTAAGAGGAGTTAATGTGACCTGAAGAAGAATCTTTAGGAGCAGTATTTGTGTTTGTGGGGCTGTTATTGTGCATCATGCAGTAGCAGCCGTACAGTTTTCACGCTTTATTTATTTTCTCTGTTTTTTTTGTTGTTGTTGTTTTTTATCTGTTCTCTCCAGTGGAATTCCAGGAAAGAAATGTGGCACCATCATCATTAGAGCAGAGGAGCTGAGCAACTGCAGGGTAAGAGTCCGACTTTAAGCCGCTGTCCCCCCCCCCCCCCCCCCCCGTCCCCCCCGCTCCCTTCGTTCTCATCTCTCTCTCAGCCGGTTTGTTCTTTTTCTCGTTTAAACCAGAAAGTCTTAATTGGCTTACAGTGGGATTCTGTCAGGACTATCAAACAATTTTCACAAACAATGTCTCATGGATTTGGCTTCTGTTGGGATGAATCTGAACACTTCGGATCAGGTGCGGATAAGTCGTCGCCAGGACGACGGTTTCACAGCAGTCGTCAGTGAAGAAAATTGGTTTGAAACGTAAACAGCATCGGGTACAATCTTCTTTCTCCGAAGAAGAAACTAGTTCATCGAGGTTAGAAAGAATCTAACCTGTAAATTCTGTCACAATGTGTCGTCACACTTTAAATGTGAAAAATGTCTTTATCGCAAAGGACTGGAATGTAATTTTGGTTGGTTATAACCAGATATTATTTTTGTCGTTGACCTTTTTTTTCAAAAAAAAAAAAAAAAAAAGGATTAATAGAGAAGTTATGTTGTGATGACTGCTTGAAGGTAGAATTTCAAAAAGTTTCTTAAAGAGACAAGAGGCCCAATTTCAGGGCGTTAAATTGCAAAGTCAATTTTCTTTTAAATTGGCTTTGATATTTGATATTTATAGCATTTTTGTAACAACTGAAGGTAACATAGTGACTTGATTGTGCTTACGTGCCGGGAAAGTCCATAATATTTCCCCTTTAAAACAGTAAATCTGGCATTTCACACTCCTGATCACTCAATGCAAACATGCAGACATTTTCAACTTTACTTTACAGAGTACAGGAAACTAAACCAGTCAAAAACAGAAAAAGATTCCCATCAGAGCATCATTTCGTATTCATTGTGGGCAGCACAGTGCCACAATGTCCAGATCGACATCAAAACTTCAGTGAGAAGACGTCTGACAGAGACAAAAGCCCAAAACTTTAGATGTTTGATCACACAAGCAGGCGTAGAATTCAGGTCCATGCCGGCCGGGTGGAAGTCGTGAGACGCACCGTTCAGGCTGCACAGTAGGCGAGTCGTTCCTAATTCCAAATTTAAGAATTCACTGTTTCATAAAGAAACAAAGGTACCACTGCCACAGTCTGTTGTTTTTATCACTGAATTCCACGTATTCATCCGTCTGAAGTGTGATGGGATGATGTGGATTTACTGTGAAGCTTGATCAGGTTGAATATTACGTAAAACGACAGACTATTAACTACGTCGTTATCGTTTTAGAAATGGGCAGGTTCGAATAAATTGTGGTGGGAATATTTGACCACGCAGGTCGAAGTGACAGACAATGAAAAAGTCTCACTCGGCCTCTGGTTGCCATGACGTTTGATGGTGTCTGACTGCAGTAGATGTCCTCAGATGAGATTAAAAGTCGGAAAAGAGGTGAAAGTTTTTAACGAACAGATGATCCTGAGAGAAATGAAGAGAAATGCAATGATTAATGATAATATTTCCAATACATGGTTTTGTGATATTGAAGTGAAGCCAGTGGACAATGGATTGTCAACACAATGATCTAATGTCACCATGTGCTCTATTTTGTGTTTCTGGTCCCTCATTGAGTTCCCTTTGAAAATATTAGCTTTTTATCCAGTGTCTAGATATTTAGTTGTTCTCATTAACACGTGTTTCTATTTCTCCTGTTTAGGAGTCGGTGATGCTTCAGTTTTGTGGCAACAAGTTGGACAAGAAGGACTTCTTCGGCAAATCGGATCCTTTTCTCGTGTTTTACCGCAGCAATGAAGACGGCTCGTAAGTCCTTCTAGGCATCTTTTCCTTTATTTTTTTATTTTTTTTTTTGTTTTTGTTTTGTCTCGACTTGGTGAACGGAGAGATGCAGCCATCTCGATGTGACGCATATGAGCAACAGAAAGCACAGCCGGCACGTAAAGATGACTTTAACATACACGGAGGCCCGAGCGCGGCTGTTTTCACGCTCCAAAAGCTCCTATGCAGAGCGATTTGTCTCTGCGACATTACATAAGGCTTGTTGATGTATATGTGACATTCTCCCCCCGATCCCCTCTTCTTTCAACACGAGGAGGCACTAGATGAGCCGATAAAACAGGACAGAGTTGACAAGAAGAAAACAAAGAGGGGAGTGATGGATAAGATGGAATTAAGTGTGAAACTTTGTGCGGAGGTCTTTTTTTTTTTTCCCCTGCCCCGCAGATGCTTGTTATTCAAGTCGACTTGAGCGTCTTAACACGTTCTCTTTAGAGCAGCTGGGTTTGTACTGATGCGGCTTAAATGCCCCGCTGCAGGGTATAACAGCAGCACAGCGTGGTAACAAAGAGCCAGTCTAGATGCTGCAAAAAAAACAAAACAAAAAAACAGTTATTGACAAAGAGCTGCATGCTTTGCTGGGCTATTATGTTTTTAGTTTTTTTTTTTTGTCAACTTAACACTTCTATATGTCTCACAGCTACACCATCTGCCACAAAACAGAAGTGGTGAAGAATACCCTGGACCCGGTGTGGCAGGCTTTCAAAATCCCCGTCAGGGCGCTGTGCAACGGAGACTATGACAGGTACAACGCACCCCACAGCGGGGAGCCCTGCAAGCACCTCGGCAACTGGTTACAAATAATTGGAGCGTCTTTAGGATTCCCAGATTCGAGAGCCGCCGAAGTATCCAGGTGATGCGTGGCGACAGAGAGAGATTAATTAGCTTCTGAAATCTCAGGAAACACGTGAGGAAAAGCCGAAAAGCACAACAATGGGGTTCCTAAAGCTTGTCTGTTAGGAAACTTAATGTGCGTCAAATGAAGGAATAAAAAGTGAAATAAAAATACACTTTTCCTCACACCGACAGTGAGCTCTTTGAGCTGATAATGAATCTTAAGTGTTGAACTTGTTTTCTACCTTTTCTTTCTCTCAACAGGAGCATTAAGGTGGAAGTTTATGACTGGGACAGAGACGGAGGGTGAGGGTCTATTTTATTATGTCATGGCCTATTTGTTATTACATTTTGGTATGCCATTATTTAATTAAATCCATCCGACATTAATGGCTCCTTCTCACCAATAAAACCTGTGCTGAATATATCTATTGAAGAACTAAGAAGGGCTTACAGTCACAGATCACACTGAGAGAAATCATCCCACAGCTTCTTGTTTTATAGAGAAAAAGAAACACGTGTTTAGTGTTAGTTTTGCACTTTCAAATACATAGAGATGAAGCCATATTCCTGGAAAAATTACACCTTTGGTGCTCCTTAAAACATGTTGTTGTTTTTTTTAAATCCCCACAAACTTAATTAGCAGAAAGTTGAAAGTTGATTTAGTCATTTAGATGAAAGATGAAAGTTTATTTAGTCATTTAGTTTCACTCTCAAGAGGCTCACCTAATATTGTTGTTGAAACTTGTCATTTTGTCAAAGGTGTGCAGACATTTTAGAGCCACAAAGCGATCCACATTATCGGGTTGTGTTACTGACTCACCAAGAACATTCAGATAATACTGAGAAGTTCTGTTTTTATGACGACTGGGGTTTTGTTCCCACTGGATTTTAAATGCTAGCGTCTGTTCTGCTCCAACAGGAAGTGAACCAGCTTCTAATGTTCTACCTGCAGTTTTCTTCTGAAGCATTTGTTTTCTCTTTCAGTTTTTTCAGCAGAACTGGCATGAGTCAGTTGTTAGTAAATGTGTTTTTAAAAAACTGGCATCTTTCCATTAAGCTACTTTATTGTTTTTAGTTTCAATTTGTACAATTTTATGGTTAGTGGAAATGCAGATGCTGTTGACGAGTGTTTGTGCGCTTGGTGCATTTGCCGAAGACAAAAAAGAGAAACCTTAAAACTGCCAAAATGGGACGCCTCTCCACTTTTGTTCACATTTTGCGAAGAAGGAAGTTGTGCTCGGAGTCTTCTTCAGAGGTTTTATGGACGTTCTTGGTACAGTGCCACCGCAAGCGTGAACGGATTTCCCAAAAGGGTTTGGTTTATTTGACACAGAGGAGTGTGTATGCGAACTATGCCGGCTGAAAATGTAACAAACGTTGCAGTTCTGTTCCAAAATCAAACCGAGTCCACCAAACTATCTGGCGTCGGAGTCATCTTGAGTTTTGTTCCTGTTGGTCTCCCCCCGTGGTGGAGAAGTCAGAGTTTAAACTTTAAAAATCTCCACTGTTTTTAAACATGTAAACCTACTCACTCCCATATTTACATTAAGACCAAAAAAATATTAATAAACTGGAGCAAACAAAGGTATTGCAAACCAAGGTGGATCTTGGCTCGTATTATCTTACTGTCACACCGTGAACAGGAGCGTAAAACAAGTAAAAAAGATCAATCTTTCAAGCTGGCAGTTTGAGAGCTGAAAGAAAGGTTGATATCTCATCTCCATAACAATCTTTCATTTTAAGACTTATTTATAAATCTTCATAAGAGGTGCCAGTAATTGTATATTGGATGCCTTCAAAGCAGAGATTTTTTCAGACCTGAGTTTCTGCCTTTTTAGTGTTAACTACACAAAGTATCTTGACTGGATGTGTTTGTTCCACTGAGCTCCCAATAATACCTGACTCTAATTTTAAACACCTTTCATTACCTCCATGAAATTAGAAAACTGCCAACTGGCCTCATGACGACAGAGGCCACACAGCTTATCACTGATACTTCTGATTACTTCTCTAATCTTTTTATGATCCTATATTCTACGGAAGATGACTAGTGCCACTTGGGGGAGGGGGGGTGATTCTGACTTTAATCTTGTCTTTTGTTTTTTTTTTTCTGCATTTTGACTTTTTCTCAAAATGTTTAAGTTTTGAGAAAAAGTCAAAATTCTAACTTTGACTTTCAGAATTCTAACTTTAATCCCCTGACATCAAATGTAAGAATACTCGTCAACAAATGTAAGAATTTTAGTGGCCCTAATCCTCTTCCATATGGACACATTGAACTTAGAGTGAAACGTGAGCATATTTTTGCTGCTTTTTTTTTTTGTTGTTTTTAACAGACATGACTTCATCGGCGAGTTCAGCACCAGCTACAGAGAAATGTGCAGAAGCCAGTCACAGTTTCACGTCTATGAGGTGATATTCTTCACACACACACACCACATGCACACACACACAAACCCACTTTCTCACTATTCCCTTTACTTCACTGGGAAACTGCGAGAAAACAGGTGTTCCTTCAACTTTTGACAGGAAGCATCTGTGCAAAGCTAACAGTATACTATATTCTAAATCAATGTAAATGTTTTGTGACCTTGGTGCCGTGTAGATCATTGACTGACATTGATACTGTTCCGGTCAATTTGACCCGGCAGTCAAGTTGAAGAGTAAAAAAGATTTTTAAAAAATGTCCAATTCTGTACGTTTCCTTGCAGCTATGAACCATATCCCTCCCCACACACACACAAACACACACACACACACACACACACACACACACATACATATAGGCTTTTGTCAATTCATTCTGTCCCTCTACATGACCACACACTCAACCTAATTCCAATTAGAGATAAGGAAGGGCTGGAAAGCACTTTATCTAACGCTTTATCAAAAAAATAAATAAATAAATAAAACACTTGCACGCACCAATAAGCTTGCTACATGTGCAGTGATAAAAGCTCTGCACTCAGCAGCAACTTTCAGTGTTGGACTGAACTGTTCTCACAGATGTTTTTTGTTTTTTTTTCTTCAAAACATTTCATCTTGAATGCAAACAGACAAAGCCACAGCTGCAGACTTTTATTTTCTTAGTCACTACAAAGATGAGTTCCTACTCCATGATTGACAGCGACGGTTTCTGAATGACGAAGCTGGTGGCCATTTCTAACTTTGCTTTTCACAGAAAGAAACCTTCACTAAGTATCTTTGACCACAAGGACATATGAGCATTTGAAGCCTAAAAACAGCGTTACAGCTCCGCTCTTTCCAGAGAGAGATATTATAACCAATTACGATCACTGGTTTTTGTAAAATTCTGACTTGCCTATAGTGGTTTTATTCATGTCGTTGTTTTTCTGCTTTCTGCATCAACACTTTGTTGTTTTTTAGGTAAAATAAGACAATAGAAAACAAAAGCAGCCCAATCTTATGTCACCATTTCTCACTGCATCACCAGCACGATACAATCTATCAGGTTATAGGAAAGATGTATCTGTGTGGATAAGGCCAACAACCACAACAAAACAAAATACAGCAAGGGGCAACAATATGCGTCTCTGTATATGCAAGCGACGCTCTTCCTTTTCTGAAAATAAATAAATAAATAAATCTCCTCTGTTGGTTAATGTCACTTTCACAAAGTCCAAATGTACGTCATATATTCAGAGAAAGAGCTTCTTTCTGTTTGAAGTTCTAAGTTGAACCTGTTCATCCAAAACAAAAACCCAGTCACTCATTTAGGCCCAGGGGCTTGCTTGCTAGCTAGCTGTGTAGCTAGCAAGCTGTGTAGCTAGCTACATAAAAGCTCTGCTTTATCATCCAGCTAGCTAGCTCTGCTCTGCTAGCTAGCTCCATTGCTAGCTAGCTACACAGCTAGCCAGCTCTATTGCTATCTGTCTTGCCAGGTCCAGTCTAGCATGAAATTTCCGTCAGCATTTTAATCAAACTTGGTTATAGTCGTTCACTTTAAGATGCAACGCTA
The DNA here is from genome assembly GCA_922788865.1 of Poeciliopsis turneri. Lineage (NCBI taxonomy): Eukaryota > Metazoa > Chordata > Actinopteri > Cyprinodontiformes > Poeciliidae > Poeciliopsis > Poeciliopsis turneri. The sequence continues at coordinate 1,497,104 of CAKLNU010001107.1, read as the reverse complement.
ACTTACCGTTTCATCCATTGTTTCTGTACAATATGTGACATTGTTTAGTCGTTTATTTTGTAAGATCATAAAATGAAACGCTCTGTCTGACTCGCTTTTGTTCAATTTGCCAAAAATACATATCCACTGCCTCACGGTGAGCGGGGGAATCTATTCAGCAACTTTTTTTCCAGACTAAAAAAGGTTTAATTAGGGGTAGTTTAAAAAACAACTCACTTTAAAGTTTTGTTTTGCTTGTGCTGACAAGAAGAAATATAGCAGCAATTATTCACTAATTAGCAGTCTGATCATAAAAGCATAAGGAGCCCTGCTGACATTAACCCTCCATTAAGATTCAAATATCCCAACATACTTCATCAAGCGTCCTACGTTTGTCGCCCTCTGGTTTATTGTTAAGATTTTGTTTGGTTTTAGTACTGTATTTTTAATGTAGTTTAATCTTTAAATGTATATGTTGTTAAATGAAACCTGTCTTGCTGGCTTTCAAGCTAACCTGCTAGCTAGATAGAAAGCTAGCTAGCTGGCAAGCTGTTGGTCATATTTTACAGTTCATGATCTGTTTTAGTGTTATAAACTCACCGCTTCCTCTTTTACTGTTGGCTGGATCATACATCACTAAAACTAATCTAATGGATGGATGACTTTTGAAAATCTGTGCATTCGTTCAGAATTACGGGAACAAACTGCTCTGACTTTTATGTACTTTATAACCTAATAGAATGGCTTCAGTGTGAGTCTGGGCAATAGAAAGGCCGTTTTTTTATTTTATTTATTTCCTTGTTATAATCTGCTGAATTACTGAAGTCAGCCTTCCTCGTGTCCTCGAGCGTTTACCTAACTGTTCCATTAGCTCTGCTAAAGCATAACTCTCTGGAGACTAAGACTCAGTAAAGCTGCTTAGGAAGAACAACTTCCATCATTTTAGTATAGAGACAGAAGAGTAGGAAGAAGGGCAGCCTTTTTCCTAAATGCTTCAAATTATACGCCATCCGTTTTTTTCACTTTTCACAGTTCTTTTTTCTCTCTCTCTCTGACTATATAGATAGAGTAAACCCTGATATTAAGTGTGAGCTTGTTCAAATATATTCCCCCTGTGTGATGCTGTTTTATCTGGGCTCTTTTGGGAGCAGCGTCCTGAGGCCTGTGGAAAAAGACTTTGGAAAGGAGGAAAAAAAGGAGAAAGTAAATTCAGTAATTACTTTGCTTTTCATGTGGGGGTAGAGATTGTCTATGGTAATGCTTATTAAAAAGGCATTTAGTTCAGCTTTACTAAATAGTCTGGGTTAATTAAAACTTGAGGGGCCAGGAGTCACTCGAACTTTGACTGCCGCGGAGTCATTAAGACTCAACAATTTTCACTCAGGCTTTAAAAACAGGCTTATGTCTCCACAGGTGCTAAATCCGAAAAAGAAAGGGAAGAAGAAGAAGAAGTACCAAAACTCAGGAACGGTGAGTGGAAACGGTTTGAAACACAACTACTATACAGTATCTGAAAATACATGTGAAAATATTACACGTGTATTTTGATAACAATATGCGATGATGTGAATTGGAGGAGCAAAAACTCTCACCCAAGTTTGCTGCTAAGAAAAACATTGAGCTCATGTTATTTAGCTTGCCAGCTGTGACATTAATTCAACATGTTAAGGGGTCGTGTCAAAGACCTGTAGAAACTCTGTTTTACAATCACTGTTTCATTTGAGGAAGTTTGATGCAAACCAGGATTTTATTTTGTCTAAACAGGACGTGAGGGAGATTGATAATGTCTTAATGAGTAGCTGTGTGGTATTAGCACTACTAAGAATTGATGGGAATACTTTAGGTTGTTTATCTTGCCAGAAAAACAAATCTTAAAAAGAAAAACTCCCTGCATCTGTTTTCTCGCTTATTAGCTTTACTTATACAGCTTTACAGAGCTCCACTTTGGCTGCCGCGACTTGTAAACACGCTTCCACTTTGATCCACTGGAGTGGCGAGAAAGCAATTAGTGAAGGCACATATCTACCTAAAACATCTGTTTGATCAGGCTTTTTAACAGCACCTATGTTGACGGCGAGTGTTTCTATCCTCACCATATGGACAAACAGCTAAATGAAATCAGTGACGGTCTAGAACGGAGATTTTGTGATCATTGACCGTAATTATTGTTTAAATGAAAGAGAAGAGAGCTGAAAATCTAAAAAAGTCTTTATTTTTGAAATAGTAAAATTAGTTTTACACGCCTGACCTTTCAGTCACATAAAGACAGTTACAAATACAGCCTTCTGCCACCTGAAGCAGGTTGGTAGAGGCTAAGGGACCACACTGCCAAAACACCAAATCTTACTAAAGAATTCTGTACTCGTCCCACTGGCAGATTATTTCACTTATGGCATGGGGAAATTGTGTTGTGATGATAAATTTTTTCATCCATGTAAAATAATTATTTACTTAAAACAAGCTCCTATGTCCTGCTGAGAAGTCACTTGTAAGTTCGTTTTATCTTATTTCAAGTGCGCTAGAAACACGACGATAAATACTTGGTAAGATTTTTGTGTTTTTTCAGTATAGGGTCTCAGCAAGACCCAGAGAATCTCATCCATGTGTTTGTCTTTCATTGCATTGATAAGATTTGTGCAGCAGAACCTAGAATATAGATCAGACACACAAATCTGGAACAAACTTCCAGAAAACTGCAAAAGCAGCTGAAACAGAGTCCCTTTAAATAGAGCCTAAAACCCACCTGTTCAGAGTGACTCTTGACCCTTAATAACTGGAACATTGAGCAACATATTTGCTTTGTGTTGATGATTTTGACAGTGACTTGAAAAGCTCCATTAGATGCTACTGCTTTTCACAGCTGTGTTTGTAATGTTTCTTTATGGTTTTGAAAGCCAGCGTTGTTGAAATGTATCACACAAATGAACTTGATGGATTGATTACAAAAGTGTGGCTTCCCGCTTCCCGTCTGACCCCCGTGCTCTTCTGACTGGCAGGTGACCCTCCTGTCCTGCCTGGTGGACACTGAGCTGTCCTTCCTGGACTACATCAGAGGCGGGTGAGTTCCCACCGACTGGTACAAAGTCGAACAGGATTAGGCAGCAGCGTTGCTCTCATCATTAAATCTTGTGTCACTCGCAGTTATTAGTGTAGACTCCGCGGCGGCTGAGCCGGGCAGATTACCGGCTGTGGCGTTATCTCCGGGCCCCGACATTAAGACAGACAGCTGCCGATAACCTGCTGCTTTAATTGCTCTCTGCCGCATGCTTTGAAAACACGCTGCGGCGTAATCTGGCATGATTGATGGTTCCATGTTTCTCCTTATGCCGTTTATTTTCCTTTTTTGTAGGACACAGATTAATTTCACGGTGGCAATTGATTTCACGGCATCAAACGGTGAGTGTTTCGCTGCTTCGCTCTTGTAATTGCATCTCCTCGGTGTATCGAACGCATGAAAGTTTGGCAGTTAAAAGATCAAATCTGTGCAAATTGAGCTCATAGGGGAGTTCCTAGTTTGTCAGTTCGGCTTAATGACTTAATTTAGCTGCAAAAAAAAAAAAAAAAGAAGAAGATTAAGAGTGAAAATTCACTCTTAGAAGTTTGTCATTTCAAACTTTGGAGTTTTACTTCGGAGTACTTTGCCTCATCAGTAAATCCCTGTGCTTGCATTTTTTGTTTTTGTTTTGTTTTGTTTCTACAAATTACATTTTCAGCCTGTTGGGCTGCTTCTGGAAGCCCGAGCAGTAAAACCAGCCCAGATGAGGAACGTCAAGAAGAAGAGAGACAAACACAATTAGCTGTTCTGCGCAGAAGACTTCGTCACAGATGATTGATTGACTCTTTCTGGCAAAACGTGATTTAGCGGATTAATACAGAGTTCAACCATTTCGGAGCTTACGTAACAGCAGGAAGAATGGATGAGTTTCTGTACTGTAATCGAATCAGACTCCCACCGCGCTGTCTTTGAGGAGGCTGAACACTCGGAATAAACCGAACAATATCCACAACCAAGTTTTCCATGAGCGTGAACTAATGACGTTATGCTAGAATCTAAAATTGGTTTCCTTTTTCCTGTTTGCCATTTTTCTTTGAACCACAAATGTTAGTAACACGATGTAGAGGGTGGCAGAGGACTCACAATTGTACCTAAATATGAGTAGCACTACTCTTACATACTTTTTCCTGAGGGAAAAGGATCTTGTTGTGAAAATTAGCTTTAAAGTGACAGTATTATGTGTTTCCAGTCACATAGTACCGTTTTATTACACAATCAAGTAACTGTTACCTTCAGCTGTTACAAAAATGCTTTATCAAACATGACTTAAAAGAAGTTTGACTTCATAATTTAACACCTTGAAAGTGGGAACTGTATCTTTAAGAAACTCCTGCTCTTTCTGAAGATCTGCTATAAACGATTATTCCGGTAATTGGGTATTGTTTTGATTATTCTGACAATTAATCGAGTAATTGCATAAAAATTTGATCAAATAAATCATAACGGCAGGGTCAGTATCGGATATTAACGTAGGGGCAACTCATAGGCATCAGCAATTCATAGGCAGAAATGAGAGTGTTGTGCAACACAAATAGTCACCTGGGCAGAACATGGCGCGCTAAATAATAAAACATAATTTAGCGAAGCTTTGAGGCAGATAATTTGCCTCGAGGAATTTTAATACTCGAGGAAATCGAATCATTTAAGGAATCGTTAAAGCTCTAAACTCCACGTTCAGAAAGTCATCTCAAGATGGCTCCTCTATTAACCCTTTAACGTTTTTTACCAATGACTCAAGGATTTCTTAAAGATGCTTGAAAGAATCAAAGTATTTTTTGATGAAAGAATGACATTATGACATAATATGAAGCTGAAAAAGTAGATTTTACATAATAACCCTCCTTCAACGTTTCCACCAGCTGCCCTAAAACTGGAATATTTCTGCAGGGCATTTTCAACATTCTTAGTTTGGCTTTTAACTAATATTGACCTCATTGTCTTCAGGTTCTTCCATTTGAAATGCGCCAAGTTTTCAAATTCTGGAACCCGAAGTCGAAACATAGCTTATTTCCCCCTAATCTAAATCCTGCACACTGACGTGGTGGAGTGGTGCCAGAACCTGCTGTACATTCACTCTTCTCTGCGGTTTGTCCAGCCCCGAGTTACGGGGATAAATGGACCTGCTGTGTTTCTCTGTCAGCTCATTTTTATGGAGGCAAAGCATCACATCAAACCAGTGAAGTTCCTCATTATAAATTAATTACTTTCAGCTTTTGGATTTCAGATTCCTGACAGATGTAATGCGCTGCGACATAGTTGCCATAGCACCCAAAAATTACGAGACATGTATTATGTACTTTTTTTGTGGAACATGTAAAACATGGTTATAACTGTTATATATTATGTAACAATTTTGAAGATAAGTTAAAAAAAAAAGAGAGAGAGACATTTTTGGAGAATTTTTTGAATATGAGCCACAGTGGTGATGATTTAAGAGAGTTGCACATATCTGAAAATGCTCGGTAGGTAAAAACGGCCTCTCGGCTGCTCCACTGGGTACATAAATGGGTCATTATCAGGGTCCTGCAGGACACGGTGAAAGATGGAGGAGATCATTTGGACCATTAAGAAAACGTGTATGGAGCAGTTTCTACCACAAGCACAATATTAACCCCCAGAGGGGTCACATAAAAACTGAATGCAATATGCTGAGAATTGTTTCAAAGTTTGAGGGGGCAATATTGTGTTTTTCATAGTCATTTTGTAGTCAAGTAGCTGTGTTAACTTCTGTTGTTATAAAAAATCCTGCTTATATCAAATGTGATTTATTTCTTGAAATTGGGCCTCTGTCTCTTTAAGAACTCCCGCTCTTTCTGAAACACCACCTTCAGGAAGTCATCACAACATGGCTCCTCTATTAATCCTTTAACTATGTTTTTACCAGCATTTCACTGAGGAGTAGCTCCTGTGACGAACTCAGCAGATGCTCAGTTCCACCAGGTGTTTGCTAATTGCTGCTGGCTAGTCTGAAGGAGCTGAGTGGGGGAGTGCTGCTCTGGTAGGTGGGATCTCAGAAGCTTCTCAAAGGCGGGGCTAGGTCCACCCACGCATTTTGTACAGTTGAATGGTTGCCATGGAGAGGAAAGGATTTCTCAAACATGCATGAAAGAATTACAGCAACACTCCCAAGTGTGTTTTTGATGAGGGAATGACAGTGCAACATGATATAAAGGTTAAAACAAGCAATTTGACATAATACTGCCCTTTTTTAAGGTTTTTACCCAAAATAAAACAAAATACTAATTACACACGCTGGTTATTTCCTTTAAAATATTCTAGCAGTTATGTAGAAGCAGTGGTTGAAAAAAAAAGCAGAGTGCATAATTACTTATTGGCTCCTATATAGTACAATACATCTTTATTTATGAAAAATTAGGATTAAAAAGGCTTGATATGACCTCAAGGTCACAGTTCCAGTCTGGGATCAGTTTCAAAATTTTTTCATTTTAACGTTTTACACAAAAAATAAAGAACAAAGAAAGGAAACAAGGGGATGTAATGTCTCTAGTCTGTGTTCATAACCAAAAGGAAGATTTATTAGCAATTTTTCTTTTTAACCATGTTAAGCAGCAGGAAGCTGAAAGTAACCGTCTTTCGTCTGACCTTTAGTAGACTTCCATAACTGTCTGGAGGATTTCTGGCACACTTTTATTTACAGCGCTCTGTTCGGAGACGTTTGCTGGCGTATATTTATGCTCAGCTCTCTCTTTTGGCTTCCGCCACAGGATTTCAATCAAGTTCAGAGTCTGGACTTTGACGGGGTCGTTGCTTCAACTTTGTAAAGCCGCCAACTCGCTGCCAAGAGCCTTCTCCCGGGAATCCTTCCAAAGACGCCACGCTTGTCCGGCCCTCCTCTAATTGTCCTGTCATGAACTCTCATGTTCGACACGCTAACTGAAGTCGCTGGGGTCTTCTGAATATTTCACAGTCTGGTGCCAGGGCTAGCCTCAAGCTTTCTATAAATAATCTCTAGAAAGAGAATTTTAGCTCAGAAGTGATGGACCTCAAAGTGTCTGGAATTACCCTCTTAGTTCTTCCCAGATTGATGGGAGGCAACAATTGCTAACAAGAAACCCAGTGTAACATATAGCATATACAGTTGTTTCACATATACTGAATAACAAAGATTTTTCTTCACTGTCTGAGGTTAAATCAGACCAAACGTTTTTTGTTTTAGGTGAGTTCGAAAGGAATCGTAAAAGATTTAACCCAAGTCATACGTTTGAAAAGTGTTATTCTTGACATTGACCAATTAAATTAAACGTTACAACAAAGAAAATGCTCAAAAAAATGTTCTAGTTCCTTTTTCAGGCTTTTGGCAAATAGAAATAATTTAGGTAATTCTAATTGACCTAAACCAAGAAAAGTTTGATCTGAGTCAACTTCATACAGTGAGAAAATAAATACTTGTCTTTTTATTCAGTGTATGCAAATACAACCGTGCATTCTAAAATGTAATATACTTCTTTTTTTGTGCTTTTTATCATGTCTGTGCTCCATGTTTTCTGGTTGATAGAGCTCAGCTGTGGCCCAAACAAAATGCATGCAGAGTTTGCAAAAGCATGAAATGTGGAACCTGAACTCATGGGTGTAGAAACGGGCTGAATCCTGTTTGAGACCAGGAATGATGGAGGGGACTGGTCGCTTCATGCACATGGCAAGTGTGTTGTTTGTGTCCAGTGAGCTCTCGAAAATTTAGACAATATTTGATAAATCTGGTGATGGAGAATTGATGTGCAGATTATGAAGAAGTTGGGGGTTTTTTTGGAGGATTTTTTTTAATATACAGATCATGTTTGAAGAAATGAAGAATGAGACCTTACTGAGTAAAAGGGAATGCTGGGACCCTCATCCTGGATGCAATGGAGATTACCACCATCAGCCTGTACAACACTTGGTTCCCATGGAGACTAAACATGGGTCGAAGAAGAGAAATTGCTGACCTGAGCCACACTTTTCTTTGGCATTTCCTCCTTGAGCAGTTACTCCCATCCCATGTGCTGCTTGACCTCTAGCATCTGGAGGAAGATGATGCTTCATTGATGACCTCAAGTTTGGGTTCTTGTATATATTTGAAGTTTTCTGTATGAGGCCTAGTCCACTGGTAGCTGGACCTCTGGTGAACCCGATAGATTTTTACGCAATTTGGCTTTTCATCTACAAGTAACCTCTATTTAATATCACTAAAAATGATTGTTAAAGAAAAATTTGAGTTCAGCTGTTTTCCACCAGCTCCCTCTTCCAATTGAGGCACAATGCCGTCCAACATGAAGATACTTGCTTAACAGAGTTCCCAGTCCACTCTGTCTTGTGTTTTATTAACTTTATATTCTAACAGTAGCTCAACCTCTCTTTCTGTCCACACAAACGAACTTCCTGGCACCGTATTTCAGTCCCAACAGAACATTGTGGTTGTTTTGTAGGATGGTGATTGGCTGACAGATTTTAGATTTACGCTACACTGGCCCCCTATGAGTTTGGGATGTTTAAAGCATCACTAAGTGGTGTAATTCAGCAGATTCAGGTGAATACCCACTTTTCTTAAACCGATTCTCTGTGAACAGTGTTATTTTTTCAAACGATGTGATGAATGGTCATTTTTAAAGCACCACACGCTCTACGACCAAACCTGTTGCAGGACGGCAGATCTCCAGGACTTATGCTGGAACCCCCTGAATTACATTAATATTTTTTATTTTGAACTATTTCTGTCGGTTGTTAAATCTCATGAAAACCAATCACACTCTGTATTCTGTTAGTGACACGACTACTAAGCATGGAAGATTGATAAGGTCTAACAATCACTGCCAAGTTCTCCTTATTTTCTTTATGTTGCACTCCGTGGCATGCTCATTTATCTCAACAATTGTACCGTCTGTTATTTATTAGCCGCTCCATTCTGTCTGCAGGTGTAATTTTACCACAGGTTTCACAAATTCACCAGCGCACAAAATACATCATCCAGCATCTGAATCTGTCTTCTCCAATTCTGCCGGGAGTGTAAAAAATGTTCTTAAATCTAAATCTGCACTGCGCGATTTAGATTATGTATGTCGCTTACCTGTGTTTTGTTGTGTTGCTGTGTTTGGGGCGCAGGCAACCCATCCCAGCCCACCTCGCTCCATTACATGAGCCCGTACCAGCTGAATGACTACGCCATGGCCCTGCGCGCCATCGGGGAGATCATCCAGGATTACGACAGCGACAAGTTGTTTCCTGCGCTGGGCTTTGGTGCCAAGCTTCCACCAGACGGACGTGTCTCCCACGAGTTCCCCCTGGTGAGGAAAAGTTTCACACGACACATATCAGGATGTGAACATTTTTATTCACCATAACTCTTGTAACCACTTCCTGTCTCCACCGGTCTACACGCTAACATCTTCAGTGAATAAAGGGACAAATCATGGATGAAAGATTTTTTTTAAATTGGACACTTTAATTAGGATTAAAGAACTGAGTCGCAAAAAAGAATCTACTTTTTTTCATTGTAATTTTTTGACCCTCTCAAAATGTCTGCTCACATACTTATGCATTTAATATCAGTGCGGTATCTCATGGTGAAGGTCATTTCCTTCAGACTCCAGGACTTTGATTCCCCTACAAAAGCAGTCCCGTCCTTATTTAGCCCAGGTGAGACGGTTTTGAGCTCATAACATAAGGAGTGTTGCAGTTGGAGTCCATGCCACGTAAACATCTCTGTGTCCCCGTTTTGAGAATCTCCCTGGAACTCTTGAGTTGATCATTGTTTGCAATCTTGTTAAGGACGCGTTTCCCCCCGTTCCCGTTGTCATGTAATTTTTTTTCTAGCACGCTTTTTCTGTTCTCTCATCCATCAATGGGTTCTGCACATTTCCACATCAGTGACCTTTTGTGGCATATTCTGCATTTGGAGGATTTCATTGTGACTGTCTGCTGAACAGCAGTCCTCCTTGTGATTATGCAGATCATAATACGGCCATGAGCAATACATTTCTGTTTCTTTGTTTTTACATTATGTGACAAACTTGATTTTGGGTTTTCATTTGCCTTAAGCTCTAACCGTCTAAATCGTCTGAACATATTGCTGTAATGGTTCTGAAGTGAAGCGAGGCGCCTTTATGGGTAGGATTTTATATTTGACAAATCCTCAAATTCTCACTTTGAAATAATATACACCCAAAAGCATTTATTGTCAGTGTTTGTTTGGGGGAAAACAATCCCTCTGTGTTTGAATAAAACAACTAAAATATATAACGGAACAATTCAACCGTGAAAAGAAAATAACTCACAAACTGAAGATATTTTTGTTGTGCAAGGATTGTTTTAAAGGAGAGTTATAGCTACTTTGAGGCAAACATTTAACCTTATTAAAGGCAGTTTAATAAGGCAGTTGGCAGTTGGTGGAAAAAGGAGTCCAACAAAAAAAAAAAAAGAAAATATGCATGGGCACAAACTCCAGTCATAAGCATTTTGCATTTGTAAGTTAGGCTGCGTAGTTGTGTTTGACCAACTGGAATTTGTTGATGGTCTCTAAACGAACCGACGCATTCTGCTGCGAGTACACAGAGTCTTTCTAAGCACCGTTTCTATGACAGCACAGTTTGACCGTCAAGTTTGAGATTGACATGAAATTGACCGACCAGCTGAAAGGGAGGGAAGGTTGAATGCTGAACCTTGTGCACAAGCAAGGGAATGTGAGATTTGACTTTTGCGTGATGTTTTTCACTTTTTACCTGTAAAAAGTCCTCAACAACAAAAAATGTGTATTCTTTATAAATACAAATACTTTTTAAACACATATATTTTTGCACTTACCTATTTTGTTTCATAGGGTCACAAAGCTCTTGATTTAGCAGTACAAAATATTCATGGTGGGTATTTGTGGCTATATAAGCGATTCTAGGGAGATTCACAGTCTGTGCTGATTAGTGTTTGGTTGTGAACACGCTGCTTCACATTCACCAGAACGTTTGCGTCAGTTATTTAGCTACGTTTGAATTCATTGCCATTCTAAGTCCAAAAAAGACGGAAAAGAGTCCTTCCCTTTGTCTTAACTTTTCATAGCTCGTCCATCCGTCACGTTTTCCAAAAGAAAAGGTACCCTGACTCCTCCCCAGCTCCACACAGCCGTCTTGGTCGGTTTTCTCGTCCGTCCAGATGTTTTTCCAGAGGCGTTTTCAGCCAGTACAGCTGCTCTGCGTTGGGTAGCAGCTTCCCCCACGGCGCTGAACCTCCAGTCGAGTCGCACATGCATTATTCTTAGCATTAAGGACTCCACTTGCAGCTGTAGAGCAGTAGTAGTGGGAATGGGCAGCCGCTGAATGTGGCACAATTATACAAGCTCCATTTACAAAGCAAAGGATTCCATGTGCAGTTGTATTTCTGGGTAACCGAGCAAAGTTAAACATGGCTTCCTGCTATTTTTAGTTACTTACTGTTGTTTCTTCTTTGAAACTTTCCTTTCTGGCACAAAAGTCAAACTTCTAGAAAATGTACGTTGATGCCAACAGACGAGGAAGGTTTTAAAGACGTGTCCACATCGCTGCCTTTCCATTCCTCAAACAAATTCTTCATCATAATGATGCCAGAGCGGCAGCCCTTTTTAACAAAAGCCCAATTCTAGATTCTTAAGTACTTAAAACTCTTTGATCTTGAACTTGTCTGGAACATTGAATTCAAACAGGAAGGCTGCTTATCATCCATCCCTGTGGTCGGTTATTAGCCTTACATGTAATCCTGTCATTCTACAATTTGGCATGAAGCATGTGAGACAGTTTGTCATTCCAAGCCCTTTTCCAGTTTGGAGAAATGTTTTATTGTTTTTCTCTGAATATTAGCAAAAACTATTGTTCTAACATGATTTGGTACTGTGACCTTTATGCTAATTTATGTAAGTGCTACCCAACTGTGGGTAAATCAGCAATAAGATTACTCAAGCTCATGCTGCACTACGCAGACGCTATTTCTACAGTGATGAGTCACTCAGCTCAGCATGCTAAATGCTTGGAGATTCTGCAACTGACAGCAGCCTATTTTTTGACAAATTCTTCTGGAATTATTTCAGCACTAATTTTTGTTACATCAGTGCTCATAAGATGTTTTCATTTGTCGCACATCAGCATACACAGCAATGTGGAAAACACTGTTTGGTTTATGTGAACACCAGAACGTGGTAGAAGTGATATTTTTGAGCCCTTTTCTTAATGTATCATATTCAGTTGGACGTGTAGGCTGTAACTTTTATTAAAAATATACATATGTATTATTTACATATTTGTTAACATTATCATTATGTTGTGACAATGTAAGGCAGATAATCTTTGAAAAATATTAGCTCCTCTGCCTTCATAGTGGTGTAAAATACAGGGCAGCGGGAGGGTCTTAGCGGTGTCAATCACTCTTGTGTTCAGCTGGTTCACCACAACATAGCCTGTCACAAAAGCTAATAATTCTACTTAGCTTTTCCTTCCGAATGTTTTTAACCTTTTTTCTTCAGACAGCAATAGAGGGACCAGGTGAAAGAGATGGATTTTTTTCACAGATTATCTGTCTCATCTTATACTGTGGTGACACTTTTAACAAATATGGAAAAAACATATTTTTCATAAAAGTTACATACCGCAGATTTAATGGTTGGATTTGCAGGTAAATATATGTTGACGAATGCACCTTGAAGCCCATGGAGTTTATAGAGCCAATAAAAAAAAAAAAAAAAAAAAGAGTCTGAGTGTGTCGTCAACAACATGTCTCGTTGTTCTGCTGCTCAGTGTTTGTAACTGCGGTGTTACAAACGCTCATTTAATTCCATGACTCACTGTGAGTTTAATAGTCTGCTACTTCTTCTATTGTAAAGCGATCAGGCTTTAATACTGTATAGATTCTGATCTGTGCTTGCAGGGTGATTAAGTGTAATTTGTGTTGGTAAGATCTCAAAAGGCATGCGGCCAGTTGAAGAGCATGGCGGAGTGGAATATGTCACTGGTATAAAAACAGTGACTGCACAGGGAAGTGCTGAACTGTGAGCCTGCTGTATTTTGATTAAAGCATATGTCAACGTCTGATTAGAACTTGGGAAATAATGGAGCAATGAATGGCACCATGAAGGTACAATCATCAATAAGCATTTGAATTCAGGTTTTTCACTGTGTTATGTCCGACTATGAAAAGTCCTTTGCAAATCGATATGAGTGATTGATCAATTTGAAAGATAAATGTGAAAAATAAAACAGTAAAGAAGACCAATAAAATTATTTATAAGAGAAAAATATTGGCCTAACCAGTCATGCGGGGAATATTGCCAAGAACAAAATAAATATGATTTTTTTTTTAGTATTATTGTTATTATTATGTAACAGAACTGAAACAAAAAGTGTTTAAATGTAGTTTTCTTGAGGATTTTTGATATGTCGATGGAATTGTACATAAATCCAACTATATTTTGTCAAATTATTAAAATGATGGGATAAGTTTTTTTGTTGTTATTGTTGTTTTTTTCCAAAATTGATTTTGTCAAAATTATTTTAATAACCATTTTATTTCCAAAAGATGTTTTAAGGAAAAACAACAACAACAACAAAACCTTTAATAAAAAATGTCTGAGGCCATTGTTTTACAAAGGTGTCGATTTTGAAGCTGTGCGTTTCAGTATTAACTCTAATTTAATATCCCTAATTAAACTGGATGTTCCTTTATTTTACCCACTTTATTGATCAATCTGAATGAGTGCTGTCTAAAATTTCTTGGACGGTTCTCAGGTTTGAAAGTCCGTTTTGTCCTCCGTCCTTGTGTGCAGAACGGTAACCCTCAGAACCCGTACTGCAGCGGCATTGATGGCGTGATGGAGGCCTACTACCAGAGCCTGAAGAGTGTGCGTCTGTACGGCCCCACCCACTTCTCCCCTGTTATCAACCATGTGGCCAGGTAGGTCAAAATAAATGTGCAGTTGGCTCAGGCGGAGAAATCAATAACTACTGTTAAAGCGTGGACATTTACGGTAATTAGGTTTGAGTTGAGCGGGGAGCAATTTGCTGCCCTGAGGGGCGTTTGAGAAAAAGGAGAAACTGTAAAAACCTTCCTCTGAGGAAGTGGAAATGCCTCACCTCACCAGCTTCATAGACAAGAAATCAACTGAATCCCAATGGAAGCTTGTAAAAAAAGGACCTAAAGCTGATTGATCCTCTGCCTGTGGCTCCCTGCGTGCTTCCGGTGCAACATTTGCAAGGATCTACTTTGTCTGTCTTTTAAATATTTAAAGCTAAATAACGAACTCTCTTGCAGATACTGAGAGAGTCTGTCAGAAACACTTTCCTAATTGGTGAATACAGCCATAGGAAAAACAAAGTATGCATTCTGTCAGTGTTTGGGTTTCACGCTTGAGGACATAATAGTAATTCAGTTTTTAACAGTTTCTATATTTAAACAAACATACAGAATGTCAAACCAAACTCCACACCGTCATATTTTTGTAATTTGTTAAGCTAAGATGGAAAACCTGTGTGCTCTGAAAAAAACAATATCTTAACTGCTGCCATTGCTTTCATTGGACCAATGCATTTTGGGTAGTGGATAAGCATCATTTGCTTGACTAACGTGGGGAGAGGAAACAGAACTGCTGTGTGAAATGGTTTTTGTCTACTTCAAAATAAGAGCATGAATAAAAGCATCAGTGCCCAGAACTTCAGCAGAGATGTCGAACTTTATCCACCTGAAAGTTTACAGAACAGCCAAAACAATTTGCACGTTAGATTCATTTATGGTAAGCTGAGAGCACGAAACATTTTCAACTTTAGCAAAACGCTAAGCAAAAAAAAAAAGAGCTCCGTAGCGCCTTGGTGGATTAGTAGAAGTGTGACTTTCACTCCTCCATCTGTGAACAGAATGGATGAAGGAATAGAACCGAGGTTCTAGAATGACCCCTTCACAGTTAAGAGGTCAACCTGCTTGACAGCCTGTGCCGACGTCTGCAACCTCGTAATGAAGTGTGAGTCAACAATGTGATAGACAGATATACTGTAAATTATTGCTGTTAAAGGCGAAGATACAAGCTGCTGAGTCATGGAGTGTAGATTGTTAATCCACACACGACTGTTCGCATGTGTTTAGCAAAAAGCGTGGAATTTTTTTTGTCTTTACAACCTGGAGAAAACAAGTTTGTTTCTCCTTTTTTTTTTTTTTAACCGTGACTAAATACCAAGCGAACAAAATAAAGTTCTGAGGCTGTTCTGCACGGCAGCTTCTCCCGACTCCCACCCGACGTCTCCTCCTGCCAGATCTCGTCTCAATATCCTGGAGACTGACTGTAACAAGCACTTTTCCCACCTTTCATCATTGGCTTTCAGATCTCCCATCTCTCTCTCTCTCTCTCTCTCTCTCTCGTTCCGTCCGCCCACTCGGCCTGAGAATAGCTGCATTGTTCGGTGCCTGCTTTCTGACTAAAAGCAAGGAAGACGCCAGCCAAACAAGCGACATCATGTCACGTCAAATCCTCAGGCGCCGGTGCCTCTGCGGCATCCAAGCGTCGTTAAACTCGCAAAAAAACACTGTCCCGCTCCGTCGCCTCGGACGTTTAGCATCAGCCTACTGGAAAAAGAAAAAAAAAAAGAGCCACTCCGTTTCTTTGCGGAGATAAATAAATAAAGGACCTGACCTTAATGTACAGCACTGTGTGTCTTCTTTGATCTTAAGTGGTGCTGCTCACAAATGTTTTATTCATTTGATGAATTAGTGCGAACATTTGTTATGGTGCTGAAACGTCCGCGCTGCCTCCTCTGTAGCATCGCGTTCTGTCACCACGTCCTGTTTCAGATGCACAGAAGACGTGAAAGACGTTGTAGCTGACATCACAGTTACAAACAGCTTTTAGTCGGAGCATCTGAGAAGAACTAGAATTTGTGCTTAAAAAACAAGAAACGGAAACTTCAAAATAAATTGATGTTTTCACATAAGTCTGTGTTTGGCTGTCTCATGATGTCTAATTGGTCAGTATTTCTTTAATAAAATAAAGCTACAGTTTCACTGATCTCGGAGGGGTAATTTCCTAAAATGAGGTTTTCTGTAATAAGATAATTATGAGCCGGTGATGGAGGGCTTATTAAACACTTACTGTGGCAAGTTAATATCTGCCCATCCATAAAATTGATGCTCCCCATAATCTTCTTCCTTGGAACAAATGAAACTTGTCAGCGGGGTAACTATTAGGCAGACCTCGCATGTTTTATCTCCTCTCATAAACGTCTGGGTAAAATGTTTTGCGGAAGTGAAAGTTTTTGTGTTGCTGCTTCTCTTTTGAACTTTGTTTTTGTGTTTACTTCTCGTCTGTTTCAATGCCAGGTATGCATCGGCGGTGACGGACGGATCGCAGTACTTCATCCTTCTCATCATTTCGGACGGCGTGATCACTGACATGGCGCAGACCAAGGAGTCCATTGTCAATGTACGCGTTTGCGTTTCTTCTCTTTGAAGCCTCGTGAGAAAAGCACGAGCTTTTGAAAGATTAGACGTTTATGTTTCCTCCATTACTGTGGAAATCTCTTCGTCCCGAAAAGGCAGAGGATCTTATTGTGAAATAAAACTAATAACAAAACAAAAACTAAAATTGAGGAAAGATTTTTGCTACTGTAAATAAATAAAAAGGGTAATTAAACAGAAAAAATTAAATAACTAAATGGAACTATATTGTGCGTTTTGAAAATTATCTAAAATATACTGAAATTCTAGATATAATTTCCTTCTTTTTAGTGTTTGTAAATTTATTTCTTCGCCTTTAGAAATCCCACGCAAAAGGTGAGAGAAAACGTCTTTCGCTGAGGATGTTTCCAGTTATTGTTCAACAACAACTGAATCATTTTAGAAAACGAGCTCCTTATTGAGTATTCATTACCCAATCAATGTATATGTAATCACAATACAATACTTTGGTTCATTTTCAAGAAACCAAATAAATCAAAGTATAAATAAACCAAAACTACTATGAGAACTAATAAAAACTAAATCCAAACTAAGCACTATTTAACTAATAAAAACTAGCAAACCAATTAAAACTAACTGAATATAACAAACTAAAACTCACAACAAGATAAAAGTGACCTATAGTGAAAACCCACAAACTATTATAACACTGGTATAAAGACAGAATAAATGAGATTCACAGTATTGTGGGCAGCAGCAGTACATGTGTACGCCATCATGCTGCTGATACACTGCAAAATTAGCCAGGAACCCTGGAGGTTTTCGCTATAATTAAGACTCCAACAAAGGTCCTGATAAACCGGCAAACACCTATTATGAAAGGGAGGCTATAAAAAGCAAAAGTCTTCTCATGCGTCCTACACTTGCACTCTTATCTCCACTAATTAGGGGTGTGATGGTGGAGCGACGGCGGCGTAGTCACCCCCGCCTTCCTGCTCTGTGTTTTCAGCTTTAATAACCCTAATGAGTTTGCTCGGAGTTAATGCGGGCAATGATTTCAGGTGATCTCCAACGGTTGGAAACCGAGTTGCCCCAGTTCCTGCGCCTAAATCGGCCGAGTTACGCCAAGCCTCTCCCGCCCTCGTCTTGGTGGAGCATAAAGTAAGGCGTGAGAGTGATTATTTCCTACGTCCCTGGTTTCTCTGGCAGTTTTAGTCCTCAGTCTAATAACCGGAGGAAGTTATGAAACTCTTACAAAACCTCCATTCATCACTCAGCGCTAAAACCCCGCTTTGTTGTCCCACTTGACTGAGATTTAATAAACAATATTGCGGCGCCGATCAGCAGTTGAACCGAGACTCGGGGTTGGGGTGTGCAGAGGTGGATGTAAATTGGACTCGTTTCTAAACCGATAAGCTTCAGGAGATTTAGACGAGTTCGTAGACGCATGAAATTAGAAACTGGCTCGGCGAGAGGCTTCACGAAACACGCCGCGGATGTCTTAACAATAGTGATGACATTTTACTTAGGGCTCCCTTTGCATGAACCGTTTCTTCACCGTGCTTTTGGTAATTTGGGTGACGGCGTGCTGAGTTTAACTTTGCCAATAGAGATTTCATTGAGTGTTGCTGCCTTTGATGTCCCTCTGTCTGTTTCACCTTTTTGCAGGCCGCGTCTCTGCCAATGTCGATTATAATAGTTGGAGTTGGACCGGCAGAATTTGATGGTAAGTAGCTTGAGGTTTAATATTGGAACACAGTAATATTGGTTTCGCCGTCCTCAGTCAATAGTTTTAGGAATCACTTTTTGCTGAAGTTAGTCTTTTGGATTTTTGCCCATTGTTCTTTGCAATAGAGCCAAAGCTCAATCAGCATATGTGAATGTTAGTTTTCAAGTCTTCTTTCATGTTGATAATTTGAGACATCCTGCAGAGGAAATTTTCAACTGCTTTTATCCATGATCTCGTTATTTCAGTCACCAGCCAGAGCTTGTGACCGTAGATCAGGGCAGGAACGTAGATTGACTGCACAGAAGACGCTGCACCAATCCGCCTGTTGATCTTTCTCACTCCATTTTCCCCTCATTCGTGAACGAGAAAGTGCAACGTCCGGACCGCGCACAATTTAAAAAACTTGCAGAGTTTAATTGGTCGTTTTGGTTCAGCCAGATCCAACTGGCTAATGAACCATATCCCTCTGGTCATACAGGGATATAACAGCCCATATCAAAGAACCTGCTACCCCATACTCCTGGACTTCACCTCACAGTCCAATGCCTCCTCCAAATCCATCATACCCATGTATACCGGTTGAGCGAACTCCCTAAAACATTTCACAGCCCTGCTGAAGGTCCAGAGCTGGTCCAGTGATCCAAAAACCTCACTGCTCTTTCTGAGTCCGAGATTCGACTATCACTCATGATCATATACTGATCATTTATTGCTGTGAAGGAAATTTACACATAAAACTGCCCTCTTACAGCAGTGGTTCTTAACCTGGGTTTGATCGAACCCTAGAGATTTGGCGGATCCTCTGCCGCGGAGGTAAAGACACACTTGTGTAAAGTCGTGATGACGCGCCCCGCTTGGCCGTACATGCTCACATATTCATGATGTTCTTTGATTAAACTGATTTATATTCAGTGTAATTCCAGTCCTGAAAAATTAACTTTATACCAGGTGAGTCTGTCTCACCTGAGAATGTGAACATGTACTGGGTTGATTCTGCCTTCAAATAATTGTAACAATGCTCCTCTAGAAGATTCATAACTTAGAACTTAAAAGTCTGAAACAGGAACAGGTCTGTAAAAACAGCCTGTGTGCTTCACTCAGGAGAGAGATTCATTTGATGCATCAAAGAGTGATGTCATCACTGCTGATGTCATTGTTACCAGTGGAACTGAACATTCTACTGGTCCATTCACATCAAACACGTTTTGAGTGTCAGGCAAATCTGGTTAACATTCAAAGTCTATGTGGAGTGTTGGATGCACTTGATGTGTCAAACGCTCCAAATGGTTCAAATTGCGCCGCGTTAGACGCTCAAAGCGCCTCCACATAGACTGAATGCAAACCAGACGCGCCTGATGCTCAAAACGCATTTGGGGTCAACACACCATTATATGTCCATGTGACATATAATGTCACATGTATGTCCATGTGACACTGGACATTATTTGTCCAGTGTCACATTAGGTCAGTGTTTCCTTATTCCAGTCCTCAGGCATCCCCTGCTCTGCATGTTTTAGATGCGTCTCTATTTCAGAACAGCTGATCCAAATGATTGCATGACCTCTTCTGCAGTCATTAAGTACTGCAGAAGCCTGTTAATCACCCACAGATTCAATCCAGGTGTGTGGCAGAAGGAGAAACACCTAAAACATGCAGGGCAGGTGATCCGCCTGAGGAGGGGAATTGAGAAACACTGCATTAGTTCCATCATATCAGGACCAAAGTCTGGTCCTAATATGACGGACTCATTGATTTGGGTCAGGGGTCATGTTTAGAGGTAAGATGCAAATTAAGTTTTAGTTAATGGTAGGGTTAGGAATAGACTAGTATTGTTTTGGGTTCAGGAAAATGTGTGGGTTGGGCAAAATCGCAGCTACTAAAATGAAGGGAAATCAATGCAACGTTCTAATATGGGTCAAAATAGTTTTGACAAATCTGTAGAGCATTTTGTTTTTCTGCCAATTGTATAGCTGCAGTTCACTAGTAGTCTAATGTGCTGAATGTGCTCAGACACATTCAACGCATTAGAAACCAATCAGAACCAAAAGCTCAGTTTTTGGTTCTGATTGGTTGTTTCTGGACAGTAGCAGAGCCAGATGCATTTTCACAGATTCTCTGTTTCAGACACTTTTAACAAATATTCATTCATCCATCATCTAACACACTTATCCTTACACACACACATTCACACCTTAAGACAATTTAGAGAGACCAATTAATCAATTAATTAATGCAGAGTTTTAGCAAACCTGGGTTTGGATAGTGACCTAGGTCAGTACCAGCCGGGTGTTGGTCGGCGTAAAGGGCGAGCCGGGCATAGCTTACCCTTCCTGCCAATGCCAACATGAAGGCCCTCCATGCAACCAGTGGTGGTTGGTTGCATGGGCGTCTGTCTGTCTTCAGGCCTCCATGTTTGTGTGGAGGTCTGGCTTTGAGTGGACTCCTCTCTTTGCAACCTGGATGTGGGTCGGTGCAAAGGCCAAGACAGACTATGGATGGAGACATCTGGTTGATTCAAGGTCTCTCTTTCCTTGAACTCTTCTCCTTGCAGGGGGGCCTCTGGTTGGGTGGAAACTTCAGGATGGTTATTTTCCAGAGCAAGTTTTAACCGCAGCTTCAGGTCTGCAACCTGACCCTGCAAATATTTCACTGTTTCCTCCTGTTCTATGTATTTGGTAGCTTGCTCAGTGTGTCGTATGAGCTGCTCCTCATATTTCAGCCTCACTCTGTATTCTTCAACCATTACTTCTATGAGACCTTTATTGTGGGAGGCACATTTTTCAGCCTGCCTCTTGAAGTAATCCAGCTGTTGAAGAAGGTTCTTGTCAGCTGTAACTTTGGTAGAGCAAGAAGCCCTTGAGCCACCTGTCGTCTCTGACACGTTTCTGTCATGATCTCGTTTGACTTGCAGGTGACGTTCTTTCTGTAACATGTTTTGCAGTCTTTGAATTTCCTCCTGCTGGGATTGGACTTTAGCCTGATAGGCAATCCTTCGGTCTCGTTCCTCATGGAGATCAAAGATCTTGCTCTGCAACTCTTTTTCAAGATCGTCCACCTGCTTTGTGAGATCAGTGACGTGTTGGCTTGTCTTGTCCACGACTTCCTCTGAGGGGGTGATCTCGAAGCCAGCAGACTGAGTTGTTTCCTGCTCGACTTCTGAAGATGCTGAATTCTCAAAGTCGCCGGAAGGACTTGATTCCCCCTGGATCTCTGATGTTACATCTTCCGGCTCAATGGGGCTGTCGCTGTCGTCCTCAAAAGGGAAAACGACAGAGTCGTAGTCGACTTGGACATCGAGGTCCATTATGTCGACCCATGAAAGCTTAGCTGGAAAAGCTTCATGTTGACATGCAATCTGTTGTTGCTTCATGTCGATATTCTTGCTCTGAAATGCGTGCGATACCTGAAATTGATATCCCGCTTGTTTCAATGACTTTCGAACGTGCTCTGTAGAGTGATCTGCCGCATAGAACTGTGGAACAGGTCTGACAAAACGCTGTCAGTGAGCTACATTCAAGAGAGAGATTCTTTTGTGGTGTCAGAGAGTTATGACGTCAAAGTTGATGTCATTGATACCATTGGAAAAACATTCCTTTTCTATGGGAATTGATAGCAACCAGTCCTAAAGTACTGCCATCTGCTGGCCTCCCTTGGAAGTGCGCGTCTAAATAAAATTACTGCATCATTCAACAGATGATAGCCTGTTGAACCAAGACCTAACACCGTGTATATTATTTAATAATTAAATAAATAAAGAAATATTTTCTTATGGATCTGTCAGTAATTTCAAGTGAAACCATTTTTCAACAGGCAAACAGCAAAAAATGTAATTGTTTTGAAAAACTAAATATGTTTCTTAACATCAAGATAAATACATACATTAAAGTGTATGCATTATAACCTGAAAATGCTAATTTTGTGCACCAGTAAAAAAAAAAGCATATACCTATGTCTTGAATTTGGAAAAGAGATCATATTTTATAAGGGTCCAGTGAATGCGGATATGAAACTGGTGGGTTTGTTACCTCAAAAAAGGTTAAGAATCACTGGTTCAAAGTAACAAACGGATGGCCAGACAACCTCCTTTAGGATTTCTTGCTAAAGAGCAGAGTTCATGGTTCCATCATCCGACTAAATGCATTCAAATTTGGGTTTGGAACGTAACAAAATATGAAAGAATTCAAACTTTTGCAAAGCAGTAAAGACATAAAACAGAAGGTAAAAAACAAAAATCCCATTTGTCTTTCAGAAAAAGCAAATGTTTTTTTATTCGCCTTTCCCCATCCCTCACATCGTCTCCTGTGTTGTTTACGAACACCAGAGCAGTCCTCTGTGAAAACAAGCTCATTGAGGCTGAGCAATGCACTCCACAAAAATGATCACACGTCTGAATCTGCTGTGTCTGGCTGTTTAATGTCCCTGAAGTGCCGTTGCAAACATATTCCGTCACGTTTCCCATAAGCCCACACTTACAGGTAGGTGACATCCCAGTGGCATCGCGCTCAGCCGTGCAGATTCTCCGCATCGCTCCACATTTGGCGTAGTCTCCTAGGACATGTGGGCCGCTAACATGCAAATGACTTCACGGTGGCCAACGAAATATCGTACCGTCAACCTAACTCTGTATCATCTGGCTCCAAAAGAGAACTTGTCAAAGTGCGCAAAGAATGTTACCGACTGGTTGCTTGGCATCTCAACCAGTTCATCCTCAAATCAGAGTTAATTCATTGAAGGATGAGACTTCAGACGAGCCAGCTTGTGTTTTCATTCTCCTGGCTGACAGTAAGGAAGTGATGTCGCTTCCTTCACAGAAATGATTGAGCTTGATGGGGACGAAGAGAGGATCTCATCCCAGGGACGATATGCAGAGAGGGACATCGTTCAGGTACAGAGTATTCCCGACTAGGAAATGTGAAATTTGAGATTAAAGCTGCAGTGTGACTTTTATGAAAAAAATTAAAAACTCTTACATATTTATTGAAACTGTCACCATGTTGTGAGACAGCTCCTCTTCCTTCTCCCAATGCCAACCAGAAACAACCAATCAGAGCCAGGAGGCGGGTCTTAGCGCTGTCACTCACTATCTCATATCATATTGTCACGACATGGTGACTGTTTTGACAAATAGGTAAGAAACATATTTTTCATAATAGTTACATAGTGCAGCTTTAATGGAACAGATCGTGGTGGTTGACTCTTTGTGTTCTGCCTTTTGCCCAATTAATTTCCACCTGTCATATCTCATTTCTTCGCTTCTTTTCCTCGTCAGTTTGTTCCTTTCAGAGACTACATCGACCGGCGAGGGAACCACATCCTGAGCATGGCTCGTCTGGCGAAAGAAGTGCTCGCCGAAATCCCCGACCAGTTTCTCTCCTACATGAGGACCCGAGGGATCAAACCCGGCCCCCAGCCGCCACCTTACACCCCGTGTCCGCCCCCGGCCGTCCACCCGCTCCACACCAGACGGGTAAGCCGGATCTGAAGGGCCAAGGCCCCCCCACCGACCCTCCGCATCGGCTTGGCCAGCTTTTACCGGCATCTTCTCTTTGAGCTTCCTTTTCTCGCTATAGTCTTCACGGGAAGCCTGTGAGCGCACGGTGAACTTCACCCGCTGTTCTCGCGTTGCACTATCAAGAATGTTTGGCAGCAGCGCGTAGCCCTGACTTGGGGATGCTTCCATGATTTCAGCGACAGGACTTTGCGCTCGGGTACTTTTGAAGGTCGTGGCGCTTGGAAATCGCTGGGTTTCCAACCAGAGGGAATCCGACGAAGAGGCGAAGGAACAGGACGTCCGGAAAAGGTTCCGGACGAGTGAGGCTCTGGTCACGAACACTGTCCGCTCCTCTTTGTTCTTCTGCATTCACTTCCTGAACACGAAATCTCTTGATACTTAAATGTTTACATGGGGAAAGCGGAGAGGGTTTTTTTTTTTTTCTTTTCAGGTGATAAACGATTTATACCGATCAATGTGAAAACCTTTCAGTCATATTTTTCACCTGCAGAACCAGGATGTTGTGAATTTAAAAACATTTAGGCCCTGGTGCCATTTTCGTTTCCCACTACATGTACAGCAATTATACTCCGTTTCTTTTCACATGAATAGAGCATGTTTTAGTGTAGAAGAAGCATGCAATGTCGTCTCACACTCAGGGCTTGTTCCCGCCGCACCGCCCCCATCGCTGCTACGCTCCGCCGCAGACGAACCCGTCACCACCTGAGATCTTTCCTTCCTTCCTTCCCGCTCCGCCCACCTCGGCTCCAGCAGGCAGCGGCGCTCCCCTGGGGTTCGGGTCAAATCAAATGCAGCAGGGACTCCAACCAGCCTTACTGTTAACGTCAGCAAACCATTCACTGGCATCGTCCCCTCTGCACCACGGCTTCTGGAAATGAGGATCTCCAAGCCCAGCAGTCAAAAACACACACACACACACCTCTCATTACAGAGTCTCTGGCTGTGAGCTGTGATCTTCAGCGCCTGTATTTTTGGTGAAAATACGTCTGCGCCTCAGAGGCACGGCTGTGTTTTGGTTACGTCTCTCTACCTCTTACTTTACTCTGTACAAAATGTAAATGTCACTTCTGTTCTTGTGAACGACAAGTCTTGTAAGTTATATTAGTTAAAGCTGCAGTATGTCAGTTTTATTTAAAAAAAAAAAAAAAAAAAAATTCTGTTTTTCACATAGGCTATTTATTAAAATTTATAAAATTTATTTTGAGAATAATTTATTTTGAGAAAGATAATCTGAAAACATCGACGTCCTCCACCTCCTCCCTGAGCCGCTGTTGCTGTCTGAAGAAATGGGCCGCTCCCCACCGAAAACAACCAATCAGCGCCAGGAGGCGGGTCTTAGTGTTGTCACTTGTCCTCATGTACTCACTGCTAAACGGGATAATAGCAGAGAAACAAGTTGCCGTTACAGGAAAACAGTTCATCCGCCGTCATCTGTGGCCATGCTAACTAGCATTAGCCTTTGCTACAAGATTGTAGCAGAGAGAAAAGTGGGGACAGAGAAGAGTATGATCATTAGGATGATTGACAGCACTAATACCCGCCTCCTGGCTCCGATTGGCTGTTTCTAATTAGCACTGAGGAGGCGGATGAGCTTAATTTTTAAATTTCATGATCTGTCTCTTACTATACTGCCACGAAATGGTGACAGTTTCAATAAATATGTGAGCAACTATTTTCATAAAAGTTATGTACTGCAGCTTTAACCAGGAACACGGTTATTTTGTTATACGAGATCATTGCCAAATTCTCTAACACCTCTCATGCCAATGTGTTATCAATCAGAGCAGGCGTCAACACGCGGTAAAGAACTGATAACCAGCCGACGAAACTCAAACTCCTTATCCAGAGGGAAGTCACGCAGCATTCCGTGGAAAGGTTTTCACTTTCATTCCAAATTTAAATGTTTAAATGATCAGATGGACTTTAATATCAGGCAAAGATAACCCGAGTAATTAGAAAATTGTGTTATTTTCAAGCGATGCAATCCTTCATTAAGTGAGAAACGTTATCCCGGCCCAATGCGAAAAAATAATTGCGCCCTAAAACTAGTAATTGGTTGCGGCAACAGCTGGCGTCAAGCCTCTGTAATAACTGGCTGCATGTCTGAATCAATGCTGTGAAGGAAATGTACATAAAACCGTCCTGTTAAAGCAGCAAACGGACGGCCAGACAACCTCCTTTAGGATTTCTTGCTAAAGAACAGAGATCCTGGTTCCATCATCAAAAGCCCGGAAGCAGCAAAGTAGGACAAAATCCTCACAGCACCATCATGAGCGTCTCTGACGTTCTGCTTCTGAAATGCTGTCAGTTTTAAGCGGGGCTTCTCTGCCAGCGTAGGTTTTAAGTTTGGATATGTTGTTTTTGAAGTGTGTTTGCTCAGGTTATTTTTGCCTAACGTTAAAATTAGTCTGGCGAGCCTCACAGGAGGTGTCTACCCAAAGCCGACGTGCCAGAGTCAAACTTTCAACAGGAGCAAAACAAGCTGAAGCGACTCGATTCAGGTTGTTAAAAAGAAAAAAAAGTCCCAAAATCCTAAAAAAAAAAAAATTTAAAATTGGAGAAAATCTGTCAGTGGGTTTTTATAAACCAGCGTTTGCACTGTTTTTTGGCTGCCATGTCAGCAATTATAACTATTTGGAGCCAGAAATCTGAGGGGCGAAAACAGCACTTAACACCCAGAGAAGGAGGTGTCACCATGTTCTTTGATTTAAAAAAAAAAAAATTATTATTATTTTCTTCTTCTAAATATACAATAAAGGAAGCATCGCCAGGTCAGCTGAACTACGGCAGCGTGGGAAACACAGACTGCGTCACATTTGTCCTGACCGGACCCTGCCTTACGTAACAGCAGGAGCTTTCCGAGGCGTGGAAACGCACCTCCTGTTGCCCTTTCATGCTCTAAGTGTTCATCTCAATGGACTGTTTTCTTCGAGGCCGTTCTGCGTTTCACGCGGTCAGGCAGGGGCGACCTGTGAAGCGATGCTCGGACATCAGAGGCCTTAAGGCCAGCTGTGGCAATCAGAACTTGTCCAGATGTTCGGTCCTGTTCGCCACCTCCGCTCTTCATTCCCTCTCTTCCTGAACATCAAGATGGTGGGGGAGGAACAAAAAAAAAAAAACAATTGCCTTTTGTTTGATTGAAATTTACTGGCAGATTTTCCCCAACGACGACCAAAACAATGCTTTCTAAATGTTTTTTAAACCCCCTGTAAGCTTCGTGACAGCAGATTCAGACAGTTACAGCGGATTCCTTGTTTACCTCGTCCAAAGGGAGATAATTTCGGTGAAAATCTCTTATCTGTGGCACGGCCGGCACAAATGTATGAGTAAAACATATCACACTGGTAGCTTTAATGCTTTAATGTCTCTGCGCATAAGAAGCACTTCTTTATTTAGGAGTGAGCGTCACATTGAGCAGCTCTGGGTCAACATGAGCCTCCATCTTGCATGCAGGCCTGTCACAATTACTAATTTTGCTGGATGATAAATTGTTCCAGAAGTTACTTAGTGCTGTGATGGACAGGTTTGTTAATAACCGTTTAAATCCCAAAGTTACGTCAAAAATCAAACGTTTTTGCAATCAAATGTCAGCACAAAGCTTTATAGATGTCATGTCTGTTGAGCCAATAAACAGATAAAAGTCAGCTCGCTGACTGAAAAGCCGTATTTTCAAAAGATTGCAAAGAGGTTGTGAGAACGTCACACTCCTCTACTACTACACCTAAAATAAACCAAATTAAATCGGATGTTCTAGTGAGAGTCGCAACAAACCATTTAATCAGTTGTTTTCTAAATGTGTTTTACTACCATAAAAGTGATATTTTTACTCAAATGTTTACCGGCCAATGTTTATTTTTATTTTTTTTTTTTCTGGGTAACCCACTGAAATCCGCTGTCGCTGTTTGATCCCCGGCGAGCCGCAAGACATGAGCCGCGACATTTTCCACAAGAGGTCAGAGTTCATGATCAAAGCCAAGTGGTTCAGGTAATTGCACTGTCACTTTTAGACAGGTGTGGCCGCGTCGCTGCGCCGCCGCGATTCGAAGTCCTTGCAAAGCACAAACATTGTCCTCCCAATCAGTCACCAAACTCTGCAAACAGAGGCCCGTCTTTCTCTATGTAAATGTGTGAACTAAGGTTTTCCTGTGTATTTGTGAACCGCATACTGTACAGTAGATTTGAACCTGTGTCTTTAGGGCCCTATTCAGTCAAGGAATCTTATATAAAGAATGTTTACAGCAACTTTTTAAACTTCACGCCTCAAAATCACAGTATACTTCTTGGCTGATGATGTTTTCATTTGAACATCTGGTTATTAACTGCTTCTAAAACATTTTTCTGAGATGTTTATACACCTGTACAGAGTTCTGCCTTTTTGTGTGTGTGCGTGTGTGTGGGTGCGTGTGCTGGTGTGTGCGTGTGTGTGTATCGGTCAAAACTGCTGTTTGTGAGATGCTGCTTCTTTACTGCTCATATAACGGAATTACATTTTCTACGGGAGGCCTGTAATCATATTTAAATCATGACTAACAGGCCTTATCAATGTTTCTGCAGACGTTATTCATATTTAAATCATGAACGACAGGCCTGTATTTTTATAAACGTAAACGGTTAGAGAACAGTGTATGTTTTACGTGTTAGAAAAATCAACTTTATGATAAAAAAAAAACAAACAAACAAAAAAAAAACACTCTGTAGCAATGTTATTTCTGCCAAATTTAACATGCTGTTAAAGTGTAGCTTCTCAATCCCAGAAAAAAAAAACAACAGCAGGTTCAGTTCTGACTGAATAGGGTTCCTCCCTGTGGTCACGGGGGTCGAAGGTCGTGGTGTTTTGTCCTGGCTGGGATCTGTTGTACAAAAGTGTGAATGTGGAACTGCACAATGTAGCACTGCGGTCTCGCTCCGTGACTGGAGGAGCAGGCAGGAAGTCTTTTACATGTAAATACTGCGGAAGCTGGACTGGCATCAGACCGCCGCCGCACTCTGTGACCGCCGCTCCGTCCGGTCCCAAACGAAAGGCAACAGGCCGTCTCGCGTCCCGCACCCACTCAAAACATCCAGGACGTGTGTTTATATATGAAACACGCATGACACTGACATAACATCACGCCTGAGTGATGACGGAGAGTTTTTGTGAGGGGAAAAACTGTTTTTTTGTTTTGTTTTGTTTTGGTATTTCAAATGCTTGAAGCTTTTACAATAATCTGGTCTTTGTTCTGTTATCGCAAACTTAAGGACAGCTTGTAACGGGTGAAGGTTCATGGTTTCGATGCGCGTCAAACAATCCTGACACGGACCACATTGTCTTCTTCCTGGTTGGATTTTAAATAAAATGTCCAAAGAACATCATGACTTAAAAGAAATTCTGGGATTTTTTAAGGGAACCTTTGACAATACGACCTGCGTTGTCTAACGTTGATGTTCCACTTAATTCTCATTTCCCTTAAGTGGCCCGCCTGGGATTTCTCCCATTGAGTTTGATTGGTGGGGGAGGAATCCTCCAAAGGTGAGGAAAAACTGATTAAAATGATAACTTAAGACATTTTTTTCATCAGTAATTTTCATTTCTATTTCTATTTTTTTTTTTTTTCCATTCATCATTATAAAACATCCTCTGGCTGCCGCAACTGGCGCAAAATGGACAAGAACTCAAGACACCAGGCTTCATTTCTGCTGAACGTCTGTCATCATCACTGAATGTGTCATATTGCTTAAGGTTCCTTTTAAAAAAATAACCAAATCCCACAATATATGAAAACGTTTATGCACATCAGGTTGTTCTCCCGTGCAGCACAAATAACACGCAGAGTTAGGACAAAGTAGGAAGGAACCCCAACATAAAAGTGTCTTATTGGGAAACTCTCTCGCCCCTCTGTGCCTACATATCAGCCTCCCTGGGCCTTTGGCAGCGACTCCACCGCAAGCTCTGCTGGAGGGAACGCAGATCTTCCTAAAGATGTTCCCCTCGTGACAGAGAGCGCCGGAAACCGGAGCTCAAGTCGGGCCGACGTGGCGGCACCGGCTGAGCTCCGGCAAACGCGGAAACCTGCAGTGTTATTACGGAGGTCATTGATAATGCCGTTTAGAAATCAAATTACTGATTTACTACAAAGTAGAACTACATTCCAGATGTGTTATTAGAGATGCTCCTTGTTTATATGAAATATCCTTTTTGTTTAGTTTTTTTGGGGGGGAGTGTTGGGGGGTTTTCAGCTTCAGGATGAGGAGGTCCAGTTATTGAAACGGCACTTTGACGTGAGAGTAGATCCATGTGGGGACTGGAGTCAACGTTGGGGACAGTTAAAGTATTTACAGAAATCACATGCCGTCAGACCAGCGTGGAATAAACGAACCACGAAATATCGAAACCAGACACTTACATACTGAATGAAAACACTTTTTTTTTTTCTTCTTCTTCATTTCTGAAGTTAAATCAGATCAAACTTTTCTCGGTTCAGCTCAGTTGGAATTACCAAAATTATTTCTATTTGCAAAATGCCAGAAAACTTAAGAACTTTTTTTTTTTTTTTTTTTGGTGAGGGGCGGAATTTAAAAAAAAAAAAAAAAAGGTCGGTCGGTGTCGGAGAAAACAGACTTTACCTGTGCAGCTTTGGTCAAACCTTCAAACCTCTGACAGGTTGACTTCACTGGCGTCACACTAAAACCAAGTCAAGTTCAACTTTTCAATTCAAGGACATAACATTACATCTCTAAAAACTATTCTTGCAAGATTTCCTGGCGTTCAGCAAATGGAAATAATTTTGGTCTGATTGAACTTGAGACACTGAAGGGGGAAAAATAAAGCGACTGTATTTTTATTCAGTTCTCTGGTTCCGGCTGTATTTACACGTCCTGAATGAGTCTGCTGAGAGCCGGCCATCAGAACGCCCAGTGATCTTCACACATGTAATATAGACTGTAAATTATTATATCGGACAAAGTGGTTTATTTGAATGCCTGTGATGAATATTCTGTTATAATAACCTGGTGTGTTTTTCTAGCATGTACCAAGTTTGCATGTGTTGGATTTTATTTTATTATTTTTATTTTTATTTATTTATTTATTTATTTGTTTGTTTTGCAGACAGGATGCTTCGGTAGGTCGACGTAACGATTAATTGTACTTTGTGTTATTTCAAGGACTTGTTTGCCTTAAGTAGCTCACTGATCGATCTGGGAATCATGCAATGCCTTCAGATGTTCTATTTAAATAATGAATATTCTCTTTTTCTTTCTTTGTTTTTTTTAACTCCGCCGACACATAGCCAGAGTTAGTCATGAAGTAAGACAATAAGACCAACGTTTTGTTGAAAGTTATTTTTGTAGCAGGTCCTACATTTGAACAGTTTACGATGACTTTTTCTTTTTTTTTTGCATGTTACCACACAAGAAAAAAAAAAAAAGAAAACGTTTATTCCTATAAAACTCCTTAAAATGAGGAGTTAAGAGATTACAAGACTGCACAGGTTTCAGAGGAACAACAAAAGCCACAAGCAACTGATTATTTTAAAAGACCGTATCTGTAAGAATTACAATATTTGAATAAATATTCATATGATACGTCTCGTTGTGGTGTTTGTGTTCCTGTGGCTGAGAATGGAAAAATAAAAGCAATCTCTCTCTTGGGGACATTGCAACGTGTTGTGAAAAAAATATTTACAGTTCCAGATTTCTCTTGTGGTTTATTATTATTATTATTATTATTATTATTATTATTATTATTATTATTATTATTATTATTATTATTGCTTGCTCTTAGATGTTCCAGGTCATCAAACTGCAATGAAAAATATTTTGATAAGAAAATTTTCTGGACTATAAATTCTCACAAGTTATCGCGATAACCGATGATATTGTTTCTGGTGACGTAACGCTAATGGCACCTTAATGCAAGAGCACATTCTCAAGGATCAATGAACCTTAAATTCGAGTGAAAAACTAACACTGGGACTAGAAAAACCTTTTAAACATCCAAAATAATGAAACAAAACAATAAAAACCGTATGAAGTTCCTGTACATAAAGTTGCCCTTGAAAAAAAAAGGGCTGGTTGAGACCAAAGGACCAAACTAAAGACTTTTATCATCCAGCTTTTGGTAGAAAGAGAGAAAAGAGAAAACGATACATCGCGCAAATGGCAATTGAGTTTTTAAATTCATCCTGAAACGGAACAACACAAAGATCCCCGAGGGATTTCTAAAGCAATTTCCCTTAACAAACAAAATCTGAAATCTAAACTTTGGATTTGCTCAGGTTGTCTGTCTGATATTAAATTTTATTTGCTCATCAGAATAATTGTGAGAGGACAAATGCTTCTTAAAGCGCAGAAATCTTTGGCTCTTGCAGCCGCTGGCGATCTGCAAAAACCCTAAAACTAAGAGACGTCCTCAGTCCTGATTGACGCCTGTGTTGATTGACGCAGCCAGCCAATGGCTTTTAAAGCAGAGCCAGATTACTGGAGGAGATTCACACCGTTGCGCCTCTCCAACACTCATCTCCAGATGAAACGAGTTACAACAGGGTCTCGTTCTAGAAAACAGCCTCTGTCTGCCCGACTTTTCAGGGAGTCTGTTGCACTTCTTAAAGAAAAGAAATGGCCGCATGGAACCGCCGAGCCGCCCGTTGTCCTGACCCGCTTTGTAAAGCTACAGCCACAAACCAACAGCATCATGTGGATCATTTAGCCTGTTTAAGAGCAAAAAAAAAAATTTTAAAATTCAATTTTTCAAAGTCATAAATATTCACGCTGAACATTTAAGCTACATACATATTTAACTTGCTGACTATTTTAACTCTTCCTAAATAGTTAACTGCTATTAGCTGATGGTTAGCAAAACAGTTTGCAAGCTAAAGGAATGAATAACATGGTAAAACTTTGAACAATAAACCCCCTTTTTTTTCTCTCTGTCTTATGACAGACAGGTCATTAAATTACTGAAATTAATTTTTGGCCTTTTGTAAGTTTAGAACCTCATGATACATACAGGCCTTCTTTTGAAATGTTTTTATTTATAGCATACTAATATGTCATATTAGTATCACATATTGGAGAAGACAGCACCTTGCTGCCAAAGGTGCTGTTAATATAGAATAAAATCTGATGTATTCAAAACAATAGTCTCACTTTCTTATTACTTGAAAACATTATCCATCCATCCATCCATCCATTTTCTGTCACCCTTGTCCCTAACGGGGTCGGGAGTTGCTGGTGAGTCAGAAATCTCCATGGCTCAGGTACTAATAAAAAGTGAGGCTTTAATAGGATTATTCTATTTTCTACTTCATGTCAAGGCGTCTGAAGGGGCTTAAGGTTGCAGAGGATTTTAGGTGAAAACAGAAGATTAACAAACACAGAGGCGCCTCTCTCTCTCTCTCTCTCTCTTTTCTCTCTCACTCTTCTTTTTCTCTTTCTTTCTCCCTTTCTCTTTTCTCTCTCTCTCTCTCTCTTCTCTTTCTTTCTCTCTCTCTTTCTCTTTCTCTCTTTTCTTTCTCTCTTTCTCTGCCACTAACATTATGATGCCCAATATGTTTGTTGCCTTATTGTTATTACACCAAAGACATCCACTGGAAACCTCCAATAATGAATGACCACTGGTCTTGATCCATTCGAAAAGTGTTTTTCTGTATGTTGGAGTATTATTATTATTATTATTATTATTATTATTATTATTATTATTAATATTATTATTATTAATATTATTATTATTACTTTAAGCAGTTGGGGAGTAATCTGACATGCTAAGCGTGTGGGTTGCTGTGCAACCAGTGACAATTTGCTAATTACAGCCAGTAGACTTTGCTCCCTTCCTGGTTTGTAGGCTCTTCAACATTTTAATGAGCCCTCGCTGCTATCTGCTCTCCGTGTTTATCTTCACATTACTTTTAACTCTGTGATGAGTTATTGTGCCACTGAGGTCGCCTCCCACTTCAAGCTATATCTGGAAGCTTTAATTGGAATCCTCAGCCCTAAGCTGAGGAACATGCTAGGCTAATGTTACACTTTACTGAGGTGCAACGGTACCGACTTTGGACTGAATAGTGTCACATGCAGGCTTGATGATGCGTGTCGCAAACCGATGCAGTGAGTTTGCACTCGCACACATGCAAAGTGTTCATCTGTGCGGTGAACAAAGTGTGAACAATGTATGCTTTTCATTCATTTTTATTTTGACAGCGGCAGAAATTTTCCAAACGTCAATGAAAGATTCAAAGCAACAAGAATGTTTTTGATGAGGGAATAACATTACAGCGTGCTGAACAGTTAAACAGAAAAAAAAGTCAATTTCCCTGATTTACCTGACAAAATGAACTTCTAAAACGTTTTTTTATTATTACAATTATTATTTTTTAAAAGGCGTCTCATTCCTTTCCGTCTTCGACACAAACAGAAAACTGTACATTTCTGTCACTCCTCACT
Source organism: Poeciliopsis turneri (assembly GCA_922788865.1). Classification (NCBI taxonomy): domain Eukaryota; kingdom Metazoa; phylum Chordata; class Actinopteri; order Cyprinodontiformes; family Poeciliidae; genus Poeciliopsis; species Poeciliopsis turneri. The sequence goes on along the minus strand of CAKLNU010001107.1, from coordinate 1,463,024 downwards.
CCTCTGGTGCTCTCCATGTCCCATCGTTATCCCGCAGCACCAGCTGCTTGGAGTGCCGAGGCTCTGAAGCAATAAAGCGAACCTGAACGAGCTCAGCATGACTCTAATACCAGCCGGGCTGATGCAGGGGGGGCCTGGCGCTTCTCAGAGCTCATGCTTCCCACCCGCTTTATTTCCCCTGCCGTCGCTCACAAGCTCATCAACCTGCGAGCAACTCCACGTTAACAAAAAACAACAACAACAAAAAAAACGCTTTGTGATGAGTAGTGGAGGACAGACTGATGCACCTGTAGGACGTTTCCGGCCGTTCAGGAGTGAGATCAGCCTGACATGCGCAGGGTGAACATGAAGCGTCTCTGTTTGCTATTCTTAGGCGTGGACAGAGGCCCTGGTGCTAAAAATAGGCAGATCATCCCCAACTCTTCATCCCTTTACCCCCCCCCCCCTGCTGTCAGTCTATTTTTACACCAGCTGAGGCCTTCCCAGGCTATGGCAGTCTTTTCTTAGATTATTACATAATAAACATGAGGCGGCGCTGCGAGTCAGGAGCAGAAGAAGTGCTCTGTCAGGCAGTCGAGGGTGAAACGCTCAGCTCTGGTCAGAACAAAGACTCAGTGAGAGCATTAATGTCAAAGAGGAACTGTTGAGAGTCAGTTATCACAACGAGGAACCAGCAATCAGGCCTGATATCTGGGAGTAGTGATTGACTCTGACCTGAGCCTTCAGAGCCACATAAAGACAGTTACAAAGTTGGCCTTCTGTCACCTGAAGAACATTCCTAGGAGTAAAGCAGCAATGTTTCAGCGAGCTCTAGAGAAACTCATCTTCAGTCGCGTGTGTTGCTGTGACAGTGTCCTCACAGGTCAGCCCAACAGGTCAATCCATTCAGCTGATCCAGAACGCTGCTGCTGGTGTTCTCACTAAAACCAGAAAGACACAGTGCAGAACAATGGAGATGCTGCACTTTGTGACATCATCATTGCCAGTCCCCAGCAATATGGAGCGTTCCCTTTTCGGTCCTGCCAGCGAAACAATCCCAAGTAAAGAAATATTTTCAGATTCTAGACACCATTTGCAATTCTTCCTGTTTGCTTTACAAGTCACCTCACCTTTCTAGGGTTTTTTTTTTTTTTTTTTTTTTTTACAAAGTCTGACCAGTTTAAAAGTGGGATTAATGACAGGAAAGCAGTTTGGATGAAATCCACTGTTTCTAATGACGAACCATCCAGAGTTATGGCTGGGCTGCGTTAGCAGCACAGAGTAAATGTAGACTCATAATATTGTAGGGTTGCTGTATAAATATATTTACATATCCACCCAGTTCAAATAAATCATTAAAAGTACAAAACTTTGACATAGCAGTCATGATGATTTAAAAAAAAAACACAAATGTATGTCTGCCTTTAAACACGAAGGATTTAAAGGCAGAATGAACTGATATCCATGAAGAAACGAGGCTGTTAAAGCAAAAACATGTCAGCCGGAGTCCTGGCAGAGTTTAACAAGCCGGTGGACAGGCTGTCAGCTCGCTGTCGCTGGAAACGAAGGGAAAATTAATGAGTTAGTCTTCAGGAAGACACAACATCATTAAACGGACGAGAGGGAAAAAAACAGTAACAGTAAACATTACTGTCCAACTATAAAGACAATAATGGTTAGACAGCTCTAACTATTACTGTGCATTTATGCACCATAGAGCTGCACCATAGAGCTGCACCATAGAGCTGCACCATAAAGTGGCAACATATGCAATTTTGGGAATTTCCTGGTCTGAGTAAGAAGAGGAAAGGGAAAGAGTTTGGAAAAATCTTCCAGACTCTGTTCCTGATCCTCCTGTGAGACATTCCTCATTTCCTTGGGTTTCCTTCTTTCTGTCCTTTTGTTCTTCCTAGTGTCCCTCCTTTTGTCTGTCCATCCTCTCCTCTTTTCTCCACTTCCTTCTTTATATATTTCTTTATGTCCTCCTTTCTCATCTTCGTTCCTTGCTTCCTCCCTTTCTTCCTTCTATCCTGTCTTCTTCCGTTCTTTTCCCCCTTTTTGCATCCTCCCTTTCTTCCCTTCTTGCGTCCTTCACTCCCTCTTCATTGATTCCTTCTTTTCTTGCATCTTTCCTTTTTTCCTTCCTTCTTCCCTTCTTCTCTTCTTCCTTCCTTTTCCTCTTCCTATGTGTAAGCTAAAACATTTAGGAGACGTGTTATTAGTTGAGAATAAATCAGCCAGGCGGTTTTTTTTATATATATAAACATTTACTTCAACTAGGCCACAGCTAGAAAATCCTGGAGGAAGTGAAGCCTCCGTTGGTATGACACGGCGCGATGACACGTCGTTGTCGTTTTAAGTCTCTATTATTTCAGTTCTGCTGAACATCCGACACTTGAAGGAGAGCGTGCTCCTCGCCGCCGTCAGCTAATTATTTAAAAGCTGCATGCTAATGTGAGAGCTGAGGGGAGAAAACTGGAGCAGGAATCTGGCAGCTCCGTGTGTCTGATCAGTTAACGATCACGTCCAGCTTCATCAGCACTTCAGCTGACAACTATATTCAAAACTACCACTTTGTCAGTGTTCTTGTACACAGGACAACAGTTCCTTAAACTCACAGTCGTGGCAAAATGTGGGATGCCTAATGAAAGTTTCGGTTCTTCACTGGATTGCGTTTCGAGTCCTTTCCATTCACTGATTAAAAGACGGACATTGGGCTGAAATTGATCAAATGGTCATATATTAATAAAGTGAAAATATTCTGTCCTTCTAACGTACCTCAAGAACACGCTCTCTTACTGTCATCATGTTTTTCCTGCCTCTATAAACACGTCCCTGCTGGAGGGCAGAAAGCTGCTCGACAGTGATGATCTCTGGTTTTAGCTGTCAAGTTGTCAACACAAAGCCCTGAATCTTAAAAGTTCTGATACAGAAATGAAAAAAGGGACGCAGTGGTTTGCTACTAATTGACAACTAAATAACAAGGTCAGGGAAAAGTCTTAAATGGGAAAAGTAGTGAAGGAGAGGGAAGTAGGTCGATGATGCTAGCTTGACTTTGACAACTTTAGCATGTAGATGTGCTGTGGAATTCGGTGCGTTTCTGTTTAGTTAAAGAAAAAGGCGACTCTGTTTAAATTAGCTAATCCGACGCGCATATTTTTGTCCACATGCAACCTATGTCCAACTTTTATGCGGTCGTGTGAATGGCCCAACTTTGATCTTTTGACCCCCTAAAAAGTCTTATTTATGCCACTTCCATAGGTGGTAGTCAATTGGATCTGATTGTTTTCAAATCCAAACAGTCATCTCACCTGACTTTACATCACTGATGTGGGACATGCATCATAGTTCATTCCCTGAAGATTTTTAATGCACATGTATTTGGGCTAAAGCAACATTTAAAGCAATGCAGAAGAGCAGAAAAGACTTTGACCAAGTGTCTGCATCCTTTGCAGAAGAATTGACCTTAAATTCACGCGTCATTGTATTATTTTTAGCTGTGGAAATCCATTTGAACTCGTAACCGAGTTCATTTCAGGATCTGTAATTGATTGCAGTTTAATCAAAGACCATTTATCGACAAATAGTAAGCAATGTTTTGCTGCAAAATTATTGAACAAATATATGTTTGAACTCAACAACAAATCTACTGATTGTTTTTAATCTATTGTTTAGGTTATTTTTTGTCACACCTTTTTTCATTGTTATATTTTCGCCCCTAATGTATTTGTTTTGTTTTTGCTTGTTTTTCAAGGATAAATTTTCTTTTTTTTTCTTCTTTCTTTTCAAACAAAAAAAAAAAGAAGACGTGTGTAGATTTTTGCTTTTTTTTAAGCCACTGTAAAGCAGAAGGAAAGTGATGGAGTCTGTGTGACCCCTGGTGGACAAAACCCCCAGAAACGATGCTGGGTTAAGGTTCACCACGTTGCTCATTCTGCACCACAACCGTCTGGGTTGCAAAGTTGCATTCAACACGGCTGCCAATCAGCACTTCAATAAGAGAGCTCAGCCTCTCATCTGTGCATGCATTATACAACAGAGGAAGGTGACCAGAGGAATCAAACCTTTGGCACGCAGGTGAGTTATTTTACTAAAGCCCAGCTCTGAGTGTGCAGACAGAATGGGCGGGGGGGAGAAGGGCCGGCAGTTTTCACAGCTGACCGCTTCTGTCATCTGACCGCCAGGCTGGACTGAGGGCAGGATCACATGACGAGGCTCAGTTGGCCAATATATGAGCAAGGCAGCCGCGCCGCCTCCACGCACCAAGCAGTGGCATCAAACAGACAGCAGATTGCATTTAAATGGACGAACCGTGTCAGGATAAAAGCAGACGCGAGAGTACTGACTGCGAGCCGCCATGTTGCATCGACATCGACACCGTGCACCGCGCGCGCGCAAATCGAGATGCGCAAGTACAGGCGATAAATGATTAATGGTCAATTTTCCGGTGAGTCTCTGAAATATTGAGAGACAGCTCAGGCGTGTAATGCAATGTAAATGGGTCTATTTTTTAGCACAGAGGAAGTCATGTGGAACATGCTGTTGGGTGGTGTGTGTGTGTGTGTGTGTGTGTGTGTGTGTGTGTGTGTGTGTGTGTGTGTGTGTGTGTGTGTGGTTCTCCACTGTTACTGCTTTAAGAGGCATAAGACATGGGACAAAAGATGGGCAAAAATAAACACTCCACCCACATTTGCTTGTTCGGCCACTCTTCATGGGGAGTATTAAACTTTTAGAAACACAGAAAGGAAAATGGAATAAATTATTTCCACACTGGGAAACAGATTGAAAGTCCCTGCTCTGAACTGCCACCCCCCTCCGGCCCCCCAGCCCCGCGCATCCCCTGTGGCCTCCTACGCCTATTAAACCTTCTCCTCTCACTTTGCCTCATGAGATTGTTAGAAAGTGAAAGGGAGGGGAAGTGACATGCAAAAACCTCTTTTTAATGATTCTGAGGAGAAGGGGGGGGGGGGTTTGGCGGAGTATCATGGCAGCTGATGGGGGAGAAGGCAGGCGGTCGCCTCACACCATCCACCAGATGTTTTCATTAATCCCCAACTCAAAGCAAACTTTGAAGTGGTGGTATTATGAGTTTTCCAGGCACATGGTGCCATTTTATAGTTAATTCACTGCTTTAACTAATGTTATAAAAAAAAATGCTGTTTTTATCAAATGTCGCTGAAAAAAAATTGCACTTTGTAATTTAACTCCTTGACCTTGGGCCTCTGTCTCTTTAAAAACTCTTGCTCTTTCTGAAGTTCTGCCTTCAGAAAGTCATCACAACATGGCTCCTCCGTTAACCCTTTAATGGCTTTTTTAAATCAGCGTTTCACTGAGAAGTAGCTGGTACAATGAGCTCAGCAGGCTTCACCAGGTGTTTGCCAATTCCTTCTGGCTAGTCTGAAGGAGCTGAGTGTGGGAGTCCTGGGGCAGGGCTGCTCTGTGAGGCGGAGGTTCAGAGGTTTAGAAACTGGAGCTCTGAGGAAGAGTTTTGCACGAGAGATTAAAACATTCCTTAAACTTTTGCCATTTCGGACTATTCTCCAAAAATGCAGAAAAGTCATTTTACAGTTAAACTTGATTAATGCCTCCAAAAGTTCAAACTTTTCTGATCGTTCAGATCTAGAATTGATACAGATGTCAGAAAAGCAAAGATGACTTCCCTGGACTAAAATAAATTTATAGTTACGGTGTTTCTTGATTTTATTTTATTTTTTTAATGTTTCACACAATCATTCAAGTAATATTTTTAAACCAATTGCAAAAATAGGAAATACCGGGAGCCTTAAGAAGCCAAGAGGCAACAATATTCGATACATGAGTTTAATTCTGAATATTTATGTCTGGCGTCCCACAAAGTTCTATGTTGGGAATACAATTGTTTTGATATACATCAATGAGATACAGTTGTTTTAAAAAGCCTAGGTATTCTCTGTTGTCGGGTTAAATAGCATATTGAAAAACCTTTTTAAAACCCAAAACAACATTATAATGTTTAAACCTCTGTTGGACATCCACCACATATGTGAGAACCTCAGCAGCCTTTTTAGGTTGACTTGGCATGTGTCTATATAACTGCTTCCGTTGCACAAAGCAAGCAATTAGCAACTCGGGTTTATATTAAAAGACTAAACGACAGGAGACCAAGTTTGGAGCCGTGGGGTATTCCAGACTTGTTCTTCAAAATGGACGACTTTTCTTCATTGATTTTAACACACTGTGCTCTAATCTGGAGACTCAAACCAATCAATGACCTGTTTTCATGAATAAAAGCTCTAGCAGTCTATTATGTTTAGTCATTAAAGTGGTTATGAATTTGAGTTTGAATTGAATAAGTGTCCTTTGCCCCATGGAAACCTCTTGAAATATATTATTAAGACTTCTCTAATATCAGCACTTTCCTTTAACTGTTTAACAGTAAATGCTGTTTGTTGCTCTTATTACTTCATAATGCCTGGTTGATGTTTTTGTCATTGTGAATTTTATTTATGTGACATTTTATGGCTACAATTTGACCAGTTGTCTTATGTTTTTGTAAATTCCCAGATACAGACAAAATGGTGAGAAGACTCGTTCTTTGTTTTTAACCCTCCTGGTCTTAGTGTGACGCTCAGCAGGAGCGCAGCAGATGTCACGGTCGGATAATTGGGAAATGTCCTGTCAGACTTTCAGTTCTCGAAACCGCACACACACACAAACACAAAATTCGCAAAAGTGCAACCCCATTGGACCGCGCACAAGGTAAAAAGCTCGTTGGGCTCAAATGACGAGCTCCGTCTCTTAAGATCGTGTGAGAGTTACACCTAATTTTCTTTGCTAACCATTTTACTTTTTCTTCTACTTGAGCTGTGTCCTGCTGTGAGGAAGTTATTTATGCTTCCCAGTCGTGGTTCAGACATCAAATGTCATGACAGAAACAAACTCTTGAAGATTTCTCAGCGTAGATTACTTTCAGTTTATTTGAGTTTATTAAGAGCTATCAGATTTTTTTTTTTTTTTTTTGTTTTAGCCGTTAAAATGTCAGCTCTCAGCATGTTGAAACTAGGGTGTGATTTTCCACCTGAAAAGTGCTCAGTGTGTACGACTCAGAGATACTGACATTAGGCTCAATAATTACTTTAAATGTTCCCCTGCAGTATCTTTTTTGGGGGGGGCACGAGGGGCACGAGGGGAGTGGATGAGTTTTATTAAAGCTTGTAACATGAGCCTGGCACTTTATGGTGAAAAACCTTCATGCATTAAATTGATTGGCTGTTTTGTGCGTATAATTAATAAATCTATTCCAATGGAGCAAAAACATTCTTAGTAATACAAAACCATTCAATCCATTAAAAAGTGGGTTTTTTTCCCCCCAACTTCAGTAACTTACCAAGTGAAACACATTCTTTATGTTAATTACGCACACAGGCCTTTATTTTGGTGAATTATCACTACTTTAAAACTAAACACCGCATTTATAAATAAATAAAAATGAACGCAGCGCAGTGGAGCAGTTGGTAGCACTGCTGCCTTGTGGCAAGAAGGTCCTGGGTTCGATTCCCACCCTGGGGTCTTTCTGCACAGAATTTGCATGTTCTGCGTGTGCATGAGTGGGTTCTCTCCAGGTACCAGCATTGGCCCTGACCCCACTAGGGTGTACAGAAAATGGATGGATGGAAATAAAAAATTTTAATACAGCGATATGGAGTAATGAAGATATGTTTAATACCTGTCTAAATGTTCTTGATTCCATTTTAAGGCAGAGTGTAAATCTGTCTCCCTCTGGTGGCACTAAGGTGTATTGTAACTTTTTTTTCTAGCCAATCTTAGATATTGACAGTTTCCTAAAATAACGACCTAAGTCTTTTTTTTTCTTTCTTTTTTTTTTTTTTTTTTGCCTAAGTCATTTACTGGCAAAAACAAACAAAAAAAACCCCCATCATATTATGAATATAACAGTGCACTGTTTTAAACTATTTCTAAAGTTTTGATGACAAGTTTTGTAAATTGTAATTGTGGGAGATTACAAATTGTAATTGAAGGAGCTGAGATCACTCAGCTCCTTCAGACTAGCCAGCAGCAATTAGCCTGATGAAACTGCGCATCTGCTGAGGTCATTGTACAAGCTACTTCTCTGAAGACAGACTTTTTTAAAGAGACACAGGCCCAATTTCAAGGTGTCAAATTGAGAAGTCAAATTTCTTTTAAGTCTTATTTGATATATGTGACATTTAGAGTAAAAAAAAAAAAAAAAGAGCGAAAATGGGTTCTATGGAAGAGTTCCAATAGTAAAACTACTTGTTAGATATTTTTATGTATTATCATTTTGTTATTACTTTAGTTTAAAGTATTCTCTTCCTTATGTGTGTATAAACTGACCTGGAGGTTACTGCTGTCTGTTATCTTCTTCATGTGAGATAGTCAAGCCATGTGGTTCTTAGATCGTAAATTCTTCTGATGTTTATTTACCCATTCTTTAGATGATAATTTGACCTAGAGTTGAACTAGGCTCGGATTGTAAATTAGATATCACACCTGGAACTGAATTGCTGTTAAATATTTTACGACCTCTGTTGTTTCCTGACTGCCCCCTTTGACTGTCTTTCTTTGACAATAAAAGAAGGAGCTCACGTGAAAGCAGATCAGAACTCTCTGTGAACGACTTAAAGAAGTTGTTCAAGGAGACTTCTCCTTTTGCAAAAGCTTGACCATATAATTCATATACGTTGTCTGTGGTTTTTATTCTTGTAGGTTCGAGGAAAATACCTTACATTTTTGGTGCCGAAACCCGGGATCTCTCAACCCCCCCGCTGTCAGGCAGAGGAAGACGCGCTGAATCCGTGCACGGCCAGAGTCAATTAGGGACCTGGAAAGAAAGACCCAGGAAGTGAATTCTTCGCTGGGCCAGCGACACATGTCCGACTTTGTCTGCCAACGGCGGAATGACGAGATCCGACTGGACAACCAGATAACTACAGAAACGTAGGTGAATTTTTAAATGGTTATATTAGAGGTGTGAGTGCCCTTGTTAAACAGCGTTTTGACTAAAACTCTGAGGTTTTGATTAATCCTTGTTAAACGGCGTTTTAACTAAAAAATCTGAGGTTTTGATTAATCCTTGTTAAACGCTTTTAACTAAAAAATTTGGGTTTTTTTTTTAAACAGCGTTTTAACTAAAAATCTGTACTCAGGAAAGGACAGGTGTTACCAGAACCTTTCTCTTTTCGAGGAAACCCCATAAGGGTAAATCCTCATGTAGATAGGATGTTTGATGTTTGCTGTCTTGTCAATACTATTTGTCATAGCTGGTTTGTTTGCTGCTTTGTTGATGTGTGTGTGTGTGCGTGAGAGATTGATTGGAGGTTTAAATACTGCTCTGTATTTTACCTCATATAAAGCAGTAGGGTTGTAAGCAGTAAACCTCTTGTGGATGCAAAGGCAAGATTCTCCCACTCGAAAGAGTTGAAGTGGAGAATACCACAACAAGGTATTTTTAATTGCTGGCCTACTTAAAAAGATCTCCAGTTCATAGGACTCCCTAGGAGTCAACGAACCTGGACTAAATTTAAATAAATAAAAATTTTGAAGCTAAAATTGCAAGTGATTTAAATAATGGGAAATGCAAATTCTTGTAATTCCTCACTCGTTGAGGGCCCCGATGGGGATGAGAAGTACATGCTGTCCAGATTTCCTGGTAGCATTGTACACATGAAAAAATGGAAGAAAAAATATAAAATAGATGGAAAGCTAAAAATTGATCAATGGCAAATAATTGTAGGGATTTTGGAGAGTAGTGTAGCAAGAAAAAAGGCTAAAAAAAGAGGATGAATTAAGGTGTGCTAAATTATGGTTAAAAGCAGCCATAGACAGGAAAAAACAAATTAAAAAAGGTTAAAGATAAAAAGCTTGAAGAATCAAATAACTTATTAGTAAGGTCAGAAGAAAATGAAAAGGTGTCAAACAGACGGAATGCTTCGGCGGCACAGGGGGAGCAGGTACGGCCGACTGTTCCTCCCTGGACCGCTGCAGCAGCTCCGTCTGCTCCTATCTTAGTATTAACATATGTTAAATGCATTAAAAGAAAAACCTTATATCACACTGATTGTTTGTGGGGAAGAAGTTTAATTTTTATGTGACACCGGTGCATGCAAAACAGTTCTAAAAACTAAAATAGAAGGTGTAAACCCCACAAACGAGTCCATTTGGGTGAAATCTGCCGATGGACAAATGAATAGAGAAAATATGTCACAAAGTACATCTTTTGAAGATCCTGAAACAAGAATTAAAGTAAAAGCTTCTATTGTGATGTCACCTAAATGTCCAACAAATCTGTTAGGTAGAGACCTAATGACAAAATTAGGGATAGCAGTAGTCCCTGTACAAGGTGGCATGAGGGTAGTCAGACTGAAACACTCTGATCTGTACACAATTCACAAGGATGAAAAAAAAATCTATTGTTCATATGATCTAAAGCCAGCTGACAATCCTTATGTCCCAGGAAAGCTTCTTAGAGAAGCTCGAGGACAGCTGGACACACCTGAAACAGAAACAAATTACAATCAGTTGCATGTAATAATGAACATCTTAAATGATCCACAGGATGATTATGTGCAAAAGTTTTTAGAAACAAATCCTGTGACACTGGCTGTGACTGAAATGTTCACAGACCGAAGGTCTTATGCAGCTGTGACTGTGCTCCTTCCGACTAGTCAAAAAGAGCTGTATAAGTTACCTACAAACCCACACATCTCGCTTTTTAAGCCGCATAACATTACATGGGCAGATGTAGGTAACAGAACTAAAATGGCTTCTGAAGCCACTGATTTCAAAGAAGGTAAAGATGGTTGGAGCTACAGCCCCAGCTGTGATGTATGGAAACAAACACTTTGTGAAGTTGTTACAGGCACAGCTCAAGTTCATGCATTTGAGTGACACATGAACATATTTCTTACAGAAAAAGAGGAAGCTGAATTAGCTGAGCTTCCAGATAAATTGTGGACAAAAGGTCCATCTGATGTTGGATTACTTAGTTCAATTCCCCCAGTGCAAATTAAAGCAAAATCTAGCTGGAGGCCCAGGGTAAAACAATATCCTTTAAAACCAGAAGCACTGAATGGGATTGAACCAGTAATCAAGGGTTTGTTAAAAGGAGGAATCATAAAAAAAAAATGTTCAGATTCTCCTTGTAACACACCTATTTTTCCTGTTCAAAAGGCAAACAAAAAAGACTGGCGCATGATTCAAGATTTACGTTCAGTCAATGAAGCAGTTCAAACGAGAGCACCAAATGTGCCAGACCCACACACGCTGTTAAACTCACTAAAACCAAGCAATAAATTCTTCACAGTAATTGACCTCAGCAACGCTTTCTTCTCTGTACCCATTCACCCAGATTCGCAGTTCTGGTTCGCATTTACCTACAAAGGTCAGGGGTATACTTATACCAGATTACCCCAGGGTTTTACGGAAAGCCCAAGCATATTTTGCGAGGCAATTATGCTTTGTTTGTCTGATTTTCAAATATCAGAAAAAAGTCAACTGTTGATTTATGTTGATGACCTGTTAATAGCATCTGAGAGTGAGGAAGCATGCAGAGCAGACTCACTCGCTCTGCTGCACCATCTCTGTCAGACGGGGAACAAAGTAAACAAAGATAAGCTGTAGTGGGGAATCCAGAAGCTGAAAAAAAAAGTTTTACTGAAGTTAATAACAAACCAGTCCTTCCTAAAGCTTTATTTAAAGCAGTAGCAATTGTGACACATGGGTGCTGACATGTGTCAACAGGGGGGATGGAAACCATAATACAACAACATTTCACAACATATGGTTTAAATTCTTACTTAAAAAATTTTTGTACTAAATGTCCAGTCTGTGTGAAATACAATTCTCAGGGAAACATAAGGCCAAAACGAGGCAGGTTCCCAAAACCATCTTATCCATTTCAAACCATGCATATGGATTTTATTGAACTTTCACAAAGTGGGCCATATAAATATTGTCTAGTGATGATTGATGCTTTTTCTAAATGGGTTGAAATAGTTCCAGCAAAGCATGCGGATGCTTTGACAGTAGCTAAGGCTATTTGTAAAACTATTATCCCAACACATGGCATCCCGCAAACTGAGAAAAGCAGATTAAGAAAATGCATGGCAGACACTAGCCGGCCCTGGCCAGACTGTTTAGATTTGGTGAAGCTCTATATGAGGATCACACCGACAGCTGATGGTCTAACACCTTTTGAAATAATTCATGGGAGAGCTTACAGATTGCCTCTGTTTGCTCCAGACTTACAAAAAGCTGATGAAGAACAGACATTAGCAGATTATATGATCAGGACTCTTAAACTGAAGGAGGTGTCCAGTGCAAATTTACTGCCTTTCAATTCTCTTCCTGCACAGGAGGCCGCTCCGATAGAGCCAGGAGACTGGGTCTACATAAAGGTCATCAAACGAAAGAACTGGGCAAGTCCACGGTGGGAAGGACCGTTCCAAGTGTTGATGACCACACCAACAGCTGTAAAGATTGCTGAAAGACCCAGCTGGATACATCTCAGTCACTGTAAGCTGCAGAGAGTGTTAAACCCCTAAAGTCGGAGTAGAGAGGAAGGAGAGCTCTTTTGAGAGCTTCCGGGGTACAAAGGGGGGCTACTGAATAGAGGTAGTTCGTCTCAAACCCGGTGAAGAAACGCTAAGATTCTCACTCCTTTAGTTTGGGGATTCTGACATCTCTGTATGCCGAGTAGCGATGGGGACTCCATATGCCAGATGGATTTTCTACTGCGCTGTGACTGCTGTATGTTTGAGGTTTGGAGAGGGAAGCGAGCTTGAGTTCCACCCACATGACTACAGTACCAATCTCTGGTGGAAACTGATGAACAGAACTGCTTATGAAGGACATGCTGTGAACTGCTACGTGTGTGCGCAGATGCCGGTTTCCATACACAACTCAAGTCTTCGACCAGGGACGTTGCCCTGGAACTTGTGTAACAGAGTTTACACCTACTGCGAACCGACACAGGATTTCATCAACTGCACAGCCTGCAGGGGTCAAAAGGCGACTCCACACTGCAAACTCTGGAAGGACAACCCAGACTGTGACAACCTGCTACAGGAGAGGAGTTTCAACATCACCCATAAGACAAAGAGGAGACAAATGACAACACTGTGCAGCGCCATAGTGCCAGGAGATTATGGCTCACGGAGGAAAGCACAAAATGATCTACACATCCGCTCTAAGCGAACAGCTATGCCAGAGGTTAAAAGATGGGGAAGCCTAACAACACATACTGGAGTTCCATGGGAATTCAGGATTTAAAACAGTATGTGGAGAGTGGAACACGCGGCTCACCCTCTTTTGATTTGCTTTCATGGCTTACTTCTGGATTATGGTGGTCTTTGCTATTAAAGCTCGTGACACCTGTTCTGATTGTGTTAGTACTGTTCTGTCTTTTTACAGGTTGCATTATTCCTTGTCTACAAAATATGATTCTTAAAACAATTAACACAACTGTTATCAATTATCAGTTGACAAAGGCATCTTATGAGACAACTGAAGATGATTTGTTCCAAGTTTCCGACGATTTTCTGAACAATGATGAATTTCTGTAATAAATAAACAGTTGAATTCATTTGCTGAATGACTCCTACACCGAAAATGTGGAAACAAGTGGTGTTTGGGATGAGAAAACTGCATTTGATTTTTGCTGTTTCTTCTTCTTTTGTTTTCTCTTTCATTTCTTTCATTATGATGTTTAGATTAGTTCTTTTCTTTTCTTTTCTATGCTTAGCTTTTGCATGACAGTTTACACACATAGTAAAATGATAAACAGGGGGGAATGTTAGATATTTTTATGTATTATCATTTTGTTATTACTTTAGTTTAAAGTATTCTCTTCCTTATGTGTGTATAAACTGACCTGGAGGTTACTGCTGTCTGTTATCTTCTTCATGTGAGATAGTCAAGCCATGTGGTTCTTAGATCGTAAATTCTTCTGATGTTTATTTACCCATTCTTTAGATGATAATTTGACCTAGAGTTGAACTAGGCTCGGATTGTAAATTAGATATCACACCTGGAACTGAATTGCTGTTAAATATTTTACGACCTCTGTTGTTTCCTGACTGCCCCCTTTGACTGTCTTTCTTTGACAATAAAAGAAGGAGCTCACGTGAAAGCAGATCAGAACTCTCTGTGAACGACTTAAAGAAGTTGTTCAAGGAGACTTCTCCTTTTGCAAAAGCTTGACCATATAATTCATATACGTTGTCTGTGGTTTTTATTCTTGTAGGTTCGAGGAAAATACCTTACACTACTGCTGACTAAAATTAACCTGATGTATGGAGGAATTTAATTGCCGAAAGTCAAGATCATATTGAATCTGAGTGCAAGATTTCACATCTTTGCTGTTAAAACTTGAAATTCTCGCCGTCAAAGCTATGGGTTTCTTTCCAATATATTCTGTTCACGCGCAGCTTTGATGCTCCTTGCATATGGGAGGATATGTTCTCACTATATTAATGCCAGTAAAAAAAAACCCAGAAACCTTCAAACCTGGCAAATGACTTTGGGTAACTTGGCTCTATCTGCAGCTGGGCAGTGAACAGATAATCCCATGCTTCATCAGCATGTTCTTTTTTCTGTTTTCCAGGCAGCAGATAAGTGTGACTGACAGAGAGTTGTGCCTGTTTCAGGTTGGTTTTTTTTTTATGTGGGAATAGACCACCTGAACCACTGCAATAAATAGTTTAGATGAGCCGACGCCTCACAGTCTGAACTGTCCAGACAGGATGAAAGGTTTTTGGTTTCTGCTGGTGCTTGTGTCTGTAGCCAGATCTGAGAGGCTCTTCACTGGGTGAGTTTGACATTTACAACCAGCAGTCGAGCTCGTTTTAGCTTTAATTTTGCCGCGAACAGAATGTATGAATGAAACTTATCAACAAACTGTTAACATATTCATAATAAATAGCTGAATCAACATTCTGTAAGTAGTTCTTAAATTTGACTTTGACATAATGCAGTATTAAATATTTTCCAGCCACATAGAATCACTTTATTGCACAATCAAATAACTATGATGACTTTGGTCTCTATCTCTTTAAGAAGCTCCTGCTCTTTTTGCAACTCCGTCTTCAGGAAATCATCACAACATGCCTCCTATATTAACCTTTTAACAACATTTTTGCCTGTATTGCACTGAGAAGTAGCTGGTATAATGAGTTCAGCATCTACTGGCTGCTGCTGCTGGCTAGTCTGTAGGAGCTAAGTGCAGGGCTCTATAAGAAGGTCATCCTTCTGGATTGTAGAGCAGCAGAAGAAAAAAGTGAGGAAAAGGTGTTCAGTTTGTCCTCTACTCGCCTAAATATATAGAGCGTATCTACAGTGATGTGTTGAATAGTTATTTATTGGTGATCAATAGAGTCAATCTGTTAACCTACTGTTGATTTGCCATGAGGCAACCATTTAAGAAGACATGAAATTGACTGGATCAGATGTGTTTCAGTGACCAGGTCATCAGAGTCGACGCTCAATCGGAGGAACAGATCAAGCTGCTGCAGATTCTGGAGTCTGAGGAAAAATGGAATGTATGAAAACACACACACTAACACACACACTAACACACACATTTCACACGGTCCAACACAGCCATCTATATTTAGCCTCTCTTAACTGCATGTTGGACTTTTTTTATGCTTCACCTTTAGGGCGTTAATTCACAGATAAGCTTTTTCTGTCTTTTTGGGGGGGTTTAGCTTAATTAAATAATTATCTATTATTCGTGCACAAGAGTGTGAGGATTTTCTGAATGGATCATCTGGTATTTGTTTGGGGCCATAAAGTTTGTTTAAAAGAGCATAAAAATTCAGACTGAAAAAAAAAATACCCTTTGAATCTGAAATGTAGTTTTACATTTCTTTTCAGTTCATTTTTTGTTTTGTTTCAAATTTCTTTTTCTTTTGAACAAACTTTACGGCCCTAATTTCACTCCATAAAGCACGTCCTCCTAACCACACTTAAATGGAAAAACAGTAAATCTGCAGGTCAACCCGAGCTGCTGTGCTCAAACTACAGCTCTCAATCATCTCCTTCTAGCTGGACTTCTGGCGCCACCCGGTGTCCACGGAGCTTCCCGTTGACGTCCGAGTGCCCCGTGGCCACCTCGGTGCTGTGAAAGAGTACCTGAATGCCCACGACATCCCTTACACCGTCATGATTGACGACGTCCAGGTTGGTAGTCCTCAGAGGTTTACTGGTTGACTTGGAGGGTGAAATGAAGTCACGTGTGAGCTCAGCATCGTCTTCCCTGAACATTCAGGAGCTGCTCGATCAGGAGAAAGCTGAGATGAGAGAGAACCAGATCAGGCAGCGCAACACCCGGAACTTCAACTTTGGAGCCTATCATCCCCTGGAGACGGTACGACTCACATCCGCAAATCATTTATTTATGTATTTATTCTGGCTAAAATAAACTCCAAATTCACAATTGTGAACTGCAATAAATGACTTTCATGTCTCCACGATGTAAAGGAGTGGGAAAGTTTTACAGCTGGGGCTGTTGCTGAAAGGTTTCCTCCAGATGTCTCTGTAACCATGGAAACTGCTGGTGATTTTTTTGCATTTTGTCGTGTACATCACTCTTTTGTCTCCCTTTAAAAAAACAAAGAACCAAAAACCAACGTGACCATTATCACGTTTTACTGGTCGGTTTGTGTGCTCAGTGTTGGACAGTGTTAGCCAAACATGGCATTTTAACTTTTAGGTTAAAGTTTAATCTCATGTGACCAGAGAGCCTGTTTACTATGTTCCCTACATGGCTTGAGGAAAACAACAACCTGGACTTTGTTTCAACAATGGCTTTCTTCTTACCAACATTCCAAAATGGTCAGATTTGTTGAATGAACCTATCGCTGTCCAGTCAACGGGTATACCCATCTGAGCCAGCTCCTTCTGGGTTACCATGGGCCTCTCTCCTCCTTTTGTGATAAATGTTCTTCTTGTCTTGTCCATCACTTCAGGTCAGCGTTCTCAAACACTGGTCTTCAAGGGCCGGCGTCCTACAACTTTCAGATGTGTCCCTGGTCCTAAACACGTAGGTTAAATGGTGAAGCTGCTTCATTAGCACAGTCAAGCTCTACAGAGCTCTGCTAACGGGCTAAATTTGTAATCAAGTGTGCTGAAGCAGAAAGCCATCTCAAAGTTGCAAAATACCGGCCACTGAGGACTGGAGTTTGAGATCATTGGTGTATGGAAAATTTGCCTTCACACTGCAAACAAAAAAACTAACATTTACTATTTATTCTCACCCCCTTTGTTTCCATTTTATTCCCTATTGCCTCACCTGCCTTTGTGTGCTATCAAACAGGCTACATGTTTTTCTTGGTCTCAGGTTGTGATCCATCTCCATACAGATCTACAGCTGGATGGACACACTGGTGGCTCAGCACCCAAATCTGGTGACTAAACTGGAAATTGGCAGATCTTATGAGAACAGACCCATGTACGTCCTCAAGGTAGGGAAACTGTTGGCTTTGGTTTCATTAGACAACACAATTAGACACCCTGTGCCATAACTTCCTTCAAATCAACGTGTTTGCTAACTTTGTATTTAGTTCAGCACTGGAGGCACCAATCGCCCTGCTATCTGGATGGACTTGGGTATTCACTCCAGGGAGTGGGTGTCTCAGGCCACTGGAGTGTGGACGGCCAACAAGGTACAAAACGTCATTGACGATACGTGGGTCTCTATAAGTCTTGCCTGATCCATGTGGTGTGTTTATGAATAATTGTGTTAAATCAGTACATTGTGCTCTCACCCAGATCGCCACTGATTATGGTTCCGATGCCTCTCTGACCTCCGTTCTGAACACCATGGACATTTACATGCTTATTGTGGCCAACCCTGATGGTTATGTTTTCTCCCACACTAATGTAAGAAACCACCACTGCTTCAAATGACTGTTTTCCTGTTAGAATTTAGATTGAGTGTTCCCACAGCTACAGTCGTACCGCTTCCTTTTCTCCATTTATTAAATAATGGAGGCACTATTACATAAAATTTATTTTCTTAAGTTTTACGTCACGTTATTCCCTCATCAAAAACATACCTGGAGTGTTGCCTTGATTCTTTCATGCATATTTGAGAAATCTTTTCACCTCCCTTGGCAACCACGCAGATAGGCAAAACTCCTACGTGGACCTAATCCCACCTTCCTCCTCTGAGCTGCAGTTTTGAAGCTTCCAAGCTTCTCTCAGCCACGACTCTCCCACTCGGCTCCTTCAGACTAGCCAACAGCAATTAGAAAACTGTGCTAATTGTTGTTGGAAACTGTGCACCAAACTGTGCATCTACTGAGCTCATTGTACAAGCTACTTCTCAGTGAAATGCTGTTTAAAATGTTATTAAAGGGTTAATAGAGGAGCCTTGTGGCGTTGACTACCTGGAGGTGGAGTTTCATAAAGAGTAGGAGTTTCTTAAAGAGACAGAAGCCCAATTTCAAGGCATTAAATTACAAAGCCAAACTTTGGATCTGATATACACATTTTTATAACAATTGGGGTATACATAGTTACTTGATTGTGCTATAAAATGGCACCATATGCTTGGAAAATACATAATATTGCCCCTTTAAAGAATTTAATAAAATACTTTATATTCTCAAACTGCTACCCCCGGGACCCAACCCCAGATAAAGTGGAAGAAAATAGATGGATGGATGGACGGACGGACAGACGGACTCTATAGCTATATTTTTAAGTTGACATCCAAAGAGGAAATGAGGATACACACTGACTGGTGCTGTGTGATTTGTAGGACCGGATGTGGCGTAAGACGCGTTCTCCAAACTCAGGCTATCTGTGTGTCGGAGTCGATCCCAACAGGAACTGGGATGCAGGATTTGGTGGTCAGTGATTTTCAGCTACAGCAACATCCGTAAATTCGTTTAACAAAACCAGGATCTGTTTTCAGTCCAGATCGATTATTTTAAAAATGGGACAATACATATCAATGAATGTTAGCATGTAAATATGTAAGATTACAGCTAAGAGGCTAATTTCCATGTATGTTTCCATCCAAACTTTTGTTTCCAGGCCCCGGTGCCAGTACCAAT
This sequence comes from Poeciliopsis turneri, assembly GCA_922788865.1. NCBI lineage: Eukaryota > Metazoa > Chordata > Actinopteri > Cyprinodontiformes > Poeciliidae > Poeciliopsis > Poeciliopsis turneri. The sequence goes on along the minus strand of CAKLNU010001107.1, from coordinate 1,443,963 downwards.
CCCTGCTCTGATGCCTATCACGGCCCCTTTGCTCACTCTGAGATCGAGGTGAAGAACATTGTGAACCTGATCCAGAGCCACGGCAACTTCAAGTCCTTCATCTCCGTCCACGCCTACTCCCAGCTCCTCATGTACCCGTACGGCTACACCTGCAAGAGTGCGCCTGATCAGGCTGAGCTGGTATGAAATTAGGCTCTAGAGCAATCCAGGAGAGGGAACGCTGAAGATAAACCTTGAACTCACACCTTTATGTCAAAAATATTATTTTTAAGGTAGTCAAATAAATGTTTGAGGTTGCCAGCTGTATCGCTTCACATGTCAACTGATCTTAAGCACAGGAATGTACAGTCTCTTTGGCTGTTGCAAAAGCTAAAAGTTTATTCCACTTAACAACCACCTTAACTTCAGCGTAGTAGTGCAGATATTGTTAGGTTTTCTTGTGAATATGTAGATTTTTAAAAACAATCTATTATAGAGTGATACACCACTGATCCTACTCCATCATACCTAGCCCTATACCTACATTCTTTCGCCTGTTAAAATAATACTATGTTTTATAAGACCTGCATTGTTTCTGTCCAATACTTTACACAATTGTACTTTTGCCCACAGGACTCTGTTGCCCGTGCTGCAGTGCAGAAGCTCACATCCCTCTATGGCACCACGTACCAGGTTGGAAACATCTGCAACATCATCTGTAAGTAACACTTTCCCTCAGAGCAACATTTCAAACCCTACGACTAATGTATGATCATGTTTGCCATCTTCTTCTTCTCTTCTCAGATCAAGCCAGTGGTGGGAGCATTGACTGGTCCTACGATGTGGGCATCAAATACTCTTTTGCCTTTGAGCTGAGGGACACCGGTCACTATGGTTTCATCCTTCCTGCCGATCAGATTATCCCCACTGCTTCAGAGACTTGGTTAGCCCTGAAGCACATCATGGAGTATGTTCGTGATCACCCATATTAGTGGGCTATTGATTCTGGGATCAATAAAGCTACTTTTTGCCTCAGTTTCTGTTGTGTCTCTGTGTTTTGAGGTTTTGATTTGTTATCAGGTTTATGGCACCAGTAGGATGGACGCAAGTCAAGGTTTAGGGCTTTGAATCAAAGCCTTCAGTTTTATTTGAATTATCGTGAACACAGAAGTACTTTAAACTTTGAATTACACTCCCTTTGCCAAGTTTGAAGTTAACTGGGTGAAAGTTCATGACGACACTGATTAGAAATAAAAGTCCTCTAAATGTGTCTTCTTGACATCTTCAATTTTTTTCCTTTCTTCAAACATTTGTTGATGTTCACTATAAGGGAACAAGTGACAGAATTATGGGTCAGATATGAAGGCAATAAAAACCATTGCTAAGAAACAAACAAAAAATGAATGTAGGAAGATATAAATAGGAATGTGAGAAAAAAAAGAGGATCAGCTATTATGAAAAGCTAAGGAGAGCCAATAAATGCTTTTCCTTGAACTACAGAGTAATAATACCCAGCAACTGAATTATTTCAGACATGGTAAGGTAATTTCATATAGCACATTTTCAGCAACAAGGTAATTCAAAATGCTTTATATGAATTAGAAGGAAATAGAAACAAAATAACCAAGGGAAAGAATATGGTTTGTTTTCTTCAAATATAAACAAAGACTGAGAAATATACTCTTTCCATAAATGCCGTGTATATTTGCTTATCTCTTGTAAGAGACCTCACCTGAATATTTTTGCCTTTAAAAAGTGAATTATATTGAGACATGTCTTTTTTATGAGTTCCTAAAAGACACTAAACGTCTTTTAGACACTAAACAGGCTCCTGTTCAGACTTTTAGCATCCAGCTCATCGCCCGCTTCTTCCCCGGTCTGTCCGCTGTCCCTGGGCGCTAATGCACAGCTGAGCTGTTGCACTTTTTAGCCGGTTTTTTCAAGTACACTTCGCTGCAGCCTGCAGAAAGGGGCGGGGACGGACCACTGTCAGTCTCATACCTTATATGGAAATGGGACTATTACATTCCGGAACTGAAGGGGGCGCCAGTGACACCATTTCCTGTACCAGCCGTGTTTTAATAATTATAATAATAATAACGCTTTTCTTTGACAACGCTTTTCAAAACACCCAAAAACACTTTTAACATTTAAAATTAATTACAAATTAACTACAAATTAAACAGTAAGGAAATGACATACCACGTGTTACGTCTGTCACGTGGTATGTCCCCCTTTTTTTTAAAATCTTTATTAAATCTTTTTTTTCGGATGTTAAAATTACATTAGTAACAAACAATCTACAATAATAAGGAAATGAAGGATGCGCCATGTTTTCATAATTATAATAATAGCGCATTTTATTTGACTACCCCTTTCAAACTTAAACTTTCAAAACTTCTTTTCTAAACACCCAATAACACTTTTAACATTTAAAATTAATTACAAATTAAACATTAAGGAAATGACATACGTTATATGTTACGTTTATTAAATCTTTCTTTTCGGATGTTAAAATTATATTATTAACAAACAATCTAAAATAAGCAATAATAAGGAATCATTATGGAGATGTATTTATCTATCCTTACACCCTAACTATCCCAAACAAAAGTCATAAAACATAAATTAAATTAATATTTTAGAGACAAATGTACCTTACATTAAGAACACATTTATCCATCCATTAATTATTATTATATTAAATCTTATCCGTATAACGGGGTGGTGAGAGCTGCTGGACAGATCACAATTCCATCGCAGATTAAGAAAACAGATAGAAACAAATACTTTCTGGTGTTGAAATTCAAATAATATTTTGATGTTGTGAATGGTATTCTTAAAATAAATAAGGTAAAATCTAAAATATAATATCCTTTTCATTAATAAGGACTAGATGGAAAAGAGGTTTAGTCAACAATTTTGGCCAACCTGGTCCGTCCATTCACAGTGCACTTTTGTTCTGTTTACTTGCCAAATATTTTTCTTATTATTTATGTTGTGAATATAATTTACAAACAAATTAAATGACTTTTGAACTTCTAACAAGCTCAACTGTTATCATTGTTTATCATAATGTCTTAACCAGTAAACTGTTTGGTGACCCATTACTCCGTTTAGAAATTACAAATCTATTCTAATTGCAATCGATTCATAAACTGTGATCCAAAGACCTTAAATATGCAATTGTTGCAAAACCCAGTGATTCATTTAAGACTTTAAATTTAGCTTCAACCTGGAAAGACTCACACAGAAAGTATGTTTTAGGAAGTTTATTTGATAAGAAATAATCTTCGGACCCTGGCAGCAGACACTGCGCTGGGAACTGCCAGAGAGAATGATTCGCTGTTCTGGAGTTATTTTTTTTCTATATGAAAACCTTTTTTAATAAATTCACCGGATAAATTAAACCTGTGTAAATTGTAACTATAATTGTCTTCATCTCATCCGATCACGGCGCCGGTCTCATCTCCTCCACCCTTCAGAAACTCCGGCTTGATGTGCAACTGCTCCTCACCTGAGCTTCCATCACCTCCACCTGGTCTCCACCTTCTCTCAGCTCACCTTTAACCTTATGTTTGTATTATGACTTTAAACTAAACAATGTTTCTGTATGTGCTTGCTTTATTATAAAACAACAGTTGATTCTGACTGTTAAAACACAAACAACTTAGCCGTATGACAGGTTTGTAAAGAAAATTTGTATTGATTCCAGTCATTGTTTAAAATTATAGGAAACATTGCATTTACACATATAAATATTGCAAGTTATTAACTTAGCATGTATTTCAAATTTTTAAAACAAGGTTATCCAATTGCTAAACAACATTGTTACAATATATTTACAACAAATTTTTTGGTTCTACTTTCTCTCCAACAAAATACAGCCACAATGTAACTCTGTGTGGAAACACCATTTCTGTAAAAACTAATAATGTAAATCAACTGAGCTACAACCAAAGGAACATTCAAAAATGTACATAATATTGAAAAAACACATTACGAAAACAAATGACTAAACAAGTCAACAGGTAAATGTGCTTCAGCATAAATGATTTAAAATGGCATTTCACAAACACAAAACAAACAAACAAAAAAAAAAACGGACAATGTGTGGCAACTGAAATGTGTGAAAGACTACAGAAAACAACTAATATTGTCCTAGCATTCAGTACTGGCATTCAGGGCAGTGTCCAGGTATGTCATCAGAGTCGTAACGAGGGAACTCTCCTCATCTTCCATGTTCGGTGAAGCCCACACAGTCTTTATATTGCCGGTTGCAGGAAGAACATCTGCCTTGAATGGTTCTGAAAATGTAGCCCAGCTGATCTCACTTGTTAATGAAAAACAGATTTTATGTAGTTGAAATCTAATTTCACATGTTTAAGGTGAAAAAAGTCAAAGGTCCTTACCATCTAGCCAAGCAAAGTGAGTCTTCTTCCTGAAAACTGGGTCAGACACAATGGCTTCAAAGCACTTGCAGGTCAATGCCAAGGTGAGGTAAGATGTGTCTCCCTGTGCCAGTATCACCTCCTGGAGAACAGCTTCCAGTACAATCAAAGGCATCTGAAAATAATGATAATAAAAAAAACAGGTGCATTGCAAGACTCATACAGGAAGAATGGCTATGACATGATTATGAATGAATATTAAAAAAAGAAATGAATAAAATTAAAAAACATGTATATACATTGCAGATATGTTTAAACAAGACGTGATTCATTCTCCCTCAGAACAGAGCAAGGACACAGCCTGATAGCTACTAAGATAAAAGAAAAAGGTTATTATACAAATGATTGGTAGAACAAAAGGCATGTTTGAATTAATCACTGTAGATTCTTTAACTTTGTTGTAACTGTTTTGTAGGATTTTAATTAATTATAGAAATCACAGAGGCTTCCAGATAACAAATATATATTCTGCAAAAAATGAATTGAAATTGTAGAAGTGATATTGCTCAAACAGCCAAGGGCAGGTATTAACTAATTAGATTTACTCAATTACTCTGTAACTTTGCCAAAAAACTAAATAATTAGGACAATTTTCCAAATGTTATACTCGAGTTAATTTTGTTGATACACAACATAATGCGAGTAACTTAACTGAATGAAGAACACATTTTAATCCATTAAAAAATTAAAACACGATACACAGATAAATGTTGTTTATATTAGGTTTCTTCTAACCTTAATTTGTTGTCTTGTATTAAAATGTTTCCTTTTTGGTTTTAAAATACCCAACAGTGCACATAACTTCATTTTTATTAATGTCTGCTGAAATAAATGGGTAATATTACATTGCACGTTATAATCAGTAAAACAGTACTTAATAATAGCCATTTCACCAAATACTTTGTTACTTTTAAATGTGTAGTTTGCTGCACAGTTACTAAAAATACATTGAAGTAGTGCTACTGGTTATTACAGTATCAGCTCTGGGTACTACACCCACTTATGATGGCAGCTGTTAGCTTATAAAAAAAGCTGTTAGCTTATAAAAAATATTAAGACTTTCCAGAAATTTAACATTGGTGTACAAAAACATATTTAAAAAAATATTAACCTTTAAAAATAAAAGAAAAACACGAGAAAACTGATAAGTATGTAAAAAACCATTCATTAGAGTAGTTTGCATACCGTTATGTTGAACCACAGCAGTTCTTGCTATGTGGTTCTGAACCTTGTTGGACTCATCGGCCCTGCATGAGCAAAGCTGACAGCAACACGTTCATACAGGACGGAAGAATTTCCTCTCCGTTCCGACTGTTGCAAAGACACGTGCATCTGTATAACGAAAATAGAAAAACAAATTTTGAGCATAAAATACATTTTTCAATGATACATTTTTCTACTTTTAGATTTTTATCTAATGGTGGCCTGCACGGAAATAATTAGCTATGCTACATGCTAACATTAGCCTTCCCGAACTACGAATTTCACTCGTTTACAGCTGTTAGTTATATTTTCAACCTAATGTAGAAAAGCGTATTGATTTACTCTGTAAAAACAGTTTTAATAAGGTAGAAAATACCTTTTGCTGACTTCGTGGTTGTTCCATTGTGAGTCGCGTGCCGATCGTCAGTGGGGAAACCTCTCAAACTTCTTCCAGTCAACCTCTTAGCCCCGCTTCTTTAAGGTATTTATACTAGTGATTGTGAAAATAGCGCCCCCTTCATTTCCGGAATGCAATAGTCCCATTTCCATATAAGGTATGAGACTGACAGTGGTCCGTCCCCGCCCCTTTCAGCAGGCTGCAGCGAAGACCCTCTCGGTTTTTTCACCAAACGGTTCTCAAACGTTCCGGCGAACTACACGCAGTTTCCTCGTCGTCTCTCCTCTTCTCTCTCGGTACTCCGGTTAGTCCCGCCCCCCAGTCAATCAGAATTCAAGAAAAGTGTAATCGCCCAATAGCAACTGAGCTCAGCCAGAACAACCAAAGACACACAAACTACACAATGTTGTTCGTTCTTAAAGTGACAGAACACAATATTTTAATAGACTTTTTACTTCAACTATTTATTTTATTTTTAATGAACTCTTGCTCATTTCAAATCCTACCAAAAGACTTGGAAATTATTATATCTTATTTTATGATATTAAGTTGATACATTAAATTTGCTATTTTTCAAAACAATAATAGCATAGAAATATATTCCTGGGAACCCAGGGGGTTATATGTAAATAACCTATTACGGTATTTGCAAGAGGAGTGCATTCGGTATAGGAGCTTTCCATAACTTTAGAAGCCTAGAAACTTTTGTAATTACAGTGTTTTTTCAAAAGGTATGTTTGTTTTCCCGCCTCTGACATTCCGTCTTCTGCACCAGGTTGTGGCGCAGATACTTTAGCAGCTGGATGCACCGTGGACCAACATGGGGTATCTCAAACAAATTGACATCGAAAACTTCAAGTCGTGGCGTGGGAAGCAAGTCATTGGACCTTTTATGCGATTTAATTGTATTATAGGCACAAATGGCTCCGGTAAGTGAACCTTTAAATACTTAGCTAACCTTCGTGTTCGCTAGCAAAGCACGTCAGCTAGCAAACTGCTAGCTTGTTTAAAGTGACGTTGAACTTGTGTTAAGTTTTACGTTGGCCTTCTCAGTGTATTTTGATAAAAAGTGATGTTAGTGCACTAAGTATGAAGATAACATGTAACCAAATTAGAGCCTCTGAGTTAAAAGAACTATAATTTAGAGAGAAAATAAACATGCTACGGAACTTATTAGCCGACCATTCTTTTTTTTTTCGTCTTCTTTTCTAATGTTACTCGGTGGCCATTTTGGTTTTGTACTATTATGTTACTGAGATACTATAATTATTTAACGTATGTAAAATCGCTTCAAGGTAAGTCCAATGTGATGGACGCCCTGAGCTTCGCCATAGGCGAGAGGGTCGCCTCTCTCCGGGTGAAGCACCTGCGGGACCTGGTCCACGGAGCCCACATCGGGAAGCCGGTGTCCGACACCGCGCGCGTGGCGCTGCGCTTCCTGAATGACGACGAGACAGAGACGATCTTTTCTCGAACAATAACAGGTGAGTGCAGTATGTCAGTCGAGGAATTACATGAGTGAAGTTACTTCAATTATGGAATGCCGTAGCTGCCAAAAAAGCTGCCCAAAACAGCTAGAATAGGTGTAAGAGACACTCTTGATGCAGTTACTGTGCATCATAAGTAATGCACAGTAACTGTATAAATTAAGCCACGAAGAACAGCAAGTAAAAGTAAACCAACACACATTTGGCATTTTTATTTCAAAGACCAAAAAAAAGAGAAACATTTAAAGTGTGATACAATGCCCTGTTGAATGAATAAAAACAAAATAGAACTCCTAAGGATTGTATGGTCAAATTTTAAAAATAGCATGGCTACATTTGACTAACTGATGAGCGCTGTTTTACAGATTTTTGATAAACAGTTGTGATGACTACAGTTATTGATCAGTTCCACTTCATGACTGGGTGAAATGAGTTTAATTTGCATCTGATCATTTTCTTTATATGACTATTGAGAGGGTTTCTTAGCACTGCTGAATTTCTTTGGACAGAAAAAAGATCTTAATTTTGATTCGACCTTACACTTTATCTAAAAAAAATGAAATTTTAGTCCTGAACGGTTTTGATTAAACCCATTTTGCTTTTGATAAACAGTTAAGTTTTGTACACTTCTGAGATTGCACACGTCCTGTCCCCTTTATCATTATGGATAGATAAGAGTCTCATAAAGTATCCTTCACTTTGTTTTTTTTCATATTTCCAGGAGACTCTTCTGCATATCATATTAATGGATCTCATGTCTCGCATGCTAAATACATCGAGGAGCTTGAAAAGATTGGCATCGTGACCAAAGCTCAGAACTGTGTGGTGTTCCAGGTAAGATGTTAAGATGTTCTAACATTGTAATTTGATTCTTTTTATTTGCTTTTCCAAAAGTTTAATTTTCATCCCTGCCCTAATTCAGGATGGTGATATTTTAACGGTCTAATCATTACGTACATCTTTACGAACGATAACAGCTGAAAGCTAAATATGTTAAAGGCTAAATTAAGAGAAACGGGACAAAAAGTGACACGAAACAGAAACGGTGGGGAAAGTAAAGATGTAATTCACCACGTTTCTCTGTAGGGGGCGGTAGAGGCCATAGCGTTGAAGGATCCAAAGGAGAGGACGAAGATGTTGGAGTGCATCTGTCAGTCCAAGCAGTATGCTGCAGAATACAAGGCGAAGAAAGAAGCTCTGATGAAGGCCAAGGAGGACACACAGTTTCACTTCAACAAGAAAAAATCGGCCACTGTGGAACGAAAACAGGTGTCCATTGAACAACTGGAGGTGAACAACTTTTAGTTTGTAAAATTAGCAACTGTTTCACCTGCAAACTAATAACCTGAAAACAAAATAAGTTTTCTATATGGTGTAGTTGTGCTACATTTATTTACAGAGTGTCATTAAAACATCTTAACTCAATTTGTCTAAAATTAGAGCCTTGAAATAACTTACATTTAGGCCTGTCACGATAACAAATTTTGCTGGGCGATAAATTGTCTCAAAAAATTATTGCGATAAGCGATAATATTGTTTGAAGACCTTTTTACATTGATTTAATGGAAATTACGTAATAATACATGCGATTTCCTGCCAAAGATAGATACACTTTACTTTCAAAAGAACACTTACCACTGGGACTGATACACAAAATAAATAAAACAACCAAAACCAAAAATAAAATAGATTCCTAGTCTCCATTAACAATAAATGTACTTGAATAAAAACTAAACAACATAAAGCCAAAGTGGAAATAAATACTGCATTCAACCAAAAGAGTGCAGATTATGAAGTCTGTATAGTATATTGCCCTTCAGTAATAATTAGATTTAAATAGAGAAGACATCTGACTGCCTGATGCAATAGTTCAAACTACAGGATTTTTTACCCCGAACGACAATCTTTGAACGCTCTTCGTTCTGAGATCGTCACTAGTGTTGTGTGTTACGGTAGATCGTTGTGCCGCTCCGATCTAAATCAAGGATTTGCTCAGACTGGGAGAGTGAAGCAGCCTGTTGAATATGACCGATAGCCAATCAGAAAGCGCGGATTCTCCTCCTGCTTTCTGAGGGGAAACACGGAGGGAATCCCGAACAGCTGACCCGGTGCAACCCGAAGTCCAGCAGACATCGGAAACAACATGAATGTTTATTCAACAGTTCGTGCAAAGAAAATATAAATAACTAGGGGAGGAGTTGGAGCGAAATTTCTACCAGAAAACCCGGTAACTTTTCAGCTGTTCTTCGTTAACGTGACATAAATAGGTTCTAATGATTTTCATTCAGTCAGACTGACACTAGCTACATGCATTGCAGGTAGATTGTAGTAAGGAATTGATTAATGCCTGGTTTCAAAATTAGTGAACTAGACTTAATATTTGTGTCCATTGTTGGACACAACACGGTTTCGATCAAACTGTTATACTGAGGATTCTGTCGGCTAATGTGTCTCTCAGGTTTTGATAATGGGCCAACAATCCGCGACATAAGATCGTGCAGCGCTCTGGGCATTACACTAAGGAAGTAAGGAAGGGAGGGTTATTGGAGAGCACCGGAGTTGAGCCGTTTTTCATTCAGTGTCATCAACAGTAAGAGAAAAAGGCAGGAAGAAACGATATAGCCGATAATTGAAATGAGGTCGATAGTTTTAATTTATCGTTCGATTAATTGACTTATCGTTTATCGCGACAGGCCTACTTACATTAAATAAAGTAGGCCAGCCATTAATATGCTAATCATGGGTCTTCAATTTTGTGGGGCTTTTCTGTCAGGCAAAAGTTTAAACAGACATCTTCACCATTCTTTGGCTAAAGACTGTTGAGGCTACTGCTAACAAGGTGCTAATATTCACTAATTAGCAAGTTTGTTTAGTGTCAACAGGAAAATTTATCGGCTGTTGGCTGGCAAAGTTTGTACATTTCTGTGGAGACACACATCTTGAGTTTCATATGTAAAGGTCTTTAAAAAAAAGTCAGAAAAACTGAAATTAGAGTTGGTGAAACCAGAAATAAAACCTGATTTATTTTTCTAGCTGAAGCTGCATTTTTATAGTGTAAAAGTAGAAAAAATGGGATTGAAAAGATTAATTTTGTTCTTAATCTAAATGTGTATCTTGAAACCTGGTGAGTTGTGGCTTTCTCGAATAATGTCACCCAAATTCTTCACTAAAAATCGGAGGTCTTTCCTTCATATTTGGTCTTAACCGGCACATCCCGTATTTCAGGCCCAGAAATACCAGGAGTTGGTGGATGACCTGAACGAGAAACGTCTGCAGTTGAGTCTTTTTGAGCTTTATCACAACGACAAGGGCATCGACGCCATCAACGACACGCTGAGGGGGAGGAAGGAGATCGCAGCGGAAATGAACCGGGAGTTGGGTGCTGCGGAGCAGAGCTTCAAAGCCCACAAAAAAGAACATGGACGCCTCACTAGAGAGGTGCAGCACATGGAGAAGGAGATCCGGTGTGTTTGTCCCGACAGCATTAAAACTTTTTTCTTTTTTATAGTTTTGGGTGAACTCATGTTTTGTCTTTACGTCTCTGCTGTTTCCTTGTGGTGAAGCGGTCAGGAGCAAGTCCTGGCTCAGTCCAGGTCGCAGTACATCAAAGCCAAGGTGAACACGTCCCATCACATAAAGAAGGCCAAAGAGATCTTCGACGCCGTGAAGAAGAAGAGGCGGGCGCTGGCTGCCCAGGAGCAGCAGCTGGAGGAGGGCCGGCAGGAAGTGGCCGAGCTCCAGAGGGCCTGGAGGAGGTACGAGAAGCAGACCCAGGAAGGAGTGGCGAGGGGGAGAAACATCAGTCTGGATGAGGATCAGGTAACCATGCATGAGCTGGTGTGCAAACACTTCATAAAATCATGTTGGAAATATTCATTTTTAAGTTTCAAATAGTAAAGAATTTTAGAAAAAGAAAGGTTGGAAACTTGAGACACATGTATGAAGAAAATGTATTTATTGTATAATTTCAGTGTAAATAATTCAAGAATAATTACATTAATTTGCAAAAACACATTTCAACCTTTTTTGTTAAAGAAACTAAAGCCCTATTCTTGCATTCATAAAGCAGTTGAAAGTGTCATTTATAGCTTCATGTCCTTGCAGATGATTGTGGCATCAGCCTTCGTTAGTTTCTGGACTTGCAGAAAATTTTGAGTTTCTATCGCCTCTTTGAGCTGCATTTTCCTTTGGCGAGACACGGACTGCGTTTGCGTCTCGTGTTTTGTTAAAAGGCTTCAGTGACCCGTTGTGTTTCCACAATATTTCTCCTCCACATAGCAAAGCTTGCATACATCTCAGCTCTTATCCAGTTCATTGTTTAAATCCAAAATGTTTTCAGACATCTGCCTTCGTTTTGTGTTGTTTTGTTACGCTATTCACAAACCTATCTTTAAAAAGTCTTTAATTCATGTATCTAAAATCTTTTCTATGAGGCAGAAATTTGAAAGATGTGTGCATACGAATTCATTTCAGTCTGACTCAAGACAGTTGATGATGTCACAGTTGCTAACTGGCAAGACCAGTTAGCAACTGTGGAGCCATGGAGCTGGAGATGGTATCCAGGAGTGATGATGAGTGATAATAACGGTTATCATCACTCATTATTATCAGTGATAATAATGAAGTCTAAAACCACCATGCTCTGTCTTCCAGCTGCATCATTACAAGGAGTTGAAGGAGCTGGCCCAGAAGCAGGGCGCTGTCCTCTGCCAGCAGGCCGACAAGCTGCAGTGGGAAGTGAGAGCAGATGGTGAAAAGATGGTTTTTGACCAGCGCAGAAAGAAGGAGATAGAGGTGCGCTTTGTTTCGACGATAGCTGCACGGTCATAAATCCCTGGGAAATATGTCCGTTAAATACTCTGTGCTTCAACTGAAACATCATATTTTTCAGGCTGCCATCAGAAACAACCAAACTCACCTGGAAGAATTCATGAGTAGAGCAGACAAACTAGAGGAGTACACCCAGAAATGCAAGTAGGTCAAATATATTTGGTCTCTAAAACAGAATTTCAATCATTTTTCATATTCTGGGAAAGTTTGATTTGACGTAACTAGAAGGAAAGTGCAACATAGTAACGGTTTGACCCAGGAAGTCACTTGAAGATCTTGATGAGCGGCAGCAGAGCCTGACTGCAGAGCTTCAGCATGTGACCCAGCGTGGTGAGGAGGCGAAGCAGGAGTTGGACCAGGTGATGGAGGAGCTGAGGAGCGCTCGGCTGGACAGCCACGAGAGCAAGAGGCAGCAGCAGCGCCGGGAGCTGCTGGAGAAACTCCGCCGACTCTACCCTCAGACTGTCGTAAGACCAAAACCACGACAGCAGTAAAAACCAGTCCAGTCCAGTTTGTCGCAAACTATTTGACCGCTTTGCGCCGTTTCAGTTTGGGCGCCTGTCCGACCTGTGCAGCCCGGTCCACAAGAAGTACCAGCTGGCCGTGACCAAAGTGTTCGGCAGATACATGAACGCCATCGTGGTGTCGTCTGAGAAGGTCGCCCGCGACTGCATCTCTTTCCTCAAGGATCAGAGGGCCGAGCCCGAGACCTTCCTGCCCGTTGACTACCTGCTTGTATGTCACGTCGTTTCCCTACAAACAGGTCGACAGCAGTAGTACAGAATTCACACTCCTGGCGCTTACTGAAGTGACAGAAGTTGCCTTTCGTACGGCTGTTTGAAATTTCTGAAAATGCTTCAGTTTCGAGGTTTAAAAGTTTGGAAAGTCCTCGGTTTCTGCCAATCATCTGGCAATGCAGCATGACATTTAGTGCAGTTCTAGTTCCACTGGCAGATTATTTCACTTACAATTAGTATTTTCATCACTACTAAGGAATTATTGACATAAAACAAGCTCCTATATTGTGCTGAAAAGTTACTTCTGAGTTAGTTTTGTTTTATTTCAAATACACCAAGATATTTACACTAAAAAAACACAAAAATACTTTTGTGTTTTAGCACCGTTGAGCGATGGACTCGGAACTGAACCTTTAAAGTCACATAAAGTCTATTACAAAGTCAGTCTTCTTCCATCTGAAGAACATTTCTACGACTACAGATCCTTGCTATTAATATTCAAGCTGCACAGTTTTATAATAAAGTGATATATAAAGTTTGATTAAAGCCTAAATTTGGAAAACCAGATATCGTCATGCACCTAATAAAACGACAGACACCATGTTTTCTCATTGTCTAAAGTTAAATCAGACTAACTTTTAGTTCCTTTTGATTGTTTTTATCTCTAAAGTAAAAGGAGAAAAAGGTTCAAGTGTTTGAATTTTACTGTGGGAAAAGCAGATGAACCCTGATCCACGCTTCCCCCGGTGTTCAGGTGAATCCCCTGAACGAACGCCTGAGGGAGATTCCAGGAGTCAAGATGGTGGTGGACGTGGTGCAGGTGAACGCCGGCGGCGCTCAGCTGGGGAAAGTGGTGCAGTATGTCTGCGGCAACGCCTTGGTGTGTGAGACCATGAGAGAGGCCCGCAGCGTGGCCTTCGACAGACCCGACCGAGTCAGAGTAAGGCCGACACGGAGCTCGTTTTATGTCGCGTCGCCAGCCGTTCCTTGAGAACATGTGTTAATCGCCGGTATGGGCTGCAGACGGTCACCCTGGATGGGACGCTGTTCAAAACATCCGGCGTCATCTCCGGAGGCTCCAGCGACCTGCGCACCAAAGCTCGCTGCTGGGAGGAGAAGGACGTGCGCCGTCTGAAGGAACACAGGGACCGGCTGATGAAGGAGATGCGCGTCAGTCCACTAAATAAATCAGATGAAATGCTTTCAACTCGTTTTGCTGCTGTTCTTCAGATTTAGCGTTAATCTGATTTCTTCTTTGTCAGGACTTGTCGAAACTGAAAAGGAAGGAGGCTAATTTAAATCAGATCTTGGCTGAGTCTCAGGGAGCCCAGACCCGTCTGAAATACACCCAGACGGATCTGGAAATCCTGCGGAGTAAAACCATCCCCAAATGCCAAGCGGTAGGAGCTCAGAGCTGCTGTGAGGTCAATTCTCTGACAGCTGGACACACATCTGCTGTTTGTTCACCTAGGTCACTTCTAGAGGTGCAGAAAAAAACAGATTCTATAGAGAATCGCTATTCCTAGTCCGGATCATTTTGAATCAATTCAAAATGCTCAAAAACGATTTTATACGTCTTTGCTGCTCCTATTTGCAAGTGTGCCGCATATCACATTACACTGCCGCTGTATCTATTATAATAATTCTTTAATATTCTTTATTCAAGTGAACGGCAGACAGTTAAGCTAACTTAACTCTGGTTTGGTACAGTGAAGAATCAAACCAGAGTTAAGTGAGGAAGCTTATAAAATTGTAAAATTGTAAAAGAGACGCTGAAAGATTCTCCTCTCCAGTCACTTCAGGTCAAACGTGTTGATGTCGTTTTTGTGCCTCTGACGGGTTTCAGGAGATCTCCCGTCTGGAGAGCGAACTATCAAACCTTGAGTGTCAGATGGAGATGCAGCAGGAGGATCTCGAAGCGAAAGACGCAGAGATGAGGATGATTAGAGAACAGATTGACCAGGTGCAGCGTCTCTAATACCTTTAAACATTAACACACTTAACATTTATAAAAGAAAACATTTTAGGTTACTTAACTCTGGACGTACTGGGTTTTAAGTGTGCAAGTGACAATTATTTGATTAATTGTTTACAAAATGGCACATTCTATAGATTTTGTTTTATTTAACCACTTAAAATTATTTTATGCTGTACTAGAAAAACATTAAAAGATTCAAATTGATTCCTTTCTTAAAAGAAAATAAAGATTTTTATTGCCTAAAATGCAACAACATAGCATCACTTTAGTAAATAAAACTCCACCTGAGAATTTTTGGCTAAAACAGATTTTATTTATTTATATCTATATAAATAGTATAGTTTTGGCTCAATGACTGCTCTGAATGTGTTCTCAGCAAGTGCCCATTTTTGAGTCTAACAATCAGTTACTAAGGAGAGAATTAATTTAACAATCGATTAATGACGATTAATTGGTTCAGCACTACTGGAAAAAGAATAAAACGAACTGACAGGACTTTGTTTTAAGTTTCTGTCTATATAATAATTTTTTTTTTTACCTATGCTGTGTGTGTTTTGTGTACAGTGGACTGCTGGTATTCACATTTGCAAACTCTTAAAACTCACTTTAGAAACATTTACTGCCAGTTTTAATAGTTCACCCATCAAATATGGACTAATGTGCAATGATATGCAGAGTGGAAACCCTCTTAGCGCTAGAATGTAACATCTACAGTCTTCCTTATTTCCACTCTTGAGGGTTCAGCCAATCAGCTCCAGGAAAAAAAAGTGCAGCTCCTGGATTGGCTATTTTTACAAAGGCCAGCCAATCACATCTCAAGTAGAAGTTCTGGCTGCCCGAGCTGCATTTACTTTCAAAGATTTTGAATATAGAAAATCTGTAATTTTTCACACATAACTATTCTTGAAATGGGGACTCTTCTATTATTAGTGAGGGTAATAGTGCTTGGGATCATGTCATAGTTGTTTAACTGTGTGAATGTTGTGTTTTTAGATTGAAGACATGGTGTTTGCGGACTTCTGCGCTCAGATCGGCGTGGAAACCATTAGAGAGTTTGAGCAGGAACACTTAAAACAAAAGGCGGAGCTTGACAAGAAACGGTAAAACACACGTGTGTTTACATTGTTGTATGTATGAAGTTTAATCTGGTAGGTTTAGTGACGATTATTAAGAAATGAGACAGAAGAAGTCTTCCCTTTACAGGTTTCTCCTGCTTTTCATCAAATTAATGTTAAAATCTAGCAATAAGATTTTGTTGCTAGATTAAAATCTGAGCTGATTTTTTTAGACATAAAAATCAGTCTAAAAATAATAATTTAATGTACAAATCCAGCCAAACTTGGTCTTATGTGACAAAGTAATTGCCTCCCTCATTTTTAGTCATGAAATATCTCCCATCATCCCACTTTTTATTGATTTTAACTAAGTAAACACAAGTCTGACTACTGTTGGAACTATATGATCCAGAAGTCATTTAACTAAAACCTCTAACAGGAAGTATGCTAAAAAACACACATCAAGGTCAGGGGTCAATTTAAGAGTAGAGCTGAAGCATTTGCACAAAAATATTAAAATTGGTTGATTTGAAAAAAAAAAAAAAAATTAAGTAAATTTTTTTTTACTTATTTCAATTTGGCCCCTAATTTACCCTCTGAAGACCCTTTTTGTATTGAAGATTGTTTACACTGTGGATTCAAGAGTCACACGAGTCGCATGTCTCTCCCCGAAGGCTGGAGTTCGAAAGTCAGCAGGCCCGCTTGAACGCTCAGCTCGAATATGAAGCAGAGCAGCTGGCTCAGGAGAGGAAGAAGCTCAGCAAAATGGAAGACACCATCAGGAAGGAGGAGCAAGCCATGGCGGAAAGCAGAGAGGTGGATTCACTTAGCTGGTTTTTGTGTAGCAACAAAGAGAAACAGGAGTAAATAGTTGCTCCTTTCCCATTAAAATTGCGCAAATTGGAATTACGAAGTTGAATTCGCTTAACGGAAACCCGGCAATTTCGCAAAATACTTTTCCATAAGACGTTTTTTGCGGTAGGATGAGGTGGATGATCAAAATTAGTGTATTTTGCAGAACTAAAATGGAAACAAAATGTTTCGCATCACAGAAGTCACATGATCAATAAGCTGATGTTACTACTGGAGGAAAAGATGGAGAAGACGACAGGAAGTGGTAGAATGATGATGGCGTGTGATGTTTTTAAATGACTTGTCGCATGAACAAACTTACACACACGTGATTTTATTGTGTTTCTCATTTTTTTTCAACATTTAATGGAAATGTGCACAACGAGTATCCCAAACTCCCTTTGGTGTTATTGTCGATGTATGATAGCATTTAGCACTTAGCTTTGTGTTGTTTAATTACCTGTTTTTTCAGCTAACTTTCACCGTTTTTTCCGCAGGTTGAGAACACTCTCCTGGAGACAGTAGAGGAGCATCAGAATAAGCTTCTGGAGATGAAGAACGAGCTTCTCCTTAAAAAAAACCAGGTGGCCTCAGGCAAAGCTGAGCTCAGCCAGAAAACTCAAAAGCTGCAGGAGACAAACAAGTAAAGATCCCTCCAGTACCAGCACTTTCTCATCCCATTTAAAGCAACCTGTCACTGCTAAGAAGCACAGACCAATTTGTACAGCTGCTGTGTCGTCTCTTTGTTTTAAAACTTTAAAACAGGCGGCCTGAAGTTTCCAGTCTCTTTTAAAGGTATGTTTTTACTCTTGAAAATAATTTGGATATAAGGTTTCCTAACTTCCAAAAGTAGTTTAACGTTGAATAAAAATTGCACTAAAATATGAAATCATAATAGAATATTTTGGGCCTGCTGATAAGCTGCTCTGCGACAGACTGGCGACCTGTCCAGGGTGAACCCCGCCTCTTGCCCGGAACGCAGCTGGAGATAGGCACCAGCAACTCCCGACCCCGTTAGGGAGAAGGATGACGGAAAATGGATGGATGGATGGATGGATGATAAGCTGCTGATAGTTTACTACCAAGTTTCATTCTATATTTAAGGAATTTCTTTCAAACTTTGAAATTCATAGCATCTTCAAAATCTACGAGTTTCATGTACAAGTGTATAAATTCTACTTACTTTAACACAAAGATGGTACAAAATGTAAATAATTTTGCCTCTTTTTTCCTCTCCCTCTCCCTCCAGTTTTCTGTGGCCTCTCTGGCGCCCTCTGGTGTTTCAGTAATGCCAGATCAGAGCTCTCACAGACTGTACCTCATTTTAATGAGTTAAAAATCAGACCCAGTCCGTAATCAGTACTGAAAAAAATTTAAATGAACTGCCTCAACAATTTTAATGATTACAAAAAGACGTTATGAAATACCTTAAAACACACAAACAAAATTAAAACACAAAATTTCAACAAATTCAAGGATATGTTAAAAACAAACTGATTGTCGCCATCAGTTACTTGCCTGTTTTTACACCAGCTTGTTGACAGGTGCAACAAAAGGTTTGGTCGAGGTGGAATTTGAAGCGTGTTTGACCAAATTCTAATATCTATAGACTACCGGAGCCTGGAAGTTTATGTTTTTATAGTCTTAATGATCCAGAAAACTGCAGTTGGTGTTTTTGAGAGCATCGTCGTCATGCCGGTGTTTTTTCTGCTGTGGCGTGCGTTCAGAGAGCTGACGAAGCTTCAGCGTGAGGTCATGTCCGCCGAGACGGCTCTGGAGCAAAAGCGCATGGCTCGACACAACATGCTGCTCGCCTGCAAAATCCATGATCTGCCGATCATCTTGCTGTCAGGCAGCCTCAACGAGATCAGCGAGGTGCAGGTGGGACTTCCGTCTCAGTAACTTGACTGGTTACGGAGGGAAACTGGAATAATGTCAAACCCTCGTGTTTATCGTTTTCGCAGCTCATGACGGATTCAGAAAGCACTACAGCCACGATGGACATTTATGAACGAGAAGCTCAGTTCGTTATTGATTATTCTGAGCTGGAAGAGGATCTCACGGTGAGAAGAGGGTTATGGTAGCTTGGGGTTTTTCACTATAGTTTAGTTTTATTTCATTGGTTTGTCTAATACAGTTACTTTTAGTTAGTTTTTATTAGTTACTATACATTAAATATTGTTCAGTTTTTACTAGCTATAATAGTTTTAGTTTTTTCATACTTTGGTTCATTTTAGGTGCAGGATTCAAAAAGATGAAAGTATGGTATTGTGTTTATGTATTCATGGATTGGGTAATGAATACATATAGAAGACGCCATGTTCAATAAAAAGTATTTGATGTAGAACAACCAACAACAAGGCTACATCAGGAATTTTTGCTGCCGCCATTTTGTCTGCTAGACTTGATGTGAACTGTTTGTGTGGGAGGAATCAGCTTCTCATCAGTTCGAAAGACTGTAGATCCAGAAATACAAAAACGGAGGAAATTATTGTACTTATAATTTCATTCTGTTTTATTGTAAGTTTTACAAACTTACAGTATAGTTCCAGTTAGTTATAGTTTGTACTTCGGTTAACAAAAATGTTTTCTCAGCTTCAGTTTTGGTGATTTGGTTCGTTTTAGTTGACTAAAATTCAGCAGGGTGAGGCAGCAGCTGAATGATTTTTGCACTCAGCTTCAGTGTAACGTCCGTTGTGCGTGTGGTGACTGCATTTATTGACAGCATCTGCGTGATGAGGAGCAGCTGGAGGCGCACATGGAGAAGCTGAAGGAGTCGGTCTCCTCTCTGGAAGAAGTGCTGCATCGCACCACTCCGCCCAATCTGAAAGCTCTGGAGAAAATGGCAGAGGTGAAGGACAAGCTGCAGGGAGTGACTGAAGGTGGTTTTGTTTTCCTGTCGTTTTGTGTCTTTGCTCTTGTGTTTTGTCTTCTAGCGTGAAGATATTGACAGCATTGATAACGTAATATCTCCCAAGAATCTAAACCAAACCCAAAAAAAGAAAAAGAAAATTCTGTTCAACTGTTGGGAGCTGAAAGAAGTACTTTGTGAAAATGTATTAGGGCTGTACTTGCTGTTGAGATACCCAGAAAGTTTTCCGGTGCAGATTTGGCTTAACATTACACAACTACTGCCTTCTGTACTTTAAAACCTGCTGTATTTTAAAACATAAGCACATTTGGGGGAAATCAAATTCAAATAACCGTCCCAGCCAAGTTAAAGTAACATTTACATTGTGACCAGTTGTTGTCTTCACTTGGAACTATTTTGTGACGACTTATTTCTTATCTTTCGATGCATGTTAATGTGTTTCAAAACATGTCTGAAGCTGAAGATGTCGAGCAGAAAATTACATCTTAATAAATGGCAAACTCATTTAATTAATTGATTTACTTTTTTAAAATATAGGAGTCATCTGTTTCATCACCCAATCAATAAGAAAATAGGTCCAGCTGTCACTGCTACTTTTACTTTCGAGCATTTTGGCATCTTTATCAGAGCAGACACTGCCGTGTATTTGAGTTGCACTGGTTCTGTAACTTATTCATCAAACTGTTATTGCTACAGTGTCAAGTTTACAGTAAGGCTACATCATTTTTATTTGGTAAGAACCATTGTTTCTCTACTTAGAAACAGTGGTTTCTAAATAAAGTCTCTAAAAGGCATTTTTAGTTTTAGTTTCACTCTTGACAGGTGCTAAGTGTGGACTTTCTCTCCCTCACTCAGCCTTTGATGCCTGCACCAGAGCAGCCAGGAGGTGCAACCAGGAGTTTGAGCAGGTCAAAGCTCAGCGGTTCCACCTCTTCAGTCGGTGCTTTGAGCACGTGTTGCTCATCATCGATCGGATCTACAAGCGGATATGCAGGAACCGGAGCGCCCAGGTGAGAGCACTCCATACAAAACCCCGTCTGAGGACTGCGGGAGGCGCAAACCACAAAACCACAGCAGACACAGGAACAAGTCGGCCATCTTTTTCACTGCTCACGTTTTCTCTGTGGAAAAACAGCGACCAGAAATGTCTTATTTGCAGTTTTTTTTTGTTTGTTTGTTTTTTTTCCCCCTTATCAAACTGTTGGTCTGTTCTTAAATTACCATGTCTGAATTTGATCTTTTCATGAACATTTTTCCATGATGTCGCAAGGCCATTCTGAGTGCCGAAAACCCAGAGGAGCCATATTTAGGTGGCATCAACTACAACTGTGTGGCTCCAGGGAAGCGCTTCATGTCCATGGACAATCTGTCTGGTGGAGAAAAGGCCATCGCCGCTCTCGCTCTGCTGTTTGCAATACACAGGTAACCCGGGTTACCAGTCTCAAAGAAATCATTTGAGAAACGTAATTGTTGTTACTATTGTTATTTTTCTGTCCATCATTAATGAATGAAGTCTTGTGCCTCTTCCTTTAGCTTCCGTCCCGCTCCTTTCTTCATCTTGGATGAGGTGGATGCAGCTCTGGACAACACCAACATTGGCAAGGTGCAAACCTTGTTGCTGTGGAGAACACATCTGGACAAAAACAGCAATAAGCAGAAATAGGAAAGTGGCTTCATAAAGTCAATGTGTTACCTATTGCATTCAAAAAATAAAACAATAAGAACTTTCCCAAATTATTTGCCGGTAGAGTAACAGTCCATATTTGTTTATCATTTTCAACAATATTAATTTAAATATTGTTTAATTTTATAAATCTGCAAATAAACAAGCAAAGTAGAAAGCACGAGTGTAAAACATGCAAAGAGGAAATAAACCAATGGATAATTTAAAAAAGGGACAGGAAGTAATTAAATAGAGAATATGACAAAAAAATGAGTCAAAATAGCAAAACTAAAAAAGTATTAAATACTTCCAGAATATGGGAAGAAAAAAAATAATAATGAAATAGGAAATGATGTCAATAAAAGAACAGGAAATAAATATTTTGAATATGGGGTAAAAGAAAAAATGAAATTGTAATAAAATAAAAAAATATGGGAGGGAAAAAAACAAATAATGAAATACAATGCAACAGCAAGTTAAAAAACACAATATAAAAAATTAGGAAATAAAGGAAGCCGATAAAACCAATACGATTGTAAATAAAATGGAAAATTAAATAACAGTGATTATGCTAAAATTGGAGACGATAAATATTGATGTTATGCTGTGCAATCCAAAGAGCTGGGAACCTTCTTGTTTTAGCATATGAATGACTGTATCAAGCCATTTATTTACTCTTGTTTATCACCAATGATGTCCGGATCCGTCCTCCGTGTTCGCTGGAGGTGGGACACTCGCCGATGGGCTTTAGCTGCTGAGACATTAGTTGTTGTGATTTGTCCCCAGGTGACGAGCTTCATCAGAGAGGAGTCCAGAGAGAACATGCAGATCATCGTCATCTCCCTGAAGGAGGAGTTCTTCTCCAAAGCCGACGCCCTCCTGGGAGTCTACTCCGACGTGGGACACGTTTCCCCGCCGTTGCTCGTTCAGTAGAAATACGTCCACACTGATGTTTTTTCTCCTCGTCTTTTTCCAGTTGGATGGTTGCAGGTTCAGCCGTGTCCTGACCCTGGACCTGCGACCTTACCCCCTGGCTGAAGAGGAGAGCGACAGCGAAGCGGACAAGGAGAGCCGAGCAGACGGAGGATCGGAGTCCTGTTGCTCGGAAATTCCTTCATGAACCAAATCATTAGTTCGCAGTTCAACTCTGTTTAGAAAAAAACATGTTCTTATGGTCTCACTATGTTATTGCGAAATAGTGGCAACTGTTTTCTGTTGGTTATTTTTGTTTTTACTAAAACGCGTTAGTTCGCAGTTCCTTGAGTGGTAAACTTAAATCTCCGGGTGTTTACCGTCGATCGACCTGCTATAAGACCTGTAAGATGTCAACTATAGATGACATCTTACTGTCATCTATAGTCTGTAAGATGACTATAGATGTTACTGACACCTATAGTCAGTACCATCTATTGACGATAGCTGTTACTATAGTAACATCTATTATTGATGTTACTATCACTTGCAGATTGATAGTACAGTTTTTAAAAAAACCTGTTTTTTTAAAAACTTTGGAAAGTTTTTTTTATTGGAAAAAAACCAAACTTTCCATGTTTGTAATGTTTTGCATTAAGGGTTATGCTGTAAGCATAATTCCTGTTCATTAAAAGTACGTAGAAAAAAATATGCTGATATGTTTCTGTGTTAATGATAGGATTGTTTTATAATGTGGGAGACAAAGGAGTAAGCTTATTTATTGATGCGACTGTTTGTGTTATTTGACATTCACTAAACAGAAAAACTGCAAGATTATTGGTGAGAAAATCTTTATTATTATTATTATTATTATTATTATTATTATTATTTCAACCGGTTCTTTCCCTCCGCAGCAGCAGGGGGCAGCAAAGAATCAGGCGCTGCTTCCGGGCTTGGTATTTACGGAAGTAGGCAGATCGTCATCAGAAGTCTTCAGCGGTTTTTGACGGAACGGAACATAAAAGATGATATTTTCTCCTCTACATTTTAACTCGATCTTTAGTGATCAAGAAGCGTTTTATTGATCTCAGCTGTGGAGACGTGACGAATCTGCTCTTGTAGTTCTTTAAAGTCCCGCCGCGTCTTCTCGCTCCGGGTTGCTTGAAGGACGAGTCCAGGAAACAACTGATCCCTTCTGGCTCCGAGTGGAAGGTGACGCTTGCGTTCAGGTGTCGTTGCCATGGGAAACGAACAGAGCGGAGATGCGGAACACAAACACTCCGACTACAGCGCAGCTGGTAAGATGAGCTGTTTTACCCTAGGAATAGCCACGTTGAGTGAAGGTTTGCAGGCTGCAGGATGAGCTCTGGTCTGGTGGAGGAGCCGCTCAGGTGGAGTTTCAGCTCTTGGTTCTGGTGTCGTTGCAGCGGTGCCGTCCCCGGCCAGACAGAAGGCAAAGATGGATGACATCGTGGTTGTGGCTCAGGGGACTCAGGCGCTGAGAAACATCCACAGCGACCCCGATGTGATCAAACTCCAAGAGATCCCCACCTTCCAGCCGCTTCTGAAAGGTACGAGGCGCCGCCAGCTGGCAGGTTACAAGCTGGTGGAGGGAGGCTCAAACTGAGGCACGGGGGCCATTTTTGGCCTTTGGATGTTTTTTTTTCTTTTCTTCGAGTCCGTTCATCAGCTTTTCCTCAAAATCAGGCCTGGATCCATCCAAATCTGCATTTTATTTAGTCATAAAACAAACAAAAACTAAACGCAGCAAAAGTTTTCAAAGAACGCTTACCCATACTGTTCTATGACAAAAAATAAAAATAATAATAATCTTATGTTGTGACCCTGAAAGACTTTCAACGTAACAATTTTAGACCATATGATAAAAAGCTTGGACATCCATGCTTTGTGGATCTAACCTGATGGAAGAACCAGCTAAGACGTAGAACCAGGACATTCTGTGCTTCACAAACGTATTTATGACCCTTGAATGTTTTCACCACAAAATCAAATGAAATGAATGTGGTTTAAAGTGCAGAACCTTTGAGCAGGAAGTCAATGATCCAAGCGTTGCTTTGCTTTGTAAAACTCCAAACAGTGTGGGCTTACTTTAAGTGAAATCCAGTTCATTAGTTGTAGCACTTTTCAGAAACAAAGCAGCTCAAAGTGCTTTACTGCATAAAAACATTATACAGACATCAGTTATGAAACAAGCAATAAATATTACGTTTTGTCAAATGCCATTGTCAAAAAAAAGAAAAAAACATAAATTTTGTCTCTCCACAGGTGTGCTGAGTGGTCAGACATCTCCGAGCACCGTCTGTCTGGAGAGGCTGGACCCGGCCCAGGTTCTGCAGCTCTGCATCCGGTACCAAGACCACCTGCACCAGTGCGCTGAGGCCGTGGCTTTCGACCAGAACGCTCTCGTCAAGAGGATCAAAGAGGTTCGAATGTCAATGAGACCAAACCAGAGAGGAAGTTATATACCATCCGCCCAGTACAAACAGTCTACCGTCTTTTTTTTTTTTTTCTTTGCCCTTTCAGATGGACTTGTCTGTGGAAGCCTTGTTCAGCATCATGCAGGAGCGCCAGAAGCGCTACGCCAAGTACGCCGAGCAGATCCAGAAGGTCAACGAGATGTCCATGATCCTGCGCCGCATCCAGATGGGGATTGACCAGACGGTGCCGCTCATGGAGCGTCTCAACAACATGCTGCCGGAGAGCGAGCGTCTGGAGCCCTTCAGCATGAGGTCAGAGGGCGAGCCCGCCTCCAAGTAGCCCAAGCTGGACCCAAACCCGGGTGGACGAACACGGGCCGCTTCGACTCGGCCCGTTTTGCCGGAACTGATAGCGATAAGTAAGTGGCTCGTTTAGTCCCGCATGTTTTCCCAACACGGGGAAGGAGCAGGGAGAAGTTTCACATCTTCCTCTTGGATACAAACCATGGAAAAATCATGGAGACACTTTCCAAAAAAAAAAAAAAAACACAGAACTAACAGAAGGCTTTATTTTTATTTTTTTTTTCGGATCACTCGTCTCACTTTACAAATCATGGCTGAAATCGTCCTTTTAGTTCCAGTTCTGGTGTTTCGTCCTGAGCGTCGTGATCAAGACCCTCCACTTGTGAGAAACTGAGAATGTTCTAGACGGACACGACCCACAAGTCAAGGAGTCGATGTTTGCCTTGAGTCTTACTTGAATGGTTTGGTGTGAAGTATCCTGAAGTAACAGCAGTGGATTAACCCGGCGTGGCTCCGATCTGTTCCCCAAAAACAGCGCCATCATTTTCAAACACTTGAGTATCGTTCACGTACCTAAAAATCCTTCGATGTTAACACAGCTAACCTGAGAGGACGGTCGCAAAACACGCATTCATAAAGAAATCTTTTGCCTCTTTTCCACCTGCAACAGCAAATGTGTCGCCCTGGGCTAGTGCCCTTGGCTAAAGGAGGTGGAGCAGCAGAAGAAGCTCCGAGCACTAATGACAGAGGAATGGGTCAAAATGGGGAATTATACAAGTTGTGACACTGCAAATATTGACTATTTACATAAATCTGTTTGTTTTTTAATAAAAACCTTCAAAGTGAATGAAATGTTATTTCTCCTCGTGCAAATGCTGCAAGTTAAAAGGGCACCAGCTACACACACTGTTTTTCCACTAGGTGGCGCCAAATATGCATGTTTTTTTTTTTCCTGTATGGTCCAAAATGCAGTCAATAAAAGTTGTTATTTCACAAACTCAATTCAGTGAAACACATTATATAAGACCAACTGAGGCTCTCAAGCCTTTATTTTTGTTGATTTTCTGCTTACAATTAAATTTAAAGCACACCTCGGATCAGATTATTACATTAAAAAGCATGTTTAATACAGAAGTATGAGCTTAATTGAAAGTAAGCCGACTAAATGTTACTTCAAAAAGAAAACTTTTAATCCAACAAAAAAAAGAGACAAAAAACACATTCTATTTTATTTCTATGTGATGAAAATAAAATCCTGACCAGACGAGAGTTTTAGCTCAAATCCTGTAAAGAAACAACAACAACAAAATTAAAGCTGCAGTCGGTAAGTTTGATTTAAAAAGCCGCCCTGTTGCGGCGCCTGCACACACTCATCCTCGTACCTCAAGAGAACTTTTCTAATTCCCTTAAAACGGGATGAACCGTGAGTATTGATTATGTGTTTAATCTCTTCCACTATTAAAATCAATATAAAAGCTTTTTGGTGCTGTCCAGATAAAAGAGGATGTTTTAGCACACACACACACACACGCGAATTACTTCAACCTCTGCAAGAAAACCCATTTTTGCCGGACAGCAGGTTATTTGCTTTGTAGTGCCAGTTCAGTCATTTTCATCTGCTTCATATACAAACCGTGAAAAGGTGGATTTAACCGTCTTTCTCGAGTTGGACTTCCAGTTGAGTCGGTGTGACTAAATGTTTGTTGAATTTTAATGAGGGTACCACGTCCTGACAGCCATTCCACTGGTACCAAGATCCTTTCCTTCACGTTGCGGCGCCGCATTGGTCCACTTCGTTGACATGTGGGGACATGAAACAGAGACTGACCTTCACTGGAACTTTAACTAGAACTCTTTTTGATACGTCATCGCCTTTCATGTGTACATTAAAACGGGTGGAAAACGCCTTAAACAGCCTTTGTGGGGCGCAGTGGGGGGAGTGTGGTGGGGGATAGGTGTAAAGGTTCTTCTGAATCTCATGTGACGACGAGTCGCTCCTGACGCTCCGAGCTGGATATTAACGCCGCCAGATGATTCAATATGATCTGCAGCCAGGAAATTCATTCTCTGAAATGAAAGAGAAATCCAATTTCCCCCTGTATACTTCTCATTTGAATATAAATCAAAAGCCTGGTTTGCTGCCTTCCTCCTTCCTGGATGCGACGCTTCAAATTAAAAACATGAAAATACGTCAACAGGGCTTCTGTTGGCTGAGCTGCAACACTGGTTCTGTCTCTTCGAGTTTCCCCCCTTCTTGTTACTGGAATGTGTGTGTGTGTGTGTGTGTGTGTGTGTTTTTCTGTTTTTTTTCATCTGTGCAAATCGATTTAATTAGATAATTAAAACGGTATGGAAAAAAACTCTTAACCTCAGTTTGGCTCCAGGGAACCTTACTGTGGAATTCCTCACTCCTGTGAAGAATTGCTCATTTCATTACGTCTTCGTTTTATTTTGAGATCATCAAACAGTTTGATGCATTTTCTGTTATGTGAAACGAGTGCATTTTAAGAAACTGCAGGAAGTCAAGTTTCAAAAGAATAATTCTGTTTTCTACAAGACGTAGACAGATTTTACAACCTGTGAACAGGAAATGAAGGGAAAACGAAATAATTGAAACATGAAATCCAGTTTACTTAAACGTACTTATGACAGGAAAAACAGAACTTTGAGATAAAGATGGAATCTGTCGTTTTGAGACGCAGGACATAAAAGAAAAAGTCATACGTATCATGTTTGGCATCCTCTTTCTTTGCTTCGGATTTTTATTTCAAAACTTAAAGCTTCTAAAAGAACAAAATCCAGCTTTCCAAAAGGACTTTTCTTCTGTTTCTGCAAACTACACAACTTCAAAAGTTCACATCACACATCTGGCGACCCTATCACGTATGCGCCATGAATTTGTCAGACTGGAAACAGAACTCAATTTTAGGAACCCAAAAGTTGTCCTTGCCCTGCGACAGACTGGCGACCTGTCCAGGGTGTACCCCGCCTCTCGCCCAGAACGCAGCTGGAGATAGGCACCAGCAACTCCCGACCCCGTTGGGGAGAAGAGTGACGGAAAATGGATGGATGGATGGAAAGTTGTCCTTCTGAAATAACGCTGAGTACAAAACAAGATATGGTGAAAATTTAAATTGCTAGCATCCTGAGAAAACCCACTGGGGCCAGAACCTTTGTATCGGCACGTTTCTGGTACACTTGAAAATCTGACGCACAATTGACATCGGCATAGAGCAACGATGGATGACGAAGCTGCTTCTCTGGGGCCACAGGGCCGTTTATTTTGGCTCCAAAAGACGATTGATAAGACACTGGAAGAGACGACTGTTGTGTTCATGTTGTGTTCATGTTGCGTTCACGTTGCGTTCACGTTGGGTTCATGTTGCGTTCACGTTGGGTTCACGTTGTGTTGACGTTGTGTTCACGTTGCTTCATGTTGCGTTCATGTTGTGTTAGCGCATCAATGAAGCTTTTCAAGCCTAAAATACCGTCTCAATGCTAAACACGCACCACTGCGAACATCCCTAATGCTAATGTTAGCATCCACCAAAGTATTTTTCTTCGGTTACAGGAATGACCAGAAGAGCAGCACTTTACACCAATCTGATTGGTGAACAACATGACGGATTAGGTGTCTTTGCTGTTGAGCTCACATGTCTGTTCAGTGGAGAGCTCAGCACAAGGAGGTTTGTGTCTGTTAAGATGTGAACGGACTCTCCGATTGATTAAAAGAATTTTTAGTTGAGTCACATGGCTGTTATTTTTAAATTCTGTCCCATTGCATTTTCTTCTGCACATGCACCGTCTCACTCACACCTCCCCCCTTCCAGGTCACAGCGATCCGGCCTGGAGCTGTAAATACTGTAGAGAGCAGCCGGAGGGAAGGTGAGATGATTGCCTGTATCGACTGTATTGACTTTCATCCTATGAAATGACCCAGCGCAGCTTTTTATCCGACAGCCAGCCACCTCCAGTGACAGATACTTGAAGGAAGACGTGGAACCAACACGCTGTCTGGTTCCGGGACTATCGGGGTACAACGACCACGACAATCATTTAAAATCTGAGCTGTGAACCCTGTGGGGGCATGTTTTCTCCCAGAGATATCATCATCTCGCCTTAAAGGTCAGAGTAGAGGATGATGGTACCTCAAGATGGACATATTCCCAGATAATAAGCACATCGTCAGCAGATTAATCAGCTGCTGGATTGAAAAAAAAACAAAACACAAACAACAAGTTCGGTTCTCCACTGGACTATTCAGGCATCAACAACGACGGTAATAAGAGGATAAAGCCGACCGCTGGGGAACTTGCTGGAGCTCCGATGTGTGACGGTGTGAGACTCAGAAGGTGAATCAGTGCCACAGAGGCAGCTGCCATGAAATCCAACTGACAGCATCATGTCTCATCCGAGACACCCTGTGGCCAAACAAACAGCGGCTCATTAAAGGCTCCGTTTGGACCGTCTGCGCCAAGCGGGCAGCGAGGTGACATTGGCTCGTGATGTGGCGGAGCGAGGTGTGTGTGTGAGCTAGGACGAGGTGTGTGTGTGTGTGGTAATAAACCTCGACAGTTTTCTTTAGTCTCCATACTCGTGGCCTCTTACCAGTTGTAATTGAACTTCAGGTGCTGTTAGCTGAGAGAGTCAATTTGAACATAAACTCTTGGCGGCTTAAGTGAGACTTAAAGGGGCAGTGTTACGTAAAGTCTACTTTGTTGGAAATCCTTGAATCCCCCCGGCAACCATTCAGCTGTGCAAAACGGTCGGTGGGACCGAACACCACCTGCAAGGACGCAGCTCAGCCTCACAGGGGAGATCTTCTTCTCCTGTGGCTCCGCCGCTCAGCTCCTTCAGACTAGCCAGCAGCAATTAGCAAACCACCTGTTGGAACTGCTCATTGTAGGAGCTGCTTCTCAGTGCAATGCTGGTTAAATTGAAAAAAAAAAAAAAAAACAGCATTGTTAAAGGGTTAATAGAGGAGCCATGTTGTGATGATTCACTCAATGTAGAATTTCAGAAAGAGCAGGAGTTTTTTTTTTAAAGAGACAAGGCCCAATTTCAAGACAGCTAAATTTATTTTGTCTTATTTCAACTGAGGGTGAAATTGTCGCTTTGTTGTGCTATAAAATGATTCTGTGTGGCTGGAAAACACGTAGTACTGCCCCTTGAATATGTGTTTAGCCCGTTCTTTGTAAGGCTCTACGATAATTATACATGACGGCGTGCTGAAGAGACGCTGAGAGAGGAGGAGGATTTTATGAAGACTTAACATTTCATCCATTATTCATGGAGAAGTGGAGGAGACCCAGTGAGACGGGAGCCACTTCCATCATCGCTCTGTTCTGTTTGACTCGTTCAGATGAGCGAGTCAAACGAACCGCTGGGAATTCCTCCCTCTCTCTGAGCAAAAAAAAAACCAAAAACAAAAAAAGCTCACTGCCGCAGGACATTTTCTTTCTGTTGTTTTTGGCGACCAAACCTTGGCGACAGACATGGCTACGTGCTCCTCATTAAAGGTCATTTTCCTTAGAAGATCTTATTAGGAAACAGAAACTGGGCTTAAGCAGGCCTTAACGTCGACGAACATCTGACTTACAGATCTACTGTTGCTGCGTTTCCGTTGCCAATGCGAGCGAAACTTCGCCGATGACGTCGACGAGAGAAAACCTGCAACATTCCAACTGCAGCGTTTCCGTTAAAGAAGATTCAAGTCACGTGTGAATATTTGTGTTCACGCAATAAGTCATTTGAAAACTCGAGGTTCTCCGACTACTTCCTGTCTTCTTCTTCTTTGAGGTTAGCCCCACCAGCAACATCCGGTTGATGTTCGCGTGACTCGGGCGATGCGGAAAAAAGTTTTCACCCGATTTCAATGCGGCCACAGAAACTGCCTCGACCCGGCGACAAACCTTTTTGTACAGGAACTAGTTTTTTTCAAAATGGCCACGTTTCCATTAAGCCAATTTATTGTGAAAATGTCAATTTGTGCAATTATCTGGTCAGCAGCTTGTGTTCTCTGTGTGCGGAGCTCTGCAGCATGCGCCTCGCTGCGGCTCCTCTGAACAGGAAACGCGTGTACTGCTTCATTTTCGACAATAACAAGTAGGAGGAATCTATTGTTTGCCGCCATTCATATGCAAAGCTATCCTCTATAGGAACATCCTCCTCTTCAGTCTGCTCTCAGAGGTTCGCTGCTGCTTTTGTTAGTGGTGTGTCTGTGTGTGCTTGAGCTTAAGGGGGAAAAACATCATCCTATATCAATTATGTCGAGTGGCCTCTTCAGGCTGATTAGCACATAAGAGGCCGAGCCAAGCGCTTTGTTCTGGAAGCATACGGGGACGGAGATGGGTTGGTGTGTGTGTGTGTGTGTGTGTGTGTGTGTGTGTCGGTGGAAAGGCTGTGGAGGACCATCGAGGTTTGATCAGAATCGAGCTCATTGGCTCGGAGTGAAACGTCCTCTGTGTTTTGACTGTTCTCCCAAAAACAGACAAATAGTCAATTCGTTTAGAATAATTGCTGTTATTTGGTCCCCAGAGCCAGGCTGCCTCTGCTGCCTCTGCTGCTCTGCCGTCTCACTGCCATAAGGTTCACATTCTGGTCTTTCTCATAGTTGTGTTCTTTCAGCGTAGTACAGCGTCCTCCCACAGTCCATCTGCGTTACGTTAATTGGTTATTCTAAGTTGCACTTGTGGGAGTGTGTGTGCGTGTGTCTGTGTGTGTGTGTGTGTGTGTTGACCATGTGTCGGCCTGGTGCCTCCTACATCCGCTCAAAAATCACAAGACAAACGCAACGGTCATCTCTGAGCCACACTTTTGCCATCGGACATGTCCTTTTTCTCGAGGTAAGATCATTTCCTCGTGGTTTTCTCAAGACAGCAGGTTGACTGATGTGTGTGTTAAACGTCATTCTGTCCTTCTAATGCGTGCCCACAGTAGCGGGAGGTCACGTATAAGCGTATGGCATGTATGTGTGACCTTTTTTTTCCAACGGAAAAAAGTAAGATAATCATCTTGTTATCTCAAGAAGACGATTAGTGTCTTCTCGTGATAATGGAAGAAATGACCTGATTATCTTGAGAAAACATCAGCTGCTCAGAGCAGCGTTGTTCCACAGCAGCTGGGAGGGATGGAAGCAGGACGAGTCACGGAAATTATTTTACTGTTGTAGACCAAAAAAAAAAAGACAGTAAAGCGTCATTGCAGTTATTCACTGCTTCTACAATGACTTCGAGCAAATGAAAAAAGATAAATGCAAAAGCAACATGAGAAACGACCTTAAGTTCAGCCTGTTACATCAGTGATTTACTTTGAACAGCAAAGTTAAAGTCTGCAAGTGCAAAATAACTTAACCATTCACCTGCCATGATAATGAGGAAGAATTTCACCTGTAACGTCGGACCTTTTGTGGTTGTTGCATCAAACCATTCCAACCTGAGAAAACGGCACAAAAGTAAGTTTTACTCTAACAGCAGTGAGAGAACGAAGAGTCCATCACGCTCCAGTGTTACATTCATGCTTTGTTCTCAACTTGATTTAATCCCACTTGGAATCCGTCTGTCGGACTGCGGTTGCCACGACGGACATCTTGTCTTACCATGAACCAATACATGATGTATACATGTCATAACTGGTCTTATTGTTGTTTGTTTTTCAGCTTTGTTTCCTCTCTTTCTGCAGGTTTAGACTTCTATGGTGTTGACTTGTGCTCTCTCCTCTCCTTTTAAGCCCTTTCTTCCGGTCTGTCGTCTCTGTGTCCATTAAAGTTGAAATAAATCCCTCTGAAATTCTAATAAAGTATCCTGTATATGTGTGTAGGTTCTACACACACCTGGAGTCTGCGTGAGGGTTTACCGTTGACCTTAAGATGGTTCTTTTGCAGTAACGGCTTTTAAACCCATTACTGAACAATACGTCTGATTTTCCTCTCTTCTAACCTGAAGATGAAGAGCGACTGACTGCTCGTTCGCACGGGGAGCTCCTTGGAATTATCACTGCTGAAATATTCAGACGTCGCCTCAGTGGGAGAAGAACGGCAAAAACTGCAGGATTCATGCAGCTAATTGGCTTGAAGAATTTCCTCTGAATGCCTACTGTAGCTGTGATCACCTTTTGCACACACACACACATGCGAGCCCGCATGCGCGTGTATCGTGCCTTCAAGTCTTTCAGGCCTGTAATCATCCTCCAACCTTTCGCAATCTGCAGGAATCAGTTTTATAGTTGGGAAGGATCGTATGCAAGCAAGATGAAAGAACCTGGGAGATAACTGCAGGTTGAAACGGCGATGGCGGTACAGCGCAGCCCTCTGTGGGTGAGGAAGAATCAAAATGGTAAAGATATTCACAAATGTGCTCCGCTTTCTTTGCATTTTATTACAATTCATTCCCAGAAGTGGGAAAGCTTTACTTGCTTTTTAAAAGCGCCGCCAGTGGCAGACAGAAAACACACAACTTCATGATACACTAGAAAAACTGAGAAGGACAAAAGGCTTTGTGTTAATGCAACATGTTGCTGAAATCAGGCAAATTTACTCTGATTTGTGACCCTGAATTGTTTGGTTAGAGTTTTGTCTTTTATATAAGTGTGGGTTGCATTAGTTTGAAATTACAATGATAGAACATTTAAAGTGAAATAACTAACATGCAGTTCCTTTTAAGCGTCAAAAGCGGTGATGCATTGTTTACATATATTGCACAGACAATATGGCTTAAAGCTCCACACTAACATGATTGTTTGCAGCTTCAGTTGCTTCACATTCACCACAATGTTGCTCTGAACAAAATCAGTTTATTCCTTTTTAATGTTAATGTCAGGGCAGCTGAAGCAAACGAACGCTGGGACCAGGTTTTGGGGTAAAAGCAATTTATTTTCAACAAGCATTTGAATAAAAGCTTCAGCTCAATTTGACTTTTTTTTTTTATACTGACAATCCTGAGCATCAATTTCATCAGTGTCTTCAGTCAGGCTCCAAAAGAATTTCGTGTAATACTGACTGCTACAGAAGATCCTTCCTGCCTCTAGTTGTATTTGTGCAGCAACACGCAATTTCCACTGGGAATTATAAATAACTTTGGAATTTATATAAAATTGAATGTTCTGCCACCAGGGACATTTGTTAGGAAACATCTTAAGACTGAGAACAGTGGAGCAAATGTAAGGCTGGACAACAAATCATTAAGTTTATCAGATGACGACATAAGTTTCCTTGAAAGGGTTTCACTCCACTGCATTTTGAGGCAGTTGAGTCATGATGGTCTTTTAGTTGACCAAAAAGTCAACTAAAATTTTAATGTGTTGGGGCAGTTATTGTGAAACAAAACATTGGACTGGGTTTAACTGGAAAGCTGGAAGAGAATATCTGTAAAATCACTGAAGATTTGAGTGGAAATTCCCTTTAATATTGGGACATTTAGAGGAGTTTAAGTCTATAACTTGTGAAAACTGTTACAGAAGACATTTAATGCAATTCAGACCTTAAAGATGCTGCAATTGGCATTTCCCTCAGGACTAGGATAGAACTGGTCCTGGTTTAAAGTTAGTCTATAAAATAAAAAATTAAAGCCTTTGACTAAACATTTGATGTGCTAAATTGTTCAAAAGAACCTGTGGATAATATAACCATAAATGACAATAACTGCTGCTGACACAGCAACAAGGACAAAACAAAATGGAAGTGAGAAAACTTTTAATCAGAAGGTTTAAAACATTGAGTCGTCGCTTGACGCGTTGCTGAGGACGGAGTCGTCGTCGCTTGACACGTCGATTGACACGTTGCTCAGGGCATTGCTCAGGGCGATGCTGAGGGCGATGCTCAGGGCGGCAGCGTCGCTTGGCGCGTCGCTCAGGGCGGCAGCGTCGCTTGGCACGTCGCTCAGGGCGGCAGCGTCACTGAGGGCGGTGTAGCTGTTGCTGAGGCTGCTTGCCGTTGCTAGGGGGCAGCTCGCTTGACGCTTGCTCAGGGCCGGTTGCTCGTTGCTGAGGGCGGCGGCGTCGCTTGACGCGTTGCTGAGGGGCGGGGTGACGTTGCTGAGGCCGGCGGCGTCGCTTGACGCGCCGTTGCTCAGGGCGGCGTCATCTTTTTCACCCTGTGACTCATCGGAATCCATTGTCTTCACAAAGGCAGTTGGCCTCTTAGAAATCTCAGTTGGAGATGTCACTGCCAGAAATAAAGTCATTAGCAATGTGTAGTGAATCCTCCCAACCAAACCTTTATACTTACAGAAGTTTATTCTGTGACCCTCTTGTGCAGAATCAACTGGTAAAAATAATCCTGTTGGCAGACATGTCATTTCAGTTGCATGAAGTAACAATCTCAGTGGATCATTTGAAGGCTTTACAGAATTCACAGCCATTAGTTTTTGGCAGCTGGAATCAATTAAGCCCTTTGTCACAAAATCTATCCAGTTGCTAAATGAGACGGGGGATTCTTAGATTTGAAGGCAAAAACCAGCCTAAATCAAGTTGTCACACAAGTGTCTGGTAATTTGACCCAATCAGAATGTGAGTGTTTGCGTAAATCACTAGTGTGAAGCACTTTGGGTTCTCTGGACTTGTGCTATACCCGTACAAAGCCTTTTACCATAGTAAGGGAATTGCACACCAACAATGCGAGCGTCACAAAAACCTCTGCGACTCAAACATAGTTACACAAGAAGCTACAAAATATCAACCATTTGAAAAGGGATTCACATACCTTTGTCAAGCCACACAACTGCCGCCACATACAGAAGAACGTGAACGCATCCCATGGTTCCTACTGCTGGTGAAACCCTGGAGGCTCATGAAGCCCAGCGCTGGTGTCGCAGCTGCAGCTCATCTACTTTAATTGTCTCTCTACAGAAAAGTCACCCAGGGCTCAATGACACTCAGTTATGACATTTTCCTTTATGCCAATAAAGAAAAATATCAAATTAATGTAAAAAATAAATAAATAAAAATCAATAGCAAAAATTTAGTTGAATTTTTGAGTTTATTTCACAGCATTTGCATTTGTTGTTGTTTTTTTTTCTGTTTATCTCCTCCAGGTCAGCAGGTGGCAGTAATACACCTTCAAGCCTCAATTCTTTCTGTGACTTCTTAAATCTCAGTTTTGATATATTCATTTTGTTATTGTTAATCATCTGTTATACAAAAAAACAAAAAAAACAACACATGAAAACTTGGTGAATCAAATCTATCTCTTTCCGTGTCTCAAGATGTTGTCTTCGCCAGGTCTTCCTTGTGAAACAGATCTCAGATCTATCACGGTTAAAATAATCAAATGTATAAATTCATGTTGTAAAAGGAAAAATAAAGCTTGGAGCAGAGAGCGCTTCTCTGGTCAAACTAAATCCTGTATTTTTCACTTTCACAGGCAAACAGCCTCCTCTGGAAATCCAATCTGCATTCCTGGTAAAACAGAAAGCAATTTAAAAAATAATAATAATAATGGTCTGAAGATTGAAACTTAAATGTCAAGAGCAACTTCATACTAGTCAGAATCTCTCTCTCTTTTTTTTATTTTTATTTTTTATTTTTTTTGCAATAACACTTTCCTCCACAGTTTCCCTTTGCGAGCAGCAGCAGGCTCGGTGTCAGCAGACTGCGTGACCCACTGCAAATTTTGCGCTTGAGGTAAAAGAGACAGATGGGTGAAAATTAATTTCTGGGAATAACTAATAGAAAACAGATTTTTGCAGTAAATCCCGCCTCCCGAGGTGATACTTGGGAGCGATCCCTCATGCTGTGCGTATATGTGGTGACGGGGAACCGAACACTACCTTTTAAACAGGAAGAAACCTCCTGCGGTGTAAAGAGTCTCTGTCTAATAGCCATCTGCCAAGACTGACACCACAAACTACAATTTACTAAAATGTACTTTTTGTGTGCCCAAAGAGACACAAAAATAGTATTAAAAATACAGTTCATGTATTTCCCACACAAATCTTTGTTTGTTTTGTTTTGTTTTGTTAAAGTGTTCAGACGGACGGATTTGATGCAGTGGCTCTTTAAGGCTTCCTGTCCAGAGAGAGAAACTGGTTGAGATGGTGGCGATGGAGGAGGATACAGGGAGCCAATCAGAGGCAGGAGATGCAGACACACTGTTTGTAACACCTTGTGTTGAAGAGTGCGGGGGTGTTGGGAAGGTGTGTGTGTGTGTGTGTGTGTGTGTGTGTGTGTGTGTGTGTGTGTGTGGGTGTGTGTGTGTGGGGGGTGTGGGGGGGGTGTTCTCTGATGGATGGGGGTGGGGAATCAAAGCAAAAAGGAGAGGAGGAGAGGCGAGCATCACTGCAGCGGAAGCACACTCCCTGCCTTCCCCCCACCCCACCACCACCACGTCTTTGCAACGACTTG
Organism: Poeciliopsis turneri; assembly: GCA_922788865.1. NCBI lineage: Eukaryota > Metazoa > Chordata > Actinopteri > Cyprinodontiformes > Poeciliidae > Poeciliopsis > Poeciliopsis turneri. Next base: position 1,406,470 of record CAKLNU010001107.1, on the reverse strand, counting down.
TCTTTACGCCGAGAGCCGGTGCTGTGTCTCTCCCCCACCTCCTGAGTGAGTCATGGAAGTGATTTAGCGTAGGTGAGCGGAGCGGAGCGGCAACAGAAAGCAACAGTCCTGCTGGTGTGCGTCTGCGTCGTGGGCAGGTAAGCTCGCTCCTCGTCTCTTCCGATTGTAGATCTCCTTCCTCGGCTCCTGGGTTTGCCTCTGCCTCCCCGGGAAGAGGAGCAAACAACTTCTGCAGAGTTTGCGTAGCCTTCTCCTCACCTCTTCTCTCCCCCGCCCCAGAAGGGAGCTTTGTGAGGAGCGTTTCGTGCCTCCGGGATGGACAGACGGACTCTGATGAGGATTTGGACGGAGATGATGAGTCAAGCTCTGTTGGAGGGACGCGGATGATGATGATGATGCGATGATGTAAATATGTGTGAGAGCAGTGAAAGAGAAATGCAACAGATTAGTTCTTCGATGTTTAGGTGTTGAGATTGTGTCCCCGATGGGAACCCCCCCGCCCACCCCCACCGCCCCCTCTGGGCATCCCTTCTGCTCCGTGTGGACTTTAAGTTTGTGGTGATGAAAGCAGGTGGTGAGACTTTTTCTTTTCTTTCTTGTTTTTGGCTTGAGCAACAGCCAAACTCCATCACAGCCTTCATCATGAGTCGAGCTGTAAAAACTGCAGCTCAGCCCGTGACACAAATCCCCGATCCCGCTCAGCTGTTGATGCGGGGGGGAGGGAGGGGGGAGGGGTCACCCTGTCTTCAGCTCACGTCTGGATTAGAGTGATTTACTCCTGCTCCTCGTGCGCCTGCCCCTGTTTGTGTGCGGCTTGACCCATAATGGCACCTAAACGGTATCATATGACACCTGCGAGAGGACGCTGTCAAACGGGACATGGTCCCTCAAGCCACGCTTGGGCCGTAACATGGCAGCTGTTATTAATGTTGGCTCTCCTTGTGACCCTTGTCGAAGCCGGTGCCGGTTGGCGGGAATGAATGGGAATCAATTTAGGAGTTACTTGCGTCGTCGGCTAAATTTATTCTGCTCTGTCTCGCTGGCGATTCTTTCGTCTTTGTTGGCTCGCGCGCAACTGGTCGTAAACGTTTGCTTGGAGTGAATCTACAAAACATTTTGGGTGGTCGTCCTCAGATTGATCTTCAAACTCTTTCTCTGTCCAGCAGCTCAAAACAGAATCGATTCGTCTCCTTCAGTGCAGCTGCAGCCCTGCTCTTGTGATTGGAACAGATTTAATATGAGGAATCAATAAACGGAAAATGGGCTTTTACCTGGAATGACCTTGTTGGGGGCGCCCAGTGAAACTCATTTTGATCTTACCTTCAACTCGGCGTTGTGCTGGCAGAGGTTGAGCGTCTGCATAGACTTTCAAAAAGCCTAAACCGTTTAAATTCAAGACGTCGTTGCAGAGTTTTAGTGTTTGCAGTCGCTCAGGGAAGCGATGCGACTGGTAAACATTACCAACGTCTGCCCTGGTTCTTAGGAAACTAACTTCAGCGGGGTTACAGATATTTTTTTTCTTTCTCCAGAACATGTAGTGACAGCCTTTTAAAAACAAATCCCGAGTTTAGAGTCTGAAGTCATAATTTTATGCACACTCAACTCAAAACTTGCTGGAGTTGTTTTCTCCGGAGACAGCAAAGATTGCATGATTGCACTTAAACTTTACCGTCTTTACAGCCGCCGATGTTGTGACGAAAAACATCCTTGAGTTGCAGAGTGATGCTGAGGGAGCAAATCTTTGGTCTTATGCGAGTCAGGGGCATTTGAGAAATTGAGAAATTTTGTGTTCACTTCAGGCTACGCTAAAAGAGAATCAAATATGCAGAACGAACTGGGGCTCGATACGTCCTGTGGAAAGATTAAACACTGATTTAGTTTATTTTTGTCAGCCAAAACAAGACACAACAAGAATATTTTCTGATGCTTGAATGAATGAAGAGGAAAAACCTTGAAAAAAAAAAAACCTGAAACATCTTCAGATTTCGAGACATTTGTGCAACTCGGTGCATATTTTTAGACTTCCTCAAACAGACCTGTACATTTGGATTTTTAATACACAGAAACAATACATTGTATTCTGTAAAATGGATAAAAAAAATTCATTTTATGGTGAGGAGATAAATTTGGACACCCCCTTTTAACTTATTCCAAGTTAAAATGGCTGAAATTACTCTCAGGTGTGTGACATTCGCTGCACATTGTGACAGTGTCGTTATTTAGCTTCTTGCTCTGTTAATCATGGACATTTAGTTTGACGGTCTCCTGATTGCTGATGTCACGATCAGAGAGACTTGAAGCACTTTAAGAGTCTGGCAAGGGATTTGAAGAAGTCTTAAAAGAATACAAACTCAGCAGTTTCACCGAATGGAAAACAGCTTGAAAGCAAGAGCTTCACTCGGCTGGTCAGGGTCGTCACAGCGGGGCAAACCCGGAGCCCTGAAAGTAACACGATGTGATCTGAATGCGACTCAAGCGCACCGAACAACAAAATGCCTGCGTGTTGCAATGACGACCGCAGTGTTATTGTCAGTGTTGCCGTTTTCTTTGAAGCTCCAAAGACGCTCGTTTGCTGTCTTGAGTTTTTTAGACACCAAAAAAGTGGCTAGCGCCACGTAACCATTGGAAAACATTTATAACTAAATAGAGTTGAGTCAATCCGACAATGTCAAGGACACCCCACTTATCGGGATGGCTCTTAAGATAGTCTTAGGATATATTACTGCTGTTGTGTGTGGTGTGTTAAGAGCAGTCTGGTCCGCTCCAATCTGAAAGCACGTTTGATTGTGTTGGTCAGATATCACAGTGTTGTGGTATCCCCCAACGACGAACAAGAACTCAGCCTGTTGAATGTGACATACAACCAATCAGAATGCGAGGAGACGTTCTAAATAGAGAGAATTTATTTACTCTACAATTGTGTTCGGGAGCCACAAAAATCCCTCACAGGGCTGCAAATGGCCCCCAGCCCACACTTTGTTCATCCATGTCTGAGTGGACAGGGTGTTTTAACTTCTTCCTTTGTTAGAAACCACATTTCTGTTGCTACATTTTGATTAGTGAGTAATGCATGTTTAATAGTGGTTTTACTGATGCGAAACAACAAGAGATAAATTGAGACAAATCAAATCACAAAAAATTAGACTTTTCTTTTTCACCTGACCGAATATAGATAGCCTTTTAAAAAAAAAGGCTTAAATTAACACCTTCAGATCAATGTTACAAAACATTTTTTTCCCCCTGAATGTATTCTCATTAGTCTGCCTTCGTCTCTGCTTCACGTTCTCTGAAATGAAGTGATAAAAATAAGGAAGGTGGGTGGACTGCCCCTACTTTTAAGTTACAAGCGAAGTCTACACGGCCATCTGCTCGCAGCAGAACTTCCCTTTAATCACGCCGGCAGCCTCCGAGGGACCAGGCGCTTTCACTCCTGCAGTTTACCATCTTGTATTAAGCAGGAACAGAACACACAGCATAACATGTTAGTCACATCAGATCCAAACTGAAAGCCAAGCTCAGTGACTTTCATGCCACACACACACACACATGCGCACACACACGCACACGCAAACATGCTCCACTTGACAAATTAAGCAGACTGGCTGCTTGTTTGTCCTTGTAAACACTTTCTGAACGATTGCTTGTGCCTTATATCGTTTTTACTTCCATGAACATGTTCACATTCTGTCAGCCCCGACGCTGAGGCCTCACAGTCGACTATGTATGTGTGTGTTCAAGCAGAGATGCTCACAAGTGTTCAAATCTTTTGTGATGGAAATAGTAAGCCCAAGATAAATAGCTTTAAAAAATTTTTGTAAAGATATAACATGACATTTATCTTGTACAATACAGCTGAAAAACAGACAGACAGGTTACAAGCAGAAGATAAAGTAGGTGCAATAACTTGGCTGCATAAGTCTGCATCTGAAAAATAACAGAATAAGGAGTTTGTTTTCTTTATGAGAAAACAAAGAAAACTAAGCATTATAAACTGGCCAACTCATCCCACAGCGGGTCAAGAGACGCCATCTTTGTTGTGGCCGGCAGAGTAGATTTGAAGTCCAAATCTACTCCTATTGGTTGGAGTGACGCCAACCAATAGGCAGAAGTTGACGCCTTGAGACTCCGCCCCTCATATTTGCATATAGGCAGAAAGTCAAAAGAGGAGTCAGAAATGGAAGAAAAAGTTGTGGTGAAAAAAGAAACTTCTTAAAGAGACAAATCTACAAGCAAAAGGAAAAACAATATTTATATATTTTATTATTTATTTATTTATTTATTTTTATTTTTTTAAATAATACTAAAATTTTAATTATGTGCTCAAAACTATAACTTGTTGCAACTCAGCTGAAAAAAATGAAAAGTTAATGTCAATGATAAGCATGAGGCAAAAGGTCTTCAAAAAATCTGAAGAATTGGTGCATTTTAAGTGCAGTGATTTATCCTTTGACTATTTATTCTTTTGACTTTTAGTCATGCCAGTTCAGTGTGTGACTGACTTCTACAAACCCAACATTTAGCTATGGGCGCGTGAGCATATATACTCATGAGACCTGTGAGCTCTTGAGAGGCAGAAAGTGGCTCTGATTTAGATTTAATGAGACGCAGCAGAAGATAATGAGCCTGTTCTGCCTGAACACAGACGCGTTGTATTCAGGTGAACGTTTTCACCGAAGAACGTTCTGTTCTGTTGGTGACAGTCTGATGTCCAAAGGCTGACGTAACATGCCATCCTCTGTCTCTCATGGACAAACAAGTCATTAGAGGGACACGTGCTTGAAAAACTCTCGAGACAAAGTCAAGTCTTCTTCTGATTCCTCGTGTCGTTTGTGTTGCTTTACTTCCAGACCGGCGCGCGACGTGACTGCGAGGATTCATGCCGGGCCAGAGAGAACAGGAGAAAAGAAGAAACAGAAAAACTTTCCCTCAAACAACATCTGGTCTATTCACGTCAACAGGTAGGTAAGCAATACGTTAAACTGCTGGTTTCAAAGCGCATCTAAGTTTAGCGCGCGGAGCGCTTTCCAGCATTGACGTCAGTCTTTTTTTTTTTTTCCCTCTCGCGCACCTGAGTTGTCGCAGCGATGGTGGCGCTGCTGCTTTTCAGACACTCGAACTGTTGACGGCTTTAAAGCGTGTGAGGCGCATCTGAAAACCAGCTGCTGACTTCACCTTGTTCTTTGATTCATTGAAACTCTCGTGAATGAATCGTCAACTTTCTGCAGCAAACAGTAAGTCGGAGTGAGCGATATTAGCTTCTGGAGAACAAATTTGTACATGGCTTGCATACAAATTTGTGCTATGTTACAAATAGCTAATGTATGTAAAAATACATTATCTATGTACAAAAAGATAATATGATTAGCTATTTGTACATAGCTATGTTCTCACTTGACAAAGAAATGAGAAATAATCAAGGTGGTTCTGTTGAATAGAGCTTTGGAACGTGACGTCACTGCTCTATGCAGAGGGATATGAGCGCCATCTTGAGGGGCCATAAACATCACTGACAAAAAAAACGATTGTCTCACAGATATTTTCACTTAGAATTATTTAACAATGTTTCAAACTTGCTGCGTTATTGGGTGTAATGTCTGATCACACGACCGAAACGGTAAAAAGACGGAAAACGGGACTTTCGTTTCACTGTTTTCCTGCCTGGAAACAACGCGAAGGGGCTAAGCTATCAGAGCTAATGAAAAGGTCACAAATGGTCTCGGTATCAGCGGTGAGACGTCCTGATATCAACATCCCAAGATATCTACAAGTTTGCTCCAGACATGTCTGTTCTGGTGAGTGTCTAAATTCGCTTTGTTGGGATTGTGTCATAATTTTTTGCTATGATTTTGTCCGGGTTACTCATGTTCAGTCATGTTGAGTTAATTTAAATGGGTGAACCTTGTTTAGGTCGGGCTTATATTTTTATATAGCATAGTCCGAGTTTTGTCTGTGGACTGATTGTAAAGTAAACTATTTTACTAGTGTTATCAAATTTACAGTATTAATACTGATGTATGTCCTCTTCAAGGCAAACCGACGTATGAAATGGATGAGCTCAATCCAGACTGGTTTCCAGCGCTGAATATGGGTCACTGCCAGGTAAATGCCACAACATCGTCAATTAAAGAGGCGAAACGGCAAGAACATGGCGGATCAACAAGTTACAGAGACTGTGTTTTCATTATTTACCCCAGGAGAGGTAAATGATGAAAACACAGTAGTGGAGGCTGTAGAAGAGAAGCAAGTTGGAGAGGCTGAGGAGGAAACCCCAGGAGAGGAGCTCAGCAAGGCTGCACACTCTGAAGAGGAACATGAACCATTTGTGTTGAAATATGTATACAGTTGGAAGTGGCTGTTTTCTCTCATTTCATAATTTAATGTGGTAAATATTCATGAAACGTTTGGTTCAAGTACTTCAAGTTGAATGTAAACAGGTGAAAAAATGAATCCCATTTTAAGTAAAAATTTGATATTAAAAATATTTGAGGTAACATACATGTAATGAAAAATGATCTTTTTGAATAAACATTTTATGTGATTAAAGTAAACAATTATGTAATCAGACATTTTGCAGTAAACATTTAAGCAAACCAGATGAAAGAGCCCATGTTTAAACATTTACTGTGTAATTAAAGTAAATATTTGTTGTATTTAGCATATTTCAGGTAAGAAGTGAACGTGTAATGAAATAGATCTTGGCCTAGAATTTTATGTAATTGAACATTACGAACTTTAAAGCGATGAAATGTCAATTTACGTTTTAACACTGCGGAGAGCTGCTGACACGATTTGGGTCAGAACCAGGTCAAACGAATAAAACTCATTTTGACAACTTGGACTGAATCGAAGGATAACTAATGATAAAAGATGCTCTCAACATGGAGTCTGTTGTATCTTTATTTTCCTCCCATCCTTTGAAAAAGGCTGAAAAATAATTAATCCCCACCAGAAAGCTCCCAGCACAAATTGACGGTATTGAGAGGCATTACAAATGTGAGGATCATCTGAGGTAATACATTTTATGAATTTTTTTTAAAAATATAAAATTAGTTAACAAATAAAAATGGAATAAAATATGTGCCTAACATATATAGTTTAGTAGGATAATTTCACACACATTTTGAGTTAATAGGTCACATGTCCTAGAAGCTACAGAAATAGCTAAAAAATATAAAAAGTGTTAAAATGTAATAAAGATGAGTGCGCCTCATTTATACAGTCTAGTAGAACAATTTCACACTGATTTTGATTTAACGGGGCACACGACTTGGAAGCTATTGAAGAAACGTATTATTTAATATTGAAATTATTTATAATATTCAATATGACTTCAAATTTTAATAGAGGATCGTGTGCCTCGTGTAATGGCATGAATTACCACATTTTTGTATCAGTTGATCACAAGGTAAGGCATTTATTTACAGGAGTGTTTGGTTCAGAAATGAACCTCCGAGCACTTGAGGAGGAAGCGGCAGAGAACAGCTGGCCAGAATTAGCGTTCATAAATCTGATCAGCCTTGAGCTAAACGCCCCTTACTCCGCGGAGCGCGAATGTCCACTATCCAACTTGAGAACAACTTCACTGTGGTCGGTAACGCAATGAAAACGCCGGAATAAAGTTTGTTTTGGTCTGTGGCCTTTAAAGATGGCGACGTAAACGTCATATCCAGTGACGTTGGTTCCAAAGTTCTACTCATTTTTTTTGCTGTTTTGATGGTCTTAGCGCGACAATCAACTCCTCAAAACATACGCATGAACAAAAAAACCTTGTGAAAGCGCATGCGGGGACAGTTCGACCTCGCCAGGCCGCGCATAGGATAAAACGTTCGCAGGAGCCAATTGGCCCCCGTCTCTTAAGACCACTGGAGGGTTACAAAATGAAACTCAAGCAACTTTATGTGGATGAAAAACCAGCAAGTGCTTGTAAAGGTGAAGCAAAGCTTTCTCTTTTGGGTTCACACGTTGGATTATAGCGTTATAAATACTGCACGCGCTCTGCAGCTCCGTTCTTACATGCGTTTTACACCTCCAGCAGCTCCGAACAGTGATATCCTACTTCCACATGAAAGATCCTCTATCTTTAGAGAAGGTGTGAGGGTGTACGGAATGACACCTTGGTGCCCGGGTGTTTGAATGGTAAAGAAGTTAAGTCTGTGAGTAGCTGACAAGTAAACAGGAACTCTGTTTACTTGACATTTCAATAGAAGTGGATTTGTCTTAATGTCTTTTGCCACGAAGAGGCAGTCCTTTGATACAACATACTTTTATGACTGATTTTTTTTTTTCTGTTTCTTGTTTTTTCATGCTGAAATGGAGCTTTTGGCTCTTTTCCTAGTTTATTCAGCTGATTGTTTACATACTTCACACCAACATAACAGTCTCTGTTACTGAATCTTTAGGTTACTTCGGATTATGGTTATCAAAATCAATTCTATTTTCTAAGTCCCACTTGATGTATGCAGCGAAGCTTGATTTAAATCTGTTACAATAACAAATTTTGTCAGATGAATGTCCCAGAAATTAATGCGATGAACAATAACATCAGCTGAAAATGGTCTCAAAAACAATAATGTCATAATAATTAAAGTTTACCTCCCCAAAGATTGAAAGACTTCAGTTGGCACACGGCACTCCACACTGGAACTAAAAGATATTTTAAACGTCTAAATTAAAATATAACAATAAGAACAATAAATAAAACGGAAATAAAAACCATGCATGACCGAAAACATAAGTAAAATGAATTTACAAAGTTTCTGTAAACAAAACTGCCCTTCAAAAATGTTATCCTCAGATTGGAAATTCTAGAACTCATTTTAATTTATTATTTGATTAATTGATTGCTTAATATAACAACGAAGCCTTGAATTGTAATTGCTTTGTCAATAATGACTCAAATTTTCTGATTTGGTTATATTTTAAAACATGTTGACTTGTTAGCAACTGACTGAGCTTAATTTTATGGGGGGTGAGTTTTGTTGATCTCAATCTGCCAAGAATATTTTATTAGCAGTTTATAACTTTTCATCTGAAGCATATTTTTAGTACAATTCAATGTTTGTTTGTTTTTTTCAATTTATTTAGATCATGAAGTGAAAGAAATTAAATTAGTTGATTTAAAAAAACGCTCCAGAATTGTGACCGTTATAGTTTACATAGAAGTACAGAATATTTCACACCTTCATTAAGAGCATGAGTAAACTTTAATCTATTATACAGAAAAAAGGTCAAAGTAAAGGCAACTATCTTCTGCTGCCTGGCAGATTATCGTTTTCATTTCGTCTATTTTCAAAAGCTTTTGATCTGCCTCCCACTAACTTTTGACAAGTTAGAAAAGAGGGGCCTACCACAGTCCCACAAGGCTTAATTATCCTTCTGACTGATAACAACTTGGAGAGAGGGGGAGGTCGGCCGAAATGAGAACAGGAAGCGAGGAGGAGGAGAGTGATGGTGGGGATTAATGCAGATTTTCTGATATTACCTGGCCCGTGATCAAAAGACTGTGTTGGCAGGCGGAGCACATAATCCTCTCAATTTCTCTTTCTGCTGCCATAAAACATCTGGAGCTGTGTAGAGCAAGATATTATTGACCAGCCTGACTCCAGCAGTGGAGGTGTAAATCACACCAGCGACTTTGCTTGATGACTAAATCACACCAGCGACTTAGTCGTCTTCCACTGAATTTTATAGTTTGCAGAGATCAGAGTTTCGTTGTCGATTTTTAAACGTTGGTTTCTATGTAACTCTACGCCGATGCCAGTTTTACCCATTTTCCCTTTTAGAGCTATAACATAACAATCACAAGAACAGTTTTGGTCATTTTTTTTTATGCCTTCCTGACATGAACGGAAAATAATTATGTCTCTTTTTAGAAAAGAGAAAATATTTTGCGTCTTGTATCAACATTGGGTTCGGTTAGTGTAGTTAGCATTACTTTAACCAGAGCTTTCCTGTATGTTCACTGAACGTTATGGTAAGGATTTACATTCTCTAGGCCTACAGAATTTTATTCCTTATGTTCAACCAATCAGCGCCATGGAAAATGAATGGCGCTGCTTGATTGGCCGCTTTTCAAATGCCAGCCAGTGGCATGCCCAGTTGCGTTTTACCTAGGTTTTTTATTCAATTGGTGAGATTAACAGCTTTGCAATTTTCCATTGTTTATAAATTGCACTTCTTTCTGTAAGCTGTGTCCTAAAGACACACATTACAGTTATGAATGTTTTTCAAGAGAAGTATTTGTGTTTGTGGGGCCATTATTGCTGTGGCAGCCATAAAGTTACCTAAAAAAGAAGTTATAAATATTTGTCACTTTTATATTTATCACAATGGGGCCACAAAATAATGTGACAAACATTACTTCTATTTTGCCTTCCCCCCACCTTGTAGCCCTCAGTTTGCTTTTAAGCATAATTAAATTATGCAAAAGTGTGAAATATTCTGAAAAACAAAAGCCATAAAGCTTCTGAAAAATCCTTGACAAAACTATCACTACTATAAAAATCATCAAATAAATTAAATTATCATAACAAAACAGCTTTCTGGGAGGTGTTGCATAAACAGAAAATCAATTCATTTGATTTATTCTGAAGAACTAAAAAATAATCACAAAAATCTGGTCAAAGTGTAGATGGTTATTAGATAATGCTGAGTCAATTTCCTTTTTTTTTTTCCTTCCTTCTTTTTACCCCAAATTGAATCAGAATACAGAATGTACAACAGACATGAACGGAAAATAATTATGTCTCTTTTTAGAAAAGAGAAAATATTTTGCGTCTTGCGTCTTGTAAAATTAATATTTTACACCAAATTAATTGTAGGCTCTGTAATCAATCAATCAATAATTTATAATCACATTTTAATCAAAAACCATACATCAAATGTTAAATAATTTTCCCACAGTGTAACTGAATTAATCATCTCTTTATCCATCAAGAGTGCCTCTTTTGACATCCATAAACATAATCGCATTTGGTATTGAAAATACAATTTGCTTAAATTTCATGTCCAAAATTAAACATTTTTTTTCCTCTCTACTTTCCTCCTTCACTTCCATTTCTACGCCACCAATCAGAACTTGTAGGTGTTCGGAAATGATCCCAAAAACCTAACAGTGAAGCAGCTGTTAGACCTGTTGACTCATAGCCGGGAGGTTGTGGGCTCAAATCCCAGCCAGGACCTTTCCACATGCAGAGTGGATGTTCTCCCTGTAGGATCAGAGAATGGACGGACTGTCCTTTTCCTACAGCATCCATGGACATGGAAGCCAACACTTGTTAAACAAACTCCTGAGAGGTTGTTGCCGTCCATGTGTCTGGCTGAACAAGCATTCATAACGAGCGCTGTCGTTGTTCCCACTGTAAGAAGGCATGCATTGATTGATCTGAAAAGCATTCCACTGATTATTTGATCAGATTGTGCCAACAAAGAGATGAATCGGTGAGAAACAGCCAGCGAACGTGCAACAGTTGGATAATCAGTGTGTGTGTGTGTGTGTGTGTGTGTGTGTGTGTGTGTGTGTGTGTGGGTGTGTGTGTGTGTGTGTGTGTGCGTGTGTGTGTGTGTGTGTGTGTGTGTGTGTAAGCCAGGAGAGCATCAGAGAGGGCTTATCAGTTCTCCATCTCTGTCGTCGACGTGGTGAACCGTGAAGAGTCGCCTGTCGCATTCCCCCGAAACCCGCTGGTTCATCCTACATTCAGATCTCGGTATATTTAGCTAATTAGCACGGATTAGCGTCTTTTTGATGGAACAGGGGAAAATGTACGTGATTGGATCAGTTAAGCTTTTTGATATTCATAACTCGCTCTTGCCACTTTATTTTACAAATCCCAGAGGATTTTGTCACAGAGCTTCATTTCCTCCACTGAATTCCTATTTTCTGTTCTGTTCTCCTTTCTTCCATGCCTGGTCTGCAGTTTTGCTGTGTTGTTTGGCCCTGTTGGCGAAGGGTCTGTATGGGATCTCATTGGCTTGCCTTTTATGTTTCATAAATGATAATTTACCTCTAAAATCGTTGAGCCACAGATCAAACTGTAACTGGTTGACTAAGTTGCCGGATGCGAGCAGGACCTGTCCACCCAATGTGCCACTGCTTCAGTTCAGCTGCGTTTCTAATAACAATGTAATTGCTCAATTTGACGTTTCAAAAGTAAATTTGATTAATGGAAACAGCAATTTTGAAGAAACTCAATGTTTTGTTGGAAGGATGAGGTGATTTTTAAAAAAAATTTATTTATTTTTTGGTGGCATCAAAATTGGTTTATTTAGCAAGACTGCAATGGAAACACCGTTTTTTTTGTTGTTGCATTGAACAAGTCACATGATCAACAACCAGGTGTTGCTACTGGCGCGAACCAGAAAGAAGACGACGACAACGGCGGCGCCTTTTTTTAATGATTCATCCATGAACAAACTTATTCAAATGCAACTTTTATTGTGGTTCTTCTTTTATAGTCGCACCGCAATTGCAAAATTGTGGGGATTTTCCGACATTAGCAGAATATTAAACGTTTGCGCACATTTGTAAAGGAAACACAGCTACAAACGAGAACCACCGTGTCATTAGTCTCAACAACTTTAACCGAAAACTATTTCTAATCTGTATTTCACTTCTTCTGACTCTTTTTCCACCATTGGTTGGAGTTAATGATGGTGCTCCCAGCAGCAGCTCAGGAAAGTTTCTCTTTTAAAAAACCTGCGCTTCTAAAATACCAGCCGTTTTAATTGTTCAGAGGTGACTGCATGCAAGATAATGTGAGCTATAACTCCCAGGATGTTAAAAGTATACCAGCAGGCAGCTATATGGAGCATGCAGCTCCTCACCGTCCTAATAAGCCGAGCCTGTCGTCTCTGAGTGTGGCAGGTTTGTCAGATCCCCACTTTTGAAGGTCCTGGAGTCAGGTGTACCTGACAGAAGCTTTTGATTATTGTGGATGGCTGCAACATGAAACAAAAAGCATCTTAAAGGTATTTTCCTGCCAGCATCAAGTCTCTGCCTCAGCTCATTCTTTGATCTACTTTACTGTTGCAGAGAGGGTGATGGTGGGGGTGATAAAAAATAAAAGTATAAACTGGCTTTAAAGAAATTATGTTGGCATGCACATTTGAAAATGCTTTTTTTTTGTTAGAGGAGATCCAGTTGTCCGGTGAAGGGTTCCACTGTTACGGTGAGCCATTTCACACTTTATAATGTTGGGACTACAAACTTTGATCTGTGTTATTGTTTCTCTGTGAAAAATCAACACAAAGTGGAGGGTCACTGCATTGCGGATAAAAATTATGGTGCCTGGTTTTCAACATTTTTGAAACCTAAAAGGATGTCATTTCTCAAAAATTACACAAACAGAGGCTGATTTGTGTTCAGCCTCTACTTTTCACCTCGTTTCAAAAACAGCGCAAAAATTCAGGAACACCATTCACAACTCCTCCTTCTGTTCACTGATTGGCCTGAATGAAATGCACTGGCTGAGAAATGTAGGTGAATGGGATCAATTCCAGACGGATCACTGAAGGGAGATGAGAATGGGGCTGAACGGGGTTGGAAGGTGATGGCGAGGCTAGTTTGTGGTAGACTACAATCATGACTTTGTATGAGTTTTATTCAACATGGCTTCCTTCTTGATGACTACGTAACATCAGTCCTCAAGAACAACGGAACGAATTGCGACACATTAGAACGATTAAATGTGTCACATCATAAGAAAGCGTGTCAATAGTATAAGAGCAATGCAATGGCATGATAATAGCTGCGTTTCAGAGAATTGTGGAAATTGAAAATATAACTAATGGAAACATTACAATTTCAAAAAAACTCGTGTTTATTGCGGTAGGATGAGGTGGGTTTTCTTGGCCATATCGTAAGAGATTTATTTAGCAAATTTGCAATGGAAACCATTTCTTTTCATCGAACGAGTCACATGACCAACAGTGAGTTGTTACTACCGGCCAAAAATGATGACAGGAGGATGATGGTTTGTTTTTGTTTTGTTTTTTTCTGACATTGTTGCAGCTGGCTTCACCAAACGTCTGACATCAATCACTGCTTTGACTTTTACTGACTTATTGCATTAACAAGCTCATTCATATGTGATTTTAATTTAATTTCTTTTGTAGCAAAAAATTAGTGGAATATTTACAAAGCGTGTGTGCACATTTGTAATGAATTCACAGCGAGTGATTGGAAAATTAGCAGATGCGTTTATGATCACTGCAGAATACTGGATTTTATTCAGCATGCTTCCAGCGATCAAATAAATGCGTGGCTGTGAAAGACGAGTAACATGAGAGGAGTATCGACTTCAGGAGCAAAATTGGAATTGATTTGGTGAGCGGGCCAGAGATGGTTTACATTTCCTGCAGCGAATTGTTATGCTGGTCCTCCACGTCAACCTCTGGCGCAATTTGCCTCTCATTATTCTTCCAAACAAGTGCGCTTGGCTCCTGGGTTTGAAACGAGGGAGTCTTAAGATGGTTAAAAATTCTTAATTGATGAAGCAGAGTGCGATGCAGAGGTCCATCTCTGTCACATTCTCTTCTCATCAAAAATAATATCCTGTCTGGTAGGAACAGGAGGAGAGGCCAAACCGCTTCAGCTTTGGAAAAAGGAGAAAATCATATTAAATGAAAAAGGCTCATATTTCAACACTCAAAGATTGAAAAAATAAACCGTAACACTTGAGATCTTGACGCCAAAAAGTCCATGGAAATCTAATAATTGGTCCAAACGTGAAAGGTTTTCTACATCTAAATTCATTTTCAGAAGTTTGCTTAAAGTCCAAATGTAGACATATTTTAGACATGCTTGATGGAGAGAGCATAGCTCACTGCATCTAAATTAATGCATTGTCTCTTGGTGAAACTTACAACCATATCCTTAAGTTGCAGTATAGTTTTGAGTTTTTTGGGTTTTTTAGCTTTATTTCATGTTAAAATGTTATTCCCTCATCATGTGGCCTTGAATCTTTAATGCAAAGAACATCTGTTAAAGAAGAGCCATGTTGTGATGACCTCTGAAGTGTTGGGAAGAATAGGAGCTTCTTAAAGAGACACAGGCCCAATTTCAAGCCTTTAAGTTGTGAAGTCAAATTTCTTTTCAGTCATATTTCATACATGTATCATTTTATAACAACTGAAGCTAATATTGTTACTTGATGGGACCGTTTTACAAAGCACAAGGTGCCAGAAAAACACATTCTGTTTTCTGCAAACTGAAAATATTACTTGAGGTATTCCAAAGGATGGACAAATAAAATAAATTATTTCAAATAACGCTGTCTTTGAAGGTATGTTTAAATTATTCTACTTTTGGCACAATTCACACTGCCTCCGAAAAGTATTCACAGCTGTAGCGAAACACTTTTAGTATCAAATATAACTTTTAATACTTATTAAAACTGTATTAAATGCTTCTCTTTACTCACAATTCTACACGCAAATGCTTAGGATGGGCGTCTGCAGCCTTCACAGTTCAGGCAAACAGAACTCACTTGCAGCAACTAATTTCACATTAAAAAAATTTTGTTTAAAAAAATATCTTCTGTGGGAAAGAAGATATTCTTACAGAATATCTTCACAGAATAGGTCATTTTTACAGAGCCGCCATTTCATTCGTATTTCTGAGGTTTTGAAGAAAAACATTAAATGTATCCACCCTCTTTTCAAAAAGAGGATGGATCTAATTCTATGGGATGGCGAAATTTATGGAACATCATATGAACGAAAAACACATAGTTTCCAACCCAACAAGAAAATAAAATATTTTTTAAAAATGCAAGGAATTTAATGCCTTTATTCCATTTTAAAAACCTGGCAGGCTTTGTAAAAACACCTCCTGTTTTCTGTTCAATCCCAGCAGAGTGGTCATTTTTCAAACCAAACCACTTTCCATCAAATATTATAACGTGATGTAATCACATCCAATTCAATTCTGCTGATTCATCTCAGCACAGGTCCAGTCTTTGGAAGTGATGTGACGTTTTTAGAGGGATGTTGAGGCTAATTTTCCCACAGTGTTATTGTATTTGCAGAAGATATTCCTATTAACATGATAGGAAGGCCTGGCGATGACAGGCTTATGAATGTTTGAAAGCCGTGGGGATAAACATTATTAGGAGGCGGGGCGACAGGCAGATGTCAGATGCAATAAGCTAATTGTTTTTGTTTTAATTTTCTGTGAAAGGGCATATTTATGTCTGAAAGTCAGATTTTTTTTCTTCCCCCCATCGCTGCTTTCCGTTCTTCCAAAATAACAAATCAAACGCTCACTAAAACAGATGCAGAGTGAAATTTATAGCTGTGACGTCAAGTCAAACAAGGTTTGAGATGAAGTTTCTTCCTCCAAAGAAAGAGTCTGTCAGGAAAGAAAAGGCATTTTACACAATCTCATGGCAAAAAAATAGAAAAAGAAAGAACAACATAGGCTGAAAGGATTGACGGTGGAACGTTGGATGACAAAATGCTGCCTGTCTCAGGTAACAGTGATGTGCTAAGAAAGGAAAATGTAGCTCCGGTAATTGAATAAAGATTCTTTACATCAAACTGAGGTTTCTTAAAGAAACATGAGTGTGTGTTGTAGGCAAGGCGAAGCGAAGCGCTGCTTACAGAGGACGCTCTCTGAAAGCAAGTCGGCCCCTCACTCGTCTGATAGATGAGCATTCTGGGAAACATCATTCTGAACTCCCTGTGCTCTCCGGAGGATTTATTAGCATCCCATTATGTTCATCTTATAGCAGCAGTCTCTCTTGTACACTTCTGGCAGGCAGCTGAGTGATTATGGCTTGCTGTTGCTTTGGAGCATTTCCCAATGTGAGTGTTTGGGCTGACTTCCAAATCGCTGCGTATGATTTCCTTTTTTTTTTTTCTTTCTTTCTTTTTTGGTGTAATAAATATCTGATACCAATGTAGGTTGACACAAGTTTAGCTACTGCATAGAAGGTATGAAAACTGCATCCGTTCAGACCTGCCAAGTTCGTTTCTGAGTTAGAATCGTAGAGGAAGGGTCATGGTCAAGTATTCGTGCTCCTTTTAACATTTCGTCAGGTTTTAACCACAAACTTCTGTCACAGACCAACGCTTTCATACAGCTAGATTAACAAAAACATTAGTCAAACTAACCCATAAAGCTCTACAGTATAAGCCTCAGTTCTGCTAATGCTACAGGGATACCACCAACATTAGAGGAAGCTAATTCTAAAGCGCTGATTTCGGCCATGTTGATACTCACTGTGTGTCACCAGGAGAAGGCGATGATGTGAGGTGATGTTTTGCTCTTCGTTTGCTAAACGCCCCTGGCTGTTTGTTCATGTTAAGTGTTGCATTCTGTTTATCTCACTCATTCGTTTGTTACTTGTCATTTGCTACATAAAGTTTCTTTAAAAAATAAATAAAGAGAGAGTGAGAACATCAGGAAAGGAAACTGAACTGCTCTGTACATAGACTTCAAAATAAGGGCATAAAGATAAACATTACTACTCGAAACATTCTTAACACTTGGTTACAAAACAGCGAAGTAAATTACCGGTTTATAATCAATCTGGAAAAGTGTAGGGTAAGTTAAGCTAAACGTTTTAAAACTTAGCTACACCGCAAAGCTAAGAACTTTGCTCCGCTGTCAGCGGATTGCAGCAGTGTGCCCACCGCTCTAAAAGATCAACAAATCGCCCTAAGAAGTAACTAGTAGTAAACAGAATCCACTTCTTGTGTGTGTGTTTTACTTTGTCTGCACAAAGCCAGCTGGTGTGTGAAGGCCTCAGCGGTTGACCAGAGAATATTAGTGAGCAAACGGCATGGTGAAGACCAAGGAACACAGCAGACAGCTCTGGGCTAAAAACGGCAGTAAGAAGTCCATTTTACAGTTTGAATTATGCTGTTCTGACATGGCGAAATGTGGAAAAAGCTTTTTTCATAGTAAGAAGAATTACAAAGGCTGCCTGGAGATCTAACCTTGAATTGTATAATTTTAAAAGGTTTGTTTGTGAGGAGCAGAAACCTGCAACAAGCATTGGTACACAGCTGCATCTAATGGCTGACTTTCATAAATCAAGTTAGATACTTTTATAAATTTGCAGTGGATTTAGATGAATTATCTACTGTCCCAGAAATCAGATATTTGATCTCATTGTTCATATTTAGTTTTTCATATTCTTGAATCATATCATATCCAAAAACAAATCCTTCAGCCTGTTGCTTCAACTTCAAATCCTGTCATCAGGTTTGCTTTTAGTGTCTGACGGATGAAGATATGTCTAAAAAAAAATGACGTCACCTTTTGTTATTTTGTCTCCTACTGTAGCACACATGGTGTGATTTACAGACTTCCTCAGACGTATCGCTCATTTAAAGAAAAAAAAAAAAAAAAGCCAAAGCCTGCAGCTACTTCAAAACACACACACCTTGGATATATTCCACTGCGAATGTCGCAGAGAGGCAGTAATAACGGTAATTTCATGCTCTCCTGTAGAAACGCTCTGCCGGCTCTGATGTCGATTCATTTCCTCTGGCCTGTCGAGTGTTTGAGCGAGCTGACACGGCCGGGACCGCTCCCCGTTTTCTTCTTCTGCCTTCACTGCTTCCAGCTCAAGGTTGGCTGCTCTTGCAGTCAGGTGGAGTTCAGCTTGGTCAGTTCTGACAAACACAATATAAACCCTGCCCACTTCCAAAACAAAAAAACAAGAGAACCAGCCCAAAGCTCAGCCTCTAATGAAACCCGAGTCGCTTCAGTGTCAGGTTTTTCTGCGGCGCCATGTCCGTTTAGATCGTGATGTTGCCCTGGGATTTCTGTTTCACAACACCATTAAATGGTGACACTTGGTTAGCCAATGACTAATCAGTGATGATGTCATATTTGATGGATTCTAGACAATTGTTAGTTAATTTAAGGTAAATTAAATTTACCTTAAATTAAGGTAAATTTAATTTACCTTAATTTATTTATTTAAGATAAGTGCATTAACAAGGCATTTTATAAAAGGTTTTCTGCTTTTCACAAAATTAACAATTTTGAACAAATTTTCCTCTGATTCTTCTAAAAACAGCAAATGTGAAAAGCAGTTGAGATTTGAACAACTCAAAAAAAAAAAATGTTTTTATTTTTTTTATTAGTTTAATGTATTAAAAATCCACCCAATCTGCCAACGCGGACCTCGATTCTGATGGAGCCACCGCTATCCTCTAGCTTTTTTGAAGTAACTTGAGAGGTAACTTCAACAAAATAACATTTGTTGACGATCTATGTGGTTTTAAACTCCAACCTGTGCTGTTCAGTTAATATTAAGCATATTATTTCATCTGCCCTGTAGTCTGAGCGTCACACCAGGCTTCTCTCTGTCGTCACACCATTCACACACACTGTTTAAAATTGTCACTTGCTCGGTCACACTCCTAAGAATATTCTAATATTCTAGTCTGAATCGGGGGCAGCCTCTGTGCTGTCGTGTGAATCAGGATCAGCTTCTGTGATGATCGTATCTCTGAATCATCCACTTTTTAACAGGGAAAAAAAAACAAAACAAAATAAATCTTGGAATGTGGGATGCATCATTTCAGAGTCACAAAGCTTCTGGCCGTCTCTGCTGTTCTGTCACCGAGCTATTGCACTTGTCACCATGGAGACCAACATCTTATTCACCCCATGTTTTCTTGCATCTCTAAAACGTTAAAATGATCTGCCACCCCACCCCCCCCAAATAAGGTTGCAACACGCTGGCACCCTTTTTACCCCTCTTTAGCCCCCCACACCTCCCATCCCCACTCCTGTGCAGAGCTGGGAGAAGGAAGAGGAGGAGATGATGGGCTTTGAGAATACTTAATGACTTCAGTATTACCCTCTCAGGCTGTTTCATTTCGGATGAGATCTCGGTAACACCTGCAGGCAGATGGCACATATTTCACACATTGTTGCACGTCTGGTGTGACAAATAGTGCGCCTCTCACCTTGGGGCATTGTTGACTCCTCACAGGAGGGCTGTTTGTTATTAAAAACCCAGTTCAGACGAGCTTGACGCTTCCCAGCACAGATTATGCCTTCTCTGTGATAGAAATGCATCATTGGCAGGTCCTGGGTGATATTATATCCCTTTGCCCTATTGCCCCCTACATACCCCTCCGTCCAAGTGAGGGAATCATAATAACAGAAGATTTGATTAGATGTGAACCGCAGAGTAGCAGTCAGGAATGTGTTTACTGTAGTCTCCCTCCAGTCTAAATGCCAAGGATCAGCTCCCAGCAGACACTCCTCTGCCCCATGAATGATTAATGAGTCAGAGTGCCTCTGTAGCCGGCCACACGAATACATTTTCCACTTAGGTCAGCGGCATCTCACTGTTTTCCACCCGGACATTGATGCCTTAAATTTGGGATTTTTTCTTATAAAAATGTGATTACGAAAAGTCTACAGAGCTGCTAGTTTGTCATGGAGTGCCTATTAATCTGACTCTCAACACACAAAAAAGCGCTGTCATCAGGTTAGCAGTGCTGCACATTGTGCTAAAAGGTGTCACTTTGCTTTGAGATAAAAAGAAACGCCCAGTTAACAAATGTGTCAAACTGAGCTAAAGCTAGCTAGAAAATGTCAAAATAAAACTAACTTTTTTTTTTGTTTATCCTGTGGTACAAGGAGGAGAAGTCAGAAAATATTTGTCTTTATCATGTTTAATTGTCAGATTCATCAATTTGAAGCTAAGCTAGCTAGAAGCTAGGCAAAGAAGAGGCTAGCTAATGGGGGTGGTGGATGTTTCAAAGCTTTTCTCTTGTGTAAGGCAGCATTTTGTCACATGGTACAAGCTGCAACTATGGAATATTAAAAATTATATGTACTTATTTTACTTACAATTTATAAGGGAATTAAATACCAGCGAAACACGTGGGTTATTTTGGTTTTCAGCCATTCTGGTGGAGATTTGCTTCTGTCTTGTCAGATGTCAATTCAAAGACTTCACATCTGACTTTAGAATACTTTTGTTTTTAAACCTAAAGCTTTAACATGGCGTCGTGCCATGTTAAAATGTGATGCACTAGCATGTCTTGTGCTTGTTGCTAGCAGTGACATTTTTCTGTCTCCTAATCAATGGACTGTGAACGGTACCGTCCTCCTGTGTAAAGCTTTAGAAACAAATAACCTAAAATGCAGATATTGATCAAGAGTTAGTTTATGCATTCGTAATGACTTATTAAAGGAACGGTAACCCTGAAGTTCAGTAAGTTCATACTCAAGTGAATGTTTCCAAACCTTTAAGTTTAAAAAAAAAAAAAATGCTTTAAGACTCTATGTGGTCTTGGCTTCAAGACCACAACCAATCTGTTAAATACATCAAACTAACGCTACTAACTTTAGATTCATCAAGACCAAATAGTATATCAGTTTGTCATGGCATTTTTCGTGATCTCATTTCAAGTAAAGTTGTTACAAATGTTCAATTCGCTCTTCAACTTACTGTAGGACTCCTCCATCACCTGCTGATTCCACAGGAAATAAATGCCAGGGAGGCAAACTTATAATGAGCCCAGTTCTTCCAGTTAGCCTCACCATAGATGAGCACAGCCTGCAGCAGCTTATCGTTCCAGTCAACACCACTGGGAAAAAGAAATCTACTAAAAAACAGCCGTGAAGGCAACTCGTGAAGAGAGAAGTGGTTTGGGTAGGTAGAGTAGTCCCGACTGCCTCTGTACTGGAGTATTACATAACTACCAGAGGTCAGAACACAACAATCACTCGTCTTACAGTTGGAAAATGTGTTGAGGAACCAATCAGATGAAAAGGTTCTCATAGTCATATAACATTTTCACCAAAGCTAAAATTCTTTTGTGTCTGTGTTGCCATGAAATGGACCGGCGTCCTGTCCAAGGTGAACCCGGCCTCTCGCCCCAAACCTTTGGAAATGGGCAATTATAGTCCGTTTTTGATTTGTAAATTACATGGATTTTAATACACAAAAAAATATATTCAATTGCTTTTTTGCTTTTTACATACCAAGAATTTTACCTTTTGAAAATCACCCGACATTTTAAAAATGTTACCGTGTGAACCTGGCACTAATTCTAGCTGGATCACAGAGATGGTTTGGTTTTATGGAGGATGTTGGACAAACCAGCCAGATCTGCCAGTGAGGTTGAAAACCTTACCGTGGTTTCCATGACAAAACACAGCACCAATGTCGTCAGTCTATGTCAAGGTCAATGTTATGCATATAACATATTTGACAAAAGACAGCAGTTGATGAAATTGCTCCTGGCTAGTCTGAAGGAGCTGAGTGGAGGAGTAGCTTGGGATGGACGGGTGTGCTTGGAAACTGCAGCTCAGGGGAGGAGTTTCCTCTTCGAAGGCGGGGCTAGGTCCACTCAGTCGTTTTACACAGCTGGATGGTTGCCATGGAGATGAAAGGATTTCTCAAACATGCATGAAAGAATCAAAGCAACACTCCAGGGATGTGGGAGTAACATTATAACATGATGCAAAAAAGTCAATTTCAAAGCAGAAAGTGTTTCAAGCATGCACAGCTTCAACCAGTCTTATTTAAGAAAAAAGCAACACACAAGAAGGTGGTGTGCTCACTGTCCCGATTCTTGTGGAAGAGCTCTCACAGAAAAATCAAATCCAATTCCCTGTCCTTTGTAAGATTACCTGTTTACTGACAGCCAAACATGCGTCACAGCTCACAAACACCCGTTGCAGGTTATGCATCCACATGTGTTTGCATAAATTTTTAATCACGGCAGCCCGTCTCACCCAGCAGCAGGATGAGCGTACCTCCTGTAGCTTCAGAAACCGGCAGACCCCCCCCACCCCCACCACCACCACCACCACCACCACTAGCCCCCCCCCCCTGCAACCACCCCCCTCCCAGCACTCCACCTTGATGAATAAGTAAACACATTGAACCAGGCAGAGAAGCAGTCGGTAAAATTCCCAGCTGGAAGCAGGAAGATTTGCTTTCTTCTGGAGGAAATGTTGTTCACCTGTTGAAGATTTCACTGCTTACTTTCTGTGAACTCTATTAACATTTTCCTTAGAGTCTGGATCCACGCATCAGCTTTAATTCTGCTCTGGAGATTGCATTACACAGCCTCAATCTTACATGGAGCAACTGTTATTAAAGTATGTGGAAAACAATTTGCCTCGGTTTTGGCTGCTGGCAAACACACACACACACACACACACATATATATATGTGTGTGTGTGTGTATATGTATATATTTATAATAATTACAATTACTGTGCTATTTTAAAGAAATCACAGTTACACTAACCAAATTACAGTAAACCTGTAATAAAATCACAGTAAAATCATAAAAAAATTACAGTAAGGTTACTATAAACTTACTGTAATTTCCTTACCGTAAAAATGACAGTAACTGGCTGCCAACCCTGCTGCCAGTAAGTTACTGTAAATTCTCCATATATATATATATCTTTGTGTCCTTTCTTTGTTGCATTGCTGAATGATTCAGGAGGCAAATTGACAAAAGTAGAGGCGAGCATTTTTCTGGTGAACTCTGTCTGTATGGTCTTAATAGGGAAGGCCGTAGTGGGAACCATTAAGTGTTTTCATTCTATTTTTCATTTTTCCTGAAAAAAAAAACCTGCAATTGCTTGTGTAGAGCTGCTGTTTACGCCTTAGAGACACCAGCAAATTATCTGACTGTTTGCTGTCTTCGAGCGGTTCGCTTATCTTTTCTTATTCTGAACACATCTCCAAATAGGTTGTTGTGTCGCTTGTTTCTGCTGAGCCTGTATGTTTAAAACGACATCTTACAAGCAAAACACGAGCCTGAAGGCAAAAGCAAAAACAGTACAGTAGAGCAGGAAAAGGAAATGTGAATATAGAAATGTGCAGCCGTCTGAATGGGCCCAGTTTTACACTGGATCCTTGTCTCTGAAAGTCCATAGCGGTTTATGTAAACAAATAGTGCAGTGCTGTGAAAACCACATAAAGCAGTGAGGTGAGTGAATCGTCATCAGTGCAGACTGAGGGTCTGCACAGTGCAGCATGAGACTTGGGGTGTTTTCACACCTAATAGTCCAGTAGACTCTACTCTATTTGAGATCAAAATAGCAACATTTGTTACATTTTCAGCTGGTGTTCTTCACATTTGCTCTGCACTGTGTCAAAAGAACCAAACTGAAAAAAAATTGTTTTCTTCCTGGACTGAGGGGGCGCAGCACTCAGGATGGGAACGACACAGAAAACCTCTGAACAAGAGACCAGCTGCGTTCCCATTAAACATTTGCACAAATCTTTTTGTTGTTATTGTGCTGTTGTGTAAAAAAAAGACACAATCTCACAATTGCCATGTTTCCATTAAATAAGAAAAATAACTCAAATCATTCCTCAATAAGCTCATTCACAAGATGTAACTAAAAATCATGGCAAGTACGAGTGTCCCTGCCATGATTTCAAAACTTTTTCAAAGATTTTTCAGTTTCAGTTTCAATTATTATTATTTATTTTTTTTTTTTTCCCCCTTTTGAACAAAGTTTTAGCTCCATAGTATCGATCTTATCACAGCAGTATCAATCTGATATGGATATCAACTTTATGCCTATACTGTCGATATTTCGGATCGGTCTGCCCTCCTCTACTCTTGTGAGAGAACTGCTAAAAAAAACTGCTGGGTTAAATGAAAATGTTTAATGTACATGTACTATTAGTATGAATATTCTTAACTGTAATTGATTAAACACAGGCTCACTGCTACAGAGCTTCTTACAGGAGCAACAGGAGACATTTTACGAACCCAAAAATCTCCTTCATCGTCATAAATGCCTCACTGCAGAGAAAACTCACTGAATCCTGACAACTACTGATCAACAAAAACTCAAGTTGTGATTCATCTTTTTTTTCCATCTTTTTTTCCCCCTCCGTGGAATTTAAAAAGAAATTGGATCAATATCCAAGTAAAGAATCCCGAATCAGTCCATCTGCATTTTCTCATTTTGACAAATCGATGCTTCATGCCAGATAATTCTGGAACATGTGATAATTCTTCATGTTGCAGTAATTCGAAACCGAACGCACAATTTAACTGTAGAATATGGAACAAATCCTTATGTGAAATTACACATAGCTGCCTTGAAATGCAGGTAATGGCATTTGAATTTTGCACAAATATGAGTGATTACGTCACAGGAAAATGTGGAATTTATTTTTTAGCCTTGAATCCAAAAGGTCGACGTTTCACACAAGCAAAGTAAAAACCGTCATGAGAAATAATTGTATTCAAATTGTAAACAAATTAGACTGCAAAAATTACCAGCGTGTTGTTTTTCAAAATCCTCCATCATAACCTGCTGCCTGCTTTCCTGCCACACCCACATCCACACACACACACCCACACACACACACACACACGCACACACACACACACACACACGCACGCACACACGCACACACACACACCCACACACACACCTACACACAGCAGCTCACTAGTGTCCTCCAGGGTTCATGCACTGTCTGGATGTCAACAGGCAAATGAACAGTGCTGTTTACCAAATGGCTTTGTTGTTCGGCACACAAGCTTATTAATTTGGCATCTCATTACAGGCGCCGAGGAGCTGTTTTCCTGGAAATTAACTGCATTTTTTTCGTTTTTTTTTTCTTTTGAGCACGCTCTTGTCATTATCATTCTTTGCTGCATATGGATTAGCTGTGACCATAATAGCCCTAAATATTTCTATTACATGGTTAGAGCATCAGCCAGAGACGTGACCATGTTGGTGTGCACACACACGCTGAATTTCAAACAGGAGCTTTTGTGGAAATCAGGCTCCAGGTGCTTCCTGCTGAACAAATACAGCAGCCTACAGTTAGCGTAGCGCAGTCGATTCAAAGTCTTGAGTGTTTCTGAAACTGGGACGACTCTTGCTAATTTTACACGTTTAAAGACTTGGTAGTGGAACAGTTGAAAAATGAAAACTAACTTCTACCAAATAATGACAGCGAGATAAAAATAATTATCATTAAATAAGCGATACCAATAAACGGTGACCCCTTTAAAGTACCACCAAAAGTCACACGACAACTGGCCCTGAAGGACCGGAGCTTTTCAAAATGATGATTATTATATGTTAGGGTCTGATAACACCGGTTCGCTCCACATATTCAACACATACAAGATTGTTCCCAGGTTATAAATACCTTTCAATTATGCAGCGTGGAGAAAATGCACCGATTAAAGATCAGGTCTTGAACAGGAGGTGAAAAGTGAGGATGATGATGATGATAAGTAAAGCCTGTGAGCTGATAGCTGTATAGAGAGAAAGAAGTGAGTTTTTCAAACCACTGTGGTTTGCACCTAATCTCTGCCTGAGGCTATGAGGAAGCACAACATGTGGAACAGAAAAGATGATATGTATTTTATTCCACTACTTTGATTTTTATCCTTGTTTTTTTTTAAAAAAACTAAATAAATAAAGTGTCTGGAACACATCTTGGTTCTCTGTCCAGTTTAGCCACTTCAAACCGCTCCGGCTGATCTCTAGCCAGCTGTAAGATACAAGTGGCAAACCTCTTCACATTAGCATTGGTTAAAATAATCCCATCTCCGCTATCGGCTCCTGCAGTTGCAACAAGCTGCTCAGTATTCAGGATTAAAAGCGGGCCTTCGGCCCCCGAGCGAACACATTCTCTTCTTCTGAAGCTCGACGCTGGCGCAGAGCAGGCCTGCCGTACATGTAAATTGCATCTGGAGTGTATTTACCTTTCAGGTCAAAGACGAACATGAAAGGCTTCTGCAGTCCCAGTGGCGGCGACTGTAATGAGGATGGGCTCGCCTCGGCAGCCAGCGCTTTGACCCACATTAGCTCACTGCTCCAGGCCCGTATGGAGGCACAGCAGACCCGACAGTCTGTACAACTATATCCTACTCTATATCCACCAAAAAGATTTTGAAATTTTGAGATTAATTTTCAGGGAAATATTCGAGTTCCAAAAGTCAACAGTTTGCCAGAAAAAAAAAACAAAACATGGAAATCTCTGAGTTGGGAATGTCAAACATTTTCTACAAAGAACACAACAATTATTGAGTTTCAAAAGTTGAAAAAAACGAATCTCAGAATTTTTCTAGAAAAAATACATGAAGATGTCAGTTTCAAAAACTGATCATCTAAGTTTTGGACATTTTCTGAGTGTCAAAAATTGTAAGTTTTTTACTTTTTCAATTCATAAATTTCTACAGTTTTCTTTCTGGAACATTTCTGAGATGAATCTAAAAATTTATATATATTTTTCTCCAATAAATTTTTGACTTTCCAATTTCCAAAAGTTGAAAATTTTCAACTTTTGAAGCTAAAAAATTTCCAAATTTTTTTGACAAAATTTTAAAATTTGGAGAAATATTTGGTGAAAATTTTTAAAAATAATTTTAAAAATAATTTTTTAAAATAATCTACAATGACCCTAAAACACCATCATAACTCTGAGACCCACATCACAGGTCAGATTACATTTACTTGGCTTCTACAAGAAAAAGTTTATAATCTGGAACAAATTTCTAGTCCTTGTCATGGATCTCAGATCACGTCTGTGTTATGCTGATCTGCTCTGAGGTGAAAACCTACACAGCCAGAAGCCGAGCCGTCTTTATTGTTCAGATCCCACTTTGATTTGAACTGTGAGGGAATCAGAAGGGAACATCACTAAGTCAGTCTGACTTTATTTATTCAAGTTCACTCAGCTGGAGGCCGGAGAGAAAACGTTCAGACAGCATCTGTATGCATGAGGATAAAAATACAGAAACGGGCAGACGAATGAATGTGTGTCCTTTATGTTGTGAAATGCTGCTGTAAACCGAGAATATTGTAAAGTTAAAGTTCTGAGCCATCTGGATAATGCATTAAACATAAAGTGCAAGTCTGTTTTCTTAAAATTTAGAATTACATAAAAAACAATATACTTAAATTATACTCATTGTAACTTAGGTTGTCCAAAAAAAGTACGTTGAAGTACACTTAAACTGTGCTGTAATACAATTTAAATACTACTAAAGTACACTAAGCACAAAACTAGTTAACTAATCCTAAGTGAACTTGAAGAATACGCATGATTAGTCTGACTTAAAGTATGCTCAAGTGTGTTAAAATTTAGCATAACGTATATGAATTTTTCACCAGGGGCTGCATGCCTGCGACCTGAGCTCTTGGCTCACACTTCTCTCTTATCTGAAACGTTTGAGTCACATCTTATTGTCTGCGTCTTTTTTGAACCTGCCACCCACGAAGGGCAGAATCGACCTATCATCTTGCCTGACTCACTCTTTCAGATGGTTCCTGCCCGGGATCTGAGTGGTGTATGTGCATCTGCTATGAGGCCACCTGCGGTTATTCATAATGCCGTCTGAGATTCCTCTCAGAGAAGATGACAGGAGAACACTGGCGGTTTTAGTCTTACAAAGAGAGAAGAGAAAGAAGGAAAGCTGCAGAAGCAAAGCTGGAATCAGTGATGCATTTACACCAATTTATTGACACTGCATTATGTAACTTATTTTTTTAAAAATATATTTTTTAAATAAGACAGGTAATCTATGAAAAAAATCAATGTCCTTTGCCTTCTCCCAGTTCTCCCAGTGCTAACTGCAGAAATACACCACTCAGAAACAACCAATGAGAGCCAGGAGGAGGGTCTTGGTGCTGTCAATCACTCTTGTGTTCATCCCGTCCCACTAGCTCTTTGCTAAGTTACAATTTAGCAAAGAATTAAACTTTGCTTGCTCTTTTGTGACAAGCTATGACAACATAACCTGCTCCAAATGCTAAGGGTAGTTAGCATAACCACTCATGACAGCGGATAAACCAGATTTTCCATAAAGGTACATTGTTTCTCAACCATTAGCACATTTAGCAGTTGATTGAATGGAGAAAATATATTTTTTTTCACAGGTCATCATATTGTCAGACATGGTGACAGTTTGAATAAAGATGGAGGGAAAAAAAAAGCCCAGTCCATCCCTCCATCATTAACCACCTCCAGCTGCCTGCATTCATCCAGTCGATAACAGGATCTCTCCGTGTGCGTCCCTCTGTCTCCACTGCGAAAACCGTCCCATCCATCATTTTCTGACCAAACGCATTACAAGCAGGGTTCTGCTGAAAAGGCAGATTCTGTTTCAGCGTCTCGTCCCGTTCCACTCATTCCTCTCTCCAGGGCGAATCCTGCTAATATCCCAGTGTCCTACTGGCTGCCAGCGTTGCACACTGGTATTGAGTTTCATTCCCAAAAGGCCGCTATATTGGGCATTGTTGAAATGAAAAGATTACTCATTAATTTCTCCACAATCGCGCTTTCATTAGAGGCTTGTTATTAAATCTTTAGCTCTCCAGCCCAAAGCTTATCTCGTCTAACTTAATGCAGACTGCAGTCTTTCTGGTTTCGAACAAATTACAGCTCACTTGTTTATTCGTTTACCTTTCATCCGTTCTCACTTTTTACGCGTAAAATGTCATTTTCATTGCTCGTTTCACAATTGGTCAATGTTTCATATTTTTATGGTGTAAACTGCCTTGTTTCATGCACTTCAATATGTTATAGAAATAAGCTTACCCTTCTACTGTAAATAAAACAAAAGAAGAAAAAACGGCATTCATGTAAAAAGTATCTTTTCGAAGGAATCAATTTCAAAAAGGACCGTATCAAAGGTCACATTGCTGAGGAAGAAAATTAAAAACCAAATCTCTAACATTCAGCAGCGGAAAAGAGAACTACTTCCTAATTAAGCTAAAGGGGCAGTGTTCTGTAAAATCTACTTTTTTGTTATGTCATTCCTTCATCAGACACAGTGTTGCTTTGATTCTTTCATGCATGTCCATTCATCTCCATGGCAACCATTCAGCTGTACAAAACACCTGGTTGGACTTAGCCCCGCCTTCAAGCCGCAGCTCCACCTCAGAGCTGCAGGTTCCAAGCCATGAACGTCTTTGAAGAATCTCAAGTTAATAATATTTAACTCCCCTGCGGGATCAATCATTACTTTGGAATTTAATTGAACAGTTTCCTTTAATTACCCAACCTGGTGCAAAATCCAACTTTATTTGCTAAAGAATCTGAAGATAATAAAAAAAAAATAAACATCAAATAAAATTTTTTTTATGGTTTTTACTCTTGTGCATATCCCAATTTTCTTTATTTTCTGATAAATGTTTGAAAAGCATCAAGTTCACCTGATTGGACCCTTTCGGTTTCCATCCAGCTGCTAATCGTTTTTAAGCGCTCTAATATTTCTTTTTCGCCCTCCTTTTCAGGAAAGTTTCAAGCAGCAGTTGTGCGTGGTGAGTATCAGTTCTTATTTCTTTTATTCTTTCAGAGAGACTCTGGTTAACGCGCAGTGAAGAGAAACTCTCTGAGGATGTATTACTATTTGAAATGCAGACACTCATTGGTATTCTCCTCTGTCTTTTTTTTATTTTTTATTTTTTTATTTTATTTTACAGCCTCTAATCTAAAATGACTCCAGTTGTAGAAATGAGCTCCCTGGGCATGCATGCTGATAATTTGCTGACAAAAAAAAGAAATAATAAAAGAAACACCTCAACAGAGTAGCATTTGAAGTAAAGGCAAATTGCCCCCCAACCCTCCACCGCCACCCCAAACCTCAAACATGGGGCTTATTTATCCCGCCGAACGCGGCTTCATTTCCATATAAATGTATGTGACCTATAGGAGGCTTGTTTGTTGCTTAGATTCGAGGAGAGAAAGCAAACAAAAATCTCATTTCTTAGGATTCTCCGTGGTGGAGTGAGCGGGCGGCCATTACGGTGCCTGGTTAGGTATTCCTCGCTCGTCTCAATATCAGATTTCGCAGGCTGCTGTCTCAGATAATGGTGTGTGTGAATGCGGGTGTGTGTGCGTGTGTGTGTGTGTTTTCCCGCCAAGGCTTTCATAATGTTGACTTGTGACAGCTGTCATTGTCTTTCTACTTCACTCTCTCAGGTGCCACCTTGGAGCTTTTTCATGACAGAAAAGCCAAAACGACTCACTCTCTCCAGCCGGTGGAGGAATGAGTGATGAATGAATGAATGAATGAATGAATGAATGAATGAATGAATGAATGAATGAATGAATAGGTCGGACTGGCTCCCATTTTCCCAGTAGAAAATCCAACTTCAACATTCCAGTTGATTCTTCCTGCTGGGACGTTGGAATTTCCCAGCTCCAAGTAGAACTGGAACGCAGCGTTGCACCTGGTGTGCCTTTCCTTCCTTGTTTAAAGAGGCAGTAATCATTCTGTATGTAAATTTTTTAAGTTGAAGACATGAATAAACAAATCTCTGACATATTATTTTCTCATTATTGTGGCATTTGGCAAATAAAATTAAATTGGATAATTCTAGCTTATGTAAAACCAGAGAAGTTTGGTCTGATTTAACTTCAGTGAGGGGGAAAAAAAAGGTGAATATGTCTTCTTAATTGATGAATGTAAACTTCTAGTTACACCTATATTTTGTTTTGTACAGAACCTCCCATCAAAAAATCTGTCCTGTAAGAAATCCGTTTAATTACAGGAAATATGACCATATTTCGGGCCAGGAGCGTTAATTTCCCATCAGAAAATCCGTTCAAGAACGTCTGGACAATCATCTGGCCTGCAAGAGCAGAACAGATGACCGACGTCTCAGCTTGTGAGCGGATTAACGAAACGATCCATCAGCAGCAGCCATTTAGCCCCATCCAGTGAAAAACCTTCAAATCAGCCCTCTGCATCGGCCTCAGCCCCCCCGACGGTTACATCCATCATATCGAGTAGCTCAACAAAACGTAATTAAAGATGACGATCTGTCCAGGCTGTGATTGATGCCTCGGGGTTGAAGCTGATTATTATTCTGATTAAAGTTAGAATTATCTATTTTGTTAGATATGAATAACTGGCATCCAACTGTAAAGACAAGGGTTGATGAGGAAGGATAAAGGAATACCTTTGCAGATTTCTTTATTCTGAGTTTTTCTTTTCTTTTTTCCATTTTCTGAGTTTTCTCAGTTCTTTTTTTCACGTTAGTGTTTCTTCAATCCACAAACATTCCAAACGATTAAATATCATTTGCACTGATGTGTCTCAGATCCATAAAACAAGTTAACAGGAAATAAATGTTCGTGTTGAGATCTGACTGAGAACCCTGTGATCTTGATGATTGGCACTCGGCTTCACAGCTCAAAGGGTTTAAAGTTTGAAAGTGTGCTGGAGCCTGAAAGGGATTGAAAGAACATTTTCAAGAAAGATTCTGTAAATTTATAAAAACGTCGTCATAACAACGGAGCGTCGTTTGTAAAGTCAGACAATCATTTGGATTCCTTAGCCTGTCGGAGGAGAAACACATATTTTCACTATATTAGTCATTCATTTATAAATGTCATGGTTTCAAACTGCTTACTACCAAACAACCTAAAGCTGTCTTGCTAAATATTTAGTTGGAGGCTAAATATTTAACTAACCAAATAAAAATGTAGCTCAAAACTAAAGATTTTTAGTTTCAGACTAAATATTTCAAACTTAATATTTATCTTCAAACTAAATATTTAGCTAGCGAACTAAATGTTTCCCTCCACACTAATAATTTGAAGCTAAATTTGTAGCAAGTTAGATATTTAGTTTCAAACTAAATACTTAGATAATTATTTAAATTGGAGATAAATAAGAATATGTAAACTAAATATTTAGGTTTCTAATTAAACATTTAGTTAGAAACTGTGATATTTACTTTAGTGTAACTAACAATGCTGTTGTCGGTTTATAAATCACTAAACGGCTCAGCCCCACATTACATTAAAGATATTTTATAGTTGTATCAATCTTCCAGACCCTTCAGGTCTTCTGGTTCTGGTTCTACTCTGCAACCCCAGAACCAGAACCAAACGAGGAGAAGCAGCATTCAGCTTCTGTGCACCACAAATCTGGAACAAACTGCCAGAAAACTGTAAAACAGCTGAAACAATGAGTGCCTTTAAATCTCGACAAAAAACCTCCCTGTTCACAGTTGTTTTCAAAACATAATAAATTACGAATTTAACGATGGCATTTGACTTAATGTCATGTTTTGATTGTTGATTCTACGTCGCATTACTTTGTGTTTTTGCGTTTTGTTATAATGTAAATCACTTTGAAATGCGTTGCTGCTGAAATGTGCTATACAAATCAAAATTTATTAGATTTTTTTGATTCATACATGAATGAATGAAATTGTGAAAATCTCAATCTGAAAAATTAACTCCCTTTTTTTTTCTTTCACAACTACCTCTATATATAAATAAATTATTGCTGTTAATTTTCCCCTCTGGTCTACAGATGTCAGATCACACTCATCTGTGTCGCTACAGAAGCTCTGTTTTCTGGCTACCATGGTTAATGATGTAACCAGCTATTCTGTGCTATTGAAGACGCCTCTGTTACCACCAGACATTCTGATACTGCAGATTTTCTTAAGACTAGTATTTTAGTTTTGCTTCAACCGCTTTACAGGCGTCGTCCTGACACCATCATTTAACTGACCTTCTTATTAAAGTGAATCATATTTTCACAGATTTTTATTTCTAATACTTTGTGGCAAAGAGCTTGAAAGGAGCTGAAACATAAACAAATACCATTCCCACTTCCACTGCTTCTCTTTATTTCCCAGCAGTCACAGCTGTGATCATGAGGCTGCTGTGGAAGTCCATGGACAAGATGAGGTGTTTGAGAAAACGATCCACGCTCCCCGTCCTCACCTTCCTGCTCACCGCGCTGCTCTTTTTCAACCTTTACATGAACGATGGTTACGTCCTGGTACGAGTCTCGATTTGGAATCTAGCATCTAAAACCTCTGCTAGAGCCGTTCTTTGTTGATCTTTTGTTTGTTTGCGCTTTAGGAAGGCGAAAAGAGACAGCTGGGAGAGACGTTGATTCATCCTTCAAGCTCTGACAGATATGTGCACACGTTCAAAGATTTGTCCAATTTCTCTGGGAGTATCAATGTGACGTATCGCTACCTGGCTGGAATTCCTCTGTCAAGAAAAAGTAAGCAATATACCAGTACAATGTATTTTCATAAAGTTTGTGGAAATATCTGGTTTCAACCGTATACCATCTTGAATATGTTTGTTGCCAACTTGAGCATGAACATTTTATTTGTGACATAATAAGACTGATTTCATTTCAGAGTATCTTACCATCGGGTTGGCATCGGTCAAGAGAAAAAAGGGAAGCTACCTCCTGGAGACGATCAAATCCATCTTTGACCAGTCCAGCTACGAGGAGCTGAAAGAGATTGTGGTTGTGGTCCACCTGGCGGACTTTGACCTGGTCTGGTGTGAGAACGTGGTGCAGGAGATCACCAGGAAGTTCGCTCACCACCTCATAGCCGGACGCCTCCTGGTCATCCAGGCCCTAGAGGACTTCTACCCTTCTCTGGACGGCTTGAAGAGGAACTACAACGACCCGGAGGACAGAGTCCGTTTCCGCTCCAAGCAGAACGTCGACTACGCTTTCCTCCTGAACTTCTGCACGAACCTGTCGCACTTCTACATGATGCTGGAGGACGACGTGCGCTGCTCCCGGAACTTCCTGACGGCGCTGAAGAAGGTGATAACCTCCAGAGAAGGCTCCTACTGGGTGATGATGGAGTTCTCCAAGCTGGGTTACATCGGGAAGCTGTACCACTCCAGAGACCTGCCCCGCCTGGCTCACTTCCTCCTCATGTTCTACCAGGAAATGCCTTGCGACTGGCTCCTCATCCACTTCCGGTGCCTGCTGGCTCAAAAGGACGTGATCCGCTTCAAGCCCTCGCTGTTCCAGCACATGGGCTACTACTCGTCCTACAAAGGCGTGGAGAACAAACTGAAGGACGACGACTTCGAGGAGGACTCCATAGACATCCCGGACAACCCCCCGGCCGGCATTTACACCAACATCAACGTCTTTGAGAACTACGACGCCACCAAGGCGTACAGCAGTATAGTTGATGAGTATTTCTGGGGGAAACCTCCCTGCACCGGAGACTTCTTCATCATAATCTTCAACAAATCAACAAAAATTAGTCGAATCAAAATCGTGACAGGGACGGAGGATCGGCAAAACGACATCCTGCACCACGGAGCTCTGGAAGTAGGCCAGAAGTCTGTGGAGACCAAACAGGGAAGACAGTGTTCATCCTACATCACATTAGGAGAGTTTAAAGTGGGCAACATAGAGATTAATGACGTGGACCACAAGATTGGCTTTGATATTGAGTGTGTCAGAATAGTTGTCACAGCTAGTCAGAAAGAATGGCTCATCATCAGAACTATCAGCCTCTGGACCACACCGCCTATCGGTCAGTTAAAGTAGGGGTGTTGAGGTCTTTCTGTACTTTTTAGTTTGGTATGACAAGTTCATTTTGGACTTTTACTGTGCTGTAAATTTAAACCAATCCATATTTTCATGGGTTGCTTAAAGATTTGTATATTTTCATTGTGATGCATCAACAACAGAACTGCTGTGTACATAAGGGCATTTGTAATACGATGTTCATTTTCTGAGGATCTATTTATAAAAAAATATTTACACACTGCTGGAAATGCCTGGCTTTTTTATTTTAAGTCTTGCTAGTAATTTTAAGTTAGATCACAGATCTTTAAGTTTTCAAAAGTCTAAGACCTTCCATCCATCCATCCATTTTCCGTCATCCTTCTCCCTAACGGGGTCGGGAGTTGCTGGTGCCTATCTCCAGCTGCGTTCCGGGCGAGAGGCGGGGTTCACCCTGGACAGGTCGCCAGTCTGTCGCAGAGTCTAAGACCTTACTTTAAAGAAAATAGTCATTTCCTAAAGGTTTTCTTCAGGAAACTTGCTTTGTCCTTTGCTGCCATCTGGCGGTATGTTACAAAACTCAGAGATAATTTTCAAATCAACATTGTTATACATTATATTATACAGAAAGAACATGCAAACTCCAAAAAGAAAGACATTCTATCAGCCGGTTTATTAGATTTGATCTTAAATTAATAGTCTGATTGTACCATTACACAATGTATAAAGGCTCGAGGGATTTGAATACTATTTAGATTTATGGAAATTTGTGTTTACAATGTCATAGAAACGCAAATAATAATAGTATAATTATTATTTTAAAAAATTCTAATAAAATAAAGTGAAGAGGACTAAGAGGAATGAGTACAACTTTACTAGTGTTGACTTTTAATCACATTCTTTATTTTTTTTAACTCATACTTACAATCTGTTGTGAAAGGAAACAAATGAGAGCACAACTGTCTGAAACGACCTCCGACAATTCACTTGCAATTCAGCGGGTTGAACCACGTGAACAAGGAGGAATATATGAATATATGAGCGAATACTGAAAACCTTCGAACAGAAATGACCCAATCCACCTGCGGCGAACGACGAAGTGACGGTGATTGCGTCATCAAGCCGCGCCGCTGCGTGTTGTTGTTGTGTTTGTCAAAGCAAGTTCTCGGCGAAGGAAGCGACGGAAGACTCAACTTTCTGGACTAGAAGTGTGGTGAGTTTGAGTGACGTTAATAATGTTCTCCGTCGTAATTTCCTTCACTGTCGTGGCGTTTCTTGTTCGTTGCTAGCATGTTGCCGGCTCGCTTCGGTTTGGCAGCAGAGCTGCTGCTTCTTGCTAGCTGACACAGCTTATCAGTAGAACTTTGAATTTGAACTGAGCTTCGGTTCAGATGAGTTTGGCCCGAAATGAACATTTTAAAAATGATAATATTTGGATTAATTGGTTAGCTGGAGCTGAGTTCGCGTTTTAGCTTATTTGGTTTCAAATGGTTCTCAGTTGGCCAGCAGTCTGTATACAACGGTCCGTTAACATATTGGTAGAAATATATATATATATTTTTTTATTTTAAAGTACAACTGTATTTACCACAACAGCTTAATAATACATGTATCAGTAATGTTGTATTTAAACTATACAGACTTATTTAGCACGGGGCTGCATAGCATTGGAAAATCTGCCAGCTGAAATGTTGTTGAATGTTGCCATGGCATCAAATGTTGGTACATCATCTGCATCTCAGTCATTCCTCGCCTTCTCAGCTGTTATTACGATGTTATTGACACGCTGGACTTTAGTTTCTGGGCTCGGCCACCTTATCACGTGCGTCAGGTGTTACATTCCAGTAAAGTCCTTTGGTACTTTGTTACACACTGACATTGTGATTGTGTGATTGTGGTTCATTGTGCAACCCTAATTTGCTGGATGTTTTCATGTCGTGAATGTTTTTGTACAGCAACACTAAAGGTGTTTGCAACAAACCACACAGCTAAGTAATGAGTTACACACACCTATTATCCTCTCTCAGCTACACAGCTGTAAATACTGAAACTATTCAGGACTTCTGGGCTGTTGGGTTTACTGATGTAGAACAAGATATGGTCAGCACAAGTCTGAGTATCCATTAGTGTTTTGTTTATAATTCATGGTTTCCCCCAGTGTATTATAAGCCTGGTGGGCCACCAGGCTTTACTTGACCCCCACCAGGCTAAGCATTGCTTATTTATTTAAGTCTTTTAACAATGTTTGCATGTATTAAGTCTTTATAGTTAGTGTTCAGGTATCAATCTTCCAAACTTTCAATAATACATAATTATCAAGTGATATTTTCAAATTTCCTGTCAACTTCGAAGATTTTTTAACTTAAAAACACGATGGGCCGCTGGATGAATGACTGCCCTCGTACTCAACGACGAGGCTTAGCAAGTGTTGTGGGGGAAGCCTTGTAATTTGACATAAACATGTATAATATGATCAAAACATTCTTTTTCTAAAACTGGAGAGCAGCCAGGATTCCACCTGTTGTTAAGATAACATATTGTTAATTATGAGTATAATATTGTTATCTATGCCATTCATTTAATATTGTTTTGGTTAAAAACACAGGCATCGGCAAAAGTCAATTCAGAAATACTGTCTTGATCCTAGAGGGAAGTTAGATGTTCTTGTAACTCATATTATTCCAGAGTTCTTGTAGCAGTCTGTGTTGCCGCAGATCTGAAGAAGCTTCTGACTGAAGACACTCGTTGTAAAGCAGTCTCATGAAGAAGCTGAGGGTTATTCACGATGTTCTTGGTTGTATGAGGAATCCTCCTTTCCGCCGCCATCTGCGGTGTCGTTCACACGAACACACACTCCTTCGGTCTCACACACTGTGGTCGCTATAGAGACGGGTGACTGATGAGGCCTTCACCTATGTTTCTGACAAAGCAGGTCAGAATAAGGATATAAATAAGCCTGTCGGAATAAGCAATGACTTGATTAGTCTCACGTTAAATAAAAATGAGCTCCATCATTTCCATTCTGATAATTAATATTTCTTGAAGAGAAATTTTGTTCACGGAGACTTTATGATCCATTTTATTTTATTTTATTTTATTTTTTTTACCTTTGGTTTTATGTTTTTTTTTGGACAGTTAAAATATCTTCCAGTTTCTGTGTGGAATGTGCTGCACAAAATCAAAGTTTATTGCGAGGGTGAACCAGCATTATTATGCCATTGTAAATAAATGACTAAGCAAATCACCAGGACAGTTTATTGTGAAATTTGTTATTGTGACAGACATAAATATAAAAACAGAAAACAAACCCCTCAAAAATTGAGTAAATTACATCTTCTTAAAGTGCAGAATATTTTAAATTTTTTGTTTTTGCGTTCTATAAATTATTATAATTTTAGCCAGCTGATTTTAGCTGATTTATTAATCTGTCTGTATTTTCTTCTAACATGCCATTACTGGCTGGCAGTTGCAGTTTTAAAACACAAATATTTAAATTTTTATTTTTAATTTCATTCAATCTGTATTTTCACAGGACCAAAACTGATTGAGATTTGACCATTAGGCTGGAGGTGGTCCGCTTTCAGCCTCCACATTACGACTGTTCATGTTTATCACACATATTTCAAAACGATCTGACCTTCCTGTCAGTGCAGGAAGTCGGCGGCTGCC
Organism: Poeciliopsis turneri; assembly: GCA_922788865.1. Taxonomy (NCBI): domain Eukaryota; kingdom Metazoa; phylum Chordata; class Actinopteri; order Cyprinodontiformes; family Poeciliidae; genus Poeciliopsis; species Poeciliopsis turneri. Next base: position 1,367,563 of record CAKLNU010001107.1, on the reverse strand, counting down.
TTTGGTTGGAACAGGAACGTTCTCTGTCATCTCAACATTTCTTCAGTTTATAAAAGATTCCTCATAAAGTCAAGAAACCTCGAGTGTCTCCTTCATAAGAGCCGCATACAACAACAGAGTCTTCAGTCGGAGGCTTCATGTGCAGTGTGAACGCAGCCTTAGAGAACATTTGATCTGTTCTAAGAAGTTCGCTTTGCCAGCAGGTGCTGCGGAACTGAATGAAGTGCTGCCCCCTGCTGGACGGTAAAGTACTGCCGCTGCTTCCAGGATGGGCCAGCAAATCTCAGGTCAGATAAACCATCTGCCTGAGAAGCTGGTGAAACATGCTGGACTGGTCCGAGACAGTGGCTACCTGACGTACGAGGAGTTCCTGGGCAGAGTAGCTGAGCTCAATGACGTGTGAGTGTCAACACCACATTCTGTCATTTTCATCACGCATTTACGCCAACAGACATGGCGTAAATGCCATGTCTGTTGGCATTTACGCCAACACTGCACTCCAGGCGAAGTATGTCGGAAAGCCTTCCGGCCGAATCCGTTTTATTTGTTCACGACGTTTTCTCTCCTCTCAGGACGGCCAGGCTCGCTGCCGGGCAGCAGAAGCACCTTCTGTTTGAGGTCCAGCCCGGTTCTGATGCCTCGGCCTTATGGAAGGTGGCCGTCCGGATCGTCTGCACCAAGGTGACATCCTGGAGTAGCGCCGGTCCACATTCAACTGTGCTTGAATTCAAACGTGTTTCACAAAGGACGGCACACCAGACAATGTTACATGTTGAAAATGGCAACCAATGTTTTCTAGTAACAGGATAATTTTACAAACACAGTCCTTTTGTTGGACCTTTTTATTTTCAAAGAACTTAAAGTGGAAGATTTCCGTCACATATGCCAAATTACTATTAGCAAAAAGAAAAAGATGAAAATGCGTCTTAGAAAGAAATGAATTCAGAACCCATCGGATCGCAGTAGAACTGTGGAAATGTTCTCATTAGTAGATCATCCAGCAGGACATTGTGCATGTTTTAGATTTTTAATTGTTGATGGGCTTGAGCTGTTTATTTTTTTTGGTTTTTTTTTTGTTATTTAGTTGTTCCCGTTGAATTTGTCCCCAAAGTTAGCAGAACAAACAAAATGTCTCCACTTTCAAAAACACTAAGAACGCGCCAACAAATCGGCCTTGACCTCCGTAACCGTTTTTGGTGATGGACGATCCGGTTTGAATTTGTCGTCTCTCAGATAAACAAGGAGAACGGCGTGGTGGAGGCGTCTCGCATCATGAACCTGTATCAGTTCATCCAGCTGTACCGGGACATCACCAGCCAGGCGGCCGAGGTTCTGTCAGCAGAGGGCGCCGTCAGGGGCTCGTCCGCCCAGCTGCCCTCCACCGACTCCTGCCAGGCCAGCATGTGGATGGGGAGGTCAGGACACAGGAGTGGCTCTTCTTCAGCAGGGAGATTTCACATTTTTAATTAGCAGGGAGGGAAAAACAAGGAAGTTTAAAACCATACGTCGTTTCCTTTCAAGTGATCTAAAGGATCACTGCAAGCTGCTGTGGAGCTGACGTGGTGTGTTACTGCGTTACTGTGTGCAGGGTGAAGCAGCTGACCGACCAGGAGGAGTGCTGCATCTGCATGGACGGAAAGGCCGACCTCATCCTGCCCTGCGCTCACAGCTTCTGCCAGAAATGCATCGACAAATGGTGAAGCTTGCTTTATTGTTTTTTTTTTTTGTTTGTTTGGGTTTTTTTTTTATTTAATTTAATTTTATTCACATATAAGAACAACAAGGTTAATAAAGCAGCTGTGAGGCGGTGCACTTTTACAAACGTCTTCTTCTTTTTCTTTAAGTCTTTAATGCAGAGTCAGAATAAAAGAAGTCCCCAAACGGGTCCCTGAGGAACCCAACAAGCTAATGTACCTCTGTTAGCAGCGTCAGGCGGTCGGGGCTCGGCCCGGCGGTCGTGCCGCCGCCGCGTTTCTGAGTTAAAAAAATGTTTAAAGTTGACAGGAAATTTTAAAATATCACATGATAATTATGTCATTGGAAGATTAATGCTTTAATACTGACTACAACTTCTTAAAAAATGCAAACTTTTAAAAATAATAATAATGATAAATCAGCAATGCTTAGTTAGCCTGGTGGGAGCACAAGTAAAGCCTGGCAGACCGCCAGGCTCATAATGCACTGGAGCAGCGTGATCGCTGACATGAACGTGTTGTTCACGCCGTGGCCGTTCACGGTGGCTTCTCATTGACGTCGCGTGGCGTTTTCTGCGTTGGCAGGAGCGGCCGCAGCCGGAACTGCCCCATCTGCCGGCTGCAGGTGACGGCTGCCAACGACTCGTGGGTGATGTCCGACTTCCCCTCAGAGGACGAAGTGGTCAGCTACATCCTGAACCTGGCCGATGAGGCGGGCCACCCACACCGGCCCTAACACGCCGCGCACAGTAAGGGAGGCCGGCCCTTCACCTGATTAAACACACAGCGACACTTTGACTGGGGAGATCTTTAAGTTCCACGTAAACAGCAACTAGTAGCGTCTTCTTTGTGTTTTAACAGCAGACACCAAGTTACTGTTCAAGGCCTCAAATTCCCAGAATGCACTTGGCAGCTTGAGTGTTCCTCCTTGTGTTCTGTGTTGTTCCAAACAGGACTGTGCTCCATAACTCACACACACACACACACACACGCGCACACACGCACACACACACACGCACACACACACACACACACACACACACTCTCACTCACAGAGCTCTGGTGAGACGTTCACATGTTCCTGTCATCAGCATGAATCATTTTGGGCTTTTAATGATGAATCTGAACTGGTTCAAATATACATTCAGAAACAATTTATATAAATTCATATTCAGAAAAAGTTTCCAAGGGGAAATTAAAGGCGCAGGCTGATGTAAAATTGACTGTTTTCTTTTTTTTTTTAGCATTACATCATGTCCTAATGTCATGTTTTCATTAAAAATGTACCTGGAGGGTTACCTTGATTCTTCCATGCACATTTGGTTGTCATGGAGATTCAATGATATCTCATTCAGCTGTGCAAAACGCCTGGTTGGACCTAGCCCCGCCTTCGACAAGAAAGCTCCTCCCCAGAGCTACAGTTTTCACGCTTCCAAGCTTCTGCCTCACAGAGCAGCCCTCTGCTCGGCTCCTTCAGACTAGCCAGCATCAATTAGCAAACACCTGGTGGAACTGGGCATCTGCTGGTAAAGGGTTAATAGAGGAGCCATGTTGTGGTAACTTCCTGAGGGAGGAGTTTCAGAAAGAGATCCAATTTCAATGGGCTAAATTTCGTCATATTTAATATTTTGGTCAATTTTATAACAACTGAAGGTAACATACTTACTTGATGTGACTGGGACATTCATGACACTGCCTCTTTAAGATTCCTCAAAGAGTTGCTGTAGATGGTGACAGAAAGGATCTCCAGCTTTTCAACAACTTTCAGAAAACAGTAAAAACCAAATAAGAGTCTTACTGTGCAACAAACGTCTATTTGATGGGTTTTTTTCTGCAAATAAAGAATTTTTTTTTTGTGCCAATTAATGTAATTTGGATAAAACTTTTAAAACATCCTTGCAGGTCTCAAAATAAAAGTTAACTTTACCAGCCTTTAGAGACCTATAGTGCTGCAAGAATATTCAATTTAATTCAAATATTACTTTATTGATCCTAAAGGGAAATTAAAAACATATATATACTGTTGCATTTTAGGCAATGAAATGTTTATTTTCTTATTTAAAAAGACATTGAATAATTTATTTGCATCCTTTAATATATTTCTGAAGGCTTTACTAAAATAATCAAACATTGCAGCCCTTAATCAACAGATATTTTCTATTTTCTTCGCCTGATTCAGCTCTTATATGTTTTTTTTCTTCTGTTTTTCTCACCAGTTTTCCAGTCGACCTCCAATCTTTAAAAAGTCTTGATCTACCGATTCTGATTTTGGATGATTTTTATTTTTTTTTTGTCTGAGAAGTTGCTTAATGTAGCGACAAAGTTGCTAAGCAACGTGAGAAAGAGCTAAAAGCCCAAAATGAAGGCCGTTCATGCTTCCATTAGGTCCCGTTTCCTGTTTCCTGCTGAGTTGTAATCGTTCGGGCCGAGTTCTGCTGAGCTGTAGCGCCACTGAAACCAGCCCTGGCAGAAACCTGATGTTGCCTTCACTGCCCTCTAAAGCAGGTGGCAATATTTGGGAGCAGATATGCGAGTTGGAAAGTGATATTTTCCCACAAAAAAAAAAAAAAGAAGATAATCTTGGTTTTTCCATTTCTTTTCCCCCCGCAAATCAAAATCAGACACTTTCCTGTTTTCTGAACTTTCGAAGAGAAGCGGTCTAGTCAAATTTCTTTCCCATCTGCAAAGCCCTGCATGTTTGTTCCCCACTCTGTCCCAAATGAGCTCTGGGATGTGAAGCTGTGAAGGAACATGATTCAGATGACATGACAGCTTCCCTCACACTGATAAAATCCTACTTTGCTTTCTAAGCTGTTCTTTTCATTGTACTTACGTGTGTACATGGAAAAATGTTCTCTATATTGTTGTATAATAATAAATGAATTCTCATCTTCGCATAAATATGTTTGAATGAGCAAATCTGTTGTTGTTTTCTCATGTCCGCTGGTGCCACGTTTCCTTTGAGGCAGAAATTCATTGGGTTCTGTTTGAGTATTGGTTCTGGTTCTGGGTTAATAATTAACTGTGCTTTATGGGGAGAACATCCGACCTCAGCTTGACGATTCCACAAATTCAAATCGTACTACGATGGCGCGTCGCAGCAGACGGAGTGGAACATGGGGAGTAAATTAAACTCAGAAACTTTCTCGAGAAAGTGAGCACATTTCTGAGTTTGAAAAGTTGAAGGTTTGCTTGAAAAAACTCAGGAGATTTTGAGCTTCATCTCAGAAAAAGGAAAAAAAAAATTCTTGGAAATTTGTAGTTTCCTGATGAATTTCTGAGATCAGTCTCAGGAAATTCAGTACATTTTCGACTTCAAACTCAGAAGTTTGGAAAGTTTTTTTTCCTAGAAAATTCCTGAGATTGATGGAAATTTACTCCCAGTGGCCCTAATAAACTGCTGCAGCAAGTAAAGTCTAGTGTTTAATATTGTACTGTTTGTTTCAATACTCACTTTAAGAACACATTAAAACCCCGATACTAAACCATTGTTTAAACATCATTTAAACAATGGTTTATGTTTAAAAATTGTCATGAACTCAACATGTATTGTCTCCCTTTTTAAAGCTTTTATCATTATTTTCTAGTTTTACGCTCGCGTATTTCCTGCTACTCTGTGAAGTATATACGTTCAGTAAGATATTTCTATTTCACAAAGACTTTAATGAATTCTGTGTTGATATGAATTAGTAAGAATTTTTTTTGTTGGTGGTGAGTTTTGATTTGATCGCTGAGCTTTTTCTCTTTTTTTATGTTCCCTTAAATTAGAAACTTTTTTTTATATTTCTATTTTATTTTGTTTTCTGAATGTTGAATGAAGTTGTGATTTAATGCATTTAATAACTTGTTTAGTTTGCACATATTTCTTGGTGGAGCTGCTGCACATATCTGACACTATTGAGTTTTGATAGGTCTTGCAAATCTTTTTTTTTTTTTTTTTGGTATTTCCCCTTAAGATTGTAGCATTAACTGTAATTCCACTAACTGAAGTACTTTTTTTTTTTTTTTTTTTGCTGGAGTACTTTCAGTGATAATGCTGTATGTATGGATGTGGATGTAATGAAATCGAAGCCTTGTTAATAAAGAAGCTCGATTTTGCACAAACACTCCGTCACCTTGCCTATTTACTTACTTGGTCATATTCTTTATCTGTGAATAGCTTTAAAAAAGTCTTAAATTCATGTAGGTAAAATTAATGGCCAGTTAATAGCAAAGTTTAATAAATCAAATGCAGATTTTGGCGCACCCAATTCTGCTTTTGAGTAAACGTACAGAAATGTTTACTCAGAGAAATGAATGATTCTTCAAAGACTTGTGTTGTTCCCAACATCATCATTAAAATGTTGCTTTAATTTAAAAGGAAACTGTCATTTTTCAGACAAATTCACATATTAAACATTCTCATCTGTTTTACAGCCTTTATTTAAGTTGTGGAAAAACAGAAATCAGACATTTTGTAAAAGAATTATCTAATCAGTTTTAACTGTTCATATACGCAAACATGTTTTTATACTCAATAAACCATAAGCCTTTAGTAAAAATCCTTGCAACAGCATAAAATCATTATTAATACTTTGATAAAAAGTGACATTTCCCTCATTGAAATTCATAATCATACAGACAAGTTGCTGTATGATAATTGCACGAATGTACTCAAAAACTAAACAAAATAAGCTAACCAGATGAAAAGAGGCACATAAATGGTGATATCTGGGCTGGGGGCTCCACCCAGTGTCCAGACACATTACATACGCCCACACCCGACATTATGAGAAAAAAGTGGAAAAAAACAAAAAACAAACCCCAATAAACTGAAACTGAAAAAAAATAAAAAATAAAAATTCCGCTGTCTAGTCAGAGTCCCGTTGTCTGAAGGCGCCCAGGCGTTTGGGTCGGACCCGTCGGGTCTACAACTCGGCTGGGTTCAGAGCGCTCTCCGTCTTCACGGCGTCCACCAGGAAGCTGAGTTCGTTACGCAGAGTCTCGTGGCGGTACGCCATACGGATCTGGGCCACGTTGGTCCGCCGGATGTCGTTGCCATCTGGTCCGTCTTGAAGGTAGTTTGGGCCGAGAAAATGTTTCTTCTCCTGTGGGTTTAGAACATGCAGCTGTATGTATGGATGTGGATGTAACATGAGGGAAGGAACATTCAGAGTTTTTGTTAAAAGGAATTGCGAGTCAGGTCAACAATCTGGACATGAACTAGAGCTTCATATCGATACCAAGCCTGTATCGGTATCGGATCGATAAGATCGATATTTTAGTCTTGGATTCCCTCTTGAAGTTTTATTTTTTGTATTCGAATTTCTCAACTCTAACAAAAAAGGTGTTTAGATTTTTTCTAAAATGTTAATTATTTTCATTTTATTTTTTTCTGGAAAAGACAAAAATATTTTTTTTGTTTTTATTATTCTTTTTTATTGTGAAAATTTGTTATTTTGTCCAAATTCTGTCTTTTTTTTAATTGTAAAAAAAAATTAAAGCAAAAACATGTGAAGGTCAGAGGTTTGATGAAATGTTAAACTTGAGTTAAAAAAGTATCAGTGTCAGGAATACTGCTGATGTGTTTACGTAGCATCGTATTGGTATCAAAATATTCTGCATCACACAGCTCTGACGTAAATGACATGAGATCCAATACTTTACAGTCCGGAACAGAACTTTTTTGTCTTGTTTCCAAAGGGCTTAGTAGCAAAGAATCCCACAATAAAATCAAAACACATAAAAGGATGTTCATTTTTTTCATTCATTAAGCCGAGTTGAATGTTCCTTTCCAGTGTTAAAGGCAGTACCAGTTTTGAGCACTAGATGGCAGTCTGGGTGTTATCAGATAGAGAAAATGTGTTTACTAATTTAATTTGAACAGAAAATGAAAAGTAAAAACAGGAAAGAAATTATAAGAGAAATATTGTTGTTCCAGCTGACATGCAATTTGACACAATTTGTTCAAAGGTAGAAAATAGATTCCTTTCACACACATCAAAAGTTTCCCTTCACACATCAGATAAACCTTAAATGTCTATTAAACATCTCATTTCTACCATAACTGTATCATTATTGGCAGACTATTAATATGACACACACAACATCATTTCCTATCAGTTCATTTTTGGACAAGTTTTTAAACTGGTTTATATTTGCACTTTGCCTTTGACTGACATTCTTAAAACCAAAGTGTTATTGTCTCATATTGTGGTTGGAATCATTTTTTCATACATATTTATATTTTGAGATGTCTTTACTCGGAGCCTACAAAACAGCCAGAAAGTTGCCGGTTTCGTTGCTTTTAAGGCGGAGTCCGTCTTTACCTGGTGTGAGAGTCCGCTCTGCAGGACGCTGTTCCGGGCGATCTCACACAGATCACACGTGCTCAGCTTCCACAGCTGTGCTGCTATGGCGTACTCCTCCATCAGCGCTTCCTGGAACGTTTGTTTTAGGAGCATATTAGCAGCGAGACAAACAAAAATGCACCACAACGCTCCTGCGACACCCAATGATGCCCGATCACTTGACAAGCCTGAGAGAAAGCGGGGTAAGAACGCGAGTGCGGCGATTGTTTGTGACCTTGGTGTAGTGGAACTGCATGGGGTCGTCGGTGGACAGCGACACACACAGGCCTTTGTGCAGAAACTCTCGCAGTGGGTTCTTGGAGTACTGCAGGAAGAGGCTGTTGTTGCTCAGCGGGGACATGGCGATCGGGACCTGGGCCAGGTAGTAAAGGTACTGCAGCACCGGACTCTGAGGAAGACGAGGGAGACGAGGACACGCATCAGGGATTGCTGCAGTAGGTCGACACTCGTTCATCTATCAGACGCGGAAAGAGAAATCTGCGGATTTTCTTTCAAAAATTATTTGACACCTCACTGAAACAAACGTGGGATGAAACCTTGAAAACAAAATCTGTTTTTTAAGGTATGTGACAAAAAAATAAATACAAACATCAATCTTTCTACAACTCATGTCCGTCTCCCTGGTTTACCGACAGACATGTAGAGACGTTTCATTGACCAGACTTCAGTAGAAACTGAACATATTACAGCAAAGTTGCTTTAAATCTGTTCTGTTATTGCTGGATATGGAAACCTTAGAGTTAAGATAAGAGTTTACATCATCTAGGGCTGTTGGGGGTCAAGGGGTCAAACTCATTTTCATTTTTAGGCCACATGAAGATCATGAATCAATACAACTTTATGGGTCCATTAAGCTGCTAATGTATTAATAAATAACTATCTGCATTCGATAAGTACTTCTTATAAGTAAATAATGTTGAACATCTCTTTGCATTGATTCTCTTTGTGATTGTTTTTATGATGGTAATTTGGAAATATTTTCAAGGAATTTTGAGAAATTTACACTTGCATATGATATCAAATGTGACTCTGTATTACTTGTCAACGAACTACAACTAGACGTCAAGTAAAGTTGAGGCAACGGGGTCGTAAAGGTGAGAAACACTGCCACCTGCAGGCGGGATGCTAAAATGTTGATCAAAAAACTGGGACCCATTGATGCAACTTGAATTTTGACCAGGATTTTCTCCCTGGAAACAACAAATTGTGCTCATTGGCTTTATGGATTCATTTGTGGCCACCGAGTCGCGTCACGGCAGGAGGGCTGCACCTTCTTGAGGTTGAGTCCGTGGGAGATGTTGTCTGCGGTCAGGAAGGCAGTGACCAGGTGTGTGATGGAGCCGGCCTCTCCACAGTGAGGACGGAGCTGGAAGGTGTTCAGGCCTCGCTCCCTGTGCACACAAACATTTTCAGAGTCACGTTGCCATGAGCTGCCATGAAGCCTGTTCACGCAGCAGTCCGGTTCCTCTCCTCACGTTCTCCACCCATGATGCAGTGCACCAAATGATGTCTGCTATCTACCCAGAATGCATCGCTGTAGAACTACAGATAGCGGTTCAACGCTAAACAGTTTAAAATACACTGATGTCCTGCTTGCATGTTTTCTGACTACAACCCTACGGATGTGAGTTAGCAACAGAGTTAGCTATACTCAACAACTATTAAAACTGAAATTTAATAGCTTCAGTTTAAAATTAAAAATTTTATTCCATTATGTTCACAGTGGTGTATGTTCTACTAAGTTCCATGTTGATACAGCATGTTGGCACAACTAACTTTTTAGCTAGCTGTTCCCACATTGTGCTTACTTTTTTATCTCCCAATCAGCTTCACCAACAGGCTAAACTTACTTGCGCAGGTTGTTGAGCACCATGATGTTAGCATACATGTAGAAGAGGTAGTAGGTGTAGGGAGGGTTGTTGTCTTCGGTCCACTCCTCAGGCTTGGGGCTTTTGTAACTGAACATGTGGTCGCTGTGTTTGGACTCGTCGTCCACGCTGTCGAACCCCGTCACCTGCAGGGCGACGGAGGCAACGTTCACTATTGTGCTCCACCAGATGTGGAGGAATCATCTACAGCTTGTCTTTTCGTTTTAGGCGGGTGTTGCGAAAGGACATACGTATTTTAGGAAGACGTGGATCGTTTTGTGCTTTTGGGGGTTGACGGTGGCCTCGAAAAGTGGAAGGAAAATGTTCTCGAGCATCTTGGCAAAGTTCGGCACCAGTTTCTTTGACTTGAAGATGTCACTGCAAGACAAGAAACCAAATGAACCTAAAGAATGAACAAATCAGACCGTCGCCTTTAAGTAATTATAAAGTAACTGATCTTGAGTTTCTAAATACCGTAATTACACTTTCTGAATGGACCCATGATGTATGCTAACATCAAGGTGTGCTTTGAGGGCAACGGTCTGTGGTTTGCTCTATAAGTAAGACTGAGTGCTTACTAGATCCTTGGAACCTGGATCATCCATCTCATGTTGGGGGAGTGGACCTTCTGTTGGATGAACCATGTGGCAAGGTTCTCCCACTCGCCTGGAGATCGGCCGTAAATGGACAGTCGGGGTTCAGCATACTGATACTTACTCTCCTCCAGCTCTGCGGCAACTTCCTGAAACAGACACACAAACCGAAGAGACAGTGATGCTGTTTGATGAAACTGAAGTCTTGCCATCACTTGGTATGTAAAATAGCAGCAGTCGTCTCACAATACTTTGATGCAGAATGTTTTTATTGGCGCTAATGACATTTATTTGAGAGAGGTCAGACAAGAAAGTGGGTAATGAGAGAAGGGGAAAACATGTGGCGTATCTGTATCTGTAACCGGCTATTACTACAAGAAATAACTGCTCACCTAAACTTTTCCATATGTATGGTCATTTATTTTGAAACATTCCTGAGGTCAAAGTCGGTGCTTTTCCTCACTCACCTTGACGAGACGCGCAAAGTATTCTCCTTTGATGTAGTTGTCGGTTTTCAAGTAGATCTCTCGCAGCTCGCTGGCTCCAACAGGGTTGTACTTGGAGTTGAACTTGTCGAAGCGGTGGAAGGTTTGTCTTCCCTGCCAGTCACAAGAGACCATGTGAAAAATAGTAAATCAGAACTCGGCATACAGCAGACATCAGCCTAAATTCCTTCGCTTTCATCCTGAACAATCCGAATAACAACAATCCATCAGTATATTGCCCTTCATTTGCAGTCTGGGCAGTTAGCATTGAAGTGCTTTTTCCAGACGTTTTAACTCTTACAGCGTGGACGTCCAGTGAATCCACCGTCAGGTCATAGGGGTCCATGCAGAGCTTCCTGAAGACGTCTTTGAGCTTTATCTTCTGGTTGCCTTTTTCCAAGACCACCCGGTCTGCCTCGTTTTGGTACGACAGCTTTATGAATTTCAGGAGATGCTTCTGATTCATGCAGGCAGCAGCGTGTATATGTGTGTCCACCTAAGTTTGATCAAACAGGAAAGTCGGACCTTTTCTTGTGCCGTTGCCCATCTGGACTTCAAAAGTAAGGAAGTAGGACCCGATGTCAAAATTGCGGACTGACCTTTCTGACGTTGTAGAAATCTCTATGTGCAACGCTTTTCAACTCTTTCATCTCAGCCATTTCATTTAGCATTTCGTGAAGGTAGAATTTGGATTCCAAGAAGTTCAGCCGTCTGTGGCAGTAGGTTTTCCTGCAAGGCCACACAGTAGAGAAAGATCTCATGTGTTGCTGGGAATTACTGAGTATAAGAAACTTCTTTCAATCACTGAACTGCGGGGACTCAAGCCTCTAATAAACAGGGATGTACTGATCCACTTTTTCACTTTCAATGCCAATATAGACATGTGACGTTTAGTATCAGCTGATACTAATCCGATACAAAAAATCCCCAACTGTGTTGAATTAATTTTTTTAAACAGACGTAAATGTACTGAATGATACATTTATTTCCCTATTCTGCACCGGCTTTGCTAAAACATGTAAAAACAACACAACTTTCACCAGGTTAAAGTTAGGAATGTAACAGAGCACAAAGCACAGAATCAGACTGAATAGATCTGCTGTTACGGCTCGAGTCCATCGTCACCCATATCCAATCTAGACCTTTCTCCAATATCAGAAAAAAATACAGATACAGATATCAATATCGGATTGGTGAATCTTTACTAAAAACCAGCGGGTGGCACAGTGGAGCTAATTTATCATTCAGTGCATTAGTGTTTTTACTAATTCTGAAAAAGTTTAACGCATTTTCCTTCCCCTAGATTAATTTTTCCAGATATATTCAAAGGCATTAATTAACTTTACTGTTTAGTAATCATTCAGTTTAATAAAGTTCACTGTTTGTATTTAAGTTTAGGTTATCGACTGTTAAGAATAATTCAAGTAGTCAGACGATTATAGTTGTGTTCTTATTCTGAAGCGTGTGAAGACTGTTTATGCAACTCTTCACATGTTCTCTTTTTTTATTGAGCAAGTGGCAAATATCTAAAAAAATAAAAAATAAAAAAAACTAATGGGGTATACAAAAGAGTACATTTACATGAACATGTTAAAAATGCAATTAAAAAAATGCAAAAATTCACAAATTACTTTGAGAGCCTCCTCACATTCCCCACCATTATCCTACAGATTTAAAATAATAAACAGTTTAAAATTTTATGACCAAACTTCTACCATACTTCTACTTCTACTGGGATTTTTAGTAATTCCAGCTGAATTGCTAAAAATCATTCATCTTTGCCTGAGGTTGGGGAAACGACTGACATCACCAGCTGGGATGAAACTCCCTCCACGGTCTCAGCTTTGTGGAAGACGTCAAAGCGTTTGTTCACTCACGTTGGCCCGTCAGCTATCATTGCAAGTACGTGGCTCAGGTCGATGGTGAAGGTCTCCAGGTCAGGGTAGGGCAGGGTGAGGGCTTGCTCTTGCTTCAGGGCCTCAGCGTTGGCGTAAACATAAACTATTCCGTCCTTCATCTTCAGCTCATAGTTCAGGTTCTCAGGAATGCCCTCCATGGAGTACGGGTCGTCTCCTTCTTGAGGGGTAGGCCAGGTGTCTGCACATGTTTGGAACAGATAAATTTGTTACTTTTCCTTTTGTATGGAATCGTTCATTTTTGTTTACCATTTTGTGAAGAATTAAATTGAAATTTTTATATTCTGAACACCTTTTTGTCCTCTTTTGAGTTTGGTTCCTCACACCCGGACTGCAATAAAATAAATCTGGTTGTGTGTGTTGTTTTTGTCTCCTGCAAACTTAGCTTTAATTATACTTATTTTTTCTATCTAATCATAAGAAATCAGTCAGAGAGAGAGATGAGACAGGAAGAGCAGGTTTCCTGAAAAAAGAGTAAGTAAGTTTCCAGCTTGCAGATGTATAAAAATAGTTGAGACTATTTCTTCTTTCAAAGCATGAACGTTTTAAAGGATGAAATCTAAACATTTTGACATTTAGCTGTATCAAAATTAGTTTAACATTTCCTTCTCTATACTCACTGACCGGTGAACTGTGGAGTGTGTTCACCGTTTTATACACTTGAGGTTAAATTTACAAAATGAGTTCAAAGCTTTTGGGGTGGGTCTGTATGTGACGAGGAGAAGAACTGGCTCTCAGTTTCCACCATTATTCAGCCTAGTTGTGTTGTATTTGACTGAGGTCAGGAAGGAGTCAAGTTCCACTCAAGTTCCTCCACACCAAACTTGGTCAGCCATGGGTTTATGGGCTTTCCTTTGTTCTCATACAGCTGGGAGCATAAAACCGTCTACAATATGTTGGTGTACAGAAATAGGAGTTTCTTCCACCACTGCATTCAATGGCTTTATGGTGCAGAAGGTGAAATAAGTTTCTGATGCAGCTGTTCAGCTATAGAAACTAATTCCACAAAGATTTCTATGCACTCTTCTCAAATTTATATGAAAGTCACAATAAGTTTGAAGGTCTGAAGTCATTGATTTTGCAGAAATTTGGCATAAACTCTTGATTTTACATGTCTGAAAGGGGCAGGATTTTGTGTTTTCCGGCCACATAGGTAGTCCCATTTTATAACTGTGTTACCTTCAGCCGGTAAAAAAAGTGCTAAATATCTCAAATATGACTTTAAAGAATGTTATTTTTCATTTAATGGCTAGAAATTGGACCTCTGTCTCTTTCTGAAACCCCAGCTTCAGGAAGTCATCACCTTGTTAACTCTTTAACAAGGTTTTTACCAGTATTTCACTGAGAAGTTGCTCATATAATGATCTCATTTGATGCACTGTTCTACCAGGTGTTTGCTAATTGCTGCTGGCTAGTCTGAAGGAGCTGGATGTGGTAGTCGCAGGTGGGGGCTGTGAGGCAGCTTAGAAACTGCAGCTCAGAGGAGGAGCTTCGTCTGGAAGGCAGAGCTATGTCCACTGAGACATTTTGCACAGCTCGATGGTTGCCATGGAGATTAAAGGATTTCTCAAATATTCATGATAAAATCATGGCAACACTCTAGGGATGTTTTCAATGAGATAATGAAATTATAATGTAAATTACATAACAGTATTTAGATATTACTGTCCCTTTAATTCTTCATGGAAGAGTTTCTGTTGCTTCCCAGTTGCAGCAAATGTCTGCAGAAGCAATCTGCATATTTAGGTGTTTGTATTGAGGTCAGATGGTGTAAAGATCAGCATTGTCATGCCTTGGGAACATTGTGTATTTGTGTTTACATAAAGTTACTCATGTTTCGCAGGAAAAAAAAAAGATACACAAAAACTGTATGTTAGTTAATTTCTACTTGCACCATGTATGAATCAAGTCTTTGTACTCAGTAAACACTTCTGGTTGTGTGTTCTTTCATCTCGAACCAGGAATAGTCTGACCGGCCTTGTGACAGATACATACTGATGCACATAGAGAGGAGCTTAAAATAGCAGTGAAGGATACTACTTTGCATTTTATCTTTACATACAATACTTGAACAAGAGCTTGAAATAACAACAAATGGAAAGAATTTCTTCCTGTGTTGGACACATTGTGCTCTAGTTGCGTCCGATGAATTTAAGAGCGAAAGCCTGAAGATTAGCATCTGCAAGAGTGGGAGTGCAACTCGCTAAATGTAGTGAGTGCTTTGATGGAGGAACATCAGCTAAAAGATCTTACTGTACCTGGCAGAACCTCGTCATCTTCGCTCCACTTCAAGTTCTCTCCATCGCGTAGGTACTTCGCAGCGGTTCTTGGGAAGCGGTGGTAAACCAGCTTGGAGTACTTCTCTCGGATGACGAGGGCTTTAAAGAGACTCTTGGCTGCTTGTTCGTAATCCTCGACTGTTATCTGGAAACATTAAACAAGTTTAACGGAGAATTCACACCAGTACTCCAGCTTGTTACTAGGTGAATGAGTAGAGTTTCTAAGGAAACTCTAGTTCCACCAAAAACCCTCGGTCTTGGTTTGACTGAAGTGAGTTCAGATGCACATGTGAAAACCAAGTGGACCGGAGAACGCTCAAAGGTAGAAAGTGAACTACAGTGCAGAGTGTTCTGGGTAAATACAACCAAAACAAACGTTAGTGCAGCAGAATCTGGAGAAATGGCTGCTTTTGTCTTTTGCTAAAGACAAAAGAGAACTCCTACAAACATCCTACAGTCTGTCCCTTCTTTCTTGGGCCCCCAGGGATTTTACACACCCTTACAAGGAGTGACCTGGGTCTGGAGCAGGGGTGCCCAAAGTCAGTACTCGAGGATGTTTTAGTTCTCTTTAACGCACCTGGATCCAATGATGCTCGTTAGGAGGCCTAAGAAGAACATTGACATTCTGAAAAGATTGTTACTACCATCAGGGAGAGAACTAAAATATGCAGGATTCCGGCCCTCGAGGACCCACTTTGGGCACCCTTGGTCGAGAGAATACATTTTGGGTCATTACAAGTAATGACAATTATAGGATAATCCAGTGGTTTTCTCACGTCTCCTTCATCCTCCTTCACGTTTTGGTCGTATCGTTTCTGGTTTGGATCTACATCACTTATCACGGTGCCTTTTAAAATACAGACTTGTGTGCTTGAATACCACGTACCCCTGCACAGTAATCCCCACTGATGGTAACTCTCTGGTACTCTGGGAAGTTTTCTGGGAGAAAAGCTTCGGCCCCTCCTGGAGGGGGCAATGGAGACGCCCTCCAGTCGTCCTGTAAAGACACGGACTGGGAGCGCTTCAGCAAGAAGGTCTTCTTCCTGAAAGGGGAAGCAACGGGATCACATGACGAGCTAAGAGATCATTTTAAGGGTCATAAAACTGGAAGTTTTCACTGTTGGGTGTAGAGTCAAAGGTTTCCGAACACTGATCCATGGTGTACCTCTTCACTGATTCCTGGGAGTGCTGCTCGGCCAGTTCCTTTTGCAACTCCCGCTCCCTGTCCTCGTGCAGGCCGATGGGACAGTCCTCCGGCACGCTGAACAAGGCCATGGCATCCTTGGTGTCTTCCTCTCTCAGGGCAGAAGCGTACACTTTCTCCGCCATCAGCCGGATCTTCTCATCCGCCACGCTCAGAGACATCTTGGGGAAGAGCCTGGCTATATCTGTAAAAAGAAGTGTAGCATTTTAGAGAAGGTCTTGGATTCATGTCATAAACTATCACAGGTAACCATTTTGCAGTTACTGGTGATAGACCCTGTCCAAGGGAGCCCGTGAACTTGTTACCCTGTGCACAGCCCGGCAAGGTTGCACTGAAGCCAACTGCACTTTTACATGCTTTTGTGTGAATGGTTTCGGGAACTGACAGTCTGACGGGACAACCCCATCATTTCTCCACTGTCCGACCGTGACATTTGCTGCGCTCCCCCTGAGCGTTGTGCTAAGACCCCGAGAGAGATAAGGATCATTTCACGAGAATCACATGTACATTTGCTTTAGTTTTGATTTATCTAAGCAAGTTGCCAACATGATAACATTATTTTAGAGATGGCAGTAAACACACGTATCAAAGATGAACCAGAGATATCCGAATACGAGTTTGAGGTGGGAGTTGGCAGCTGGTTTGCTGAACTTCATCTGAACTCTAGTTTGTAAACAACTTCCAATCGGCTGCTCATGTTTCTGCCCAACATCCCGGCCAGGTTACAGTCAACACATTGTATATCGCCACTCAGAGGCCCTCTACCAGTGTTTCCTCTCAATTTGTTGAAAACATAGGGCCACAATTCATTCAGTGGACAAACAGAAGTACATCCCACAAAAAAAGATTTTTCATTTGGAGAAACATGCATTTTTTTTCTTTCCCTTTCTCAGTTTTTCACTGCTTGTATTGGTTGGTCACATAAAATCCCAATAATTTACTCTGAAATTCATGGGTATAGCTGGAACTATGTGGGAGTATTATTGAAACACATGCACAAAACTCCAGATTAAAACATGAAGGTAAAGTTTTAGTGGCTCCTGGGAGATTAATGTGAGTCCATTTGGGCTGCAGCACGCTTCCAAAAACATCATAATAAAACAGTCTGGTTTATTTAGGCTGACCCGGATCTCTTTTGCATCCGTGGCATGACGCCTGGCACTATATTTACCCCCGGCTTCTGTGAATTTGTATTTTGATCAGATCAGAAGAACAACAGGAGAGGTTTTTTTTTGTGTGTGTGTTTTTTAGACTACTCAGCTGGAAGGCCAAACTGTCCCTGCTGTGAAAGCTTCTGTTGCTATCCAGTACCAGAGGAGATGTGCAGCTATTCTGACCTCTGTGTCATCACTGTTGCTGGCGTTAATGTTTGTGCCAGACTGTGGGCCACGTGGAGTTTCAATCAACAAGTAGGACATGAAGACGTGTGCATGTCCCAGAGTATCGGGTGTCTAGCATCCCAGCTGCAGCCGCCACAGGGAACGCTTTCAAGAACTTTGAATGTTCTTGGCTCCCCAGAGACGACCGCAGGACTATTTACCTTCACACTGACACACTTTCTACAGCTTTCATTCTGGCCGTGCAACTCGCTCCTGTACTGGAACAGCTGAGCCGCCCGCAGGATGACGGAGATGTTTCCTTTTAGAAGTTCAAAAAAATATAATAAATCTAATATAATAAATATATATAATATAATAATCTCGTAAAAAATGCTTTGATATGTTGAACTTTTTTTTATGTGTTGTTAACTTACAACCAAGGATTTTAAACAATGAAGGTAGTTTAAAGGATTTTTTATCTGTTGAACCAATGCAAAGCGGTGCAAAAATGACAACCACAAACAACACTACTTCACAAATAAGTGAAGTAGTGTTGGGAGAGAGAAATAGAGAAAAAACTAAACAAAACGAGAAACAAAAAACCATCATGATGTGAGTTATCAGGGACAAGGTCAGAGCTGATGGGATGATGGAAAGAACTAAACACAAGGCAAAACTAGAAAAAAAAACCTGTTAGGAGCTGTAATACAGGGGAAATGGACCAGTTCAGAGCAGAATATTCTCATTGGGTGGAATGTCCCAGTCAAAGCATAGAGCTAAAGCCGTTTGAGAATACATGATAAGACTTGAAAATGTGATCTAGAACTGCAAAGGTGATAGAGATGTGCACTGCCAAAACCTGCTGCTGTTTGTGCAGTATATTCAATATCCATAACATGAAATGATTTCCCATTTTATACAATATGAATCGTCACGCTTTAACCATCATGAAACTGAGAATAACATGTTCCTAAAATATCGCGGCCTTTCGCTCTCGGCCAGTAGGTCATGAAAGTCCATCCTGACCAACACTGATAAATCTGTCATCACATCCGTATCACTCTACAGATCCACAACACGTCAGATTCCAACTCGGTCTCTTACCTTCTGCAGGGATTTGGGCCATGTTTGTTTGTTTTTCTCACTCTTTTTTTTTTCTGCTGATTCAAACACTTCAGCTCTCATAAGACTGAAAATCACCATCTAAAAAAATAAATAAATAAAATCAAAAATAAAATGTCAGCTTCAGGTTGCTGGTTCTCAACACTTATAGAGGGTTTCTGCAGACACCTGGCAGTGCCCTGGACGTCAGAGGGTTTTTTTTTTTTTTTACGCCTGTGATGCTTCTTGTCGAAGCGTCTGACTGCGACTGGGCTCTGTGCCGCTTTGCTCCGCTGTTTATGCCCTCCAGTGACAGCACGCATGAAGCAGCTGCTAGCTGCTGCTGTCTTAAGTGTCTCTTTTTATCCCGCTATTTTCGGATGTTGAGAGGGTCATAGCAACAGAGGCCTCTAATCCAAGCTGGCATGGCCGAGCGGGGCTGATAACGCGGGCGGCTGTCTGTGGTCCGGGTCAGTGGGAATAAAACGTTGGGGCTCTTTAGGTCACATCAAGGTCCTGAGAATAGATTTCAAAACATGACACTTTGTGGAGTAGAAACAAACTAAAGGGCCCAGATTTCCACAGGGAAATTTGGGTTTTCAGGAACATGACTCAATTTAATGCTGAGAAGAAATGCTGGCTGTTGGATATTTTGGGTGGAAAAACAAAATGACTATAAAAGTCGAATCCAGAGATCAATGTAATACTGAAACGCAAGGGAAAGGAACATTACGCTACGTTCACACAGGGGGTGAAAGCAGCCCAAATATGATTTTTTTTTTTGTTTTGTTTTTTTTGAATTGGCCATATGAGATCTTTTCATGCGAGCCTGAACGGCACCAATTTTGATCTTTTAATCCCCCCCCCTAAAATCTGATTTTAACTAATTCCAAATGTGGTACTAAATTGGATACAAATCCGAATGTTTCCAAACGCCTGGTGTCTGAATGGCATTTTATCCAACATTTACGTCACTGACATGAGACAGATGCTGCAAGAAACCAGATCAGACGGAAAACAATGGCTGAAAATCATCATTATGAACTTATGAAAGAAGTCTGTTTCCACTAACCATACGTTTGCGCAAACTGGAATTATAAAAAAAGAGATGGAAGCACGTCAATTCAGAAAAGTCCCACGATTTTTGAGAAAAAGTTTTGGAGAAAGGACGAGGTGGGTTTTATTTTCGGCCCTATCAAAATAAGTGTATTTCACAAAACTGAGATCGAAACAACCATTCAGCTGTGAAAAACGTCTTTTTTTCGCATAACGTGAATCATGATCAACATGACTGGCAGAAACATAAACGAAGACAAAAACAAGAAGTCGGAATATCGACAAAGTTTTGCACACATTCTAAAGGAAACAACTTTCATCACATCACAATCCCACCACTCCTTCTCTACAGAAATTGAAGGTCATAAGACTGCAACATTTGTCTTATGATCTTGTGACAATCCTGTCTGCTAAAGGTGCTGAATAAACTTTGAAACCCTTCCATGTTGTGACATCAACATTCTTCTTCTGTGCATGCGGGTGCTTCAGGGAAGTAAATTGTTACAGAAGTCTGACAATGTTTGTAAAAAGTGTCATTTCAGAAAAGAAAAAATTGAAAGTCCTGATCTGCTCTCAGACTCTACTAAATACCTTTTTCATAGCGACCTCATTAGGATATATATTTCCTGGGGAAAAAAAACTTAAGAGTAACTACTCAAGGAGGCATTTCAGTCAATATTTGTCAAAGAATGATTAACCGTTGGGAGTTTTATGAAACATGATACCGAGACAGGACGGTACCTGTGCAGTAACTCCAGTCATGAAACTTCCTCCCTACTACTCTACAGACATTTGTTCGAGGTACTGTAGACCAATAACGACTCAGCGACTGAGTGGCATGCCGTGTGAAAACCTCAGATCTGAAGCAGGTCTGTGCATGCAGAGGTTGCCAACTTTCTGCAGAGTCAATAGCTCAAGACTAACTACATCTGCCTTTCAGATTAGCTCAATAATAGCTTGATGGGAGATGGGTTTCCATGGCCACGCAATTGCCTCTAAACCTTAACACCACAAAGTGCTTCAGCGTTAGTAGTGTAAAGCAAGGCTTTTCACCGTTAAAAGAATAAAATGAACTGTTAATGTCTCCTATGCTGGAACGCCTGAGCTGCCTTGACGATGACATGCGTCTTATATTGCACAACTTGAAAAACCTGTTCAAACCGCTGTGCAGTCAGAAGGTCTGTTGTTTCATGATTCAAACTTTGTGTTAACTGTTTGAGGACGGCCACTTTCTATTTCTGCCTGAACAAAGCAAGCACCACAGGGACGGAGATGAGCAACTCCGATGTGTTGGAACGTCACTGACCAACAGAGAACCGTCAGGATAAACTGGAGCCGGGACTGCAGATCCAGGCCTTCTCATCTAACATCAGTGTCAGAACAAAATAAAAAAAATAATTTTTTTCTCACTGTCTGAAGATAAATCTGACCAAACCTCTCGTTTAAGTTACAATTATTTATATTTAGTAATATCAGAAAACTTAATGAGAATATTTTTTGGAGGTTTATTTTTCTTGCAGCTTTACTCGTTTGCATGCATTTGGTCCGTATTGGGGATAAATGTCTTCTAAACTGTTTGAGTTGGGTTTAACCTTTTGGGTTTCCTTCCACAAGCTTTGATAATGTAGCACTGAGGGTCAAAACTTATCTTTAGAAAAGTTGCATTAACTCATAAAAGTGTCTAGAAATGTATCTAAATTTCATCAACTTAATCTTTTATTTTGAAAAAAATTTGGTGGAGGACTAAGCTCCATCCTGTAAATCTGATCTGTGAACTGTTTCATGACCATGTATGAACATGATTGATAATTCAATATTATATCTCAGTGGCTGAAATGCAACAAAGTACAAATTCGAATCGTTTTTGATTCCTGGATCCAAAACGGTTTCCTCTCATCAACCTGAGGAAAATATTAATTACATGCATGTAACTGAATCTTGAAGACTGCGTTTCAAAACCCGGATATGCTGTTAAAGAAACCAATTTGATATTATAAATGCTTTTATCAAAAAGTAATGATCCTACATTTCCCCCAAAAGCAAAAAAAAAAGGTCTGCATATGCTCATTGATAAAACTCAATTGATTAAACATTTCAGTTAGTTTTAGAAAACGTCTTGTTGTTAATCATAGAAACAATTGTTTGCAGGTTTATGTAAAGGTTCCTACTGTACTAAACTGACTCATTGAGGCAGTGATGGCTGTTCTGTAGTATGTTACAAAACAACAGGTGCACTTACATTAAAGTACATGCCTCATATTTTGCACACACCACCTGGTGTGTAACGTCAGTCAGTGGCTGTATTTACATGTACATAACCCTACAGTGTAATGCAAAACATACTGAAATGCATTACCAGCATGTACTGCTATGACTGACTAAACTGTCAGCTCCGACTTAAATATCTTTTCACTACTGCATAAAGATATTAACCTTTACAAATTTCTGCTGTTTTTGCTGTTTCTGTCACACTTAAAGGGTGACAGTTATGTTGAAAAGTAACTGTACCTAAGCCAGAGAACTGGTTGTACCGGACCTTTGGCAACAACAACAAATCCCATCAAGTGGTTGAACAACTGGTAATGGGTTTTGAACAACTCTGGAGCTGAATCTTGGAACATTTAAATTCAGAAACGTTGAAAGGTTTTCCAGCCTGAACAATCTCTTCAGGGTCACATCACAGCATATACATTGAAAAAGTCCAGACTTTTAAAAGGCAGCTGAAGAAAAAAAACAACAACTTTTGGTGTGTTTACTGGTGTGTTTTGGACCCCTGTGTGCTTGGGCAAGCATTTTCCTTCTGAATTCTCTGAATGTTCAGACCATCACTCTACCGCATGTATCTTCTTCTTCTAAAATGCTGTGTTAGTTACCCAAAGTACCGCATCATAGGAAATGATGAAATTCTCCACTTGTGAACGTAAATCTTTTGGGCTTCACCTTGGCACTCAGACAACAATACTGAGTGTTGTCTGAGTGCCAAAACTCAGACAGAATATGTTGGGGAAAAAAAAGGTTTTATTCCTCCTTACATCAAGCCTGATGTATTGCTTTTTAAAATTTTTTTCCATATTTCATGTTGTCAGATAGGTTCTATTGAAGTGATTTCTTATGGGGAAATTACTTTTCTACAAAGGTCTTGATAACTTTTTTTCCCCTTAGTGAATGAAACATATTAATTGTGTTTTGTTTTTTTTTACTCTGGTTACTTTGATCTGGTACCTGAAACATTACATGCGAGTAGAAATCTGTTTGGCACCAAGTACTTTCTCTCAACATTAAATCCAAGAACTGTTGTTCTGATTTGGATGAGCTAAATGTGGCAAAGTACCTAGACATGTCCCCGTCGACTCCAGCGGGTGTTTATTCTTTGTCAGTCATTGTACATAAGCATGAGAAAGAATCCAAACAAGAACTGAGAGCAAATGCGCGTCTCTTAGCTCACAGTCTTCAAGTATAAACCGAACTGAATCCAAAGAATGCCTAAAATTAAACAAACCAACATGAAAAATGTTGCAACTAAAAACCTAATGCAGGCTTTGGGCTGCATTGTTGGTAAAAATACATTTTAAAAGAAAAAAATTGCTTTAGTCTGTTTGTTTGAGTGGCACAGTGTATCTCTTTGGTTTCCTATATTATAGGTGACCTGCAGTATGTTGAGCCAAGCTGTTTATCGAAGAATCAGTTATATTTCTAATATCTGTGATTTAGGAGGCAGCTACATCTAACAGGAAACACTCCTTCTCTGGAGCAGAGCGCCTTCATGCATTGATAGAATTTTTTTTTTCATTATTATTATTTGACTTCATTTTTTTTATGTATATATGCTGACAAGCATGTTCCTGTTGAGTATTAATTACTGTAATGAACAGAGCAGGGATGCTGACTGGAGCTATAATGTTCTATCACAGTGTGCTTTTTATCCTCCCCCCATAAACCCCATGACCCCCCACCTCTCCCCTGACTGCCACATCGGGAATTTTGACTCACCTTTCCCGATGCATGGTGAGGACTGCTGCTTGAAAAACGGAGTGTCCCTTCTCTTCATTTTGATTCACCTAAAAGATGAAAAGCTTTGATTAATACAAATATACGTATATGTATTTTCAGTCTAACGCTGGCATATATTTAAACACCTGAACTCTTCTACATATTTCCCATGAATATGGGAAATACAAAAAACACCAAGAAATGCATTTTATACTCATTTTAATGATCATGATAAAATAAATTCATTTTATTAAAGGAAATCCTTTTTTACTTCAGTAACTTATCTTTATTCTAGGGGCAATTTTCCGCTTGCAGATGAATTTGATTTTGCAGCAATGGGGCCAGAACTGGTTTGTTGTTGGAGGATAAAACTGTGGAGGAAGAGTTTCCAGCTCCAGGCACTGACTGTTTGCCAATGTTCAAATGGCTGAATCATCTCCTGAGCATGAAATCATATTCCACTGAATCCTTCTAATGACCTCATTTGGTCGTGAAGAACAGCCGTCTAAGAGCTGCAGTACATCAACTGAGTTTCCATGCAAATTGCACCGCTTGAAATTTCAAAAATAAATTGACTTTATTGAAATCCGGCAATTTGGAAAACTTTTTCGCTACCAAGTTTTGCTTCTGTGATGAGGTGTTTTTTTATTATAAGATGTGTTTTTCAAACTTGGGAGTGTTTCCATTAATCAGATTTATTATTGTAATTTCAATTTGTGCAGTTATATGTTCAGTGAAACTGCAGCTTTAATTGTGATGCTTTATGTTGCCCTGCCACAGACAATCCCTATGAAACGCATCCAGGTTTGTAATTGCAACGAGACATTTAGAAACGTTCAACCTCAATACTCTGGAAAGCAAATAATGCAGCTAATAAGAAACATGACCACATATATAAAATGCAATCTTCCATTGCAACCCAACGCACTCAGCAACGTGTGATTGGGAAAGCGGACTCCGTCAAACAAAAACTATCAACTGTGTTTGAACCAGAAGGTTTAGTTGGCTGCGTTCTCTTTTTTCGTCATGCTGCGTTGCAACATTTTTTTGTGTTTCACACAACAAGCCACCGTGGTAAACTGTGGCTTCTCTCTGGCTTCTCTCTGGCCACTGTTTGTGAAACAGATGAAGGCGAGAAGAAGACAGACACCAATGCTGGTGGATTGAGAAAGTTTCACTGAGTGCTGGACTGGAGTCAGAAGAAGTTCCTGTAGTTGTGCTTCGCCACTTGCTTCTGTTCCTCTGGATTAGAAAGCAGCAAAGTCACTGCTTATTTAGACATATAGCTTGGGGTTTGAGTGGAGTTAGGCTTCTCATAAGAAGCTTAAAATGAAAACTTTTAATCTATTTTCTACATCTATTGGTTCGGCGTGCAGCTCCTTCAGATATGGAGGTAAAGCTCTTAATAGTGCCCAATGGTTGGTTACAAAACCATGGAGCTGATGTTAACTTTAGCATCATCGGCGTTCTCACAGTGCTTATTAATAACTCATGCCTCGTCTAGCATTCTGGCACACGTTCCTTTCTACATCAACAACTGTGAATGCTTCCGCATACCAGATTTAAAAGTGCTGCACGTGTCTTCAAGTTTTGTAGTCTAGTACTGTTAACCAGCCTGATTCGGACTCTTTAGCCTATCAATGCAACAGAACAACGTCTCAAGCGTTTCTAGCCTTTCATTACATCATCTCATCAGAGATGTTTATTTTACTTAGAAAGGCTGCTTTGTAGAATGAGGCTTTTATTGCTGGGATGTCCAACTCCACTCTTTAAGGACATAGGTGCAACGGCTAGGTCACATTTAAATCCTTAAGCCAGAGAAAGTGAACGCAGCTTGCTCCGGGTTCATGGAGCACAGACAGAAGTGGTGCTACCCCTCCCCCACTTATTGCTGCATGATGCTGGCTGCTTACGCACTTTTTCCTCACCAACAAGAAAGATAAGCTCAGCTGTTCGAATATAATTCCATATATCCAAAAGAATCAAAAATCATCCAAAGAGCAGGTTTAGCCCTGAAACTAAACCGCTCTTTGTTTTCAATGATTACAAAAAAAAAGGAAAAAATATAATAAAAATAATAATGATAATAATAATAAATTTTAATTGTGAATTATAAAATCTAATCTATTTTTAAATTATTAATATAAAATATAAGTTAAAAGAACTTATTGAATGTGCAATGTTCATCTTTCTGATTGGCTGCCAGTCAAGTTATGAAGCCCCGTTTGCCCTAAGCTAACATAGCTAGCTTAGCATGTTATGCTAGCAAGCGCGAAATAGAGACGTTTTGTCAACAAAAAGACCGAAGGAATTTTCCAGCACTAGACACAAAAAACCCTAACAACTCATGGGCAACTAAAGTCAGAAGATATATCTAATGGTGTGACTAAATAAAACCGTTCTTGCATAACTCATTTATTAAAAGTAGCACATCTACGCGAAAGGGCACGAAGGGACACAGTACCGTATTCTTCAACGTCAGCCTCGACAGCGCCATCTATTGGCGTGGAGTGATACGACACTTTATAACACAACATCACGAGGCAGCAGTTATGCTAAACGGAAGCTAATGCTGTTTGGAGGGCCATGAGTAAACTACAGTTGCCATAAAAAAGTGACAGCTCTCTTAAACAACAAACTGCAGATTAGTCAGTGGAACAGAAAGTCTCACAGTTCAACTCCATGAAGAGCAGAAGAAAAAAAATAATGTTCTCTCCAATGAGCAGCTCATAAAAACTCTTTTGCATGTTTTTTGCTTTTCTGTGTATTGTAATCAAAATGATAAAAGTAAAGATTACATAGAACATTAAGATAAATGTAGCAGTCAATATGTTATACGTTTGCAGATTATTTCACTTACAGGACATTTTTTCCATTTTATAAGAGTACAAGTATTGTTTCATTGTTTATTATGTTAAATGACGACAAGCTGCTCATCTTGCTAAAAAAAACAGTTACTTTTAGGTTAGTACACTTGATATGAGACAACACTAAGTTATTTGCACAAGAAAACACTTAGTAAGAGGTTGTTGGGATTTTTTACAGTGTACCCAACAATTTTTTTTTAAAAGAAGCATTTTCATGTCCTTATTTGGGAAGTTTTTCTCCTTCTTTTTTTTTTTTTTTTTTTTTTTTTTTTTTTACACACCAAGACCCAGAAGGTGCAACAACTAACTTCTAACTTCTATTACCTCCTCCCTCATGACTTTGTACTTCTGCAGCCATCTGCACCATTAAACACTGGCAGTTCTCTAGATTTTTAACTCTGCCAGGATTTACTTTATTTTATTATTTATTTTTTGGCGATCTTGCGCAAAAATCGATTTAGGCGTGAGATTTGTCAAGACTCGTCGGTCTTGTCTGTCTGGCTCTCCAGCGCATCAAAACTGCACCCCGTCCCTCGGGTTGACATTCATCATGCTGCTGTTGTCAAGTTCATTTTAAGTGAATAAAGTGATATGTGTAAGAGTCATATTCTGTTGTGTACCTGCCCAGGCTTGCCACTTCTTCTTCTTCTTTTTTGTGTGTGTGTGTGTGTGTGTGTGTGTGTGTGTGTGTGTGCAGTGTACGGTAACTGGATCGAGAACACTCCCACTCTCAGAACAAAAACAAAAAAGTTTTTGTTTTGACCCAGTTGTCCTGTCGATCGCACCCACCGGACTGACTTTTTTTTGTGTGATTTCTCTAAAAAAGAGAAGAAGAAAAAAAGGGGGAAAAAAAGAAAGGAAGAATAACTTTGCTCCAAAAACCCAGAACTTCCGATTCCGACCTCCTCTACAATAAAAGAAGCAGAACTAAAACAAAAAACATAGCGCTGCACATCTTGACCGCGGATGCAAAACTACAGCCACGCTCTGTGTTTTATTTCCACGCATCGGACACCGAAGCGCGAACTCACGTGCGCGTGAGAGCGACGAAAGCCTGTACCTGTGTCTGTGCTGACCTGTGCAGTGAGAATGCCCGCCGGGGCGTCGCTGCGTGCAGGACTCGCTGCTGGATGCTGTCGCTGCTGGGCTGCGCGCGGCGCTCGAACCTCTCAGCGCGTCTCGGAACCTCCTGCAGACGCTCAGCTGTTTTCACTCCTTCGCCGCCAGCCTGACCTGACCGGTGATGTGCAGGAAGCCGGACAGTTTCAGGAAGTGAGGCGCGTTCATGTCAAGGCGGTAGAGGAAGCGCCGGAGGAAGGCGTGAGTCTGCACGAGCGCTGATAAGTGTTTTTAAGTGGATGAAAGCTATTTTTAGACCACGCCCTTCTTTGTTTTACTCTAACCCTGGTATTGTTGGGTCACTGTTGGGTCACAGTAGGTTGGGCTGGCTGTATTCCTCAGGTTTCTGTCAGGAGTGAAAAAAAAAAAAAAAAAAAAAAGAAAAGAAAAAGATCTGCAGTCACGACAGCAAACGAAAAAACTACACCCACTTTCAAAACACAGGGTTTCCCACAGTTCTCCACCTGGTTCTAAAATGACCTCAATTTTAAATGTATGTGGACACACCCACACACACCCACCCACACACAC
Source organism: Poeciliopsis turneri (assembly GCA_922788865.1). Lineage (NCBI taxonomy): Eukaryota > Metazoa > Chordata > Actinopteri > Cyprinodontiformes > Poeciliidae > Poeciliopsis > Poeciliopsis turneri. The sequence continues at coordinate 1,339,191 of CAKLNU010001107.1, read as the reverse complement.
ACACACACACACACACACACACACACACACACACACACACACACACACGGCGCAGTCCAACACAGTCGGTGTCCAGTCGAGGAATCCGGGTCACGGCACCAAACTGTCGTGGGAAAAAAATAAATAACTCATTCAGGTTTATTCATGAATTGTGCACAACTCAGCGAGCTCTTAAGACAATCAATAGTCAAGCTAGCACTCTGCCAGGCAGAGACGACACACAAGTTTTATACAACGATAAAGAATCCAAAGCATGGGAAACGGTCTGGTTCCCATGCAGCTGTGGGAAACGACTTTCAACCTTGTACATAAAACCCAAACAGCTTTATCTTGGTGGGACCATACGGGAACTTAGAATAAACATATAACAAACAATACAACTAGCAGATGTGACCTTATTGTAATTTTTCCATCGTATTCCCCCACCCCCTTTTTGATTATAAGTAAATATGATAATATTTAATATTAATCAACATTTCCCTCCTCGGTTTAAAAGATATAACACAACATTGCCCTGGAAGATGTAACAAAAGAACATATACGAAATGGGTCTACGGATTAAAATCATCTCCACAGTGACCCTAATATTCTTTCGCACTAGCAAAGAGAATCTGATTTTTTATATATTGATCATCATCTAGAGGTGACAAAAGCAACAACAACAACAAGAAAAAAGCTAGTATGCTCTGGACTTAACAAAGTGTTTTACTACAACAGCAATACACTAAGACAAACGTAAAAAGATTTTTATTTGTGATCTACCGGAAGTTTGATAACAAGGGCTTTATTTTGAAAATCATTCCAGTTGCTTTGTTCTAAATATTCTGTTGAGAATACATCAGTTACAAGAAAATAAATTGCAGTTGAATATGCAAGATATTTTGGAAAAAAACTCTACTGAATATTGTTGTTATTTAATAAGTTACCTTAAGAAAATGAAATTGATAGAAAGAATATAAATTTGATATATTATTATTATTATATTATTATTATTTTTTGTTGTTGTTTGTTTTGTTGTTGTTGTTGGGTTTTTTTTGTGGGTGGTATGGGGGGATGAATTTATATGTAGCATCCCGAGCCACACTCTTTTCCGGTAGATGGCGTTAATGCATATCAATAGGTTGCTTGCCAATAGAATTGAAGAAGAAGAAGAAGAAGAAGAAGAAGCCCCCTTCCGTTTCCGTGTGCGAAACTTAAAAAAAAAAACATGAACGGGGAAATGTAGCCTATCGCTATCAGAACCGAGTTTCCCGACTACAGTAAGACTTTAAATTCAACCATTTTCAGCAGCTGAACCTCGGAGCGGCGACCAGGTTTACATTTAGTGATGAATGTCTTTACCGCGGAATGCAACCAGAAACAGACGAGGAGGGAAACTTCAAACGACGTCCGCTCGTTTTCTTCGACCTGGAGACGACAGGCCTGGGTACGACGACTTATTATAATAATGGATTAACTGGTAAAGATTAAGTTGTATGCAGAGGTAGAGTCACACACAGTTAGTGTTGCTGAGATAGTAAGCTCAGATTTCCTGAGATGTTGGTGTCTCATTCAGGCCCATAGACTTGGGAACAGCTATCAATGTATCTATGCCGTTTTGGAGAAACTGTAGTCTGCGAAGATCTATGGATTCAACATGTCTGAACTACGCATAGCTTTGTATGAACTGTGTCACAATAAGAGCTCAAAACACATCCTCCTCCTCCTGCTACTTCAGTACTAACATCCGACTGTTGATCACGTGACTCGTGTGATGCGAAAAGTTTCAGTCTGACATTTTTAATGGGCCAAAAAAAAAAACAACTCTTTTTGGCGCAATAACTTTATTAAAAAACGTTAGTCTTTTCGATATTGCCATGGAAATGTAACCTCCATTAAGCGACTGTATTTCTATAATTTTAATTGGTGCAATTTTCTGGTTAATGGAATCGCAGCCTTCTAATCCAGAGTAAATTATGTCATGCCCTGACCTCTGCATGCTTTCTGTTGTCCAGGTCAAGACTGCGAGATCATCCAACTGGCTGCAGTAAGCGGCGGCCACTCGCTCAACCTGTACGTCATCCCACGCTGTCGCATTGAGCGAGGAGCGGCCAGAGTCACGGGCTTTAAGGTCCGCGGACAGAGACTCTACCTAGATCGTCGCCTTGTCTTCACCAACTCCCTCAGAGAGGTCGTGGTCTCCTTCATCGCTTTCCTTCAAATGCTCGGTCGACCCCTCATAGTCGGCCATAACATCCGAAACTTCGACTGCCCCCTGCTGGCTCGGGCTCTCGACGAGCTGGACCTGAGAGCACAGTTTGAGGGTTCAGTTTCGGGTTGCGTGGACACTCTTCCGCTGGCTCGGGAGTTGCTGAAGGACCGTGGCCTGCAGAGCTTTGGCCAGGAGAACCTTGTGAAGGAGCTGCTGGGAATAAACTACAAGGCCCATGATGCTTTGGAGGATGTGAGAGCATTAAAGACTCTCTATGGCTTCCTCCAGCCGAGAACAGAAGTTGTCCGCAGGCATATGTTTACTTTGGATACTATGGACAGCAAACCAACTGTACCATGGAACAAAAGGACAAAAAGGACGTCGCCCCCTACTGGAGAATTTCAGACAGACGGGGAAAGTAAAGGAACGACGTGACGGAGAACCTGATACAAATCAACATAAAGGCATATAAAACTTAAGACAAAACATAGGTGACCTGAAACGCCAACTGAAAGTGGGACATCTTTCATGGATGGTGTAATTGTTGAATAGATTCACTCACATCCGGTTGTTTTTTTCTTGAAATCTGACAGCTAAACAGGTCACATTTTGACAGTCAGTCAACAGCATGTGCAGAATCAGCTTCAGCCAACTGATGTTTTACTGTTTTATTTGTGACAAGAAGTTTTTCTTAAACTTAAATTAAAATAAACCTGAAGTACAGGAGAGAATTTGAAGCGGTAGTGTGGATTTTTGAGCAGCAGATGCATTCAAACCTTTTAACAGGCACAGCTCTTTAATCTTAGAAGGTGATGAGTTCAATCCATATTAGGGCTCCACGATATTAGACAATATTGTCATGACGATGACTTGATTATGGTATCTTTACAGGAAAATACTCATGCGGGAGCACAGCTGGAAAGGGGGGATAAAAAAAACGTTAGTTTCCCAGCCAAAACGGGAGACTTAATAGGTATGCACCACAGGAAGTGAAGTTAGGCATTGGCCACACCTCCAAATATTGAATAAATATTAACATCCGTCTCGTTTGGTTTGGTACTTCTCTCCGCAGTGGAGGATGTTCAGGGTTCAGGCAGTTTCAGGTAAGCTTCATAGCATCGAACTGGCATAGTGTAATTTGCCAAAAATGGCTTAAAATAATTTCTAGTCATACTTTTCTGTATCTAACAGCTGTTTGTGGATGTGTAAATGATAAGTACACCTCAGAAAGTACAAAGTTGTGCTCTTGAACATACATCACGGCCAAGAGTTTGGGATTGGGTAACATTTAAAACTTCAACAGCAAGCAGTCAGTTCTCAATAGCTGAACATCCAGACCCTCTGTACAAAGCTAATAGCATATAACAAGGGGCTATTTTACCAGGCTGCTCTTCCTCTGCTTGTATGTTCAATTTCTGTTCTATTTGAAGGTAAACCTCCAATATGGCTTCCAGGAAACTATAAACAGTTATTTTTTTCAACTTCTCTCCATCAGGGTCATTCATCTTGGCTTGTTAGCCTTAGCCTCTCCTCCAGACTCCTAATACGGGCAGTTTGGTTATTTATCTCAATTTTGGTTTCCTAGCCGATGAGTTCATTCCTCGGTATACGAGGAAAGTATCGAGAAGGTCATTGTTTCAAAAAAGCTGCCGAGAAGTCCTGTTTACAGCAAATTCAAGTGTTTTGAATGCATTTGTAAAAAAGTTTTGCAAACCAACAACCGCTTTCCTTCCCCTTCAGATGTTCAACACTCAATGTTTGTGGTTTTAATGTGACAAAAATATGAAAGACATTTTATTAGTGGAGGTAAAAATAAAATATAGGGCCCAAACAAGTTTTTCAGTAGCATATCAAGACTTTATTAAACCACTTCACATTCATATTTTCTGCATTCCCATACAACAGTCAACAAAACTTCTAAACGCTAACTGGAACCCAAGACATTTTTTCCCCACACAGCTTCTCCGACAGAAACATTGCACAGCCCTCGATCGACAGTGTTCAAAACAGAGAGGCGTCTTCAGACAAGATCAGTAACAGAGGCAACTTCAAAAATATACAAGAAACGTTGATGAAGCCATTATGTCATTAGAATTACAGAACATCAGACAGTAAAACGTTTTTAGGAGAAACACTGACATGAGGTATTCCCGTCCTTCTCTTATTTCAGTAACAAAGAGCTGAGACATGAGAGCAGGTAAGTAGAGACGTGTTCAACAAAAAAACCTGAATGCAGAAGCAGCTTTATTGATTCAGAGAAGTGATTGTTTTTTTTGGGAGGTAGGCAGGATGACAGCATGCATGTTGAAATACTTGTTTTGGGTTTTCCCTTCAAGCAATTTGCGTTTCCAAATTTTTCCGCAGGTGATCCGACTTCCATAAACTCGACAACTTATTCCAAAGTGTAGCAGTTTTCAGACTGAACCTTGTATGAAAGATGGATGGAAGTTCAGGCTGTCTTTGAATGATCTCATCACAATCAATCAATCAATACTGCACGTAAATGGGTAATTATTGTGGTTCATCAACGTCAAGGCCTTCGGTGTTGCTGCCACGACACCTGGGGATTATAACCATAATGGATTGACCAGCGAAAGGAAAATTCTCACCGAATCAGCTCAAAATACCGAGATTATTGAATTAAAAAAAAAAAGAATATATTTTAATCTTGAAAAGAGAACTAGTTACTCTGTTAGAACAAGAGTAAATGCTCAAGGTTTCCTTGAGAAATTCAAATAAAATCAGGTATTCTTAAAGTAATATAGCCATGTTTCTATATAATTCTGATGCATAATTTTTAAATCTCGTGGCTGTAAAAAGAATAGGACTTAAGACAATAAGTTCTAATTCTTTTCCAGGGGGGGCCAATGTTTAATTTATTTATTCTTTTGCAAAATTTCTGAAGTTTTCTTGAGTTCTGCTGCTTCCGTCAACCTGTTTTTTTGTTTCAAAATGCGCATGAAAAACAAAAAAAGACCTTGATGGAAATGCGGCTTATGGTACCAAAAACAAAACAGCTCATTGTAATCTAGTCAGATGATAAATACTTTAATAAAAAATTGGTTAGAAATTGTTCTAAAAAAATAGCTATAAATTTGTCATCTCAAGGATAATGAGAAATGACTCTTCTAGATGGTAAAATGCAGGCCACATCCTGGGTCCCAAACTCATAGAAAACTGGACTTATTTAGGCTTGGATGACTTGGAAAACCCAAAGTGTGGAATTTTGAAATGGAAAACATGAAAGGACCTTGTCTTGTATTGAGTTACTTAAAGACTGGCAAACTCGGCAACCCCTGCAGGCATGCAGCGTTTTGTTGTAGGAGCACAGACACTGCATATTTAGTCGAACCAAACAAGACGCTAAAATTCAAAACACACATGCCTCGCAGGATGGAGAAAGCTTGGGGTCAACGTCTTGTCCAACCCTGTAGCTATTCTTTTTATATTCAATCACTGTTCAAATATTAGGACATTTAAAAAAAAATAAAAAAAAATGCATGCATGTAATGTTAATGGTGAAAAGCATCGCACCCGGAATCCTCGGCTTCACTTCCACTGGTGGGTGAAACTGGATAATGGCAGGAAACCGGCCAATCAGACGGGCGACGGCTCTCGATTCAGCATGCACAGGAATCGCATTGTTATCACACCATGTCATCTAGACTGTCATTACAATGTTTATAGAACAAGTAAGAAAAAGGAGACTTTCTGGAAACTCTCCATCATCCCCAGGGAAGAAAACAAGCTGCTCAGTGATTGTAGTCCCTCACAGGACCAGTAGGTGGTGTAAACGTTTTGTAATGCAGCAATACCAGATGATAAAACTGTTGTTCTCTAGCTGTTTCAGGATTTTTATTTTGTTAAATCTTTATAAGAGTAAATGATGCTCAAGCATATTTAAAATTAGAGGTTTTTTTTTTTTTTTTTTTTTTTCTGAGCACATCAAGGAGCAGAGATGTGACCTGACTGCCTTTAATGCAAAGAAAAAAAAAAAAAAAAATTATAAATGGGAGCTAAATGAAGTTTTGGAAACATTTAAAAACCTTCCAGTGGCTAATTTATTAGAAATCTTTAAAACGTTAAAAGTGTTCTGTTTGAGCCCGCTTCATCAAATTAAATGTCCGGCACTGATACAGAACTTGGGTTGTGCACATTTTCTTTATTTGTGAGCTGTGTCGACACTACTAGTTAAAGCTGATTATTACCCTGCAGGATGATCCTGGATTTGTAAGAAACACCGTCAGAATCCTCAGAGCAGTCTGCTGGGTGCTTACGGTTAAAAAAGGAGCAACAGACTCAGTTAGAAAACAGGACCAGAGAAAACCCTCTCTAAGTTTTTAATACCACCTACCAAGTAGTGAACGAACAACTTCCTAAGAGACGGTGGCGGCATTAGGTGCTGGGTTGGAGCTACAGGAGGCTGCAGGCTCGGAACAGGGTCATCCCCGACTGCGAGGTGACGTGCACAGACACGCTCTCGTTGGCCGAGACGAACAGGACGCTTCCCCGCGTCAAGGTGACGTCGGAGAAAGCAGCGGCAGAGGTCGCGGTGGCGTCACCTTCGATGACCAGCAAGATGCTGGCGCTGTCAACCGAGGCAACAGTGTAGTCCTTCACAGAGGCTGGCACCTACAGACCGGTAGAGACGCCCCGATTAGAGGGTAGTTACTGTGTTTGGGTGATTCTATACAAATGAGGGAATTCTGTCAGCCTCACTGTATGAAGTTCACATTTTGCAAATTAAACTCCTCAATACACAAGCCGGGGCTGCACAGTGGCGCAGTGGGTAGCGCTGTTGCCTTGCAGCAAGAAGGTCCTGGGTTCGATTCCCGGCCCGGGGTCTTTCTGCACGGAGTTTGCATGTTCTCCCTGTGCATGCGTGGGTTCTCTCCGGGTCCTCCGGCTTCCTCCCACAGTCCAAAAACATGACTGTCAGGTTAATTGGCCTTCCCAAATTCTCCCTAGGTGTGTGTGTGCATGGTTGTTTGTCCTGTTTGTCTCTCTGTGTTGCCCTGCGACAGACTGGCGACCTGTCCAGGGTGACCCCGCCTCTCGCCCGGAACGCAGCTGGAGGTAGGCACCAGCAACTCCCGACCCCGTTAGGGAGAAGGGTGACGGAAAATGGATGGATGGATGGATACACAAGCCAATGCACACCAAGTGCTAAAAGTTTCTTCTTCTTCTTCTTCAAAAAAAAAACAACAACAAAAAAACAAAAAACAAACAGACATTGGATAAAAAGCAGAGAAAATAAAATATATTTGTGTAAATTGTGAAGCGAGGAAACCGTTATTTCACTCCTTGTTTAGAGAAAAACCTATTTATTTCAGAACATTGTAATCAAAGTCCATTTGCAATTTAAATCCAATTGCAAATGTGTATCAAGACCTGAATAAATGTTGCAAACCTCCCCTTTGACGTTGCAATCAGCTACCAGTTTGTTCTGTCATTTTTCTCATAACAATCAAATAAATTGCAGTGAAGTTTGCCGTTTTAGTATCATAAAATGTAAGAAGGTTGGAAATGTGGTTCATTATTTCTTTAAAAAAAATTTAAACAAGAATAGAAGAGGAAGATGAAATGCTGCGTAAAACAGTCGTCACCTACTTCAAAATGAGAAAAAGTAGAATGTAAACGTCTAACTACTTCAAGATTTCTTAACAGACGACTGTGGTTGTGTGGCAGAGTTGTCGTCTTGCAATCGGAAGGTTGTAGGTTCGATTCCAGCTTTCTCCTGCCACATGTCGATGTGCCTCTGGGCAAGGCACTTAACCCCAAAATTGCCTACCGGTCTGCGTATCGGTGTATGAATGTGTGTGTGAATGGGTGAATGTGACTCTAGTGTAAAGCGCTTTGAGTGGTCAAAAATGACTGGAAAAGCACTATATAAGTTCAGTCCATTTACGATAAAAACCTCAACACTTAAACAGCCAAGTTAATCAATCACAAAAGTAACTTAGAGGCAGCTAACTGGGCTAAATGTTTTCAAAGTTATCAAAAAATGCTATTGTGCTAAGTGAAAAATTAGCTCTGTTATTAGCAGATTAGCAAGTCAGAATATGCTCACTCAGCACTCTCACGTCAATCACAACAAAAAAGGATAAAAAAACCCCCAAACTTCCCACCTGTATCTTCATGACTGTGAAGTCTGGCACCGGTGGGTCATACAGGGTCACACAGGGGTCTGCGGGGTCCGAGACACACGGGAAGATTTTGGAGGAGGCAGACGCCGGCTTGTAGTTTAACATCTCACACAGCGTGTTTACGTCGATGTATTTACGCGTCAGTCCGGCTCTGACGGTGTTGTCTGAGCAGGCCATACACTCGATGCAATCTGGAAGGATGGAGAACCAGAAAAACTGATCAGGTTGGCACAGTGGCAGACAGTCAACATCGACTCCTCAATAGCCTGGCATTTAACTGGACAAACTCTAACAGGCTCTGCACGATCGAGCCGAACTGACAAAATCTGTTGTCATTGATGTGGAAGAGAATCGTGTCACTTTGCTCTCTGCCTCATGTCGTCCTCCCCTTCTTGGGTGGTAGGGAAAATTTGCCAAATTCACCCTTGGCAAATTTTTCACCGAGGGTGTTTCCATTATACAAGAATCACAATTAAAACACCTAAGTTTGTTGACGCAATAAATCATTATGCCGCACCATCGTGTTGGTGCGGCATAAAACGGCAAAGAAGACTTCCTTTCGTCTTCTTTGCCGTTTTCCTCAACAATTCCTCTCCAATTTTGTGAATTTCACTGATGTGTTTTTTAATGTGGCGAACAGCGCTATTCAATTCCATGATCCATTGTTCTGACTGTTTGTGCAAAGTAGGACGGGTCGTCTGCTAGCACAGAGAGTGCTCAGTTGTGAAACACGGTCTGCAAAGTACAGCCTTTGAGAGGATAAACACAAATGCACAGTCTCACTTTTCAGATTTTCATTCACACAACATTTGGAAATCCATCCATCGCTTTTCTTTCTCTTCACCATTATTTGCTATTGATCTGCATAATATCCCAATGATGAAATGAGTAAAGGTTAAAGAGGTAAGAAAACACACTGATAAAAAGCACATGTATGGAAATAGGAAGTGCCCTCTGACCTCCGTAGATGTACGCGTGAGGCTCATTGGCCCCCAGGAACATGGCCTGGCCTGGCTCCAGGACCACATAGTTCAGGAAGTATATGGAGAAGCATCCGATGTCTCCTGGGTACTGGGAATGGAGGCGGAGCAACAAGTTGCCATTGCTGCTTGATGTGTCCTTCCCTGCTGCACCTGTGGACAAAACAGCCATGTTCAGGAGGATAAAGGTTGCTTTTTCTAAATGCAGTTAATAACACTGTTTACTGGAGATTTGGGTACGGTGAAGAACTACATGGTGAGCCCACGTGGCGCAAACAAGTTAGTCTGCAGTTCTCGAATCATCATCAACCTGTGTGAAATGATTTTACTTGGATAAATCCATCTTTGCTTGGTTCCTGGTGAACATTCACACTCGTGTTTCCATTAGAAGTGGGTGCAAAACTGTTGATATGTTGCTGCTGTTGAAAGAAACACAATTTCGCAATTGTGGCGTTTCCATTATTAAAATCACAATTAAAACACGTCAAGTTTGTTCATGCAATAAAACATTATGCCGTGCCATCATCCTTCTACTTCCTGTCATCTTCTTTGTCATTTCTGGCAGTAGTAACATCTGATCGTTGACCATGTGACAAAAGCAGGAAGTGAACTACAATGTATGGGATTCTGGGTAAATACAACTAAAACAAGAGTGCCAGGGTGACACTAGCAGGGGAAATATCTCCACGTTATTTTTTTGTTTTTTTACCAACGACAAAATTTGACACTACTCAATTTTTGTTTACATTTCATAAAGAAGAAAATTGGGCTCAGTGTCTTCTTCAGAAGTTTTCATGTTGTTTCCTCCAGTAGTTCTTGATGCAGTACCACCGCAAGTGTGGAGGAGAACAGTTTTTTCAATTGGTTTGGTTTGTTTTACACAGTGCCGCGTGAAAGCAAACCTCACCAGCTGAAAATGTAGCAAGTGTTGAAACTTTGGTCCCCCAATGGACCAAATCTACCAGACATCCTACGTCCTAAAACATTTTAAAAGAGCCTGAAGGGTTCCTTTAGTTTGGAATTCCGCTGATGGCGTCCTCACCTTCCTGCGTGACTCTTTTAACCAGCTCGTTCAGCTCGTCCACAAACACCTTCTTCTCACAGCTCATCATCTTTGTGAAGCACTTCTTCAAGGCCCGTCCGGTCCGAACCTCATCCCCGACACTGCTCCGTAGCTCTTCTGCTGCATCCCGGCCAACGAGAGCATGGAACTCTGGGACAGCTGAAGAATAAACACACAAAAAGAGGTATGGATTCACTGTAAGTGGAATGCCTACTTTCAGTTTTTTTTGTTGTTGTTTTTTAGGGACTAACCTTGAAGGAAGCCCAGGATCTCATCCACTGGTCTGAAGCCGCAAAGCCCCTGGAAGCGAGTGAGAGCGATTGCCATTTCTGGTTTGTGGTTGTTGTCTGGATAGTGCTCTGGAAACTGAGCATGTAGGGTGGCAGCTAGCTCCTGAATGACCAAAAACAAATAGAAAAGTAAGAAATTTAATCATACATTTAACTACATTCTGTCAGTGACTTTAAAACATGGTTTTAAACTTCCTTTCCTAATCCCTTATGAAATGTTGATCACACTTCAAATACCGTGTGTTTGCTGAACTCCTGAAATCCTTCTGGTCTGAATTTTATCAGGTCTGTTTACATACAGAAGTTGGCCTGACACAAAAGCCTGTTCCAGCAAGTCGCGGTTTGTTCCAAGATAAAGCGATCCACGCCAAATGTAACCGAGTTCAGCCTGAAAAGTGGATGTGTAACTGCCTACGCACTCACCTTATTGGGGTGAGCCTGTATGGACAAAGCCGTATTGACCGACAGGACTTTGAAGAGGAACGGCAGCTGACCCTGGAAGGCGTCTTTCACCTTGGAGCCCAGGCAGGCGGGGTAGTGTGCTATCCACTGGCCCAAGGTGGTCTGGGCGATCCTGTTGTCCTTGATCTGAGCATCGCCTTTGGGGTGGGCACCCATCCACAGCTGGAGTGGACATTGGTAACAATAATATTGTAAGGGAATGCAAAAAAACAGCGATTCATACAATTTGCAGTAGCGCCCTTAAGGGGAGGGCAAATGGGGGCCGTGGCCACCCCTGGAAATGTTCTGGACACCCCACAGAGTGTGGAATAGTCTTTGGGAATGCATTTCAGATTTAAAACTAAGTTTTATTTAGTTTAAGCAGCAAATTCCAGAAAGAAAACTCCTAGAAATTAAAGTGAATTTCAAAATGCTAAATGACACAATCTAAAATTATTGATAAGCAGCAAAATGACTCGGGTAGGTACATAGACAGACAGACTGACAATTATAATTCAGCAAAGGGGTAGGCATTTATTTTATCGTTTGTACCTTACCCTGATAAATTTCTTGTCATAATAAGATTTTGATTCGTAGTTGTCATGCAAAATGATCAGCATTGTTAATTTTACTATTCTATTTTCTCCACTGTTTTTTCCAATACCAATAAATTTGAAAATATAATTAAATGTAGTTACTGTGTGTACATTAATGACACATATCACACTCCTTTGTGTGATTGGTCTCCTAAAGAAGCGTATCTCACATGATGTGTTTCTCGAGGTCAGCATTTGTGTTTGTGGCGCTGTGACTGCTGTATCGTCACTTTTATCGTTATCACAGTAGTGCCACAAAATATTATAGTAAAAAACTCTGTAGACATGAACACTAACCTGGACAGGAACAGTGGGGAAGGTGGAAATGTCACCACATGAACTAATGACCTTGTCAACACTCCATGCAGAGCAGCGGGAGCTAAATAAAGACCTCTGAATGGCACAAGGAAAAGCAGCTGTTCTACCAACACACTCAGGGAACAACAACACGTATTCTAAGTGTCAGTGTCAAATTGCAAGTAATATTTCTCACATTGAAATGAATACTCATTTATTTGCCAGCAAAGCAGTTAATTAAAATCTGTTTTTTTTTTTATTATATTCCGTTTACGTAAAAAGATTTCCTTTTTCCATTAAGCCCTTCTTACCTCTGCATAGGGTTTGTCCCCCTCTATGGCTGCCAGGGGGTCTCCGCCAACCACCAGTTTGGCCACCTCACTGTCCAGCCCAATCTTTCCCCATGCATAGTTTTGAACTGCACAGGTCAGGGGAAACACTGAGGAGAGAGCATCATCTATTTTACTCTACAGTCCAATATTTATCGGTTGTATCTGAGACTAAAAAGCCAAACACTTCTAGCAGCTAAAGAACACACTTTCATTAGCTTTTTCAATTCTGTCATTGGCTTATACAAATGCTGCATGGCAATAATATACATGACATGCTGGGTGCACTTTCGTTGCCCTCAATACTCAAGTCTGATGTACATTTTTAATGATCCAAGTGCTAAATCTAGCAGTGAAAATATAATTAAATGCATTTATATTTAGTGACTGTGCACTAAAATGCACAGTTACTGTGCAGTCACTGTGTTCTTTTTTGTAATAAAACTGATGAAACAAAAAAAAAAAGGAAGGAAACGTATCGGTCTAATCATTGCAATGTTCAGTGATACTTGTAGTGTTGTAGATGTTTCCCTCAGTTAGTGCAAATCCAAATTGCTTCTGGTGTTTTTTTTTTTTTTTATTTCTTTTAACAAGTTTTCTACTTATTTTAATCATACATTGAAACAAATATTTCTGAGTTTTCTTTATACTTTAGGTTCCTAAAATTATTTCATTTCTACATCACCATTTTTACAGGAGTGAGCATAAAAAAACCAACTAAGTTTCATCATTTTCAGCTCGTCTTTCTTTAGTTTGTAACCTCTCTAACGTAACGTCTTACACTTAAGCTAAATTGTACCAACAAAACAAGAAAAGTAATTGACAACCATCGACTGAACTCGATGAGTTGACGTGTTCGGCTGATCGAGGGAATTGATTTAACGGGGGCACGCGAGTCGATGAAACACCGAGCAGCAATGAATGGGGTCTTTGCCGAGCGCGAGCCTGTCTCAAATTTACGTCGCGTTGCTTCTTTCAGCTAAATGTCCCTGAAATACCTGCTTCACAACATGGAGCCGTGATATCTATTATTGTTTTGTTGTTGTTGTTTAAGTGCTCCCAGAGTCGGTTTCACACAGGAGCGCGTCTGCCTGCTGACGACAAAACACAAAACGCCGACTTGACAAAATGATGCACTCATCATAACACGACCCGCCGGAAGTCATGCGTGGTTTAAAACAGAACCAGCAACCGCAACACAAATATATAAAAGCGATGATTTGAAGCAAATTTGATTTGAATGAGGACGGTCCACCTCACCTCTTACTTCCTCCATGACTGCGACGTCGACAGGCGGCACGTTGCTGACGTCACCGCTCAATGAACCGCCTCTCCGGCTTATTTATTTATTTCTTCTCGGCGTTATTACGCTTTATTTGTTAAAATGACAACTTATACATTCTCCCTGCATTTAATGTAATTTAGGGATTTTTTTTCTTCTTATTAGAGTCAGTTATGGTGACACGCATTAACATAGTATATGTTGCTAAATACAATATTAGGGGGAGGAAAAAAAAGGAGGGGGAAATTCAAGTTGTTAAAAGCGACCGAGCTACTGGTCTACTACTTTCAGGTACTTTCAACATTGAATTCAATGTAAAATAATACATATGTCAAAATAAGGTGCTTCTTGATTAAGTTTGTACTTTGTAGTTTAAGGCAGAAATTGTGATCACCAGTCAGACGCAATTCCCAATGCAATGTTTCTAACAAATAATTATATTGTTTACGCAAAGATTAAAGCATTTCTTCAAGATTTACTTTGGTCATATTTTGGTAAAAGCAAGTTGTACCATAAATCTGTTCAGATCCTATATGTGCATGTACAGTGCGGTGGTAATAATAAAATATATATATATAATATTTATATAACATTTTGCATATGTCTAAACTTTCTCTGGGCTAACATAACTTTTCAATTTGCTTGTTCAGTAAATAAAGCCACAATGGAATCTGCAGCATGTCATTTTGTGGTGAGACTTAGATCATGGTTTAATCTGACAAAGATCATAAGATGTCTATGTTTAGACAGCATGATCAATATAATAATCACTCCCTTTTAACAATGACTTTATCAATAAAAAAAGATTCAGGTGACAGTCATAATAAAAACAAAATCATTAAAGTTGTTTGACATGGCATTCTGTCCCAGGTAATAAAAGGATTGAAATCGTACAAAACATATACAAAGTGGGAAGGAACAGCGAAACAGTTTTAGTGACACATGGTGGCCAAAATTTTAAGTCTTTATCATTTTTGTTAAAAATTCTACTTCGTATTTTTCAAGTATTTTTCCTTTCATCAGAATGAAACTGATCAGCATCATCTTTGTAAAGTTTTTCATATTTACTAAGAAATCTAAAAGTCAGTCAAATCAAAACTGTGTAAATAATCTTCCATTTTACCGTAATACTAGTCACTGGTGCACACTCAAAAGATTAACAAATATTCTATATTTCTTAATGATACATTAGTTGAACACATATTTATAACAAAAAGAACTGCATTTATTTTTCTTTATCGTACAGTACAGTTTTACATATAAGGAGGCGCACTTATGACACATGACGCGGGACACGTCAGTATGCCAAAATCTCAGTGCGCATGCGCTCTCAACTTCATTCGAGGAAGTAGGTAGGACGGGCAGACTCCGAAGCGACAGAGAAGAGTTTGTTGTTGACTTTTTTTCCGGAGGATAAACGCCTCGTCGTTCTGCCAAAATGTCGGATTTTGACGCCAACCCCTTCGCGGAACCCAGCAACATTAACCCATTCAATGTAAGTGAGCGGTTTAATTACTTGTTGCTAGATGAAGTGCTGTCGGGGGCGGTTGCAGGGAGCTCTTTCGCTACAAGGCTGCCAGCACGCCAGGAAACGCGACTGTAGCTGGGTGGATGAGGGGGGAGGGACGTATGTCCCCGCTCCTGGAAAGCCATTGGCGAACCCAGGAGGATTGACAGTGGCTTAGCCAATCAGCGCGGTACGTCGCCGGAGAAGGCGGTTTACCCTCAGAGTTGACTTTCAGGAAGTTAAACTGTAGCCAACTAAGAATGTGTGTCAGGCTATTTTAAAATTGATTGCCTCTATTGAAACTCTTTGGTTTCAAGTCAAATTCTATAAATATTTGTAGCTGTAACACGAATTACAGATTTTTTGTTTTTCATTTCAAAATTTGTGAATAATCAACCAAACTTGTAATGCTCATTTGCTCCGAGTTTCTAGCAAACAGGATGTGACATGGAGGTCCATTCACTACTCAAAAAATAATATTTAAATGTTGCTATATTTGTGTAGAATTAGACAAGTTGACAATAAACTCTCCAGAGGTACTGAATTGTATTATTAGCCATTAATCAGAAGTAGATCAATAAACCCATCAGTGTTAACCAAAAGAAGAGTTTTTTTGTGTATGGAAATGTACTTGTCACAGGAAATTGGTCAAATAACACCACTTATTATTAATGTGAATTTTTAATTACAGTGTAAAGTCTTTTTTTTTTTAAATGGCTTATGCCATGTAAAGAAGTCTTTCAAAGGGAACTGGTGATTGAATATTGCATTGTTTAGATTGATAGCAACATCAATTATTAACCAGAGAGTCAGGCTTGGGAACTCTCCAATTTATGTTACATGTGCTCCATTTTCTAATGCATATTCTACATTCTGTATGGATTGTAAGACCAGTAAAGAAACATTTCTTGCGTTGCTTTGTATGCATTGGACTCATAGACATTTTGGCTACACAGGGGTTGCCGTGATACATGGCGCCGTCATGTAAAATCACACATATTTTTCAGATTTCACTGACTACCAGCTGTGATTGGTCAGCAGTAGTTGAAATGGGGAAGAATACGATTTTTTTCCCTATGTATCAAAACTGAAAACTTCCTATACTGTTGGCCTTTAAGCACATCAACGAACAGCATGCACAATTTTCACCAGTCATTGCGACTTTTCCGCAAATCTCGCAAAAGCACAGCAGTGTTTTCTGTATTTCCTTCTTTTCTTGACCAGTCACTGCAACTCGGCTGAATTTTGACGAATCCTGATATTTATTTAACTTCCTGTTTCATGATGCCTCTAGAAAGCCTGCAAGATGAAAACAAGTGTGACGCTAAACCAGGGAAGTTCAAAGTGTGGTCCACGGGCCATTTTCAGGCCTCTGGATGATTTCCTTTGGCCACTCGGTTCGTGATCACAGAAAAAACGAAGACGATAAACCCCCCAAAAAAGTTTTCAAACATTTTTAATGCAGCAACTCTGTGAGACACATACAAAAATTATAAAAAATTTTCAGTTTCAGAAAAAAAATATAACTTTTGGCCCTAACAGCAAAATTGTTAGGGCCACGCAAACATGACAAATACTGAACTCTTCTTTTGCACTTTGACAACTCCTCAGAACATAATTTTATTTGTAAGCTATTTCAAGGAGAGAATGTAATTTACACTTTAAATATTAACTACATTAAAATCCTGTCACTGTAAAAATAAAGCAAAAGAAGAAAAAGCACAACTTTGTTGAAAAAGCTGCCATAAAATCCGTCATTTTAGACCGCAATAGTCACATTAACACATTGCAACATCCTGGAGGCTCTTCTTCATTTTCTCTTTTGTTTTATTTTTTTGTTCAGTTTCTGTTATCTTCTACAGTCATTTTCATGTGAAGAAAGAATAAATCACAAGACAAGCCGACACGTCACTCACTGGCCATGTGACTCCAAGCATGAGCTCACAGCTGACACACCTGTAAACATTCCCATCGGAAACGGCAGCAGCTCGTCTCTCCCTCCATGTGTTTGGAGCGTCATGCAGACGGGAATGTGGCAAAAGTAAAACAAAAACAAAAGAAGAAAAAGCATTGATGCATTTAACCAAAGCATCAATGTAAAATGATCCTGACATGGATTAAGTGGAAAAAATATGGAACAATTCTAGAATAATGTGAATTTGAGCCGAGAGCTAACAAATTAAGGTGAAAGTTTACAAGCTTTCACCAGTAAATAAAAGTTAAAGAATAAAATAATTATCAAAATTAGAGTCAATAACCTATATTGTTTATTTTCTGTATTTGTGGAGCCATTATCAGCAGAACAAACTGTGTTGAATAGTTCTGATGTAGAAAGAAAAATAAAAGAAACTGGACGTGCTCTCATTGTGTGATTACAGGGCTCAGACGGAAACGGTAGCCAATCCTCTTCAAATGAGGAAACATTTAAACAGCAACAAAAAAGCACAAACTGCAAAGACTGCAACTTCACTGGATGCTAAAATACATAAACCTCTCCTTGAACTAGATGGGCTGACATCCAAATATCTCTGCACCAGGAAGCAGGAATGGTTTTGATAATGCTTATAATCTGGGTGTGGCTGGTCCCAGTTCAGCACTACGGCAGGATATTTCTGTTATTTACATCTTTATGCTGTAAACCTATAGCAGTCGAGCGATTGTTGAATGACATGACTAGTTTTAGGCTTTAAGGGGTAGAAATGTGGATTTTCTCAGATTAAATGTTAATGGAAGATAATATAAAAGCATAAAATAGCTTGCATGTACCTGATCAATAATTTTATTACCTACGCCGGCTGCTGTTTATTCAGCTGCTTCTCCACCCACCCACAAACACGGGTCACCGCTGACATCACAGCAACCCTCCCCTTTATGGACGCCATAAAGTGTGACGCTGCCATCGTAACATGACTGGATTCAAGCAGTTATTTCGACACGTTGTTTTCTTTGTGAAATGTGACTTTAAAAAAAAAAAACATTAAGCAGAAAACCTTCTAAACCAGGCTGTAGGGGGCGCTAGTACAGCCAACCAGAGGCCCACGGTGTTTTTGAATTGAAAAATATTTAAAGTTGACAGGAAATTAGAAAATAAGACTAGCTTTGTTTTCAATGTCATTGGAAGACATTAAAAACAATGCCTAAATACCAACTAATTAAAAAAAAATTATTCAAAGTGGGTTTTTTTTCATGCGTTATCTGTAAGTTGTGGAATTATTCAATAAAGTTGTTAGCGTGTAGATCGATAAAACCAGACGGTTGTTACGTAGATCCAGCTCACCTCAGCCTGTCCATGTGTTCACATACTGACCAAACTGTTACTGTTACTGGTGTCTAAACAAACAAACAAACCCTAGCCTGGCGGGGGTGCAGGTGAAGCCTGGTGCCCCGCCAGGCTGATCATACACTGTGGGAAGCCCTGACTCAAACTAATGGCTCAATCAGCAACATGTCATAGTGTGAGTTTTATGGGTGTGAGTAACCGGGAGTGTTAAGAACATTGAAACTCCCCAACTCCTCCGGAATGCCAGAGGTCACGGGGTCACAGCAGAAAGGTTCTTCTCATGAATAATTTTGGATCCATAGTGTGCTATGAGATCGTCACAGGATAAAAAATACCAGAGTTCCATCAAATGATTTTTGTAATTTAAAACAGAAAATCAAATAATTATTTGCAGAGCTGACAAATAATATTATTTTATAATAGGCTATAATTTGTAGATTTAATCCATACACATAAGCAAAATATCAATAAACCACCACTTCATAGTAAGCCAGTTGCAAGCTATTGTTTTAATTGATTGATTTATTTTGACAATTAATTCATTGATTGAATAAAACAATTGTCCCGTACTGTGATGGCAACTTAAGCTAGTCGTAAAATGCTAGTAAAAACAAGTCAGTTCTTTTTTTTTTTTTTTTTAATAAAACATTTCATCTCTTATTTTGCTGTACGACTCGAACGTCACTTTAGTCTCAAGTTTGAATTATGGGGGGAAAAAAATGTTTAAGTGCAAAAACAAATGAGAAACTAAACATTTCACATTGACTTAAAAGAAATGTAACCAAAATAATGAACAAAAACCTTTGGTTTGTTTTTTATATATAAAGTTTTTGTGTTTTGTTCCAGAAATGGCACCAAATTCAAACTTAAACGATTAAGATTTTCTCCAACTCAGACGAAGGGCCTTTCAGCCCTTTTGTTTGACCAACCCTGAAGTAAAAGCCATTTAATGATTACCGATACTTCTGCCAAAGGTAATGATTGATCTGAGCCTCCGCATGTTCAGGCTACAATAGCAAGAGGCTCTGATGGTCACAAACAGAAATCAATCTGCCATGTGGTATTTTTTCCTCTCTAAATAAGAAATATGTTGCTCTTTCATCTTTTTGGCATCATACTTCCAGTTTGGTTTCATCGTGTTCCAGTCAAGCCTGCTTTTGTCAGATCTATTTGGTGATTGCACAGCACAGTGGTCAGTCATTGATGCGTAGTGACGTCTTTTTTCATGTTTTTTTTTTTCCAGGATCCTTCAGTCACTCAAGTGACAAACTCCAGCATCGAGCCGATCGACCAGTATAGCCCCTTTCCCCAGTCCAATGTAAGACTTTCTTTTTTTTTCTTCTTAAATGTCCCTCAAAAGTTAAGAGTAGATGACTGTAAGTAAAAATGTGGTAACAATGTGATTATTGCTCCGCTTCTGTTTTGTTTTGTAATCATTTTCTATATTCTTTTCTTAATGTGCTGTAAGAAAATGTGTTTTTATGACTGTAGAATTAATGGAAATAGAATGTAATATGAAGTTTCTCTTAAATTTGTGTACACTAACATGATTTACACATGAGATGTTGTATGATTTAAATTCCTGAAAACACTCTCCCAAAAGAATATAAATCGCTGATCCGTTTCACATTTCTCTTCGTTTTTGTTCGGATTATTTTTCAACGTTCTGTCTCTTATTTTTGAATTTGCTTGCAAATTCAAGCAAGCTCACCATTTTTGTTTTCTCACCAAAACAATAATGATGATGTCGGCAACGTCTCGCCTTCTAATCACAAGCTTCACATTTGGCTTGTCAGGGTTGCAGGTTACAATCCAATCCTCATCATTCAGTCAAATGAGCTTCTCTTTTCTTCCTCCTCTCCTCTGGTTCTTCCTTATATTTGCCTTCACTTTCACTTTGCATCAGCTGTTTATATTTTTTCATCTGATTTTTTTTATTTTTTTATTTTTTTCTGTCAGGACTTTGCCGGCGCTCAGACAACCCCGGCCTCCACGTCCCCCTACCAGCCGGCCGTGCTGCAGCCGTCCACAGAACCCAGTCCACAGGTGAGGACACGCTGTCTCGTCAGTCAGAACTGGCTGACTTCCCTCAGTCCTGTTCCTGTTCACGTGTTGTCCACGGTTTATTAACGCTCTAATTGTTTTGTACAGCTGCTTCAGGTTCATCACAAAATAAAGCCACTCCAAAAAAAAAAAAAAAAAAACACTGGAGACAATAAAGTGATTAAGAACATGCTGTAGCAAAACTATAATGGTGAGATGATGTCAACAATGTCTCGCCTTATAATCACAAACTTCACATGTAGCTTGTCAGGGTTGCAGGTTACAATCCGAGTAAACTTTAGTTTACCAAGGTAAAGGTTTGTAAACTAAAGTTTATAAAGGTTTGTAAATCCATTGTGAAGGTTTGAAAGGGTTTTAAAAAAACCTTTACAAACAAAGTAAAGCTTATGTGTTCGACACTGGTAAACACAGTAACTCTTAATAAACCTTTCTTTGGTTACACAAACATTAGCAAGTGTTTGCAAAATTACAAACATTTACTTCAGTTGGTAAAAATTTTCAATCATTACAAACCAAAGAGCCATTTTAAATGTTTAAAAAATAAATAAATATCTACTACTTAAAATTTATGGTCATTTTTAAAGAATCAACATTTTATTTCTCTTTTTAGGTTTTAAAACAAACAAAAAACAAAACATTCAGTGGAGTTGTTGGTGAAAAATGATTTAAACAAAAAAAAGCACTTTCCATGTAATGATGGATAATAAAACAAAATTGATTCCTGTTTTTCCCTAAATGAACAAAGTGAAAATAAAATTATAATTTGAGAGAAAATCAAAGCAATCTTATTTTTTAGACTGCAACGCGAAGATAAAATTAAATATAAAGGGAATCTGGAGGTAAAGTACCAATTTTACCACACTATTATCGAGCCGATACAGATACAGATATCGGTATATCGATATGTTGGATCAATCTGCTTACCAGAGGTCGCGCTAGACCTTTTTTTAATCATCAGTCATCTTGACGGACAGCATTAAAATAAATCGGGACTGTGGCTCCAATAACTTACAATAAATGAAATGTAACAACTCCACTTAAATGACCAGGATTTCACCCGCTGCGGTTCGAACGCTCAGCCTCACAAATTTCTCCTGGTCGCATCTGCAGAGAAATCCACGTCTGCACCATGTGCAGCAGTCAAAGTGTTAATTATAACCTGTCGAATGAAGACTGGGCTTCAAATTTTCCCGTCGTTAAAAAAACCCCAAAAAGCGGTCAAATACGGAAAATATTCCGTTACCTCTGCTGCCTCCCAAGACGTGCTGCCTTTAGTTGTCTTTAGTTTCATTTCTCATATCTGCCCTCTGACTAAGTCAGTTCTGAGTCATTACATTATTCTGAATGACAAGTCGATCATCCGTTTCACATTGTAGCTTGTAGGACATATTGCAAAACTGCCTGTTTGCACCAGATGCATGTGAAATTTCACTCAATTGTCACCAAAATGCACTTTCCTTTTTGTCTCTTGTCGTGTTTGTAAAGTCAAAATTTTAAGCCCCTCTGTGTCTTTTTGTTTTCCTTTCTTCTTTCTTTCTTTGTTTTTCTCCCCTTTCTTTCTCTGTCCAGGCGTCCGCTGCCGCAGCTCAGGCCAACTTGCTGAGGCAGCAGGAGGAGCTGGAGAGGAAAGCAGCCGAACTGGACCGCAGGGAGCAGGAGCTGCAGAACCGGGCCCCCACAGGTCCTTACAGACACAGCCTCCCCACAGCAGCATCGCAAGCAGCGCAGTTTACCAAGACAGGAAGACATTGTGCAGCATCTGCATTCTGCTGCAGAGAGGATGCTTGCGATAACTTTTACACCTGATATGAAAAACCCTCTGAGCGGTGTCATACTCGCCTGAAGTTCCCACTTAGACATGAGGAAATAATCCAAACGACGGAGTATTAGGATCATCGTAGATCTAAAAAAGAAAAGAAAAGGAAACATTTTCTGGATAAGTCTTCCAAGTTTTAGTTTCCAAATGTCAAAAATGTTTGACTTTTGGAAATGTTCTAAGCTTCAAAAGTAGAAAATCTAAAATGTGTCCTACATGCATGTGAAGTGTCTAAATGGGTTTCTTTAAAAAGGCTATCAGAAGCAGGGATGGGTAAAAGTTGTCCTCTAGTGACAGTGGCAGTACTTCAACATATTTTTGCTCCAGTAAAAGTAAAAAGAGTATTTGGTACAAAGGCTGCTCGGTGCTGCTTTGTGTTGAGTCGCCCATCTGCTGGTTAGATTGACTTTATTCTTTGTCGGCAGGTAAAGAGAACAACTGGCCTCCGCTGCCCAAGTTCTTCCCCATCCAACCTTGTTTCTATCAGGACTTCTCAGAGGAAATCCCTGCCGAGTACCAGAGAGTCTGCAAAATGATGTACTACCTCTGGATGTGTAAGAGTTTTATGTTTTTATTCATGGTGGGGCTCGGTTAGTTCTTTTTAGGGTCTGTGAATTAAACCCATTCTAATGGAAGAAATCTACAAAAATGAGCAACGTTCTCAATTCCAAATCCCTTTTTGATGCAAAATTATTGAATGAAGACGTGCGAGCTCAACAGCAAAGATATTTAGTGTTTTTAATCTTTTATTTCGGTTGTCCAACCATCAGATTGCCGCAAAATGTTGTTATATTCATTCAGCTTCAAAGTTTTTCACTCATGGAACTAATTTTTAAAAAATGCTTCTTTGGAAATGTGCACAGTGGACGCTGACGTTAGCATTGGGGACATCTGTGCTGCTGCCACATTGAGATGCTATTCTAGGCTAGGAAACTAACTCCTTTTCGCACAAGTTGTACTCAACAGTAGTCTTTTCCCGCATCCAATCAGATCATTGAAGTATAAATGAACGTCCAGTGAGGCAAGAGAAGCAACTTTGCTGTTTCAGATTTACAGCCGCATGAGAATACAAAGGTTCTGGTTTAAAAAAAACAAAAAAAGAAGTGTTTAATTGTGTAAAGAAATGTTTCAATGTGTTAAAAGCAATGCAATTAATGAATTGAAGTGAACACATAAAGTGTCTTATGTATGTGGAGTCACTCATTGTAGAAATCTGTCCCGGTGTGTTGAGGCTCATGGTTAACGAAACGCGTTGAATGCTTACGTGTTCATCGTTTGCTCACTTTGCTGCCTGTTTCCTTCAGTCAACTGTGTGACTCTGTTCCTCAACCTGCTGGCGTGTCTGGCTTACTTCATCGATTCCCCGAGTCACGGCGTCGACTTCGGCCTCTCCATTCTCTGGCTCGTTCTCTTCACGCCCTGCTCCTTCCTCTGCTGGTACCGGCCAGTGTACAAGGCCTTCAGGTGAGCTTAACCACTGGCACATCTCAATTTTTCCCTTGCAGAATTTTGCTCTCTGGCAAACATTTGAATTTTTAGTTTATTTAGTTTTGGGGTCCTTCCAGGCCACATTCCTGTATTTTTGCTCACATAACAAGTAAAATAATGTGTCTTAAATTGTCTTCTGAATGCAAAGCACTGAGATTTAAGATAACTTTTTTTTTTTATGTCTTCTCGTTTAGGAGCGACAGCTCCTTCAACTTCTTCTTCTTCTTCTTTGTGTTTTTCTGCCATGTGGCCATCGTCATCATCCAGGCCGTGGGTATCCCCTTCTGGGGAAACAGGTGAGAAACCGCAAAAAAAACGCGAAATAGATGAAACGTTTTCACGGCTGCTGCCTTAGATTCACGTTCAGTTACTAATTTAGCTTAACAAACACAACTTTCATGAAAATTGAAACGTTTCATTCTAATTCTGGAAGATTTTGACGTGGCAAAATTAGAGCTGAGTGTGTTGGACCTTTTCGAAATGAGGTGAATTTTTCTGTACAAGACACTGAAACAAATTGATGCTGAAATAATTAGTCGTGACCAATTGGTTAGTGAATAATTATTATAAGTATTTTTTTTTATATTTTGTACAAAAAGAAAAGGCATAAATGAAAAAACCTGCAGAATTTTCAAAATAATTGACGCAACGATCAATTATCAAAATAATCAAAAACGAATACAGATGATGCTCTGACCGAACGCCGCAACTGTTGAGATTCTCTCACTTGTTTATTCCGACGTCTGCCGGGTTTATGAAGCTTTTAAAAAATAAATGATCATCAAATGAACTGTTTTTGTGTTTTGTCTTAGCAACGTAAGATTTCACCAAACGCCCAGAAGACAAGAGTAATAGTTCTGCTTTTAATACACATGTTCACACAATTTCCATATAACTCAAATGCGTAAAGTCAAGTAATGTTTAACTGCTGCATTAAACATGTTTTAATGGTTTTCTGACTAACTCCGGTTCACTCGTTTGTCCCTCCTCTTCCTCACCTTGTTGTTTTATGTTTTCTGACAGACTCTTTTCTTTCTTTAGTCTCTGTGTCTCCTGGTAACCCTGTAAGTTTCTGCTGCTTCTTTGTGTGTTTTCTCTTATTTTGGAGAGTTTCTGTTGGATTTATATTGTGGCGTAAAAACCCGGGACATATTTGGATTCTGCGTTCCGGACTGAATTGATTCTTCCTTCTTCTTTTCCAACTGGATATGAAAATTGTGTTTCTTGTGTGTGAGTTTTTTCCCCCGACATTTTCTCTGTGAACCAGTTCAATTTGCTTCACTTTATTTTGGCAAATTACAAAAAGAAAACAAAATATTATTTTACAAACCCAATATTTGCCAAAATTGCTTCCCTGCATCTTTGTCCCTAGTCTGTTGTAATGATGTCTGTCAAACATCCTAGTGTTTAGTTTTCACATGTAGATTGTATTTCTGTTGCTATAGCATGAAATGTGCACACCAGGTTGACTTAATTGGATACATTTTCAAGGTTTTTCACTTGAAATTAACTCTAAAAAACCCCAACATTTTAAATTAACCTATTTTTTTGTTTCTCTACTTCTAATATCTTAAAATCTGATTAAATTGATGGTTGTTTTACTTCTTTTCAAAATAAAAAATCTATATATATATACATATAAATACAACCTGCGATAACACATGGTTAGTATATGTACTGCTTGTTGATGTTTCTGTGCTAAAAGTGAAGCTGCCACCTAAGACGTAACAGTGGTCGTTTGTTTGGTTGATCCAGCGGTTGGATTTCTGCCTTCACTGAGATCGGCAAAGGCAAAAAGGCGGTGGGAGGCATCATGATCATCGTGGCCTGCCTCTTCACGACCGGGGCCGTGATGTCCGTCGTCCTGCTGAAGATGGTAAGAGCTCGGTTCATGTTAGACGGCTCTGCTTTACCGTTTCAGGGGTATTGTCTTTGAACGTTCCAATGAACTGCGTCATGACCGTTCAGACCGCAGACGCTGTGACCACGTAACCGATTCAGTACCGCATATGGATTTGGCTCAAATCGGACTTTTTGGAGGCGGTCAAAAGATCGGAGTCGAAGTCGGACATTGGTCGCATACGGGCAAATAAAAAATTGTATTTGTGTGGAATTTGCCTGCTGTGTGAATGTAGGCTCAATTCACAGAAGAATTTCTCTGCTGTTTTTTGTTTCATTTCTTTCCCTTGTTTAACCAGTTCCAAATCAGGCAGCCGCAGGTTTTTATTATATATTTGGACAGGCGCAGATTTAATATCACTTCTGGCAACATGGAAAAATTCAACAAATCTAAAAAAAAAATAGAAAAAAATGCCAGAAAAAAAAAATCTGAATTTTGAAGATTGAATATGATTTATTCTGACAAACATTGGTGAACAAACAACATCATGAAAAAGTGAAAGATTCAATGGATTTCCATGGTGGTTTCTATGGAAACGTTAGCTTTTGTCAGTAGCTGGAATGTCAACGCGAACGCCGCCCGCCGCCTCGCGTCACAGATTGGAGGCAGAGGCGGGAATTTTATCGCAATATTGTCCAGAGCTAACGCGAGAAGTGATGACTGAAACAACTATTTATTTTTTTTAGGTATCTGTATGTTTGGGACTCCGATCCACAGCATTCATCGCTCCACAAACACATTCTGCTCTTATTTGAAGCTTCAAGACGCCAGTTAAACTGCACATAGAGACTGTAGTTCATCATATTTTCAGATTTACTAATATTAAAAAAAAAAAAGTTTTCATGAAAACTATAAATCAAACATCTTATCATGGCAAGAAAGTTTTTACGGTAAATGATGAGCGATGCGATCAATGGAGAGTTTGAGGAGATGATTCGAAGCAGGTTTTCTGTTGTAGTTACATAATTAATGCGCTACCTCCAGTGAAGCTGTCCCTCTCCCGTCCTCAGGTCCACAGCCTGTACCGCCGCACCGGGGCCAGTTTCCAGAAGGCCCAGCAGGAGTTCTCCCAGGGTGTGGTCACCAGCAAAGGCTTCCAGACAGCAGCCTCCGGAGCGGCATCTGCTGCCGCCCGCGGAACCTTCCAGGGCAACAACTGAGAGCTTGATTGAGCTCAAGTCAACGATCACCATAGCTTCTGGTTTCTGCGTCTGCAGCCGAGTGACGACGTCCAGCTGTGTGCGAGTGTGTGTGTGTGTGTGTGTGTGCGAGAAGAGCAGCTGATGGGGGGGAAAGTCGCACATCAAATGAAAACTAGAGGGGAAGAAACAAATGAAGATTAACAATGTCCATTTCAGCAATGCTTCTGCTTTGTATATGTTGTTTCAATGCCTTTTCTGACAATGCTCTTGTGTGTGTGTGTGTGTGTGTGTGTGTGTGTGTGTGTGTGTGTGTGCGTGCGTGCGTGCGTGCGTGCGTGCGTGCGTGCGTGCGTGTGTGTGTGAGAGAGAGATGGGCCGGTTCTATGTGTGGGAGCAGGGTGAATATAACTGAGATGAAGTGTTTTGTTTTGTCATTGATCTAACTTGTGTTTTGTCTCAGAATCTGCAGAATTATGGAGAATAAGTCGTGTTTTGTTGTATTTGCTTCAACGTGGACATTACTGTAAATATTGATTCTGAATCAGTTAGCAAACTTGCTCTGCTATGTGGGGGTTTTACATGAATGTGACTTGGCAACAGAAAGCAGAATTGCCAGAGCCTTGACGTAGTCTCAGACTCTAATGCGTCTTTTTTTTGTTTTGTTTTGTTTTTTTTTTACTTTAGGATTGATTTTTCTGATTACGTTTATTCCTTTTGAAGCATCATTTCACCATTTTGTGAAGCAGCTTTGGCTGGATTATAGAATATAGAATATGAAACATTTCCAGTTGCGCTGACAGCAACTCATACAGTCCATTCTGATTCAATCATTTCGGAGCAGACAGTCTGATCTGGTCTGTGATCATTAGTTTTATACTATTAGCTTTGCTGTCAGTGGATTTTCCTTTTTTTTTTTAAATGAGAAAATACATGTTTTCTTAGCAGTCAAAGCTTTCCAATAGTTCATAGCGATCACGCCTCTCTGACTTCTTTGAAGGCCATTTTTGTGTGTCTGTTTTGCTTGTCCGAACTTGCAGACATGTAAATTATGTCCTCACCACTGTACATTTCTCACATTTCCTATATTAAAAAGCGTGTCTGTGTGTGTTATTTAATGTAGTGTTTAAAAACCTCAATTGAGATGTAACTTTTGTAAGTATTCTTTTTTTTCTAAATATTTGCAGATTGTTTTTTTTTTTTTCTTCCACTAAGCAAGTGGTTGATGCAAGATTAGATTTTTTATTTTTTTTTATTTTTTTTATTTTTTATTTTTTGTCATTTTGTTTGACTTGGATGAATTGTTCTGGGAAAAAGACAACTGGGTCCCTTTTGTATTTCAGTAGTAAGTATTGCATCTAATAAAAATGCTTTGCTCTCATTTAAAGTTGAGGTTTCATTGAAATTACTTTCCAAAAGTATTCATGCATGCTCCCGCCTCCACGCTAGCATTAGCGGTGATTAGCTCATCATTTCTGAGATTCAAAAGCCAAACATTTTATTAAATGAAAATCAATTTTCGTGATTAATCAAGAAAAAAAATAAAAATAAAAAATCAGTATTTTTGAGCAAATCTTTGACTTTTCAAACTCAAGATTTTATTTTTATTTTTTTTTGCTAGAAAATATCTGAGATTAATTTACTCTTCTATGTATTATTATTATTACCTGCAAGGACCCAAACATGCAGAGTTGGGTAATGAGATGATATCCAGAGCCTCGAACGTCTCACACGTTTAACCCGAAGTGCAAATATGGCCATCAATCGAAATTGATGAGCCGAGAAACTGATCAGAGCATCAAGTTTACCGTGTTGCTGTAATTCTGGGCCGTCCAGAATATTTCCAACACTTTTTGTTCATTGCCAGAGCTTTGTGACCTCTGTGTCTGCTGTGGGTCAGTGGAGGAATATCAATTTAACCCAATGCTGCCACCTCAGCTCTCTGTCATTCCAGCCTGTACACTCCTAGTTTTTTCTTGCATGTCAGACACTACCATTACTCAGCTGTCTGACCAGAAAGGCATTTTTTTCCCTATCGACTCATGACTCAGATCATTACAAAAAATAAAAAATAAAAAATAGAAGAAATCAGCAAATAAAATTTCTATATTTCAGAAGATGAAAATCTCAGAATCTCAGACATTTTTCAGAAACAAATTCTGACCAAAAAAAGTTTCTCAAAATTTAAGGAATTTTGGCACAAAAAGCATTTTTTTGTAGAGAAAAAGAAATACATAATTTTAAGATAAATGTATTTTGACAGAAAATGTCTTACTTTCTCAAAACCTAGAAAAAGTTTTTTAACATAAATGCAAGTTTTAAAAGTTTAAAACTTTTATAAACACAAAGTTTTTGTGGCGGAAATGTTTTTCCTTTTTCTGTACAATGCTTTGATTGTCCACCAGAGGGCGCTGTATGTTGTGGTGAACCACAGATGTGCTGTAGTTACGTCATTCAAGAGCGCCGTTGGGACAGAGCGTTCATGCTCACCGCTACCGCTAGATGGCAGCACTTGCTGTGCAATGCCGCTCACACAGAGTGAAGTGCTGACTCACTGACAGAAAGTAAGGACTGAAGCAAAGAAAAAAAAATCCATACAAGGTATCTTCATACTGCTACAGCAGGATTTTATTGATTGTTTATTTTTGCCTTTCCATGGAGCTCTTGCAAATGTTGATGAATCATACCTAATTTACAGACCATCTATTCTGCATATTAGCAGTTTATGTACACACACACACACACACACATATATATAAGTCCTCAACATTCCCTTGTCGCCCCTGTTCTGTTAGAAAAATTCTGACTGAATAGAGTAACTCCAGATCCTCATCCTCTCTGTGTGGCGCTGGCAGTTTATTCAGGGAAGCCGAACTTTTCCAAGGTCAAGTCAGCCAGGAGAGAAGCTCGTTTCCTGAGAGCCAAGAGGCTATTTTAAGTCCCACGCATCGTCTCTTTGTTCCTTTGTCAGCGTGTCCCTCAGTGGGTGTGAAAAGACATTTGGAGTCGGGACAGAGTGTTTTCTTCCCCCACCAACTTTCTCCCCATCATTAAGCCCCCTGCGTTCACCGCACAGCAGCGGCTACATTCTTGCATCGTCTGAACCCTAAATGAAGACTAAAGGCCTTTTTAACGCCTGGCAGTCTGATCCAGGTTTAGTAATAAATCCTACTTAAAGCAGTCGTAGCATTTCATCTAGAACGTCACAGTTTCTCAAAATGCTCCCACTGTGGGATTTCATTGTGTGCAACATATGTGTTGGTCCCTCCCTCTCCCCGCCTCCTCCAGCTCCTATTTAAAGGGACAGAGCGTCCCTCCACTGGGACTCCCCCTCTCAGCTCCTTCAAACTAGCCAGCAGCAATTAGCAAACACCTGGTGCATTTGCTGAGCTCACTATAGCAGCTTCTCAGTGTAACGCTGGTTTGATGTTGTCAAAGAGTTACCAGAGGAGCCATGCCGTCGCATCATAACGCGTTTGGAGCATCAACGTCTATGCGGAGGCGCATCGAGGGCCCGTCGGGTGCCTTCGCGGCGTGTCTCGAGCGTCTAGTGTGGCGCGATTTTGAACCGTTTGGGGCGCTCGGTGAGCCAAGCGCGTCCGACACGCCGCATAGATTTTTGGTCGCGTTCGAATTGCACGGCGCTAGACGCTCGAAACGGGCCTCCACATCGACTTTGAATATAAACCAGACGAGCCTGATGCTCAAAACACGTTTGGTGTGAACGCACCATTTCAGAAAGAGATGGAGGCCCAGTTTCAAGGCGTTAAATTAGGAAATAAAAAAGTTTAAGTCATATTTGATATCTATCCATCCATCATCCATGGATGATGCAACCTGATCTATATATAGCCTATATATATAAGCATAAAGTACGAACTTGTTTAGAAATAGCAAAATAGCTGATTTGTGATTTTCTGTGCCCCCTCTCTCTCCCCCTCTCTCTCCGCATCTGTCCACGCCGCCCTCCTCCTCCTCCTCCTCCTCCTCCTCCTCCAGCTCCTTCCACGCGCCTCCCTTCACACACACACACGCAAGACAGTTGTCATGGCGATGGAGTCGGCCCCGGCGTCGGCTCCGGGGGCTGTTGCCATGGAGATGCCCGCGCGAGGTACGCTGCCGGTGGTGGAGGAGGACGAGGACTCGGGCGCTCCGGGGTCCGAGGAGAGGCTGCAGCACCGCCGCAGAGGAGGCAGGCAGCGGCGCGGGCTGCCGTTCAACCGGAGCGGCTACTACATGCTGGTAGTGTTCGGGCAGATCGGCACCGAGCCGCAGCTGGACGCCGCCAGAGCGCAGATAGAGCGGGGTGAGTAACTGCTGCAACCCGGACGGAGCTCTGAAGTCACTTTTTGGTTGTTGCTTTTGTTTATTTGTTTGTTTGCATTCGCTGCTGCGCTTTTTTGGGGGGATTAAACAGTGGAGAGGAAAGGTTTGGAGCTGGGAAACGTGGTTTTGACGCATTGAACAGGACCGGCGGTTGCTGCTGCAGCGTTGCACCACGGGACTGAAACAACCATCTCCACCGACTGTGATGCTGTCACTCAGTGCTACAAAAATATGCTCGTTGTTTCCTTGTAGGAAAGCTGCACTGCTGGTGATGGAGCGTGACTTCAACGCATTGTTATTGTTATTTGAGAGGATTGTAAAGATATTGATACCCAATTGGGCACTTCTAACTCTAACCGATGCACAGACAAGAAAAACAGCACTCCTCCTAAGAGTGTTCAGCATTTCCAAAGTTTGTAGAAAGTGCAAAAAAGGAGAGTAAACCTAATGTTTTTTTATATTTAGGTTGCATCACAATGAGGCACAAACATGATCTGTGTTCCGTTCATTTCAGCTGTTTTGAGCCTCCAGCTGTAATAATTCACTGGGCATGAATTATTCAAGCTGTAGTCTGTAACATTTTTTTCTTCTTTACATATTTGTTGAAACTCTCACTATGCTGTTGCAATATGGGATGAGACGTTCTTTGAAAAAAAAAAAAAGAAAAAAAAGTGAGCTCCTCCATCCTCTCCCAGTGCTAGAAACAACCAATCACGGTCAGGAGGCGGGTCTTAGCGCTGTCAATCACCCCTCAGTGTGACGCTGCAGCTAGCAGATGCT
This sequence comes from Poeciliopsis turneri, assembly GCA_922788865.1. Classification (NCBI taxonomy): domain Eukaryota; kingdom Metazoa; phylum Chordata; class Actinopteri; order Cyprinodontiformes; family Poeciliidae; genus Poeciliopsis; species Poeciliopsis turneri. The sequence goes on along the minus strand of CAKLNU010001107.1, from coordinate 1,307,276 downwards.
GTTGTGAATGCTCAGGCTAGTCAGCACGACCTTGGTTTTCCTGTAACAGCGTACTGTTTCTCTGCCATTACTGAGCAGAGAGTACACGAGCTTGATCGACAGCGCTAAGACCTCCCTCCTCCTGGCTCTGATTGGTCGTTTTTGGTCGGGAGCGGTACATAAATGTCCGCAACGACATCTCGACAGCCATTTCCAGTCCAGTTAGAGACCGTAGCCTTTGGCGAGTTGGTGAGCTGCAGATCGATAAGTCAAACCTTGACGTCCAAAACGTTTTGATCAGTTGTGGCAGAAGAGCGTCGGGTGGACAGAACCGTCCGCGACAAACAAATATGTCAGTCATGATCTGCTCACTTTCCGGCCCATGTTCACAAATTCCTTTTCAGATGTAAAAATGCACATCTTATTTACTAAAATACAATAACCTGTCATTCCTTTAGTGAATTTAGTGAAGCTAAAACTGCTGCTTAGGGAGTTTTGGAGAAAACAGTTTTACAAACAACAGTGTTTTTATATTAAATACAAAATGTCTAAATATTTTGTGCAGTTTTGGCTGAATTGCTGCTCTGAATATGTCTATTTTTCCAGTGAAAAGTAGTTTTTCCTCTTTTCTCAGTTAATTGAGGATTATTTCAATTGTTTCCGCCCCACTCTGAATATTGCAGAGTTTTTGAAATGCTCGTAATTTCGTCTCCACAGGGTTAAAGTACGATGATGATGATGATGATGATGATGATGATGATGATGATGATGATGATGATGCAAGTTGCCACCACATTTGGTGAATTTGAACTGGGTGAAGCTAAAACATTTTTTTGAGATCGTATACTCCAGCTAATGATTAATCAACCACTGAATTAGCTGACGATTAATTCAACAATTGAGTCATCGCGATCAGGTCAACTAATCGGTTCAGCCCTACTCTGGATGTTACAGCATGTTTGAACTAGACTCTTCTCCTTGTAAAGTCTTCACAGGGTTAATGGAAGACACGCCCCTTTATCACAGGCCTGTGTTCGTCGCTGCTCCTCCTCACAAAGAACCGCTGGCGGCTTCACGCAGCCTGACGCCTGCTATGAGTTGACATCATGGCTTTTTAAACTCTTGCATTTCCAGGAAAACGCCTGTCAGCGATTTCCCGCGGAGCCGTTGTCACGGGCTGCTTGTCCTCCGGTCCAGGTTAGGGTGTAAGATGGCGGCGCAACGCCACACCGACTCCCTCCATCCCCCCTGACCTCCGGCTTGCTGTTCAGACCCCCGGGAGCTGACGGATTAGCTCGTGTGTGGCAGGCTCACACCCACTCAGCTTATTAAAGCACGGATAGTTTCACCCCGCCTGGTGTTTTCAGAATGACTCAGTGTGTGTGTGTGTGTGTGTGTGTGTGCGTGCGTGCGTGTGTGTGTGTGTGAGCTGCTTTTTCGTACACGCTGCAGAGATTTAGTTTGATTTCCGGGGTTCCTCTAGCCTTCTGACGCTCAAGTTTTCTGTGCAACATTGGCTCTTCCTCTTGTCAGTCGCATAATTTAAACAGAATCTCTGTCTAGGCTGTTTTGAATGGAAAAATTAGTTTCTGAATGGAAAGTTGTGTCTGGATTGGGAAAGATTTGCATCTCCAGTCGGAGGCCTGTTCAGATTTGTTGCAGGACTGAGTGCTTTTCAAGTCAAGTCATTTAGTTTTAACTTTATTTTAAATTGTTGGTAGCAACGGGCCTAAAATTCATACAGAGGTATGAATCTTTCTGCCTGATGCTATAGACTTTAGATCTTTTTGCTACTGTTTTAAATTTGGACATGTTTACAATAAAGAACAGTGAACTGGAACCTCCTAATGCAGGACAGTTTGGTTCTGGGTGTCTACTGGCTGTGCTCGATTCAACCAATGTGAAATCCATACAGCCATCCATTATTCACGTACATAGACACACACTTATACCCGAGGGTAATTTAGAATAACCGATTAGCCTAGCATTATGCATTGTGATTCGGGTCCTGGAACTTCATGCTGCTAGACAATATTGCTGACAGCTCCCAGTTTTAAAACCAATCCCCTGTTGCCACAGTTACGAGTCACAGCAACTGTCAAAAAGTAAAAATAAAAAAAAGTAAGAGCTAAAGTCCTTCACAACATCCAAATAGGGACTATTTATCCAAACTTGTAATGACTAAAAGAATTAAAAAGTCTGAACAAAGTACTCACAGTCAAAGAAAGTAATTAAAATGAAGCAACTAAAGTAGTCCAACTTTTTTTTTTTTTTTTTTTTTTTTTGAGGAGAGGGATTTTATTGATTGCAGATCAATTTAAAAAATGTTAAAGATGTGCACATTTATTAAAAGCAAATAGTTTTCACATCTTTTTCTCAGCTCAGGTAAGTTATGCCCCGTTACAAAAGGAGAATTTGGGTCACTTTCTTTCAAAATGCTTGCTAAGATTTTAACCAAGTTTAACAAATTATATCAAAGCTGATTTCGGGTCAAATTTGGATTCGTATGAATCGCAGTCGGAGCACAAATGAGCCCCGGGCCGCAGGTTGCGACACCTCTGAAGTAACCTGAATATTCAATACCATCTGAGCAGCTGTTGCAATAACACTCATTGAAAACCAGAAAGCACAATAAACCATAAATGATGTTTCCGTTTTCTACAAAACCCTACAAGCCTTAGAAGTGTTCCTCCTAATTTTGACCAAATCAGGTCAGAAAATGTGACTTTCCTCCGTTTCGCACACAGAGGGTCTCCACGGATCAGCTCTGGTCGTAGAAAGAGCTCCGTGGCTTTAAAGTTAGGAAGATGAAAGCTCCTCCATGAGCATATGTGCTGACACCAAACTGTGACTTTTCACACCTCGTTCTGCCATGGCTGAAGGTGTTTTAAAACACACACCGCTACCCACAGACGAAAGATTTGATTTTTCTTTCTTACATCAAAGTGCAACGTTTGTATCCTAAAATAGGTCACATTTACATGTTTTTTTTTTTTTTTTTTTGCTGTAGCTGGAGATCTGCAGAGCAGATCTGGACGAAATGCGTCCGTCTCGGTGAGCGTCTGAAGAACGCGTCAGTGCGGATTGGTTAGGAACAGAGCGGTCTGATTGGCGGTTGTGCGTTGCTGAACCGCGTCTGATTTGTCATGTCGTGGCTGCTGATGACAGGCTGATATTTGTGACCAAATATGTCGGCGAAATATCAGGGTAACGCTAAGAAAAAACACCCCCAAAAAAATTAAATTACGAGAATAAAGTCGTCATATTGTAAGGACAAAATTGTGCAAGAACAAAGATAAAATGATATGAGAATAAAACTGAAATAAGAGAGTAAAGTTACATGAGAATGAAGTCGTTCAATACTGAAGTATAAGGGCTATGCTAACGAAAATAAATAAAATTACGACAACGTAATAGAATTATGAGAATAAAGTGATAAAAGTGTAAGAATAAAGTCATGATAATATGAGAATAAAGTTGTTCTGTGCTGCAGAGTATTAAGGAAAAAAATTACAATAATAAAATCACACTATTACAAGAATGAAGCCGCACCAGATTAAATTGGAAATAACACAAGAATAAACTCATAATATTGTGACTTTATTCTTGTGATTTATTTTGAATTTTTTAAAATTAAACAGTGCGAGAAATGTCATTTGCTCGGGTCTTTAATCACTGTAGGAAACTGTTAACGTTATAATTGGTGGCGTTAAAGTCTGTTGAAGGGAGAAAGCAGGAGGAAGGCGAATTTGTTGCAGCAACAAATGGTGCAGTGCGACCTCACACACACAAAAACAACGAACCGAAGACAGCTTCTTTGATAACCTGCAAATGATTTTTGTTCAGGATCATTTAAAAAAAATAAAATAAAAAAATCCGAGGGATGTTTTTATCATTATTATTATTTTCACATCTGCCCTTCAGTACTTCGTTTGACCTTAAAAGCTTTTTTCTCTTCCTTCCCTGCAGGAATTCGATCCTGGGACGTCAATTTGAAGTGCTGCGACCTTGACCAGGAGCTGCAGCTGTTTATAACTCGCCACTCGGCCCATTTTTCCTCCAAGGTCAGAGGTCAGTTGGATGTGCTCCCTCCCCGTAAGCCGGGGAACCTGTGATGACTTGCTGGGAACCACTTCGCGCTGCCTTTTCTGTTTGATCCAGAAAGCAGCAGGAAATACAATAAGAGAACTTTAATAATGGTACTCAGCAAGAAAGTTCTCAGCAAAAGCTGTTCTACCTTTTGAACTTTTCCACATGTTTCCGTGGCAACCAAACGTGTTTTGTGGGGATTTTATGTGAGCGCAAAAATTACGTTTGGTTTTCATATAGTTTTACAAGTAAAAATCAAAATAGAAAATGCAAAACACTATTTGTGACTGAAGTTGATTATATGTTTTTTTATTTCTCTAAATATATCAGAAGTCTATGTCAGAGTGGCCGTCTGCAGCTTTATATCTGTGTCGAAGTATCAAATTTGAAATACGACATCGTTACATGATCAGAATTCAGACCATGTTGCTGTTCCACTCCCTCACAAAATAAAAGAGAGCGACTTTAGATTAGAGACGTCCAATATTAACATCTGTTTCGGTTCTGATATTGATAAAAATTCTAGATCAGAAGGTCAATCTTTTCATGGTTATCCTGTTGGTTCAGGTGTGTTGCTAATCGTCTTGTGGAGCTTGTTGTCTCAGGTTTTTTTCACCTCACATTACTTCTGGGTGAGAAATTTACATGACAGGAAATTATCAGCTAGAGCGCTGGCTGTAATTGGACTTTATTATCTTTATACCTGGAGGCAGCGATGGAGAAAGTGATATAAGAATGTCATCACCCAGGTTTCTATATTCATCAGCACCATATGAGGTAAATGAAAAGATGATGACGGCGCACATATCCGAGCAGGAGTGGTTTTGGTGAGCTGGTTCAGCCTGCTGGCTCCGTTCCCATTGACCATGCATTTGCGCAAATTGGAATTACGAAAATAAAAATAAATAAAACCCACTTTTCGATAAAAATAATTTTGTCGTCTGTATCGACATTGGTGTATTTTGGAAAGAAAGCTGCGATTTTCCACCAGTATCCAGATGTTACCACTGGTGGAAACGACAAAGAAAACAGGAAGAGGCAGGAGGATGACGTCACGTCATGTCTTTTTAATGACTTTTTACTTATTTTTGATTGTGATTTGCGAAAAATGTTATTTTCCACATTAGTGAAATATTGACAGAAATTGCGCACATTTCCAATGGCGATGCGGCTACTTTCCTGTAACTCCCCCACACACACACACACACACACACACACACAATTATTAGTTAAAAAAGCCAACAAACTTGATGGAAAACGAAAGAAAATGTCACATTTTGATCCATTTTCACCATATTTCATAGTATTTTGACTGTGTTCATGCGTCATATCAAGTAGACAGCTGAATGAGCACTGCAGTGTCTCTGGGTGTGTTCTCTGTCTACAGGATGGAATAACTCAAGGCTCAGAGAGCGCTATGAAAATACTAAAGATGCTGAATCATCTGTCAGATAAGGGGTTCGTGGGATCTTTCACAAACACACACTCACTCACACTCAATCTCACACGCTCACACACACACACACACACACACACACACACACACGCACACACACACACTCAGAGGCGTGACAACAGACTCAGGACTGATTGTGACTGCGCTGGAAAGACATTGCTATGCCGAAGCTGCAGTAAGCACAAAATGACACAGAATTTTTTCTCACACCTGTTAAGCTGGGTGAATTTTTACAACTTATCTTCCTCCAAAGGCCTTGAATTTCAAATATCAATAGTTCAGTTCAACCATATGATGATTAATTACGAACCAACACGGAGGAAGCTTGGCAGCCAGGGTTGGTTTTCGATGAACATTAGAGGAAGTCAAGAATTCAGCGGTCACAGATTGTCCCAAACATGGTAGATGTTTGTGAGGGATGTCATCTTACAATCCTGTTTTTTGTTACATGTGTTTTTCTCTTGTCCAGCCTTGTCAAATTTGGGGAAAAGTTGCTTTTACATGTAGCAAGTATGTAAAAAAAATTGTTTATATTTCATCCCAAATCCATTTTCATTATCTATGTATGTTTGTTTTTCTTGGATTTTGAGTTGTAATTTTATTTTGGTAAAGAAGCTTTTATTTTCTTGCTTCCTGTTTATTTTCTTGTTTCCTGTTTTTTTGCATCACATCCCGCATGTTCGCGCTACTCTCCTCAGTTTGCGCCGAACTGCGCTGGGGAGAGGTGAGTGTATAGAGTTGTCATCAGTTTGTTTATGAAAATATTCCAGATATTCTAAGAAAAGTATGTTCGCTAACTTAATATATCTTATATATATTGCTTTTTTACTGTTTTATGTTGGTGCAGCACTGTATTGGGTGTTTGATTCCCACCATTCTGACATTTGTTGAGTTTACAAAGCCAACCTGGTTATTTTTGTTTTTTGATCGTTTAAGGTGTGTGCTGTGTGTGGGGAAAGTCGGAGCCCAGATTGCTGCACTGATTTATTTTTGTTTCAAAACAGAATAAACCTGCTAGACATCCTGAGTTCTCGTCTGCTGGTCCCTTTTTTACACAACGCAGAGTTCAAGTCGGCTACAGTGGTGCCGTGACCCGGATCCACACTGCTTCGGACAAGTTCATCTCGTGGTTCGTGAAGAGTGGATCAACGTCAACTGGTCACCAGAGGTTGCTTGTTACATTAAGACATCTATACAAACTGAATAGTATAACAGAGTTGGATGTGGAATAGTGTTTTGCTCCACCACCACCAACAATATATATATATATATATATATATATATATATATATATATATATATATATATATATATATATATATATATATATACATTTTATATATGTGCATTTATGTAGACGATTGTAAAAAAAAAAAAAAGAAAAAAAAAAAAAGAAAATGACTTATGTTAAAAATAAGGCAGACGAGGATAAATGTTCATTGAGTCGTGTTAACTTCTCTGTGGGGAGAGGGAGAATGATTGAGGCTTTGCCTTTTACCCCAGTTCGAAACAGTAATGATGCAGGCTCTCCAGCCTTTTGTTCTACATGTGTAGTTGAGAATGTATCTTCTAGTGTTGAGTATGATGGTGCAGTTCCGGACGATTCAGTTAGTCCTGATCCACCATTACAAGCATTGCACAGCAAGTTGGACAGTCCATAATGGATCGTCTGAAGGGTGAATGTGGGGAAGGGAGTGTGAGGGGTCTGCAATCTCAGAGCAGTGTGAGCCAATCACAGAGTGAACCCACTTATCTGAACTTGACTGGGGCAAAGCTGGTACTACAGCCAGACGTCAAAGAACCCCCCACCTTCAGGGGAGATGGTTCTGACAAATACACTGTTGGCGAGTGGGAAGAATTAATGAAAATCTACTTCAGAAAACGAGGCACACCCACTAACGAACAGTACACTGAGATTCTCTCTAAGTTGATGGGAAAAGCTAAGGACATTGTGAGGATTACACTGCGAAGCAGCCCTTCACTAAAGCCTCAGGAAAAACCAGATATTGTCTACAGCATCCTTAGACAACATTTCAGTGATGTGCCCTTTTCATGTATGCCTATGGCCGACTTTTATAACACTGTGCCACTAGCAAGAGAAACACCTCTAGATTACTGAGTACGCTTGAACAAGGCAGTTGATGCAGCGGAAGAAGGTTTGAAGAGATTAGGTCGGCATCTGGATAACCCTTGCCAAGAAGCAACTATGATGTTTGTGAAACATTGCCCAGACCCAGCACTTGCTGCCATCTTGAAGTTCAAGGCACCAGACAAATGGACGGCCGGTGAAATTCAGGAACACATTGATCGTTACCAAATTGAAACCAGAGAGCAGGCATTCTCCAGGTCAAGATATCCTAAACTAGCTACTGCTCATGCTCAAGCTCCTGTTCCTGAGCAATTATCACCACCACCCAGTCACTTAAGAGACAATCCATCACACCAAGAGACTGGTGCCGCAGCCCCGTCACATTGTAATGACGGTTGCATGAAAACTTTAGTCAGCCTCTTTGAACGTGCACTTTTGCAGAACAGTCAAATTGCAGGCAGACAGAGTTCACCCAGTCAAGTGCACCACAAAGCATGCAGGGTTTGTCAGTCCCGAGATCATTCTACCATCTCACATTGCAAACAGAAACATTTGTGTTTAGCATGCTTCGAACCAAATCATATTAAGCGAGACTGTCCAAACCGCTTATCTATCAGAGGAGAGCATGGCCTTCAGTCTCAAGACCCCCAGCATTTAAACTAGCTGGCCTGCATGGGATGAGGGGTGGTGTGGGCTTCCTCATATTGAGAAAAAACCCTCAATAATAACGACATTGAACAGCAATATGAAAAGGCATGTGCAGCAGCACCAGTTGGTGCTAGGGTGATAGCTCAAAACACACAACAAGTCGAGCCATTTGATGAACTGTTTTATACACCTGTGACTCTAACAAGTTTCAATTAAAGGGGATGCTTGACTCTGGTTCCATGGCCTGCACGCTGAGTGAGAACGTGGAACAAATGATGCTGAACCAGGACTCACTTTCAGAACCTGTTCCCCTCTCTCAAGAAATAGTTCTCATTGGTTGTGGAGGGTCGCTCAGCAAACCCCGCTGCATGTATGAGGTGGAAATGAAACTGTATGGCGAAACATGTGTTGTCCCTGTGTTAGTAGTGCCAGGCCAAAGGGACGATTTAATCATTGGCACAAATGTCATAAGATTTCTCATGCATCAGCTGAAGATCACAGATGACTATTGGCGTCCAGTGTCCAGCCCCAGTCTTCTCCCAGAATGTGAACAGTTTCTCGACATGATGGCAAGCACTTCTCGGTGGAGAGGTGAAGAATTCCCAGAGAAGATCGGCACAGTTAAATTACAACAGTCTGTTACTCTACTGGCAAGGACTGAACATCTGGTGTGGGGTAAGCTACCATATAATGTTCCCATGTCTCCAGGGAGTACTGTAATTACTGAACCAACCTCGTCTAAGTCAATGCCACGCAACATCATGGTTGCTCACATTATCACTCCTTTATGGGGAGATAGGTGGGTTCCTTTAAAAGTCGCTAACCTGTCAGACAAGCCCATCACGTTGAAAAGAAACAGCAAGTTGGCAGATGTGTCCCCTTGCCTGGCGGTTGAAGATTTTGAAACTTTTCAAGGCATCAACCAGGTTGAAACCGCTGCTCCAGAGAAGGTACATGTCAAAGAGAAGCCCGCAGATCTGAAGCTGCGACTGCAACAGGTTGGGCTCGGTGACCTCGACATTGACTTATGCCACACTGATGAGGCAGGGAAAACAAAGTTGGTCGAGCTGCTTGAGAAATATAATGATGTTTTTTCTAAGCATGCTCTGGACTGTGGCAAGGCAGAAGGCTTTGTACATCGTATCCGACTTGTTGATGATAGACCATTTCATCTTCCATACCGGCGTATCCCACCAGCTCATTAACACAAGCTGCGTCAAGTTTTATCTGACATGGAGGAACAGGAGATCATAAAGAAATCGGTGAGTGAATATGCTTCTCCTCTTGTGCTGGTCTGGAAGAAGGATGGCAGTCTGAGGATATGCACAGACTTCAGGTGGTTAAATGCCAGGACATTCAAAGATGCACACCCACTTCCGCACCAGTCCGACTGCTTAGCCGCTCTTGGAGGCAATACTTACTTCAGCACGATGGATTTGACATCAGGATTTTACAACATTCCTATGGCGGAGGAGGACAAGAAATACACAGCATTCACAACTCCAATGGGGTTGTATGAATATAACAGAATGCCCCAAGGCCTGTGTAACAGTCCTGCCTCTTTCATGAGGATGATGCTTAGCATATTTGGGGATTTGAACTTTAGCAGTTTGTTGTGCTACCTGGACGATCTCCTTGTATTTGCTTCGAGCGAAAAAGAGTCTCTGGAGAGGTTAGAGGTTGTGTTCCAACGCCTTCGCCTGTACAACCTCAAGTTGAGCCCCAAGAAATGTCACTTCATGAGATCATCAGTGAAGTTTCTGGGGCACATCATAGATGGCCATGGAGTGTCTGTCGACCCTGGAAAGGTTGAAGTCATTACGAAAATGACAAACGTTGACCTGATGGAGGATGATGGATGCACGCCTTCAGTCAAGAGGATCAAGTCCTTTCTTGGGATGGTATTTTATTACCAACATTTCATTCCAAGCTGTTCATCTGTTGCCAAGCCACTGTTTGCTCTAACCGCTGGACAGAAGAGGAAGGGCAAAACCAAAACAACAACTAATGCAGGTTCTTACAGAAAACTGAGACCATCTGACTGGACACAGGAATGTGAAACAGCCTTTTTAAGCCTTAAAGAAAAGCTGCTGAATTGTGTCATTCTTGCACACCCAGATTTCTCACAGCCTCTGATTTTGTCTATTCATGCTTCACTGGATGGACTTGGAGCTGTCTTGTCTCAAGTACCAGCTGGAGAAGAGAAGGCTCGCCCCATCGCATTTGCCAGCAAGACGCTGAGTAACTCTCGAAAGAAGTACCCGGCTCACAGGCTTGAGTTTTTGGCTTTGAAATGGAGTGTATGTGAGAAGTTCAGTCATTGGTTAAGAGGTCAAACATTCACTGTATGGACTGATAACAACCCGCTCACTTACATCATGACAAAGCCAAAACTTGATGCTTGTGAGCAGCGTTGGGTTGCAAAGCTGGCACCCTTCTCTTTTGATCTGAAACACATACCTGGGTCCAAGAACACAGTGGCTGACGCTCTCAGTAGGGATCCATTTGCAACAACTGTCAGCCATAGGATCATCACTGAGGGCTGTTCTCGTCTCCTTATTGACGCTGATGGTATTAGCCAAGATGGGGTCCAAGATGCTTTTCACCTAAAGGTCCAGAGCCAAAAAGTGAAGGAACTATCTTGTGTCGGTCCGGAACTTCATTGTAGTTCGCAACTTTACCAGTGTGATGCAGTCAAGGCTGTTCTGGAGATGCATGACCAGTGGGATTTGGTTGCTGAGACCCATGCAGTAGCGCTCGTCCAGTCTGTCCAAGATTTGGGCACACCAGGACAAGATTCCCTCCCTATGTTCACTTTGAATGAATTACAACATGCCCAAAAGCTTGATCCTGATGTTTCCAAAACCTTGCCATTCATTATTCGAGAGAGGCGTCCATCCAGACGTGAAAGAGCAGGGTTTGGCATAGGAGCTATGGCGATCATTAAACAGTGGGAGAGGCTCAAGATTCAGAATGGAATCCTCTATAGAGTCACTCGAGATCCCCTCAGCAAACAGAGGAGACATCAGTTTGTTCTTCCTGAAAGCCTCAAGGACAGAGCTTTGCAAGGCGTCCATGACATGGCTGGACATCAAGGACAGGCACGGACACTTCACCTGGCGAGACAAAGATTTTTTTGGCCGAAGATGGATGCTGATGTGAAAGAGTATGTCAAGTGTTGCCAGAGGTGCATTCTTGCCAAAACACCAGAACCTTGTGCTCGAGCCCCTCTTAAAAGCATAAGAACCTTTGCCCCAATGGAGTTGGTGTGTTTAGACTTCTGGAGTGCAGAGGATAAAAAGCAAAACTCAGTGGACGTGCTCGTCCTGACCGATCACTTCACAAAGCTAGCTCATGCATTTCCATGCACCAATCAGACAGCGAAGCAGGTTGCTAAAAAGTTGTGGAACCATGTATTTTGTGTGTATGGATTTCCTGAACGGATCCATTCGGATCAGGGAACAAACTTTGAAAGTGAGCTCATTGCTGAACTCCTTCGACTAGCAGGAGTATCGAAGTCTCACACCACTGCGTACCATCCCATGGGGAACGGGGGCACCGAGAGGTTCAACCGCACGCTTGGCAGCATGCTCAGATCACTCCCACTCAGAGAGAAGAACAAATGGCCTGAACAAATACAAACATTGACTTTTGCATATAATGCAACTGTTCATGAGACTACAGGATTTGCTCCATTCCAACTCATGTTCGGTCGGGTTCCAAGGCTCCCCGTGGATGTGATCTTCAAACAAGTGTTATGTGATCCAGTGATTACTGATTATAAAACCTATGCCAAAACTCTCATGTCACATCTGTATGAGGCAGCTAAGATCGCTCAAGCACATGCTATGGAAGAACAAGATAAGCAGGCAGAAGGTTACAACAGAAAAGTGAAAGGTAGCCATGTGAACGTAGGAGCCAGAGTATTGCTAGCAAACAAGGGTGAAAGAGGGAAGAAAAAGTTATCCGACAAGTGGAATGCTAAAGTTTACACAGTTGTTGACAGAAATCTCCAAACTCACACATACAAGTTGGAAGACAAGCAAGGTAACAAAAAGATTGTGCACAGGAATCTGATACTGGACATCAGTTTTCTACCTGTGGAAACAGCCCAGGATGAGATGGCTGTTGCCGGCTCAGAGGATGCACAGGGCCTGTTGGACTCCTTTGATGTTTTGGAAGGCAGGAGTTTGGATGACGGAGATAATGAATGGGAGATGAGTAAATTGACAAACTGTGAGGGCAGGGTTGCTCTGGATCGAGAAGTGTCAGAACCAGACTCATCCAACCAGAGTCTTGTGATGCCTCACAGTGTGATGGAACCCTCAGATGAACATGCTGATAGTCATGTGACAGGAGAAGAGTTGCACAGTGAGTCAAGCTCATTCTACAAACACAGATGCTCTTCCTGTAAATTCAGATGCTAACATGGACATGTGTCATCCCCCAGAGAATGCTGACCAAATTGTTAGGACTCGGGTGGGTCGGGTCAGCAAAATAGTGAACAGACTCATTGAGTCTATGGTTCAAAGACCTTTTGATTTTAGGGACTTGGCAAACTCTGTGAGCCAAAAGTCCCAGTCCATTCTTACATGGTTTTGAGTGAATTTATTTGTCTTGAGTCCTGTTTATGGACAGTTCAGTGTTGTACCTGTAGTGGAATATGGTTTTCCTCAAATATACATCTGGTATTGTGATTATGGGGTTAAAGCTGGCACAGAATTGTATGGTGTAAATGGCATCATATTGATCTGAGAAGGGCATAGGCCTGATCAACCATATGTTCCTTCGAAACCTGCTTTGTAGGTGGCTCTCAAGCTGAATGCTATACTTGGTTATGGCAACCCTGTGCTAAATTTTTATCAAATTTGTCAGTTTATTCATGTATGGGGATTGTGAAATTTAGACTGACTTGGATTTTGGTGAAATATAGGAGGGGTGGATGTAGCAAGTATGTAAAAAAATTGTTTATATTTCATCCCAAATCCATTTTCATTATCTATGTATATTTGTTTTTCTTGGATTTTGAGTTGTAATTTTATTTTGGTAAAGAAGCTTTTATTTTCTTGTTTCCTGTTTATTTTCTTGTTTCCTGTTTTTTTGCATCACATCCCGCATGTTCGCGCTACTCTCCTCAGTTTGCGCCGAACTGCTGGGGAGAGGTGAGTGTATAGAGTTGTCATCAGTTTGTTTATGAAAATATTCCAGATATTCTAAGAAAAGTATGTTCGCTAACTTAATATATCTTATATATTGCTTTTTTTTACTGTTTTATGTTGGTGCAGCACTGTATTGGGTGTTTGATTCCCACCATTCTGACATTTGTTGAGTTTACAAAGCCAACCTGGTTATTTTTGTTTTTTGATCGTTTAAGGTGTGTGCTGTGTGTGGGGAAAGTCGGAGCCCAGATTGCTGCACTGATTTATTTTTGTTTCAAAACAGGTATGTGAGTGTTATCTGGATGTTAGATTAATGTAATTAATATGTTTTCATATATATCTTTTTATTGATTCAATTTGAACTGTGGGAGTGGCGACTGTTGGGCAGATGATTTCTGTTTTTGTTTTGATTGTTTAGATGCTAAACAATGTTAGTGAACCTCTGACGAAATTCGGTCAGTTCGCGCCGAACTGCGCTGGGGAGAGGTGTGTGCTGTGTGTGGGGAAAGTCGGAGCCCAGATTGCTGCACTGATTTATTTTTGTTTCAAAACAGAATAAACCTGCTAGACATCCTGAGTTCTCGTCTGCTGGTCCCTTTTTTACACAACGCAGAGTTCAAGTCGGCTACATACAACTTGTCCTTTGTACTTTTGATACTGCGCTTCCATTGACCATAAAATTGTGCAAACTGGATTTCAATTTGCTTAATGGAAACACTACAATAAATTTAAAAAAAAACCTTGATAATATGTGATGGCTTTTCAGCCATATCAAAATTTGTGTATTTCTCAAAAGTGGAATGGAAACACTGTTTTTGTGTCTCGCTAGTCTAGCAGGATTGAGCCAATAGGCAATGGCCTCTTTGGACAATGTGCAGTTGACTCCACAAAAGGTCTCACGCATCGCATGATTCATCAAAAGCTGAGTTTGTCATTCGAATATATTGAATCCACTGCTCTTTTGTAAAAATCACCGACTACCCAAACTGAGGGCCTTGTTACTCCAACGCCTTAGTAAGACTCTGACGTCTCTGATGGCTGATGATGAGTGCTGGTGCCGTGGCTGAAATATTAATCTCATCCGTTGTTGTCATGATTTTCAGGACTTATTGTGTGTACAGGCTTTGGGTTCATTCACACCAGCCCTGTTTAGTCTGCTTTAATCAAACTCTAGTTTGATTGCCCAGAAAGACCAGTTTGTTTGAGGAGCTGGGAATTTGGAATGAAACTGGTTACGGACCAGCGAACCCTGGTATGCCTAAAAACCTCGGTCTAGTTTCGGTCGAAGTGAACTCTGTGCGGTTCGAATGCATATGTGAATGCCTAGAAGACTGGAGACCGCTCCAAAACAGGAAGCATTCTGGGTAAACACAACCTAAACAAACGCGACAGCCTAACGCTAGCGGGAGAAATCCTACTAAAGAGAAATCCTACAACCGCTACAATCTGGCACTTCTCCGTCTTTGTTCACATTTTGTGAAGAAGGACGTGGCGCTCAGTGTCTTCAGTGGTTTTCATGTTGTTTTACTCAGTGGTTCCTGATGCAGGACAGAATGCCGCAACTGCAAAATTTTGTTTTTTCGACATCAGTAGAATATTGAAGACGTTACATTAATGACACATGTCATCCTAATGACCTTTCACCTCACATTGACATAGACTTCTGGAGCAGTATCGCCAATTCTAGTTAGAAGAAAAACAGCCCTATGTTATCTAAAATTAAAAAAACACACTCTAGTGTGAACTGAAGTGATGAACAGAGACATTAGCTGTCTCAATGTCTGTATAAAAGGTTTGGTGAAGTCTGAGGAGGTTGTTGCATGTTGGCGTGTGAAGTATGGTTCTTATCAAACCTCCAAAATGTTTGACCCAACGTTTGGTTAAGACTAGAGTTAGCCTAGTGTTAGCATTTATAGTGCTTAGCGTGGCTAGCATTTCTAAAATAGTAGTGGCTGTGTTTTCCCCTAGAAAACGTCGGCATTTATCTCAACTCTGATAGTTCCAGAAGGTGATACAGGTAAACATTTCTGAGTCCTGAAACAGACATGTGAAAAGCTCCCAATGAGAGAACATGTAGTGGCAACTTTGCTGCTCTCTGTTCGATGTTTCTCTCTCACAGCCTGACTGGGCCGCAGACGTTTCGCAAGATGTCGCAGAAAATTGCTTCCCTTTGGTTCCTGAAAATAGCCAACTGGGAGTCTTCTCCTCACTGTGACAGCCGCGTTACAGCGACTGGACTGGATGAAGAGTCCAGTCACACCTGTGTGACTGGACTCTAACTCCAAAAACCCACAGCTCTCTTCCTCCATAAGAGCCTGAACTGACATGCTGTCCAACAGAAAGACTGAAAAAAGCAGACAAAAGTTTGGAGGCCTGTCCAGGGTGACCCCGCCTCTCGCCCGGAACGCAGCTGCAGACGGGCATCCATCCATCCATCCATCCATCCATCCATCCATATATGGATGGATGGATGGAAGTTTTCCTGTAAACATATGACCGGTATCCTCCATCCTTTCTGTTTTCCTGTGGACTCCTCTGTGTGGAGATACACTCCCACTCTGCTCCCAGTCACAGTGACTCATGGCTACAGCAGCTGATTGTCTTCCTCTGCTTTCCTCAGTCAGAACCGCGTTAAATCTGGCAACGTGTCTCTGAGTCGAACAGCAAAATCTGATATTTTTTCCCTCATCAGCTCTCACCATTATAGCAGAGCATGAGGGCCAGACTGAGAGACTTTTTTTTTTTATTACAAGTTAACATAATATTACCAGAAGAGAGTTGTACAGTTCCTAGACAAAAAAAAGCCTTGATAGAGTGATTTAGATCTGACGTGATTCTTTGTTCAATCTAAGAATCAGCCCTATGTTATCTAAAACATAACTGTGTCTGTTTTGAAGAATCGTTTCAAAGTTCTGATTTGCTAAAAGATTAAATATGTCCCATTTGTTTAGCACACAATCACAATAAGTCCTAATTGTACAGTAAGTCATGTAGGACTTATTGCACAATTACTACTGGATTATTTTGCTAACATTTACAACTTTATTTTTCTATTATGGCTTTATTCTCATGATAGAGAGAATAAGTTAGAAGTTAGCCTTGTAACTTATTTATGTTTCTCAGCCTGGCCCTATTTTATTCTGTTCATGAAATGCATCCAACCTGAAATTGTTTCAAGTCTGTTTATCCATTATCACCTAACATCATTCTCTTTTGTTTTCAGATGTACCAACAATTAGATGAAACTAACAGACATATGTGTCTGATGAAAAAAACTTGTGAAGAATGTTGCCACCTGCTAATTTGTGAACAATTCGAATATATTAACTTCAGCTTTGAAACCATCTGCCTCCAGATTTCCACGGTTACGAAGGCATTTCAAGAGCCTTCGTAAACAAATTCTAATTCATGTGGCGCTTAAAACCCAAAACGGTCAAAATTCAGCAAACGTCTGTTCAAATCACATCATTCAGCTCCAGTTTGAGCCGGTAGAGTTGGAGTCAGCTGATCACATAATGCGTTTGGTGAAGAGTTTTCTTCCACTCAAGGAAGTTCAGTCCATTTTACCGACTTGTCCACTTTGCACCAAACCCTCGCCCCTGGCGAGCTTTCAATTACTATTCCCATGATGCTTTTCAGCAGGCCTACAGCCGACACAAACAGCTCCCTCATTCTCCACGTATCCGTGCGTTCATGTTGACGTTGAAATGGCTTGTAGCTGATGACATAAGTGGGTTTCTGAATGGTGGGATCAGGCTTTGGTCCCTGAAGGCAGCAGAACTAAATGATTCTTCCCTGGACAGAGGTCTGACATTTTTACATCATGACAACCGACCCAACCTCATCAGTTGTTCTCTCTCTCTAATTAAAGCAGAGTTTCTTCAAATGAGCTTCAATCGGTTTCTTGAAGAACGTCAGAATTGTCCGGTAAAATCCTGATTACCCGCCTTTTTTTATTTTTATTTTTTTTATTTCAACCCTCAAACAATCGTTTTAGAAGGTAATTATTTAGGACAGTTGTGGGGTTTCATTCGCATCGGTCCCTGTCACAGTGTATTCATTTGAAGGTGATTACCATGCTAGGAAAACTGGCACCGGGGCCCCAAAATTTCCCTGCAGGGATAATAAAATCCAATAACCGCGAGCCTCCTCCTGACAGATGTGATGAGGAGACCAGAAAAATTTCGCTATGGCAACACAAATTGTGATTGGCCTGTCTTGGGATTTATTTCCTAAAAGGTTTTATTCATCTTCAGGTAAAAAAAAAAAAAAAAAAAAGAAGAAAAAAGTGAAAGAGGTTTTGTCCTGAGTAAACATGAGTTTAACACTTTTGAATATGTAAGCAGCAAACACAACAGTAGCACTATGTACTGTGTGAAAACTATACAAGAGACAGTAATGCATTGTTAATGTTTATACGCCGTGTTCCAAATTATTATGCAAGTGAAATTTTCTCAGATTACAGTGATTCAAAGAGCCCTGACACACAATACCATCTATAAATGTAATAGCACAATAAAAAATTGTATCTTTATGACACTTAAATCCAATTTACTTAATAATTTGGAACACGACGTCCAGTGAATTTTTGGGTGATTTTTATTGAATTAATAGGATTTAACTGCTTTTCTTCTTCTTCTTCTTTTTTTTTTTTTTTTTACATAATTATAGTAACCACTTCATTTAAATAAATAGACATCCTAAAAATTGACTTATTTAATTTGAAGTAATGTGAAGGGGTATGCATCTATCCCACAATGCATTGTGCTATCACGACCACAAACCAATTTAAGTACTTTTTTATTTACCACATAAAGTCGTCTTAAGGTGAAAATGTAGACTCCGCAGCTTCATCGGATTTATGAAGTTAACCTGAGTCGCATCGCGATTTTGTCAGACTCATTGCTTTTAAACTGTTTGGTGATTTGTTCTAAACTTGTGCATATGTTTTAATTTGCTTTAGTTTTGTGTAGCCAGGTTGTTGTCTGTTGCTGATTTCTGCTCAGGCTCCTCCTGAAAACAAGGCCTGGATCTCAATGAGGTTTTACATACAGGAATTAAAAAAAAAAAAAAAGTTACATTTACTACAATAGTTGCTCTATCAGTTAATTTAATAAAAACTAAAACAATAACTAACAATAACTAATTTGTTATTGTTTGTTATTTTTTGCATTCTGCTGTCGATCCTTCCTGTCTAGCTCTGCGGATAGCTGAGGTGGAAGAAACCACGATGGAGACTCACACTATTGATTATCTTTGATCACCCATCTGCCCCCCAGATCAATACCGCCAGGCTGGAGGAAAATCCATCGGCCGCACTGTAGAACTAGATAAGAGAGTCTTGTTGCCGTTGGGGCGGCAGAGAAGCGCTCATTGTGGGAAACCAGCAGCCGTCGTATCGGCTGGGTCTCAGAACCAGGTGATGGAGAGACGAACTGGACTTTCTCACAGACTGGAGGCGACTTCTGCTGAGCCTTTGTGCAAATGTGAAGCAGCTGCTTTGTACTCGGCACACGGTCTTGCAACGGCAACCGTCTTTTCTTGACTTAAAAGAAAAATATAACAAAGTCAGACTGAAAACATCTTTCTGCCTATTATGGCTCTTTTTGCTGCCATCACTTTCTATGCTAAGCTATTAGCTTCCATCTCTGCTGAGGCCATTGATTTGATATCTCTGTCAGCTTGTCCTTGGTTTCTGTTGTTTCAGGTGTGTGTGTGTGTGTGTGTGTGTGTGTGTGTGTGTGTGTGTGTGTGTGTGTTGTTCTCTTAAACGGCACTTTAGATGAAATGTGGATGACGTTAAGAGGAATATTTTGTTTCACCATGATTATTTGCCATCTGCATCAGGAGAGGTTTTAGCAGAGAAGTTAGAGGCAGTCCTTTCTGAACAGAATTTCGTTTTAAACTCTCTTGACATTTTTTTCATTTAGGTTTTGTGATACTGCTCAGAATCATTTAAAGAATAAAATGGTTTGCAAGAGTCTGACGGATCGTGAAACAAGAGACATTGCATCCAGTGAACAAACGCCAAACTCGTTGCAAAAACATGTTCCCCTCCTTGCCTGTGGGGGCGCTGCACCAAGAAACACTGACGGAAGCGACATGAAAATCTCCAAAGACGACATCAGCGCATTTTCCTTCTTCACAAAATGTAAAATGATATAAAATTTGCATCAGATTGTAGCGCTTGAAGAATTTCTTTATTGTTTTTGGTAAAAGACAACGATCCGTTTTTCCCGCTGGCACCAAACTCCTGTGATTGTTTTAACAGGTTTTATTTACCAAGAATTTATTTATTATTATTATTATTATTTTTTGGGATTATTATAAGAAGGTGACAATGTTTTGAAACAAAGAATTTAAAATCCCTCTTATTTTCACTAAAATCTTGCATGTTTAGTTAGTTATTGAAAGTAAACAAGAAGTTTAGTATTTTTAATTAAAGAAAGCTTTTTGTGACCCACAAGCATTTTGGCCTTTGTTGCAAAAACTTTGGACACTAAAAACCAAACATCAGGTCATATTTCAGCAGTGTGGCCGGCATGTATTGACATTAAAAGGTTGCGCGTGCAATCTTAAACCAGAAACTCCACCGGCGCGCTCTTTATTTATTCCTCTAACGTCTTTAGCGTCTCGGCGGTGCGTCCGCATGGAGTTATTATTGCAAAGCAGCAGAAGCAAATATAGCCAAAGACGCACGCTGGCGGAGTTTATCGATCTCAGGTTTGAAATTCCTCTCGGAGTTTTCCACTGTGATCACTTTTCTTTTAATGGCCACATTCAGTCAGAGTGATGACACTGCTGATCACTGGAGCGAGCCACACAGCTCGCTTTCCTCTAAAGCAGGGGCGTCCAACTCCGGTCCTCGAAGGCCGATGTCCTGCGACTTTTAGATGTGCCTCTGCTGCACCTGAATAGAACAATTAGGTCATTAAGGCTCCGGAGATCTGATCTACACAAGGAGGAGGGAATTAAGCCATTTCATTCCAGCGTTTTTGTACCTGTGGCGCATCTGAAAACTGCAGGACTGAGGCCCTCGAGGCCTGGAGTTTGACACCTGTGCTCTACAGTAGGAATTGCCCTCCCCCTAGTGTAGAAAGCATGTAATGCAGCAATGACTTCATGTTTTCTCAGCTCTCCGGCTCTTTAGGCTGAAAAGCCGCGCTCAGGCTGCCCACACAGGAGTGGGTGAGACGGGCCGTGGATTAGTGTCAGCGATTTACTCTGGTTAACCCGCCCACACTAATCTCACAGGTGTGTGTGCGTTTGGAATTAGCTCAGAGACGGTTTTTAAGACAGAACTACTGTACTTTGGTGTGTTGGTGTGTTGCCTGAAAACAGGTGAATGAAAGAAAATCAAAATGTGCTCATGTTTTCCAGTTTGCTCCTGATTTTCATGGTTAGTTTGTTCGGGGCCCTATTTTCTATGCGCATATTAATATATTTGTATTGTTCACCAGCTGCTAATCTTTTGGAAATGCCTTGCAGGGCAGATCCACATCAAGTCCTGTCGGAGCGTGCTGAAAATCCAAATATAATCGGCTTGAATAAAAACTGCTGCGAAAGCTGCAGTATGTAAGTTACCAAAATGTGTTCCGCCCATGTTTGTTAGAAGTGTCACCATGTCGTGACAGTGACATGAGTCAGATAACTTGCTAAAAAAAAAAAAAATAAGATCCCCATCACCTCCATATAGAGCTACTATTACTGTCTGAAGAAATGACAGTAATGTGATTGGTCAAATCTGACTAATCAGAGCCAGGTGGAGGGTGTCAATAATGCTTGTCTATGCTAGCTACCGCTACCGCTAGGCTTCGTTGTGGTGAGCCAGCTGCAGACAGAACAGCAGAGTGTGTGAGCAGCACATACATGCGAATGATTGACAGCGCTAAGGCCGCTGTCAGCTTATCTGTTGTATATTACATCATTATGACATGGTGACGGTTTCAACAAACACCTAAAACAACATATGCATTTTTTTAAAATTAAAGTCACATACTGCACCTTTAATATTTCACCACATGCCATTATGTTAGCATTTAAGAGCAGCGATTCCTTGGAGTTGTTCCTGAGCAGATTAGTGAATATTCCTGTTGGTTTGTGGTAAAAAGGGAGCTCTAAGCGTCCCAAAGGTCCCACAGCCTTTGAAGTGAAGCAGCATCACGTCTTTCCCTGCTCTCTTGCTCTCCCTGCACCGGGCCGGGGGGAGGCGAGGCCGGGAACAGGGAGAGGCGAGGCCGGGAACAGGGAGAGGATATGTGGGAATAAACTCAGAGCAATCGTTACGTTTGGAGCCTACGCACACACACACACACACACACACACGCACGCACGCACACACACACACACACACACACACACACACACACACACACACACACACAGGTTGATCTCAGTGAGATGGCTTAGTCATGAAAGACTTATGATATGATCTATAATAAGAGGCTTCCAGAGCGACTGTGATGGCGTTTTTGTAAAAAATGAGCATTCCTGATGGCAGCCATGTTACACAAGCACAATCTCTCTGGAAGACGATAAATCATCCCGGAAACGATCGCAATTGGAAACGATTGCGATATGTGATAATATTGGTGTTTTGAGATCATTCTGAAGTAATGCGATGACAAATGGGGTAATAATACAATTATAAACCAAAATACTAAACATTTTACACTTTAAATATCCAAAGTTTAACATAACTGAGCACAATAAACAAAAAAAGAAAAGAAAAGAAGAAACACACACAGCCGAAACCATAATAAAATGGATTGTGAAGTCTCTGCAGAAAAATTGTCCATCAAAAAATATGAATCATCTTTTAATTGGTCCAATTTATGGGTTTGTTGATTATTGCGACAGGCTTTCTTCATAGTTATAGGCATTTTCAGAAGTTGTTTTAAAAATAATTCATGCCCCTTTGAGCCTTTTTTGCATTTTGTCACTTTACAACTATGAGCTTCGATGGATTTTGTTGGTATTTATGTTATGGTGCATAAATATAAAACAGTGGGAAAATAATATTCTTCTTTTTTAACAGTTTTTTTTTTATTTACAGTTTGTGCACATATTTGCACAGCAGCTCAAGCTTTGTCGGATCAACAACGATAACAGTAACAGACTTTTTTTTATTATAACAAAATGCTGAGCTTCCAGAGGAGCACGAAAAGCTTCTCTGAACACCAGCCTTAAGGTTTTGCCACGGATTCTCAGTTGTGTTCAGGTCTGGACTTTAACTGGGCCATTGCAACGCAAGAATCTGGACCGTTTCGTCGCAGCTCGTACCACAAGCCAAGTAAAGTTTATTCGTAAGCGAGACGATTCACGTTTTTTCTGTCAAATATTTTACAAGTATTGCATAAAAGAAGCAAACTATAAAACAAATAAAGTTCAATCCAATTTTGAAGACTTATTGACCATTTCTCTCTCTAGCCTTTCTGCTCAGCCATTAAAACAAGTTCAGGCAGATGACTGATTGGTTGCACGGGATTTTAGTTTTTTGGGGGGTTGCAGTGTAAAAGGGGCTTAATCATGAAGTAGGCCATACTCTTCAAATGTTTATTTGGGGAAACGAAATGAAAACCGTGTTTCATTTTCCCTTGACTTCACATAAGTATTCAGTTAAGATACATTGCAGCCAACTGGAAGCAGCCGTGTCTTTAAAGAGCTCCAGGTTGATCTACGTCGTCTGCGTTCGTTTGGTAAATAAAGAGCTTCGTTGCTCAGCAACTTTTTCAATTCTTCTGATTAATTTTGGCCGTCAGCGATGCCTTCAGGAGCCGAACTGATCGCTGTGGCTTTACAGATTTATGGCGATTATGTAAGCGCTGCTTTTTAGCTGAATAAACAAATAACTCGTCACCTCAAAGATAAACATCGGTTACCTGCAGCCCGGCCTCGGTGGCGTTTATGAACAGGAGCGGGGCGGAGTGTTGTTTCCATGGCGCCCGGTGATGGCGAGAGAGAGAGAGAGAGAGAGAGGCCCTGGGTGGCTTGGGGAGTTGATTAAAGATTCACAATCACAGGTGGACCCAATTTGTGCCCTGTGTCAAGGGGATGTAGTGGTTATGGCTGTTGCCGTGGCGACCCTGGAGTGGGACGAGTCCCAGGAGGCCCTAGAGGTGGGAGAGATGAAAGGTTAAAGAGGCCTAAATGAGATTTAATCAAGGTGAAGTTAAAGTTGTTGGAGGATGGGCAGGACGGGATGGGAAGCTTTCATGGTATGTAACCGGAGATACGATTGAAATTGGATCATTTCTATCAGTATACTCCATTTTTTATCATTCAAAAATGACATATCCATCATAAAAAGTTTATTTTTTCAATGAATAACATATTCAAAACCAGGTATTTACCTGCACCAATGACAGAGACACATTTTTTTTTCTCACCGTGTGAAGTTAAATCCGGCCAAAGTTCTAGCTTCAGCTTAACTAGAATTACCGACAGGGCTTCCGTTTGCTTAGGACGACAATAAAGATAATTATGAAAATGATTTGGTGTATGTAAATGTCTGCTTTCAGCTGTAACTAGGATTTACGCCTCGCTCTCGATGAAGCTTTCTTCTTGACTGTTCTGAAACGTTCCGTAGAAATCCAGCCTCTTGTTTTCAAGGCCGTTCTCTCCCAAACATCGATATAAAATCTGGTGTGGGTACGTCAGCAGGGTTCTGGGCACACCCTCTTCTTTTTCCACAAGTGCTCCGTCAGCCGTGCCGTGATTTATCGCCTCTTCCAATGCAGCCAGAGCAGCCTCATCAAGTAATCATGCAGCTGCAATTTCTGCTCTAAATGCATCGTTTTACATTTAAAAATTGTTGGTGGGGGAAAACAACCCTTTCTAAAATGGACAGAAATACGTCAATAATGCTGAAGAAGATGAAATACAGCACATGTAAAAAGTATTCGGCCCCATAAATGTTTTACTTTGTCGATTTTGCAGAGCAATCCATATAGACTAAATTGAAAACTAAACTATATAAACTAATGACAATTAATGAAAAATATTTCACATGGAATAAGATGTTTTTATCGAAAAAGACTAATTTTGCTGCTTACTCTTTAAGAGCACTGTATTTTTTACATCGTCACAGATCTATTAGCAAACCAGGGGAGGTCTGGAGATGGATTTCCAGATTCCTCTGAGCCCATCTTTTGTTTTCAGTTTTAAAAAGAACGTCTACTTTAGAAACGCTCATCCCCTAATATATTCGCTCCTTTTCTTCAGCCAAGCTCTTAAGGTACTTACCTTCAAATTTGTGCCAGATATCTTACCGACTCCATATCTAATCAGTTTGCTCATTCAAACTCTTATACGTACTGGTTCTCACTCAGCCTCAATTTTGTCATTTCAAAAGATGATTTAAAAGTTCGTCCACTGCGGCGATTCGCTCACAAGGATCTCAAAATTAACAAGAGGAGAAAGCAATGTTTGGATTATATGAACATTTCCAAGCGAACGGTGGATTTTTGAGAGCGGTTTTATTTCCACGTCACCTCTGTTGAAGTGTGCAGTCCCTCCTGTGACACTTACTGTGCCTGTAGTTTGATCTCCATCTATGCCAGGCTTGTACAATTTCTTGGACATGTTGAAAAATTCTGCAGCAGAGATATTGGATGCAGAATTGTTAATAAAAGTAATAAAAAAAAAAAAAACATATACAACTGGTACTTCTATGTCACAAACAATGGTCCAATGATAACACGTGCTGCAGTACGCAGACACTCTGTCTGTGCTAATGAAGGTAACCCAAAGACCAAAGATAAAGAAGACTGTGTTAGAATATGCTGCAACTCTAAGACAGTTTTCACTATGTGTATTAATGCATATTAAGGTGTATTTTGTTTTTGAACTATTAAAATAAGTGGCTATACGCGTTTTTAGAGGGGAGTTTTGAGTATTTTAGCTATTTGCGGCTAACTGTGGTTTGCAAATACTGTGGCTCCACTCAGCTACTTGTTAATGCTAATGTTTTTTTTAATGTTTATTGTCCGGTTGGACTAGGATAAGTATTTCCATGTCTGCTTCATGTAATATAAATAGCATGTGTGAATATAGGAGTGGTGTTGAACATAATTTACCAGCAGTGTGCTTCATGCACTCTGAAAACACTAAATCTTTTCAACTGGCTTTGGTGTAGATTTTAGTGCAAATATGTTACTACACTTGAAATAAGGCCAAACCTACTGAAAAGTAGCTTCTCGACAAGATATGTTTTAAATAAATAATTTCTTAATTATTTATGAAAAAGTTCTGCTTCCATTGACAGATTATGTCTCTCATAACATGGGAAAATGTCTTGTTATAAGTAAAATAGTCTGCTAATGGGACCAGTACAAGCTCAAAGCCACTTGTTAAGTATTAAACAGTAAAACACTGAAATGAACCGACACACACGAACACACACACACATAGAGAAAGTCTCCATTAAGTAACCTACTGATGGACAAACCTCAAAATTGGAGAACTGCCAGCTGCTACATGTCCACTAACATTTATCTTTCTCACTTTAATGACACCATTGTTCTTTTTTATCCTCACTGCGAATCACCTCCTGCTGCTGAAATATTATTTCCTGTGACAAATGGTGTCTCCGGCTTCCATATTGGAAGCAGGGAAGGAGAGATCTTCATCACCGAATGGCTCATCTGGAGCAAAGTGATTGGATCTAAATTCCTCCTGATGCACCTGAAGTCGTCCTGTCAGACAAAAATCAGCTAATTCACTATTAGACAGCCTATATATTTTGTACTATGACGACTTGCATTTTTGGTTACTCCAAAAGAAATTGGAGTACTAACAGAATCGATCCGCTCTGCTTTCAATGCTTTATTTACAATTAAAGCACTGGGACTGCTGTGACGATCATACAAAGTAAAAGGAAAAAAGCCTAGAAAACTTTACTTAAGTATGTAATAATACTGAACAAGTAAGGCAGTTCATTAATGTAGGCTAAACAAAATATATACATCTAAATTTATTTTGTACATTGTGATCTGGTCTCAGTATTTGTTTTCTAGGCAGGGTTTTTTAAAGACTCACAGTTAAAGATGTGCTTTGACAAACCGTAAAAAATAGAAAGAAGAGATGATTTGAAAAGGGATGAAAAACAGAACATCTTCAAGTACAAACATAGAAGAACAAAAATAAATTTTGTCCTGGGCAAATATTTGGACTGCCTTGGCCTCCTGGCATGCCTGTGGGGCCCAAAGGAAGCCTTGTGTTGAGGAGGAATGCACTTTGAAAGAAGCAAGAGTTTGCTTCAGGTCCCATGTTGAGACCTCAAGCTTTCTACAGGCGTCTTTGTGGGTTTGGTGTTGTCCTCTCAGGGCGAACTGGCTTAGACAGGTAGACCTGGGCATGCCAGAGGTTGTTTTAAATGTCCTTCACTGTAGACTATTTCCATGGCAACTGAATAGTAATTTCTTTTTGTTTTTCACACGACAAATGTTCTTGAAATAAATACAACTAATGGATCCAAAAATCAATTTCTCTGATTGCCACAGAGTTCCCATTACCATCCATATTAAAGAAATCAATCAGGCACCAACCTATTAGCAGTTAGGCGTCATGACTGTTGTCTTAGAAACCCACATTGATCTGGTCTGTAAGATAACCAATGCAAAGAATATGTTTGTATGAACACTTTTCCTCGGTTTGTGCCAAATCGTTTGATTTGACTGTGGTTTATCACGCACCCAACACGTCCACAACCCGAGACACCGCTCTCATAAACACACCGTGTTTATGTTCACACACTCCACCAGTGAGAAGCTTTTGGTTTCCATTTCCCCGGCTGCTAGAGGAACAAGCGAGGAAATGCTGCTTCTTCTGCCTCGGTGCACATCGTCTTGTCCTGTGCTCTCGAGCAGACGTTCCCTCTGCGCCCCGCGGCATTGAGCGGGACAAGGAGCTTGTGAGTGTTGTTGCTTTCCCTCGGTTAGCGGGACATAAAAATTTCATGTTCGGTTCAAGAGAGGGTTTCGTTGTAGCGATTATAACTGACTTGTTCTTTCAAAATCATTTCCACTTGATTGCAGACTTTTGAGGCTTGATACCAACTGAATGGACCTCATGAATACCGCAGCTTTCCACGGTCCTGGTGGAATCTGGTCGGAAGAGAAATGCCCGGTCGTTTCACACCTTTGCCGTTCTGCAAGTCTGTTTGTTTTGTGATTAAAATGCTCTGTCATCTGCTTACGGTCTTTTGCTGTCCCCTCAAAGTAACTCCACTTGCAACCATGAAAATCTAATCTAATCTGCCGGCCACAAAAACAATATTTTGTGTAGCCGCCATTACTGTCCAGCTCTGTCCAAACTCTCTTGGGCTCTTCACTAGGGCTTCACAGGCTGCCATTGGGATCCCCTTTAACTCCTCCATAACAACGTAATAGAGCTGGTGGATGTTGTGCTGCTTCATTAACTGTTTGAAAATCCCACAGGTGCTCAATAGGGTTTAGGTCAGAGGACATGATTGGCCTCCAGCACCTTAACCTTCAGTTTCTTTAGCAAGGTGGTGGTCGTCTTGGAGGTGCGTTTGGGTTGGTCATCATGCCCTCACAGGGCTTTTCCACTATCGCGGACTGGAACCCTTTCCAGTTCTCAAATGTGTTGCGTTTCCATCAGAACAAGGCTCCTGAACACCAAATCTGGTGCCATTCTGGTGCATACCTGGCAGCAGGCAAGACACACTCTTTGCATAATCCACTTGATCGCTGCTACACTTACTTCACACCATCTGAACCAAATACGTTTCTCTTGGTCTCATTCGACCACAAGACATGTTTCCAGTAATCCTTAGCCTTAGTCTGTTTTCTTTCACTAAACTGTTTGAGGGCTTTCTTGTGCTTCATCTTTATTAGAGATTTCATTCTGGGATAAAAGCCATGGAGACCAAATGAATCCAGTGTAAGGGCTATGGTTTATGCATAAACCAAACCCCTGACTATCTGCTTAAACCATAAGCAGTCAACCTCTCCAGCAATGCTGGCAGCACTCATATGTATATTTTGGAGAGACAACCTCTATGACCATTAATACGAGCACTCAGCCTGTTCTGGGTGGAAGCTGTCCTATTGAACTGCTGTATGGTCTTGGCCACTGTGCGTGCGTACTGCCGCTAATCCATCTGTGCCTAAACTGCACTGTCATCATGCGCTACCCCCCTGTAATCTCTCTGATGGTTCCGCTCTCCCCATGTGGACTAAAACATTTTGTTAGCCTCCTGTTAGAAAATGCATTTACGCTTTTTGACACTTTGTACTTTTTAATTCCAGCCCAGGACAGATCACTGGAGAAGGGAAACCTTTTTATTGGGGCATTTCAGGTAAATCATTTTATGTGTTCATTGAGCAGTTTCCCTCTTTGCTGTCTTTGATCCGTTGAAAGCGTAGCGGTGTCGTTCCTGGACTAAACACTGGCTTTGGGTGTGTCTTCATGTGATCTCTCTGGTTGTCCAACAATACTGGGTAAAAGTTCCTTGTATGTTTTGTCTTCCGGTTTTAGCTAAATCGACCTGGTCAGAGAAAAAGGACAGAAAACTGCTGCTTCGCAAGTTGTTGCTAACAAACCAAAGAGTAAATGAGTTCATTGATACCACCAACCTTTTCAGCTGACTGTGAGAGGTAGAGGAGCCAGAAGCCTTTAGTTCTGGACTCTGGACTCCGTTGACCAGGTGGGTGAGAGGAGAAGATCAAAAAGCTGAACGCATTTATGACAACTCCTCTCACCCACTTCATGAGACGATGAAGGCCTTAAGCAGCTCCTTCATCAGCAGACTGATACACCCACGGTGTAGGAAGGAAAGATTTCACTGCCTATTCAGACTGAATAACACTTAGACCTGGTAATGTAGCACTGATAAATTGTTAAAATATCTGTACCACGACTGCCTTTGTTATTGCTCGTCTTGGCATTGTGCAGCACCATAGTGTCTTAGGTTATTTCTCATACTTTAGTTCCATTTGAACCACCAATAGCATCAAACCACTTGATGCTATTGGTGGTTCAAATGGAGCTAAAGTATGTATATTGTATGTTTCGCAGCCCCACAAACCCCAAAACAGAAAAACATTCAACTTTGTAAGAAGCTTCGTTAGTTGGCTTGTCACATAAAGAAGTGTGGTTTGTATCAGTGAACTCCAGAAGAGTAGTGAGCATGTTTTCAAATTCATTTGTATTCATTGGTACGGTTTTATTGAACAGTGGAGAAAAATAGTCAAAACCGTAAAATCCTGACCATGCAGACAGTTTTATGGGTTTTCGTCATTGATTGGAATTTATTGTGACAACAATGTATAAAATCTTAAGAAATTCATTATGATAAATGATAAACAACACGATAAATGTCCACCCCTACATGCTGGGTAGCTTTTAGACATTTTATATTGTTGTTTATTGCAATTTTGTTCTTCTGCGCTGTGACACATAAATTTTCACATGATGGAATCAAAGTGCATCGATCTAAGATCTATTTTCTAAGCCTCCGTCTCCCACAATGCTGCGCGGTTTTGGATCGGAGTTTGGTGAAATGATCAGAATTCTATTGTATTTTCTGCAGGTATCGATCACGCGCATCGCGATACATGTATCTGTCGTGGTAGGAACACATCTCCTCTCTTTTAAAGGATCCTCAACTAGCAACCTTCTGATATTCATGACCTGATTTCCCTCCGTTGCTTGAACACCACATGAGCTTCCCTTCACCTAGAGGACGAGAGCGGAGGAAAGAAAGGAAAAGTGATGGATGCTTCCCTCTGCTGTGGTTCAGACATAATGAAGCCAGTTCAATTATGCAAAGCTTTGATTGTGATCCCAGACTTTGTCATCACTGCGTTCTGAGATGCAGGGAGAAGGACGTGGAAAATATGGAGGGAACGAACCGAACCTGCTGGGTGGAGAAAATAAAGGGATAACGCATACAAAAGTTTGACAAAAGCCAATTCAGATCTGCATATGGGTGCTTGGCAACAGATTTAGACTCTCCGTTTCCATAATTAGTTATTTTTTTCACTCGTAACAATAGCCCCGGGGACGGTTTCGAGCTAAGCTACTTCACAGGGAAAGAAGAAAGGGAAATACTTCCCTTTGGAGAGACAATCAGGATGTGACATGAGGCCAAACCACATGGAAATATTTTAAACACGCCACTTTCGCTTGTTAAATCTAAGCAAAGTTATGAATTATTAAACATCAGGTAAATGGAGGCAGCCCGCCTCTTCCTGATTTGTCAAAGTCAAATACAGGTTTCACGGCTTCTCCTGATTGGTCGTTCAAGGTCAGTGGGCGTCAGCGTCCACTGAATGGACTCTGATCAGCTGACAGGATTCATTCAGGTCACAAAAGGCAGCAGAAAAATAGACCAAGTCTGTTTGTGTTTGAGCTCCTGCGTCGCCGGATACAGCAGCGCAGCAGGTGGTGCCGCCGTACGCATATGACTCTGCTTTCACACTCGCGCACACACAGTTCAATTATGCAAAGCACATAAAGCTGTCAAAACAGCATTCAATTATAAAATAGATGCAGGACATCTTACTGAAGAAAATACACGCTAGTATAAGATAACTGATCATCGTTTATCAACGCTATGTGGCAGGAAGAGGACAAATGAATAAATATTTAAACACATTAATCACCTTAGTCGGATGTGAACCAGCTGAGGGAGGTTGAGGAGAAGTTCGGTGGGCTGCTGTGCGTCGTCACACAACATGATAGTGATTTTGGCTTGTAAATCTGTAATTAACAGTGTTGTGGGAGGACGTTTTCCGAACAGCGCGATGACAAAGCCATCCGATCTTCTCCTTGACCTGCCTTAAACACAACCACACGTACCGCTGGTCATCAGAAGCGAATCTGATTCATCATGTTAGAATCTGGTCGAGTGCAACGAGTTGCACTCAGAGTTGCTTTAATTTCAAGCTACATCAGGATCATGAATGTCCTCAAAGGACCGGTTGTGGTCGAACGTATTGATGAAACTACCCATTAACAAGTTGTTACAATATTAATAAATAGCTGTCTCTGCATTTGAAGAGAACTTCTTACAACTAGATAATACAATCTGCTGGGATAGCAGGCTCTTGTTTAACTCTTCTTCTGATGTTTTTTTCCTGGAGGCTAACGCTAACCCAGTGTTTGCTGATACTTCCCTGAAACAGAAAACAGTGTTTCTTCCAGAAGCATGGCCAGGTATTCGATCGCGAAGCACTTATTAAATCTTCTTCTGTTTGTCTTTTCTTGGATATTTTAGTGTAACTTAATTGTTCCTAAACTTCGGCACGGTTTGCACGGAGCCGGTTTTCAGCGACGCTGTAATACTTCAGTTGTGATGCAGCCTCTCTTTTGTGCGTTATCGGCGATTGTGGTTTCTGACAGCCACGCTTTTTGAAACTCGGTCTCCACGTGTAGCTTTTCGGTAACACGCCCTCCCGCCCCTCCCCCTTTTGACGGTGCTAAAACCACAGCGCCTTATAGTGGCCTGGCATGACAACTGCAGCTGACTCAAGGTGTCTCAGCTGTGCCACGTAAACATGGAGCTTTTCCCCCAATAAATATCCGAAAATACCTGCAGTTTCCAGACAGCAGTCTTGGAAGAAAAATCTTCGGTCTTGCTAAAAAGTTCCTTTAGATGAATGCCAATATGACAACAGTGCCCTCTGGTGGCAGGCTGCTGTCACTGCGTGGTAGAAAGTGTGCATCTGGTGACTGCATGTTGTAAGAGCAGCTCCTTTGGTTTGACAATTACAACTTTTAGTCTCTGAAAGGTCAAACAAATAGCTACAGTGGGCCTTGAATTTGCAGCATGTGCCTTCGTGTGTAAAGCATGCCTTCATAGAGAGGCTTTATCATCATCCATGTGTCTGAACTACCTTGCTGTTGGGGCTATAGGGTAAATGCTTACTCATCCTTAAGCTCTGATTGTCCAGAATAATCATAGTGAGATAAATGTGATAGATCAATAAAAGGTGCTAAATCAGTGCCTTGTGCTGTGTTGTATTTTCCACATTACAAATGTTTTTGTCACGCTTTCAGCGAATGAAAAACGGCAAAGAGTAAATACTGAAATCACTTTTCAACAAATGTCTTTGCTAAGGGGAAAAGTCCTATCAAAAAAAGGTTAAAGGTTTTCTAGGTGTTTTTGATGGGAAATTACATTATAGAGTGAGCTGAAAAATAAAAGATTTTACATAATTCTGCCTATTTAAAATTGTAATTGTGGGAGTCATAATGCTCTGAATGATTTTATACTTTCCTCTTCAGTTCTGTCACCTTGTTATCATAGACAGTGGATTTGCTTTCATACATTAGTGAGCTGCTGAGTCACAGCAGCAGCAAGTGGACTTTTCTCCCAGAAATGTGGGAACTGAAACATCTTTGGTTTTACTCTGAACATACTCTGAAACGCGTATTGCACCCCTTTCCTAATAAAGTGTGTTTAGTGAATTATGACAAAATACTACCCTGAAGTCCAGTTGTTAATTATTAATTGCACAGTGTTAATATTCATGTGACGCCACGCAGTGCCTTTCCGCCGCAGATTGGAGTTTAAGTCCTCACCGAGCAATTTGCTGCACTGCGTTCTGCTTCAGTCAATGTTTTAATATTAACATGGGAGTGGAGGACAGACGCACGCGGAATAACGTCGTCTGGCGTAAACACCGCCGCTCTGTGGGTCTGGTGCTTCCAGCCCAGCAGTGAATGAGTTACTCCTGGTGCAGTGTGTGTGTGTGTGCGTGTGTGTGTGTGTGTGTGTGTGTGTGTGTGTGTGTGTGTGTGTGTGTGTGTGTGTGCTCGGCGCGCCCCTCCCTGGTCGCTCCGCACGCCGCTGCTCGGCTGCCTGCAGACGGATGTTGCCGCATCTCGGCGCGCTGCGCTCCACCACCACCACGCTGCGTTCTTCTCCAAATGTTGCCAAATCTCCTCCTCTGTCCTCCTGTCTGTACCCTGACACACACACACACACACACACACACACACACACACACACACACACACACACACACACACACACACACACACACACACACCGTCTCTCTCTCTCTCTCTCTCCCTCTCTCTCTCTCTCTCTCTACCTCTCTCTACCTCTCTCTGTCTCCAACACACACACTCTGACAATCACACGTAACGGCGACATTTCTCTCCGGCTTCTACACACACACACAACTCTCCGCTGAAAGTGGCTCATCGTCATCTTGAACGGTACGTAGAAACTGTTCCGCCTTTATTGTGACAGCTTCTCGTGTGGTGATGACAGCTGCGTGTGTTTTTTATTAATTTTTTTTTTGTGCGTGTGTGAATTTTCTGTTTTATTTTCTCCCATTTTCTGCACGCAGACATGACGTCTGTCCTCCCGGCACTGCGTATCAGCCCGGGTTTCTTTTCGCTTGTTTGTGTTGCGCAACATTCTCCAGCAGCATCCAGGACTTTTATGCGCAGTGGAGGTTTTTATCTTTTTTTTTTTTTCCTTCGTCCTCTGTCTTATGTTGGATAGAGGAAATGAGACAGCACAAAGTCGTTAAAGAATCAGCTCTCTTAAATCTAGCCTGACATAAGGACGGGCAAGTAAGGTTCAGCCAGCCAGAGGGATTTAGTCAGGTCGCGTCTTCATCCACTTAATGCAGGTGATGGAGAAGCACAGTAATTAACCTATTTTTTCCCCCTATGAAAATACTGGATACTCCTGTATTCCATAGCAAATGATGGAAGCTTTTAGTAAAGCACAGCAGATTTTTTTTCTGATAGCCATTTAAAAACAATGGAGTTTGATTCGAGTGCTTTTTTTGTTTGTTTTTTTGTTTGTTTTTTGACTGTGTTTTGTTTGATTCCATGACATGAATCCATCCAGCTGTATTGACTGTGAGCCAAACTAGATAAACTGTGGACAGACTAGAGCTAACTAGAGTCGGCCCAAAGCGCAAGCAAACCGAGCCGCTTTCTTTGTTCCTCCGGGCCAGCAGGGGGAGCTCTCCCAGAGTGAAGGAGTTCTCGAACACATGTCAGAACTTTGAATCCAGGAGAAAAAGATTTTTGAAAAAGAACCTTTTTAGAAAAAGTATTAAAACTATTGTCATGGTTTTATGGCATTTACATACCATTTTAAGCAGCATATAACTTATTGGATAGTTTTTTATTTCAAAGATAAAGGGCTCAATTAAATCTGGCGCAATAAGCAATAAGTCGTCACATAATAAATTAAAATGAGCTCAGTAATTTCCACTGTGATGTTTTTTTTTTGTTTTTTTTTTAAGATAAATTTTGTTTAGTTTCTTTTGCAAGTTGTTTTCATTTCCATGTTCATTTATTGTTTCTGGTTGTATTTTATTTTAGATATTTAAAGTATAAAATGTTCTTTACACAGTTAAAGAACTGAGAGGCTCAACTTGCATTACGACGCTGTTATCAACATATTGCTGGAAAAATTCCTCAAAACAACAATAATATCGTTTATCGCGATGGTTATTGGGACAATATACTGTTCCTGCTAATTAGATCTGCTGGTTATCACAGTTACTTGGATTATTCCTTGATAGAATAAAATTAATTTAACTCCAGTTTGAAGTGTTTATCAACGCCAGCATAACAATCTCATGTTATTTTATCATTTTAGTAACAGGTAGAACCAGGCGATGTGGCTTAAAGTTTCAGATTTTTTTTTCTCACCAGATCCGATTTCCGATTGTAATGGAATTTGTCTTTATTTTCTTTGCTTCCATTCTAAAAAAACAATTTCCAAATGACAGAAATTATTTTCAAAAAGGGGCTTTTATTTCAATCTTCTGAGTTATATGACTGAGTATTAGGGCCAGGCAACGAGAGTTATTTGTTCAACTGAGAGGAAAGAGTCTCAATATTAGTAGGATAAAGATGCAACAGAAAAAAAAAGCTTAAGATTAGAAGAAAAAAGTTGTTTTAATGAGAAAATAGCTTCAATAAAGTCACCAGGACCTGAGGAGATTAACTCAGTTTATGTAAATCTTTATTTGAAAATGTCATTTACAGAATTTTTTTCAAAGTCCTGCATCTAATAATGTAATGCTGATGTGTTAAAACATAAAATACTATGTGTAAAACTCATACCAGAGATGCTCAACATTCCTCATATTAATCTTTTTAATATGAGGATACAAATTCTGCTAAAAATACGACTTTATCCTCCTGATATTACAATTCTATTCTGGTAATATGACTGTTTTTTTCTTAATAAAATAATGAAATATGAGCCATAGAGTTGACCTAAATTCAAACTACAAATAAAACAAACAAGACGGAATCAGACATGCTGACATTACTGGCCACATTTCTGTTGACCACAAAATTGGGCAAAATTATGAAAATAAACTTGCTTAATGGAAAAGCGCCAATTCAGGTTTTATGATAAAAAGATTTTATCTTTAGTATGAGATGGTTTTTTTTTTTTACCGTACCAACATTGATGTATTTTGCAAAATTGCAATGGAACTATTTTTTTTTCCCTGCATCACAAAAGTCACGTGATCTACAACCGGACGTTACTCCTGGCAAAAACGACAAAGAAGACGACAGGAAGTCGTAGAAGGATGATGATTTGGGGTTTGGGGAATGTGCAGCTGGTTCCATCCAGAGGTCTCGCAGCATCACATAGTTCATAAGAACGTGTTGAATCCATAGTTTTTCTCTAAAATCGCAAACTACGATTTCCCCAAAACACTGCATATGTGGTCGCTGCCAAGTAGGCGGGGCTTGTCATTGCCTGCGTAAAACGCTGACGTCTCTTCTGACGGCTGATCGATGGTGAGCGCTAGCGCTATTGCTGAATTATGACTACATCTCATTTAATTGTTTACATCTGTCGCTGCCATGAATTTTGATGACTTATCGCAGAAACAAGTTTATGTACTTGTGATTTAAATCCTAGAAGCAAAAAATGTAATCTTCAAAAATAAAAAAAAATTGATCATCGCCGAAGCAACCTGCAGTCGTCTGCTTAACGGACATGCTGTTGTGGGTTTGAATCAGTGTCATCTGAATAAGCACGACGGAAAATATCTCCAAACAGCCGAACTAGTGTTAGGAAAGGTTAGCCTTCTTTCAGTCATTGCTGTGACTGGCAGTGAAAACTGGAATTATCTAGTTTCTGATGTTGAAATAAACTGAAAATGGGGCCCCGCATATCAAAGCACAGCCCAGGTCCCCGTAAGGCCCTGGAGTGGCTCTGGAGATAACTCCCATCCAGGTGATGCAGATGAACTCATTGACTTCCTCCTCCTGCCGCCCCTCCCCTAGCTGATGTTTTTCTCTCTACCATTGCCATGGTTTCCATGCAGCACGCTGGCAACAGAACGACAAAGTCGCTCTCCCCGTGCTTGTTTTTATCCGGGGCAGGACGAATGACTGTGCAAATCCGGACCCGGGTGCAGCGCGAGACGACAGAGACGGTGTGTGTGGGAGTGTGAGGGTGGGAGGTATGTAATTTGGTTGAGACAAGCAAGGAGCCATCGTATGCGCTCCAAAACAGATCACTGTTCTTCTGATGATTCATTCATGCTGAAGAGGATGCTGCTGTTGCACCATCCTCGTCTGTGATGTGTGTGTGCACGCGTGTGTGCGCACGCGTGTGTGTGTTTGAGTATAGGGATGCCTGCAAGAGGACGATTGATGCCAAGCAAAGCTGCTATTTTTCCAGATTAGTCAGCGTTCCTCCTTCTGTGCGTTTGAGCTTCCGTCGTGTAATAAAGCTGCTCCGGTTTCCTTTGCAGGGTCTGTTGGTACCGAACGGTTCCAGTGACTCAGCAAAAGGTGCTTCGACCCAGACTCTGTGTGTTTGTTAGGGATCTAAATGAGCGTCTGTTTGTGTGCAGGATTATTTTTAATCTCATGTAAAACTGTGAATGAATGAGTTCTGGACGTGGCGTTTTCCTCGGAGAAAATCTATCAGTTGTTTTACACCTTGACTAAAAATAGACCAGAAAAAAACAATTGTCTTCCAACATAGAGGTCGAATTTTATTTTAGTCAAGGATTAGAGGAGGTTTGGTATGAATTCAAAATGATGATTTTTTTTTTTTTGTCTGTCTCAGGAATCTCTGTCCTGATGTTAGTATGTGACGAGGCAAAAGCCGAAATGAGATTCTCTCAGAATGACAAACATGAAAAAAAACAACAAACAAACAAAAAAAAAACACAAACATTTTTGCATGGTATTATTGTAGTAAGCCGCTGTTATTCATGGGGGTTGGGAACAAAACCGCCTGTAAATAGTTTAAACCCGCTGCAAATACTTGAGAGCTTCTCCGAGAACGCTCATAATTCTTAATAGTCCACACAATAAGCATACCTTAACCTACATTAATACACACAGTGGAAACTGTATTCGCTCTACCACAGAAGCTAAAGTCTACAGTCTTCCTCATTTTCACTCTTGGGGTTCAGACAATCAGTTACTGAACCGCAAATAGGCACAAAAATTTTGAGGTTAGCTTTCTGTTTTCAAAACCGGAAAGCACCAATTATTCAATTTCTGCTGCTGCAAAATTGACATGCTTAACATTACAGATATAATCATACTGACTGTGATATTTATTGACACAGCAGTTGTTACGGTACAGATGTTATTTTAGCTACAGAGATTTAGAGGGATAAATTAGTCATTGTCAGCCGAAGCACTGGGTTGTTTTGAAATATAATTGCAGCAGATGTACAGGGTGCTAAAAAACTGAAGTAAAATATGGAATAAACACCAGCAGACTTATGAAATTTAAATAAACCTGCTTGTTGAGCACATTGAGTTAGCTGGCTAAGATAAGATAGATGTTCCTCGCTGGGCATAATAAATCAGGTACTTATTGTGCCGTTTTATGTCACATAGAGCCATGTGTGTTATTGAGGTCTTTAATTGTCTTTCATGCAATGGAGCCCAGTCTGGCATTACATCACGACTACTGACAAGTGAAGTGAATTACATCGATTGTCTTGTTGTCATGGCACCGTTTAGGGTGTTTTCCACCTGCGACATTTGTTACATTGTCGACTGGTGCGGTTCTCTCTCACTCTGCACCATGTCTAACAAACCAAATTCTTTGGAAAGCCTGTTCCCTCTGCTGTGGTGGCCCTGCACCAAGAAACACTGAAGAAAACGACCGGGGAACTTCTGAAGGAGACGCTGAGCGCAACTCCCTAT
Organism: Poeciliopsis turneri; assembly: GCA_922788865.1. Taxonomy (NCBI): domain Eukaryota; kingdom Metazoa; phylum Chordata; class Actinopteri; order Cyprinodontiformes; family Poeciliidae; genus Poeciliopsis; species Poeciliopsis turneri. Next base: position 1,268,707 of record CAKLNU010001107.1, on the reverse strand, counting down.
TCAGCAAAATGTAGACAAACATGTAGCGGCGTCAGATTTTAATGGTTGTAGGATTTCTCTTCTGTCTTTGGCAAAAGACCCTCAGTCCTTTCTCTTGCTGGCGCTAGACTCTGTGTTGATTTGGTTGTATTTTCCCAGAATGCCTTGTGCTGTAGTCTGCTTTCGGAGCGGTTTCTGGTCAGCATGCAGTCGCATGTGCATTCGAACCGCGCCAGAGTTCACTTCAACCAATCCGGCCTTTTTGATCCTCATCCGAGTTCGATTACGCGTTCACACCTCCCCAAAATGAACCGGACTTTCCATGCAAGCGAACGCGATCAGAGCATCTGCAATTTTCCTGAAAGTTACTTGCAGGAAACAAAGGCAAGCATATGAATATGACTGAGTTTGCCGAGGGCCAGATTGTGAGAGCTGGACGATTGTCTCATGTGCTGTGGGTTGTTCCTGATCTGCATCAATCAATCAACTTTATTTCTATAAAACCACCAGGGTAGCCAAAGTGCATTGATCAGTTACTATCAAATGTGGTTTAAGGAAGGAACGATAATTATCTGCCTTTCCTTTTTCCAGTTGACAATTCAGGACCTCGTCCAAACAGAGACAATTGCAGGTGTTCCTGCAAAGGTTTTTTGTCGTTTTGGCATCTTGGGAGACCAGAGTGGACACATTTGAAGACGCCGAGTTCTTGTCTCTCTATTCTGCACGCGCCTCGCTCTCACAAACAACGAGACCTGTGCCGCTTGTTGCGGCAGACCCACTTCAGGGTTTCCTGCGTCCCGTCGTTGCTTCTTGCTCCCCACAGTTAACTGAACTGCAGCAGGAGCTTTTTGTTGAAACTGCAGAAGTTACGGGCTGCAAAAGAGAACATGAAGCTATGACAGATTAGCTGTCGTCCAGCTTTACATGCATCTGAGGAGGCGATTTAGAGGAAACGAGGTGTTAATGATGAGCACAAGGTCTCCGGTTCACGCAACACTTTTTACCATCCAGCTGGTGAAGCCGCTGACCGATATAAAGACGCTGCCTCCCTCATGACTCTCCTAGGACCACTTGTCATAGCTGGAGATTGCAGACCTCCTCAACTGTTCTCGTTCTTCATTAGGTCGTCTCATTAAAGTCTTAGCCGACTTATGTCATGGGGTAAACACTCGAATGGGGCCATTAGACGGCTTGCCAATCTGTAAACCAGCCAGATTATGTAAATGCAGCACTTGGAATCTGCTTGAACCGGCGTCTTCAACGCTCCGGACGTAGCACCGATTTTCCGTAGAAAGGAGAAGCAAAAAAAAAGCTACTGCTTTATTAGGTAACAAAGTTCTCTAATCAGCTTGTTTACTGCTAGGAGTACTACTGCCTCTGCTCACTGCACAAATATAATGACTCCACAGCTCTTCACATACACACAAAACAAGACTCTCTCCTCCCTTAAAGCTGTCAGTTAAACCGAGGAGTCCGGAGGCCATTATCTGCACTCCACAGACCCCGGAGCAGGGCCCACTTGTTGAAGGCAGACATCCAGCGGGAAGGTTGCGACTTTGATGGTGGCTTCCATGTTGCCACCAGACGCCGGGTTCACTACCTGCTCAGTAGAGATAAGAGAATCACCTCAGCCAAGCTGAGTTTCCAATCACTGGGAGCAGGTCACATTGTAAGAAGGACCAGGAGAACAAAACACCCTTTAAGAAACAGACCTCAATGTCTCCAAGATGTTTACCTGCCACCAAACTCATTGTTTCTACCATAAGAAATAGTTTAGAGTTATATTTTATGTTCCCATTAGTTGGCTGGTTGTTTACTTTTTGGAGGCACGTGGTTCCAGCTCATGAAGAATGGAAGATTACTATAAAAAAATGATAGAGTTGCACTGTTTTAGCTGTCATAATGAGGGGCAAAAGCTGCTAGAAGTAGGCAATTCAGCACACAGTTAGAAAAAAACAAGCCTTTCCTATTTAGCAAAGCAGGAGACCACACTTGGTGAAAGTGTTAATATCCTTATTGAACCTACGTGCAATTAATAGGAACATAGAAGTTTTGTTTTGTAAAACAAAAAAAGCTTCTTTTTTTAAATTTTTTATTTTTTTTTTTTATAAAAGTCAGAGTGACGCTATCGTAGGGCTACTCCTGTGATGTCTGTAAGATGTCTCATTGCGGCTGTCGCAGGATTCAGTTTTGTCTCCGGCTCTCCAGCCTCAGGCTGGTGTTTTTGTTTTAGCATCCTTCAGCTTTTTCTGATTGTAGAAATACCTCTGAATAATGCTTTTGACTTACCGTTTGCGTCTAAAAATGGTTGGAAGGCTCCTCTTCCTTTCACAAACTTTTAACTTGCGTCTAAAGTTTGAGGAAAATCTATTGGAACGAATCTTTCATTGCTGGTTTTTGTATATACTTAGCTCAGGAAAGAAAGTAAAAATGTTATTTATTTATTTATTTATCTTTATTTTTATTTTATTTTATTGTTTTCGCTTAAGCTAAAACTGTAGACTACAATCATACGGATATAAAAAAAATTAGGCTCGGCTGGCCGGTCCAATCAACACTAACATCTGTTTGACCCAATTTTAAAATAAGGAGATGTCTTTGTGTAGGTGTTTTCACATTTTTAGACATGTTGTGTTGTTTTTGAGATTCCCATCACGTCAGTCTACTCCTAAATCATCTATATTTTAGCGTCCAAGGTGTTAAATAACGAAAGAAAGATATTTGTTATTGCGGTTTCTCTTAGCCAAAAGCTAAAGCTGTGTGTGAGCCGTGTTGCTGTCATGACTCGCAGCCCTTTGTCTGCCTCTCACAGTCATTGTGGTGATTTGATTGAATTTAGTCACAGAGAGAGTGAACTCTGATCAATGCAAGAAGAAAAATATTGCAACTATTTGAACAGTTGTGTTAATATTTAAGATAAAAAACAGACTCTGTTTGGTTGATTATGTTCTCTGAGTAGCATTGAATCTACAGATCCCTTATATAGTTTCACTGTGCTGTGGAGCTTCTGATGCAGCCTGGGGTGGAAAAAACACTAATCTCAGCCATTTCACCTTTATTTGGACTGTGGGCTCTAGTGGAGTATTTCAGGCTTCTGAGCTGCTGATGTTTCCTTCCATTCAAGCCTAAAGTATATTAGCAGACTGGACCAGATTCAATATTCAGCCTAGCTGTCAGCAAGTGAAGGGCTAATAGAAGCTGCATTAATCACTCAAAGGTTTAATAACTAAATCATAAAAAACTCACCGAACACAAACCAAGTTACGGATTTGGTTTAAGTGAAATCAGATGCAGTTTGAATGTACATGTGAACGCCAAGCGGACCAGAGACCGCCCCAGCAGCAGGAAGCGGACTGCGGAGCAGGGCATTCTGGGTAAATACAACTAAATCAAAGGTTCGAGGCTAACGTTAGCGGGAGAAACGGCTGCCAGTCTTTTCCCAAAGACAAAAGAGAAATCCTACAACAGCTAAAATCTGATGCTACGCCACTTTAGTTTCCATTTTGCGAAGGAATTTGCGCTCGTGTCTTCCTCAAATGTCAATGTGTGGATTCCTTCAGAGGCTCTTAGCGCAGCGCCACCACAGGCGAGGAGGGGAACAGGTTTTTCGAAAGGTGACGCACGCAGTGTACGGTTGGGGAAACTATTTGAAACGTAACAAATGTCGCAACTTTGTTCCTCAGTCTACCGAACTATGAGGTGTGAAATTACACGTTTAGCATACAAATTAGTTACCATAAACAATGCCTTGCTATTCCAAGATAAAGTAAAAGCTGTCATAGTTAAATCAACGGGAGCCTCAACTTTGTCGAAGCAAGAAACAGACCATTACAGCTGGATATTTCTGCCTTCGAATTAAAACTATGTCTCCTAATATGTTAGTTGAGTTTGTTTGAAGGCCCAGCGGCTTGCAGGAAGGGCACAGAGAGAGCGGCTGCCGGAGCCAGCAGTCCTGGGATTGGTCGACAACAATGGAGAGCGGAGAGGGGCGGTTCTGGCTGGGAGAATGCAGCAGTGAGCTGTCTTTGCAGTGTTTCTGCGCCTCCCTGTTTGTTCCTGCTGCCTTTCTCCAGACACAGAGAGGGAGAAAAGACACGCACATGCAGGAAAAACACAGATAAAATCCACAGTGTCTGAATTCACGTGGTGCAGCGCTACTTCGTTTAACTGCTCCTCAGCCCACCCACTCTAAACTGAGATCACTCGGTGTTGTTCAGAGGAAAACGTCCAGCCACGAGGCGGTGAAGCAGCTCTGTCACAGCCTGTGCGGTTCCTGTCTCCGCTCCGTTCTGCATGACAAGCCCTCCGTCTCCGCAGATGTTCCCTCTCCGTCTTCCTGACAGTGGAGAGACGGTTTCATCTTTGCGGAAGGCCCAGGTGTGCCCTCTGCGCCTCCTGTGAGTCCACATTCGGAGACGGTTGGGGAAACTATTCGTTTTTCCCCAAGACTGCAAGGTGCGCAGCTTCCATGAAGTCCCCCCAAAATTTGAGACACTGTGAAATGCAAAACCCAAGTCAAATTTCTGTTCATTCCTTTCATTTACTGGCTTAAAATGAACATATTGTTTGAAGAAAAAGTCTACCTCTTCTCTCAAAAGTCAACCATCCAGATTCGTTTTTACACACAAAAACAGTGACGACAATAAATGACAAACTATAAATCGGTGCAGAAAGAGCGTCTGACAGGGAGCAGATGAAAACACCGAGCCCACAGAGAGAGCAGTCACACAGCAGGTTTGTGCTGAGTGCGGTCATATTGAGCCGAGGCGATGCCTCGATGTCTGCCGCTGCTCCCTTCAGATGGTGCAGAGCGGCAGCTAATATTGATCTCTTCATCAGGAGTTATTCCCAAAGCTCCCAGGCCCCCGCCGTATGCTGACAGGGATGTCCAGCGTCCCCGACACACCCAGTCCCCAAAGGGATGGGCCGATCCCAACCCATTAATTTCGTTTTTTTGGTGTTTTCACTTTCACCGTTGACATTCCAGCACGCTGCGTTAAGAAAACACATGCGGTAATGAGCTTGGGTGACATTTGTAATCAGTAAACGGCCGTAGCGCGGCCTGCGCTGCTTGTTGTGCAGCGTAAGCAGTGCAGCTGGTCCGGGAAGCTGGAAGTGATTTATAATCAGAATTCTCGTTGGAACCGAGTGCCTTTGTTTGCACGGCTGCTTTTCAGGGGTAAAATGACAACCTGATGTAAATCCCCAGACATCACAGCGTATTTTTTGCGTCGGTGCTTCGTTACTTTAACTAGAAGCTGCGGTATTGCGTGTTGACAATGTGTCCCCATCTTATAGAACACAATCAGTTGATCAGAACAAACAGATTAAAAAAAAAAAAAAAATGTATAAAAATGTAATTATTTTGAACGCGTCGACTCCATACTGAAACATTCACGGCTCAATTCTACCTCAAAAATCTATTCTGACCAGCTCTTAAATAATCTGCACTTTATTTAGGAAAAATTCACAAAATCATGTTAATATGTTATTAAAGTATTTTGTAGATACATAGAGACTTTGAAGGTTTAAGCAAAGTAATTCAAAGAAAAAAAAACAAAACACAAAATGCCTAATGGTCAAAAAATTTGATGAACATACCAAGAAGCTTATATGCGATACGTATCGGTATCGGTAAAGGCGATACGGTAAAGACCCTGTATTTACTTGGTATCGCATTGATTCCAAAATATGCAGCATTGCAGGAATCTACTCTTCGGCACTGTCATCATATGATGCAGATGTGAAGTTTAGTCATCAGTTTATACAGTAAGAGATGTCATTCTCTGTAATCTGAGCTAGGAGAAGCACAGCGATTAGGAATAGAAATGGACTGAGAACACGCCCTTGAGGAACGCCACGTGTGATTTTTCAGCTGTAAGTAGGCTAGGCGTTTTGGACGTCTAGTTTCAATCTTTTGGACGTACATGTTGTTGTTTGAAGGAAAGTTAAAGAAGTTACGGATTAACTTCAATAATATACGTCAGCTTCCATTTTCTGTCTTTACAGTAGATAAGTTACTCTCAAACTAAAGTAGTGCCTTCATATCTCCAAAAGGTCCTTCAAGTAATAAAAGTGCATTTTATAATTGCTTATATGCAATAGAAACAGCGGAAAAGTCTGTCTGAAATTTACTTGTGTTTTGTTCTTTTTATTATTTATGACACATTTGCGTATCTAGAGGCGTTTGGCCTTTGGCTCCAGCGCGCTTCGCTGCAGCACGTTCAGCTGGTCAGAGGGTGAGCTACGGCTTTGCTTTGTGTCAGAGTTGATCAGCCAGCCCCTCTGCCTGCTTTTAGAGTAAGTTATTACCAAGCAAACCAAGCCAGGAACATAAAGTTGCACCCCGAACGCCACCTAAAGCTGGAAATAAATCACCGAAGGCCAATACGTCTCTCGCAGGAGCCGCAGCCGACTAGAACCGAAGGAGAAAATAACATCCTGCCGGTTTATAAGCCTCCGGATTTTAAAGGGCAGTTTCTCCATATTTCCACATATTCTCTCTCTCTCTCTTTCTTAAAGCATCCGTCCACAGTTTTTAGGTCTCCCAACACTGAAGGAGAGAATATGCTGTCCTTGCGCGTTTGTGTGTGTGTGTGTGCATGTGTGTGTGTGTGTTGCGTGGTCACACAGGTATTATTCAGGCCCGTCCTCTCCTTCGCCTGGATGCGGTCGACCCTTAGACCCCGTCTTGTGTCTGTCGCGGTGATGAATGAGGTCCTTCTGTTGGTCGACGTGTTTTTGACAGCCAGTTTACAACGACTCTGCCTCATGAAAATGAGAACTGTCCTTTTAACCGGCGTGCCTGCTTGTGTATTGCATCATGGTTAGAACAATATCACAGCAGACGGTCCAAATATGGGAAGAAATGCTGTTTGGAATTTGCTCCCCTGAAAAGAATATTAAAAGGAGCAGGATTAAATGTTTCAGGCAAATAATGTTGTTTTATTGTACAATCAAATAACTATATTAACTTCAGTTCTTGTGAAAATGCTGTATATATCAAATATTACTTAAAAGAAGTTTGACATTTCAATTCAGCGCCTTGAAATTGGGGCTCTGTCTCCTTAAGAAATGTATTTTCTTTGTGAAACTCCACCTTCACCTCCACCTATTGTTGATTTTTAACAACGTTCTGACCAGGGCTTCACTGAGAAAGAGCTTATGTAATGAGCCCAGCAGGTGCTCAGGCCCACCAGGTGTTTGCTAATTGCTCCTGGCTAGTCTAAAGGAGCCGAGAGCAGGAGGGCTGCTTTGTGAGGCAGAAGTTTCTCCAATAAGGAGGAGCTTTGTCCTCAAAGGCGGGGCTAGGTCCAACCATGTGTTTTGCACAGCTGAATGGTGCATGAAGCAACACTCCAGGTTTGTTTTTGACATAACAGGATGTGAAGCTCACAATACTGTCCCTTTAAGAGAAATGTTGGAAATGTAAATTTCATGATAATAAATAAATAAATATATATATATATATATATATATATATATATATATGGTGGTGGTGCCTGTGGTCATCGGGGCCCTCGGGGCAGTCACCCCCAAACTGGAGCAGTGGCTACAACAGATCCCAGGAACAACATCAGACATCTCAGTCCAGAAATGTGCAGTCCTTGGCACAGCCAAGATACTGCGCAGGACCCTCAAGCTCCCAGGCCTCTGGGATATATATATATTTATGTTTCACTCTCTGGGGATTCTGAAAACTGACCAAAATGGTAAATCTTTTCAGACTGTTAAAATGTTTTCACATTAAATCTATTCATCAGTTTCAGACCAATCTAGAAATATTCAGTTTTTCATATTTTATAAATCTTTTATGTTTTTACACCATTTTGGTCCCCCCAAAGGTGAAAAAATCAACAATATGTAATTTTTTTTTTAATACCCTCTAAAGTAGCATATTTTTAATGTTTGTGTTTCAGCCTTGATTAGGTAGAAAATTAATAATAACTTTGATTTTCACACATTATTATTTTTGGACTGATGAGAGCTAAACGCAAAAAGTGACGCTCTTGTCCCCGGTGAACCAAAATGGTGGCGATCTTGAAACGACGCGACAGGTTTTACAGATGTTCCATCAAGACGTCCATTTTGGACAGGCAAGAATCCCCAAGAGTTTAAACAAAGATTGGATGCGTTTGATTTGACGGTTTGTTTGGCGGTAGAAGTTAAGTTGTGTCGTTTCTCCCTCCGCAGTCGTTCTTTGGGCCTTCGGTCTGTGAGGACAGACATTGTGAGGAACTGGGGGTGATGTCATTCTTGGCATGCGGCGGCCCAGACTCTAAGAGACGGTGACACTTTGCCAATATTCCCATTCTACCCACCTCTCCTCTTTTTACCAGCTCCCTTTCTGAGTCTCCATGCTTCTCCTCTCTTTCACGTCGGTCTGTGTGTTTTCTCTCGCTGTGGCTCAAATTATTTACTCTTCCTTCGAAGCTTAAAATGAAACCAAGAGGAACTCATGAAGTCATGGTTTCTTTAACCTGGTGGGTAAAATAAATAAAACACCAGTTGTGGAGCCTGACGTCACTTTACGTGTTTAGGCCATCAGGAACATGGAACAAACCATAAAAAGCTACTTTTACTTTGAAAAGCATGCATCACAGTCACGTTGGGGCTATTGTAATCACACCTGGTGCAGGTCCAGATAACAAAGATAAAATTGCATAAATATAATGAATTTTTCAAAAAATAGGCTTTTATTATGATGATTAACTCATAAACGTTAATCTGAAAGGCTGACAACCATCTTTCATAACTACTTAAGCTTGTTTTTTTTTAAATATGAACACAGAACATACATGTACATGTGTGTCCTGTTAAAACATGTAAACGCATGTAAACACGTTTACATGCATTTACATATACAAAAATGTAAAACACTTGCAAACAGCGTGCTTAGCTGATTATTAATGCAGAAACTAGAAATGGAATAATAAAGTTTTTTATTTAATTACATTTTTATCAAATAGTAAGGCAGATTTTAGACAGTATTTGCTGGCTTTTATTTTTAAGGGCCAGCATAATTTTCTGTCACTGTTTCAGTTTTATTAATTGCGCAGCACCTCCTTTGACATTGTGGGGCTTTTATTTTGAAAAGTGCCTTTCAGCTTCAGTTCAACAGGCAAAACATTTACTTTAAATTTCCATCTGAATAATCTAAACTACATGTTATGGCTTTCATATGTAAACACATACTTAAGATTTATTTTGAAAGGCCAGCATAATTGTTACCTTTCTTTATTCTGAAGAACTTTTTTTTTTTTAAATATAGAATTACTGCAAAACGACATCATTCTGCTGAGCTTTGGTGCATGATGAATGTAAAGACGCGAGCGTGAAGCTATGTGTGGATGTTTGGCGTCAGCAGCAACAGACACTGAGGGACAAACATGCAGCTCTTAAAGGCGAAAGGGGCCCCGCACTCAGAGAAACGTGGGGATGTTCAGTCCCTCCAAACCTGGAAAAAGTCTGATTTTCTTTTCTCCATCCTCCAATAAAGATGAACTCCCTGAAAGAGCAAACCACTCATTCTTGCTCTCCCGTCTTTTCCTCGCCTCCCTCGTTTTCTTTCTGTTCTGGGAATGATAATGAGTCTTTTGTTCAGTCCGGTGGAAATTTCTCCACCGATGATGGTAAAAGTTAGTAAAGTGCTCGACAGTGTTGAGGCTGAGACTCCTGTTCTGATTTATGAGGCAGTGGCTCACATGGAGATAACAGAGCCCGGCTTCGTCATTTAACGTAAAGGAACAGTTATCTAAATCTGCTCACTGTTTGAAAATGTTCATCTTTTTTAAAGGATTTAGTCAGAAGTTGAGTCGATTAACTGGTGTGTCTTGATTTAATTGTGATTTATGTGTGCGTCTTCCTATTCTGGTAAGTTACAAAATAACTATCATTATGGCGGCCGAGTATATTGTTAAAATGTAACAATGTACATCCACATGCAAGTAGAGGAATTTATCATGACAGCCATCAAATTCTCCAAATAACAGATATATGTGATATGTAATATCCATCCTGGTGTTGGGTTATTTTTGGAGATCAGTGAAGCACATGTCACTATAGCAACGAGAAGCAAAGGAAAAAATAAAAGTCTTAAGGTTTGAATAGAACCCCACAGAAAGTCTACCAAGTGCTCATCAGTCGACACACAGTAGCGGTGAATAAAAATAGATCGCAGGTTCAGAGTAAACTGCCACTGCCCCATTCAGCTCCTTTAGACTAGCCATCAACAATTAGCAAACAATGGTGGAACCGAGCATCTGCTGATCTCAGTATAGGAGCTACTTCTCAGTGAAACTCTTAAGGGTTAACAGAGGAGCCATGTTGTGATGACTTCCCGAAGGCGGAGTTTCAGAAAGAGCAGGAGCTTCTTAAAGAGACGGTGTTTATTTGCGAAGGGGGTTAGCTTCCCGAAGGAGTGCTGTCAGGTGGGCCATGGCAACCCACCCCATACTTAACTCACTTTGGGGGGAAAGAGTAATCAGCTGAAATCAGTGTAAACCGGAGAAGGAACATGAAAACATTGCACATTTCTCTTTAATTTTTGTGTGACTTTTGTGACATCTTGTTATTTTTACATCATTTTGAAGAAATTAATTCGTCAGACGGTGATCTCCAGGAAGACTACTTCACCCCAAACCAACCATCACTCAACTGAACTCATTAACTTGTTGACGCTACCAACGAGCGCACCGACTCAGCAGGGTCTCAGTTTGCTATTATCTTTTATTTTCCTGGAGAGGCCGACAGCTAGCCGTTACTGACATAGCAGAGCGTTAGCTGGCTTAGCAGCTTAGCGTTTTAAATCACAGGACCAGGATTAGCGTCAGGAGCGTCGGCTTCCTGCTGCTGTTGTGAATCAGCCGCAGCCTCAAGAATCTGGCCACTTTTGTTCCTTGCGCAGGAGATAAATAGACAATAATCAGACGAGAGCCAATCACGGCGGACGGATGTGGTGGTTATGGTTTCAGCTGAGCAGCTGCAGCAGACCCGGGATGAGAGACGTGTGAAAGTGATGTGTGCATATAAGAAACGTCTAGAAACATTTATGTACTGCTAATTACTTTCCTGTGAGTGCCCCTCGCTCAGCACTTCTGGACGAGAAAAACAAGAAGAAAACAACCAGCTGGATGTTTAGATTTGACTCGCCATCCTCTAGGATCGGGCCGCCGAAATGAAAATGGAGACGTTCACATCTGCATTAGCGCCTTTAATTTTCCGAGCCACTTCACCCAGTTTTTATCTCCAAGCGCGCACAATGCTATAGCAGAGGAATGAGCTCACATTAGGCAAATGAGTTTAGGAACAGGATAATAAGTTTTTCATGTCAGCCCCAAGTCAATCTCTATTGGTGTAAAAGGCCATCAGTTCACCTCCATTGACCCACAGATTGGTTAACTTAACTTCACTTTTATGCGATTTAACCTTAAGGAACATTTTCCATATATTTCTTATCTTCCATTTCATATCTGAAAAAATTGATTTCATTGCTAGAAATCTGTGCATCCTTATAAGGTCTTAAATTCAAGTATCTAAAATGGAGTCCTTAAAATGTTTTTTTTCTCTCACTGAACGTTTCTGAGGCAAAAGTTTTTCTTGATGGCAGACATCTTCATTCCGTTCTCCTCCTGCAATGGAAAATGCATTTACTGGCAGGCAGCTGAGACCATCTGAATAAACCTTTTGCTCCTGACCTCTGCGAAACGCATTTCTCAGCAAATTGAACCGAGTCATTGTTTCAGCTGCAACATGTAACCTTTCCGATATTCCTGATTGTGCAACTCCAACGCCAACATTACAGCAGCCGCGCAGGTTCTGACCTTGTGCAGACGTTGGTGTCACTTTCGCAAAATGAGATGCGTCGTTGAACCTCGTCGTTTCACGTTTTATAACAACCTTTCTGTTGTTAAGGTTTTGCATTTTAATCTGGAATCTGCAACATCATCCGGTTTTTGTGTCTCAGTCAGTCAAACCTCGATGAACATCTCAACTCTGCCCTACATGGTAGTACTCTGGTGACTCTAGATTTAGCATCTGGATGAGTTTCTTTAACCTGAGGTCTTTCAATTTCTTGAACCATGCTCCCCGCTGCTCTCGTTTTGGAGCGCGTTATCTGGAGCAGCGCAGCGGCCGGGCCTCCTTCAGCCAGCGTTCCGTTTCAGCTTCGGTTTTTTCCTCTTTTTTTTTTTTTTTTTTTAAACCAAGCGTTCTCGTTTTGGGAGTTCAGACGTGGGTATTTATATCAAACGGGTCAGCTGAGGAAGAGCCAAAATGAGCACAAAACACCCAGCTCCGTCTGACGAGCGACCTTCTTCCTCTGGGCTCGGCCGGGATGCGAGCGGAGCCGAGGGCGATGCCAGGAAAGGCGGCGGAGAGGCTCAGCTCACGGCCGCCGACAGAAGCGGGGCGGATCGTATCCTGGACTCATCCACACCACCAAAGTGATCACAATAACACAGACCAAGCTGAACAGAAGCGGGATATTTTTGTTCACGTCAGGCATGTTCTCCTCAATTTCACATCGATATAGTGCAATACTGATTATTTGATTATTTTCATTTTGGATAAACCAGTTGATGACTGGATAGCAAAAGGAGCTTAATAGGGATTTATTCGACAGAATTTGAACTGATTGAAGCAAAAAATGTCGCCTGAGGAGATCTGGGTAAAATATGTCTGCAGATGAAAACGTTTTCTTTTACCTTCAATGGAAAATGTATTTACGTTTGCACAGTTTTGACTTACTTACTGCTATGAAAATGTTCTTTAAGCAAATAGCCTGTTTTTTAGAGCGTATCCTCCAGTAGATGCGATTAATCGTTAACTAATTCAGTAATAATTAATCATTTCAAGCCCTGTAACCATCACTTCTAAGACATGACAGATTACTATCTAAAACAATTATTTCTTAAAGCAAAAAAGTTTTTAAAAATGACTTAAAAATATTGAACCGTTATTACTTAACTTAACTTCAAAATCAAAAAAAAATTTGGGGGGGATTTATTTTTATTTTTTAAATCATTTCAGCTCAAAACGCAGCTGTTTTGCCGCTCTGTCGGACCAATGAATAAGAAATCAACTTTACCAGACACCTTTTGAATTCCTCTGTCGCTATTCAGCTGCACAGAAAATGAATCGCCGCATTCATTTTAAGTGGAAGTGAATATGAACCTGATCTGGGAGCCGGCAGTGACGCCGACAGTCAGTTCCCTCCGGCAGCGTTTCAGACAGAGCGCCATTGTTGCCGTCGTATCGTCTCGTACCACCCAGCAGGAGCTAATGCGGCTTCTTCTCCCTCAGGCAGGGGCGCCGTACAGAGGGAAAGTTATGACCATTCTGACCAACAGGGGGCACTCCACAATTTATTTATTTTTTCCTCATAGAAATAAAAAAAAGAAACAAAAATGGGGCCCTGACGATTACAAAACTAATCATATTGTATTTTTGAAGATTGTTTTCAGCAGTAAAAAATGTATTGTTCTGTTTAGCAGCAAATGAATGAAGTTGATTGTCAGCGCTAAGACCCTCCTCCTGGTTCTGATTGGTTGTTTTGGACGGAACTTTGCTTTACTTTAGCCAGTGACAGTTTCAGGGAGGAGAATGATCGTTTTCACAGATGATCTGTCTCATAAACTGTCACAATATGGCGACAGCTTTAACAAATATGGAGAAAACATTTTATTAAAACTTTTTATTAAAGTCATGTATTGCAGCGTAAATAAAAAGGAAACTACACTGCATTTTTGAGAAGTCTCGATTGCTTCATGTTATATTTTGCATCTTGCCTATGACTGTTGCTGGTGAGGAGAGACCTATCAGTAATCTAAAACTAATAGAAAAAAATTAAGCAACCTGCTTGCATACTTTATGCAAACTGTTGGATGTAAAATTCATGAGCAGCAAATATTGTCGCAGACGGCAACTGACTGAGAGCGAAATCATTTCTTTCATGGATGAAATCACTTCTGAAAAGGTTCAGTGAGCCCCAAACTGCTGATAGTCCTCATTTTTTCAAAAGACTCTGACTTTTTATTTTCTCAGGCTGTCATCATTAGCTATAGCTCTTTGGAAAAGCCTGATCTGATGAAATAATGTACAACATGGTTTTGACATCGGTGCTGAGAAAAGACATTTCAGACAAACTCTAGAGCTGCCAAATCAAGGAAAGTGCTGACTGTCGTCAATGAGCTCTTCTTCTCATTAGACCTCCTTAATATGTAGATTGTGCTAAAGCTAAGGAGAGCTAAAAAGGTTACTTCATCTAAACTCTTTTAGCCATAAAGGGTTGAGGTTTTTAAAACAGCAATATGTAGAGAGGTACAGAAAAAATGATTCTCTAGAGAATCACAATTGCTAGTCCTGAGAACTCCAAACTCTATGGAATTGTTTTAAATAGCTATTTGTTTCCACTGTCTTTTCCTCTTATCAGTCGAATTTTATGACAGGGTATTAAGTCCATACTAAAGAAATAGTTGGAGATATCGCTAACCATCTATCCTATAGTTAGAGATACAGCTGCATATAGTTGTATCTCTAACTATACGCAGTTTAACTGGATGCAAAGTGTGTAAATGTCTCTCTGGTTTGGGGTAACCAACCAGTGACCTCTTTCCTGCTTCTTTTCTAGCACTGAGGCACAAGTGGGCTGATTACCTCTTTATAGGGTTTGCCCCACATAAGGTGGAGATGCCAGTATATTAAATCTTCCTCCCACTCATGGCTGGCTGTGCTCAAACAGGAAGTCTTCACGCCACACAGGCTAAGGTCTGGCAACCTGCCAGGCAGATTATTCGCCATCAGGCCTGTGCTGCTTCCGGTCCATCACCCTGAAACAATAACGCCATGTTTTGGTCCTCATCTTACAGGAGAGCGGACTCTGCACCACAAAAGTGATGTCCTAGAGATCGTGGTGCTTGTGAACCCGTCGGGCGACACCGTTGTGTCAGAGGTGAGGTGGACTCTTCCTGACGACGGAGCAGTTCTAGAACAACACCAAGCACCCCTAACACTTCTGTTAGATCTCATTAACCCTGACAGGGTTTTTGCGCAGCTTCTTCTTCAACTGTCCTCACTGTCGCTTTCTCTCCATTTCTCTCTCTCTCTGCCTCAGATCCAGTCTCTCGTGACAGATTCTGCAGGACACAAGCTGCTGGTGTTGAGCGGCCAGAGCTCGGATCACGGTGGCCTTCTTCTCCAGACCGGAGTTTTCACCCATCAGACCTTTTCGCAGATCTTTGCTGATCCTGCAGTGAGTCTCTGTCGCAGCGTTTGCACCATTTTTTTTTTTATGACTGCGGCGGAGATTTTTTGCAATAAGCCAACTCAGAGTTGTACAACTTTTAGAAAGTAATAGCAAATCCACGCCAACAGGGCTGCAACGATTAATCAGGTTAATCGTGGCGAAACAATTATTGAAATAATCCTCAACTAATTTAGTGATCAATTAATCGTTTTCAGTCTTTTTTTTTTTTTTTAGGTCAGTAGCTGAAAGAACATATTCAGGGCAGTAATTAAGTCAAAACTGTATAAAAAAATATATATATACATATATATATACAAAGAACTTTGTAAATACATTATGCCCAAACCTACTCAAGTGGCACAGTTTAAGTTTCACCTGGTTCAAATTCTCTAAAAAAAAAAAAAAAGAAAAAGAAATCTTTTGTTTTTCAATCAATAATCAGTTAATTCAATATAGTGAAGAGATTAGCCATACTTTGTATTGATGATTTTGCCACTACTGTATTTCACATGCCCTCAACATTGAAATACAGCAGTGGCAGCATAATGCTATGGGGAAGTTCTTCTTAATGGGGGCAAATCATCTGAAGCTAAAAACAGAGCGACCTTCCCCTGTTGCTCCTCTGCGTTGCCATGGTGACACCGCCACATTTCATCGACTCTTCCTGAGGGACACTGGCTGAACGGAGAAAAGGAGCAAGCAAACTCAACAGAAGCCAAACTTATCACTGCTCTGTCTGGATGGTGAGACTTTATGTCCCACACCAACACAAGAACGGATTCACTCAGCGCCAACTATAACGCAATCTACCTGAAATTAAATATTTGATTTTTTTGCAATATGACCAGGACAGGTGACCCAGAATGAAAAAGAAAACTTTTCACCAGTTAGAACCCAAATAAAAAGTTCTTCTCTGAACCTTTGGCAGACTGAAAGACATTCGGTCATATGTGAAAGCATTCACATTGTCGTGTTCCAGCAGAATAAATTCTACCGCACGTCACCCTGAACACACCGTCCTCATGCAGCGAGGTGGTGGCAACACCACGATGTTTAGGATGACATAACAATGGAACGGTTTATGTTACAGTATGCTCATGCAATAAAAAGACTCACTCCAAGTTCCAGACCTAAATCCTTTAAATAAGGAATCTGTGTTCAGATTGGAAGATCGCAGCACGTATAAGACTGCAACAGGAAAACTCTGCATTTATTAAGAATAGACACATCAGACTCACAATTCAACAGATGTGCAAGTGCATCAGATCACTTTTTTTTTTTTTAATGTACATAATGTGCACTTGTTTTTAATATTTACAAAGAAAGTCTTATTTAGAATACAGCATATCAGTGCAGATATTGCTGTGCAATAACAGCAAAAATGTTATTTACAAACTAGGTAAAAACAGAGTAGGTGATTGTGAAAATGGCAGCATGTGTAAATATGGGAGGAGTGATGATTATAGAGTCCAACAGCTGCTGGGAGGAAAGACCTGCTGTAACGCTCCATTGTGCACTTAGGATGCAGCAGTCTATCAGTAATTTTCCGTGTTAACGTATGCCAACACTGACTACGATGCGCTCTGGTGTCTTTTCTGCAGGTCAGTGAATTGCTGGGAACAGCAGCCCCCAAGCAGCAGGCAACACTCACTGTGTCCTGCCGTGGGGAGGTGGGCTGGAGCTCCGTGGGACAGCAGCAGACCCTGCGGGAGTTCCTGGAGTACAAGCTGAACCCAGAGCTTGTTCTCCCCAAGATGGAGGGTGTCACAGAGTTCACAGAGTACGTCTCTGAAACCGTAGACGTCCCCTCGCCTTTCGACCTGCTGGAGCCTCCCACCTCCGGAGGCTTCCTGAAACTGTCCAAGCCATGTTGCTACATCTTCCCCGGAGGACGGGGGGACTCGGCGCTCTTCGCCGTGAACGGCTTCAACATCCTTGTGGACGGCGGCTCCGAGAGGAAGTCCTGCTTCTGGAAACTGGTCCGCCACCTGGACCGCATCGACTCGATCCTGCTCACTCACATCGGCGCCGACAACCTCCCGGGCATCAACGGGCTTCTCCAGAGGAAGATCGCAGAGCAGGAGGAGGAGCAGTCACAGGGCTCCACAAACTACAGCGACTGGATGAAAAACCTGATTTCTCCGGAGCTCGGCGTCGTCTTCTTCAACGTGCCAGAGAAGCTCCGTTTGCCAGAGTCCAATCTCAAAGTGAAACGCAGCATCGAAGAGGCTTCGCTTACTCTGCAGTACCTTAGTAAACTAGGAATCAAGCCAGAGCCTCTGTATCGAGTGGTCAGCAACACCATTGAGCCCATTACACTTTTTCATAAGATGGGAGTTGGGAGGCTAGATATGTATATTCTTAACCCAGTAAAAGACAGCAAAGAGATGCAGTTTTTAATGCAGAAGTGGGCTGGAAATAGCAAGGCCAAAACTGGCATTGTGCTGCCCAGTGGGAAGGAAGGAGAAATATCTGTGCCCTACCTGACATCAGTTACAGCCTTAGTTGTGTGGCTTCCTGCCAGCCCTTCAGAAAAGATCATCAGAGTGCTGTTCCCTGGGAATGCGCCGCAAAACAAGATCTTAGAGGGGCTGGAAAAACTAAAACATCTCGACTACTTGAGGTATCCCGTAGCCACGCAAAAGGACATTGCTTCAGGAGCTCCTCCGTTGGTTATTAAGCAAACAAAGTTAAAACAAAGAACGGATAGCAAAGAAAGTCTCAAATCCTCTCCCAAGACCACAGCAAAGACCTCAAAGAAAGAAGCTGACGGGCAGGACGACGTGTCAAACGCAACAGAAGCCAAAAGCGACTCCGTGAAGGAAAACATTGTAGAGAAAAAAGAGGAGAAGAAGCCAGCCAAAACGCTCAAATCGAAAACCGACGTGCCAGAAAAGAAGAAACTGAAAGAGAAAACCGTGAAGAAGCATTCGAAGGAACGGGCGTCGAAGATGGACGAGAAGAAAGACAAGGAGAAGAAAGAGATCAAGAAGATAAAGAAAGATGATTCTGCCAAAAAGGATGACAAGAAAGAGGCCAAGTCCAAAGAGGACAAGAAGAAGGACGCATCCAAACCCGAGCTGAGAAAAATCACCAAACCTGACCTGAAGCCTCTCACACCCGAAGTCAGAAAGACCTTACATAAAGCAAAAGCGTCAAGTAAAACCAAGACAATGAAAAGCAAAACCCCAAAGGCCGAACCTGCTGAGCCCAAAGCAGACGAAGTGAAGCCTGTGGTCGTTAAACCCGAACCCACTAAGAAACAAGCTGCTGTCGGCGGCACAACAGCTGTATCCACACCTGAAGACCTCAGTAAGGATTTCGAAGAACTGAAAAAAGATGAAGGAAAAGCCGCATCAGCAGAGCTACCTGTGAGTGATGAGGTTTCCCCTGGAGCGACGGCAGAAAGTCCAATCCATGAGATGGTCAAAGAGCCAGATGCGGTTTCAGAAATCCCACAGAAACCAAAGTCTCCTGAAACGACAGCGTCAGCTCCACATGCAGACGCTAAAGCTGAAGGGAAAGACAAAGAGTCCGCTCAAGAGAAAGAACTCGAAGAAGCGCAAACATTTGAGGATGAGGGAGCTGCATCTCAGGATGAGGAAGAGGCGGAGGAAGAGTCCCTCGCTGCAGAAAAGAAAGCCCTGGAAGAAGAAGAGGAGGAGGAGGACATGGGAATAGGTGTGGATGAAGATGAATCAAAGTGGACAGAGGCAAAGGACGATGGACTTGACCGGAAACACGAGACAGAAGAAATGGAGAAATCAGAATATTTGTCCAACAAAGCTTTGACAGCACAGGACCTCCAAACGACTCCATCCAGAAAAGAAGAGGAGGAGGAAGAAGAGGAGGGGCTGGAGAAACCTGAACTGGAAGAGGTGGAGGACTTAGACGTGATAGCAGACGAAGAGATCAAAGTCAAGCCCGAAGATGAAGCCGAAGACAAAGCAGGTGAGATTCCCACTGCGGCGGCCATGGAAGGAGCCGCTGGAGCCGAACCCGTCTTCTACATCCAGGACGAGATGATCCCTGGCTATTCCGAGACAGAGCAGACCATCTCTGACGAGGAGATCCACGAGGAGGCGGAGGAGAGAATCCCCCACCTGCAGTACGACGTTGGCGTCTACGACATCTCCGTTCCAGACCAGACAGGCTCCTTTGTCAACATCCATGGAATGCGGGAGATGCAGGCGGCTGCCATGGTAGAGAAAGGCTTCGTTCCAGGTGTGCAGGAGCAAGTCTCTGTTTTTACCAACATCATCACTGCTCCCCTGGCAGAGGAGGAGCATGTGTCCTCTGCGACGTCCATCACAGAATATGACAAAATGTCCTCTTTTCCTACGTCTATTGCGGACGATCAGTCGGTGGCATCCGTTGCTGCACCACCAGCCGAGGAACTGCTCAAGACCCCGGCTTCTTCTTCAGCGGCAGTGAGCGCGTGCCAAGCCAAAGAGCAGCCACCCTCCGCAGGAAGTCTGTCACCACCGTCCTTAGAAGAGGACAAACTGTCCAAGTCTCCGTCTAATGATCTACAGCTGCCTATTGCAGAGGACAAGACGGTGACCGAAGCTCCTGTCAAGACAGAAGAGGAGGAGGAGGAGGAGGAGGAGGAAGAGGAAGAAGAAGACCAAACCCCTAACGTTGACATTTCTCTTGAAAAGCTTCAAGAGGGTTATGCTGCGTCTCAAATACTGCAGAGCACAAAACCAGACAGCGAGGAGGTTTCTGCCAGCCGATCTCCAGAAAAGACTCACCATCATCCTCCAGACCATCTGCCAGTGGAGGAGGAAAACATCCACGCTGTAGCTCCTAAAGACATTTCCTCTGTTGTGCCTACGAGACCCTTTGGATCTGACTCAGTGACCTCAGAGAGCGAAGAGCGCTGCTTCAGTCCAGACGACATCACTGTGAAAATGGCTTCTCCTCCACAGTCGGGGCCCTCGAGTGCTGCTCACTCTCCGATTCATCAGTCTCCAGTGGAAACCAAGACAAAGGCTTTCCTGGATTCTGAGTCGCTTAAGGAGGAGGCGCTTCCCGAAGACATCACCGCAAAGGACAGCCAAACCAAAACGCAGGACGACCAGGAAAGTGAAAAGCAGAAAGACGTAGACGGACAGAAAGTAGGCTGGTTTGAAGAAATGTCTGGAAGATCTGAGGATAAATCGTTTGAAAGGAACATCGAAGAGGCTGCAGCGATGAAAGAGACAGAAAGAGACGTTGCATCGGTGCCAAAAGAAGAAGGAAAACGTGCAGAATTAACGTCTGCAGTTGGATCGTCTTTAGCAGAAACTGAACTACCTGCTGGGGCCAGAGGCGATTTCTTCCCATCATCTGACAAAGAGGATCCTTTCAGCCGTACCGGAGAGAAGGAACCTAAAGTGCCGGGGTCAAGCAAATTCCCAGAGAAGAGCAGTTCCTTACATCACGATAAAAAAGATGACGACGACAGTTATGATGATGATGATGATGATGATGATGACCATAAAAGTGCTGTTAAAGTCACCAGTGTCGCGCATGAAAAAGATCCAGATGAGGTCCCAGGTCGTAAAGAACCCGGGGAAGAAGAAAATCAGAAATCCGTCATTCGGGAATCGGTTTCAACCGTGACGTCCATCACGAACGAGAAGGCAGAGAAAATATCCGTAAAGGAGGAAGGAGCTGTTGATGAAGCCATTAAACACGATCACAAAGAGACGGAAAAAGATGATAAGACCAAAATCAATGAGCAAGTACAGAAAGAAGCTGCGCCTTCTGAAGGAAAACAAGTCATAGATGAAGAGACGGAGAAAGACGGAATACAACACCAGAAACTGGACCTCAGAACTGGTGATGACTTAAAGGAAACGGAGGCGGGAAAGGATGATATTTCTGATGCAGAGATTTTAAAAGATAATGAGAAGAAAGAGGTGGATACTTTTCATGTTAAGACCCATGAAAAAGATGTTGAAAAGGTTCAGCTGTCAGACATCTGCGGGGTTAAGGAAGAGAGCCAGGGGGAGGGAAAGGCAGACGATGTGCTATTTTCCCCCCAAGGAAAAAGGAAAGACTCAGACATCAAAGAAGGAAGAGCAGAAGGAGGAAAAAGAAGTGGGAAAACAAGAAGCGTCACCCGCTGAGCCCCTTACAGATCAAGGAGAAGAGGAGACGAAAAAAGATGAAGAAATCAGCGATGCACACGAAGCCCCTTTCACCAGGAAAGAAGATGATGAGCAAGAAATTAGTGCAGATGCAATCTTGACTTTCAGCCACACCAAAGTAGAGAAAGTCACAGCAGTGAGTGAAGAGATCTCTGCAGACAGGTCAGCAACTGAACAGGAGGAGAACATCTCAAAGGAGGAAAATATTCCCTGCACTAAGCCTTGCCAGGAAGAAAATAAGGATCAAACTATGCTCAAAGATGATGCTTCCCTATTTAAACCTACAGTAGAAGAAGACAACAAGCAGACCATAAAGATAGAGGATACTTTGGCTGTTCAGTCCAGTACGTCTGAGGAAAAGGAAACGGTACCAAGTAGGGAATCTCCTGTTGCTAAGCCAACAACTGAAGAAAAAAGAGAGCACAAAGAAAGTAAAGACACTGAAGATGCAGTCAAAGTTACCAAAATGGACAAAGTGCCTGAAACCACAGGGAAAGATGCTGAATCCTCCACCACAACCACAGGCAAAGACGCAAAAGAGACGCTTCCACCTGACAGACCAATCACAGGAGAAGAGCAGCAGCAGAAAACGCAGCAAGACGTCACATCTGCTGTCAAAGCACCAACAGCAGAAGATGACGCAGTAATAAGTGAGCATGTACCAGATGTCAAAACAATCAAAGATGCCGGTAATGAGGCTGCTCCCACGACACAAGATGAACAAGACAAAGAAGACAGCGAAGATCTTTGCGGAGCTGAAAGAACAGCAGAGGGAGCAAGAGAGACAACAGCAGAAAAACAGGAGGCAATGCCCATCAAACTGTCCAAAGAAGAACAGGTGAAGGCTCTCGATCATGGTGGAGATGTCCTGCACTCCAAGGAGGAGAAAGATGCAGCTAAGGACACCATTTCTGACATAAAAGAGCAGGAAACTAAAGAAACAGCAGGTGTTTTTCCTCCCACAGAGGAGCAGAAGAAGGTTGAAACCAAGGACGACGCATCAGATTTAAAACTTGACAAAGAGGAGACAAAGAAGGCAACGGTAGAAGAACCTGACGTTGAAGTAGTTGAGGTGAAGAAAAAGGCTGATGTTACTGAATGTGTGTTTGATAAAAAGGAGAAAGAAAAGGAAGCTGCTGAAATTTCTAGGGATGGAAAGGTGGAGGATGAAGGAGACGTTTCTGGGAAACCACCCCAGGAGGACTTTACTGACCAAAAACCCACGTCAGGACAAATGAAGGACACCGTTGAACCACTCTCTGACACAGAGGACAAGGAGTCGTCGAAGGTCGAAGCTCTTAAGGAAGAAAAAGGTGAAATGAAGCAGGAGAGTCAGGTCGTCAAGGAGACGCACGTTCCAACAACGAGCATCGCAGAGGAGAAAGACATGGATCCTATTCTGTCAGAATCCAAGATGGATGTTAAAAAAGAAACAAGTGTTGGGGAGGAAGATGCAGTTAAAGAAGGTTCTGATAAACCGTCTGGGATCCATCCAGGGACGGAAACTTCGTCAGAAGAAACACAACAGGGATTTGTGCTGAAAGATGACATTGGTGCGTCTCCCCGAGACATCCAGGGGGAGCCACAAGAACAAGAGAAAGAACTGAAGGTTATTGGTTCAGAAGAGAGGATGGAGATTCCAAAAAGAAAATGGAGAAAGAGCAAGAGAAGGACTACACTTATGAGACTGAGGACGTCAAAGAAGAAAAGACAAAACCAGCTGAAGATGTGAAGGTGGTTCCAGAAAAGGATGCCGTCTGCATAAAAGGAGACGACGTCACAGAGAAAGCAAAGCCCGACTACATTGAAGCAGATCAAACCAAAGAGGAAAAATGGGAGAAAGAGGAAGTGCAGGAGAAAGACCAGGACAAAGGCATCAAACAGCCTTCACAGGAAACATCAGGAGAAGCAACGTCGACTCCCAAATCAGATTACAAACCTGCATTTGTGGTTCAGTCGTCGGATGAAGACAGAGAGGATGAAGAAGAGGAGGACATCTGCATGGGAGGGGCAGGTTCCCGACCTCTGTCAGTAGAGTCAAGAAAATCTGACCGTGATATTTCCTCTGTGTGCGCGACTCTGACGCAGACTCCCCCGACAAGTGACCAAACCAAGCCCCCTGCATCTCAGCATCCCGCCGTGATCATACCCACTCTGACGATGCAGGAACCGTCCCTGGATGAGGACGTCAAAGACTCTGGGAAAGAAGAAAGCAGACTTTCACCCGAAGTGGACAAAGATGTTGTGAAAGCGGAAGCCACGGCCGCTCCTCTTGCCAAGCCGGAGTCCACTTTCGATATCGTTACGTCAAAAGAGGAGGAAGCAGTTTGCAGTAGCGCCGCCGTCAAAGCAGAACCGGCATCACAAGTTACTGAGACAAAGCCCATGTTGTCAACGGTGTCGAGTACCGACAGCCAACCAAGGAGCAGCACACTCTCGAGCACAGAAAGCCAGTCCAGTGTGGAGGAAACGCTCCCACAAGAGAAACACACGCCGTCCGAGCTGAGCTCAGGTATATGTGGCTCAGAAAAGACCAGGCCAGATGAGAAACAAGCAAAAGAAGCAGAAAGGGAGATGGAAGGAGAACGGGAGGTGGTCTCTCCAGGACTGTCACAACCCTGTTCATATTTCATGATCGATAAAGAATCTGAAGATGCTGGAGATCCCACCAGCAGTGCAAAAACAGATTCAAGTGAAAAAATGAGCTTAAAAACAGAGATTATAAGTGAAAGCCTTGGTGATGAGGCAGAAACCTTTGGTGCATCCAAGTACGACCCAGATGAAAAGCCCGTCCCTAAAGGCCAAGATCCAGAGAGAAGAGAAGACGCTGAGATTTCCCTAGGCTTTGATACCACCTCTGATATGTGCATTGATGATAACCGAAGAGCGAGCCAGACGGAGAGTGGAGGAGCCATGTTTCTATTGGATGATCAGTACAAAGAAGAACCGCTGTCCTTCAGCAGGGTGGACTACAGCCCGGTGTCCCTCACCGAGAGCGAGAAGAGCAGCCACCACAGCCGAAGTGCCTCCCCCAGAGACGAAGACAGAGAGAAAGGCCAAGAGGAAGAGAGCCAGAGAGAAGAAAGAGCAGATTCACCTTGTGTCGACAAGAGCTACTTCTCCACAAACATGCAAGACAACAAAACATCCCAGGCTGCCGAGTCGTACTCATTCACTCCCAAAGAAGACAAGCCTGAAAAATCAGAGAAAGAGAAAGAAGAAATGATGGAAGGAGGTGCTTCAACATCTCAGATGCAACCGACGCAAGCGGGTGTCGTCGCCGACGTTCAGCCTGCGGCCACCTCACTAAGAGAGGAGACGGCTTCAGCTCCGAGGGGTCACTCGGACCTCGGGGCGACCAGTGGAACATTCGGAGACGTCACGGAGAAGGAGAAGACAGAAGAACAGAAAGAAAAGTACGCCGAGTCGTTCAGATATAAAGAGGGAAGTTCTGATCGTCCGAAGGAGGAAGACGGCTCTCCGTCTGGCCGCCGTTCACCTGCAGAAAAAGACATTTTACCTCAACGCAGGTCAACTCCGGTGAGCCGAGACCCTCCAGCTGATTCGAGGAGCGGCGCTACAGCCACATGCGTGGGACTCGACATAGACGATAATGTCCTGGCATCTGATTTCAGTCAAATTAGCAGCTCTGCTCCTTGCAAGTCTTTGCATTTTCCAGAGGGAAAAGAGATCCTCGTGGACAAACGGCTGCTGGTAGAGGGAGAGGACTTCAGCGTCGACGACGACGAAGAGGAAGACGATGAGGAGGAGGAAGAGGACATGTCGAGTGATATAGATGTGGAAAAGGGAGCGAGGGAGCAGTCAGAAAAAGAAATGTGCCGACGCGGTTCTGATGACAGCACTAAGTTGGAGGAGACGGAGGACTCAAATAAAATGTCCCAGCTGTCTGAATCGGGTTTCCTCAAAGAGCCGTCGGCCTGTAAAACAACTCCTGATGATGGCTCAGCTTCACAAGTCATAGACGTGGGCAAAACAGAGGGAGGCGACAAACAGGAGAGCACAATTAGAGACGCGACGGCTTCAAAAGCCAAGACACAGAGTGGAGATTTAGACGCGACGCCTGAAACGGATGCAGGCCGCATCACACCAGAAGATGCTCAAAAACCTTCTGATGAAACAAAAACGGAACACAAAGTCGATTATTTATCTGAACCGGCAACAAGGTCACCGCCTACAGATCGTGTTTCAACTGAAGCACTAAAGGAAGATGACGCCAACATTTTACATCCACCAGAGTCTCAGTTTGTGACAAAAGAAACAACAGAAGCAACATCTACAAGAGCACTGATGAGCTGCCCTTTGACCTCTGATCATTCTGAGGAAATGTCCAAACCTACATCTAGTCCTCCGCTAGCTGATGGTGGGTTGAGCAAATCTGGAGGCGTTTCTGAGGACAGTCAAGTTGGGCTGAATGTGGAAGAGGAAGAAACCTCTGGCCTCCCAGATGCCTCTCGACAGTCTGAGTCAAGCGACGTCAGATATTTCAGCCAAAGTCGAAATCTTCAGAGCAGAGACATCATGACGGAACATGAAACTACTTCATCAGAAATCTCCTACACCACCCTAATAAAACCTTCTTCAACACACTCCTCTGCATCATACAGCTACTCGTCTTCTGCCTCAACGTCTGCGCTTTTCAGCCGGGACCTGGGGGAGAAAATCGCAACTTTACCTCAACCAACCTCTGAGGTACCTCTGACCAAGGAGGAACTTCCATTTAAAGCGGCGTCCACAGGGTCATGTTTCGGAGGTTTCAAGAGGGACGAATACCTGGAGGTGATGACGAAACCCGCAGGAGAAACGTCCAAGCCGTCATCTGTGGACTCGCCTGCCTCTCCCAAGAAGCCTGAGGATCAAGAGCAAAACGCTGATATAAAGCAGAGTACTGAGATATCAACCTCCGTCCCTGCAACTTCTCAACCAAGCATAAAACCAGGAGCTGTCCCAGACAGTTCACCTACATCAGAAACTCACTTTGATGTCTCTCCTCTCCAAAGGGCTGACTCCTCTGACCAGGGGTCCAAGAGCAAGGAGCCTGAAACACTTGAACTGGAGGACGGCACCCTGCCGTGCCGCATTGAATGTCAAAAAATCCAAGTGTCTGACCCAAAGGAGCCTTCCTTCTCAAAGACTGAAACGTATTCAGCAGAGAGTACGGTTCAGATCACGGAGGAAAGGACCGCCGCCGTCACCTCTACCAGTACCGAGTCCAAACCTGGCGTGACGACAGAAACAACTCGACCTGCAGCCTCAACAACTCCACCAAGTGACAGTGGAGCCACTCAAACCTCATGTGCCACAACAGATTTAAAGGAGAAGACGACAAAAGAAGCTGCTGAACATATGAAGGAGGAAGTCCATATAGAGGAAAAAGAAATAAGTGGAAAAGATGAGAAGACAGAAACAATTAGGGACATAGGCACCAAGCAGAAGACGGAAGAGAAGAAACTGGATGAAAAGACTTGTAAAGACGGAAGTATAGAAGATAAGAAAGAAACAGCCGACCCGAAGGGGTGCGAAAAGATAGAAACTGGGAAACAAGCGGAGGGAGAGACATGGGAGGACAAAAGTGTCTTTGAGAAGCCATCGGTGAGGTTAGAAGTAAGGAGAAAGAGCAGCTTATCAGACTGGGAGCTTTTGCAGAGGCCTGAGGACTATCCAGGTACCCCTCCACCAAACTACGATGACGGAGACGAAGTAGCAGATGAGGGAACTAAGGAATGGGGGGCCACTTCTCATGCTACGTCAATGTCCACTTCGGCAGTGTCTTACCACGCAGAAACACCGAGCAAAGCAGATGTAAAGGCTGGTCGTCCCTCTGACCTGAACACTGGAGCAACTTCTTCTGCTTACCCTGAGGCCTACTCGTCCTGCGAGTATAAACACCGCAAGGGAGAGCTTTCCCCGTCCTTCATCAACCCCAGTCTTCACCACCTCTCCAGCGACGAGAGCGAGGAGGACAGACACAGCGACCGCTCCCAGGAAGGAGACGAGGACGAGCACGAGCAACACTCGGTGAAAAGGAGGTCGCACAAGCACAGGCGCCATCACGCTCAGAGTCACCATGGTGAAGCTGGACAGGGCACACACCAGGTGACCGGAGCAATGTCCTCTGGTTTGGCTGTCACATTAGCCGGGGAAGAGACGCCTCCTACATCCGTCAGCGAGTCTTTACCTTCGCAGTCAGACTCTGACGTCCCTCCGGAAACAGAGGAGTGTCCATCTATCACTGCTGAGGGAAATCTGGACTCTGACGAAGACGCAGAGCATCTGCCAGTGGACAAATCTGCCTCTGGAGTCGGGAGCAGCCACCATGGATCTTCACCGCGCTCGTCTCAGAAACCCCACGATCCGCTCCCGGCCCCTATAAAGGACCCCCTGCCCCACCCGCCCCATCCCGATGTCTGCATGGTCGACCCAGAGGCTCTGCTCAACGACCACAGCGGCACAGAGAAACTTCTGAAGAAGAAAGGCCTCAGGAAGGGCAAACCAAAGTCAGCCTCTCCTGCTCGCAAGGGTGACGCCAGGAAGAGGTCTTCTACTCCGGTGAAGTCCAAGGACTCCGGCTCACCTCGTTCCGCCTCCCTCAGGAGAAAGGACACAGACAGAAGCTCCAGACTGATCAAAATGTCCGAGACGCAAGGCTCGAGGAGTGAGCTCCTGAACCCCGGGAAAGGGCTGGTCAACGGCGTCAAGAGCAGTTCAGGTGCGTTAAAGTCCACATTTCATTCAACGTAGCATCACCAGGAAAAATATGCAGATCCCAGACCAACTTAAATCTAATTCAGATTATGTTAGACATAGTGGACGCACTAATGATTTCCCAGGCAGAGTTGAAAACTGTTTGCTGTTCATGTCTTTTGATAAATAAATCAGGTTTGTGATTTTTTGAAAGTACTGAATTAGGACACAAGACCAAAACTCTACATTGTGAAGTGTTGATTATCACAAAAATATAGCAACTTGTTTTTCATTAAACTTATTCCAGCACAGCTTGCTGCTACACCAACCCTACTAAGTATTAAAGGGTTCTTGAAGAAGTCTTTGGTAAAACAAGTCAGCAACATCCATTTCAGTAGATCTTCAGTGAATCTTCACTTCAAGCTTCTACTATAAGAACTTCATAATACTGTGATTTTTTTTCCTGCAACTGCAAAGGATATATATATACTTTCCACATGCCATTTTATATTAAAATATGTAAAATCGACTAAAGTAGTTCATATTTCAAAACGGATTCTTCTACATGTTTTACGATCTGTTTAGAGATGCCGAGTCAGATTAATTTCCTTAACACAGCAATGTTTGGTTTAGACATTTTCATTCAGCACTCAAAAGCAAGAACTTTTTTATTTCACGATACATTATCACTATCATCAGTAAATAGTTACTCAAAGTGAAGAGTACTCTTGTTGTTTAGAAACACATTTAGGAAGTAAACAGCATACACAAACTAGAATAACAGAATTCTCTCAACACATATGAACCGTAAACTTATTCATACCTCCAACAGATTTAGATTTGATCAATATCTGTCTTCTGATTGGAAGTGACATTAATGCTTCAGCCACAGTCCTGATTTGAAACCAACAGGGAATGTATGCAGTGAGTTAAAGATGAGGGTGATGGTATGGAGGTTTTCCTAACCCTGGAGCTCATCACAATAGATGTGTAAAGCTGGTCAGCAATAATGATTTTTTTTCCCGTTGACATTAAGAAGTGAATAAATATTGTCTGACATGCCCATTTTAAAAGGCTAATGTACGATAATTTTTCCCTTTAAAAACTTCTAATACTTTTATGTTGTTTTGTGATCTTATGATAAGAGAACCTTATTAAAATGTTTCAATTTAAACTTCTCAAAAGGTTGGACGTTGTCTATTTGGCTGAAGTGACTCAGAAAGTCTAATTGGCTTGGTAGTAATGTGGCTCATTTGATGTGTTTTGCTGAGGTCTATATGCAAATTTGAAGTAATTAGTTCAGTTGATAAATGAGCTGCTCTCCTTCGTTCCACCGCTGGGCGTCTTCCCTCATATCCAGGAAACAGCTCCCAGAAAACTAGCCCAGCTGTTCCCCCGGGTCCGCCTGTCTACGTAGACCTGGCCTACGTGCCCAATCACTGCAGCGCCAAGAATGTGGACCAGGAGTTCTTCAAGAGAGTGCGGGCCGCTTACTACGTGGTGAGCGGGAACGACCCGGGAAGCGGAGAGCCGAGCCGTGGAGTTCTGGATGCTCTGCTGGAGGGGAAAGCTCAGTGGGGCTCCAATTTACAGGTACCTGAAACCTTCGCGTGTTCGACAAGAACACGTGGAAACCGCAGGCTTCTCCACGTTTCAAGGTGATCCTCTGGTGCAGAGTTAGCAAGTAAATTAGTAATTAAGTGCATTTATGTTGAAAAAGAAAAAAATGTAATTCAATTCAGCAGTTTTTCTGTATCGGATCGCTATGAGCCGATACTAAACCCCAGGTATGTGTATCGGTATCGAAAGTGAAAAATACGGGTCAGTGCATCCCTAATCATTAGATATCGAAATCTGCAGCTGCATTTTGAGTTGTTGGACTCAAGCAAATTTAAATTCATTGAAATTATTGGCTGTAATACTGATTAAACCGTCCAGATACTTTGCAAAGCGACGAACATTCCCTCCTGTTGCTCTCATTAAACAACCCGATTGTGCCGTGACAGGTGACAGTGATACCGACTCATGACACAGAGGTTACCCGGGACTGGTACCAGCAGACCCACGAGAGACAGCAGGACCTAAACATCATGGTTCTGGCCTCCAGCAGCACCGTCGTCATGCAGGACGAGTCGTTCCCCGCCTGCAAGATCGAGTTCTGAGCTTCATCCTCCCCCCCGCCCCCCGACCCACTCCTCCATCACCACCGCCCGTCTCATCCCGCCGCCGCCGGCCCCTCTCATCGTCGTCCGGATTCTGAGCGAGAGCAAGCAGCAGCGCTCGACGTTCCCGCAAAAGCTTCTGACTGTAACAATCAGTCGCTGAAAACTCCTAGGCCTGTGATTTGTGATAGTTGGGGTTAGCGCGCAAAATAACGCTTGTGAGTTTCTTCACTGACCTTGACACGGTTTTTGAGCTTCGATCCCATTCAAGAGCATTTAGAAACCCAGCCACTGCAAGCACCGATTGGAAATCTGCTCCCCCCCCCGCAAAAAAACAAACCACCTTTGAGATCTAAATGAAATCAGGATTTTCCAACATGACCTGCTTCAACAGTGACCCGCTTAACAGACTGCACAGCCACCGTCACCGTGAACACATCGTTCAACGCTCTCTCGTCTCTCCACAACACAACACATCCTTTTCCAGTCCAGCTCTCAGCTCAGTAGCATTTGTATGATCTTAATAACGACACAAATAGATGTTTTGTGACTCAAACTGCTCCTACTCGTCCTCTGTGGTTGAAGTTGTAGGAGGTTCCGCTCTCTGTCGGCTCCTTTTTGAAACTTTTTGTTTTTCCTCCTTTTCTTTCTTGGCTTTCACAGCTTCGCAGCTGCATGATGCTTGCATTTGAAGCTCTGACGGTTTCAGCGAGCTGCGTAGGGTTAATGCTCTCTTTAGTCAGCCCTCAGGTGTTGATAGGTTACTTCAGTCTTCGGCCGTCCGTGCTCAAGTGAAAACCCGCGTAGGCGCCAGGCAGAGGAACGCTTCGACGTGATTCGCGCGACGCTTCGTCGAATCTCCTGTCTTTGTTTGTTATTTGTTATTTCTCCAGTACGCGTTAAGAGTTACCGTTTATCGGCGCAGCACATTTCAAACGGAGTGAGAAGGAGGTGAAACATTGTCGTCGTCTCCTTGTGTTCAGTCACATTAAGCCATTTCTGTCAATGCAACAGCAAAGTGATGTGGGGGGGAAAAACAGGTGGTGACCTGTGACAAATGTAGCAAAGTTCTTCTGTGGGGCCCCATCACTGGGAACAATGTGGCGCTGGAAAGGGCAATATTTGTACGATTGGGTTTATTTTGCGAGAATAACAAATGTGTGAAGGGTGCTGTGGGAGGCCTCTCTCACTCTACGTGCCTTTAGGTGGGGCAAGCCGCGGTTGGAGAACATCACACGGATTTGGCCGCACACACTTTTCCAAAACAAAAGAGCTGAATTTTCCGGATCCTCGTCGTCGTGGAGAAGAACGTCAGACCAAATACAAAACGCACTTTTCTGAAGCGGGAGAGGAGAGTTTAAATGTTGAGTTTTGTTCGTCGTCGAGGTGCAGATCGTCAGTGTCGTCGCAGGAGGACGATTTCGTTTGTAGAGTCAAACAATATGCAAGAACAAGACGGAACGACACGGTTTACAAACTCTCTGCAGAACATGACTGCGTGTTGTGAATTCCCAGGAAATGTTATAAAGCCACAGCATGAGTGATTTCTCTGGGGCCGTACCGGACACTGTTGGAATGCAGGAGTGTGTTAGCTGTAGGACTGTGTGCGTGAGCGCGAGCGCAGGCCGGACATTTTTAATTACACTAAATGATTTTTCTGCTTTATAGCCGATTACGTTTCTGTTAGAGCGCTGCACATTTCTCTGCTGGTTCACAACCAGATGTTTTAGAATAGCATAATTTTAACGGATATGCAAGTTGGCTGGAGAGTTAAAGAGGCACTTTAAATTTATCTTTTTGCTGAAATAAGAATCGCATTTCAACCAATATTTTGCCTTCCATTGTTTAGATTTTTGTCCTTTTGTCTGTTATTTGTGAAAGATTGATTCAACCCTGAGCTTTGAACAGGAGGTAGTTGTGTTTCTGGCACTAACGTCACCCCGGACAAGCCCCCAAACTCCATATGAACAATTTCGTAAGCCTTCAGGAAGTAAAATCATTGGTGATAAAAGCCTTGGGCGTCACAAGTTGAATTTTCACCTCAATCATGTTGACGCCAAAAAAAAAAAAAAAAAGCATTGAAAGGATAACTGTCCTCACAAATATAATCAAAAAGTTTCATGAACCGCAAATTATGTTCAATAGATTTGATCAAAGTGTTTTGAGTGACTATGTTCAATTTAAAAACCTGTCACATATTTTAGGACACTGTGGGGTCCCCACTCTCCATTGACCGGATAAGCAAATAAGCACAAGAAAACTCATTTTTGATTTTTTGTTGCGCGCTTTAGGCATCCCCAAGCCATGTTGCCCTGGGTGGACAGCCACATCACCCTGATCAAAAGCCTCTGCTGCCACCAAGAACTATTATTTAAGCAAAGCAACCTCATTGTTGTCACAGCTGTTACATTTTATGAACAAGGAACTATTCTTGGCTTGCAAATTTTGAAACGACTCCACAGAAGGCAACGCATCGTTGCTACCTCACGCTAGCAGGACACCAGTGCCAATTTCTTTTGCTGTAAAACTGGCTCGTAACAGCACTGTATACCTCATCTCCCACACCTGTGTGCTGCATCTGCTGTCCTTTAGTCTTAAATCAAAGATGGCTGACGCCTAAGCTCATGTCTATTCGTTGTAATCTTTGTCTCTACTTGTGATGCTTTAGGAAGACAGACAGCCTATTTGAGCCCACTGTCGATGAATTTGTCATTTTGATGCCGGTTGAGAAAAGAAAAATACAAAAAGCTGGGAATGCACAAATAAACTCTTAGTTTGGAAGGAGCTGGTTCACTGGAGGGTTAAGTGTAGGGTGAAAATACCTGAATGTCTCTGAGAAAAAGTTGTTTTCGCTGCTTATTTTTGAAAATGTGGTTAGTTAGGAAAAGAAAGCTGTTTTTTTTTTTTTTTTCAATGCGTGCTTTAGGTAACATGGATGGTTTGAGTTGTTGCAATGATTTGTTGTGAAAATATTGTGTGTTAAGTTGGCAGGTTCCAAATACTCGGCCTTGGGGTTCTCCAGGCTGCGAGAGAAATGCTGTGAAACGCTCAATAATGAACTGTTCTCCCTCACAGGAGCCGAAAATGCTCTGCACAGGAGATCCATCTTCTTTTTCTGAATGTAGAGTCGGTACGACCACATGAATGCTGCTGGATTAAAAACAAAAATTTAAAGGTGGAGAATAGTTTGGGTTTTTTTTCTGGTTCAGGAACAACAAAACCTTTAAACTTATTTTCTTTTCTCCCACTACAAACCCGTGAACTACACAAAATGAATCTACAGATAAATAATAGCTGCAGCTGCAACTTTTTTTTCCTGAATATGACTTGAAACACATGCAGACTCCAAACCCATGCAGACGGAAACGGAACAGCCACACGTTCCACTAACCTGCCGAAACCCAGATCTTTACATCTCGCTCCGATCGAACAGACCTGACGGAAAACTAAACTTACCCTGTCTTATGAAACCGACGTCAGTCACGAGCTCACGCAAAGTCCCGAAACAACACAGACACGCCGTCGAGCCCCAGAAAGGATGAACAAAGTGCATCTTCCGGTTCTGTGTCACGTCCATAGCTGCGTTTAGAAGATCTCAGAATCAGCATCTGGTGTCATCCGTCCATCTAATCTCTCTGCATGTGATCTTTTTAGTTATAATCCTGAATGTAACTGTTTAACATGAAGATAACAATAATAGTAACAATAATAATTTTAAAAAAAGACGACGCTATTTTAAAGAGGTATATTTGAGAAAAAAAATGCTTATTGTCTTAACTGGTACTGACATGAACTACAGTAATATAATCTCGGGCTGTGCTTTTATTGTTTGCCCTATAATATGTTAAGAAGACGCTGTATTGGTAGTTCTGTTTGATTCTCTCTCTTTCTTTCTGTTTTTGTTTTTTTGGGGGGGGTTTTTTGGGTTTGTTTGTTTCTTTTGCATTGTATTAATCTTGATTCTGTTTTCTTTCTTCCTATGTGCAATATCAAATATCTCTCTGTCTCTTTAAATCTGACTGGTAAAACTAGAACTACTGCAGATCCATTGTAAAAGGGAAACAGCCTGGTGATCATCAATTAAACTACATTGAAGTCTAATCCGCGTCTCTGTCTGTTCTGTTCGACCGCCTGAGGAGACGTCACAACCAGGGACTGAATTTTTAAAAGTAATTTCAAGGTGGGGGTAAAATATTGAAATAAAATTTCAATATTTTATTTTATTAAAATATCATTTTAATAAAATAAAATATTTTATTTTATTATTCAAAAAATAAAATAAAATAAATTAAAATAAAGAGTCCACTCGTCTTCTGTAGCTCCTCTGACGTTGACTTGGTCGACTCTTTCCTTGAGGCCCGGCCTCTTTGCCCTGGAACCAGATCCCGCCGTTCGCTCCACTGGAAAAATCTGGAAAAACAAATTCCAGAGAAGGTAATCATTGTTCTATTTTGGTCTGCCAAATGGGTTGTTTTTTTTCATTCACTGCTGCGTTCCTGGCTGTGCCATGCGTAACCACGGCCACAAGGTATTGTTTTTACAACTGGGAGCAGCTGATTAGCATCTCAAAAGCTCAAATCTGGACTGAACTACAACCCCAAAGCGACGGAGAGGAGCTGAAATGAGGCTCTGGATGCAGAGAGAGGAAGCGGTTCAAACCGTCGCTTCCGTCCGTCACATTGGAAAAGGATCATAACTCGGGCTATAACGATTCCTCGAATGATTCAGTACCTTGATTATTAAAATTCCTCGAGTAAAACTGATCGCCTCGAAGCTTCGTCAGAACAGTAGGAATAGAGCAGAAGGAAACGAGAGAGAGAGAGATCCGATTCCTCGATTAATCGTAAAAGCAAATAAAAATTCTATAGCGTACTCGATTAGGAAAATATTCTTTTTCAGCAGCCGTAATCAAAAACCCGAGTTCCAAGATCTCATTGCCCGGGTTTCTAACCATTTAGCTAGACAGAGATTTAAAGACGAGTGGCTAAAGCAAATGATGAGGATTAGCAACCGATGGCATCAACCAGGACATGTCACTGCAGAAAATCATCATCACTGTCCATCCTAACACTGTCTCATAACAGCTGTTGGGACGTTTCTCCAGATTCACTGCAAGACTCTGAAGACGCGTTGATCATCCGGTTACGACGCCACGCAAGATTAAGTTTTTGTGAACTGAGTCGAGTCCCATATCCTAAACATTTGCAGGGGTTCTGTGCCTGCAGCATCAGGTCCAGCCCTGTTGGGGACAACACCATCTGAATGAGACGAAACAGAGCAGGAAACACGGCTATGGGTGTAAATGTTTGCGTTATTCTTCAGAGCTCTCAGTCGAGCCACGATTTTACTTCCGCTTTGTTTTGTGTGTGAAACTTCTCCACTCTCTTTTCCTCTCCTGTACATTTAAATGAGGGACTGAGAGGAAAAACCCTGATTGGTGTCAGGACTGCATGACTCAATGTCAAACCGTCCAGGGAAAATGACTCTGATCAGAACGATGCGCAGCGGCTCCCGTTTAACGCTTCCTCCTCTTCACTTAATTCACCAGACAGAATGAAAGTCAAGAGTTTAAGACATAATTGCCTCTTAAATAAAAAAAGAAAAAAAAAATTATGCTCCAACGAAACAAAAGATGGAGATAAAAATTTAGAGGGAGCTTTTGATGAAATTCAACAGGCTGAAGAAAAATTTGACCTTTCTATCACTGTAATCCTGTAATAGTTTAGTGACAGAAGAGGAAAAAAATAACATTTGAACTTTATAAAAACAGAGACTGAAGGAACTGGCTCAGATGTGGTCATGGAGGAATTTCTCAAGTTAGGGTTTTACGTCTTTAGTTGACATTTACAGGATTATGTGACATTTTTTGATGGCCACCCATCAGCTTACACGCTAACACTTCTTTAAACGCATGAATCTGAAAATACTTCCTACCTCTTGATCTCTTTTTATCGGGTTACAAACACAAACTTTAACACGTTTCAGAGCAGCGATCCCATTGATCATGTTGCGCAATTTGACATTTTCAAAATAAATCTCAATTAAAAAAAAAAAAATAAGACCGATGAAAAGTTGAGGTGGTTTTTCAGACAAATTTAGTGAAGTCGGTAAACTGCGGTGGGAACACGAGTCACATGATCAACAACTGGATGTTACTGGTGGCTGAAAAGACGAAGAAGATGACAGGAAGCGGTAGGAGGATGACGGCGCGGCATGTTTTTTTTATTTTTTGTTAACTTATAACTTATTCAGGTGTGATTTCAATTGAGGTAATGATGAAGAGTTTCAAACAACTGCAGCTCCGTCGGTCTGGATGGAGGCCGGCGCCGTCGATTTGAAACTTTTGCCACTTTTTTTTATCCTTTCGTCATCCGGTCTGGACTTTTGTCAGTAAATATGATTTACTGTAATTATGGTTTTCAGTCTCTGACAGGTTTTCTGCCAGGATTGCCTTGAACCGCTTCACTTTCTCGCAGCATGATGCTGCCACCGCCATGCTCTATGGGGATGCAAGTTTCCACGTAATGTCGAAAAAACTCAAGGTGTACAAATCATTTTTCAAAGCTTCGAAATATATATATATATATTTTTAGTCACTATGACAAGAATGAGGTATTTATAAAAGCTCGAGGCTTTTTAGTGCGTTTTATTACCTTGGAGTTCGTTCAACCTGCACCTGTCCTGCTGGTTTCTCGGATGAAATCGGTTTTTGATGAGCCTCTTCGAATCCATTCTGCTTTCAGAAAGCTCTTCCTGGTGGGAAGCGACGCTCTTTGATTAGGCGTCTCAAGACGACCTGCTGGAAAACAGCAGTCACCTCGTTAAGGGAGTAAATTAAAGAAGCGTTGGAGTCGAGTGAACACACTGCCGGGTTTGTGTTTGTGTTGGAGACAAAAAGTCTCCCAGACAGAATGACATCAGGGAGTTTTTTTTTTTAAACTTCTGGTGAGTCGGTCGTCTCTGTCTGTCCGTTCAGTCCCTCAGGAGGAGGCAATTAGATGGGGGGGTGTCCCCATGGCAACACACAAGAGCAACAGGGCATGAGTCATCACTGTTGTTAAAGGAGATTTAGAGAGGAGGAGGAAGAGGAGGAGGTAAATGGGGTGAGGTAAGAAAGATGTAGGAGGTCCACTCTGTTCTGTTGGTATGAAGGCTTGGAGGGAAAAAAAAAAAAAAAAACAAGCCAAGGGCTGCAATCAAAAGCAGAGGACGAGAAAAAGTTGAGAGGATAAGACGGCAGGAGAAAGCAACAAAGGTTGAATTTGAGTCAGAAAAGAAACAAAGACAGAAGCAGAGAGACAGACATTAAACAAGAGGAAACGAGAAAATGTTTCTATATTTGACACTTTCATCCAAAGGGATTTGCCAACAGGGCGTAACGATGTTACACGGTTAATATCAGAAGCAGCAATAAGTTACTTAAAAGGGATAATATTGAAGTTCATAACGACCAATCAGAGATTTGAAAAGGAAGGGCAAAAGCAAATGAGGTGGATTAGCAGTGCTTGCTGACAACTCATTTTGTCATCCAGGAAAAGTTACTGTGGAATATTGTGACAGATCACGCTAAGAAGTGTAAAAAAAAAAACAATGAAGTCCATTTTGAGAATAAAGTCTAAATAATACATTAGAATTCAAATCTATTCTCTTAAGTGACTTTATACTCGTACTTTTACAAGAATAAAGTTGTAAAATATTCTACATGCTAGAACACAACCTCTGCTGCCTGGGAATGTTGGCATTTTTCCACAATCATGAGATTCTCATGCAGCATCTTCAGTCAGAAGCGTCTTCAGATTTATTGCTGGACTGTTACTGGAAATCCTTCCTACCCAGAGCATCACCTTCTGCAATGACTCTTCAGAGATACAATTACAAAAACATTTCATATTTGTAAATCCTTTTCCTTTAGACATCTGGGAGAGTTCTGCGCCTCCACCATCAGTTTCAACCTTGAGGAGCCGTAAACACACCATTAGTATTTTCATCAGATTGCCAACAGCGCGAGACGAAGCAAAAGCACTTTTGAATTTTGACGGTGTAGCAAGAGAAGAGATACAAAGAGGTAAGTTCAGTGGTTGCTAAAAGTAGGAGATGTTATGACAAACTGGGTCTTCAAGAGTTTGTTGAAGGAGACGTTCAGGAATGCCTCGCTTCTGGTAGATGCATTGTCAAGAGTCTGACCCGTACACCACTTCAGGACGGTGTAGGCGCTGCTAGCCGACGATCCGTCGATGACTGGAGTGTCCAAGTTGTAACGCAAGTATTTGAGAGCGCGATCCAGTTTCCATTAAGATCTTTGAAGGCTTGAATCTGACGCAGGCAGCTTCGGGTGGCCAGCGGAGCTTCATAAACATCGTACTCTTTTAGGCTGATTGAATTCATCTGGACTGTCTAAATATTTTCACAATACGGATTTGGAGACCGGATAGCCGAGCGTTGGAGTCGTCGAGGTGGGAGGTGAGCGCAGATGACTGGGTGGCATGTCGTGTGTCAGGAGGCCTGATTCTTTTCTTGTGTTTAACGATGCGAAGCGGCACAAACGAGAGACGGAGGCAACGTGATCTTTAAAGGGCAGCCGGTCTTCAACTGTGACAGCCCAATTTTCAGACGCAGGATATCGGGATTCAGATATTGCGGTGAATGGTGGGGTTAGCTGGAAGAAGTTTGAGGGGTTTTTCATTTTTGTCGATATGTCAGACAGAGAGAGGAGACTGTGGTCATCAGGTGGAATGAAACCAGTGGACAGTCACTAAAGAAGGCTTTAAAAAAGGGAGACGAGTGGGAGTGAAACTAGGAGAAACATTGAAGCCAGAAATGGTTGACAGCAGAGAGTAAGGTGAACCAAAACGAGGGATAGATGATGGAGAGAAATAATCTGAGGGGAAGCAAAAACAGGAGGGGAAGATTGAAGTAAAACTGAAACAAGAAAATTGCAGAAATGGGGGATAAAGGATGGAGAAAAGGAGCCGTAACTGTTTGAGGAAGAGCAATAACAGGTTGTTGAGTCTGGACTCTGGCCTATCCATCACATTGTGAGGAGTCCAGAATGTAACAGGGCCGTTAACATTTGGTCGGCTGCTTTTTGGACACAAACAGCAGGTTCAATTTGACATTATTATTTTTTTTTATTATTTCATTTTCAACACTTTTCATCTGTCCAGCATCGCCAACCTGACCTGAACAGCTTTACAGACGTTTCCAGCTCCACTCTGCTTCTCTGAAGCAAATCAAACACACAATCTCTTTGGCCGATATTAAACAATCGAGTAAACAATTCAGCTGTGAAACCCACGTTTGGGCAAAAAAGAGGAAAATCTAACATGTCATTAAAAAAACAACAACAACAAAAACAACATATTGTGACACTACAGCAGAGTTTTTAAAGTTTTGGGTGACGTTTCATTTTCAGCTTAGACAGAGAGGCTTTTCTACTGCGTGTGGTTCTGTTGATGCTTTAACAGGGCGAAGCAACGCTTGCAAAAAAAAAAAAAAAGAGAGAGAGAGAGATTAAAACGTAAAGTTGGGAGACTTTGGTCGGAATGAAACAGATACTTTTCTTTGTTTTCAAGGTACCAAAAAAAATTCAGCTTAAATTCAGCTTTGGATCGGATGGTTTTTGGAACAAAGCACATTAGCTTCTGTAGCTTTAGGCCCTTCCTCCATGTGCAGGTCTAACACATTTTCCTTTAATAAACAGAAAATTACAGTTTCCAATTGACCTGCATGTGTTTAACCAGTCAGCTGATTAGAAAATGGCTGATCTGCTCCTAGCTGCTTGCTAGCATAGTTGTTGCTATAACTCGGCACTGAATTAGCTGGATTTACCCAGTTTATTGGACATGGCCCTTCTGCTACGCACACTAGTTTATAGTTCTGGCGATTGGGCAAAATATAACACATTTAACTGTTCTGCTCTTTGAAGAGTAAGACCATATAAAGCTAATATTAGCTGGTTATCAGAGATGCTACTGCTAGCTTTGCTAACTGCTAAACAGAGTTAGCAAGAGAAAACCCCAGTCCGTTTAACGACTAATGAGATGCCAGAGAACGTGAGCGGAGACCACATGAGATCTCATTAAAGTTTAATAGCTGATAGAACATAAAGCATTCCTAATTCTGATGTCAGATTAACCCTAATCTAGTAGTTTCATCAGTTCCAACACTGCATTGTTTTCCGATTACCTGACATGATTTAGTTTAAAAAAAAGAAAAAGAAAAAAAATGAACAGCAGGTACACAGGAGTGAATAACACAGATCGATCAGAGTGGTGTGAATATTACAGAGGAAACCCGTAACAAAACAAAACAACAAAAAAAACCTTAAAAATCAAAACCTACACTTTTTTGGTCAATATGAAGAAACTACTAATCACACAAACGACAAAAAATACAATTCATCACCGTGATCTGACGTCAAAGAGTTCACACGATAACCTCTGGTTGGCTTTCAGTCTGAAATCCCATAATTTCCACCTTTGTTAAAAAGAACAAATAAATAAAAATGAAACCATGATCGGAAGGACAGAGGTCTAAACCTCCAGTAGCAAACAGGCTTATTCTAGTTCAGGCACCAGAAACGGGATGGAAAAAAGTGTGAAGATCCTGATATGACTGTGTTGTTAGCAAAACAGATGAAATGTTAAGATGCCAGTCTGGGGTAATCCACACCAGTGACGTGCGGCCAGGGGAGGCAAAGTTTTGTCATCATGGAAAAATAACATATAATAATAAAATAATTTATGTAGTCATTTTCCCCCTGTGGTTTGTACAATAAAGTCCCGATTTTTCTTTTAGCTTAAGCAATTCAGATTTTTTTTTTTCTTCAAAATCGCATACTTTTCGCATTTGTACTTGTACAGTTTTTGTCTTTGCTGTGGAGCATGAAACAGCGTGGCTGTGCATGGCGTGTAGAAGAATAGTCATTTTGCCCTTCAGCTTTGTCCGCATACACAAAATATTCGTATGTAAACCATAATATGCAGCAGGTCTATATTTGTCAATCTGATTATGATTAAGTCGGTGCCTCACTGATCCACTCAGCAGGAGGTTCCTTTGACAGTCGGTGTCTGGGGTAAATATTAATGACGGCACAGATTAAAAAAATGTTTAAAGCGTTTTAGCTCGACGAATTTGGTAAATCTGGAATAAAAAAACAAAACAAAAAAAAAAACAGTAAGCAGGCACTTGACATGACGGCACTGAAAAACATATGAAAGGCACAGGTGTGTGTGTGTGTGTGTGTGAAAGCTGGTGTGTTGGGCTCAGAGCGTTCCTCAGTGGAAATGTGTCACCAAACCGAAGGACGGTTTAAAATGCAAAGAGGAAGAAAACTCTGACACGTCCTTCGCTCGGCCTGCTCTGCGGCGACGTGGCTTTCTGGACGCTCGGAGAGGCGGAGCTACTCGCTGAAGCTGAAGTTGAGGCCGAGGCCGGAGCCGTCTGTGGTCGGGGACGAGGGGCCCGCGCTGGACACGGCGCTGGACGGGATGCTGCCGTCTGCTCAGGAAAAAAAAACAAAAAAAAAACAGGAAGATGAAAGCCACAAAATGTACAGAAATGTGCATATGTATTTTTTAAAAAACAAAAACGTCAGCTACTGATCTGATATGCTGATTTTATACACCGACCATCAAGTTTTAGAATTGAAGTTTTAGATTCTAAAATGATTTCGCTTTAAAGTCAAATCTTGTTTAAAAAAAAAAAAAAAAAAGTTACTTATTATTTTGGCCCCCGGAAAAAAAGAAAAAAGACTTTTCTGAAAGATACAAACAGAGACTGATAGGAGAAGAAGTGAGTAAAGTAGAAAAGTTTTTCAACAGGTGCTACATAAATCAACAGTGTCGTAACAATCAACAGGAAGCAGGCGGAGGCACCATAGAAGAAGAAAATTGAATTGAGTCAGTTAAGAGGGACGAACTGGGTTGTTGAAACGGTTCTGGTGTTTCTAGAAATTGCTAGTTAGCAACGTTTCCACTAATTTTGCTTCAAAGAGGAGAGTTTGTGTCTCAGATATTTATGTTTGCTGTTAGTACACACAAACAGCAGGTAACTATAGAAAAAGACACTGAAAAGCCAATTATTTTTCTTCCCTTTTAGCATGGCGCCCACATGCCTAGCGCCGTGCTAACCCACTTTTTGCTCCGCTGGTCTTCATGGTGCAGTCTTTAGCATTCAGGAGACATCTTAATGGAGCAGGCAATTTATTGACTTTATGTTTTTTAACCAAACAATAAAAACAACAAATCAAATTTCCTTGCACTTTATGATTATGTCCTACTTTGTGTTATGCATTTAATTTTGATTGGAGCTTCTCTAAAAACTCCAGCGTGTTGATATCCATCCTCAGGGATCTGAAAGGAGTCAACCTCTTTTGTGACATGATAAAAACCGCCGCGTTGTTGGACTTACGCCACGGAGGCTGACCCGGGGGACGGAGAGACGCCTCTGATCCGGAGGAGGACAGAGGCTGCTGAGGGCTGTAGAGAGACGTCTGACTCTGAGAGTCAAACAAACCAGAAAGTGCTGCAGAAGAAACAGAAACATCAGGCTCAAGTTCTGCTTTTCCCTGGACGTAAACGCAAATCTGACTGCATCATGCCAAACAGGTCTGGATCAGAATGGAGAGATGTGGACTGAATGAGACTCCAGAACAAGTCAAGCTGTTTACTGGGGATGAAACTGGAGCTGAAACAAAAGCAAGAATACTTTGGCACTTTATATATACAGTATTTGCCTGTGTTTGCGCACTTTATATTGAGTATAAATCAGCGTTTGAAACGAATTTAAATATCATGAAGCTTTGTAAATGTACTTTATTTGAAAAACCAACAGCTCCTCTCTGTCTGTGAAGTGTGCGCTGCGCTGCTTTCATGAATGAAGTAAAGCCAGAGAGGACAGTCTGAAGCAGAGGGACAGAAAAGGAACCAAGGAGGTCAAAGTTGAGAATGTTTTTCGTTCAAGCCTCTGAAAAAGCGACCCCAATGTTAATGCATGTTGCACTAACGACATCAACGTAGATAATTCACAGAGCCGGCCCAAGCCCTCTAGTGGACTGGCTGCAATCAGCAGTCTGTTCATTAGATCATTCACACACCTGCTATAAACTTACTGCATCTCTGATGGTGCTGTTTGCATTATACCCTATGCATGTATGACATAGGATACGTTTATCAGCCAGTCGATTTCTGGGGATCATGATCTGCTGATACTTACATGTGAAGCTGATCTTATCCACTGATCTTATTTTCATCAGCAAAGGTTTTAAAATCAGCCTCTGTCCTCTTCTGCTCTGCAGTGAGAGGTTTGATTGACAGACCGGCCCACCAGGTCGGGTCTGAACGTTTACAGTTAACAATATTCACCCCATTGATGCCAACTATATTTAGTGACATGATTCTGAGCCTTGAAATGATTTTAACAGACATTTCACATAACTTAGAAGTTGATGTAAAAATATTGTTGTTTTAGCCACAAAATGATCAGCAGCAAACAACAAATCACCAACTGCAGCTCATTGATACATTAATGCAACCTGATGGAAAACATTTAGCTAGACAACATCAAACATTGAGATTTAAATTTTGTTACAAACATTAT
This sequence comes from Poeciliopsis turneri, assembly GCA_922788865.1. Lineage (NCBI taxonomy): Eukaryota > Metazoa > Chordata > Actinopteri > Cyprinodontiformes > Poeciliidae > Poeciliopsis > Poeciliopsis turneri. The sequence goes on along the minus strand of CAKLNU010001107.1, from coordinate 1,224,884 downwards.
CAAACACGCCCCCTGCTTTTTTAAATTGGCTCAAAACAAAAAAAAAAGATTTTTTTTAACTTATGTTCCTCATCATATCAAACAAACTAAATCTTATTAGATCATTCCGATAAGAAAAAGAAAACAAAGTTACTTAGTGAACAATCATCATCGTCATCTACAAGTCTATTCAACAGCATCAGCTCAATCACATAATTACAAAATGTTTATGTTTTTGACGCCTTTCCTTATGTCAGACATATTATACAGTTGTATAAGAGCTGAATTTTCTCCAAACATCAACATCAGCGAGTGTTGAGCTTCCATAAAGACCCACCTTTCATGGTTTTGGCCTGGGCCTCCCCGCTGCTCTCGCACACCTTGCTGAGGAACTCCTCCACCTGCTTCAGGGAGAGAGAGTTGTGCAGCGTCTCCAGCGGGTAGATAGAGGGCACCATAGAGCAGCCTTCGAACCCTGCGGTTTAAACAGGAGAGAGAGAAAGACAGAGAGATGCTTCACTGTACCAGTTCACTGGGTGCAGGGAGAGGATAGGGGAAAATATCCAACTCTGAGCTTATTGGTTCTTCCTCAGGCGGCTGCTAGATCACTCCATGCCAAGCCAAAACAAAACAACCGAGCTACAGCGAGAAGAGATGAGGTAAGACGAGAAGAGACTAGGTAAGACGAGAAGAGACGAGGTAGGACGAGAAGAGAAAAGGTAAGATGAGAAGAGACGAGACGGCCTTAAGGGTCTGTTAGATGTGGCAACACAGCAACAGGGTTGTCAAGGAGTCTCAGTTAATCAGAGCCACGTTACAGAAACACGTTCAGAGTTTCCTCACTGGTTAATCGGCGAACGTCAAGGGGAACGTTTTGCGTACTCTGTAACCATGGCGACAAAACGATTACAGTCTATGACGTCGAGTTTGCAGGTGCTTTGAAAGTTTTGGAGCAAATGGTTCAGAAGATAACAAGAGTTGATCAGTCCTGAGTGGAAATATGGCAAAAGTAACACTGTCACCTTCCTAAAATAATGTTAAATAATCATCTTTTAGCAATTCAGAGGTGGTGATTTTTATTGCCAAAAATAATTTTTGGCAACAAAAAGAAAAAAAAATACAATTTTATGAAGGTGACTATATGATTTTTTTTTTTTTTTTAAACCTTAAAGTTGTAGTCACGGATATGAACCTTTGAATTTGAAGGAAGAGAAATGGAAAACGCCAAAAAGTTGGATTTATTTGGGATTTAAAGGAACTGAGAAGTGAGGAAGTAGTAATCATCCAGAGGAAAGTTTAACTATTTAAAACCAAAAAAAAAAAAAAAAAAAAGAAAACCTCATCAGGTGAACGCAAGCTAATTGTAAAATAAAAACAAACCAAATGGTTAGGACTAGACTGAAAAAATAAACTAAATAGAAAAATTAACTGGTCATGACTGTCATTAAAACCAGTAAGTCTGTCCCAAACAGGAGGAACTTTGTTTTTATACCCACCTTTAAAAATCAGTAGAACCATCACAGGTACAAAATACCAAACCAAGAAAACAAGAAGACAAAAGAATGAAATGTGACCCAACACAGCATCCAGGCACAATGACGGAGCGCCTCCGTCTCTGAGACGCTGATTAAGACTCGGTGAATCTGGTTAAACGAACTGATTCTCTGGAGGAATCACGCCTCAACTAGAAACCTTTCAGCGAAATACGAACAAAAGAAGCATCACTTCTCAAAGGCTTTAGGTCAATCTGACAGGTATCACCTCCATTTCATTTCCAAAAACAAAAGCACCCAGGTTCTTCAAATTCACTCTTAATTTTTAAGCATTTCCATGAATCATGATCACACTTCTTTATGTAGCTTTATCTGGTCCTAAGGAAGCATATTACAAATAGGACTGTAATATGCATTATTTATGTTATTGGGGCTTTAATTGTTGTGACAATCAGCCATAAAATTACCTTAAAAACATGGAACAAGTAGAGCTTGTCACTTTTATTATCATCACAAAAGTATCGTAAAATATTGCACTAAAACTTTGACTCCATATCTCTCAGCCTTAACATGCACATTTCTTTCTTTATTTTTTTTTTTAAATCAACCTACTCAGTTGCACATTTCTTCAAATCCAATTATGCTGTTATTACTATTATTATGCACAGGTTGTTATCCATACTTTGTTTTTAGATTTTTACCTTTTTGTGAATCTGAATGCTTTGCCTGCCACGTTGCTGCTGGCACACTGAGGGGAAATAAGAATCATTTCTGTTCTACTCTAGTAAGAAGGTCAATAATTTCCTTCCACTGACGCAATACAATAAGACCTGCTGCATAAAAGATTCACACAGAAGCACCAGATAAAGAGCAGAAAATGACAAGGTGCCATGAGGCCACCTGGCCCTGAAGCCTCCTGGGAGAGCGGCAGTGTACTGACACCGAGTCGCGCTCTCGCTCTTCAAAAGGCCTAATTGGTGCCATTAATACCAGACGATGCTCTATGCAAACACCTCAATGCTGGAAAAAAAAAAATAAATAAATAAAAAAAAAAGAAGAGGTTCTTCTGACATCCACTCCAACAAGCCTGAAACTGAACCAAGCGAGGACCCGATTCTCATCTGAGAATCAGAAAGCAACGAGCGTTGGTTCTTCCTCGTGCCGATTCATTTTATCGGTTCTGATAAATGAACAGAGAGCTTTACATTCATTTCCATCCCTGATACCGACGTCAAAGGTGAAAAAGGATTTAAAAACTGCCAGTCGAAAAAGCAAAACCATTTCCCCTGCACATCGCTTACATTCCTCTTTATCCACTTCCACTTTTCTGTGTTGGTAGAAACTGAAGAAGTCACTCTAAGCTCAGCTGAAGGTGACAAATGTATCTACGGTTTTATTGTGATTTAATGTTCAACTAAAGCCCGTCTGTTGATCAGATTCCCGTCGTTCCTATGAATGTTTCATCTTTACTCGACTGCAGCAGAAGTCTCATCCATTGTTTATTTTCACAAAATAAATAATGAGATCAAGCATCAGACGCTCCACCCCTACATTTAGATCTTTTGAATTACATTTATAATACTTTTCTGTACCAAGATTGTCAGAAAAAAAAAAAAAAAAATTCTGTCGATTAATTGTATAACAAATGTGGCGCATTCAGCAGATATTTCATTTAACCACTTAAGCTTTTCTGATACAATATTAAAAATACATCAAAAGATGCAAAACATGTAACACTTTTTAAAAATACAAATATTTTATTGCCTAAAATGCAAGAACGTAGCATTCCCTTAGTGAACGCTTGGTCGTTGGTAGCAAAGGACGCATCTGCACCTAAAATATATCTCTAAATGCTCAATCTTTCCTACTGGTCTGTTGGTTATTATTTAGATTAACCGTTTAATAACTGGATAGCAAAAGATGCTTCAGATATGTTACAGGATTTGAACCTGCTAAAACTACGTCACCTGACGAGTTCTGCAAAGAACATAGACAAACAAGGATGTTTTCATCTTAGACGCAAACATGTACATTTCTTACAGTTTTTACCTACACAGGTCTGAGTGTTTTGCTCTTTCAAATGGCCTTTTATTTGGTTAACGATCAATCGATTACTAAATTAGTTGACTGTTATTGCAATCACCGATTCATCGCAATTAATTGTTTCAGTCCTACTTTTTAATTTGATTTTCTGCTCTGTCAATTATTCCAAATTTTGTCAGCTAAATACAGAGAGGAAGACGATGCTGCCTTCCTCGGTCAGCATGCAAGCATTTCTAACAGTGTGGAGATGAAACAGACCTACCGCTAGAAAAACCACAGACAACAGGCAGGAAACCAAGCCATGACAGCCAACGCAGGAGGCTACAGCTGATGCAAAGCTCGGAGGGCACAGACGGCAGCCATCTTTCGCCTGTACCGGTCCAAAGGCGCAAGATGGGTATGGAGGGGAAAGGGGGGTGGGGGGGACGCAGGCTACAGGGGCTGACCGTGGAGACAGTCGGAGAGCTCCAGGCCGCACATCAGCTGGGTCCTGAGGAGGTGCAGGTGGTAGGGGCAGTGGTGCAGGTGATAGGAGAAGGACCTGTCCAGGGCGACAGGGTCAAAACCTTGCAGCGCCAGCTCAGCGAGTTCATCTGAGGGCTCTGAGGGAGGAGAGGCAGAGGACAGAGAGAGGAGGAAGATGACAGCACAGCGGAGCAGCAGGAGGAACAGGAGGAGAGGCAGGAGCTAAGGAGCTTAAACCACGGCATCTTTAGACAGGAAGACCTGAGACACCGCTTCTCTTTTCTCAAAGGTCCTCAGGGTGGGGACTGACAGAAACGTCCCGATTCTGGTTTTGTTTTGTTGTCACACTTCCATTTTTCAGATTAATCAACTAATTTCAGACCAAGATAATTACACCACAACATTACAATCCAGTGGAAGTCTGGACTTGAATCGGCCAGTTCAAGGCAGGCAAATGGGACCCGCATAGGGCTTTTTCCGCCGCAATCACAACGGCCCAATTCCAATCGATTCACACCCCAACAATATGATCTGTGCCACTTCCACACATGGAACAAAAAATCTTCCATAGCAGTAATTCATTCCCAACCCCATTTACTCTGATACCCTTAAATGAATTCCTGCAGATCCAATTGCAGGTCAAGGACAAAACTGCAAACCCGCCGAGACGATACCACACCTGTAGACCGACAAGCAGGACGATAATCAGAGAAGCAGAGGCCCGTGGTAACTCTGGAGGAGCTGCAGACATCCAAAGCTCAGGGTCAGAGAATCTGTCCAACAGGACAACTATTATTCACTAACGTCCAGACCCTGACTTTTCAGGAAGAGTGGCAAGACGCCGTCGATTGGGGAGGGGGGGATAAGGGGGGGGACACAAACAAGAAGCCCCGTTTAAAGTATGCCACAAGGACGTCAATCTACAACAAATGTGAACACAGAACCAGAGCTACAACGGTTCAGATTAAACCATATTCTTATGTTTAATCGTTGACTGGCCCAGTCAACGTCCAGATGAGCGCCGACAGGAGAGAGAGATGGGACTTTTACACTTTCCCACTTTCTAGATGTGCAGGGCTAGCAGAGACACACCCCGAAAGACCCGCCACTGTAACCACCGCCAAATATTTATCAGGTTATTTTAGTTTAAGTTTCCTGCATTTTGGAAATATATTCGAACAGGTGAAATGAATCTCATCTGTATGCATCAAAATATTAAAATTCACAGCTCATACATAAACAAAAACGTGTACTGATATTTGTGTCATTTCAGTGTTTTTCTATAAAACGTAACGATCCAGACCTGAAAGAAAAGATCATGCATTTGGAAACAATCTGTCTGACAAAACCCATTTACTGAATGATCAGGAAAATATGAGCAAGGCGCTAAGAACAAGTAACATTCGACCTCTTTGTTTGTGTAAGACGCATAAAAATATACAATCAAGAAAAGTGTTCACGTACGAGTTCTGTTGATCTAGTTCCAAGTTGTGCATTTTCACTCATCCGTTCTTTGAATGAATTGCAGATTCGATACCAGGTCACTGCTACTGAAGCAAGCAGCACATTCCAGTGTTTTTGATGGTGTTGAGATTCTAAGACTGTCCTGCTCGATGGACACCAGTTCAACCAGCAGTTTACAGGAACAAATGCTTCGTGCAACAACACTAGGCGTAAAATCAAGCTGCAGAACTTGCCAACAAGCACAGCTTCCTTGTTGTTGATGTCAAATGTCAGATGTGCCTTTTGGTTCATAAGTAGAACAAAAGCCACAAAAAGCATCATTTTTGGGGGGGTCACATCTTTTTAAATGCGTTTTTGAAGTAAACAATGTGGGCAAAAAAAAGAAAATTAAAAAACAGACTCTTTACACTACCAGTTGCTTTGGATGACATTTGAACAAACTGGTCATATTTCCTCGAGTTTTTGACATTTGGTGATTTTATTTTTGTCTCCCTTAGTCTCAACAGATAACATCCATCCATCCATCCATTTTCCGTCACCCTTCTCCCTAACGGGGTCGGGAGTTGCTGGTGCCTATCTCCAGCTGCGTTCCGGGCGAGAGGCGGGGTTCATCCTGGACAGGTCGCCAGTCTTCAACAGATAACAATTAAGACAAATAATAATAATATATAAGCAGCTGATAATTACAAACTCCTTCTGGTCTAAGAATCTAGGTCACTACTAAAATATCACAACAGTGACTCAGTAATGACTTCTCAGTCTTATGTTACTGTGTAGAAGCTTCATTCACCTCAAAACACAGAACATTTGATACTGAAAACGAAACTGACGGCATGACCTACTTTCTGATTAACTATGTGGACAACTGGGGACAATAAAAAAAATAAAAGAAAATTCAGTTTCTAGATAGTCTGTTGACTCTTAAATATATATATATAAAACTCAAAATGAGAAAGTGATGTTACGTTAAAAATAAGATTCCCCTGTCCGAATACAGCAGAACTGCACTGAATCAGCTGAAATCCTCTAAAGATGTGACGGGGATTCTCCACAACATCTCCTTTACAACCACATCAATACATGGAGAAACAGAAGACCACAGCCTTTGAAAAGTACAAATGACTCAAAAAGGAACAAAAAGTTTTGAGTGAGTACAAGTTATAAGGTGCACACAGATCATCTACACGTGGAAATATATCCGAGGAAGAAGATATATTCCAGAAAAGGAACAATTTGTGAGGAAACGGCAGAATCAGGGAGGTAAATTAACCTTGCAGAGCAGGTGGTGTTAGCAGTGCAGGCTGAAAACAACACAAGGCTCATCAAACACCGAGGCTGTGCCGTGACACAGAAACTCTGATGGAAAAATAAATAAAAACGTTCATTTGATGTCATTGACGCAGTCAAATCTCCACATCCCCAAAGGTGGTTTCCCCCCCCATCCCACAAAAGGGTCATGCAAGATGAACTAGAGGATTGTCGAAGTATACTTGAAGGAAAGCGGACATACCATTGGTCGGATGCCTGGCAAACGACACAGAAAACCTCTTTACTGCCGGCATAGAGAGCAGTTCTGAGGAGATAAGAGAGGTAACTGGGATTACTGGAGGTGCTGGTATCTGTGTCAGTCTGTTGGCCTGCGTGGTCTTCAAAGAAATGAACATTTTTTTAAAAAAAGAGGGGAGGAAACACAGAAATAGGGCAGAGTTGGCTTTTTGATTCACACATGTTCTGCCAAAAGTCGAGGAAAACGAAGAGAAGGGTGAGAAGGAAAGAGGTTGAAAATTTGATCTCATTGACCTCTTTGCTAAACGGAAAAAATGCATGACTTGTAATAATCTGTCAATAGATAGAACGGCAATAACACACACTGAGACATGCTGACATAATTCACTCAGAGCAAAGACAAAAGTGTCAATTTGTTGCAGGTGTCTCAACCTGCTGGGTATAAACAAAATTCCAAGAAGTAAAAACATGTTAAGAAATCTCTCATTACACCACATCAAGTTTTTCAGTCCATTTTGAAACATTCTTTTGTTTTACAGAGGAAAATAACTTATTTTTTTGTCCATCTGCAATCAAACTGCACTGGTTCCAGTGTGGGAGCATTTTATTCCAACGGTGCAAAGTCTGCAGGTAAATAAACCCAAAATATTGAAATATAATACGTTGATATATGTTATGTAGTTTTAGACAAATTAAGAGAGTAACTGAGGGACTGATCTGCTTTCTCCATTGTTGAAAAGGAATCTATGATAACGTTGATGCAACCATAAAGTCTAAAAAATAATGATAATAAAAAAGATTTTAAAGACAATTGCAGAAATGCCACTTCCCATTTTACTGATGGTCTGAATTGAATTAGCTCTTCTGTTACATTAAGCCACAGTGCTGGCCTTGTGTGGCTCCTTCTACTGGTTCAGAACCTGCTGTTCTTCTGCATTCGGCTCCAGAACACGCTAACCTTACGTCTGGAACACGGTGGGGTTAAAAGCTCAGCACTTTGGTTTTCCGGTCAGACTCTTTTATAAACATGGAGTTCCCCAAGATTCTGCTCCAGAACCAATGTACATATATGTATTTTAGTTATTTACAAGTTTCTTTTTAGATGTAAGTTTAAGCAGGTTTGAAGGCCTGCCAGAGTAAAACCCAGATTACCTGTAACTTCCTAGAACTTGATGAGTATCAAAGCTAAGTGCCCTTTTTTAATTCCAGTGAAGGGAAGTCTTCAAGATTTAAAAATGTTTTTTTTAATGGGTAATTATCAATAGTTTTCTTGTGTATGACAGGAAGATGTCATAACAACTGGAGCTTTTAGGAAGATGAATAAATAGAGTCGACTTTCTGTTTTAGCCGACTTCAACCATTTACATAAAGACCAAATGAACATTTTCAAATGAGTTTGTTTGGGGGTTTTTTTCTCCTACTAAGCTGCACAACAACTGCCTTTGGACAATAAGTATGATTGATTGAATGAAATGTTTATTGGTTCATATACTCACCCTTTTTCTTAGTCATTCTTACTGTTGGTGCTGTGAAGTTTTGCTATCAGAGCGACACCTAGTGGTGATAAGCTGCTTTTTTGTTGCATCACAAACCCTGTAAAAATTCCTGCTGTGCACAATTTAATCCCAACTTACATAACTTACCATCTATGGTGCGATTACGCTGTGCGGCGTAAATGTCGGCGATCGTTAAGAAATCTCAGTAGAGAAAGTTGCTGCTTTTTACCAGTAGCAGTGTGAGGAAACGTTTTAAAATCAGATTGGATTATTTCCAGTTGAATTACTGGCTCTGGTAGTGAGGATTACCACAAAATGTGAGTAGGGGGGGAAAAAAAAAAAAAACAGAAAAGCAACAGCCAGGATTTGGGCTTTGAGGCACCAAAGCTACTTTAGGACAGATTATTAAATTCCACAAATGAGGAGACAGCGCCATGGCATGCAAAAAGAAAAATCAAACCTTTTTAATCCCCAAGCAGGCAGAGGCGTGATGGTGACGGTTAGTGCCAAAAGCGTTAAAACTCCCAACATGCGCCTGCGTGCAAAACATTTACCACGCAGCCAGTCACTCTGCGATCAGATCAGTGTCGCCAGAACGTTTAGCGGAGAGGCGGGATGTTTTGAAATTGGATTTTGTGGGAAAGGAGGGAATCAACAGAACAGGAAAGAGCTGCCAATAGTTCCAAGAGGAGACCAGCAGAAGCAAAAAAAAAACAAAAAAAAACAAAACACGTAGAATAATGATAATAAAGATGTTTTTAAAGAAGGGTGGAGACCCGACCCTATGGAGGGGAGCAGACACCGCTGTGAACATACCAAACATGCCAATCTTGCACGGCAGACTGCCAGGGGACAGAGGCGGTTTTCGGTGGTGGTGGTGGGTGCGGACGTAGTCCCGCAAGTTGGGGGCGCTAGAGGACACCCCGAGGGCTGAGGCACTGAAGAGGCCAGAGCAGACCGAGCCTGTGTGAGGATGAGTCGGGGGGTTGGGGAAGGAGGGCGGATGGGTGGGTGGAGGGTGGGAGTGGAAGTATGACCGATGAGTAGTTTTATTTACACACCATGCAGGTATTGTTCCAAACAAAGCATTAGGCTTCTTGTTCTTATTAAATGCGTTTACATGGAATTAGGGCTGGACAATATGTCTTCATATCAGCTCATGGTTTTGTTTTAAATATCTGACATAGTGCCAAACTGGTGGTGTGACGTTTCCTGTTTTAGCCACAGTTTTCACTCCACACCAGTTGTTTATTTTTAAGTTGTTATGAGGCTGAAACTTACTCAGTAGGTTGTTGCTAGGTAACCAGAGTGAGTGAGGTAGTTTATGCCACCAACCCGGCTTAGAGGATGAGCAGCTAAAGCCTTTCCTGTGCCTACATCTCCCAGGATGCCATGCGGTTCTCTGGATCAGAGATGCTCTATCATCACCTTCCTAAAGTAACGGACTAATCCACTTTTTATGCCAAAAGTGGCCGTTTTGTCTAAAGCATCTACTGACTGACCATTATTTTGAGAAGGTGGTAATACTGAACCCTGAATATTAAATCAGAAGTATAATCTATTGATATTGCTCATTGTCCAGCCCTGCAATAAAGACGGTTACCTGAGTGAAGTTGCGCCCCACCTTCTTCAAATCAGAAGAACTTCTGACCTTTAACAAAAGTTTAAAGGTCAAAGGGTGACCTCGCCCCAGCCGCACACACTTTTACGAAATCGACCTTTAACGTTTCATTTGTATCTTCAAAGCCAAAGCAGCACAAGCAACAATTTTCGCTGCACAAACGTAGCTGAGTTGACTGACACCAATTTTGCCTGATTCGAAGAAGGTGCATGTGGTGCTGGTTGACCTTTCATAACCTCTGGAAACATTTCTTCATGTTTTTAATATGATAGCGGCACAAACTAATATGTTCTCTGCACAAACGTAGCACACATGTTTGAGACCATTTTAGTCTGATTCGAAGAAGGTGGAGGAGGTGGAGGGGCAACTTCAGACGGTTCTCTGCAAAACTACTCACAGCTCCGAAAGTTAGAAACACAAACCTTAAAGTGATTTTACCACAAACAAAGTTTTTTGTTCTTTTTTAGTTTAAAACTAAAAATCTTTAAAGTGTGGTGTCCATGTGTTTATATTGAGCTCTTGTTCAACACCTTGGCTTAGCTTCAATTGCACTGTGTTTAGCTTTGTCCCACATCATCATACTGCCACTGCCATGTTAGACCATTGGGATGGTGCTTTTGTGGTCGAGGTGCAGTGTTTTGTGGCACATGAAGCATTTTGAATGGGAGCCAAAAAGTTTCACTTCGATCTCATCAACTTCTTCCACATATTTGCTTCAAAATCCTCCAGTGATCAAGTGGAGGGAAGCGCCACTCGTCCAGACGTGTCCCTAACAATGCCATGCGAGTTGTTTTGGTCACATCCCAAGGAGTGAACTCCGTTAAAATCGTCTGAATAGCCAGTCAGTGCCGCAATGCAGGCATTAGAAAGATAAAATCTGAGGTCACCTGCGTTTCATTTTCGGTTTTCATTTGTAATATCAATGACTCACATACTGCAGTGAGAGCAGAAAGCTGCTGGGATGCTTCTCTTGGATGGCTTGACTTAAGAAAGCTCAATACAAACACGTGCCACATTTTTTCTTAGACTTTTATCACCGCAAAGTTTTGTAAACAATGCACCATTTTCCATCCACTGATTGTCTACAGCACTTATTTGTGCGGGACCGTGAGGGGCCGTGGATGGGTCGCCAGCCAGTCACAGGAAAACAGAGAACAAACAGGCACAAACACTCATTCCTATGGGCAGCTCAGCGTAACCGCTAATGAAGCAGGAATACCCGGAGCACACACATGCATGTATGAGAAGAACATGCAAACTGCATGCAGAAAGGCCAGGTCGTGCTTTGACTCTTGTTTCATTCGTCAGTGCCAACCACTTCAGGACGGCGACATGAAATCCCCCCAAAACTGCATTTAAATGTGAAAGATGTGAAAAGGTTTGACAGCGAATACTTTTACAAAGCACTAACTGAACCACATACCACATAAGAATATGTGGTCACTGACATTTTTTTTTGTCAACTCAATCCTGGAAGTGTTTTAAAACAGAATTAATCCAAGAGTCAAACCTTTTGTCAGATTTTTTTCCCCCTGAGAGATTCTGCACCGAATTCAGCGCCTCTTTGATTTAACATGCCAACATGCCAACAGGTGTGGCAGTGAGAAAGACGAGCTACCAACAATAGCAAATGTAATGGAGTTACGCAGCGAGGAAAGATTAAAAAAAAAAACAACAAAAAAAAACAATAAAAACAATCAACTTCTCATTTGTTAATCTTCATTCAGACTCAAGAATATTTTATCTGAAACAGAAAACCCAATAAATAACTGTGATGGAGGAGAGGCCAGCTGTAGAAAACACACAGTTTTCCTTCAAAACAAACAAACAAAAAAAATTATATATAAATTTCTGATTAAAACTTTCACACACAGTGCCTGTCAAAAGTATTCATACCCCATTACCTTCTCTACATGCTGTTTTTATTGGGATTTTATACTGTGAGAAACTGTGATAATCTCATCTGCTACTATGCAATACTCTACAATCAACAAACAGAAACATGCGTCTGTCGCCCTTTTTTCTGATTCCCCTAAATAAAAAATCTGGTAGAAGAATCGTTTGACAGGACAACAGTTGCTGGACTTTCATGTTATGACCAAATAAATAACTACAAAACATAATTTTCTTTCTAATTCATTAGTATGCACTAGTATGAGCTGAATAAAATAAAAATACAATCGATAATCCAGATTTGTGCTCTGGGTTGGCACAATATGGCTTAAAATTAAAGTCTACAATTTTCTTTCACACCAGATAAAAAAAAAGTAAAAAAAAAAAAAAAAAAAAAGATTTATTTTCTTAAGCCATTTAAAAACACTGCAAAAAAAAAAAAATCCAAAAAGTGGCTTTTATTTCAATAAAGTGTCTGGGTCAGGCTATAAGAATTTCTGATGTGACAAGAATATAGTCATAATGTTAGTAGAATAAAGATGTAGTTTTACTACATGAATGCCTTAAATTTACGTTTAAGAAGAAAAAGTTTGAACAAGAAAAATAGTTAGAATAATTAATTTTATATATTTTGTTTTTTTTCTCATGAAATTACCACCTCCTTCTCCTAATATTAAGCCTTTATTCTCGTATTATTTTGACTTTCTTGTCATTTGGATTTATTCTGGTATTGCCATGAGAGTATTCTTGTAATATGACCTAATTCTAGTAATTGAAAAAAGCAAAAAAAAAAAAAAATTATATCCAGAGAGTTCTATTATTGACCTGAATTCAAAGGTTTTTTGGTGAAAAAAAAAAAAAATAATAATCCAGACTTTCCAAAAACGTAAATCTTCAAAAAACCAAAAATTTGATAAACAGATACAATCAATTTGTGGCCCTGCCCTCGATGGGGCATGAATACTCATGAAAGTCATTGTATGTAATCAAAGTAATCAATGCAACGCCTGATAAATTTAGCGCTGAAGCGGTACGAACATTTGCCATCATGCATTTGCCCCAGATAGCAGCGGGATCGTTTCTGTGGCGTGTTAATGTGCTAACATTTTGTTCAGACATAATGGAGGAAACCAAGCAGGTGGTTCTGTCCTCAGTCACCTTGGTGCAGCAGAGCATTCACAAAGAGATACTGTGAGGCTTTCAGCCGCTTTCAGACCGCTGATCGTTCGTCTCTTCATAACATTGTTGAGACGTACCTTTAACCTCAACTTAAAAAAAAAAAAAAAGACGTAAACAATCAGTAAATATCCACAGTGACAACGAGGCTTAATAGAAACTTCTGTTTATTCAGAAGAGCCAAGCTGAACTTAATTAAAAGACAACAGGAGTCGTCCAGGTGACATCGAGTAGTTAAGTAGGGAAGCTGTTGGCGTGCTAATGAAGAACACTTGGTAGAAAGCCTTTCTGTCCCTCTAATGTCACATTCCTGCATTTATGGTTGCTTCCACGCGGCTCCGATTAGGCAGCAAATTCGTGCCTGAGAGTGTTGCCATTTTGTGAGGCTTATTAGACGTTAAATTCCCCTGGAAACGCTGAGCTCAGGGGAGCTTGAAGTGTTCTTTGAAGTTGTGATAGACCGAGAAAAAGATTTAAAAAATATACACTGTCAAACTCAAACTGCATCAATACCAGTTTATATTTGTAGGAGGAAAAGAATCGGCAAATATTTGGTAAAATGTAGAGGAATGCGTTTATACCTGGGTTTGTTTCATCTTGACTGACATGTTTTTCTGAAGAGCTAATACTTTGTTGAAGCAGCTTGTGATTAATTAACATTTAGTCCTTTTAGGTTCACAGTGACCATCAGTTATAGTGAACCTCAACAGTTCTGTTGTCAAACCTTTCCAGATTTACATTATTTTTACTGAAACCACGACTGAATGCCAAAGCAGAATCAAAACAAGCAAAGTTTTAGTTTCCACAAATTTAAGAGGCCAGGTTTTTCCACCTTTCTCATTATTTATCCTTCCAACTAATTTATTAGTTTTTCTGTTCAACTGTAAACGTCTGACAATAATTCATTAAAGTCTCACGTGACAAAAAACCTGGCTCTGTGTACTGGGATGTGCTGCAGATGATCCCATTTGTCATTTAATGAAATGAAGGAAAAACAATTAACATTCACAGCTTAAATTTCTAGATTAAAAAGATTCCTAAAAAAGCTAATTGCTGCTGTTTAAACGAGAAGACTTATTCACCTTCACATGCTGGTCTGCAATACTAAGGCCTGGTTGAAAGTGATTCAACTCGTATCGATCGGGTGAAATTTGCCTCTTCAGTGTCATATACTACATCAGTTTAAAACTGCAGTGTGGTGCAGAAGTGTCTTATTTCGATTTTACCTGATAAACCGACATAAAGTTGGGCAATTAAGTGAACCAACACTCAAGTGTCAATGTGCTAATACGCTAAGGGGCGGTTTTGTGTAAAATCGACTTTTTTTTAAGTTATTCCCACAGCAAAATCATGTCTGGAGTGTTGCCTTTACTCTTTCATGTAAAGGCATGAAAGAGTAAAGGATTTGAGAAATCCTTTAATCTCCATCTCCATGGCAACCATGAATGATGGTATGTCAATGGCTTAACGGAGAAAGTTTGTTGTGACGACTTCCTGACGGTGGAGTTTCAGAAAGAGCAGGAGCTTCTCAAAGGGACAGAGGCCCAATTTCAAGGCTTTAATTTGCAAAGTCAAATTTCTTTTAATATATCATTTTTATGCAAACAACATTGCATTACATTGCGCTCGATTGTGCTGTGAAATGGAATTTTGTGTCTAGAAAATACATAACACTGCCCGTTTAAGGACTATAAATACTTTTGCAAAGCAAGATGTTGTAAGTGTTTCAATTAAATTTAAATCAGTGACCAGTAATCTGAGAGCATTTAGTTTGATCCTATGACATTAGCTTCCTGGATAAAACGGTGGTCAGCTAAAACCTGCAGCCTTGCGCTGAACCTTTATTTCCCACAGGGAGTGTCGGAACGTCTGTAAGCGTCCCGTGACAAAGATCCTGATGTTGGCTGCGAACGACTCAACTCACAGCTGACCTCTTGCCTGAATAGTTTGGAGTCTGATCCTGATTGCGCTACTGCTAAGTTGAACTGAAAGCTATGCAGCCATGAGAAACAGGAGGGTGAGGCGATGGAAAGAAGAGAGAGATGAGGAAGGGACTGAAAGGGGATAAGGTGAGAAGGTGAAGGAGGGGAAAAGGCAAAAAAAAAAAAAAAAAAAATGAAGAGCAACATTGGTGGTGACAGCTTAAAATAGATGTGATACGAGGGCAGGATGACCTGATGACAAACACACACACACACACACATGAAGACACACTTATGAGTTAGAAGCTGACCTAAACCTCCGGCTGGTTTGATCTCAGGAGACTGGCGGGAACATGACTGGAAGAGCCGGTGGGATGTGCAGCTTTTGGAGGAATGGTTGGGCGACGACTCAGAGAGGACCTGGTGAAAAACAAGACCGCACATTAATAATAATAATAATAATATTCAGCAAAGCATTGTGGGTGCTGCTGAGAAGCCGACTCTGCTCTACCTCCATGGAGCCCGTCTTGCGGTTGCGGATCATCGGAGAGCGTCTCTGCAGGTTGATGAGCTCTGTGACAGGAAGAGCGTCGTCCGTCTGATCCTGGGAAAGATCCTCCAGGCTTCCCTGATTGGGCTTTTTGTCCTCATTCTGATTGGTCCAAAAAATGGACAAGTCAAGTTTTCACCCAGTGACCTGTTATGGATCATTTTATAAAATTATCCATGAACCTGGTGTGGATTCACAGGCTGCGTTTCCAGGCCATTGGAATTATGAAAATAAATTTGCTTATTGGAGAGATGGAAATTTTTAGGAAACAAAAACTTTTTTTTTCTTTTGCCAAATCAAAATTAGTCAATTTCCAATGGAAAAAACTTTTTTTGAATGCGTAACGTGATCCACAAAAGGACCTTGCTACTGGTGGAAGAGACAAAAGACGACAGGAAGTGGTAGGAGGACAAAGGCGCAGCATGTTTTTTAATATATCGTGTGAACAAACATATTGACATGATTTTAATTACGTTTCTTACACAGTTGTGCAATGCCACTGGAAAAAAATATATATAAATAACTTCCAACACATATTTACAGACCTCTGATGAGGCGGGGCGGAAACCAAAACCCAGAGGCACGTTCTCCTCATCTTCACACCCTTTGACGCCCGGGCTGAAGTGGAGCTCCACGTGGAAACGTTCCTCCGAGGACGGGTCCTTCTCGCGGACATGAAAGAGACGGCCTTCCTGTTAAGCAACCCGGAGATCTGCTGTTGAAGACGAGAAGCGGCCTGCAGACCGACCTTGTTGTTGTCTTCGTACAGCATGATGACGATCTGCGTCATGTAGTTGAGTTCGGTCACGGCGCTCAGGTAGTCCATCGCCTGCTTCCACTGCTGGTCCTTCACCTCCTTACCAACACACACAAACACACGCACAATGCCTTGCAGAAGCATTCACACGCCCTTTATACGATTCACATTTCATCACACAGCATCAACAAGCTATTGTGTAGTGGAAGAAAGTGATGGTGGTTTTAAAACATGACAAAAAAAACGCCGGCTTTTTTTTTGAAAAGTAAAATTTCAAAATCAGAAAATAATAAAGAAAAAGCCTGGTTGGTTTTGCTCTTGTGTTTTTTTTTCTGA
Organism: Poeciliopsis turneri; assembly: GCA_922788865.1. Classification (NCBI taxonomy): domain Eukaryota; kingdom Metazoa; phylum Chordata; class Actinopteri; order Cyprinodontiformes; family Poeciliidae; genus Poeciliopsis; species Poeciliopsis turneri. The sequence goes on along the minus strand of CAKLNU010001107.1, from coordinate 1,208,183 downwards.
AAGGAATCAATGACTAGTTCTAGCTTTAGACTTTATGTTAGAAACATTTATTTCAAATGAAAAAAAAACAAAAAAAAAACTTTCGGATATTAATTTTTGTAAATTTAAATAAAACGTCATCACATGGACGTTTATACGTTGCTAAGCATTCAGGGCAGATGATGTATGCTCAGTGCTATTGTGCTAGCTCCATCCAGTTAGCAACACTCAGGCTTTTCTGTTTGAAGCAGGCTGCCTTGACATTTCAGATTTTCTTTAATGTTTTATGTCTGGTGTCGCCTACGAAAGCCCTGACTTTTTTTTGTTCCTTTTTTTTTTTTTTTTTAATAGTGGAGAAGTTTATAGCTAATAGTTCACAGAGATTTGACTGTGAACCTCTGCCGCTCCTCCAGAGTTGTAGATGTTTTTTTTTTCCCGATATTTTTCCAGACTTTTGTTTGTGGAGCGATTCTGAGAAACATTTGTATTCTTCTCCATAATTATGCTTTACTTTGTGTTAGTCTATCACATAATGTTTTAAACATAACGCACATTGAAACTCTGCGGTTTTAATGTGACAAGATGCGGAAAAGTTAAAGAGGTATGAATACTTTTGCAAGGCACTGTACACAGACATTTTAAAACAAAAAACAAAAAAAAAGGTTTGTACCACACTTGCATGAATCTCATTTAGCCCGGGATGCATTAGTGTATTTATTTGTAAAGTACATTGCAGCAACAAACTGCTCAAAGTGCTTCATACCATAAAAACATAAAATAGCAACTAATCACAAAACAAGAAATAAACATGAAATTTTGTCAAATGTCATCAAACAAATACACGTGAAATATGTTGATAATGTTCAATTTACTAATAACCTAATGGGTTTTTAAGCCTTGATTTAAAGTTTTTTAGCATCTTTGCACAAAGGTTTTCTGGATGTTTGTGCTCCATAAAGTAATGTACCACAAAAATAATTAATTACAATAATTACTCAGGAGTAATTATTGTACTGGCGAACCTCCAACAACATTTTCAAAACCAAGACGAAATGGCTTAAGAAGGATAAGTGAGGGCTATACACACATCTAGAAGTCCTCCGTAGCGAAACATGCTGAGCAGGGAGTGGACGTGGCTCTCGCTCGTAAAGTAGAGTCGTGTGCGAACGTGGCGACCAGGAGACATCACTCCGCGGGAATACCTGAACACCCAGGAATAGATAGATCGAAATCGAAAAAGCAAGCAAGTCTAAGAAAAAATAGAATAGATATCGGTCTTTAAAAGGTTAAAGAAACAAGACAAAGTTTAGCAGCACATGCGACATGTGAGCAGCTGTGGTTTCCTCACAGAGGGTGCAGCTTGTTGACAGCTTCGTCCTCGTGGGTCCTCTGCAGGTCCAGGTAGATCTTCTTCATCAGAGGGACGCAGTACGCCTGAGCGATGTCCAGCTTCTCCGCTTTATTGATGCCATACTCCTGAAACCACAAGAATCCAAAATTTCTTTCCTCTGCATTCTGATCCACATACATGCTTTTGTCAAATCAAAAAGGGACAGAGCAGGAATCAAACCGTGCCGGGCGGAGGAGAATGAAAGCGATTGAACCTGTGGGATGACTATGTCGGCCAGAGCGCGGGACAGTCTGAAGAGCTCCAACGTGTCCTCCAGGCCGACGGAGGCGTTGTGCTGCGAGTCGTACTTGATGCAGTCGTAGATGTCCGGGATCTTGCTGATGTCGTAGCGGCCGTTCTTCATGCGGAAGTCCCTCTCCAGCTTCGACCAGCGCTGCAGCATCAGCTCCAGCGTCTCGCTGTGGTACAGCTGCAAATCTGGAGAGAAACACGGAATGACCACCATTACTGTTACCCAACAATAGAAAAGAAATCTTGGAAAGTGTTTCATGTTAAAACTAAAGAAGCAGAAAAAAAATATAGAAATCAGTGTCACGCAGAACCTGGAGGTGAAAGTCTAAAGAGTCTGTGTCCAGAATGTGTGGGATCTGCAGAGATGTTAGCTACTCTTTTTCCTGACCCTTGACCTGTACAAGTAGTGGAAGGAGGGACGGAACTGTATTTAAACAACAAATCGAGATGTGTGAAGCTTATTTGGAAAGCAAGAAAGTGAAACTAAAACCCAGATCAAAAACCTAACAGCTTCTGAAAGCTTCAGTGGCAAATTGTTTTACTTTTAGAATATTTGAAAAGTCCTTGATTTACATGAAAGATCAACGTAACTGATAAATTAACGTAAATAAGATTATTATGGGAAACAACAACCAATATGTCACCTTGCTGGTTTTAATGCGACATACTGTGAACTTGTGACATGCAAGTTAACGAATGAAAGGTGAATTCCTGAATCAAATCTACAAACGTACTGAATGAATTTAATCTAAATTAATCAAGTAAATAAAAACAATGGAGGAAGGCTCAACATATATACAGATTTAAGGTGTCGCGAAATACATTTTCTGACCTATAATGACAAATAAGAACTAATTTAGGAGCTTGTAATACTAAAAATTTCCATTTTTATTTATTTTTGAGTTGTTGGTTTTTTTTTTCTCTGCTTTCTAAGACCCTGGAGAAAGCCTTTAAAGCATCCAGCAATTAGGTTGAAACTTTTACAGGTAAAGTAGCTGCTGAGCTGGGAAATCCTGCCAGCCACAGAACATGCTGGGACTGGAAATGTTGAGTTAAGATATTGAGAGGGTTTCTGCAGGTTTCAGCAAGTCAAACTTGAGACCTTTTTAATTCCAGCTTGAATTCAAATTAAGACCAAATAAACTAGCCTTCCTTTTTTCCGGCTGGCAGCAGAAATGAACTGGTGATGAACTGGTTCACTTACCCATGATAGATGCATATTGCTAGCTAACTAGTTAGCAAGGCTTTATTAGCAGGCAGTTGGCAGCAGCCTCAATCTCCTTGATGCGTTCTGTGACTCGAGGCGATTGAGGTCTGCATGTGATTTAAACTTTGGTCATGACAGAAAGTCTCGAGTGAGTAGAGTCGGCCTACCTGCAGATTTGGGGTCCTCCAGTCTCTTTCGAATCTGCGAGGTGAGGCTCTGAATGAGCGCGTAAACCTTGTCGCAGGTTTTGACTGGATTCTCTATGACCTTCATTGAGTTCACCAGCGACGGACTGCCGGTCGGGGCCAACTGGACCACAAAGGAAACACAGATGCAATCATCTGTTAGCAGAGACGAGGCAATGTTTTGGGAAAAAAACTTGTTGATACACTTTCAGTTACCTTCTGGAAGTCGTCTTGAATGAACTCTTGGTCCTTCTGCATGATCTCATGAAGTCTGGCCTTTACCTTCTGCTGGCAGTCAGTCAGAGAGTCACTGTCGCTGTCCAGGAGTCCGTTCATGTTGGCGCTCTTCACCATCTGAACCAGGATGGGCGTCAGCTCGCCCTCCAGAGCCAGCAGGCCCTGCAAAACAAAAACCAACAGATGGAAACAAAATCGACGAGCGAGATGGAAACAACTGGAAAAATATGGACTGTGCTTCAAAGACAGAAAGGAAGGGCAGAGATGATTAATCATGATGAATCAATTATTGAAATAATCTGCACCTAATTTGGTGATCGATTAATTGTGGACTGATGTGCAGACTAAGAAAAGAAAAAGGCCAAGCGCTGAATAGAACAGCTAAGTCAGAGCAGTAATTCAGAATAAACTGAACAAAATATACACATTTTGCAAAACAAACGAGAAAAATTTTGTAAATATGTTCTACCCAAAATATCTTCAAGTGACATCATTTTTAACTTCACTTTGTTCAAATTCTCTAAGAAAAAAAAAATCCTATTTGGGATCTTTTGCTATTGAATTGTTAATGTGTACAAATATTAACCTGTTTAGTACAAAATTATTTCCTACAAAAAAAGTGCATGCATTTCAATTCTTGAACCTCCCTAACACATGAAATTTATAAATTATTACATTTTATGTTGGTTATGTTGGTGAAAATGTAGGTTTTATACTCTTAGTATAAAACAGTGGGAAACTGCTTAGTCTAAATCACACAAATCTGACTAATAAACAAAAATCAGAAAAATTTTGGCAAGCATAACTTATTATAACAGAGTGGTTGCAAGAGTGTTCAGAAATATTTTAGACTCAATACTACATCCTGCAGATGTCATTGTCTCAATGTGCCAAGTGACCTTTGACCTCATTTGGTCATTTCATCAAAGAGGCAAAAATCAGGTGAAAATGTTAGTATATAATAATAAAATAGTGAAATTTTCAGGTGTGGCGTCATCTTGTAGTCGTCATTCAGTGAATAAACCACACTTTGTGGAAAGGATCAGCTTTTGAGGGGGGTCTGAGAGGGGAGGGTTTCAACTGTGGGATTGACAGAAAGTTAGAAAAAATGTCTGGCAACAATTATTGCCGGTGGGATTAAATGGGTTAAGTCGAGCGTAAAGGCCTGAGCTTTTCACATTTCGATGTTACAAGTGTTTTGAGCTGCAGATGATCAAGTGTTCACTCGGAGAATGGTGCTATTGCATTTCAGCCAAAAAAATGTTTGTCTTTTTGTAAAAATTTATTGAATTATTTGCTTAGTTGCATCTTTTGTTGTTTGTTGTACATTTCATTAAAAAAAGGCTGAAGTGAAAAAATCTGCAGAATGTGGATTTTTTTTTATCCGATGACTAAAATAAAACAATCGTTAATTCCAGCACTAATTGTGGAATTGCAATCAGCAGAAATCATGACAGATGTGTAATTTCTGCATGTTTATATTTGTATGTTCTTGTGTAACGCAGATTGAAGACATTAAAATCAATCAAGAGTTGTGTTCTTATGTCTTGGTTTTAAATCGTAAACTCCTGTGAAAACAATGTTTCTCTGTGTGTCATTTAAAGCCCAACATCACATTCTTAGCTATGCAACCCTTCCAACAGCTCTGTGTGGTCCCAACTAAGCTTCACTAACAAAGCTTCATCTGTTGGTCAAGCCCACAGAGTTACCTTGGCAAACGCTGCAGCAGTCATCTGAACCCTGCCTTCATCAGAGGCATAAATCTTCAGGTCGTGGCGGTAGGTGCTGTGCAGACGCAGCAAGCCGCAGCCAGGAAACCCCGCAAAGTCACCTGGAACATTGTGCACAAAGCAGACCACGCTCGTTACCCCGACTGGTTTAAAGCAGCAAACTTTATAGTGAAATTGTTCATTTTTAAAAAAAAATTTATTATTATTTTTTTTTTTTAAAGGGAAGGCTCAATCAGCAGAGCTCTTGGCAGACAAAGAGAAAACGATGATGTGTTGATTTCACTGTAAAATACCGAAGATTCCCCCGAAAATCTGAAACATACAGAACCTGAGCAGGCAAAGCGTCACTTTCAGTCCAAATGCGGCGATCTTAAACCGCCTCATCTCGTTTCAGTAAGTAAATGCTGACTTGAGTCGTGAAGTTTGAGCTCCGTATGAAATGAATTGAAAATGAATAAAAGCTGAGTAAACCTTCCGATCGGACGCACTCACCCGTTTGTCCGATTAGACGTTTCACATTTTTCAGCAAACAACTTTTCATGCTTAAAGTCAATTTATTAAGAGTGCCTTGACAAAAATGCAGTTATCTCAAAACTTTTTCCACATTCTGTCACTTTACAGCTACATAAGGATTTGTGGCGATTCATGTGGTAGAAGAACGCAAGAAGCGCATTTCTGAAGAGGAAGGAAAATGATACATTTACTGAGATAATAAAATTAAATATTAAATTCCACCTCCTAAAATGCACCACTGTGTGTGACAAGACAGCGTGTCACAAATCTGGTCTTTATGGAAGAACAGTAAGAAGAAAGCCGCTGCTGAAAGAAAGCCAACATAATTTCCATTTCACCGTCTGAGGACAGGAGATGATCTGGTCAAATTAAAAAAAGTAACCATTTTACAAACACAACTCCTCACAAATATCTCGACATCACAACAGGCAGGTCACAAGGAACTCAGCCAAAGCTCGGAGATCAAAGTCAAAATCAGACAAAGTCAAAGATATCAAGGTCAGAATCTCAAGATCAAACAAAAAAAAAAAAAAACGGATCAAAGAAGTCTGAGATCCAGGTCAGTGACATCAAAGTGAAAATTCAGAGATCAAACTTAATATTCCAAGATCAAAGTCAAGGATAACAAGGTCAAAATGAAAATGACTGAATCAGACAAATAGATCAAGGTCAAACAAATCAAAGAGATCGAAGTCAAAATGATTTTTTTCAGTGGCCCTAATCCTCTTCCATACAGCCTGTTTAACATAACATGGAAGGTTTCAGAAGGCAACGAGGTGGTAAAAAAGTGATTAAAACCCAGCAGTTTCAACGGTGAGATTTTACAGAAGCTGGTCAGACTACTGATTATATGGAAAACCATGCATCATTTTCCTTTCTCTTCACATACCACTTCACGTCCACGTAAAATGCAGTCAGGTTAGGTGCTGTAACAGCAAGAATATGGAAAACTTCAAGGCGTTTGAGTGCTACTGTAAGGCACTGCATCTCTGCACGGTGCAAACGAATGCTGCAAATAAAATGATTCATGCGTTTTCAAGTTCAGTACAGCCCAGTAGCATAAAGAAATTCCCTGGAAATATTGTGTTTTCATGCTGTATTTGAATTTAAGGCATGTTGGCGACTTGTTCTCGCCTTAGCTATAGTCCAGAATATAAACTAGGCCTCAATAAATGACAAAAAGAAAGAAAGAAAGTGTGTTGGGTGGTTTCAATAGCATGTTAACAGTGATGCAAACAATCCACAGCAATCTCAGTAGAAAAAACAAAAAGGAATTGTCAAGTTGCCAAGTGAGATTAACCAAAAATCACAATGAGGTGAGAAGGAATCAGACCATGTAAGAGAGACGGATGGACCGATGCGTTTAAAGCTGCAGTACTTTTTTTTCTACATATGTGTTGAAACCGTCTCCGTGTTGTGACAGTAGAGCATGAAACAGAGGATCTGTGTGAAAAAGCTCCTCTGCATTCTCCCAGTACTAAATAGAAACAACCAATCAGAGCCAGGAAGAGGGTCTTAGCGCTGTCAATCACCCTCTATGAACATGCTGCTCACAACTGCCCCATTTCTCTCTGGCTTCTAGAGCTTCTCCGTTTCAGCAGAGCAGAAAGGAGAATGCTAAGGCTAGTTAGCATAGCAACAAATAGTTTTCTCCCATTAGCAGTGCAGGATGATTGACAGCACTAAGACCCTCCCCTGACTGATTGGTTGTTTTTTTTTTGTTTTGTTTTTTTTACAGTAGTGGTGGATTTCTACAGGCGGCAATAGTAGCTGAAATAGGAAGTGAAAAAGGTTTTTTTTTATTTATTTTTTTTTTTTTTTACAGTTTTTTAAATAATAGTTACACACTGCAGCTTTAATGGGAGTGAGTGACTGAGCGGTGACAGCCAGGAAACCCCTCGTCTTACCAAAGTCAACAGGGGACTCGCAGCCAGGGGACCGGCGATTACGGGCTAGTAGTGTACACATAGCAACGACAGGTAAGAAGAGAAGAGGAGAGTTAATTGACAAAAAGTTGTGGTGAATGAAAGAGGAATGACAACAGTGGCTGGGATGAAGTGTGTGACCTTTACAGAGGAAGAAAAAGAAACAGGAAGCAACACAGGCAGTCTGTGCATCTACTTTTAGTTTTGTTCCAGGTTGTTTGAGCAGAACTGGTAGTTCTACATGCACTGATAAGAAAGCATTAGGAAGGGATGGTCAGTTAAAGACTCCTGAGACGGATCAAGAGAAACCCCCCTGCAAAGAAAAACCCTTTGTTCAAAACCCAACATTTGTTTTCCTTACCACGACACACAGGTGCTGCTACAAGCAGTTTGAAAAACCAGTTTGTCACAAGTATGTTTGCATCAGTGAGTAAACATGTATATCCACAAAAACAGGGTGGGGAGGGACGTTAATATTGATTTCTATGGTTATTCTCTGGAACTACAAGTGAGATAAATTTAATGCTGTTAAATGCAAAGTGTTTCTATGGTTGCTAAGAAACATGTGGAGAAATAATTTTAAAAAATAAACTTAGGCGAATGAACTTGGCAACATCAAACAAATATGATCTTTACCTCAAAAATAAAAAAAAAAATAAAAAAAATAAAAACGTAAGAATAAAGCAAAGTATGAGGGCCGTGCAGATTCAATTCAAAAATATTTTATTGACCCCAAAAGAAAATTAAATATGCGACTCCATGACCTCTCCTGGAAGCACGAACCGCACGTATTTATGCGCTAAAATAAATACGTCAGCAAGAGTATTTTCTGTTTATTTCTGTTTTTACTTTTTCATTGTAATCTAGTAAATGACTGCAAGACAACAACAAAAAGAGAAACTGTTTAATCACAATTTTCTGAAAAGATGTTTAAAATTCAACCAAATCAAGCATGAGGAAGGATGGTGTAATACATTTGAGTTTCCAATAAACACAGGGAAATTAGTCTAGTACAGTTTGATAATATTTTTAGATAATCTCATAAAACATGTGATCACTACAAAAACGAAGGCATTTGTTTTGTTCCTGATGAGTCCACCAGAGGGCGCATTGGGGTAAATACCTTACAGCCAATTTTCTACATAATTTTTTTCTGTAATTCATATAAATATGTTACGAGTGTTGATGAACGCATCAAGAAAGATCCAGAAGTATTTCTTTCAGTGAGTCAACAAAGTGCTGGATGATTTGGACCTAAATTTTATCATCATTTTATGATAACAATAAAAGTGACAATAAAAACTTAATACTCCTCCTTATTTTTAGGTAACTGCAAGACTGTGACAGCACGACGGAGCAATTCGGATCAACAGTCACATAAATCAATGTGATTTGTATCACTAAACTGCACCATATTTTTAAATTGACATTTGTTGATACTTCCATTGGGGGAAAAAAATAAATAAATAAATAAACAGTGGACAAAACAGTAAAACTAACAATCCTGACTGTTTTGGGAGGTTTAAGACATTAATTGAAATTTATTATGACAACAATAAATCAAAAGTTCTTAACATGATAAGAAATTTATCACGGTAAATGATAAGCGATACGATGCGATAAATGCCCAATCCCGACAGTAAGTAACAGATCGTGCAGTAACACGAGCTAATCTGCTTTGTTTTGGTGTCACATTTTAAAGTGTCCCTATGGAACATTGCATTGTCCACATAGTTTCACACTAAAACAATCTGCAAGTGATCTGACGTCATAAATACATAAAATAACTTGATAGCTTAATTCCTACTTGTGTTATTTTGAGAAACGTGATCAGTGGACACAAGCTGAAGAAGCATTTTATGGCAACTTTTGACCCTTTCTGAGCGCACACAGAGTGTGAAGTGTGTGTGTGTGTTTGCTACCTTGACCTCCAGGGTACATGCAGCGGAAGGCCCTGCCCAGCTCCTCGGCCTGAACCCGGCCAGCGGGCGTCAGCTCCCCGCCCCACTTCAGCACCAGCAGCAGTGACGGGCCATCCTTCTTACAGTCTGGAAGGAGCAGCAGCAAAAAACACACACACAATAAAAAAAAAAAAAATGCTTCACCTTCAATACCGATTGTTTGAAATACTTTGTTTAGCAAAGCATTTCTGTAATATCTTGCAGTTAAAGTTGTGTCAAACTCAACGTTCCTGAGTACTTCACATTGATTTTGACATTTTTACAAAATTAATTTGACACATAACTTTAATTTTGTAATACTTCTGACATGAACAAAACTACTTCAAGGCCACTAAAAGAAAACAAGACTTCTCACTTTAACCTCAGAATTTTATTTTTTTTAAAGTCAAAATTCTGGGAAAAAAATTTCACATTTTCTTTTTTTTTTTTCCCCTGATCATCTTCTGTACAAAACATATACTTATGACATTTTGATATTTCAGTTTTTCTCTTTTAATACATTGGCAAAATATTTGCCATTTCTATTTTTTTTCTGACAAGATGGGATGCTGCGTGAACATTCATGAGAAATAACACGGACCTTTTTCATTTTAAGAAATGTCTGCAATGCTGTAGAACGAGTGAAAGCCTTAAAAGGGTCAGAATATTTTCGGAAACCCAACAACAAACTGAAAGTTTTTATTTCTACCTTCTTCTTCGCTGGAGGCTTTGGGCTGGCCGTTTCGAAGGTAGGTCAGCTGGACCTTCCTGTTGATTCCAGAGAAATGGCCGTACCTGAAACAAACGTTAAAAACAGACAATAAAAATGAAAAAAAAAAAAACTGGAGTAAGGTCAGAATGCATTTTGGTTTTACAAGCTTTGTTTAAATGTGCAACACTAAAACACACATCTGGGCTCCATTCCAGGTTTCTTACAACACGAGCTGAAAACGATAAAAAGCCTTGAGGTCTGACACGGGTAATACACGAGGCTAATGCCAGTATTAGCAGCTGGTTTGATGAAAACTCGGTTACTCATTGGGTCCTTCAGAGTTAAACATTTGTAGCCAAGTAGTTCCAGCTGAACTCCAGACATGGCCTTAGTGAGAAACATCAAGCTGAGCTCTTATTAAGGATCTGGAACATTCTGCTGACTAGCGGCGGCCTGGTATTTGCTGAAAGGTCAGGCAGGTCGGCAGAAAGCAATTTCATTCTCAAAGCTGAGGCGGAGGAAAAAAAAGAAAGGGTGTAGATTACAAGGGTGACATGGATAAGCCGACTTAGATGTGCACTACAATGTAAGTAAAGGGCCTCTGTTTAAAAGAAATCTAATTTGATTTGTGCTCGAGGAACACAAAAAAGAGAAAAAGAACAGATATGTCTTGGAGGCAAAATGCGGATGTTTTTAAATGGGGTGCAACTTTTTCATTTCCGATACGATACAGATATCGCATCTGTAAGAATTGGCCAATTCCAATACTTACCCGATACGATATCAGCACAAATCAAACATACTTTTATTACTTACTCTGGACTGTTAGAAAAGGCCTGATCAAGTGATTGTGGGGCAGACTAAATGCTGGGGAGGAGTGTTTATATCGAAGATTTTAGATGCAGGCAGATATTATTCGATGCTCGCTTTTTCATTTTTACATTAAAAGATACAAATAACGCCATTCCAATTTTAAATAAGAAAAACATTTTATTTCATAAAAAAAAGAAAAATTAACATGTGACAGGCTCAACCCTTTCTGCTCAACTTAACACAGCGTAGGGCAGATGAGGTGATTATTTGTTGTCTTAAAGGAAAAATGTGTGCATTTTTTGTACAGTTTTGGCTTATTTACCGCTCCGAGTGTATTGCTCTTTCAGTGTTTGATTATTTTAATCGATTAATCACATTTAATCACAATTAATCTGATGAATTGTTTCACTCCTGGTTTTTAAACATCTTAGAAGTTATTATGAACGTATTCACTTTATGCTACAGGCCTAATACTGAGCATTCAACTCCAAATTTAATAGCACATGTTGATCCCACAAGAAGACCAGCAATGGAGCACCAACACCAGAACACCAGAACGAAGGCAGGAGTAAGAAGACATTAGGAGACTTAGAGTCCAGCTGATGTGTGGTGAGGACAGCATGCACATTAAGGGGTAAAACACACTGATCTACACACGCAGGAACACAGTGAAATCATCATTTGACTGTGTATGAATCAATTATTAAAGCCTAAAATAAATTTAGAGAAAGTGTACAAATCATTAGGAATGCTTGATATATTTTATCAAAGCACTGTATTCTACTCACAACTGTATAAACTTAAAAATGTATTTTTATGAGTGGAATCTGAAAAATTCCAGCTTTTGCTCTGGTGAAGAAACTTTTGAAATGCTCCTAATAGTTTGTACACTATGTTGACTAAAACCGCATCCTTTAAAGTGAAGGAGGGAGAGTGTGCGTACTGATTCACATTCAAGCTGGATTCCCTTGTGGAGAAAGAGAAGGACGGATGGGAAGACCGGAGAGATAAAGGAAGGGGGGAGGAGAAGAACAAGAAGAAGGAAAAAAAAAACAGACAGTTAAAGTCAAGATGAGAGGATCTTGATGTTTTTTGGTAAACAAGTGTTTGGTAGCAAGCACGAAACAGATGAATGGGCCCTGCGGAGGTGTTGAAAGGTGATCTGCGGAGGTTGAGGAGCCCGCTAATGAAAGCTGTCCCCGGAAAAACCGCAGAGCGATGACGGACGGTCTGTGTGCGCGTGTGTCTGTGTGCGCGTGTGTCTGTGTGCGCGTGTGTCTGTGTGTGCGTGTGTCTGTGTGTGCGTGTGTCTGTGTGTGCGTGTGTGTGTGTCTGTGTGTCGTGTGTCTGTGTGCGCGTGTGTCTGTGTGTGCGTGTGTCTGTGTGTCTGTGTGTGCTTAGCTGCGAGCTCGTGTCGCAAGTGAAATTGTCGCACTCACATTTCCAGCACCGTCTTGAGCTGCTCCAGTTTAGATTTCTTCTCCTCGATCTCACAGTCGTTGTGCTGACCAAGTTCGACCAGCAGCAGGCGGGCGATGTCCAGCACTTCCTGCAATCACAGCGGCCTTTATCCGTGACTCACAACGGATCATCCGATTTCCCTGCCTGTTAGCAAAAACATTCCCGCTGCGCTGGACCCGACTACGATTAGATCGCAGGAGCTCATGAGACGACTCAGCAAAATAAATTTACAAAATAAATGATATTTAAGTTTAATTCATCCATCCTTGAAAAATATTAAAATAAATAAAGGATTTCAATAATTTTGTGATGAGTGTATGTAAAGTTTTGACAGGAAAAGTAGCAGCATATGAGAAGAAGGGAACGTACACTGTCAAAAAACATTTACACTTAAAAATGATTGATATGCAACTTGTTAATAAAAAACAAAAAGAGAATTACTCACCTGCAGCTGTTTTGGCTTTTTTAACTTCAGCTTGCCCTTCTTGTATCCTCCATACTTCTTAAACAACTCAAAGAAGCTGTTAATGCAAAACACAAATACATATATTGTATTTATGAACGCAGGAACATGCCCTGCATGAATCTGCATTCTGGACGGATTTCAATTTAATAAAACACTTAAAATGCAAGTCCGAGGCAGGAATTGAAAGATTCCATAGAAACTTGGGAAAACTGACGGTATCCAAGTTGCTTATCAAGTTGATAAGCAACTTGATGTCAGCTTCGTCCTTGAGTTCATATCTCGGTGTAAACTCGTGCAGTAATTTGTGTGATTACCGTAATAACACAGCAAAGTCTCACAGAGACATTTATCAACAGACTAATTATAGAGGCCAACTATTAAATAGGAGAAAACGCAGAGACCTTCAGATGGAAAGCAAGCGACTTACAGAGGATGACGGACTTCCATTTTCATCTTCTGCTTTGGGGTCCGATCTCCATGACGAATGATGGCGATGACACAGCGCAGCTCCATCCTTTTTAAAAGAAATATTAAGATGGAGGAGGACAAGAATTAATGTAAAAATCATTCTGTTTCATATATACACACACACACACATCTAGCTTTACAAACCCACAAGCAAACATGCCTTTCTAAAGTGTTCACACCTCTTGAAGTTTTTCATATTTTGTCATTTTGCAACTAATTTAGTAAGACTTTCTGCAACGCAGCAACAAAGAACAAAATGCTCTAAAACAAAGTAAAAACTGGACATTGTGGCAGCCATTTGTATTGACCTGTAATAAATGAAATGAAATGAAATAAAATGTCTATGAAATTTAATGTTGACAGTTTACTAGATAAATTTACTATGTTTTGTACAGATTAAATTATACAAATGACTGTCAAAGGCAGCTGGAATGTCTTCCCCGCGTTACATCACACATACATGGTTCCTGAGGTTGTCGGGACGATGGGGATGTCTTCAGCCTCCATGGGGATGGACCAGGGGATGTGCAGCTGGGGGGCTAACTCTCTCATCACCATGTTCCTGATGAAGAGGTCAAGGATTTAATGCAACTGTAATCACAATAATTTTATTTTTTTTTTTTAAACCAAAACAAGAGTGTGTATATATATATATATATATATATATATATATATTTTTGTTCTGTTCACTTTCTGTCATAATAACTTAAATATCCCATTTGTGCGGCTAATAAAGGATTATTTTATTTGATCTTGATATAAGAATTTTCTATATTCTTTGATAAATTGTATGTTTCATGCTCATTTTATACATTTTCAACACATTTTAAAGGAACTGGTCACAGTATGCTAATTGTATGCTAATTGATAACGCTCTGAGCTCATGGTCGTCACCTCTGGAGCCCATGGACAACGGGGGGTCCAGCCATGGACAACAGGAGGCCAAGTAGAACTTGTTACTGAGCTGATGGTTGTCACCTCTGGAGCTCATGGACAACAAGGGGTCGAGTCATGGACAACAGGAGGTTCAGTGAAACTTGTTACTGTATGTTGATTGATCATGATCAATTAACATACATGAGCTCATGGTCGAGTCGTGTGCAGGGAAGTAGCATTCTGATTGGCTAACCCGTCTGGAAGAGGGGAAATGGCCATTTCATTCTTTCATTCGAGGTCGTTTTTGGTAATGAGTACAAAAGGCAGAAAAGTCCCATTTGTTCAGTAGAGAGAGTCTGCTGTGGGATACCTACGGACGCCCAGTTACGTGATGTCAGTTCACTGTGTCACAGTAAGAGCGGATTGAAAGAATTTAAGCATTACGTATTGTTTGTTGTGTGAAAGAGTTTGCTGTAATCTGTGGCGGAATAAAAGGACACATTTATTCTAGCAGAACAGCGTGTTGTCATTATTTATCACCGATCACCCCCGATCCTGCCTAAAATTTCACAAAACAGATCTCATCTTACTAAGAGTCATTATTGAGTGCAGCGCCGCCTACCCCAGAACTTTGGCACAGTCGTCGTAGTACTTCATGGAGTTTTTCACAAAGCTGAAGCCGTTCACGTCACAGACGTAGGAATGGCCGTTGGCTCGCAGCAGATCGAATCCACACACTGTTTGCTTTGAAAAACAAAACAAACATTCAGATTCGTTGCTGCTCAGAAATAAGTTTACAGGAAGTTCTGAGTTAAATTTAAATAAATAAATACGTTCTGAATAATTTCCAGGTACCTTGAAGGCGAGGCAGACCTTGCGAGCTACCAGTTTCTCCATGGCGGTCAGCATGACGGGGTAGCGGATCTCCTTGCCCTCGCTGTCTCGCTCCACCTTACCGTCCAGGGCCGGAGACTTTCTGGCCTCAGCGTGGGCGTAATCTGGGCCCACCGTGTAAACCTGACACCATCGAGTGGAGCATGCAGGCAGAAAATGACTTACACAACTAAAACTCTCCCACTCCACAATTTTAAAACATAAGTACTTACAAACTTATTGAGTGAGGAGCTAAATGGGCACCAAAACTTTTTTTGAGCTGCCTCACTTGTGTTGTGAAGCATTATATATTATTATAGCATAGGATACTGGTGATGTTATAAAGATATTTCTAAGTTCCCACATTTTCTGAATGCAACAGGGGAATGTTTTGTCCAGCTGCTGTTTGGAGTTTGAAACTGAAAAAAATAAAATAAAAAATCTGAAATTTTAAAATGAATTTTGAATTTGGAAAAAAATTAGATTGTTTTGAATATATTTTTAATTTTCAGTAAAAAAAAAATTTTTTATAATTTTTTTAGTTGAAAACTTTTTTTAGTTTAGAATAATTTATTTTCAGATTCAAAATATTTTCTTTAGTAAGATTTATGGACCTAATTTAGCTCCATACAAACCCACTCTGCCCTTCACATCAAAATCAAAAGTCAGGCTAGCATCCACACAGTACCTTCACATCGGTGCCATCGGTCGGCATGAACTCCTCGTAGATGTACGATCCAGTTTTTCGCACGTTACTTTCTGGGGAGTAGACACTGCTGCGACTTCCAATCTAAAATAAAAATATAGCGATAAAAACAGCCTATACAAAATCTGACTTTGTAATTTAGCGCCTTAAAATTGGGCCTCCTTGGTTAATTAGCTAACCAAGAAAGCTAATTAAAAGAAAGCACAACCAACATCAATGGCTTTTTGTGGAGCATGGATTCCAACTTCCATAGAGAAATCTGGTGGGATGCATATTAATTCTCATTATTGGTGACTTAAAAATAAAATCTACAATTTTTATACCAAATTTGATTTCCAACTTTAACTGAATTATTTTTCCTCCTAAATTTTTGTCCCAAAGAAAACTTTTACAAATGACAAATATTTTTTAAACTGGCTTTTATTTCTACAATCTCTTCTGTCAGGTGACCTGAAATCAAAGTTGAAATGAATAGCAGCTGTAATATCGCTCTGAAAACCCAACGCCCCACGTTTTCCAAAATTTAAATCTTAAAACAGATTAATGGATGAGGCTGACAGCAGTTACCTTTCTGAAGAGCCGCTGGCTGCCTCCCCCAGCAGACGTTGGGTAGTAGATGTAGACGTTGTGGTCCTCTGCACACACAGGCTTCTCCACAAAGGGCTTAGGAAACACCTCCCCGTTCACCTCCACGTGGTCCTCCCCCTCCACCAGGTTACACTCTGCACAAAGTGAGCTGTTGTGCTTAAAGGCGGTTCAACAGGAAGTCTTTACTAGTGAACGCATGAAGAAACAGTCAAAACAGCAAATAATAACATGATAAAATGTGGATTTGTTAGAAACACAACTGATTTTTCTATATTTAGTTTCAACCTGCTTATTACGTGATGAACCCTTAGTAACCAAGCAAATCTAAAAATATCAACTTTAATTAAAAGGGTCAGCATTGTGTATAGCACAATCAAGCAACTTTGTCACCTCCAGTTGTCATAAAAATGCTGGCAATGACATTAAAGAAATTTGACTTTGTAATTTAGTGCCTTAAAATTGGGCCTCTGTCTCTTTAAGAAACTCCTGTTCTTTCTGAAACTCCGCCTACAGGAAGTCATCACAACAGGGCTCCTCTATTAACCCTTTAACAATGTTTTTGCCAGCGTTTCACTGAAAAGAAGCTCATTGATGAGATTAAGTTTCACCAGGTGCTTACTAATAGCTGCTGGCTAGTCTGAAGGAGCTGAGTGCTGTTCTGTGAAGTGGAAACTTCAGCTAGGGGACGAGATCGGTCCACCCAGGCGTTTTGCACACCTGAATGGTTGCCATGGAGATTAAAAAGATGAAAGAGTGGAGGCAAAACTCCAGGTTTGGTTTTTGATGGGGGAATAACATTATAACATGAAGTTAAACTTAAAAAAGCTGATTTTACATAATATTGCCTCTTTAAAGAAGATCTTGCTGTAGATTTTCAGGCACAAACTCATTTATTTCTAAATGAAAACGTGCATTCAGAATATTTCCTGCTAATCTGCAGAAACAATCTGCATCATTTCATTAAAAGGGATTATTATTTTTAAAAGACGACGATGTTCTCACCTTCAGGATTGTCAGGGTCTCTGTTTAATACGCCGTAGCGAGGCAGGTCGATGCCCTCTTCCTGAAGGATCCGATACACTTCCCTTCTAATATTGGTATTAATATCACAGACAACCACAATACAGTGAATTTGTGCAACATTCATAGTGATCCTTTGTGTTACCAAAAGCAGGAAGTTAAAGAGAATACAGGGAAAGCCTGTAAAAACAGCAATTATGCCATTTTCTCAAGAACAGCTCATTACTAAGACTGGGAAAAGATTTCCAAACTACAAGCCAGAACTGGACAAGAGAAGAACGTAAAAAAAAACTCCCTTTTTTATTTGACCAAAAAATGCAAATTAGAAAAAAAAATGTAATCTCCAAATTTAACAGTCAGAGAAAATAACTTCTTGTTAAGCTTTACTGACATCAAAACTTTAAACATCAAAACATTCAAAAAGAGACTTTAAGTCAAGGTTTAAGACAAGTTTTGCAAATAATTTGAATTTCAACCTGACTGATTTGACAGATTTTTGTGGTGTAATATATAAAGTTTGTCTTGTTTTTTGATTTTGTTTTTGGGAAAAAAAAAAAAAAAAAAACTGCTATATTCCTGTCGTCACTATAATCAAAGTCCATCACGGGTGTATTGAAAGTTTATTTTTTCTCGTTTTTGAGCTTCTCTCACCTGTCTTGAATAAAATACTGCATGTTGAGGTCATTGATGAGCATTGGATTCCTGAGCTTAGCATATTCCACAGCTTTGTCAAGAGGAAAACCTGAAAACCAAAAGAATACGTCACATTTTAGATCAGCTTGAGTCGACGTAACAAGGATTTGCTGAAGATTAAAAAAAAGAAAAGAACAGCATTTCGTTTTTCTAGAGACCAGCTTCACTCAAACTTTTTTTTTTTTTTTTTGGAATAAGTCAGCCTATTTTCAGAACCAGTAATTAGTGATTCATAGAGACCATCACTCTGAGGTTTTGGTCGTCCGAGTCCTCAAGAAGTTTTGGATAAACATCGTCTTCTCTCTTTACTGGAAAAACTGCATCGACAGACGATCGTGTTCCCTTATCTCTGGCAGCTAATGTTTTTAAAAATAGAGTGGAAAAACATTGCATGTGACAAACTGACTGCAACATGAGTTACAGATTGTTCCCGTCGCCTGGGAATTATGCAGACTTGAAACTTTTAGGATAAACTCATTTATCAAAATGCAGAGCGCCATAAAAAGCATGGAAATAAAAATAGGATGAAACTGGAAGCTGGATTACTGTCAGGGAGATGTTTGAAATAAACTCAGAGGAAGCACAAAAACCGCATAAGGTTATTTTAACACCAACGTTTTCACTCAGCTGACTGTAATGGAAATGTAGAGTTTACCTTTGGAGTGGAAGGAAATGAGGCAGTCGCAGAGCGGCCATTTCTCCACAGGTTCCTCCAGGATCACCTCCTCAGGGAAGATGACGACATCGATGTAGTCAAATTTACAGAGTCTCTCCAGGATCTGAGTCATGGGCTTCGATTTGGACTTCTTCATCATGGCACATATGCCCACAACGATCTGTCGCTCTGACGGCTGGTGGAAGGACAACGGTAGGCGATGCAAACAGGAAGCATTACTTATCCAGTTGAAAAAAGTTCGACAGTCATGTATAACAACTTTAAGATTAAGATTTAATCTCAGAGTTTGCGGCTTATTAATTGACCTCACAATGAAAGGAAACAGAAAAGGCCATTTGGTCGGATAGTTTCAGACAAATTTGATATTTCAGATTTCTTTTTTAATGATAAAGGCAGATGATAGTTCATTTTAAACGGCTGCTATATACAACATGGCCACCAGATGTCAGTTACTGTTACACATGAAACCTTTAACATGGTTTTTTTTTTTTTTTTTAAAAGCTGACAATAAAGAGAACTGAATCTAAACGTTGCATCTCTACGTAGCCTCCCTTTTTTTTCAAAAGGCCGTCACAAACACGGACTTGTGGTGTGTTCATTTTATTTATAATTTTTCTTCATTGCATGAACAGACTTAATACTGGCTGTAGCACAATTCCTCCTTTTATTTGACAGTGGTGCTAATAAATGAGTCCAATCTGAATGTTTCTGCTGCAACTGCGGCGAATGGCAATAGCAGCGGAGGAACAGAGAGGAGCCAGATGGTACAAGAGATACTCGACAAGATGGCAGCTGTCACTGCTTCATATTCTACCCAACAGCCGGTGAAATATGGTGAAAAGTCTGGTAGTGTGTGGAGCCGCTACGGCAAACCCCTAAGTGGAGTGGGTCACAAGATGTGACCTTTTTCTGAACCCAAACCATCGAGGAAACTATTATCCATTTTGCGACTTTCCCTAAGATGAACAAACTCCTCTGTCTCACAGCTCATGGAAGATGGAGATTCGATTGTCAGCCATTGTTCCTCCAGTAGGCCTGAAAATGTCACCATTCTAACTGTAACTGATCCAACCTTTTTATTCGTGCCGTTTGTTGTTGAGGGGATTCAGCTACTCTGGGTCATAAAGTCATTATGCTAAAAGAAAACTTGCTGTTTAAGAGTAACCATGTGAAATTACCACAAAAAGCCCTTCTGGCTTACAATTATCCATCTGCTGCTCTGATCCCAACCCAGGTTTTAGATCTTGTCCCAAATCTTTGTCTATTCCCCTGTTTGAATGTTACTCTTCTTCTATTGATTTTTAAAAACTTCATTGCTTTATTTGATATGTATGATTTTGGTGATGGCACTCATCAAAATGTAATGTTTGTTCAGTTGTTGACTGTATAGGGTTTTCTTTATAACTTAATAATTTTGTGTTTTTATTCCATAAAGCACCTTGCTGCTAAAATGTGCTATAAGAATAAACTTGATTGATTCCTTTAGGCAGGATGTGACTGGCTCTTTTTCAAAACCCCTTTCATTGTTACCAGGCAGAAACCCCTTTCATTTCTTTCACTCACCGATTCATTTTCATACACCTCCATGTCGTCCTGACGAAGCATCTCGTTCTTCATGCCAGCCTCCATTTGGCCCATGTCTTGCTCATCCTCTTCACAGCCAATCACAAATCGGGGCACGTCTCGACGAATACGCCCCCGTTCTTCAACTGGTCCGGGTCCGTTGCAGGGCTCGGACATCACAAACCCGGGCGAAACATGACTCCTTCAGGAGAACCCGCCCTCACCAAGGGGTTCAGTTAGCGATGCTAGCGTTGACAGCGGTTGGTTGACTGATACCGGAGAGATCTGCTGACGAAACAAAAAGGGATTCTCCAGCCTCTTCTGAGGTCGCTGACGATGGTGGACTCAACGCAACACAGGCCGAGGTAGATCGAGTGGAAAGCAAGAGCTGTTGAGGTAGATGGAAGAGTATTTCAGCCTAGAAACTCCTTGCTCCATGTGTCAACATTTCTTCACCATATAATCTTGTGCTGGAGCAGAAAAAGACAAAAAAGAAAGAAAAACCTGTTAAGAAACTTGGTCAACACAGTTCAGTTAAGCACATAGCTTAGAAACCGCTGTGTTTATTTGGAAAATGAATACCAATGGTGTAAGACCAGCAGAACAAAAGAAACCCAGTTTCTCCAAAAATAAGGTCAGAAAACTACCACTGTCTAGAAAATATTTACTCCAATTAATCTAAATTCTGACTGAATGAAATCCAATTGTCTTAACAGCCAAATTACCTTCAAGAACTTATGGCACACAAAACTCTTCTCTTCGAAGGAGCGGCATGCCATGGTGAAGTTGGGTGCGCTACATTATGATTTGACGTATTTACGACAGTGTTTCCACCGCCGGTTGGACTTTGACTAGGCAGCTGGGGGTTAAACCTAAATGGGGGTAACTGTCAAGAGACAGGGGAGGATGGGCTTTACCACATCTAGAGGACTATTACAGAGCAGAGCATATGAGAGTGTTAGTTGGTTGGTGTGACCCAACATGTGAAGCTAAATGGAAAGAGACAGACCTGACCTACAGTGACATACCTCTACAATCCTGGCTCGGAGATCATTTCCTTTTTGAAAAACATATAGATTCTGATCCAATTCCCTTAAGGCTAAAAGTACCGTTGGACATATGGCATAAAGTATTAAAGCAAGTGAAGATTGAAAGAAGTGCTCGAATTTTAAGATGGCCTGTTTATGATAGAGATTTTCTCCCTGCAAGAACGGATGAGAGATTTACACAGTGGTCACAAAAAGGCATAACAAGTTACTGGAAGATTACAAGCAATAGTGAATTAAAAAGTTTCAAACAACTTCAAGATAACTATAACATGGAAAATTTTGACTTTTTTTAGATAGCTTCAGCTAAGACATCATTAGAATAAAAGTACAAAACTTCTGGAGGACGACGACACAGGTATGCTTAAAATCCATTAGATTCAAGCAACAGAAGATCTCCCAAAAAAACAATATCCAACTTTTCTCATGTCTACAAACGGAGAGAAAATGTAAAACAACATATCTTAAGGTTAAATGGGGAAAAGAAGCCAAAATAACAATAACTGATTATGTTTGGTTAAAAACATGCAATTCCGTGATTCACACGTCAAGTTCCGGCCTGTGGAAGGAATTTTTCTGGAAATGCATGGTGCGTTTTTTTTGTTACACCAAACATTAAAAGTAAACATTGTAACAAACTCAAAAAGGCAAAATGCTGGAGGAACTGTGGGAATGTATCTGCAGGACATTTTCACGTTTTCTGGGAATGTATTAAGATCGCACCCTATTGGTAATAAGGGATAAAGGAAATCAATACTAAAATGGACTTAAATTTACACTGTGATTTTCCAGGGTAATTTACCACAGCAATTGAAGAAGTCTGATAGTTATCTCCTGTTAATATTATTAGCAGCTGCAGAGAAAGCTAGAACTCGCAGGTGGCTTAATATGGAACCACCATCATACTCGGACTGGAAGGACTTAATTGAGGAAATTCATGCAATGGAGAGACTGACCTTCTCATCAAGACTTGCCACTTATAAATATAACAAATATTGGAAGAAATGGAACATTCATCAGCGCCTGCTGCACCAACTGCATAATTCATGTAATTGCCTTTTTTGTTTCCTTTTTTTGTCTCCGTTGAATATCACTCAACTGCTCCTTGTCAAACTAGTTGCTCTGAAATTTTTGTTAGAGGGGGATCTAACTGTTCAATGTATGAATGTGTACTTGAAAAACTACTAAAATTATAAAAATAAAGTTGTTTTTTAAAAAAAACAAAAAACTAAATGGGGTTAAACCAATTTATCAAGGGGACACACTAATATCTCTTGTACTTGTTTCAACCATTTATCTTTTTCTGGCCCCCAATGAATCAACTGATTCGTGTGACCTATCCATGTCATACCACTGTCCTATGCACCTACAACAGAAGGGGGCCCAGGAATGGCGCGCAACGTGTTGGCTGTATGAATGCTTTTACAATCATTTATTCATTTTGCCCTTCATCCTTGGGTCACCAAAGGTAGATCTCCAGAGTTTTCTGTCTTCCTTCTATTTTTTGACATCTGTCCCTAATGACCTTTATTTGCCAGTGAGTTGACAGAAAGTAGGTTGCGAGAAAGAATGCCTTTCTCTTAAAACCTCAGCTATTAGTGCAGGAGCTGATCACGTCTTATTTATGAACTGAGTTTTGAGACAAAAGTAAATTCAAATCAGGTTTCTCAGTCTTGATCTTAACCACATTGAACACATTCGCTTTCTAAAGACTTGTTCCTGCTGTTTGTTGTTGCCATAACAACAAGATTCCAGCCAGAGTCAGCATGTCCTCTGGTTAAGTCGCGTGGTATATTATGTTGCAACACATAACTCCAGTGTCCATCTGAGAAGCCACTACTTTTAAGACTGTTGTGTTTGTCAATTTATGTTCCTAACCTACTTTTCCCTCCTAAATGGAGTCACCAGGTAGTCCATAAATTAAATGTCACATTTTGCCTGCATTATTCCAATAGCCTCAACGTCCCATGACTCTTCACCGGACACCACACAAATTTCCTTTCAGATTTATATCTACATCTTACTGCCACTTTATTTCACTGTTGCCATGGTGTTGTTCTAGCATTGCTCCACAAACTTTAGGGAGTGGTTTGGCTACATCAGACCATAACACATCATCCTCCAAGGAGCCGGAGATTCCAACTTCCTAACAGAGTCCTTAGCTTAGTACATTCTGGGAATACAAGAAATTAAAGACAAACAGTAAAAGCTGGAAATTCCTGCACATCATCCATCATTGCCGTTTGCTTTCTAACCAGTTTTCTTTTCGTCTTTTCCAACAACTTTAGAGAAACATTCAGTCTTTGTAACAACCGTCTTCATTGTGCCATTGTCTCCATATTAAAATTAGACTTTTTGTTCTATTCATCTGATTTACGTCACAAAAGAAAAGAAAGCCTTTTAACATCTACTTTTACTACTAGGAACCATTGAACACATCCCAATCTCAACCCGTTTTAGTTTGATGTTTTGTAAAAATGTCTTCTCATTATCTGAGTGTTTGATATATTCAGCAGAATTTTGGTTCAAAACAAAATACTGCAATAATATTTAGCAAGCGACACCTATTATCTCTCATAGGAAAGAAAATGGGAAACAATTACAAAGTCCTGAGTGCAAGAACAAGACCCATACAGTCACACACACTGATGGGAACTGATCCAATAGAACAACTAAAAAAAGAACCTGAAATGCTTAGCTGCCAAATTACATTACACACACATGTAATTTGCATTAAAATGTCCAGGACATTTTAATGCAAGGTTCAGTTCGAGTTGCCCTTTGAAAGATTACTTGCGAGGAGTATGTAACTGTAAACAATCGGGAGAGATTCCCGGGACATTAAGACTGAGCGTGGGAACCTCTTACCTGCGCTGAAATCCTATTCAGATCAATTAAATTTTAATTGCTTACCTGTTCCCTTGTGACTGAGCTGAACCCAACGTGACAAAGTTAAATAAGAATCACTTTTCAACACCTACCATCCACTCTGGTGAAGACTCCTCCCACAGCAGACCGGCAAAAGCAGAGGAACATGGTTTAAAAAAAAAAAATCCTTTCCACTTGTATACAGTACATGGAGATTACTGCACAGGACCGGTTAAAGATTCTGGCAGCTGAAGAGTCGACTCAATCCCCTCCCGTGTTCTGAACTTTCTGCCCGGACATACCTCATCTGGCTCCCGCATGCCACTCTGCCCTAACTTTGATACCCAGAAATAACTGTGTCCTCTGCGGGACAGGAACTAAGAGGTGGAGCCCAATCTTGGATTGTGACGGGTCCCACCGACATGCGCCCCGACCACCCGCCTCCAAAACATAACTCATCACCGCTAACCTCTCAGGCGATGACAGGTCGCACTAAAGCACAGATCCATCTTGCAGGACTGGGGTCACTGAACACTGATAGAGATAAACTCGTAAATGACATAACCCTAAGCTTGATGTGAATGCCGAGTTGGACTTAACTAAACCAAGCAGATCCAATGGTACACGCTGGAAAAGCGGGCAAAACCATCCAATGAAAAACTTTGCAACAGGCTATTCTCATCATTAGAATAGCGAACAAGGCAGGAAGTGTCTCAGCTTTCATTTGCTCGTGCCTCATCACCCTCCTACCAAAACACTTGGGTATACTTTACACACTGAAGTGCAACGGCTAGTTCTGTTTCAGGGGGACTAGATGTAATATTGAAGGACTGATTTTATTACTTAAGTGTATGACATACTGACAAAACAGTGCTAGATGATATGCGCCATCTAGAAGCCTAATTTGTAGGACCAAAATACCTGGAAGGGAACTACAATCACACACTGCTAGGAACTAGCACAACAGACCCAGCAGAACTCCTAAAGTAACCAGGGAGGTTCTGAGGGGAATTCATGAGAACAACAAACGTCTGATTCTATATTGCCTTGTTTCCACTCAGCAGCGTGGCATGTGTCCGTTTAGTATGCTAAATATTTTCAGTTTTTCTTGTCGCAGGACCAGTACTGCACCATTTCTGGCATGCCTTCAGCTGTAGGTCGATAGGTC
The DNA here is from genome assembly GCA_922788865.1 of Poeciliopsis turneri. Lineage (NCBI taxonomy): Eukaryota > Metazoa > Chordata > Actinopteri > Cyprinodontiformes > Poeciliidae > Poeciliopsis > Poeciliopsis turneri. The sequence continues at coordinate 1,182,828 of CAKLNU010001107.1, read as the reverse complement.
AATGGTACAGTACGGTGAAGGCGAAGCTACTACCGCAAACATCACACAAGCTTTACGAATAACCAAGAGAAAAGTCTGAGCATTAATAGTTGACCCACAGAAGTGAATGCAGAGAGCAGAGTATTTTTTTTGGCTCAACCAGATTGTTGGCTGCTAGAAATTCCTCCTACTAAAACAGTAAGGGCCACACTAAAGTCACTAACACAGCAGAAAATGAGTCTCAACAAAACAGACAAAAAAAAAAGTGTTTTCCGTTATGTATACATACAAAACCACATGTCTGTTCCTTCAGTCCTCCAAGTCATCAACTACTGAGACACAAGTAGTCTAGAATTAGAAGCAGTCCAATTCTCAATTAGAAACAGAAGTCAATACAACAGTGTATTAATTGTTGTAATACCACATGTGCGATATTGAGATCGGAAAGGTATTTTTGGAGTGTAGTAACACTCCAATGTTTCTACATTGGAGTGTAACATTTAAGATAACAATAGTTAAATGTTAAATGTTCTTAACATTTGGTATATTCCAAATGTTAAGAACTTGTATGTTTCATGCCTATGCAGAGTTTCACCAGTTGGACAGCCATGGCAGCAGATGCTAACAATTCAGATCAATTCAATAATTCATTCATCTCAAAGGGAAATTAAATGGCGTCATAACTCCTGCTTTTTTCTAACGTTAAGACACACAAGTGAACCGTTCGTCTGCCGTGTGAGCAGCCAGAGCCTTTCAGGCAAGCGAGTTCCGTCAGGCCTGCAAGGTAATTTCTGCATCTTTCATGCATGACTGGCCGTCCTGCCGCTCACTCTCCCCAAGCTTTCTTTGAATCATTTCCCACGACTCGAGGAGACATCTAGCAAAGCATCTCCAGCAGTTAACTACATCTGTAAACAGTACCGGTGGAGAAAGTTTGAATTGTCTGTTCTGCATTTTCTTCAGATTTTCAGTGTGAACACAGCTGAGAACAGTGTCACACTGCGCCCTCGGTGTTATATCGCTTTACGAAAGCAAACAGAACACACTTCATGGCTTTGAAGCTTAAATATTAAACAGTGGGACTATTGTAAACATTGTGTGTATGCATTTTAAAGGCATTAACGTATCTCAGTTCACATTCACACAACAAAATAACTGCTTATATGCACCAACATGAGTCGTGTTCGCAAATTAACGGAGACGCTAAAATCCTGACACCGGTTAACTCGACACAAGTCATAAAACAACTTAGTTCTTCCTAATGAGATGACAAAAATAAATTTAAAAAAAAGAAGCCGCCAGAGAGAAATCACTTTTATTATGGCTTTCCTCTGCCAGGCAGATTGGGCCCTGTGAAAAACAAAACCCTTTTTAATCACTCATGAATAAATTAGCAGGAGGTGATGAGCGACATCAGCTGCCACCTGTTGGTCCATGGACGCTTCGTCGTCTCTGTCACAACACGACACCGGTTACACACACACACACAAAAAGCTTTTAACCTTTAAGACCGTCTGCCATTGCTCACTAATGTGACGGTTCCGACAGGGAGGAGCCGGCCATTAGCTCCCATCCCCATCAGCCGGGGACCATAAACAGTTGTGTATGTCTGGAAGTAACTGAGGTCACGTCTTGAGCACAGAAGCACAAGCGTAATTATAAAATTATTAGGGAAAAAAAAAAGGTCGTTGATATCAAAGAAAAACAGCAAATGTTTCTTATTCTCGTCAAAAGCTGTTAACTCACTTATTAGAAAAGCAGTTAATAATTAGATGCAGTGGAAAATAAAATCAAGTGGTCAAACTCCATGAAAATATCAGTACAGAAAAGATAATAGTTATCAGGACGCAAACATCAGCAAAACAGTCGCCTTTTCCTATATGTAATTGAGGTGTTCAGAAATTAGGTGGCCAGAAACAGAGTTGTTTTTTTTTTCTACCGTCATCAAAATATACAAGATAAAATCTCAGGAGTGTTTATAAAACCTTTTAAGCTGACAACTAAAAACCTTGCAGTGTTTATGCATTCCAAGCATTTAATATGAGGATTATGTAACGCAGAGTAGAGGACAAACTAATCTATAAAGACAAAAATGAGATAAATACACAGAAGGTACAAAGGTGATAGTTTTACGACAATGGCATGCCATCAACTGACAATACATTAGACACCAAAAACTAGAGAAATGGTGCCTCAATAATATTTGGCTGCTGCAAGAAAGGGAGAGAGAGCAGGACTTTCAGGAGATAACAGGAAGCCTGAATGCGTTTACAGCAAAACTGCTCAAACTTGCGCTTAACCAGCTGAATTTGAAAGTGTTGCTGGACTTTTGTAAAAACATTCTGCAGGGTACACACACAAAACTGCTGTTTGAGTACCGCAGCTTGCAAATACAAGATGCTAGCGACAGACCAACGTTTATATATATATATTTTTTTGGTCATCCAGAAATATTTTACAGTGACTGCTCTACTATGCCGCCTCTGCTCCTAACATAACTACTGGAATCTATACTCAGGGGTTAAAGCGTTAAAAAAAAAAGAGTTCAGTTTGAGAAATCGACTTCAAAAGTTGTGATTGGTGCATCTCAAAGCATCTGCTTTTTAAAAATAATGTTCCACTTGAAATTCAACAATACGGACCATTGCCAATGTGTGTTCATTTCAGGGGGGAATCTTAAGACGAAATAAAACATAACAGAAACTGTAATGCTAATAAATATGTGATGTCATTCTCAGTTTGTTATGTGGCACTAAATTAAATGGGCATTTTATTTAAGGAGTGTGACCATCCCCATGAGACTGAGAAGACCTCAACTGGATTTTCACTGAAAATAAATAACCCACTTTTATTTTTATTTTTTTATTTTTTTATTTTTTTGATCTGTGAAAGCTTTGTACGACTTGCAAAATGCTAAAAAGTGTTTCAATAGGTAGACACTGTCTTGAAATTCTGGGACTCCACTGCCAGACAGAGAGGCTCACCCAGGAACCCAATCATGCAAGAACCGACTCTGGGCACCAGGTTTCACATCCTGAGAAACAACTTTTCCACAAACGCCCTCAATGCCTCCACGAGCAATCATGCAATCATTTTTAAATTCAGGGCAACACAGCTGCAGGAAAATCACTTCCAAGTAATGAAATAATCTTTGAAATAAATAAATAAACTTCCAGACGCATTAAAGCGCGTTGCTCTGTCCACGTTACGTGTTGATAGAAAGCAAACCAACTCAGCATGGATGCGTCCATCTGCTCACAGTCTCTGAATTCAACCCTCCATTTAAGCCAGAGCCCAGCATTACAGGTGTCCAGCTGCTTGTTTCAAGTCACAAGCTTCCAAAGGCAATGAATGGGGTCCAATAAAACCAAACTTAAACCCATCCGAACCGGGCCTGCTCACCTCCCCTGAACTCCAGGTGGATACGCTGTGGTTAAGCAACACTAACAGGCTGGTCTGCTTTTGTCTCTGCCCTCCTGCACAGTAAATAAAGCCCAGTTTCCCTTTTAACCATGAGGAGAGCACACGAAGCCTATAAGTAACAGAGACTCACCGGAGGAAAACAACTGGGAGTCTGCCTGCGCCTCACTTCCTTGTTCCCCCTGACTGAGTAGAGGTGAAGTGAAGTGAAGCGGCTGCTGCTGCTTCCGTCGTCTCTCTCTCTAAACTCTGAGTAAAGTTGTAGGCTGCTCGCTAAAGTTCATGTCCGGTCACCGCCGTCGTTCCTCGGCTGTTGCCGCTAAGAGCTGCTTCCTTCCCCTTTCCTCCCCCCCACCACAGCCGGGATGACGTTTTATTAAATCAGCGCCGTGGCCGCCATCTAGCGGTCATCTGGCTGCATTACAGCGCCGCGCTTCAAAAATACTGCATCTGCTATGGTGAAATAGTGGAATACTGTCAATGAGTTTGAATTAATTAAGCATGCTTAACTGAGTATGAACACGACGGTGTACTAGGACCATTGTAAATACAAACAAAGCGGAATAAATTTCCGTGGGAAAAAAAACAAAACAAAACAGAAATGTCTGATTTTCAAAAGTAGAAAATTTCCTGGAAAAAAAAGCTCAGAAATGTTCAGATTAGTCTCTGAACTTTTTCAAGAATTTTTTTTAATGAGATTAATCTCAACATTTCAGGGTTTTTTTCTTGCAAATTTTTTGACTTTCACAGATCAGAAATGTGTATGTTTTTTCAAAAAAAAATTTTGAGATCATTCTCAAAGTTTTCAACTTTTGGAGCTCAGAAATTTCCTTGTTTTTCCTAGAAAATCTCGACGTCAATCTAAAAAAATTCAAAGGTTTTTCTAGCAAACTTGCAACTTTTAAAAGCTCAGAAATTTCCTTGGTCTTTCTAGAAAGTTTCCGGGATTATTCTCAAAGCTACTGATTTTATTGGGGCAAATTTACTCCCTCTTTTTCTATCTACACTGGCCATATTACACCTTTCACAGACTGTGTGGCATGACTTCACCAATGTAGATTTAAAGAAACTTAAATCTCAGTAGAAACATATGAAGTATTAAGTTAAAAACTGAGAAATGGTGTTAGGATCTTGCAAAGTAGATCAATACAAAATAATACAAGTATTACTTTATGATGTTCTATTATTCGTTACACCAAAAGGAAGGGGAAAAAATAGTTTTCAACAAATAAAATTTTAAAAATCCAAAAAACATGGTCAACATTTGCATTCAACATCCCTGTGTCAAATCTCAAATGCTTTCAACATCTATTTTCTTGTTTTGTTCCAGGTCCTCAACTGAATTTGTGTCCGGACCTTGACCGGGCCGCAACATGCTGCGATTAAAACAACTCACTTTTAGCTACAGGACACACTGTCCTGTTGGAAAGGAAACTTTTGCTCTGGTCTCGAGGTTTTGCAGCAATCTATTTTGCTTATTCTGCTGAGCAATTGTCCAATATGCTCTGTTGGTCCGTCGTATTAAATCCCAATAAAATACACTCGAGTACTGCAAGCCGCTAAAACAAGCCAGCTGGCAGAAAGCGCAGGATCACTCAGATCTCTATTAAGTCAGAACTGGCTGCCGTACAGCTGGACGTAGCCACTTTTTTGATGCTGGAAAACCTGTCAGGTAAATGTGGAGCATCTCTTTCCCACAATGCAACAGGGAGCAGAGAAGTGTGTGTGCGCTGCAGCATAAGGAGGCAGTGTTCACTAAAAACCAGCAACCAGCTCTCCCTCTCTCTCCCAGCATCTAATAAAGCTCCTTTTTACATTCACTCCTCAGGGGAGTTGAAACAGATGAGTAAATGTTAGTCAGTTCAAATGCTCAGCATCAGAACCTTGTAAAAATTCGAACGAACGTCGAATGACATCATGTCAAACACCAAATTCTTTCCTATGAAAACTCCACGGAGGCTTTGTCCAGGATTTCTGTAATTTCTTCCTCCAAATATTTGTTGACATTTTTATTTTTTAACTTCGATTTACCATCATAAACTCCCGGTGTACTTTAAGATCCAAAATAATGGGTGAAAACTCCGGTAAAGATTTCAACTACGAAACGCCCTGCTTAAGGTCATAACCCAAGACTATGAGTAGGATTTGGATTCAGATGTTTGGTAATCCACTGCGAAATCTTCCACTTGTCTTATAGAATCGATCAAATTGATCACAGTTCTCCTGCTTTGGTCAACAACGCTTGGCTTTAAGGTCACAAACTCTTCGCAGCTTTCTAGTAAAGCAAGGATTTTATGGCTCCATCAAATAAGGCAAGTGTGAACAATGAAAGTGATGCACTGAATATCATCTTCCTGCATTTCAAGCACCTCATATGGAATTACAGACACCATGTAAGCTCGCAGAATCTTTCGCTGCCTCTCTGCTGTACATAAGCCAGGCGTTTAAGTGCATTTTGTGTTGCAGCCCGTGAGATAAAATAAATGTTAATTTATTTGCGTCGAGCGCAAATAAATTAACATTTATTTGCGCTCGACGTTTATTTTTAGATCAAAAGCCGGGAGTCGGAGGGGCTCGGAGGACACCGAGAACAGGGCTCGCTCTGACATCTTGTCCATATCTGTCGCCGGTCTTTACGGGCTGTGCGGCTCGTAAATTAGTACAACTGTGCAAATTTAGCTTGCGAGACTTGACAGCCATAAAGCAGCCATTCACAGTTGGGCAGAGGTTGTGAAATATGTTGCTCTGCTATGTGATAGGCTGCAAGAGGCTGAGTCAACACGCGCTCTCTCTCTCTCTCTCCCTCACACACACACGCGCACACACACACGCACACACACACACACACACTTATCCTTGCTTGTAGTGGATAGAAATATAGGCACAGAATGGTAAGAAGTACATCAGAGGCGGTTGCTTTAAATTAATCGAGACGTATATTCTAATCGATTGCATATGACTGTGCTCTCTCAATATTCAGCAAATGGAAATTATTGTGGTGATTCTAACTGGCCTAAAACAAAAACAAAAATTAACTGATTAAACTTCATACAGTCAGGGGAAAAAAAGACATGTTTGTGCCTTTTATTAGATGCATGTAAACTTCTGGTTTTAACTATAAAATTATGCCACAAACTGTTATGAAATACTGACAAAAAACCCAGTAAAAATCTGTGTTTTCAGTTTAGACATGCGACACAGAAAACATGTTGAAGAAGACGATAAAGCCGTATCAGATTGAACTTTGACTTTTTGGCTTATATGCACAAAAAGGGAAGAAAACTAACAGTGCCAATAACCCGGCACTGTTACAGTGAAGCACGGTGGTGGCAGCATCATGTGGTAGAATTGCTTCCAATCACTGCTAATTTTATTCTTGACTCCAGAGAGCTGAATATGAATATGTAGAAAACTTGCATTGGTAAAAAAAAAAAATGTTGACAATCCGGCTCACTCTCCTCTTACTTTGTGTTGGTCATGTTGTTGTGTTTGTAACCGTGCAATAAAGTTAAAGGTCTTTGAATACTTTAACGTGGCCTCAGAATAAAACTCGGAGTAAAATTTCTCACGTGTCCAGCAATTGCAGAGTTTCTGTTGCGCGACCACATGCTTCTCCACACAATGTGTACGCAAGTGTGTGTGGAAGTCCAGGGTGTGTGTGTGCGTGTGTGTGTGTGTGTGTGTGCGTGTGCGTGTGTGTGTGAGGAAGAGGGCTCAGAGATGTGTGCGTACGCCTCTGTAGGAACACAGAAAATCCATCGCCTCAAATATTTCGAAAAAAAAAAAAGAAAAAATCGATGCCTCAGCACTTTGCGTATGCTTGAAATTTGTCACCCCCTGAGAAAAAGCCTCAGTCTGCTTACAAATGATCCTTTTTCAAAACCCGTGTCAGCAGTTTTCCAGCTTGTTTCCAGCGTGCGGCTTCTCATATTTGGATCATTTGAGCCGAGGAACACAGGCAACTCTGTGCCGGCCGGCCGGTCGGCCCCGTCCGCTCAGAGGGCCCTTTCACAGGCTACCTGGACACTTCAGCACGTCCCTACAACAGATAAGGTCTGTGCTAACTGGAGGCGGCAAATGGGCCGGAGCAAGGCCCAACCAGTCGGGGTTTACTAAAACTGAACACTTTTAGTAAAGCATGACTCAACAACTAAAGTTAACTCACTCCTTCTTATGTTGTTAGGTGTCGATAATAATGAAGGAACTCAACAGAAATCTTAAATAAACCAGTTGGCCACAGATTCTTAGTTTAATTACATCTGGGATTTATTCTGTTCCACATTCATTTAAATGCGCCAGTTCCTCAAACACATTTTAATATCAGAGATATCTTGAATGATGTCAAAAGGGAAGGTTCCTGTATTTTACGGGGCCTGAATTATGTAAAATTGACTTTTCTAAGTTCTACATTATGTTATCATGTTATCCCCTCATCAAAAACATAACTGGAGTGTTGCTTTGATTCCTTCTTGCATGTTTGAGAAATCCTTTAACCTCCATGGCAACCATTCAGCTGTGCTAAACGCCTGGAAGAACCTAGCTCCGCCTTTGAGAAGCTCCTACTATGAACTGCAGAGTCCGAGCTTCCGCCTCACAGACTAGCCCTCCTCCGCAACTCCCCAACTCAGTTCCTTCAGACTAGCCAGCAGCAATTAGCAGACATCTGGTGGAACTGTTCATCTCCTGGACAAATTACAGGAGCCACTTCTCAATGAAACGCTGGTAAAAACTTGTTAAAGGGTTAATAGAGGAGCCATGTTTTGATGGCTTCTTGGGCAAAGAGCTTCAGAAAAAAAAAAAAAGAGGTTTCAAGGCATTTAATTACAAAGTCAGATTTCATTTCAGTCATTTTAATAAAAACTGAAGGTAACATAGTTACGTTGTTGTGGCACAGGGGCTATGTGCCTAGAAAATACACAACACTGCCCCTTTAAGGACAACTTAACTCAATCTGACCCCATGGGAAAACAGAAACACCAGCATGTTAAATCTTGAAAGCACATTTTTTAAAAAGCCGATTTCAATTTTTTAGCCTCACCCAGGCTTGATTATGACAAGACCAGGTTGATATGAGGCGAGACCTTAAACAGGCTACCAAGAGGGGAAAAAAACTGTTATTTTCTAATTTAGTTTTATAGTTTATTCATTTTTAACATGCCCTCTTCACCACAACGGCACAAAGGTGCGGCACAAACGATTTACTTTCACCCAAATGAATTGGGAATACTTAAGGCTTTTGCTGTGGGGCTCCAAAGCAAAAGCCATATATATATATGTAGATATATATACATGCAAACTTGATTAGACTTTATTAGACTTTATTAGAAGTTGATTTGGATTCATTTGAAATGCGGTAAACATAGAGATGGAAAAGAAATGAGAAAAGAAAGGGAGAAAGTAAGAAGAAATGTTTAAAGGGAAAAGAAACTGGAGTAAAGGAGAGAAAGAAGGTTTAGAGAGAATATAAACAGCACCTTGGAAGTGCTGCTTCTACACCTGCAGCAAGAGGAGAGAAAAAGAACAGAACAGGAAAAACAGTTGTCCATATATAATCAGAACAATAAATTCAGTTTTTTTCCTCAGGTTGTACAATACAACATTTGATGTCGACACATTTAGGTGAAGCAAACAAACAAAAACAGAAGGAACCTCTATGTCGGAACTTACTTTTTCACGGCTCTGCAAATACAGCATTGAGTCGACGCAATGAGTCGACACTAGATTTAGAAACATCAAGTCATTTCAAGTCAAGTCATTTTATGACCCAGGCTATGAAAACACAGCACCTCTCTGCGTCTACAGAACCCCTGTGTGTTTCGACAGACACCGCTTCCAAAACAAGAAGCCTTCACAATGCAATTTTCATCAACCCAGTCCAGTTTCAAACAGCTGACGCTTTACTATACCAGGAAAGGTATTTGAGTCATGAGGGGGAAAAAAACAACATTTTATTTACTCCATCCACAGGACTAAATTATTTACAGTTTTCCTGAATTCGTCACTAGAGTTTCAGTATCACAGAGCAAATGGTTAATATGTCCCATTCGTTAATGAATGGCACATTCATTCAAGCCAAAATTCTTTATGCTAGTGACTCATTGATTGATGAATGATGTGACACAAGCATCTAGTAACAACGGTTGTATCACGGAGAAGCACTGTTGCGATGGCGTGTGGGAAACGATCGGAGGTTCTTAAAGAGACAGAGGCCAATTTCTAGGTGTGCGATATGTCTGTGACATGAAGCTGAATTTCTTTTAGGTTTTGTTTGATAAGTACAGCATTTTCAAAATAATGGAAGGTAAAAGTAGTTGGTTGATTGTGACATAAAATGGCACCATGTTCCTGGAAAATACATAAACGCCGCCCTTTAGGCGCACTTGTTCAAATGTTTGTCAGCACAAATTATGAATCAGCCAATCACTTTGCAGGTGCTCACCTGTTTGACCACATTATTGCGCAAAGTGGAATTACAAAACTAACTTTTCCTAATGGAAACATGTCAAGTTCGGGGGGGAAAAAAAACACACATTTTTTGCTAAAAAGATTTTGCGAGAGGATGAGATGGTCTTTTGGTTATATTTACATAAGTGTATTTTGCAAAACTGCAATGGAAACACATTTTCCGCACCACACTTCATTGCGTGAACAAACTTTAATTCCGCGTGAATACTATCACACTTATTTAATGGGAACTCTGTAATTGTAAAAAAGTTTGGTTTTTTTATATTAGCAGCAACATTTTTTACATTTGTGATGAAAACGCAGCTAGTGTTACCTATTAAAATCTCTGTTGATTGTATTGATGCTTCACCTGGTCGTCATCAAAATCAGAGGAAAAAAAAAAAAAACTCGACTGTCGCCCATCAAGTGACGTAGAAACTTTCTATCAAGAACACTACTGCCAGACCAATGGACGCTATGGTTGCTCAATGCTTGGAAAAGTAGGTTGTTGTTGTTTTTTTGTTTTTTTAAATGAATCGAAATTCAAGGCAAAAAAAAAATTCTGTTCAATAATAAAGTTACATTTAGCCGTAATCTGATTTTCTGGGATGTCTACCTTCCCGAAATAATATCTGAACGCGACAGCAGACTGACATGAATGATGGCGAGTAAACCTCATGTTCCTGTTTCATCTGCGAGCGGCGGAGGAAAAACACCCGGCCCTGCAAACAAGCCGAAAATGGCAGCAAATCAGCTGTTTAAATCTTTTCTCCTTTGAAAACGCGGACGGCTGGGCGTGTGTCGGCGCACACTACCGGCATTTACACCTTTGAATAGAGCCTGGGTGGGAGACGAGTGGGAGACACACCTTTCCACAACCTCAGGCCAACATTAGGCTGTTTGAGTTTACACTGAATGCACACAGACAGCAGCAGCAGGCAGACACAGCACGCACTGTGCAGCAACGGGCCGCCCGCGCGCGCCCAAAAGGATGCTAAAGCAAATAAACCCGGTGACTCTTTCCACTTTTTGATCAGCAGAACACAATCACGCCCCCATGTTCGCAGTGTCTTGAATTTTCCCGGCGGTATTTTGACTGCGTTAATTTGGAACGTTTCCAATCGGTGCATTTGAAGTACGCTGCAAAACGTTTGAGCGTTGGAAAAAATACATGAATACATTTTTTTGAGAGGTACATTGTGTTATAAAGTTATTCCCTCGTCAACAACATATCTGGAGTGTTACCTTGATTCTGTTTGATGCTTGAGAAATTCTTTACTCCCCTGTGCAGAATGCCTGTGTGGGCCTAGTCCCGCCTTCAAGGACTAAGATCCTCCCAGGAGCTGCAGCTTCCAAGTCTCCGAGCCTCCGCCTCGCAGAGAAGCACTCAGCTCCTTCAGACTAGCCAGCAGCAATTAGCAAACACCTGGTGGAAAAACACTGTTAAAGGACTCATTGAGTGCTGTCTTGATGACTTCCAGGAGGTGGAGTTTCAGAAAGAGCAGGAGTTATTAACACCTTGAAACGCCAGTTTCAAGGTGTTAAATTGCAAAGGCAACATAGTTTCTTGCTTGTGCTGTAAAATGTCACTATGTGCCTGGAAAACACACAACACTGCCCCTTTAGGGGTTTTTTTCTAAGACGTGCAACTCTGTTAAAGCTATTTCCGTTTCGTCTCAGAGTGATGAAGAAAAATTCCAGTATTCAGATCTCAATTAAAACCTCCACAAAATGAATTCACAATTCAGATGCCACAGAATCTAAAGTCAAATTGTGTGGAACTGTGTTTATTAGAACCTCATCAACCTGACAGCATCGCAGCCTGAACCCACTCCTGCATGTATACATTTAAAAATTCTTCTTCAGCTGCTCTTTTTTTTTTTTTTTTTTGTCTCCCGCCCTGAAATTTGGGGCAGCTTGCATGACCTCACTAACTGGCTCCGGACTACCCCCCCTTGCTCCCCTCCTCCTCGCCTCCCGTTCTCTCCCTCCCTCTCCTCCCAGCATCTAAATGTGTGGTAGCTGCATAGAGCTTCTTTCTGTCCTCCTACACAGGCAGGAGTGAGAGGCCCCTGGAGTCACCGGCACTGGGAGCAACGGCAGAATATACGGTACGTTTTCCAGTCCAACACACTGGAATATGCAGATGAGAGTCCTGGAAGATGCTTTCGTGACTCTTTGGGAGATTATTTAGGAATTGTTTTCACTCATAAGTTTGAGGGTTTTTTTTCTTTTTTTTAAAACATCAAATACAAATGGTGAGTTGGTTTGGAAGAGTTTGCCGTTTTTACATGATTTTTTTTTTTTCGGTGCCTCCAGACTTTCTGTGAAGGGGCAGCTTTTCATCTATAACCAGTGTTTAGTCATTAGTTTAAATTTGCCACTAATTTCATAAGGGGTTCCTATTTCAAGCGTCACCTCATTCTCAGGCTTTTCAAAGTTCTTCGTAGCCCTGGTCAATGTCGGTTTTAAAATAATCAAAAATATCAGTGGAAACATGCAAAAATACTGATTAAATGTTATTAGAACATTTTTCCATTGAGTTCAGAGAAGGATGCCAATAGATTTCTGAGATTTTTCCATGGATCTGAGATTTAAAATCTAACTAAAAACAACTAAATTATTAGTATTTAGGTGTATCTTAAAGCCTTATATTGCCCTCCAGGTCTCTTAAAGGTATTTTGTCTTCATTTCCTTATATTGAGTCTCTAGTCATCATCCATAGCAACTGATTCTAGAGCTCATAGATTTGATCACTGTCTTGTTTAATTTTCGGCAAAGCTGGAAAAAAAACAAAAAAAAAAAACTGGCAGCGCGACATCCCGTCGCCATGGTTACGTTAAACTAGACGCGCACGCGCTGTGAATCGTAATTTCCAGGTTTTAACTCTTGAGTTGACCGAGGTTTGGTTGAAACTGAAATGCCTTCACTGCTTGGTGTGCTTCAGTGTGCGAAGTGACGCTCCTGGGTAAAAAAAAAAAAAACGTGCGACACGTTCGGGGAGCCGCCGGAACACGCCTTTGACCTTTGACGCCGTCACTTACTATAACACACCTATGGGCGGGTTGGTGTGAGCACGAGGCGTTTGCTTTCCGCCCATCTCACTGTACAACAGTCTGTGTGTGCTCCCAAACACAGCTTGTACAGTACGTGTCGGTGGGCCCTGCGTGTGCTCACACACTTCCAGGCGTTTTTTTTTGTTTGTTTGTTTTTTTTTTCCCTGAAACCAGAGGCTTCAGACGTGAGTTCCTTCACCTCACCTCGACGAGCCATGAGTGCCGCCCTGTGTTTCCTTGTGCGCGCGCATATCAATGTCAGCTCTGTTCTGCTGCTGGGCGAGAGCAGAGTGGGTGGACAGGGGGTGGGGTGAGTCTCTGGATGCCCGCCTTGTGTTTACCTTGGCAGGGTCGCGCCATCCCGAGGCCCCGCCCCTTTCAGCCCCTCCGGCCGTTCCCTCCTGGAACAGACCAGAGCCTTATGCTGCCCTCCAGGTCGGTCGGGAACAGAACATACCACCGTGGCAGACCTGGGGAGCAGCAGCAGTCGCCACGCGCGGCTGAATGGGCGCAGTGTGGAGCGACAGCTGATTGGCTGGACCTGACCTGCCGGGGGAGACTGACTCCCAGATGCTGGAGCATGTCACACAGTTAAAATGATGCGTTCAAGCGCGAGATCTTGTGAATCTCATGTTGCGAAGATAAAGAGGCGAACGTTTTTGTTGAGTTGGCGACAAAATGTGGGAAGCGCATGTTGACACCACTTTTGTCGATGTTCAAAAAAAAAACAAAACAAAACCTTTTTTCGGAATTTGTGGTGATTCCATCATATGAGAAACGCAATTAAAATCGCACGTGAATTGGTTTGTTCACCATGAAATCATCAATAAAATATGCTGGCTGCCATCATCCACTCACCACTTCCTGTCATCTTCTTCTTCGTGGTTTGCGCCAGTGGCAACATCCGGCTGTTGATCCTGTGTCTTGTGGGATGCGGGAAAAAAGTGTTTCCATGGCAGTCTTGCAATAAACCAATTCCAATTTTGATGCCACCAAAGAGAAAATCTCCTTCATGATAAGAGTTAAAACTTTTTACCAGAAAAAGACAAACAAACAAAAAGACAGATTTCTTTCAAAATTTATGTGTTTCCCTTAAGTAAATTTATTTTCCAAATAATTTCCATTGACCAATTATGTGGTCAATTGAAATGCAAATTATGATACATCGTATGTTGCATTTTATTCGCATGAACTTGCACAAATTATTAAGTATTACAAGTATTGACATCACAGTAGCTTTTATTGGTGATGTAAAGAATTTCAAATTCTTTCAAAATTAAACTCTGTTGATTTTGAAGTCTGTTAATAGGCATAAATATTATTTAATCTCGCTTAAAATTTGACATTTTGTCAGATGCCCAGATGAGATCAGTTTTCGTGTCGGAAGTCAAGTTTATTGACAGCCTCTGAGCCTGCTAGCCATAATGAGCCTGCTAGCCTCTGAGCCTGCTAGCCATAATGAGCCGGGGAACCTTCTGCAGGCCTTCTCTATCTCTGTGAATGCGGCACAATAATGGTTCAGTTGAGACCTTCAGCGGTTTTAATATGTCTGAGTGTGCTGCGCGTCAGAGCTGTGGAAAGTTGTGAGAAATAAGCTCTGTGTGCTAAGCAGGCGTTGGCAGACGTGAGGCTGTGATACAGAGGTTCACTGAGGCGTCAACTGGCGGCCGGGTTGTCAGGTTTTTGTAACACCTCCAAAAAAAAAAAAAAACGACGCTCAGAATGATAAATTCAGCAGGAGTCTTTTCCAGTACAAATTTTCAATGAAAAGGTACTTAAAAGCAAGAAATCAGGATCTTCCCACCATATACAGCCCCTTCAATCGATATTAGTGTAGAGCTATTGCGCTAATTCTTCATAACATACTATTTGCTATTTAGTTAGAAAACAAAACAAAAAAAACAAATCAATCTTTAAAAAAAAATCAGTTCACAATTCAGCTTATACCATAACTACACAGATATGTGTTGTTTGTTCTTTTATTTTTTGAAAATTAAAAAAAAAAAGTGAAACAAAAATCACTTAGACCCAAGAGTTTCAGAACAGTCATACAAATCATCCTCAATCCTCCAATCATAGCTCGTAGTCTCCAGGAAATAATGACCGCAGGTGTCTAGCCATTGTACTCTTTAGTAAGGAGACATGTTCTGTGTCACAGAGATGACCATGTTTTGGTGTGAAATGTGGGAATCCACCTCGTAACAAAATCTTCGGAAATGGCTGGTTGGTGGGGAGCCTCATTATCCGTAATGAAAAAGAGTCCTTTACCAATATGAGCCGAAAAGCCATTCAGAGAGGTCGAAGTTGTCACTCCAAAACGCAGATTACAGCTGGCAAAAGCACTCGAGGACTAGGCCTGAACTTCTAAAGACATTTCCTGGGGTTTGATAAAACAAAAACGTACATGTTTGGCTAAAAGTGGGATAACTGCAAGCCTGGAAACATCAGGTGAGCTTTGAAGTACAGGGGCAGTAGCATCGTTTGTCCAACTTTATGAAAGGACTTCATTTGGAAATACTAAAGCAATATGTCAGGATGTCAGCTATGAAATAGAAGCTCGGGTGAAAACGGATCTCCCAAACTCACCTTGAACTTAAGTGCAAGGCCAATATGGTTACAAAGTGGCTCACAAAGCTCTGATCTCCTGTAGAAAATTAACAAGTAAAGTTAAAGGGTGTGTGAGAGCAAGGTGAGTCACACACACGACTCAAATTGACCAGTTCTGTCGGGAGGAACCGCCCGAAATTCCAGTAGACTATTGTGAGAAGGTTCTGGGAGGATGATCCCAAAAGTCATTCAGTTTAAAAAGCAATTCTACCAAATGTTTGAGAAAATGTATGAAAACGTTCGACTCTGAAGAAAGTAATAAAATACCTCTCTTGTCATTTTGACTTTCAGCAAGTTGGAGTAGTTATGTTTATTATAACTGACTCAAAGCAGGAAAATCTTAGTCTGATTTCAGACCAGCCTGAGGAAATAAAGGCTATGTGTCCTTCTATACAGTGTATGTATTTTCCTATGTCCAGAAACACAAAACGGGACATTCATTCCATACCAAACAAGAGTTGACATTTTATTTCCATTTTGCCTAATTAGCCTGAAGCAATATCCAAACACACTGTAAGGTAGTCTGGATCAAAAGGAATTTAATATATGAGCACAGGAGCTGGAAAGACAGAAGCAAAAAACCCATCCTTAAAGTTTGTGCATTAATTTAACTTTACTTTTTACCACGATAGCTAAGAGGAGAAAATAACAGGCAGTATATGAAAACCTTATACGTGTTCAGACTTTTTTTTTTGTCCATTTTGATAAACATGCAGATAATCATTATTGTGTATTTTTGTATTTGTCAGGTGAAAATGACAACCCTCCTTCTGCTCGGTGTGTCTTTGCCCATAATCTTGGCAACAACGATACTGAAAGACCCTAATGGTAAGGAAACACAACGTTCTGCCTTTGGATAATGCATGTCATTGTTCTAGATAGTTGAAGGGATGTAGTGTTTATGTCTGTGTGAGATCAGCCTTTTCACCAATATACAAAGCAAAATTAAAATTTGATTAAGACACAATTAGTTGGGATTTTTCTAAAGACAAAATTTTCAGTACCAAATAGACCCACAACCTAGTTCGGTGGTTTTTCGCCAAGTCTGATTTTGTCAGAAAAAAATCAGCTGAATAAACTTGCAGGACACAAACAACAATCTCTTTATAAATTAAATATGAAAAAGTAGTTGCATTGCAAAATGTTCACCTTTATATCTATATGTTCAATAATAAAATAAACATACAAAATTTTGATGAAATGAACAATGTCTGATTTAAATTAATATAACTTTACAAGGACAATGGCATCATTGACAATTTTCTCCCTATTTTTCCTAACACAAACGTTTTAGTGTACATCTGACTGCATTCCTGATCACCGCACAAAATGCATCATCTATTTATTTTTACCGCAGATATAGTTGGCTCATTGCATGTAAGCATCCCTGCTGAGGTGCCTCTCCGCCCTCTGCTGGGAGGAAAGGTAGATGTGCCATGCTACTTCCGAGGAAACGCTGTGAATGACCCAGGAGCACCCACCGTCGCCCCGCTAGCTCACAGAATCAAGTGGACCTACATTACCAAGGAGAAAGTTATTCCAATCCTGGTAGCGTCGGAGGGGAAGGTTTTTGTGGAGACAGAGTATCTGGACAGGGTGACGTTGGTCGGCTACCCGCGGGTTCCTACTGATGCTACCATTGAGATAACAGAACTGAGGTCCAAAGACTCTGGTACCTATCGCTGTGAAGTGACCCATGGTATTGAGGACAGCTCTGACATTGTAGACATCCAGGTTCAAGGTATGCTTCAGATTTATACGACTTTGTTCAACAGACCATAAAGTTTCATTGATCACTCCTATATACTTCGACACATTGCTTCTAGAAACGGCACCCGCGTTTAGTTGGTGGTTGATAAAGAAGAGTGAAACAATTAGAGAGAAACCACGTGTCATGGGAGGGTCTACCAGAAATTATGACAATGACTCTCTATTTCTTGACAGGTGTTGTATTCCACTATCGTGCCATCTCCACCCGCTACACCCTAACATTTGAAAAAGCCAAAGAGGCCTGTGTGCAGAACAGTGCCACCATTGCAACTCCCGCACAACTCCAAGCTGCTTACGATGATGGATACCACCAGTGTGACGCTGGGTGGCTTTCAGATCAAACTGTGAGGTACACTAACTATTACCAGAGTTTGAGAGACTTGTACAACAATCTGCTTTCAGAATCCCCACAAAGTCATATTTGTCTCTATTCGGTGCATTAATTATTGGTTAAAAAAAAAAAAAAACGTTTTGAATGTTACCTCAAACCATCAGGGTGACCAAAATTTCTGTTCTCTCCAGATACCCTATTCATGAGCCTCGAGAACCTTGCTTTGGAGATAAGGAAAACTTTCCTGGAGTGAGGACCTACGGTGTTAGAGATGTCAATGAAACTTATGACGTGTACTGTTTTGCTGAGAAGATGTCAGGTATTCTTAACAAACAAGGGCAATCTTTGACCTTTCCAATCTAAAAACAAAGGCATATTTTCATCTTATTTCTCAACTTTCTCTCCAACCAGGCAAGGTCTTCTACTCCATGTCTGTTGACAAATTTGGCTTCTATGAAGCACAAGACCAGTGTGTCAAACTGGGAGCGAGGCTGGCCACCACTGGAGAACTATACCTTGCCTGGAAGAATGGCATGGATGTCTGTAATGCTGGCTGGCTGGCAGACAGGAGTGTACGCTACCCCATCAACATCCCCAGGCCTCAATGTGGAGGGGGGCTTGTTGGAGTAAGAACTGTCTACTTGTTCCCCAACCAAACCGGATACCCCCACCCAGACTCTCGTTACGATGCAGTCTGCTTCCAAGGTTGGTGATTCTTTGAGAACAACTCTGGATTTTCAAAGAAGTCAAGAGGCTTAAATATAAATAATATCGCATTTCTGAAGTGTTTGATGTCTTTGCTAATGAGCTGTGTGTCTTGTTGTGTTTCAAAAGTGTAAATATCTCACTATCCTGACTCCTCAGAGGATGATGAAGGTGAAGTGCCTGGTAGGACCACACACTTCCCAGTCATCCAGTTTGGATCTAGCGCTGTGCCCCTCCCAACCCCAACGCCTTCACAAGGGGGTGAAGAGGGCAAGACTGGAGAAGTAGTAACTCTCTCCCCATTGCCAAATCTGTCAGAAGAACGTGTGACCATGGGTCCCACAGGTAAACCTTCTATGAATGAATGAAAACAATGTTTGGAACTTTTTTTGTTTTTCAAGGTATTTACTAGAAGAAGGAAACATAACTGCAAAAACAGGGCACAGGCTGATCCAAGGAAGTTTTATAGAAAATCTTCACTGGGTCGACTTTAATGAAGGTTGTAGTACCACAAAGAGTGAGAGAGGAGAGAGAGAGAGAGAGAGAGAGAGAGAGAGAGAGAGAGAGAGAGAGAGAGAGAGAGAGAAGTGTCCCAAGAGAGAACAGGGACATCCTCTATATAGATCAGCAGCTGTAGTTTAATAACTTCTGTGCTTCTAATGTTCTGCAATGTATGTAGGGCATATAACCAAAAACATAATTTATGATTCTGAGAATAAGACACCTGGCTTCCTTCCTCAACTACTGTCAGACTTAAATTTGTAATATAAATACTGGGAATATGGCAGCTTTCTCTGCTTTGGACAATTTACTTGATGACAAGAAGTTATGAGGTTAGATCAAAGCTGTTAAAACCTTTGATAATGTGGAGCAATACACTCAGAATGACATTACCAACTGTAGACATTCTCAGTCTAACCACATTTCTCCCAGCTGAAACCACTAAGCGTATTGCTGCAAGTAATTTTTGAAAAAAAAACAACAACAAAAAACGTTTTTTTTAATACCATAAAACCAGTGCCTTCTGTGTCTTTCCTCTGTCTCAGTCGCTAATTGGTTGCAGTAAATGGTTGGTCCTACTGAGCCTGGTTCTGTTGGAGCTTTTTCCCGGTTAAAAGAGAGGGGCTCCTTTTCATTTTTGGCAGCGGCGGCTTGGGATGGTCAAAGACAAAGCAATGGCCTCAACCTTGAATTATTTTTCTACCAACTGGAATTCTAGGGTCAACTGACTTTGATTGCACCAGAGTACAGTTTGGATCAATTTGACTATTTACTATCATATAAATAAATCATATTTCAAGACTTTGGCCTTTTAGAAATTAGAAATGACATAACATCCTGTACCAGAACTCCTGGGAGTAACTCTAGATAACTTAAGTTTTAACGAACAGGTCAATTTTGTCTTGAGAGTAGGATTTTTGCAGTCAAAAATGGCAGCAAAAGAGTTTCTGTCTTTTGGTGACTTTGGGGGAAAAAAAAATAAACAAACAAAAAAAAAAAAAAACCTCCATGCTTTCAGCTCCAAATGCTTTCATTACATCAAACCTGGGCTATTGCAGTTGTCTTTATGTTGGCAACGGAGTGACAGAGATTGGCCAACTGCAGTTGGTCCAAAAGGCTGCAGCTCAACTTTTAACTGGCGCACACAAGCAGAACCACTTTTCTCTGCTTCTGGCTTCTTTGCATTAGCTGCCTTCTGCAAAGCTACTGCCTTTAGAATTGATTTCAAGATTTTTTAAATTTATTTTTATATTTTTCAATCCACTGGCTACCAGTTATTTCAATGATTTTTTTTTTTAAACTATACTACGTCCTGAGCTAGATTACTGAAGTGTGTAACAAATCAATTCACTTGACTTGAATGTTTGTACGGATAAAACAGTCCTTTGAGACGCCATTTTCTTCATTCCTCCTTCTGTCCAAGGTGTGGTGTTCCACTACCGACCCATCACTGGTCGTTACACTCTAACCTTTCTGGAGGCTGAGCTGGCTTGCCGGACCATCGGAGCAGTTATCGCCAGCCCCCAGCAGCTGTACGCAGCCTTTGAGAAAGGCCTGCACCGATGTGACGCCGGCTGGCTGCGCGACCAAACTGTGCGGTGAGCAAGACAACCGGGACGTCGGCTTGACAAAGTCTCCACAAAGCCGACTTCCCTTTCATACGACTCCAACGTTGTTATGCTAACTTCAACTTAATCAATGGAAACGTTCATATTTATTCTGCTCGTCTTGCCCAGGTATCCGATTGTGTCACCCAGAAGCAACTGTGCTGGTGACCTGCTAGACCTCCCAGGAGTGAGGTCATACGGCCTGAGACCAGCCAGTGAGCGCTACGACGTCTTCTGTTACGTGGACGGCCTAAAAGGTAAAAATCAAATATTGGTATAATTTAGTTACTCTGTTTTGTTAGCAAATCTAAAGGTGCATTTCTCTGTATTTTGCACCTTTGTAGCTCTATAGCAAAATGATCACTAAAGGACTGTGTGAAATATTTGTCAGAATTCCAAATGTACAGTTTTTCACATTACATATTACTGTATTTTTTATTTTATTTTTATTTTTTTGTGCAAGGCAGCCATATACAGTAAGATTTTGAGACTGAGGCTGGTGAGAACTCAGACGTTCCCATTTAGAGTCCCAACTTCAGGGCCATCAGGGTGTTATTTATTGAAAGCTAAAACTTGGAAATGTTTTCTTCTGAGATAAAATGTTTTGTGCAGTCTGCGCCAATTAAAAATAACTTTAAAACTTAACACAGAAACACTCTTAATCCTGTTGTAATGTAATTTGTCTCTCAGTCGCTGGTGGGTGGTATCTATAACAGTTTGAATTTACTGAGGCTGTACTTGTTATAAAAAGTTAGAAATCCAATATGCTAGTTGGGAACTTCCACAGATGGACACTAGGTGGTGCTTCAGCCCTTTTTCCTCTGGAAAACAGTGCCCTTCTGAAAACGTCAGTTTTTGTTTTGTTGCGTTTCTTTTTACATTAATTGTGTGTCCAACTGTAGCGTTTTCTGGATTTAAAAGTCGATGTTATGGATGTTACACGTCTTTGTAAGTTGCCTAACAAGACTGGCTGTAACAAACCTCACACTAACCAACTGTCCACACCACTGATGGTAGTGCCGGTACTTAAATTAGTAGGAATGAATTGTCCATCAACTGATCTACCCAATCGTTCCTAAACCCCTACATGCGTCCCTCTGTCTGCCAGGTGAGGTCTTCTTCACCACCGACTACGACAGCTTCTCCTACGACGAGGCCGTGCAGCACTGCCAGAAGCTCAACAGCAGGCTGGCCAAGCCTGGGGAGCTGCACGCCGCCTGGAGACAAGGCCTCGACAAATGCCGGCCGGGCTGGCTCATGGACCGCAGCGTCCGCTTCCCCATCACAACCCCCAAATCTCACTGTGGGGGCGGAGAGGTCGGGGTGCGCACCATCTACGCCTTCCCCAACCAGACAGGATTTCCCGACGAGCATTCACGCTACGACGCTTACTGCTTTAGAGGTTGGAATTGGCTGCGTGTGGTTTTAACTCCTTTTTTTATTTTTTTTATTTATGTATTTACTTAAAAGGTGAAAATATTATCAAAATAAATTCTGACGAAGATTCAAAATTGTAATTCATCTTAAGAATAAAGTCTGTTTTCTCTTTTTTTCATGTTCAGATCAAACTCCAATTGATCCCAAAACTCGCATCACTGTCTCCCATGCGACAAAGCCTGACGACGTCAGCAAGGCTACAGCCGTCAGACCAGTTGATGTTGCTCCTACTAAGAAAGGCAAGGCTTTTTGGTGCATGTTAATTTGTGTTGGAAATGTTTCTATCACCTCTTCACATTGTCTTTTTGTCTTCTAATTGAAACTGCAGTTGGCTACAATGGAACTGCTGAGAATACGACCGACGTTGAGGTTATCAGAGAAACTGTTGTTACTCCTGTACAAGTTGCTCCAACAGGTAACGTGGCTCAGAAACCATAGACGTCTCATTACGGTAAAAGCTTGAATATTTCTGAAATCAAGTTCCAAGTAAAGACAAAGACAGAGCAGCGCAACACGTGATGGCTGAAAAACGTATCGCGATATAAACGTTTTGCGTCAGTCGGTATTGATAATTATTAATTAGTTTTTTGTTTTAAACGTCTGAATGATTGCCAAACCGTCCCTGTTTTATTACTCTTGAGTTGTTCTCATTTTTTTCCGACTTTCTGCATGTTGTTGATTGTCATTTTGAAGTAGCTTTGAGGCCTAACCCTGAACTGCTGCTGCAGTTACTCAGATTGGTGCTAGGCAACGAAAGAGCGAAGAAGTTAGTCGATGCCACCCAGCTGGCCTTGAGAGAGTGATGCCTAAAGCCTTTCCTCTCCGAACATCTCCCAGAATGCCATGGGGTTCTGGATCAGAGTTCAGTGAAATTATTGGATATTCTGTGACATATCATCTGTTGATATTGATCATGATTGTCGCGGTATATGCACAGTTATTGATGTATTGAATCAACGATGACAAAAAGAAATCTAAGAATCAAATCAATCAAATCTTCTAATCTCATTTCTGTGTTTCCATCCTGTTTTACAGTGAAATCCATTCTGCCTCCTGTCCCGGTCGATGAGTCGGGTTCTGGTTCAGCGGACCCCTCAGCCAGCGGGAAACCTTTTACCTCCACCAGCAGCGGTGACGCATCCGGGTCAGGACAAGGAGTCACCTTCAGCGGAACACCTGATGTGCTTTCCGGCGGGCGGTCCGCCTCTGGAAGCCCCGTGGAAGGGAAAGAGGGCAGTACGGTTATCATCACATCTGGAGATGGGGGGAGTGCATCTGGAGCTGAATCTGGATCTGGATCCGGATCTGGCATACGTGGATCAGGCTACAGAAGTGGAAGTGGGGACATCAGTGGCAGTGGTGATGACACAGTGGTCACTTTGGTGGATGAAGAGATGGTGGATTTGTCAAAAACCCTGAAGAATGCCACGACGACGCAGGAGTTTGCCCGGGGAGGGATCGACACCAGCGGGGGATCAAGTGTTTCTGGATCAGGAGATGTGTCTGCTTCCGGCTCGGGCGGGTTTTCTGGCATTTCGTTTGTTGACAGCAGTGAGGTTGACCTGACACCACAGCAATCTGGGGAGCAAGAAGTGTCTGAATTGGGGTATGCCAGTGGCTTTCCCAGTGGCTTTCCCAGTGGCTTTCCCAGTGGCTTTCCCAGTGGCTTTCCCAGTGGCTTTCCATCTGGTGTTTCAGGCAGTGGCTCTGCCTCTGGAGACCCATCTCCAAAGCACCACAAAGTCATCTACCTGACCACGGATGACATGACTGAAGTAATCACCCCGCCCCTCTTTACTGAAGAGGGCCGGGGTGTGGTGGAGATAAGCGGGGAAGGCAGTGCGTCAGGACGCCACCCCGAATTCAGCGACACTTCAACTCAAACGTCGGTGAGCAGAGCGGCTCCTACGACGCCTTACGTAGAGTTTGTACCGACTCTTGACACATCCGAGGAGAGTGGCACCGGGTCTACAGTTGATTCAGTCACACCAAGCGGAGTCTACGCCTGGCCGACAACGTCTGCATCAGTGTCAGCAGTTACTCCGTCTGTTGTGGAGCCTCCCGATGTGGCTGGAGGTATGAACTTACGACCAATACAATCTACATGCTCACACTAAACTGAGCAGCTGGAGTAAACCATTTACAATTCTTTTCCAAAACATGTTTATCTATAGATGGCTGTCCTGAGGACTGGATGCAGTTTGATGGCAGGTGTTATAGACACTTTGACGACAGACTCACTTGGTCTGAGGCAGAGCAGCGCTGTCAGGAGGTCAGCAGCCACCTGGTCAGCATCGACTCGCCAAGCGAGCAGCAGTTTATCAACTGTGAGTAGCCATCTGACAGTCGGGTTAGCCTTCATGTCATATCTGTAATGCAGAGTCACTGATGTGAGTGAAAAGATGAGCGAGGAGAGCTGTTTATTTGCCCTAAATTTGGTCGACTTGTTCACTTTACAGCCAATGGTGACAGCTATCAGTGGATTGGACTCAACGACAGAGACGTGCAGAATGTGTTCCGCTGGACAGACGGCAGTCCTCTGGTGAGTTTGACTGAGGCTTTTGGAAACGGTGACGAAACTGCGGCAGCCGCAGGTCTTAATCCGACGCTGTGATCAGTCTTTCGAGAACTGGAGGCCCAACCAGCCGGATAACTACTTTGGCTCTGGTGAAGACTGCGTGGTGATGATCTGGCACGAGGGCGGCGAGTGGAACGACGTGCCCTGCAACTACCACCTTCCCTTCACCTGCAAGCTGGCACACGGTACGCCGACTGGTCACATAAAAGGGCCTTTAAATGGTAAATGGCCTTTTGGTAAATCTGGGTGAATCCATAAATAATATTAGGTTATACTGCAGTAATATACTTCCAGAGTGTAATTTAACACACAAAAAAAAATCTGATGTTAAACAATTACTATCAAATCCCTGTTGGTGCACTGACTTCCACTCCAAAAATGTTAATTTGAGGTAAAAGTAGCTGAAACATTTAAGCAACGTATTATATGAATGCATATTATACTCCTATTTAAAGTAGGAAACACAAGAAAGCTTGCAATTTAATCAGATAAGGCAGATGTGTGTTTGTTGGGAAAACACTAAACTTGTCCATGTTTACAGAAATGGTTTGAATAGTGTAGCGAAATCAGTATCCAACAGTCCACTGTTTTTTGTTTTTTCCAGTGGAGAAAATTTTTTTTATTTTTTTTTCAGCCATAAACTAGCAGCGTTTGCTAAATGCTCGCTTTAAATTAAATTCAAAGGATCAAACTTTATATTTCTTGCTTTTTTGTTGTGAATCTTTACCAGGAGAGCCGCTAATATTCCTATGGTAATACATCAAACTTGTCTATTTTACGTCAGTCATGTGTGGAGCGCCCCCCGAGGTGGAACACGGTATTGTGATGGGCGGCAGCAGAGGGCGCTATTATCCTGTCGACTCTGTGATCCGCTACCAGTGCAACCCGGGCTTCATACAGCGCCACCTGTCTGTCATACGCTGTACGGCAAACGGAGAGTGGGAAAAGCCACAAGTCCAGTGCATAGAAGGTGAGCTTCAAAGTCACATGACCAACATCTGGAAGTTGCCACGACGACAGGAAGTAGTCAGAGGATCATGTTTTTTTGTTTGTTTTTTTTTTAATGAAAAGAAAAACTAACAAAAAAAAAACACTCATCACTTTTGAGTCTTTTTAGTACCTCGTTGTTTTTTTTTGCGTGTGTGTGTTGTTTTGTTTTGTTTTTTTGTGATGTCGTCAGTATGCGTACCTTTTCTCCCCCGCAGCCGGAGCCAACAGTAACAGGCTACACAAAAGGCCCCTGAGGAGAAGAAGTAAAGGTGTCAGCAGCCAACAGCAGCAGAGGGAACAGCTCTGAGCGGGACTGAAAGGACACACAACAAACAGAGAGCCACAAAAGAGCCTTCTTCTAAAGAAGCATGGACACTAATACAAATGCCAGACCAAAAAGATAGCACGCCCTACCCCTGTATATACACTCAACTAAAAGCACATTTAGACGACGACTTAAAAAAAACAACAACAACAACAAAACCCAGATGTCTTTGAATGTTGCCCTGCAACCTCTGAAAGCTCATTTCTCTAATTTATGATTCAGCGTCCTGGAGCTAAATCGCTTCCCTTTCTGTCGGCACGAAGTAGGAAAATAAAAAAAATAAATAAAAAATAACTCTTTTCAAGAGGCTGAAGAGCGTAGAAGGCGTTTTCAGTTCACACTTTTATTATATTTTACCATAATTTTCTAGATCTGCGTCTCTTAGACTTTGTTTTAGGTGTTAGGTTCCTACCGTTCAGGGCAACGCGGTGGACGTGGACCTCTGGCTGACGAGCGGTTCTGAACCGTCGTTTCACCCGGAGCAGATGGAGCCTTTGGTCCCGTCACAGCCGTAAGCTCGACGTCCGCGGCGCTGCCGGACCAACTCGTTCAGAAAACGCGACTCGGACGCAGCCGCCCTGGATTGAAATAATCGGCACGTATGCACTTTTTGAGAGTCCCGCCATGTCTGTGCTAATCATTTGAATCCAGAGCAACTCATACGACGGAGCGTTAGGGCCGCGCTCAGAAGAAAAGAAAAAAAAATAATAATTACAAGGATAAAGTCACGGTACGAAAGTATTCCGAACATTACGAGTTCTGTTAAAAATTCTGTTCAGGTAATATTCCAATTTCATTCCTGAAATAGTCAGATTTTTGACTTTATTCTTGTAATGCTACTGCTCTATCTTCATAATAAACATATTTTGTGTTTCGTTAGCGTAGCCCTAATACTCGGTTGTAACCTTTAAAACTGTATTTAAAAAAAAAAAATCCTGTCGCTGTTTTTGTTGTTTTGTTTTTTTTGGGTTTTTTTTAGAAATGGCAGGAAAACAGTGCCTTGAAACAGCATTTTTACATTTTAACAACAGACTCTAATGTATAATTTGTGATAACATGAAGTGGTGCATAACGGCAAAAAGAAAAGGATTATGATACACGTTTTAATTATTACTTTTCAAAATAAAAGGCTTTCCATCCGTATTCCCACCAAGCCTCACTGTCGCTGATGAACGCATCCCCACACCATAATGCTGCCACCGCCACGTCTCACTGAACAGATGGCCTGTTCCGACAAAATGCACGCCACACTTTTCAGATTTGTGGGCTAAAAAAAAACAAACTGAATTCTACTTCTTGTTTTTCTTAGCCACTACTTTATAGTACGTTGAAATACATCGAGGTTTGTGATGACAAAATGTGAACTAGTCGGTGAAATGTAAGAACAAATTTCACACACTCCTTATTTATGGTTCTTAAAAGCGAACCGGTCGTGAGAACCCCAGCGTTTAATCTGGGACCAGTTGCTCACTGTAAATATCCGTCATGTTATTTTTTTTCTTCTGAACAGCAGGATCTGTCTATAACAGTGCAGGCGGTTTTAACTTTTTTTTTTCCTTTTTTTGTTTTTACTTACATTATTTATCATTGATCATTGGCTGAGTCGTTACAGCCGGCTGCACCGAGAGAGGAGCAGATCATGTTTTCATTAAAGCCTCAGACTTTAGCTGGAGAGCAGGTGGTGTTGTGTTGTACAATATCATCATATCTTTATTTTTAAGGCTGAGGCATTTAAGGTCAACGTTTGCGTCAGCCATCAGAGAGAATAGAATAAAAGAGACGGGTCTATTGGGACGTAACCCGGGTTGGCAAGAGTCTGTTTAGACTGTGGTGCAGTTTTATCGGGGTGCCTCGAGATACTAGAAACATTTTTACAAAATGTGTTATCAGTGTTTTTGCCTGGTGCTGGTCAAGAAACACCTTAACAAACTAACTAAACATACATAACTACTGCTGGGATCTGCCCCGGATTCTGAATCCAGGGACCAGATCACCCAATAAAACATTGGCCATATTCGTCTCAGTGGTTTTCTTTCTCATTAGCCGAGCTGAAGCTTTAACCTCAGTAGATCACATCAGATTAAGATCATCCTAGTCTTTTCCTGGAAACGGTTTTCCTTAAAGTTGCGACATTTTCAGGTAGACTGAAGCACAAACCGGACTTTTATTTGTTGTTTTCTTTTGCCGTCCTATGCGACTTAACCATGAAAAAAAAAAAAAAATGTAATAAACGGCTCCTTCATCGCTGCGACAGGCTGGCGACCTGTCCAGGGTGAACCCCGCCTCTCGCCCGGAACGCAGCTGGAGATAGGCACCAGCAACTCCCGACCCCGTTAGGGAGAAGGGTGACGGAAAATGGATGGATGGATGGATGGATGGATGGATGGATGGATGGATGGATGGATGGATGGATGGATGGATGGATGGATGGATGGATGGATGGATGGATGGATGGATGGATGGATGGATGGATGGGCTCCTTCATCGGCTGCTACAGTGACTACCTTCATGGCTGCGGCGCCCGTGAACAGACGCGCTCTGTGTGGATGCGGTGCTGCGTCGTTGGGGAGAGGCGTGCTGAGATACGAGATCATGGGTAGCAGCATATTTTACACCGATTTATTCATCGCTCCGGTCACTTAGAAAAATGCTGTAGGTTGAAATATAAAGGTGTGTTCTGTGCAGGACGTTTCTCGTCCTGTTTTATTTTGGAAACGCTGTGTCCTCTTCCTGTTTTCTCTCGGTTGCGTCTCTGAGCGCCTTCTTTGTATTTTAGAATATTTTATACAGACAAGGATCAGAGCCACGGGATAAGAAAAATGTTTTGGGTTTTTTTTCCCTCTCAATTGTAACTTTTAATCTTAGAAAATTAAAGTCAGAATACTGTGTATTAGGGCCACTGGAGAAAGAAGAGGAAAAAAGTAACATTTTCTAGGAAAAACAGGGACATTTCTGAGCTCCGAGTTGAAATTTGCTAGAGAAAAAAAAAGATGATTCTGAAATTATTCCTGGAAATTTTGTAGAAAAAAACTTAAATTTGAGTTTAAAAATTTGCGAGAAAAAAATCAAATTTTTGAGAATCTGAACAAAAACGTTTGAATACACAGTATTTCCAAAAGTCAGAAATTTTCAAGTTTTTCTTTTTCTACAAAATTTCTGAGATTAATCTAAAAATATGAGTTTGTAGGTATAAATTTAGTGTTTTCCTTTTTCCACCTAAAATGGCTCTGATACACCCACACAGAATCCTGAGAAAAAGGTCAGAAGTGTTTGGTTTTTTTTAATTAGCCCCGTACTTTGATGGTGAGTTGTGTTCAGTGTTCTTCTCCTAGTTTCTGGTTCTGTGAGTCTCGTGGGTTTTGTGAAGGGGAGTTCAGAGGGCGCTGGAAATCAGGAGCATCAATCGATTTGAATATGTGCCACAATTTTGTCTTTTTTTCATTTTTCAAGTAAAAACAGTCAATGTGATTAGCACCGAGAGCTAATACAAAGGGGATAAATGAGTTTTGAAGAATCTTGTTTCAATATATTTACAAGTAAATATTTACAGAAAGGTTTTTATTCATAGAAAATATCACAAATGAATAGGCAATACAAAAAGAGGGGTATGCGTTTGACAAGAACTCGGATTCTTCTTTTACAAGGTAATTTTCTGTATCACAAGAACGGATTGGTTTTGTCATTCGTAGAGCATCGTTCATTAACAGCTTTACCACAGACATGCGCTAAAGCAGTTCTTTAAGACAGAGCCCACATAGTCCCGAACATTGACAGAGTGGAAATCTGTGGACGAAAGATAAAACTAGTAATATCCTATCAAGCAGCTGCACTGACTGGCGTTAATGCGAACGATAAAAGCAAATATTTGTAGTGCTGCTTCAAAAGCTGAGGTGGAAATTTTCCACATAGATGTAAACATTTCTAGTTTTTCTTGGGGAGGGCGGTCGGATGATTTTCTGCGTTGTCCCAGAGATGTTTCACCAGTCATTGAAATGAAAATCTTTTAAAGGTCGCCTTGTCCGTTTTAAAAAATAAAGAGATACAGGAACCGTCGTCTTGCCTATTTGGATCCGGGTCTGTGGTAAGTCATCTATCGGTAGCAGTACACGCCAAATTTCATGTGTGGAGCCGGGAACCCAAAGCTGCGCACTCCTGGCTGTGAGGCGCCACAGTTAGCCCTGGCGTTTGTGATGGGGTAACGCACGCTCCCGTCGGCCAACCAGCCCGCATCA
Organism: Poeciliopsis turneri; assembly: GCA_922788865.1. Lineage (NCBI taxonomy): Eukaryota > Metazoa > Chordata > Actinopteri > Cyprinodontiformes > Poeciliidae > Poeciliopsis > Poeciliopsis turneri. Next base: position 1,152,846 of record CAKLNU010001107.1, on the reverse strand, counting down.
CAGCGGTCCAGCCCCTTCAGCTTCCAGGCGGCGTACAGCTGGCCCACTTTGGCAACCCGGCCCCCGTCTCTGGCACAAGCACGGCCTGCTTCTGTGAAATTCAGCCGTCCTGGGTCGTTCAAGTGGTAAACGATCCCTAGAGCAGAGAGAAGAGCGATAAGCAAAGAGGGTTATTTTTAGTTGCAGACCTGGCAGGTTTTCATACCGACCCGTCATGGAGGCCGAGAAGCAGAAGGCGTCAAATCGGTGGAAGAGTCGGTGTTTTGGTCCGTAGCTGCGGAGTCCGGGAGCTGAACTTTCACCTCCGCAGCCGTGCCGCGGGGCGGTGATGGGGTACTGCACGGTGCCGTCGGCCAGCCAGCCGGCGTTGCACCAGTCCAGCCCATCCTGCCAGGCCGAGAGGAGCTGCTGAAACGTAGCCAGAGTGGCGTCTTGATCCTGGCACGCTTGCTGGGCCCCGAGGAAGTTCAGATGGTAGCGTCCTTTCGGAGAGTGATAGGGGAACACAACACCTACGAAGGAAAAGCACTTTACAACTCAAATCCATACAATTACAAACGGCCTAAATGAACCAAACAACGATTTTATCATCCAAACTAGAATTTGTTAAAGCGGTCTGCAGACTGCCTGAACTCCTCAGGTTGATGGACCTCAAAGAGACAATATTAACGGGTTTATCATGTATCGTTTATCGTGATAAATTTCTTATTCTGGTCATTTTCATATGTCGTCATGATAAATTCTAAATGATGTTCAGCTATCAGTGTTGGGATTGATATAAATGTGAAAATGATTTCATGCAAGTTTTGTGCAGGTCTTAGTGATTTAAACCACACTTCTTTATGTGACTGGTGTCTTAAATTGCTGTGTCATTCAATCAGTTTCACTAAAAAATTAAGTAAATAGTTCTTATCGCTTTTATTGTTATCACAATTGTGCCACAAAATATTATGATAAAATTTGAATCCCGAAAACATTATGCTGCGTTCCAGTTACCTCAGAACTCAGAATTTGGAGTTGTTTAGACGTCAGACCCCAGAAAATGGCGCTCTAGCTTTGAACATGTTTTTAAAGTTACAAATCTTTTTCTTTAAGTTTCAAAAAATGATTTTTCAGATTTCAATTAAACATACCACAGCCCCAACTGAGCACAGGCCTATTACAGACATGCACTCCTTTACTGTTAACCTCTGCTGTGAGTTCATTAAACCGGAGCGTGTCTCACCCCTCAGCTCCAGCTCCACCGTCACGCTTTCATCCTCCAGGCCATCGATCACTTCGCAGCGGTACCGCCCGGTGTCGTTCAGCTGCAGCTCATTTATCACCAGAGACATGTCCCCTGGAGCCCAGCGGCGCAGGCGCACTCGGCCTTTGAAGCTGCCGTAGCTGCGATGGCGGTTGCCCATGGCGACCATGACTGCAGTTTCCAAGGCGAAGGCTTCATTCGTGGTGATGGCGTTGGCGGGTAACCAGGACCATTTGACCCGGGTCCTGCGCGGCGCGGTCAGTTCGGGTTCATAGCGGTAGTGACAGGGAAGGGTGACGCTGCTCCCCCTGGTGGCCGACACCAACTGCTGGGGCGATTCCACATGGAGGCGAATCCCACTGAAATAAACTGATAAGATAGAAAATAATAATAAATAATAATAATTCAAAACACCAGGGTGTGTTCAGAGCTGTTTATGAGGCATTTTTATGTACATGGATGGCTCTCCAAATTCAGTGACTTTAAACTAAATGAACTGCTTTTTAATTCGTTAGCATTAAAGAGGCATTATTATGTGTTTTCTAGGCACATAGTACCACTTTATAGCACAATCATGTAACTGAGTTAACTTAAGTTGTTTTTAAAAATGCTAATCACATCAAACATGGCTTAAAAGAAAATTTACTTTGTAACTTAAAGCCTTTAAATTGGACCTCTGTCTCTTTAAAAAAAATTCTGCTCTTCATGAAACTCCGCCTTCAGGAAGTCATCGCATCATCGCTCCTCAATTAACCATTTAGCAACGTTTTTACCGGCATGTCATTCAGAGTAGTTCCTATAATGAGCTCAGCAGATGCCCAGTTCCACCAGGGTTTTGCTAATTGCTGCTGGCTAGTCTGAAGGAGTCCCGCTGTACGTCTGCTGTGAGGCAGGAGCTGTAGAACTGCAGTTCTCTGAAACTGTGTCTCAAAGGCGGCGCGAGGTCCACCCAAGCATTTTACACAGCTGAATGGTTTCCACATGAGATGAAAGGATTTCTCAAGGGTGAAAGAATGATGCCTACAGGCTCCACTACACTCATTTTGAGAGTTTAATATAGATTATCAAAAAAAATATGCAATCACAATATTTTTATTGAATCTTTTGTTTGTTTGTGTAAATCAGTTTCCACTTTGAGAATAAAGGGTTGTTGGGTTTTTTGTAATATATTTTTGGTCAAAAAAGTAAAATTCTGTTGTATTTTACTTAATTTAATTTGGAAAAGGAGTAAAAAAGAATCAAATATCCAAAGGTTGATTACTTTTGAGAAGCGCTTTAGAAGAACAGAAGGATGTGGTGTTCAGTTAGCTTATAAAAAGGAGTAAATTACCACCCACTAGAGTATTTCAACCTGTTCTAGCAGAACTAATATGTATTGAACAACAGTGTTTGTTTTCTTTTTTCATTTTGTAGAGAAAAAGTTGATTCATTTTTAATTTGCAGCTGTTAACTGAATTGTTTTTCTTCTTTGGATTTGTCTGCAAGACAAATTGAGGTTTTGACTTCCTGCTGTGCAGGCAGACAGAAGACCTCTCCTGCACATACTAGAGAGATCAAATATATTTCCAGTGGTTTAGAAATCGGTAGAATGGTCTGATATTTTGAAGACGCGCTCAACTCTTTTGTGCTTTGCAAATCCCTGATATAATTGCTTCGTGTCTCTGGAAAAGTTGCAGAAACACAAACCCAGGCGGTAATTAAGGGGAAAGGAGGATAAAATCACATCCCAAACACATAACTAACATGCAGGAGACCAACATCACTCACTGGAAAAGTGTTTTGCCAACGCTGGATGACTGCCCTGAGCACCATTAATTATAGAGTACTTTGTCTTCCCACCTCCAGGTCCTTTCCAGCCTGCCGTCTTATGATCTGATCACAGGTTGCCTGTTGCTCACCTGACTCTCAGACGAAAATATGCAAAACGCCTTGTCATTTCATGTAATCAAAAACCCACAAAAAGCACCTACTCTCTCCATTCCCATCCCCGTTGCTGATGTCCTGGTAGTGAAACCCGTTGTTGTAGCCGAAGGTCCTGCCCTGGCCCCAGGGCAGCAGCAGCAGCAGCAGGTACAGGCAGGCGGCCAGTAGGGGGCGCGAAAGACGCAGCATGTCGCCGTCCACACTGAGGCGAGGAAAAACAACACTCCTCTTCACTCAACTCATTCTCATGTCATTTTACGGCGCACCCATTGATTCAATGCAACAGAAGCAGATGCAAGAAATATGAGAAGTAAAAATAAATTAGCAGCAGAGCCGGTTCTGTTTGACACACAGAACCAACATTAAATATGCATTTGCTTGTAATTTCTCTCACTCTATCAATGCGAGTACAGTAAAACAAGCAAACACGTAACCCTATTGGTGTGTGAAATTATACTTGAATTTTGCATTTACAAAGACAAATAAAACAAAAAAAAAATTTTTTCACTCTTACCGTTTTACAAATGACAAAATAAGGAATAGTAAATAAATAAAAAGGTCGCAGCTAGTTTAATTAGACAATAACACGACGCAGCAGGTACATGAGGTGTTTTTAAAGTGGACGCAATACTTGACCGAGAAACACGTCGCAAATGTACTAGAAATGTACTAGCTAGAACTGCTATAAACACGTCATTACTCCCCATAAAATGTCTTCTTTCTTTTTTTTAAAGCAATTATGTCACGTTATAAAGTCACGGCTTTTACCTGAGTAAACTACACGAAACCCTGGTTTACAGTGCAAAACGCGCCTGCTGTTTTGCACTGTAAGAAAAAAAAAATAATGAAGTCCGTCGGTGGGGGAAACGTCACTCACAGATAAGAAGCTGTCCGTCCCGAGCTACTTCAGCTCAGTTCATGTCCTCTTCATCTTCTGCTGCCAGCGCTCCCCTGGTGTCCTGCCATCCGCACGAGCGCGCGCTGACGTCACGGGCCCCGGCATCCCCTTTGAAGTAAGTGAGGGGAGAGACCGTTAAGCAGCGTGACCTGACCTTTCACGCGCCCGTGCGCGTTCACCGATTCATACCTGTGAACACACAAAACTGCGCTGACGACCCGACTGGGGCGACTTGTTCAAAAATAAATAAATAAATAAAGTTTTACAGCATAAATCTGAGCCGAGTGAAATCAATGAGCGGCGGTGAAAGTCAAATTTCAAGCCATTTATGTCCCAAAATCCAAGAAGTGCACGCAGATAAGATCAAATTTATTGGTTGGTGTTTGTAAAGGTACTTCCCCCCATTAAGAACATGTAATTAGCAAACAAAAAGCAATTAACAGTCCAGTGAAAATTTATGTGTTCCCTTACACATTTCTTGATTTTTTTTTTTGTTTGTTTGTTTTTTTGTTTTTGTCTCACTTAAATCTCACAAATTAACAATTAGCTTCTTTGACCAAGAACACCTGAGTAAACAACATTTTCAGAACCAACCGAGCCTACTGTAAAAATACAGTTGCCCTTTATGTTAAATCATCAATTATTTGTCATTAAACACAAGTTCAGCTCAGTTTCCAAGAACTGGAGACCTGTGGACTGATCACTGCCTGACCTGTCTGACAACATGAAATACGCTGAAGTAATTTCTTCAATTACTTAAAGGAATTGAAGACCTCATGACAAAAAGTTACTGGGTTACAAATCAATTTTTATGGCTTAGGGATGGCAGTGGACCAAAGACTTACAATTGGTCGCCGTAAGAGCGACCATGTTTACAAAATTATTCAATCTTTTTGACAAAAGTTGTGCATTTTGAAAAGTGTGTGTCAAGCTAAATGTGGCCAGAAACTAACAGATTCTTAGAAAAACAATATCATACCAACAACTCAAACATGGTGGCAGAAGTGTGATGGTCTGGGGCTGCTACAACAAGAACTAATGCCATTTCTGTTTTATTTTGGTTTGCACTGTTCATAAATAAAAAGAAACCGAAAAAAAACCATATGAGCACAAGGTCTTTGGTAATTGGCACAAAACCACTTTGATCCAAAGAGTGAGAGTAAAATTTTCCAGTTATGACATCGGGCCTGGCATGGCATTTCTTGGACATCCAGATCCTGACAGACCAGGGAAACAGAAATGTGATGAAATGGGAACGTCGGACAGCGGTTCCCAGTCTGAAGTCATTCCTCCTGCAGAGCTTCCCGCATGTCCTGATGGCTGTTTTTGTCTTGTAAGGTGGATTTTTGGGTTGGACGCAAGGGAATTCTGGAAACCTATTCCACGCCTCAGGAAAGGAAAAGTGAGACCATACAAGGGTGTGTCCAGTTTGGTCTGCTGACAAAGACAGGCAATGTTATCAAGAGGTGAAAGAAGCACTTTCAGGACCTCCTTAATCCTCCTGAATGTCTTTTGTGGATTTGGAGCAGGGTTACAACCATCTCCCCTCGGGCATTTTGTGGGGGTTGCTACAGGAGTATGGGCTTTCCACACCTTGAGTATCCAAAGCAAGAGTTGTGTCAACATTTTCAGCAGATGATCTCAAGCACGGACCCTGTGTTGGTTGGTGAGCTACTGACACAGATCCTGTTTGGGGTGTTCATTAGCAAGATCTCATGGCATGGTGATAGATGGAATATTAGGGCCATTTTTTGAACATGATGGGTTTTTCCGGTGTCTTCAAGGCGTGACCACGTGTACTGGAGTGGTTCAAAGTTGAGAGTCAAGTGGGCTGGATGAGAGGGAGCTTAACTGGAAGAATGTAAAATGCCCCCTTGGGGCTAAGGGTCAATCTTTAGTGGAAAATGAAAAGTTAAAATTTCTTTGGCCCTTGTTGTCAAGTGATGATAGGGAGGAGCAGGAGATTTATAGATATATTGGAGTCTCGGTTGAAGCAATAACCAGTTTGTCTACATTCTCGGCCTTAAGTATGGTCATAAGGTATGGGTCATGACTCGGCCTAATAAACTGAGGAGCTCCATTATCCAGGAGAACCTCAAAGAAGAGCTGCTGCTCCTCCGCATCGAACGGCGCCTCTTGAGTTGGTTCGGCCCTTTGATTGGGATGTCTCCTGGACGGTACTCCTTTGGAGGTTTTGTAGCATATCCCACAGCAAACCGGCACCACGGCAAACCCAGAACTGACCAGAGGGGCTAAACTTCTCTTTCTGACTGACCGGACATCACCCTGGAACTGCTTCCTCTGACTACCAGATCTCACATGACAGACAATGCAAAGATTGAGAAGATCCATATTGCCTATTTGTCTTTCTCCAAAACATACAAGAAGTCCAAATGGTAAGTACAGTAAGATCTGTACAAGTTCTTGAGCACATACAACATTTCCTGCCCCGTTTCCTCAACATGCAGTTGGACGCTGTTGTCCACATTTTTGTCAAATTTATGGTTGTCTGGTTTGCCCAGCTAACCACTTTCTTGACCTTTAGCTCACCTTACAAAAAGTCTGACAAACACCTTAGATGGTGCTCTCTTTTTGATCGTACTCAAAAAAGAAAAAATGACCATTTTTCTTAAGAAAACAAAAAATAAACTGAGCTCTAAGCTCTGCAGCTAGATACACATTCACAAGTGGCGTTTATTTGATCAGAAACCAACTTTGAAGAAAAACATCTTGGCTCTGATTTTACAGAAGATTAAAACTAAAAATGTTCTGGGAAGATGTTTCAACACTAATTCCTATCACAATCCATTTATTAATTCCCAAATCATTTCATTTACAGCCCATATCGAGGAGCTGACATGTTCGTAGTTGAAAGGACACATGCTCTGAATTGCCTCCCACAACAAAGAAACACTCATCCTCTCCACAAACAAGCATTCTTGACATTCTCTGGAAGCTCAGAGGAAGGTGAACCCGAGTTTTAGGATCCCTGAGCATGCCCAGTTCTGTTGCATTACGACCGCAGTTTAAAGAGCACAACCAGGTAACGGCAGAAATACCAAATCTGAATCGTGATCATGTTCCTTCATTTGTCTTTACTACCGACCCGCCATGTTGTCATGTTATCACATGACAATGTACACAGCTTTAACTTGACACGTCCATCATAAAACTCTGTCTTCAGGAAGTTATCACAACACAACTCCTCTATAAACCCCTTAAAAAAGTTTTTTATCCACATTGCACTGAAAAGTAGCTCCTATAAGAAATTCCATGAGATGTTTGCTAATTGCTGCTGGCTAGTCTGAAGGAGCTGAGTGGCGGAGTTATGGGAGAGGGATGCTCTGTGCGGCAGAAGCTCAGAAGATTGAAAACTGCAGCTCCGAGGAGGAGCTTCGTCCTCGAAGGCGGGGCTACGTCCCACCAAGCGTTTTGCACAGCTGAATGGTTGCCATGGGAGACTGAAGGATTTCTCAAACGCGAGGGAAAGAATCAACGCAACACTCCAGGTATGTTTTTGTTTAACAAACAACATTATAACACGATGTGAAGCTCAAAAATATCAATTTTGCATAGTACCGCCCTTTTAAACATTGCAAAAAGAATTATTTTCCTGAACTGGATCTTAAGCAAAGTACACTTCCTAAAGCAGCTTGGAGTGTGTGAACCAAACGCTCCCGACTTCAGCTTCACTTTGAGCTTTCAATTTGCATAATTATTTTATTTTCAAATCAAATCTCACCTCGTTTAAGGCGGCGCAGTCAATAGCCAACACAAAACTCCTTACATTTCCAGACCCCTCCCTGTCTGTCATTGACTGCGGCCCCCCCACTCCACGCTCAGCTGCTGTGACGGCCCCCTTCCCCTGCCTGTGTGTCCCTAAAGCCATTTTCTCTCTGTGTGTTTGAAGAGACAGGATCCAGCCCTCTTCCCCCCCCCCCCCAAAAAAAACCCCCAGATAAAAAAGACTCTTAGCCTGGGGCCCTAAATACCAGCAGCCCATGTGAACTGCCGGGCGGCTGAGGCTTCGGAGGGGTGTAATTTCAGCGACAGCCAAGCCGTATTCAGCGCCCCCGAGAGGTTAGACAAGCCGCGACCTGGAGCCCTGAGAGACAACACCAGAGAGAATGAGTCTGCATGTGTGTGTTTGATCGAGGAGACAAGGAGCTGATTGTGTCGGTATGAGCAATGGCACGCTGTCATTAGCAGAGACTTCTCTCCAAAAAGGACCGTTAGTCACAAAAAGGGAGAGAGAGTGTGAGTGATGGTGCGGTTTTGGTGTCGCTGTAGTGATTAGAGAGGAAGGTTTCAATCAAAGGCCATCAGGAACCAGGAGAGACAGTTTCCAGCCTGATTAAAAAGACGGAAGGTGAAATGAACTATAATAGTCGCTAAGCACTGCAATTTCTCCCCCTCTTCCCCAACTCTCAAATGTTCCTCTGGAACCAACAGAAAACACAAAAAACATGCCAAACTAGGGGGTACGGTTTTGATCACCACTGTGTGAGGAAAAAAAAAAAAGTCTCTCATCACATGCCAAGTAAACCAGCCTTCAAACGTTTATCTGAGCAGAAATAGCACAGGTTTTAAGGTGACATTCCTGGAGGAGACGTTTACATCGGGTCTAAAATAGCAGCTCATATCCAGGAGTAGATCCTTCCTGTTCCAAACAGACGAGAGCACCTCCAGCTTCCTGTCCCCTTCCTGCTGATGCCTCCATCCAGGAAATGAAAAGGAAGAGCGGCACAGCTGAAGCAGACGCAGTTCTGTCCCATTAACAATTACTGCAGTCTAAAAATATTGACTGCAACTCTGTTCCAGAGCTGTAGGCTACTGTACTTTCTGCTCTGGTGAACTCCGGTGCATTCGAATGGCACCAGAGGTCACTTCAACTGAACCGAGACTTGCATTTGTAGGCAGACCAGAGTTCGCTTTCTTTGGTCTGCGTCAGAGTTCCATTACTTGTCCCCAGACCAACCTGACTTCTTAGGCAGAGTTTGAATGATGTGAACAAAACAGGGCTGGTGTGGCCTGACCCATCCAGAAGGTCAAGCATTGGTTTTTGGGGGGGCATGGCCTTTTTCCATTTTCAGAGAGCAGGTATACAGGAAATGGGGAACAGAGAAGATAAAGCCACTGGGTAGGGAGAGAACCTTGGATGATTCAACGAGGATTATAGTCTCTGCAGCTTTACCCAAGAAAGTAAACCATTGATAATGTATTACACCAATCAGGACTTTATGATAGAGAGGCCAAGTGGAGACGGCTGCCCATTTGAATTTCACATTAATAAACTCAGAAAAACTAAATCATGTGATCTAATGAAATCAAAATGGTTCATCGTGTGCTTAAAATTACAGCAGTGTACCCATCATGCTGCGAAGAACTTTTTAACATGAAGTTGTCAATCAGTTCACATAATGACCAACATGGTAGCAGCTAAATGTAGCTCATTTTCAAGGAGTATTTTTGATTCCAAACTTACTCTGGATAAAGGTTTTTAAGTTACTCTGTCCATATTTACTCAACGTTATTGATTTGATACATTGTGTCCGTTGCCTTTTCACTCAGGAATTTCAGCAAGAATTAAAAGCAGTTAGCTTTGACCCTCATTTTTGGTTTCACTTAAGGCCATTTACCAATGACTTCTACCTTAAACATGTTTTAATCTTCGATGTATTATCTCAGAAAACTGAAGCAGGAAATGTTTACCTCACATTTGGTGATTCTACCAGGATCTTCAACCCATATCATGTATTGTTTTGCCTGCATCTTTGGGTTGCCTTGATTTCACAGACTTCTGCTACATTTTCGTTCAGCAAGATCCATCTTGAAGTTTTGAACTGTTTTCGTAGATTTTGCTTTGTTCACTTTAGAAAAAATGCAAAGGTTGTAGAAACCAATCAGGAATCGAAGAAAGTGACCATGTAGCACAAAAAAAAAAGAAAAAAAAAAGAATGAAAACCATCCATTGTACAAAGATGAAAGTTCAAAGTACAGATTAAAAGTGAAGGGAAAGACAAAAATCATCAGATCGGGTTTCAGACGAGAGGAAAAAAACTGCTGCTTTACAGTCAGTTTCCAACTATGAGGATATTTCTAACAAACCTGCATCAATTTTACAAGCAGAGATCTGCTGGAACTTGGGATAATTCCTCCAGAAATGCTTTGATTTTGTGTTCAGACGGCTGCATCCTTGGTGCCGTTTCAGTTTAACTTGCTGAATTTCTCCACCGTGGGACAATAAGCGGTATTTCTATCCTGTTCTCGTCTTCACAGACTGAAGTTAAGCTTCACAGAGTGAAATTAACCTTCACAGTCTCGTCTGAATCCATTTCCATATCGACTGTGCGGTTCAGACCGGGTTACACTTCCAAAGGGTGTCCTTCACACACAACGTAATGAGAAGAATTCAAGCGTTCTGCGCAGATGAAGATGCCTTTAAAAGATTTCAGAGCGCACACAGAGGGATTAGGCCCCCGGGGGCCGCCGAAATGCAAAACGACCCTCGGTGCTTCAGGTCTTTTAATCTTTCACCTTTTAAATGGAAAACAGCCCTCGACAATTGTGCATTATTATTAGACATATGGTCCAAATATTCAATGCAGGCACATCGAAGCAGCAACATTGAAGAAATTTACATGATTAATATTGTGTTTTCAAATTCTTTATTTAAACTTTGGATATACAAAGATCTTATTTTGTGAACATTAGATTGAAAACGAACATCAAATCCACTCAAAAAGTCAAGAAATACATTTTGAATTCTTAAAACACTTTTCAAAAACCTTTTCTTTCTCTTTTTTACTGATCGTTCATAGAAAACTAAAAACGACGACCTAAACGCAGAGGAAATGAAAACATGTCGCCGTCGTCGATAGAAACGCACGCAGACGCGAACAGGGTGGCTGTAATAAATATTGTACAGTGTCTGACATCAGCATCTCAGTGGCGCGGCTGTCCCCTCATGCATTTTTAAACGCCTCGAATTTATATTCACTGTTATCAAAACCAACACTGTATAATATTGCACGAGCCCAAGATTCATAATTCATGGGATGATGAAGGGCCTGGATGCGGCGGCGGCGGGAGGGGCCGCGGATGCTGATGATTTGGCAGGTCGCGTCGCGTCCGGCGAAAGCGGAACAATCGGCTCTAATTTGGTTTCTTTTCATAGTTGAACTAGGAGGAATAATGCTGGACCCGAAATAAACAGTAAATCAAGGCAGCAAGCGTCAACATCCATCGCTGGCAAGCCGAATGATGATAAAACGTGAAGGCCTCCCCTCAGTCTTCCTGAATGAGGGCCAACTGACGGTCCACACTTTTAACACTCGATACACAAAATTATTTTCTTAGTTGCCAATGGCACAAAAAGAAACAAGAACAAAGTGCCATAAAAAGTGAAACAACCAGGAAATGATGAGTGAAGAGAAATAGCATTAAGGGTGCATATGGAGGAAAGTGGCTTTAACCTGAAATTACATCCATCAGTCTTTTTCCCCTCAGCCACAGGCTTTAGTCTCTGAATTTGATACTGTTTTGATGAAAAACTGACTGAATAGCTTTTGAAATGAAGGAGAAAATAAAAGGAATCTGAACAAGACAAGCGGCCAGATTTTAGAAATACTTTCAGACATATGTTTAGCAGAATTTATTTTTTATTTTTGTATGCTTCCTGAGGAATTAATAAATACAGAGTTTACTCTCTGGATGTTAAACCAAAGGAGGAAAAGGAGCATAAACTGGTCTTACTTTAGATTTTTCTCCAATATAAAACTCTTATAAACACTATTTGATTTACTAAACAGAATCACAGCAAACATGTTCATAAGACTTTCAGGTTTCTAGCTAAAATAAGTTTTTTTGTTTTTTTTTTAAAGAATAAACTACCATATATGTACACCTCAAAGTGTCGTCTAGAGATAATCTACATGCGGATTTGTAGGGACAGTAAGTGCTGGACTGAAGGTTGGGATATGTACATCACCAGCTGTGGGTCTCTGAGGTTTGCTGATCCAGGATCAGAGTTCAAGCAGCACCGACTGAGTCGCCCTGACTTCTGACACAAGGCGGAGGAAGTTAACACTTTTATTTCATAAAACATGGGGGGGATAAGAGCGGACCGTGCTCTGCTTCTTAAAGCGATTTGATTCAAAACAGGAAAAACAACAACAAAAACAAAATATAGGCAAGTTTAGCTGAATCGAGATTCTGCTCACAGTGGTTAGGGGGTGACGGCTCCCATCTCCGACCAGCCAGGCTTTTGGCGGGGTGCTACACTATTGTTTGCCGCCCCCTAGAGCTGAGAGCAAGGCAGTGCAGGCTCAGGAGAAAAGAACAGAGAACTGGGCGGGGTGGGGGGTGTGATGTGGACGTAGAGCAGAGACCGTGTGCTACTCGTCGCAGCCCAGCAGCTCCATCCGGAGGGTGATGCGATCGTGCCACTCCCAGGGCAGGACGCGGACGTAGCGGCTGTAGAACGGCGGCTCGAAGATGTTCTTCTTGTGAACGTTGTTGTCGCTGTTGCCGGTAAAGATCTGGGCAGACAAAAGCAGCGCAGCACAACGTCTCTTCAGCAAAGTTTTAAAGTGGTTTTAGTAGTAAAGTAGAGCTGGCGTTTCACTGGGAGAGCTACGTTTAAAGCTGGTATATGCAGAAAACCACGTCACGACCAAACAATTGAATCTTAGGAGGATTTCTTTTCTGTGACAGACAGATGAAAACTGCTTAATTCCATCCATATAACTTGGATTCAGCCTCCCGGCCCTTTGGATGACGTCTCAAAGTTTTGAGAGACTGAAATGTTGTTTATTCCTCTCTAAAATTACTGACGCACCGATATATTAATATCTGCATCGGTCCGATGTTGAAAAAACTTTTTCATTGGATGTTAGTGCCAATGTGCCCGATCCACAGGGACAGATCTATTCAGTCAAATTCGATGTTTTGTGACCTATTGCTTTATTATTTATTTTTACTTTATATTTAGAATTTCTAATTGCAACATAACACAGCGCCCTCTTGCCGTTTAGTGTGAAAATAACATGTGATACGATACAGTGATGTGTTAATTTCCATACATAAGTCGGTTGTGTATAAGTTGCACCTCCAGCCAAACTATGAAATAAACTGCGACTTATAGAATACGGTAGTCTGTTTTATTTGAAAGTTTTTAACGTGTAACAAAAAACTCCTGCTGAAGCATTTTAGGTTCACTTAAATTTGAATCAGCACATCTACTTTTTACTCATTTTTGTAAGTGGGGTTCTTTCCATGTTGCTGGACCAACCTTGTCTTTGCGCGTGGTTTCGTCCTGCAGCACAGTCCAGGACCTTTTGTCATTACTGTGGGCTATTTTGAACGACGAAATAAACTGGACAGAGCCGAAGTCTTTTGCTCCCTGAGTGATGATTCCTGTTATCCTCTTGGGAGACAACAGGTCCACCTAAACTCACACATGCACACACACAAAAGACTGCTTTACAAACCAGAATATCAGATTTAAAACACCAAAATGTGTCTCCGGCGCGTCGCCTCCCACCTGCAGCCACTCAGACCGGCTGTTGGTGGCGGGAATCCAGGCGTTGGTCTTGCCCTGCTTGTCCAGCCGGGCGTACTGCGGCAGCCAGGTGAAGGCGTCCATGCCCCAGGTGCGGAAGGTGCTGGAAGCCGTGATCTGGCGGTCCAGCACCAGGCGAGACTTCATGCCCATGGGCTCCGAACAACCTGGAGTGTTTGAATACACTGCGGAGGTGAGACCAGGAAGAGGAGAGGAGGAAGAGGAAGAGAGGGGAGCAGAGGGAGGAAGGAGAAGCAGCTCAGGCCAGCCGGGGAGGTGGTGCAGCAGACATCAAAGTGACAACAAGGGAGGATGAGAGCAGCAGGGGCTTTGAATTAACAAAGTGAACACACACACGACATGAACCAATCAGAGCTTAGTGCACAGTTAGTGACATTTGTAAAGGTTTGATCTGCCTGTACCAAAATCTTTTGAGTTTCAAAATATTTCTTTCCATCCATGCTTATGTGAGAGAAGCTGCTGTAAAACTGAGTTTTACTGATTTAACTCCTCGCAATTCCCCCATTTTAACACTTAGGACCTTAAAGCTCAAACAGCTCCCAATGGAAAAAGTGTGGTTATCTCTGCTGCCATCTGCTGGTTAAGTATGGAGTTTCATAAAGAAAAAAAAATCTGAACATCAACCAAGAGGCTCTGGCCGAACCAGCATAACAGCTCAATTCACTTGTTTTAAGATGCGGTGCGTTCACTGAAAAGACAAAAATAAATAAATAAATAAAAAATCTGATTTTTGAGATTCCAGTCACCAACTTCTTGATACATCTCTAAGTAGAAAGAAGCTCAGCGTTTTCTAGATCTCAATTTTAATGATTTACAGGGTTTGTTTCCATTTCCCTCACAGTCAAATTCAAGAACTTCTCAAGCTAAGGTTTAAAGCTTTTCCAGCTTTGCATTTCAGAAATAAAAACAAATCAAATTGACTTAAAAATAGACAGTTTCAGTTTACTATTATATATTTATTATTGTTAATAATGTCTTAATGGCATTTTACATTCTACAGCAGGAACGAGGTAAACTTTACTTAGATATAACAAAATGTATTTTTAAAGATGCGTCTAATCTCTAAAAATTGTTCTTGCTAGGTTTTCTTGCATTCAGCAAATAGAAATAATTTTGGTAATTATAACTGACCTAAAACAAGAACATTTTATTCTTATTTAACTTCAGACATGATGAAAAAAAATTATCTATCTTTATCAGGTTTACGAGTGGATCTCGTTTCAGCTGTAAAATAACACTTTCCAAATTTAATCAAGCCTTATTATAAAATTGCGCAGTTTAAATATCAAAGACTTTATACAGAAAACAAACACTTTCCAAACCTAAATGAATTTAAAACGTTTCCAAGCAACCTGTACGAACCCTGAAATTAGGCTGTTCCACAATCATTTAGCTGTTCAACTTTTCCTGTATTGTACTGAACAAATTGAAGCGTAAATCGAAATGACATCAAGGGAACAAGAAACTGCTTTGAAACAAAATGATTTTTAACAATGCAAGACAGACATTCAAATGACTGTTTAAAATAAAATCAGAAATCCCTCAAATAATGCCACTGTTATGAAACCGTGTAAGTTAATGCTGGGGGAAGCGTCACAGGGAAGAGACGATGTTGTGACGAGTGAGATGATTGTGAAAATAAACACAGAGCAATGCAAAAGCCCAGTGAGTTCAAAGGAAGCGTGTGGTGAAAAGACATTTGCTGCAGCTCAGAGAAGAACCAAAATAAACACGCCACAATAATCTGTGTTGAACATATTCAGACTTTTTCCACATTTGTTACTCATCATTAGACACGCCGAGCCGAGTTTGTTCCCCGCAAGGTAGAAAACCTTTGAAGTACATTCCGTTTCTGAGGAAACGGGAGCTAATTGCTAGCAGATATGAAGATCTCTTTTCGCCAACTGGATTCAGTGAACATAAAGTTAGTTTCAATGATGTGTGTGTTTACCGTTGAGCTCACAGCCCACCAGCTCCATGCGCAGGGTGCAGGCCTTGCGACACACAATAGGGATGATGCGGATGTATTGCGCGATGATGGGGGGGTCGAACAGGTTGGTCTTGGTGCTGTCGTTGTCCACGTTCCCCGCAAAAACCTGGGAACGAGGAAGGTGTTGAAAAACCTGTAGTTGACGCGCCACGCTTTATTCAGAAGTGCTGAATAAAGTGCTGAAGCTCGGTCAGATTGGACAGAGCGCATCTGCAAACAATCATTTTCAACTTTAAATTTACTGTAGGCCTGAAAGTTAACTACTTCCTTTCGGGGCTTTTTAGACCGTTTTTAAATCATTATGACAGTTTAAGGCCTGTATCGCCACAAAAATGTGCCAGAGAAACCTGCACATTTTAAGGAGTAGCAGCACTAAGTTTTTGCACAAAATGCATCTAGCAGCGTACAGTGGTGAAGACGAACGTTATCCAGCTAACTGCTAATAAATTTGCACCAACCTATGACGAACGCAAAAAAGCTAGCTAGCTAGAAAGGGTATATTAGCTACTTAGCGGTAGCTTCAACCGCCTCAATTCAGAAAGCAATTATGTTGTCAAACGTTTGCTTGACAGAAATGTTACGCAAGAAAATCTACACAGAATAGAAGAGATTAAATTTAAGACATGTGATTAACGTTTACAAGGGTAAATTTAAGAAATGTTAAGGCTGTAGTTTTAGATTCATGAATTTAAGACTTGTTTAAATGAGATGGCAACCGTGGCATCTCCCAGTCAGAATTAAGTGTTCAGGTGAATTTTATTTTGGGGTATCGGATAAAAAAAGGGTCAGAGTACAAATTCATGCCACACTTTTTAGATCTTCATTAGTAAAAACCCTCCAATTTAAATTCAAAATTCATTTGATCCAAAGCGGAAATTGAATTATTTTAAATATGCCAATAAAATTAGAACATTTATATTTTTTTCACTCCACTAATATGCTCAACCTTGTAGGTATTAGGGCATAAAAATGCAATAAAATAGAATAATGTTTATAGTTCTAATTTATAAAGACTTGCAAAAAAGTTGTGAATAAATCAGACTGCCTATATCCTAAAATCTTTCCTTTATGCTGATCAGTTTGAAACCTCCTTAACGTCAGCAGCGCTGCGTGTCCTTGCTCATGTCCTCACCTGGTCCCTTCTCTGTCCTTCTGTCCTGTACATGGTGTACGTCCTGCCGTCCAGGCTGGAAGCCACTTTGAAGGCCTTGATGAATTCTGCTGTGCCGATGCGACTGGCACCCTGCGTCACGATGCCCGTGAAACGCATCGTCCTCTGCATGTTGATCTACAAACCGATGACAGGATTATTATTTTCCGAGCAGGTCGAGTCAGGTCGATAATTAGCGCTTAAAAAGGCAAGACAAAATGGAATTAAAGAAACCGTCTTTCCAGTGTTTAACAAGTCATAAATAGAAACCTTGAATTGATTCCGCTACTGTAGTTCATCTTTCGTCAGTATGGATCCAAGCTGCTCATGTTACACTGTAAAACATGGCTGTGCTGACCTGTATCCAGGGGTTCTTGTCATGAGGCGCAGCGCTCCACGCGTTGACCAGTCCCTTGTTGTGGAGGCGGGCCAGCTCCGTGCCCCAGCGCTGCAGGCCCAGCATGGTGTAGCGGATGGACGAGGCCGTGATCTGGGACTCGGCGATGCCCCCGCCCTCCATGCCGAGGAGAGAAATACAGCCTGAGGAAGAGAGATGTATGAACGCTGCGCCTCCAGATAGGGCGGTGAAGCGAATTCTTGGTCTTTGATTTAATATTTGGAAAATTTCTATTTAGTGATGTCAACATGCCAAGAGCCGCGCATCTTGTTTGACCGGAGATTCTGTTCATCTGGACTTTGATTTTAGGACCAGGCTACAAACGGTTTTGGTTGTTGTTACCAGAATATCATCATAGTATTACAAGAATAAAGTTGCAATATAAGGAGAGTGAAGCAATAACTTTGTGAGAACTCCAAAATAAAAAAATAATTAGTCGTGATGAACATTTTGTGAACTTATATGTTGATCAAAGTTTTACGGAAATACTTTTAACGCCTCTGCATCAAATTATTACCACCAGCGGGATTTTAAAACAATCAAGTCTATTTTACAGAAATAATTAATCAAATCTTTTCACTTATTAAAACCACTTTCTCTTAATTATAAGACTTTTTCTGTTAAAACAGTGATTTCATTCTGCTGATATAATGACCATTTCCTCATAAACAGAAATGCTTTTACATACAACTCACAAGAGGGATGATTTAAATAAAAGCAAAATTGAGGGGAAAAAAACAAAAGACAATTAAAATAAAATCGGAAACGTTATGAAAGAAAAAAAAAAAAACCTTTTAAAGCCATTTTGCCCTCCCTCAAACATTCAACCCTAATGAAGTCAAATTCCTCCTAAACCACAAAATAATCAAGTTATTAAATCGGAATTTATGCCATACATTTGTATTTTCTATGGGTGCTGCACTGAAAGAAAACTAATGCATAGATGGTTTACGGCATTGCTATAAACTTGCAGCTCTTTAAAGGATCATACACTCATTCTGGACTCACAGCACTAAATCAGCAGAGCTGAATAAAAAGTATTGATCTCTCATTTAGAGAAAGCCATTTCTGTTCTATACATTGATCAATATGAAGCTCCGCACTTGGCCATCTTCCCAACTCAATCATTTTCGGTTTAGTCTTTCACTTCTCTATTACACTTCTTCCATTAAGTCATCGATCGCTCGCCCGAGCACTTCTGCTGTCATTTTGTAAGACGATGATGGTGCGAGTCGGTTACACTCACGCAGTTGGCAATGTTTGCCCACATATGGAGAGGGGCAGTGGCATTTGAAGTCTCCGTCCAAGTCCCGGCAGGTGCCGCCGTTCTCACACGGCTGGACGGCACAGTCGTTTACGTCTGCGGAGAGATGAATCACTTGGTCATTCACTGCGGTCGGGGAGGACGGCCAGCCTCGGTGCGTTTCGCATAAAATTTAAGAGTTAGAAATGTTAGAGGAAGTTAACCTCATGCTTTCAGCAAAGCTTACAGTGCCGTCTGGAAGTACTCATGCTTCTTCAACGAGCAAGATCTGATTGATACATTTCAATGAATTACATTGGGATTTTATGTGGCATTAATGCACTGGCTGAATAAAATCTAGTTTAGGAAAAAAATGTAAACTTTTTTTTTTTTTTTTTTTTTATACATACAAAAGTTCCGCCTGGAACCTTTGCATTCAGGTTTCTGGTACGACCGCAAATCTGGCGCATAAGAAACATCCGCAAAAAAAAAAGCAATGGACGAAGCCACTTCTCTTGATCCACTGGGGTTAATTTTTTATTCTAAATATGATCTGATGGGACGCTGGAAAAGACCACTGCTGTGCTGAAGTTGTGCTAAAAGGAGTTAGCCTACTAGTGCAGCTATTAAAGGCTAAAATAGCATCTTAATGCTAAACATGTAGCAATAGCACAGACGTCCAACACTAATGGCGGAATCCAAACTCCACATTTCTAAAACATTGAGCATTTTGTCGATCTATAATTTGATGAAAATGCAATTACATTACAGACCCAACAATTAACTCGAATCAGAAGTCCCACAAATGATTTTTGGCCAATATAAATCAGAAACATGTTGAGCGCATTTTTATTCAGCCCTCTTTTAGTTAAAACCTCAAAGTAAAACCAGAACGAGTTAAAACAAGAATAAGCTCTGATCTAAACCACTCCTGTATGTTTAGAGCCACTATCATGCTTGTTTCAGAAGGTTTGAGGTGATGTCGGATTAACAACAACACAGTCTTTTGCATGCAAGCCAAGTGGTTTAGTTTGCGACATTTCCCACTTTAGTAAAAATTGGATTTGTAGAACGCGCGACTCATTATCATTGTCGAAGAAATCTATCCTGGGTTTTATTTAGGAGTACAAGAACAAGGGAGGAGAATTTTTTTTTTAAAACGTCATTATAAAATAGAATTAAACTATTGAAGCGTGTGGCTGTTAAATGGCTAAATGTGAAGACGTTCACTGTGCACAAATAATTTGGGAAGGCACTGCAGCCGAAGCCAAACCAGTAAGACCACAGCTGCAGAGAAAAGAGGGTTAGTGAAGCAGGATTATTTCTTCTTTAGTGACTTCATGTAATCTTGTAAAACTGATGCGGTCTGAAAGGTCCAGCTGCACCAAGAGATCATGTGGTTGAGCAAAAGATTATATAAGGAAAACTAAAAACAGAATGTATTAAGGGAAAATTTTAGTGCAGTGTACAATGTGCAAATTTTTTCCCTGCGATTCCTTCCCTTGACCCCGGGTGGCGCCCGTAAGCACCAATAGTTCTTCCTCCCCCCAAAATAATAATCAGATTAGGACAAGTGAAAAAATAATTTCTCTCCCAAGCAACCTTCGACAAACTGCTCTGAATACTTTTAACACTTTTTTTTTTTTTTTTTAAAGCTCAGTTTTAGTTGCGTGTACAACTAAAACTGAGGGACTTTAGAGGACATATCAACACACATCTTCCAGCTTCAACCCTCATTGGTCACAGTCATTGCCGCGTAAAACGCACAAGCCAACCAGAGAGACAGATGTAATGTTTCTAACCAGCAAAAAAACACACACAGTTTCATCTTACCGCCCACACACTGGCTCTATAAATAGCTCTGTGTCCAAACAGTTATTTTCACCCATCATAGGAGGGATATAGTAATTTTGAACTGTACAGCCGCACGCTCTGGATAATTAGGCACACTGGTTATTCAGATACGGAGAGTCCAGCTTCCTTTAACTGAAACACAGAGGGAACATCCAAGTGTTTACAGCAATACTTTATTGATCAAATTAATTTCCACCAATGCACAAAATAAAAGAACTGGATTGTGGAAGTCAAATATCAGAATGTCAGATGACATGACTTCACTTGTAGAGGTTGATTAACTGCCTGCAAAAATGCTAAGTGGTGACTGAAGAATTTTTAAAGCCCAACATTGCAACATAATTTTGATTGAAAGGCAAACATTGTGAAAACATCAAAATGTTTGTTGCCCACTATGAACGGCAGCAAACCCATGAGCTTCAGGCGTCCTTTGCTCCAATGGGATTGAGCTACAACTTCACTTCATAAGGTCCTAAGTTTAATCCACTGACTTACTTTTTTTTTCTCTCTCTATGAAGTGAAAAACCAGTGGTAATCTCGGGGCCTTGCTTGAAACCTGGTCCTGCATAGTGCTTGTGAAGAGCAAGATTAACAAAAAAAAAAAAAAAAAAAAACAAGAAAAAAACCCAAAGCAGTGTAGCAAACTTCTAACAAGGGCCGTATGATGCATTTTCCAGGCACCTGGTGCCATTTTTAAGCACAATTATGAAACTATGTTACTGTCGGTTGCTATTAAAAACACTGTACACTCCAAATATGACAAAAGAAATTTGACTTTGTAATTTCATGTCTTGAAATTGTTCCTTTGTTTCTTTAAAGACTCCTGCTCTTGTTGAAACTCCGGCTTCTGGAAATCATCACAACATGGCTCCTCTATTAAGCCTTTAACAATATTTTTAACAGAAGTGGCTGATACAGCTCAGCAGATTTGCAATTCCAGCAGGTGTTTGCCAATTGCTGCTGGCTAGTCTGAAGGAGCTGAGTAGGGGAGGGCTGCTCTGTGAGGCTGATGACTAGAAGCTGAAGTTATCCATCGTTTCTATTATGTTTATTTCGGATACTTAGTGTCTTCCAGTTGCAGGGTTAAATGTTAATCAGAATTTAAAAGTTAATTGATCTTGGGAGAATGAGTTCTTGCATTATTATGCTGTTACCATTATATTACTTGAAAACAGTCACAAAACAACATTATTGTTTATCGCAATAACTTCTGGGACAATGTATTTGTCCAGCAAAACTTGTTATAATTTTGTGATTTGTAAAAATGTGGATCCATTTTTTTTGTTGTTTGAAATGGTGTGAAAGTGAAACCTTTTTGAGGTAAAAATAAGAAATATTGCAGTTCTCGTTGCTGACTACTTAAAGTCCAGCTGATGTAGTTTCGCGTTCTCCACGTTAAGAGGGTATTCAACTCCGGCAAAATAAACCTGGAAACGTTCATCCCCTCTCCATCCGGACCATGACGGGGCGAGAACTCATGCCTACACCCTGTATGTATTCATCAGGGACCACGGAGCCCAGTCTGCCCAAACACACAACCACATCCTGGGAGGAGTGAAAACTCTCCTCAAATCTGCTGGGAGATTAGTACACTCATACACGCTATCTGGCATCTTCCAAAAAATAAAAATATGCGCCTGAAGCCGCTCTGAAACTTTTGGCTTCAGAAGATCATAAACAGGAAGAAGGATCCTTCCCTCACTGTTTCCATCCATCTGCTGTGGCTTGAAGTGAGCCGCTAGTGGCATTGCTCTCCATTTCTCCCTCTCTTTTCCAACACGCTCTTGAACGCACTTCCTTCCCTCTACCACCCATGGAGGCACTCAGCCCGGTTTGACAGGGCGGTCAGAAACGCCGCAGTCAGACCCGAGTAACAAGTGTGACACTGTAAAGAGGGCAGACTTAATTCACCTTTCTGCCTCCGTGTTCGCTTTTTTCGCCCGGCAACAGCAGCGGAGCTGACGTTCCCGACATTCATTGTGGACCGCCACTTTCAGTTGGCTGCATTTGCGTGAGGGATGAACCGTGTGTGTGTGTGTGTGTGTGTGTGTATATGATAAAACAGTCTGTACATGAGAACATGAGCGGTGCGTGGTTTATTCTTGTGGGATGTGCAGCGCACACGTGATTAAGCTTTTTCTCTCAGATTTGCTTTCCCCTTATACGTTTCTAAAAAGGGATGAAAAAAAAAAAGAAAAACAAACATTTGATCTAAAATGCTTTTGAACATATTTTTCACAGTTGACACCAAATCCTAATAGACCAAACACGGTCATTTCTCACTCTCTACTCCAGTCTATTTTGAATTCTTGACATTTTTTTTTCTCAGATTTTGTCATGTAAAATACAACTAAAGAAACTGAATTGTTCACACTGAAGGAACAGAGCCTACAGAAACAAAATGTTGTTCTTTCTGTAATTCGTCGACTAAAGAGCGACTCATCTCTCGCACTGTGGAAAAGGGATACAACTTGATACAATAAGAAGTTGAAAACCACTAAATTGCAGACGACACTTTGTGTTTTTCATACAGCAAATATATTTAAGCATTCCACATATTATTATAACTACAATAACAGTTATTTTAGCAGATGTCCGAATGATAAAATCAGCAATACCTAAAACTCACAAGACACAACATTTATTTCAAGAGAACGAGACGAGATTTTAATATTACTTTTGAGAAAATTTCAACGATCAAATTCATGCTTCAAAAGGATCTTATGCTGCATATTTATAGATTGTTGTTCAACAAACCGATGTTTCATTTCTGATTCGTTTTCATCTCTTCAGACTTAAGGACAGTGGCTTCACATGCATGACCAGCCGTACCTTATTTCCTAGTTGCTGCCGATAGTGGGTTGTGTTTGTTATGTAGCTTAACATACCATTGGACATCCAGCCAGTGGTTGTCATAGCAATGTTTTCTGCCTCTTCTTGCATCTAAACAACTTGGAGTACTTTGACATTTTTCATGTCTTGTCTCTCTGTTGCATTTATAGTTCCAACTAGAAACCCCAAATTGAGCCAAACAAATGATGCCAGTTTAGTTCACATTACAACTTTTTCAAGCAAAGCTTCAACAGGTGACAGCCTTTACCTCAACAAGAAATATTGTGATGCGTTACTATTACAAAATCTTGTATGACATCTTCTTGCACCTCTGGTTATATATACATTTGTTTAAAGTATTTTGCCTCAGTGACTTTTCCACCTATTATATCCTGAGTCGGATGCCAAACCGTGACCCCCAACCACCAACAAATGGCACTTCTGCCATCATTCGTGTCAACAGACGCTGAGTTCTCCCCGACCTCGTAGTCCACATGAGAGTTCCCCCTGACTCAGCACTGCCGCATTAAGTCTTTGTATTATTAGAGGGGAAGGTTTCAACCAATTAGTGGAAACGACTTCTCTGCAGAGGCCCGTTAATCCAGCAGTAAATTTGACTTGTGGATGAACAGATTTTAATGAGCTGTGATTTGTGGCTTTTGAGGTTGAGCAAAAGGGCAAACGGATAGTTGGGTTGTATTTAAAAAGTTAAATGAGAGTGATCCAAGTTGTGCTCTAGGGATTCTGGTTTAAAATAGATGGTAACAAGAAGGGACTTAACTGGCTCAGGCACCAGTATGAGGCGACAATGATAAGATAAGACCCGTGTGGCGCATCTAACACAGAAATAACTGTCATATTTTAACTCCTCGCCTTGCCTTGCAAACAATTCCTTGTGAGAGATAAAGTGATTGTCCCATCTGTGTTTATGTGTGTGTTCTTGGTATTCCACCACCTCTCCATGCAGCCAAGAAAACAAAAGGACATCTAGATCTGAAGAGGGAAAGAGAGACAGCAAGGCAGACACACACACAAACATGGTGATTGCTTCTCAAGCTGCATTTCCACAGTTACCTTTCATAGAGTTTGAATTTGCCCGCGGGACACCTGGGAGGGAAAGAAATTCATGATCAAACAGAACAAAATTGAGCTTGTCTGATATAGTAATTGACTAATTTTATTCTTGGTGCACATTTGGTTGCTGTTTTTCAAGTGAACGGCAGCCATCTGTTTGCGTGTGCAGCAAATGTTTCCACCGTTTCCGTGTGCTGTTGGGATGACCCTGAGTGAACCAAAGTGGTTTTAGTACGTAAACAAGAGGACAGCCACCATCTTCATCTGTGGGAATGACAGCAAATCCAAGGGAATGTTCCAGATGCAGTTCAGGAGAGCAGATATTAGTATTTTATTATTAGCAAGACAAGTCACTAATGTATTGTTTGCTTTTAAACACCATTTTCACAAATATAAGCTCTTTAGAACTGTGTGTGTCATTGGTTTACTGCTATGCAAAATAATAAGCACAAGTAATTCAACATTTACTGCAAGTTTTAATAGGTATGGACAGCTATGTTGGATGTTTGAAGTGGATTTGGTGCAAAAGCTTATTTTTAGAGCAGGAATCTCTACATTATATTTTTGTTTATTATGAATTGTAAACATCCAACTTCAATCTACAAAATGAAATGCACAATTAAACAACAAAGTAACAAATAAACCAGGACCTGTCATAATTGTGAAGAGATCATATTCACATTTTTAAACTTTCTTTTCAACCAAAATAAAACTGCATTTGCTTACAGCAAAGTTGAAATTTGCCAAAGTGGTGCAGTCATCCCAGTTTCCCAAAAAGTGGGTGTTGCACTAAACGGGGCGCCATAGCAGTGGCGTAAAAATTATTTCTAGTCAGCATTTTCTATATTCGACAGCTATTTGTGTGTGTCATTACAACCATAATAGAGGAATAGTACTGACTACACACCCTTCCTGTTCATCTTCCACACACTAAATTCGCTGTAACACCCCTTCAACAGCACAAAAAATGACTGCCTGCTTTCAAACAGCAACCAAAAGAAGCTTCCCAAGCTTCTTTTTCTGTCGAATACTTTAGACGAGCTCTACAAAAGAAAAAAATCTGAATTGGACGATTTTAATTTAGAGTTTAAAAATGTGAAAATCCTGCACTGTGAATAAGCAGGGGTCCACTGTAATTCTACACCGTTATCCAAAACTTTCACAACCAATCTAACATACAGTAGCACACTGCTAAAAGACGGTTTTAATTTTTTTTATTTTTAAATCAGACCACAGGAACACAAAAACTGTATTGCTAACCAGAACGTCGACTTTTTATTACCCAAAAACATTACGTTAATGCTAAAGCTATTTCAAATGGAGCACAGTCTTACTGGTTTGGCAGTGGACTCCTTCATAGCCGGGCTGACATTTGCAGACGTACTCGGTGAAGACGTCACCGCGGCGGCTCTGGCCAGTCGCCTCGCAGACGCCGTCGTTCTGACAGGGGTTGGGGCTACAAGGCCCTTTGGGACGAAAACACAGCAAAAAGAACGTGAAAGCAAAGCAAGACATCATCTGACCTCTCTTTAAAAGTGTTAGGAGCTCCTCATGGTGTGAACAGCTTCTAACACTATGAGGAGCTCCCAAACATCTGTTGGGTTAATGAGGAGAATCAACGTACCGGTCTCAGTCTCATTGCAGGTTTCACCTGAAAAACCGTCGGGGCAGATGCAAATGAATGGAGTCCCTGTCCCGGTCACGCAAGTTCCCCCGTGCTTACAAATGTTCACTTCACAGAGGTCACCTGCAAGCAGAGCAACACCAAGAAAAACTTATCTTACAACTATAATAACACTTTATATATCCACATATCTGAATACGATATCAGGGTGGGTGATATGGAGTTAGAATTTTATTGTGATATTTTGTGGTTCTATTGCAATTAAATTGATAAAAAATTATGACTTCTTCTTTTAGGGTGACTGTATGGCCATGACTGCATGGCGCAGCATTCATAGCACCACAAATACTGCTCTTGGGGAAAATAAATAAATAAATCCCATTTGAAACACATTTCTTTAGGATACCACTTACTAAAAAAAAGAACAAAAACAAAAAAAAAGTCATTTATGTCACCAAAACCTCAAATGGTAGCAGCATTTAATCATATTTTCACATTTACTGATATTTATTGGTAATCTCGTGTAACAAACAAGTGGAGAAAATAGTAAGAATAACTTTTTCAATAATGCTGGCAGTTTTGATTTGTTATTTAGCATAAATAAAGCAAATTCTTATCACAAAACATTTATTTTTTTATTTTTACAATAAATGATATGCAATACTTAAATGCTCACTCCTAATGTGATCTAGAAAATTACATTTATTGGAGCTTTCAGACTTGTAGGCAGAGTGCATTTTTATAGTTTAGGCATAAACTAAAATATATGTACATTTAATTTCAAGTTTTGAGGTCACATTAAGGAGCAAACAATAACATAAAAATTCACCCTCTTTCTATTCTGTTGTATTCCATGGTGCTGCATTGTTGGGCTAAATGACAACCGGCCTGGTACAGGTTGAGTGTAACAGTGTGAACAGCTGAGTAAGCCATCGCCACCCTGCAAACAACAAACACTGGATACTTCCACCAGCAGGCAGCTGCTGCATGACATGAAGCTGACAATCTGGCAGTTCTCTCTGACGAGGAAAATCAGCTCACATAAAGATGAGTGGAGAGAAAATAGAAAAGAAGAGGCTCCAAGGTTCCATTTGAAAACATCAAGAACTGAATCAATTTCAGATTTCTGGTCTTTACAAACTTACCAAACGAGAAAAATAACTACGAATTTACAGCACAGCAAGCACTACGGCTCTTTCTTTTTAAATGTTTTTTCAATGCACATTGTGCTATTTTATTGTACAATCAAGTAACGGTTACCTTTAGTGATTAAAAAAAAAAAAAATGCTGCATAGACCTAACATGAAGTAAAAGAAATTTGACTTCATAATATAACGTCTTGAAACTGGGCTTCTATCTCTTTAAAAACTCCCGCTCTTTCAGAAACTCCACCTTCAGGAAGTCCTCACAACATTACTCTATATAAATCATTAGCAATGTTTTCACCAAAATTGCTCTGGAAAGTAGCTCCTCAACGAGCTCAGAAGTTGCTCAGTTCCACCAGGTGTTTGCAAATTGCTCCTGGCTAGTCTGAAGGGGCTGAGTGAAGGCATCATGGGGAGGGCTGCTCTGTGAGGCGGAGGCTCAGAAAATTGGAGCATCTCAAGGAGGAGCTTTGTCCTTGAAGGTGGGGCTAGGTCCACTCAGGCGTTCTGCACAGCAGAATGGTTGCCATGGAAATTTAAGGAATTCTCAAACATGCATGAATGAATCAAAGCAACACTTCATATGTTTTTTGATAAGGAAACAACATTATAACATAAAAGCTAAAAAAAAAAAAGAAGTAGATTTTACTTTTACCCCTTTAACACTAATTTTCATGAAGGCTTATAGGTAGTATTTTATGTAAAGCTCTCATTGTGTAAATTATAGAATTTCAGCTCTTTGTCTGGCCTTTGACTGGAGCAGTGCCAACCACTGATTTATTTGTCTTATAGTTATTGTATTGTAGATAGATTTGATGACCCAGTTGGGATCTCAGTTCTGTTGCATAACTCTGACAAGCTTGAGCAGTTGAACAGATGGCCTGGTGTTTACTACGACTGAAATTCAAAAAGTTTCAAACTATTGGGCGTGTTCTCCAAACATAGTGCTACAGGTTATGACAAAACATCAGTATTATTCATATACAATAGACAGGACAGAAACTGTGTGGTTTATTGAAATGCAACTTTGCAAAATATTTTCACATAGCTGTTCGTTTTAGAAGGAAGCTCTCTGCTTTCGCTTTCAAAAGAAGCCAATTAAGTTTCACTGATACAGTACAGCACCAATTCATAACACCCTTCATTTCAAGGCAAGTCATTTCAGTTCAATCATACACACATTCCAACTGATTCTAGATATCAGTAGGGAACCAACAATCCAATATTTTCACTTCCGATAAAGAAAAACAGCACTCAATTGAATATTTCTTTTCGCAAACAGACTGAATTACAAGTTTATTTGGTAACTCTGTACCAGTACAGCACTTAAATACACCAATAGTTTCACAAGTTTGATCAAAAATGTAAAAACTCCTTTAATTTGTTCAGTCCATGCAACTAGGACCACAACAGCCAATGAACCTTCTTTCAAATGGTTCAGAAAGTGCAATTGAATAGATCTGACCTTATGGTTCGGGCGCATTGTCACAGATACCTGATCTGATCTAGAACATTTTTTTAATGTCAGGAACAGTAGAGCTATTATCAGAACAAAAAATAGATACCAATTCATTTAAATTACACTTCCTTTTAAACAGCAAGAGTGGCAGTAAGTCAAAATCTATTGGAACAGATGAATGATAACATTTTTGAAGAAAGGTCAAATCTTACAAATAAATGTGTTTTGTTACACTTTTCTGTTTTTACCCATGTAAAGCAATACACATGACTTAATATTTTAGCAAGAATTTTGGAGATGCCTGGTGTACAGCTCTATGCTGCTGGTGGAGTGAGAGAGAGAAGAGATCCTCTCTGGAAGCACCTCGTTTGGCTTATCCAAGAGAAGCACTTCCTGTGGATATGTTGAGATATGATAGATGTGTCCAATGTCAAGGCCTGTCGACTCTTTTCACATCTCATGGGATTCTCCCACCACTGGCCCAACAACTCATCTTTATCTGAAAAGTCGCTGCTTGTTTATCTTCGGGGAGGAATGAAACCTCCCTTCCTATGCCAGCTCCCTTCAGGAAACTAAAACGGATTTCTGGAACAATCCGATCCAGGTTGTTGTATTAAAAAAAAAAAAAGAAAAAGAGAACTAGACAGATTGCACAGCTTATTTAACAGTCTCTGTAAATGTTTGTGGTCTGCACAAACTGAAGGGGTAAAGTCAGCTCCCAGCCAGGAAATTAAATTAGTGATGAAACAGTAAAAAGTTGTCTGCCAAGAACAAAACCACCAAAAGCATCTTTGAAATTTCCTGAAATAATGAGACCGTCTGTAAATGCCGCACATGAATAAAATGAGGAATAGAGAAAAACCTGCGTAAAGCCACACAAATGATGAAGTATGATTCTCAGTTTAAAATATAAGCCGACGTGTTACACAGTTGCCTGGGTTGTTTATGGCTTGTTCTCTTTTCACGGGAAATGAGAAGCTTGTCTCACAATAAAGGTGATTCAGTTTAAGGCGGAGGCTAGTTTACATTTCAGGGGATTTTTTACTTTACCACAAATGAAATGCACAAAAGATTTAAGATTTGTTTGCTAAAAATGTACATTAAATGCATATAAATGGAGATGCGCTATATTTTTGTCAATGCAAAAAGCAGAGAAATGTCCCATTTGTGGATAAATTAGCCTCAAATTGATTTATTGCTTATTGCAGCAGGCGTAGTTACAATTACTTGTTGTGTGTATGCAGCCTAAATGCCATGTCTTTTTTTTTTTAAACCACAATAAAAAATTTTTAAAAACAAGCCATCATTTTCTGCTAAATATGAGCATGACCTAATACTAAAGAAAAAAAACACACATTGGTCCAAATAGTTAAGAAGGTACCCAGTGTTGTGCCGGCTCGGTCCTGACCACCATTAGGAAGGTATGCAGAGTTATAGTTGGCAGGAAAAGCCATTTCCAGAGGGCATTGTGTTATTCTCTGTCCATATTATGAGTCATAGTCTGAGCCGTTTCCAGTTAGCCTCAACCCAAGAAAATACCAGAACAAAGAGAGCTAGCTGCAAGTGACAACAGTCCTCATAGACACAAACCAAACACGGATTAGGGATGTTATGTGACTCCCCAAAACCAGTCTCTAAATCGCAAAAGTAGCAGTTGAGCATGATGAGTTTAAAACATTCAGGTCTAAGCTTTAGGAAAGCACCCAGGCTATTATGCTGGCAGTTTATTTTACTGCAGTAATCAAGATAAACGTTTTCTGAATGATGCCCGGCACGGAGCATGTTTTCTGTGCGAGATTGCAGAGGATGTTATTACGAGTGACTCAACACGGCGGGCCGATGACCACATCCCACTCGGTATGTTTACTGAATAGACCTTTAAATTGGGAGTTGTCAAAAGTCTGAACTTTTGCCAGCTTTGACTCATTTAGTTTTTTGGTGTGACAAGTGATTTTAAAAAAAGAAAAAAAAGAAAGTATTGTTTACGGTTATTTAATTGTACTGAAACCGAAGGACCTTTTGTGCTTCAAGGTTTCAGCCAGAAAACTTGCTAAGCCCAGTGGTTGGATGCTAGGGCCAGCAGCCGGTCGTGCTTTTGAGTTAAAAAATGTTTAAAGTTGACAAGAAATTTGAAAATATCACTTTTTTTAAAAAAATACATTTTCGCTAGGTTGTACAGAAAAATAAGCTAATAGGCTGATTTCTTTCAAATGAAAACTTTATGGAAGAATTAAGTAACTGTTATGAGCTCAGGCAGTTCCACCAGGTGTTTGCCATTTGCTGCAGGATAGTCTGAAAGAGCTGAGTGGAGTAGTAACAGGGGAAGGCTGCTCTGTTAGGTGGAAGCTTAGAAACTGCAGCTCTGAGGAGAAGCTGTGCCTCGAAGGCGGAGCGAGGTCCAACCAGGCGTTTTGCACAACTGAATGGTTGCCATGGGAGACTCAAGGATTTCTTAAACATGCATAGAAGAATCAAGGCAGTATTCCAGGTACATTTAAGATGATGGAACAACATAACACGACGTAAAGTTAAATCATGCCCCTTTAAGAATAAAAATAATCAGTGGTTCAATTAAAAGAAGAAAGAAATCATACCAAGCTACAACTGTAAATCTTTTTGTTAGGTTCCTTTATTGAAGAGCCTATCAAAGCTAGTACCTGCCTTCTGATTCCCATCATGTGACAGAGTATTTTATTTAATTTATTTTTTAATTGAATTTGAGTATCTAAAACATATGATGCTTCTGTGGTGACATCAGAGATGTCAGCTGGAGACAGAACAAAAGTAACAGAAAGGAAAATATGTGAAGAATGGAAGCTCCACGACAGCGGGAATAACACGCAGTAGTAAGCCAGTCTTCACATTACGCAGCAACGCGCTCTGCTCTCTGCACCGTCATGCTGGGCCACATGAACCAACAGGACAGCGCAGGACTCAGTGTTCCAGAAAGCCAGGGAGCGAGTGTCGTGTCGCCTGCATTCGTAACCCTAACTCTCAGCCCTTGTGGAAGCTGTTAAAGACGTGTTGACGTGCGTTCAGGCAGCCTGTGGCGCTCATTTAGTCTAACAACCAGCCAGAAAACAGCAGGGAGCTTCAGGGGAAGGGAGTCAAACCTGAAGTGTAACAGGAAATGGATTAACTAAAATGAAGAGCACAGCTATTTTTTTTTTTTTACTTTGTACATATTCTGAGATCAGCAGGACTCCAGCTGCAGGTGAGCTTTCTGTAATCTGTGATTGCAACTCCAGAGCACAGCCATCTGCTCCTGCTCTAAAAGTCTATAAATACACACAGAGGAGTCACGCACCAGCGACGCCACAACACACTTTCCTCTGAAGAACTGAATAAGATCCGGGAAAGAAAACATTAAAAAAAAAAACTACCTTGTTTTTTCTTCTTTTTTTTCAAACCATAAAAACTAATGATGATTTCCTCTTTCTTGTTATAGCTAAACTGAACTGGTTTGAAGGAACAATTTGTGATCTCTGATTCAAGTGCTGCCTGGCTCTATTAAAAAAAAAAATAAATAAATTACATGGCTGCATGTAAAATATTGAACACAGCAGATTGGAAAGTGGGGTGACAGATACTAATAAAGTATCCAAAATTAGAAGACATTCCACACTGTGATAAAATATTGATCGAGGAAGCTGTTCAATATTGAAATGAGATGAAGGGCGAAAGAGAACACAAGAAAATCTTGTATCGAGAGACAAGGGGGAAAAAAAGTGATCAGTGCTGAAAAAAGACAGAGGCCTGGAGGGAAATCCCATCAGAGCAGATGGGCTGAGTCAGAACTGTTGTTGGAATATTCATATTTGATTCACACAACCACAAGACGTACGAAGGGCTGCACAAGATCTGGAAGACATTTAATTGTGATGTTATGGCCAAAAATTGAGTTGATTAAGTCAATTGTGAAAAAAATTTTCCACAGTTTTTCCCCACAGTATCTGGTTACCATTAGTAACACATTACACAGTCATGGATTAAAATCCTGTAGTGAGACCCAAGTCCCTCCGCTCAATCCTGTCCAGGTCCAATTAGCCACCAGAGGATCCAGAAGAGAGGGGCAGGAGAAGGTCAGGAAGTCAGATGAGATCAAGTCACTATAAACCAAATACATTTTATCCAATTGTGTCAAATACCTACTCCATACAATAAAACTCAATTATTTAACAATCATACAATACGGTTTGATTGTATCTTTCTTTTAGGCTCACAAGTTGGATATCAATGAAACTATAAAAATAAATCTTCTTAATGGAAACACTGAGGCCTTGTGGGAAAAAAAACAAACAAATTTTTTTGATAATGTTTTTGCTGTGGGATGAGGTGGTTTTTTTCAGCTCTATCAAAACACCTTTTTTTTTTTTCCCACGTCACAAGTCACATGATCAACAACCAAATGTCAAAACGACGAAGATAACAACAAGACATAGGATGATAATTTGGGGGTTTTTTGTTCGGACAATGTGCAGCTACCTCCACCAGCACAGCACCACAAAGTTCATAAGACGTTGTGTTAGTCCAACAAGTTGAATCCATAATTCTTCTGTAAAAAAAAAAAAATTGCCAACTGCAATTTCCCCAAAATGCCACATATGCGCCGGCTCCTAAGTCTAAGGGGTTTCTTGCTCCAACGCCTGAATGAAACGTGAACTGAAGTCTTCACTTTTACACCCACATTTTATTCATCTCCAGATACAACAACATTCACAGCAACATGAGCAGTGCAGCTAGCGGCAGTTTAAGGAACAACTTGTGCCGCAAAAACCAAGTTCAGGAATTATACTTCATAAACCCTAAATTAAACCCACATACTAGTCAATGCACGATGTTTGGAGTAACGGTGAAGAACAGACATTATTATGTTAGCAGGAAATTAAACTCCTGTGTGCAGTGCTTGACACACTGAGGTCAGCATTACTTGGGTGATATATTGTCAATTAAAACGTATCTTTATTAATCTTCAAGTGAATTTGAACCAAATTTAATACAGAATGGTTCGTATATAACTGCATACAAGCAAAGATTATACACAAACGCATGCTCAAGCTTTCCCATTTGTCCAATGTTGGACTATTTTTAGCCCTGGTTCACTTAGCCAACAAAAGTGCTTCAGTTGTGAGGAAAAAAAAAAGAACTGTCTCAGCCCTGACAGAACACAGCTTTCCACTTCTCTCCACTCAGCAGCTAAAGCAACAGACAAGCAACCTACAACCTGCTGAACACAACCAATCACATTAAACCATGCAATCAGCTCTTCCTTTTTTATAATTGCCCTGTATGCATTTTACAGGATAAGATAGGGACGCATCACTCCCATCTGTCATCCTCCAGGCTAAAATGTCAACTTTGTTAGGAGTGGAAGATCTAACAACAGAATCCAGGAAATATGACTAATCTTTTATCACCACACCTATTTTTCAATAACTGTCACCCAGGAACCGCAGAGAAAGAAAAAGAAAAAAACATGTTTTGAGACATCCTGTGCCTCTGGTTTTCATGCCAATGTTTCAAAGGAAAAAGAAACAAACAGGTAAGTCAGTTGAGGAAATTAAATAGGGTTTCTTCTGAAACGGCAACTTAGAGCTAATCAACAGTTCAGCTAAAAAAAAAAAAAGTGTTGAGATCAAGAAAACAAGCCATAAAAGGCTCACTCCACAACAAAACTTGATCAAATGTGGGATTTGGTGATGGGGTGGGAGGCTTACAGCACGCTTCATGTCAAATAAGGAGACTTTAGGAGCTTGGGTCGCTGCAGGAGGAAAAGCCTCAGGCTGACATCTGGTGAGAAATACACTACCAAGTTGTGTATTTCCCGCTTTGACAGCATGACATTTGGAAAATCCATCATCCAAAGAAAGCACTTCCTGTTCCTTGGTATGATGGTAAGCACAAACGGAGGAGAGGGGGTTAGGGGGAAGTCAAGACGTTTTACCTTTTGTTCATTGGCCTAAATGTCTCCAATGCATGGAAATACAAACAAAACCAAGATGCCAAAGGCAGAAGGTCAAAACTGGAGACGAATAATAGACAGCCTGCGTGTCTACTGCTCCTTAAAAAATAAGGGGGTCAATGCACAAAAATAGCAAAAGGCTTTTATTATCCTGTAATCCATGTTGCTAAAGTGTTTTAATTACTGAACGATTTCATTGTTATTAAAACTAATCTCAAAATACGCGACGGTAAGTCATAGCCTTCATAAAATGTGGTGGACAAATTGCGTGTGTGTTGCATATCGCACATGTGCTGTACATTTGCGCCTTTCAGTTCATAACCAGTTCATTTTCTCCCGAACTGAATTAATGATTTGGCGACCTGAAAGTGAGTCTCCACTGTCAAAGAAGTGAGTAAAACACGGTCTCCCGGGATTTTTATAGTGAGTTCATTAACTTAATTCGAGAAGACAGACACCTGGAACAACTTTAGAGAACTGCTCCATCACTCGAGCAGAACTGCAACCACGCTAAGTGTTAATGAGCTCGTCTGAACTGTAAACAAACACGAAAACTGTCAAAGCGCGAGCCGCTTACCTTTCACCCCAAACACCAGGCAAGCCGCGAGAAGTTGCGCCCAGAAAAAGTAACGCGCCTGCTCCTCCATGGCCGCTGTTTCCGTCGGTCGAGAAAAAAAATAAATAAATAAGAAGCTGCAGTTTGTCAGTCTGCGGGACAACGGCTGAGTCGGAGCTCCGCGGCGGTTTGGTTTGGACGCCGTTGCTGCGGTGTCTCGAGCGCTATGAACTCCCAGTCAACAGGCGGAGAGAAGGAGCACGTGCGCGTCAGCTCCTAGCCAATAGCGGGCTGCTAAATAATTTTAGCTCCACCCACTTCTCCGGGTCTGGAAAAACAGAAATCAATAAAAACCGAATTAACCTTGAAACTATGGGGCGTTTAGGGTGAAGGAGCTGTATCAGTGTAACTGCTGCCATATCAAACCATTTACTGGGATTTTTCGTGACTGGCCAACACGACGTACTCCATTACTCATGTGGAGTGAGAAGGACATTTGTTTTATAACTGTTTCATTTTTACACATTTAAATGGAACCTATTTGTGTGTAATTTAATCTCAGTATAGACTCAACGGCCACTTTATTAGGTACATTTTGGCTGGACTGGACTCTATCTTTTACCTGTTGTCTGGATTTCAGTCAGTCAGGGTCATCATGTTAATATTCACTCAGAGTTGGTTGCACATCCAGGATGTACAACTCCCTTTGCAACACATGTCATAAGTGCTCGATTGGATTGAGATCTGGTAACTGTGGAGGTCATTGGAGAACAGTGGATGTTTTAAAATTGTCTTCTATAATTTCAGTGAGCTTGTCTGAATTGCAGCTCTTGCGTTTTGTTCCGAGCTGCCGTGTCTAAGTCCTGACTTGAATCCCATTGTCATTCTGTGGAGGGGCCTGAAATTGGATGATGCTTCCCACTAATGTCTAATTTTTTTTGGGGGGGGGGGTATTTTTCAAGACTCCAGTGAAAACACTTTTTTTCCACACCACATGAGTCACATCATCAACAACCGGATGTTGCCACTGGCGCAAACCTCAAAGAAGAAGATGACAGGAAGTGGTAGAAGGATGATGACTTCCTAATGACTTCTTCCGTAAACAAACTTATTCACAGTTGATTTTAATTGCATTTCTTGTTTAACGGAAACACCACAATTGCAAAATTGAGATTTTTAAACGTTAGCAGAATATTGACAAAGTTTTGTGCGCATTTGTAAGAGAAATGCAACTCGTGGTTGAATTCAAGTGTTTGACTACAGAACGACTGAACACCACAAATTTCAGATTTTCATTTGTTAAAACAATGAGGCAAAAGGATGAAATCCCTTTGAAGTGCAAATTAAAGCCAATGTTTTATTGTACTTACTGGATTTGGTTTATATGTGGGTGTTTCTTACACTGAGGCAATAAAGTGGGGTCAGAGAGATTTATTGTGACCTGAAGAATCTTTTCAATGTGCTTCAAGTCTTTTTCACATCAAATTCTTGAAGACAATAACACATAAAACTCCAGTCCAATTGTTTTGCAACTTCACAGAACGAGATGACTAAAAAACTGGGTTGGGAAGCGTCTTCCTCTTGTCCTGGAACTGACCTTTCCCTGCAGATTACTGGACTTTTGAACAGCAGCTGCCTCAAAAAAAAAAAAAAGTCAACACATTTCCAGCGGCAGTGTAAATCTAACCTTTTTCTGTAGCCTAGTAACAAGCCAAGGCGATTTAAATGTAGCTTATCTCACACGTGACGACTTGCTCAAACACAGTAGAAGAAGGCAGTGATGGTCAACTGTCACCAGATTTCCAGCCTGGCTTTATTTCTGCTCCCTTCATGTTTACAATGAACACTTCTTTTAAATGATTAATGACTGACTTCATTTGGGGACAATGTTGTGGGAAACACAATGTTCCTTCAGAACAGATTGCAACTTTTGCATCATTTCTCCGTGTTCACATTTGTACGATTTAACAATGCCTCACACTGTGGAGCATCCGCAGAAATATTTCATAACCAACACAGGCTGAATACATAAAGGAAGACAAAATAACAGGACAGACCTGGCTGGCATTTATCACTGGTCAACTGAAGTGAGAGTCCACAACAGCTGAGTCGTCTGATGTTGCTCTCAAAAAAAAAAAAAAGCGCCCTCCCACAGCTAACCTTTGCAAAGTTTAGGCCGCAGAATGGGCTTTCCATCATGTAATGACGGTGGAAATGAATCCCAGAGGTGCAGTGTGGTTAGATTTGCTTGAATTCAGTAATTGAAGCCATATTTTACTCTTAAGAAAAATTAAAGGGACTCGCAACTGTGCAGCTGCAATGCTTCTCTTCTCCTGACCTAAAAAAAATAGTAGTTAAAAAAAACATAATTGGTCATTATAAGCTGTTTTTCCCTTTACTCAACAATTTTTTTTTATTTTTCTTTTTTGCCAAAGGCATCAAAGATCAAGAGAACGTAATAAAACAAATGAGCTAAGCTTGTCCTTCATTTTGACATTTACATTTTTACAGCTTCTGTAAATTCCATTGGGCCGTGACAAGTGTCTTCGTACTGAAGCCAAGTGGACTGCAACACGCCATAAACCCACACTGCCCTCTTGTGGTCAAAAGGGAATTTGTTAAAACTGGAAAAGCAGCGCCTCGCAATGTTATCCGCACCCCTTTAACATTTTTGCATTTTCTCACAATAAAACCTCAAAAGCGGGTGTGTTTGATTTGGATTGTATCACTTAGACAAACATATTTGAGTATGCGTGGTGAAATAGCGGGAACAGAGTTCATGATTTTCAATTATCCAACAATAATGTGAAAACTGTGGGGTACTATAGAATTCAGGCCGCTTTTATTTAGTCTTTGAAAATAAAATCCAGTCCAACTTTTTATCTTCAGTTGCCAAATTACTCTGTTTGCCAAAAGGACAAGCAGAGTTCAGATGTGTGTCATTTAATCTTAGCAGTTTTCTGAGTGTATTAAATGTTTGTTTGAAAAAACAACAACAACAACTCTGAAGTAGCAAAACCTCTATGGTTACAAAGAAAAGAATCAAAATGAGAAGTCAGCATGTCTGGGCCTGACCAACATGCTGACTTAAGTATGTTGGTCAGTTAAGTGGTTGTGTTGGGGGCCCACATGAGTACCAAGATGGCATTATTGGTATGTGCATTTATATGTCCAAAATAACATTGAATAATAAAAACTAAATGCTGTTACACGTGGAAAAACAATTTCTCTTGTTTTTTTATCGCAGTTGCACAAATAGTGGTTAATCTTTTCCTGTTGATGACAATCAATGCTAATACTACCAGCTAATGCTACAAGCATTAGCATTAATTGTGTCTAGCTTCCATCCTAAGAGTGTTATCACGGCTATTGATTTTAACCTTGCATGAGTGAAAATCTAAATGGAAAATATTTCACGTATTATTTAAACTATTTGAAAGTAACATCAACCGATAAACACAAAATTTACAGTAAACAAGGTGACAAGTTTGATATTTTAGATTTTCTCGACAGTAACAGCAACCATCAACAGGATGACATTAACCACCGGTGCACTGACGAGGGTTTGTGTCAGTGCACCAAACCCAGGTTTGCATGCGCACTGACACATATGGGCCCCGGGTGCGTGGCTAATGTGGTGTGGGCCCCAGGTGTGGGCCCCCACACTGCCAAGTATGTGCAGCCACTTCAATAGCACGTCTTGAGCCAGCGCTGGATGGTGAGGAGGGCATCAATCAGAGATGCCAAAAAGTTATACGACTGCAAACGATAAGCGAAACGTAAAATATGACATGTTTTATTTATTGTTGTGCAGGTAAAGAGATAGAATTCATGATATTGTCTTGGGGTTTTTAATTAGGGGTTGAAAAGTAACATTATGGCTGGAAATACTTCAAACTTGGGGATTTTGGCCCAAATCCTCAAGTTTTATTGTTCAATTGTTTCAACAGCGCTGCTTTATACGTTGCCCATATTTTGAAGTAGTAACATTCATACATATGTAATTTATTTATAATACATAAATAATATGTCATTTAAAATAGAAAATATGTTGTCATTCTGTGTTGCCACAACTCATTTCAACACCCTGAGATTTTGGCATTCAGAACCTGAGATAATTGTTCTCATTTATATTTATTGTAAAAATATTATCTACTTTTAAAAAAAAATGAACAAGTTAAACGTCACAGTTGTGTCTTGGACATCCTTCATCCCCAGCTAAATGTGCAGCATTTCTTTTTTTGAATTTAACAAAATACTCTGCTTATGTTATATTATTATCATTATTTATATGGTAAAAATGTAGAATAGTTTAAACAATGTGAAATAGCACACTTTGAATTGAGCCTAACCCATTTGGTCTACGTTAGTCTGCAGAGATTTATACTGCATAACTATGTAACTGTTTTGCTGCTACTCTCTGACTTTCCTCAAGTTTCGTTTTGGGTTTTGTTTTCACTGCGGATTGCATATTCAAAGTCTTTGCAATTTTACATGGATCCGATCGCTCAGAATTAATCCACTTACAGCTTTTATTTGTACTTTTAATGGAATCTACTACACGTTTTGTTTAGTTTGTGAACTTCTGTCACAAACTAAACACGCTGGAAGTCGAGTGTTATTCAGAAGGATTATGTAAGTATTTTCTGTCATCAGTGCACATATTTGTGACATTAGTGTTGAGCGGTCATGGGGCGTGTGTCTGACCAGTGAATCGGGGAAGGGAAGTTACTGTAAATTGAAGTACGGTTCAGTAGGAAGTATCGCTGTCTGCTGTGGTGCCTTTTGGGGTTGTTGGGCGTGCTGATTTATCAGGGGGACAGCTAACTCACTCCACAGAAATCAGACATTTACCCGGTACGGAAGGGACGAGTAAACTCATAACACTTACGTGACTCGAGAGCGAGTGGAGCAACGTGTTTAAATCCTACTAAATGTGTTGTAGAAATCGCGTCTCCAGTGTTGTGAGAGGACCAAAAAGCGTAATGTCGGAGCTTTATGGAGGGAGCCTGAAGGCATCTTGAGCTCGCGACTCGGCTGGTCAGTTTCTCCGCGGTGTGAAGTGGAGACGGAGCAGCTAGCGAGTCCGTGACTCAAGCTACAACTCCCACAGACTCTGAAACGCCATGGTAAGTCCGGAAGTGTCCGTTTTCTGAACTTTGGAAAACTGCTAGGTTTCGAAATTTCTGACGCCAGCGTCGGCTTTTGGGATTCTTGGAAACACAGTTTCTGTCCTGAGTTTCACCTGGAGCCAAAGACGGACGGAGAGGCAGAGACCTGTTGAGGCTGCCGGGCTTTCTGGACGGAACTCCTGGGAGAATTTCTGTTTTCTCTGTCAGTAAACGTTTTGTTTTTGTTTGTTTGTTTATCTTTTTAGTGTATCACTATCTAAAGTTCTCTATATTTTGTGTTTTCCCTGCCGGCTGCCAGGTAAAACCCCAGCTCAGAGAGAAAGGTGAGTCAAAAGTCTTGCTTCACAGTTTTTTAACTCCCTTGCGCGAACTTCGTCGTTAGTTATTTACGGACTAAAGAAATACAAAATGCACATAATTCGTAATTATGTTGTGAGAAATGTCTTTAGAGCTGTACAGAAGTTATAAAAGGACAAACGCGTGAGCTGTTCCCTGGTTAAATCGTCCATAATTACCAGAGGGATAATAACCATTGTGAAGCTAATTAGGCGAAGCTTATTTATTTATATGGAGCTTAAGTTGTAAAGCTGAGCCAGTGGTTCCCAAAATAAGAGTCGAGACTCCTCTGGGAGTCACCAGTTTATAAATTAAATAGAAAAAAACCTCCAGAAATTTTCCTAGCAAATCATATTTATGCTACAAATATTTGGAGATGTATTAAAAAAGTAATGCTTTAAAAGGTAGAATCAATGTATTGACTGGGTTAGATTTGGAGGCAGTTTGTGTTGTCATTACACTCCTGTTTAATACACTTTGTATATAAAATATATGTAATAGTCTGCGGGCATGAGTTTCTTCCATGGTTTTTTATTTATTTTTGGAAGGATTCATTATTTGGACAGTAAGATGTTCAGTTCAGATACCGGAAAGTATAGAAACGTGATTAAACATTTTAGCACAAGTATGGCAAGGTGCAAATAAGTATGGAGAAACAGAAATTAGTGCAAAAACTTTGTTTTTGAACAGTTTCTCCAATCTTGTTTTAAAGATTCATAAGTTGTTATATATATATATATATAAATATATGAAATAAACAACCTTTTTGAATTCCTTGTATATGCCCTTGTATCTAAACAGTGTCATGTTTTTGTGATGTAAAGAAATGAGACCAAAACAAATAATTTCACTACATTTT
Organism: Poeciliopsis turneri; assembly: GCA_922788865.1. Lineage (NCBI taxonomy): Eukaryota > Metazoa > Chordata > Actinopteri > Cyprinodontiformes > Poeciliidae > Poeciliopsis > Poeciliopsis turneri. The sequence continues at coordinate 1,111,583 of CAKLNU010001107.1, read as the reverse complement.
TCAGCTGAAAATAGGCAGATTTATTCCAATGCAAAGTCTTAAAAAAAAAACTAAAAAAAACAAGTGAATCCATTCTTTTCTTTTTGACTTCCTACATCAACTCACAATAGTAATTTAAAAAATGTAACTCATTCATCTTCAAATCTCTAGAAAACTTCTGAAAATTTAAGGCCAAAACTGCCTGTAAATTAATGAGAGATGTTCCTAAGTTCTAGTTAAGCATTATGCTGCCATCAGCATGTGGTTTGAGCCATGTCTGGATGTTTTCTTGTGAAGAAAAAGCTTTTGTGTTGCAGAACACAGAATGTCGCTGTAACCTGTAGAAACCAGTCTGTATCAATCAGAAATTCCTGAAAGTGATCAGTGTTGCTCCCAGACCAGTTTCATTTTGTATTTTTAAAAATATGTTGTAACAGTTTGTACATTTTGTTGTGGAACTGTGAGATATGTAACATATTTAAATATATTTCAATGAAAGTCTTGTTTATTTTTTACATCTCATACATTTCACCAGGGGTGTGCAGACTTTTATTCTTTTTTAATCACTACAAAATGCTCATCATCTCTTTTTCGAGGTTTGAAACGCTGACCTGTTAGCGTTGGCTTCTGTTGCTTTTGATTACTCATAAAAGACACTCGAAAATCCTTTTTGGATCAAAAACTGGCCGTCAAAAAAATATGGTTACAACTGGACTGGAGCTCAATCTGATACAGGGAAGATTGAGCTGTACTAGCTCAATCTCAAAGGCAGCACTATGAGTCAATGAGAAATATCATTGTTAATGTCCTGCATGGAGTTGGATAAGTTTAAAACAGATGCTTTTAAATAGTTAGTTGTTTACCATTATATTCTACAAAATTTGTGAACACTATTTTCCACAGAGTAGCTAGTGCTACTCTTTCTAAAAGAGTAACATCAGTAGCAAAAACCAATGTTTTGGGTTTAACATTTTTTGTTAAGCCAAAAAAATGTATCAGCATTTCTCAAAAACGGATTTGTTTGTTTTCTCCAAAGCACCTTTCCCTTGTGTTTGTCATTTTCAGACAAAAAAATAAAACATGTTATTGATACTTTTGCTATCTTTACATGTAGCACATGTTTTGAACCCAGGCAATTGACATAAAAGTGTCCAAAAAGTAAACTCAACATTTGCGCTTAAAACCTAAAATTTTGTCAGAAGCTTTTTAAGTGTTTTAAAGAGTTGAGGAAAGAAACAAAAATCTTTGAATTTTTCTTTAGACTTCTAACATACAGTAGATATGTATAAATATCTCTGTCTATTTCTTCTCAGAATATGCTAACTTGCTCTTGTAATAACATCCTTATTCTTTGAGTTTAATTAGAGTCTCCAGTGTATTTTAATACTATTTTAAGTGTCGTCAGAACAGGGTTAATGGTGAGGTGGCAGGAAAAGAATAATAGTTTTCAAAATTTTTCACAGATGAAAATCTTGTGTCGAGTCCAGTTTTAGTAAGTGGAGAGCAATGTTTGCATAAATGTGAATTTTCTCTGAAGGTCTCAGGTGTAAGAAATAAGTAAACATTACATTTAGTTGCTAGGTCAAAGTTCAAGAAATCTACATACTTCTGCGTGTTTTTAAAAAAAAATTTATTTTTACGCTCATAACCTGCAGGTCTAAAATTCTCACAATGATGATCCTGGAGGGCGGCAACATGCAGACCTTTGGCTCTGAGCTACCGGCCATGTTTGACGGCATGAAGTTGGCAGCGGTGGCCGCCGTCCTCTACGTCGTTGTGCGCTGTCTCAACCTGACGAGCCCGACCGCGGCCCCGCAGGTCATCAGCCAGGACACGCTGCTCTGCCGCTACCTGCTCAAATCCTGCCCAATGCTGTCCAAACAGTGAGTTTTAGAGAGATTTTCAGATTTAGTTGCTAAAACTCCTGAACCTGGATGATTTTTATAATGTAGAGCTTATGACTCTCTTCAGGTACATTCCTCCTTTGCTTTGGGGAAAGAGCGGTCACCTCCAGACGGCTCTGTACGGCAAGATGGGGCGCATCAACACTCCAACACCCTGTGGGCTTCGCAAATTCCTCCCAATGCAGGATGGAGCCACAGCCACCTTTGACCTCTTTGAAGCTCTAGGAAAGCACAGCACAGGAGGTCGGTAGCAAAATGACTTCAGTAATTAGCGAGTCTGCAGACGAAGTATGCGTTTCTAAAGGAGGTTGTTTCTCACTTGGCACACCTCATTAGACAAACAGAAAAAAACTGAGCGATTCCGAAGAACTGCGCCTGATGGTGTATTAGGTCTATAGAAAAAAAAATAGAAGTGGTAAACCTTGGTCAAAAAAAAATTAGAGGCTGATTTCAGAAATCTAGAAAAATATTGGAAACAAAAATAATATGAGAATTTCAAAAGGGAAAAATGTTAACTTTTCAAACTCAGAAATTTTTCTAAAGGGAAACATATTTGACTTTGGAAACAGAGAGCTTTCCATGTTTTTTCTAGGAAATTTCTGAGATCTCAGAGTTAAACTTTTTAAGATCAGGTATTTCTAAGTTTGTTTCTGGAACATTTCTGATATTAATCTCAAAATTTTTGAGCTTTTCTTTAGCAAATTTTCAACTTTTCAAAGTTAGAAATGTTAAATTTTTCTCTTGAAAATGTCTAAGATTAATCTAAATATCTCAGAGATTTTTGGTGCAAATTTACTCTTCTTTTTTATATACAAATATATCTGCAATGGCCCTAATGGAAAATAAGAACATCAACATGAATCACACTTTTATAACTAGTTTTTATAACTAACGACAGTCCAGGTTCTTGCAGGAAGCCCCGCCTTCTGCCACATAGCTACAAATTAAAATACAAACAATTAGCTGATTTGTAGCATAAAGCAGGTAATTTAATAAAGAAGTGGAACTTATTCCACCACTACAACCATGGTGGTGGAATACTACGGTCCCATGCGCATACAATGATGCATACGATGATTGCATGCATCTGATTGTACTGATGCATACAATCAGTAGCATATTCAGGGGACAACTGAATAACAGATAAGATATATTTTGTTTTCTAATTTTTGAGTCCCCCTCGCCTGTCTGATGCCCCCCTGGGCAACTGCCCATGTGCCCACGCACATGTCAAAAATCCCCCACTGACTGTCGGAAGTGTTTTTTCAGAGATGTTTATAAGTATGGACGACTGCTAACTTCTTGTTTTCTTGTACAACTTTTTAAAACAGACAAGTCATTTCTGTAAGTTTCTGAAAGACTTTTCCAGCAATCAGTGTTTTCTCTTTTGAGTCCCGACTTTTGCGTGCCTGGTTTGCACGTCTGGCTAAAAGAATGGATGAGTGGGATCAACTCTGCTGAACTCCCATGAGGGGAGGATTCATCAACTCACACGCACGCTGTTCACTTTGACACTCATGACTCCAGTTAGATGTTTTCACTCGCTTTCTTTGTTTGCATGTCAGACGATGTTACCATGGTAATCTGCCCTGGGATTGGTAACCATAGCAAGAAGAACTACATTCGAACCTTTGTGGATTACTCCCAGCGGCAGGGTTACCGCTGCGCTGTCCTTAACCATCTGGGAGCTCTTCCTGACATGGAGCTCACCTCACCGCGCATGTTTACCTACGGTAAGTAGGGCTAACAACATACTGCACTGCGAGGCGATTCCACTAGAGAAACAGATTCATTCCCAGTGGGTTTACACGTTCTGATGTAAAACGTGCCATGCATTCAGAAAAGCATGTTTTTTTTTTGTTTTGTTTTTGTAATATATATATATTCAGGGTGCACTTGGGAGTTCGGGGCCATGGTGGCCTACATCAAGCGCGCTTTCCCCCAAACGCAGCTGGTGGTGGTGGGCTTCAGTCTGGGTGGGAACATAGCGTGTAAGTTCCTGGGAGAAAATCGATCCAACCAGGAGAAGGTGCTGTGCTGCGTCAGCGTCTGCCAGGGATACAGCGCCCTCAGGTCGGTCAACAGGACTCACATCACAATAATATGTTTGCCGGTTTGTTATAGTTTTGGGCTTTATGTTATAGTTTATTTTTATTTTCATCGTGACTTTTTGCCTAATTCTGTTAGTTTTTCTTAGTTTTTAGGGTAATGATTTCTCAACTGAAGATGCTCAACTCAACTCATTTCACATCAGGCTAATAAATAGATTCCTAAACACAAAACGAAGGATATTATATTTACAATTTCCGTACGTTTTAGTTAGTTTTATAAACGTACAATATAGTTCCAGTTTACCGTTTGTATTTACTTCAGTTGAAATGTTTTCTCAATTTCAGGTTTGTTATTTCATGATTTTTAATTAACTGTAATGAACTCGGTAGTCTGTGGTTGTAACGTGACAAAACGTGAGAAGGTTTCAGAGCAAGCCACTGTAAGAAGGAATTTTCCTCATGCGGTATAGTATCATGTGTCTTCTGTGTCTTTAGGGCTCAGGAAACATTCCTCCAGTGGGACCAGTGTCGGAGGCTTTATAACTTTGTGCTGGCAGGCAACATGAAGAAGCTCATCCTGTCGCACAGGTCAGACACATTTTCATGGGCAAATTACTAGTTTCAGATTATCACCTAATTGGAAGCTATTATGCCTTCCATCTAGAGGTGAGAAGATTGAGACGTATTAATGTGGTTGCTGATGTTATTTAGTTGGCTTAATGCTCCAAGTTATCTCTATGCTGATCTCGGTTCCCAGGGGGAGCTTGTTGAACATGACCTCTAGCAACATTGGAGACACAGACCTCAACAAACTGTGCGCAGCCACATCTCTGATGCAGATAGATGACAACATCATGAGGTGAAATGTTGTTGGAATTAAAAAGTCGACACTAATGCAGATCTGTTTCAAACGCTTTGTCTCTGCTGTCATCACACTTCAGAAAATTCCACGGCTACAACTCCTTAAGGGAGTATTACGAGAAGGAGAGCTGTGTGCACTACATCCACAACGTGAGTCTGAAATTTCTGTAATAAAACCTCCCATATGTCATCAGTGCTTTTGAAAATTTGTTCCTGTTGATTAACTATTATAGAGTTGTTAGAGACACATGTCTGATTTGGTTTCTGCAGGATAAATGTTTGAATGAATGCTACTGAAACTAAGCTAGCAGGAGTAAACCGAGCATGAAACTTGCCTTCAGGTATCTGTGCCCCTCCTCCTGGTCAACTCCTCTGACGATCCACTAGTTCATCGGTCACTTCTGGCTATACCCTACAGGCTTGCAGGTTAGTGGTAAATCCAAAACAAACCTTCATGTGGTTCCTATGCACATGAGGGTGCATAGGACAAAAAAAAGCATAGACTTTGATCTTTCTCTTATTCGGTATTCCACAATCTAGGGCCGGGCAAAAAATGAATAACAATGTATGACTATAGAAACGTCATCAATATCAATAGAAAATTTGTCCATTAGAAAGTTCAGTGATTTCACTGAACTCCGGTCCAGAACCGCATGGCATTCTGGGGCGTGGTGATAGAGGAAAAGCTTTAGCCACACAAGTCACGATGAGCTAACGAAGGTTGGTGGCATCAGCTCACTCACTCAGTCTTTGGTTACCTAGCAACAACCCGTTGAGTAACTTGTGCAGCAGCAACTTCGGGTTTTGCCACCATGCCTCATAACTGCTTTAAAACAAAAAAACAAACAAACACTGGCTTGGAGTGAAGACTCTGGATAAAATAGGAAAGGTCACGCCACCGGTTACTTAGCATTTAATGTTTTTTTTAACTGCCAAGTAAAAGATACAGCCTGAATTTCCTCCAATTGATAAAATTTCAGATTTTTTGCCTGGACTTGGTCTTTTTTTGCTCAACTCTCCATCCGCTTACAAAAGACAAAAAATTGTCTTTTGTAAGCAAACGTTCTTGTTTTGCTGTTGGGCACACATCATATTATCTTAAGAGTTGATAAAGTTTTGCAACATTGTTCTCCTTAACGCCGCTCTGCCGAGGGAGTCTTGTTGAATTTTTCAGAGACATGCGATCCACCTTGGCTGCTGGATTATATATAGAGCACTGTGTGGGTCTGTGCGCATCTCCCCGGCCGGCGCGTACTGCCTTGTCTTGTATCAGGAATTGACACGCAGAGGCTGCCGAGTACGGCTAAATCATAAGTGTGTCATAAGTTTGACAGCAAGGAGTGAAATTCTAAACTTCATCTGTTTTAGACGGAGACGTGAGCTCTTCAGTATAGGTCCTTTTTTATCTGGAGTTTTCTTAGAGTTCTGGCTCTACGATGCTCCAACATCATGTATTAGTCACATTTATGTTTGTACCAGTTTTGAAAATCTAATTCAGTTCAATTCAAATTCAAAAATATTGAATATTAAATTGCTGTAATTCATTAATTTAGATTCTTCAGAGTTGTTGATTATCCTGAACTTGTTGCCACTTTTCTTTGCAAAATAACTCAAGATCCATGAAGTTGGATGGCAAAATGTTGTTTGGTTTTTGCAGAATGTTCTTCAGAAAACTGGAGATCAAATGTGAAGGTAAACAGGAAATCAACCCGAGGTGTTTAGAGTAACAGAAGGGCAAAGAGCTCGTGGTTTACTTCTGTACGGAAACTGGATTCAGTGGCTGCTCACTTCAGCGGTACGTTTAACCATACCCTCCTTCCACTCTGAAAGGTTGGGAACCTTAATTATTTATTGTTGGTCAGACAAGACGGAGGCAGCTTTAATGACATGCTTGGAAACGCTTATCCAGAAAACCAAAGTTAGACAACAAAGGCCAGAAAGAGCAGTTACTGAGAATTGTAAGCGTGGCAGTGCACTGTCATTCAGTTAGTCATGTTTATGTAATCACTCATCCTGTTTTTGAACTTTACTGGTAAATAACCAGTAAATAACTCTTCAAGTTATTTCCTTGACGCGTGGCATTTTCAATGGCAACCCTGTTCCTCCAGGCACATTGCATGTTTTAGTTGTTTCCCTGCTTTAAAGCACCTAATTCAAAGGAATGCACTTCAGCAAAAAACTTGTTAATCACCCATCAATTGGAATCAGGTGTGCAGAAGCAGGAAAACACTTACAGGGCAGTGGGCCTCAAGGGCCCATGGTTGGGAAACACTTCTCTATGGTGCTATCAAGTCAAATTCATTGTCTTTGTCAAAGGCTTTAATTGTCACAGAAAATATAGAGTACAGACCAAAGGTTTGGAAGAAAGACCAGATTTGTTCATAAAAGGACTACAGTACTGGAGCAAGCGGTACCAGACCCTTTGATGTGGGCCGTTAGGTTTCTGTACAACCCGTCAGAACTTGGTCTGTATTGCCTGTAGTGAGAGTTGGACTCTTTGCCCTTTGTGATCAATTTTATATTCTTGGACTGAGTTTTTAGGTGTTAAGAAGGTCCGTCTTGGTGGCCTCAGATTGTCACCTTTTACAGATGATGTGATTCTTTTTCTCAACTTCATTAGATCGTTATGAAGTTGGACTGCTGCCTCTGTGACCCAATCTCTGATTAAATGAATACTGGCATACCTTGCAACAAACCAAACATTTTTCATTACTCTCATCAGAACTGCTATATTTATCAGGTATCTGGGTTCTTCTTACTTAAGCTTTGCTTCCTTCAGCATTACTCCCACTTGCTGTAACAATAACATGGCATATACCATTTATTAATCATACCCTGAGAGATTTAGATTTAAAGCTTTATTTATGTTTACCAACATGTTTGTTCTAACTGGAAATACTCTTTAACTTGTGAAGCAGCCCAGCCTGACATGAATCTGTGGTTGGAGCTACAGATTAGTTTGAAGGCAAGGTCTTCTAATCTCAGCGACAAAATACGAGTGGAAACATGGGGAAAAAATTATACATTTTTCTGGCTAACAAAATGCTCCTTTTCTTCTTTTTCTTGTCTTTTTGCCTTTCGAGATTAATACTCTGTTAACCATTGTTTTATTATCTTTTAGAGGAAATTGTCACTTCCTGTTAGAAGCGATCTTTAAGGAAAATAGTATATTGCTCTACTATAAGCTTCAGATAACCTGATTCAAAAGTAGATTTAAAAACTATAGTTTGAATCGCACAACTTCAATAATATTAAGACTTTTTCTTTTACAATTAGCAGCCAGTTTGATGTAAGTTTTGTTTTCATCATGTTATGCCCTATTTATTTGTCACAGAGGTTACATTGTAAGAAGCAAAACGGGCTTGGCCAGCTGACCTGAAATAAGACTCCAACAGGACACTTTGTGTTTGCTAGGCGTGTCCAAAAGCCTCTTGCTAATTTAATAAGACAGTAGGAAAGTTTGGCAGGGTTGGGTTACTCTAGGATTGGTTTTATGCATTTCTCAAAGTAAGACTGGAGATGCCTTAATACCTGGTTTCCATTAGAAGCGGATCAAATTACTGTGTTAAACTTTTATTATTGTTTATTATGTCATGTTAGACCTTAGTTGAACTGTGAACGGCAGATGGAAGTGGAAGGTACCAGTGGTCCAAAATGAGCCTGGGGTGTTCAAAGTTTTCTAACCATTTGAACATTTATTTTCTAAAAATTTCTAAAGACAGAAACTATCGTTTAGAAATTTTATTTATTTATTTTTTTTTTACATTTCAATCAACCCTTCTGTGAGTTGTACAATTCAGTATTGAAGTTGTTTAATTACAAGAATATAATCAGAATATCAGCAGAATACGACTTTGTTCTGGTAATGTTATGACTGCATTCTTTTAATATAACTTTGTGCTCATAATTAAAAATAAATCAAGTGAAGCAGTAATATTTAGTTTTTGTACCAGTTCATCTTTCATAAGAGACATGTCTTTAAAGGGTTAATAGAGGAGCCATGTTGTCATGACTTCCTGAAGGCAGAGCTTCAAAAAGGGCAGAAGTTTTTTATTTAAAGAGACAGAGGCCCAATTTCAAGGCATTAAAATTATGAGTCAGATTTCATTAAGTAATGTCTGATATACATACATGCATACATATTTTTAAACAACTGAAGTTACTATACTTAGTTGATTATGCTATAAAATGACACCTTGTGCCAAGAAAATACATAATAAAAAAAAAAATCTAAAATTCCAAGTTCTATAATTATTTATAAAACACAAAATGAATCTGACATTCATGACCTTAATAAGTGGAAGTAAGCAATCCTACCAGAACTGCGTGTGAGATTTGACCTTCCTCTTTCTCTTTCTGTGTTTTGTACATTAGAGAAAATGCCCAACGTGATGTTCGCCCTGACTGAGCACGGGGGCCACATGGGCTTCTTTGAGGGGGCCGTTCTTTTCCCACAGCCCCTCACCTGGATGGACAAGGTCATAGTGGAGTACACAGACGCCATCTGTCACTGGGAGAAGAAGCAACGGGCCTGCCAGGGGAGCGGAAAGTCAAACTGAACCTCGGTGGGTGACGCCGACGCGCAAAGACTTGACCAGCAGCACGGTCATCCCGAGGCCTTCGAATCTGCTGGGTCAGTTTAGGTACTCTGCAGAGCATCAGCGAATTATTCATTACTAACGCCGATGAAAACACTTGATCAGACAGACTAATGAATGCTAATATATTTGTATTTAAACCCGCATAAAATTCAGTGAAGTTTTACGTAGAAAAGTCCTTTTAGAAATTGAGACCAATGTTCGTTCCTGTTGGAAAACTTGTCTGTTTCCGATTAGAACCACCAGGACTGGTTTTATTGTTTACACTTTTTTCAGATGTCATAATTTCCCTAAAATGACTAAACATATCAGCTACTCAGAACACTTTAAAAAAGAAAAAAAAGTTTAAACCTGAATTGTTGTGATCATTAGGACATCCTGACTGTACTGTACTATACGAGCACTTTAAACCAACATGTCTTTTGCATGGTAACAGACACTGCACAGCTTGCACCATTCCAAGAACACCTTAATTTATTTAACTATGGTTTTCACTTTAATCCTACGAAACGATGCAGTCGACCCACTACTTTGTTTTCTGGTCTCCTACAGCTCCGTTAAAAGCTGCAAGTACAAGCAATGTGGCTTAGGGAGTGTTTCGGATTAGAGATAAATGCAAGATTGAAATAGTTTTGGAGGTTTATTTTCAATCTGGTTAGCTTAGCGTTCCCCTCATTAGCTAAAAATACTTGAAACAAAAGCATAAAGTTGCATAATTTCTCACAGCAACATTGTGTCGGAAACAGAGGCAAGATTTGAATTTGGAAAATGGTTTTTATGTAGTTTTTTTTTTTGTTTTGTTTTTTACTCAATTGTTCACTATGCTGTCCTGAAAAATTTTTTTAAGCACACTTCTGTTGAAGAGGTATGAGTAGTTAATATCTTACCGGAGGTAGATCAGTCTACTGCAACACCGAGCGAAACATGTAGCGCTTCCAGTCGGATATAAATCCCAACAAATAAAACGTTCTCACAGTTTCTGTCTAGAAATATCTCACATAATCTGTTGAGAATATTTCACTGTAGAGGACAATCAGTGAGGCACCGTCCCCTCTTTCTGTTTTCCATTTAAACAATCATTAGCTTCTGCCAAATGCAGCTGAAGACAGACTTAAGGTTCATAAAGTGATTTTCAAAATAACCACCTCAACCACCTTTTGTCTGAAGACATGTTAGCCTCCAGAACCTACTCATCTGTATTTATGCCAAAGATGCTTGGAAAGTTTTAAACCACAGACAAGATATTAACTGCTTATAATCTTTTCACAGAACCCCCTTCAAAAAAAAATATGTTGTTCCTTTAAGAAGTGTTTATTATTCTGTGCAATTGTAGATTTTAATGAAGATGTTCAAATGAAGAAGAGGTGGGTGTTACTGAAAGTCAGAAGATGATTCTGTTTTTTTATGCCTCTATTGTTGATCAATAATCGTTTTTGTCTCTTTGTTAAACATGAATCTCTACGGGTCTGTTACAAAAAGGTTTAATCAACCCTCTGCTTCATAGATCTCGTCATTCATGATTTGTTCTCAACATTCTTAATAAAATGACCAAAAATTTATATTTATATACAGTTTATTGTACATTTATTGACATTGTTGGTGTACAAGGTGGCATGTCGGGTAAAACTTGCTTTTATTCTGAAAGTGAATCTAAAGAAAGAAATGACAGACATGTCATACTGAGTCTCATCTGGTGTATAAAACAAAATTGAAAGTCCTGAAATCCAATTCAGCCGTAATGATGGTGTTTGAAATGTCATCCCTGATGGGACTTTCTTTTTCAGCTTCAAAGATGTTGTGTTGGAAAATCAGTGGGAAGTGGACAACAGTTTCTCTTGTAAAGCAGAAAGAAATGTTCCAATCAGGTTTCCGTGTGAATTTAAATTTCTATCTGTTTTGGGTAAAAGATTTATTACAAAAAAATTTTTAATTTCTGCTCAAAATTTATGAGTTAGAGACTGTAGAAAGCTAAGGTTTCAGCTCAGTACCGCCCTCTTCCTGCAGGACTGGGTTTTGTCAGAACATCTGGAAAACGGACTCTTCTTCAATCTTTCTCACGCTCTCCTATGTCTCATTCATAACTATTCTTCCTACATCCACACAGCTGGATTATTCTGTTACATGTTTTTTTTTTTCACTGCATTTCAGCTGTCAGACGGGTTTCTACGACGACTAGTCGAACAGCTTGTTCGCCGTGGCCTTGCCGTCGTACTTGGAACCTTTTCCGTCAAATTCAGAGGGAAGAATTTCGGGGTCAAACTCCTTGTAGTAGTTTTCCAGCTCGTCTCCGTGGACGAACACCTACAGCAAACAGAGTGGCTGTCAGGGACGTTTGTGCAGGAATTCACTCACATGGTGAAATTAACGTCATATAGTGGAGAAAAAGATGTTTCTAGCATTTAAGCATCTTATCAATATGAACCCGCTCTTGGAGTCTCTTTGCACATAATTTAGAAGCATATCTATACCCCGCTAAGGGAGTAAATATAAGTAAATATTGCAGCAAATTTGATATAAGACGACATTTACTCATCAGTAACTTTTCAGCAAGACACAAGAGCTCACTTTAAGTAAATATTTTCATAATATTGATAAAGAAAAACATACTGGTTCCACTGGAAGATTGGTTCATTTTTACATGGGAAACATGTCTTGCTATGGTATAGTGATCTGCTATATTTTATATTTTCCTCAATATTAAGGAATCGGCAACTTAAAATAAGTTCCTATCTTGTTGAAAAGTTACTTCAAAGTTAGTTTTGCCTTATTTCAGTCTATTAAGATATTTGGAGTAGAAAATAGACCAAAACACTTAGTAAGATTTTTGCAGTGTTGCTGTTGCAACACTGCAAAAACAGAGTTGTTGGAAGGTTGTGACTTACTCTCTCTAGCAGCTTGCTCTTCATGAGGGGTTTCACCACATTGTAGGTGGTGGTGAAGTACCAGGGCTGGTGGATGAAGTGGACAGCCTTGAAACGGGCCGGGAAGGAGTCCTGGTGGGAAGCCAAGAGCAACACGGTGAGGCGACCCGATCCTTAAAGAGTTGGGCGAAAGGAAAGCTGGCTTACAGCCCTACCTGCAACATGTCCACCATCTTCTTGAGCTCAGTAGGTTTGATCCCTGACGCTTGCTGCATGGTGAAGCCCTTGAAGTTTTCAATGATGCAGAAGCCGTTGATCTGAGTCTCCTCGTTCTCCAGCAGCTTCTCCAGGATCACACAGTAGGCACGCAGAATCTGAACGCACGAGAGGATGCCATGAAAGCCTCATCAAATCTCCCAGTCGCCATGGTATCCACGCATCCTTAAAAACTCTTAAATCAATGCATCTACAGTGAAGGCCTCAAAATGTCTTAAATTCCTTTTGAAAAACATAAACACATTAATCACAGCCCTTAAATTTTATTTTATTTTTTTGGGGGGCAGGATTATTCTAATTGTTTTTCTCGCTGGACTTTTCTGACTGGCAAACGTTTGAGTACATTTGAAGCTACTGCTAACTAGCTTCTAATATTCCCTTGCCAGCTAGCTAGCTTTCTTGCATCCATCAAGGGTAAGTGATAGACGCAATCATTTGTTGTAATTTGTCTTGGCAATGCTATATATAATGTGCAGTTTTGCAGTGTACAGGTCTTAAATTTAATTCATACTGGTCTTTAAAAGCCTTAAATTTGAGCTGGTGAAACCTTCAAAATCCCTTAGCTACGCTTCTCCTGACTAGTCCTTTCAGGGTTCCACCTCGTCAAAGGTGATCTCCTCGTAGTCCCAGTTCTCGATGTTGAAGAGCAGAACCACGCGTCCGTATTTGTCTCTGCTGTGGAGGATGCCGGGGTAGCCGGCCTCGATGGTGCTGCGCACGGCCTCTGGGGTCAGGTTCTCAAAGAGCTCGGGGTAATCCTTCCGGAAGCGGACATATCCTGAACGAAGAGCCAAGGGGAAAGGTCAGTCAGGCCCTGCTGGGTCTTTGACAATGAACTAGAAAGTGTCTTGTCTCAATTTATGTTTGGAGAATAAAATGGATTTATTTCATGTGATTAAAAATGCTCTTATATGTACAGTACAGCAGAAAATTTGATATTTCACCAACAAGAACGATTTGCTTCAACAAGTGGCGGCCATGTTGAAAAACGGCCAGCATCTTCAAATTGAAGTGGCTAACGGTGGCACTCGTATCGGTAAATCAAATGAAGCTCCTTTCAGCTCGTTGTTTTGACTGACCCTTCATGAGGTCAAAGGCTCTGGGCACGTCGTACTTCCTGGCGCGGATAAAGCGGACCAGCAGACCGTCTGGTTTCTCCCCAAAGGTGTCCTGCACCCCCTTGGCCAGGTCATCTCCGGCCTCCGCCTTCTCCTTAATGATGGCTCGGAGCTCCTTCGCTGCCAACACGCGCTTCTCATCCGTCTCGTTCAGCTCATCTTTGGCCTGCAGGGGGAGCCAAACCTGACATTTAGCTAACACTTCACTTAGATCAATTTAAACACATCAGGGGAAACAGAAGTGACTTGGTTGGTTTGTTTGTGTTTTTTTTTTAATAATTAGTGTTTTAAAAATGATACTGCAGCTGTAATCCAGCAGACCAGACGGCCCTGAAAAAGTTCAGAGCTGTAAAAGTTATTGGAAGAAATGCTGTGTTGTTTTGTTGTTTGTTCTATTTAGCAACAAGTCAAAATTATAATAAATGGGTTGGATTTGACTTAAACTCAAACTAATATTCTGGAAATTACACTTAACAGGGTGCCTGTGCATCCTTAAAAAGTCTTACATTTACGTAACTAAAATGAAGGCCTTAAAATGTCTTAAATTCATTGTTTTGATTTGGCAGGTCTTAAATTTGAGTTGGTGAAACCAGCAGAAGCCCTGCTTAGGAACATTTTCCTTTCAGCGATTAGGTGAAGATGTGGCTCAGCTGTTGGGTTGAACAGGGATTGAGGCAACAGGGCAGATCTGGATACCTTCTGCCTGGTGTGGTCTGGCAGGCTGGCGCAGGGTCCAAACACGGGGCCGTGGTCCTTGACGGTGAGATGCTCCAGCTTGGCCCTGAGCGCCTGCTCCTCCTCCGACACCATGCGGTAGGTTCCACTCTGAGGAGAAAGAAGGAGTCGCTCGGTCAGTTTGTCCCCTTTAAACAGAGCAGTTTAAATCAACAGTTATTGCCGCTGTAGAGCATGCTCATTTCTCTACTGCACAAAAGACACTTTTTACGGTGGGAAGTAATTGTAACGTTCCTGTTAGTGTTTGGCGCTCAGTTGAGGATTCTGGTTTTCCAAACGGACTCGGCCTGTAAATGAAGTCCCTGCATTTTGGATTCAGGTTAGAGACCTGAATGCAGCACCCAACTGAGCTCATGTTTCTAGAGGTGAATAGGTGGAAATGGAAGCATTTCGTTCTGATGTTGTTGTCAAAGCTCTTCCCACGTTGCAACCGGGCCTGCTATCGTCTTTTTTTGGTTTGTTTGCCTTGGAGGGATTTTGCTGCGACGCCATCTTGGATATTCTCTAAATCAAAGTTATGTCCGACGCGCCATCACACGGACACGAACCGGACGGTTTGGAGCCGTCAGGGTCCGTCGCTAGGCAGCCACCTAAACGAATCCAAGGAACGTATCTCCTAGCAACCGGTTCTCGATTGGAGCTCAGGGAAGCCTCGCGGTAACGCGGTTCACCTTTCACGCGCTCGATGCTTCTTTGTGTTCTGCGTCCTGATTGGCTAAACGGTCAGAATGCAGCGGCGAGTCTCTGTTTGTTTTAATGATCATTTTTCATTTTCTCCTGTTCTGATCCAGTGATTCAGGTCGCGGTGCTAATCTCTGTCATTTGAAGCCTTCGGTTGGTATCGATGATTAAAATGATTATTTTGCAGTAGCCTACAGTAGTTATTTGTAAAAAACAAACAAACAAAAAAAACGTGTATACAGTATATTTATTTGTAAACAAATGTTTGGGCCTGTAAAAAGGTTTAGTTGTTTGGTTTCAGTGCATTATTTCATTTCTCATAATTGTAAAAAAAAAAAGAAAAAGAAAAAGAAAGGTTACTACTTCTTGGATTTGGTTCACTGCACTAGTGCCACTGTAGACATATAGTAAATTTCAGTCAAAAATCTCGAATTTTCTAAGAAAAAATTGGAAACTTGGTTGACTTTTGAAGGTTTTTTTTTCTGAGATTAATTTCAATTTCAATTTTGAGTTTTTTTGGTGGGAATTTACTCCTCTTTTTTCCCTTTTTTTTTTCTATGTACAACAGTCCCTAATATGCCATCTTCCCAGATGTTTGTTGAGATGTGACATATCTGAGCTTGTCTGTATAATTCTGACCTGGTGCTTGAATTGGTAAAAAAAAATTCTGTGTATTTGAAATTCACTGAAGTTCTTCTTTGTATAATGACTCACACTTGACATCACTTCTTCAAATGCATCCTTAAAAGACCTCAAATGAAACCTTCACTCAGTGCAGAGCTCTGGATGAAGCTGAACGCTTTGCTGTGTCGATATAATTCTGTCACATGAGCTGGTCGTTTTCTTTGAGCTTTAGACATCTAATCCACATGGGTAGGAAAAGCCTGTTCTTCAGTGTTATTGGACCATAATCAATAGGCCTCAGTGTGTGTTTGTGTGTGTGTGTGATTTTTATTAATCTTGCTCACATGAGTCCAGAAAAGCCTGTAAATACACACTGAGGACGATGTGTGAACCAGGGAGCCTGAAGCAGCTCAGGCTACCGGAGTCGCTGGTGGAAATCGTTCGCTTCTTCCCTCCTTTAAGTTTGATCCCAGATTTTAAAGCTGCCACACACTTTCTTTCTCTAACAAATGTGCAGTCAGAGTAAAAACACTTTGATGAAGCGTGGATTTCCAGCTGCAGGATATAACCATTTTTTTCGCTGAAGAAAAACAAAAAACCCAACTGAAACACCTGTGTTTGTTTTGGCGGAAGTGACGTCGCAAAAGGCACGAGAATCGAGCCAACCAGCTTTCGTTAGTAAACATCATGGCCGATCTCAATGTGGATGCTGACGTTTTTGAGTTGTTTTTGTTTTTGAGGAGCGCCCTGGCTGACGGCGAAGCTGAAACAAACCGTGACAACGGTCGTCTTCAGACGTCGAGCGAGTAAAAACTATTTAATATTACAGTTTCATATTTTCCATCTGACCAAATTCAACACGTTCAGAGTTATTTAAAAAAAAAAAGAAAAAAAAAGCTTTAGAAGCAGCTTTAACAGAGTAAATGTGGGAAAATACTTACGACTACAGCCATGCTTCCTGCTCTTCCGATTGGCTTCTTCACGCGTTCTGCAAAAAAACAACAACAACAGGGATTTTGTGAATTCCTGTAAATGAGAGAACAATCAACACTCTGTGCTTCCGTATTAATCCCCTTTATTCCGTCCTCCAGGCTCTCAGGGTAAACCTGACTGAGCTATATTTGGCTCTCGCCTGTTTCTGGAGGATTTGTCAGGAGGTTTCAGGCCTTTTTATGTCAATGCTGAACTCAGTGGACATAAATATAGCTGCTTTTGGTTTGCCAACATCTCAGTACTGCGTTCATCAAAAGTTTGAAAACTATTTTTGCAAGAGATTTAAAATCGAAAAGCTTGTGGGAATGACTGCAAACTGCCGATGAAGCATTTCCAACAAGATGGGAAACGTTTTTCTCTGGAACTGAAATATTGAAGGGAACGGTTTTCATGTCTGCCCGGCATCTACAGCAGCAGGATGAAGATGCTGAGGAGAGGAAGCTTACCTGATGCAGATGTGGAGGAGAAGGCGGAGAGCGGCAGCCGTCCGTGTGGACCAGAGGTGGAAGGACCGGGGATTTTGTAGTGCTGGGATTAGTGGCGTCACACCAGATTACGACCAGCAGATTTTAGGTTTTTTTTTCTTTCTTCTTCTCTTCATTCAATCAGCGTGGAAGTGGCCGCAAGCGTGCAGGAAGGCGGGCGGAGGAGCTCCTGTTGAGGAAAGGAGACCCGGCGCACGTTTTCTGGTGACGCAATGTTTGAAACGAACTTCAGGATCCAATCAGATTCCAGACGGACTCAAAACGCGACAAGTGACCAACAAGTGGCGTCTCTGTCGATCTGCCTCACATTTAGGAAAACCGTCTTAAGATTCTTTCAAACTTCATGCTGCAACTTTAAACGTTTCTACTTTGAATGACCCACGAGAAGTGGTGAGCGTTGTCTGTGCAGCACATTTCAGCAACGTTACGCAAACAAGCAATTACCAACGTTACATTTTGTCCAGTGGCGTTATTGAGCGAACATAAATCGAACGCATTGGTCATCGGTCCGGCTGTGGTCAATCGAAGGCGCCGCTGAGCCTTCGCTGCGTTTCAGCCTGTTTCGACAGCTTTGCGTTTTTCCGGAAGTTTGTTTCAGATTTGTGGAGCATAAAGTCCATAAAGTCCTGCTTCTCTATGTTTGGTTCTGGAGGATCACATTCCAAAAGTGAACATTTGCATTCAGCCCCTCTGACCTCCTGCTGCCATGGAAACCTCCTTATTGTCTCAAGTGTTTTGCAGGTTTTCCTCCAGGATTTTCTTTGCGTTTCGCTCCATGAAGCCTCTTCGCTACTCTGACTGGTTATTGGCCAAAGTTTCCCCACATGATGATGCTGCCGCCACCATGTTTCACTCTGGGGATGTTGTGTTCACAATGTTTGTTTTCGTCCACACAGCGTTGTTGATGGAATTTTATTTATTTTTGTATACAAAACGGACTGCGTTTATACGGCAGCATTTTATTTCCTATTTCAGCTCACAGTTCTACAAACATGGAATCAAAACAATCCCCAACATCACGTTATAGTTCTCATAAATAAATGAGAAAATATGAGATTTTACTGCTTTTTGGGGTGAATTTCTCACTGGCAGTTCCGCTGGTCCAAGCAGGCACCCGGCCAGTAATCTGCTAAATCGGCTCGGGGGGCCGAATCAGAAGGATTTGACAAACAATGGCTCTCTTTTCCACGGGGGCTCCGCTCTGAAATCCGTATTTTTATTGTCGGATGGTGTGTGTGTGTTTGAGAGAGAGCAGGGTCTAAAGCTATTCGCGGAATAAAAGAGGGCCACTGCTCTCCCAACATGTCGTCACAAAGCAGCTTTATCTACTCACACTTGCAAAACAATCCTTAACACACTAATTCACCACGTGGGCAAAGTTGAGTGTTTATTTTAAGGTGAATCTATATTGTTTTCAGTGGATTAATACCTCTTTGTGATACTAAGTGTTTAAAGAGCATTAGGGAAAAATACTGGCTCTGTCCAACCTCACAAAGGTGGGTTTTTGTGACCGATTTGGACATAAAATGATGTCATTTCCTGGTCCAGCTCTTTGTGAGACTCCCACGCTTAAAATGTTTTCCAACAGCAGACAACGCTGCGGTGTTTTATGATGCTGAGAAAGGAAAATCTGTCAGACGGATGGAGGTTTTAAAATGATGTGTTTTTAATGTGAACACCAGTAGTTTTGGAAATGTGTTTCGTTTCTCCGTCTCCCTAAAGTGAAACATCCAGCGATGCTGCAAAGAGAACCTGAAGTCCTGAGGAGGACATTTCCGTAATCAAAAAGTTTTTAACTTTCACCCGAGTTCTCTTGGTCAAAAATGCTTTTATTCGACGTTTAATCTGCTCCGTATCCATCTCGTTTCTTTATTTCCCGTCTTAGATTCTGTCCTTTTTGTTCCAGCTTATATTTGAGACTCAAAATGAAGATTCAATATTTCAGACATTTATATTCGTCCTGAGAAAGCTGTTGTATTGAGCTTTCATGTTTTTATTTAAAAACAAAAAACATTTGTTAAAGGTCCTCTGCCTTCTACAGAAATACATGGCGGTCAGA
This sequence comes from Poeciliopsis turneri, assembly GCA_922788865.1. Taxonomy (NCBI): domain Eukaryota; kingdom Metazoa; phylum Chordata; class Actinopteri; order Cyprinodontiformes; family Poeciliidae; genus Poeciliopsis; species Poeciliopsis turneri. The sequence continues at coordinate 1,092,358 of CAKLNU010001107.1, read as the reverse complement.
AACAACCAATCAGAATGGGAGGGAGGGTCTTAGAGCTGTCAATCATCCCAGTGTATGTTGTTTACGAAACCAGCAAACAACTGATGCCTATTAAATCAGTTAAATAATTTCATTCTTATTTGTAATCATCCACTTTATTATCATTTTATTCTTCAATTTTTCCTGCTTTTATTTTTTTAGGAAGTGCAACAGGCTGCTTTCAATCAGTAAGAGTATTTAGCATTACAGTTTGTATGAAAGATGTGATATGATGCATGATGTACAGCATTACAACAGTAGATTAGGGACATGGGAGAGGAAACAAAGCCTGAAACTTTTGCAGAAAGTTTCTAAAATTAATCTAAAAAAAAAAAATGGAAAAAATTTTTTTTTAATGGAAATGGACTTTTTTCCTCTTCTGTCTATGAAGGCCTTAATACACTGTTGTAAGTAACTATCTAAATGTACTTAATATAAAAAGCCACATCACACTGATTTGAATCAAACTGCTTTATTTTTCACAATCTGAAGACTGATGGACAAAATACAACCAGAAACAACGAAGCGTCACGTTTGAACAGAGGACCATCACGTTTCAAACACCGACTGCGAACGGCTGCAAACCCACCTGAGAGCAGCACAAGAACCCGCCGCTCTCTGGGCCGAGTCCGTTTTAACCTGTTTAGATCACAACCGACAGCATTGGTTATCCTCCACCAAACTAGTAGCTCAACTAGTTAGAAAGGACCGAATGAATGTTTCATCCATATTTAATTCCACTCTGCATGGAGAAACATCCTGTTGCTTCTCAACTTTTATAACAGAACTGTAACTTTAACTGCACAATTAACCCGAAATACAATCAAATTCTTAATAATAAATATGACAGAAATCACCATGATTTAACTTTCAGCATCACAACAAGGAAATGAAAACGCTTTACTTGCTGTAACCTTTTCATCTTAGGGGGAAAAAGAGATGGAAAATTCCACCACTGAAGTTTTCGTTCCACCTCAGGAAGTTGAGTCCGAGATCCCGACCGTTCGCCATGAACGACGTTTTCTGCCTCATGGGCCGTCTGTGAGGACCTCGTCCGGCCAGAACTCGTCCTGCATGTAGTGATCCGAGGAGTGGCCGGTCGGCCCGTCACGCAGCCTCCTCTCCATCTCCTGCTCCCAGGTTCCCTGCACCAGCTTGTAGAGGTCCAGCGCGGCGCGGGCGTCCTCCACCGAGCAGTGGCCCCTTCTCCCAGCCTGGAAGGAGCAGCCAACAGGGGGCAGCGCAGTTAGTGGGGCTCGCTTTCAGAAAGTCACTTCCTCCAGGTGTGACAGTTGGAGGAAGTGTTGCTCTCAATCAATACCGTCTACCAAGAGGCAGCTGAAAATACTTTATTTGTAATTTGGTTTACATCTAATATTCTAATCTTAAATGTTACGGGGCTTTTCTTTAGTAGCTGTCAGCAGAAAACTCAATTTGTTTAATTTATGTATTTGATGCGTCTCACTTAATCAGCTGAAATAATGGACCGTTTGAGTTACATTGTGATTTACTGGGTTTCCATCCATCGTGTAACTGAGCAGTTTGACGTTTTGAAAATAAATTCACTTTCTGGGAACGCAACAATTTGGGGAAAAAAAACAAAGTTTCGCTCCTAGAATGTGGTGGGTTTGTTTTGGTCACAGTGAAACTGTTTATTTTTGCAACAGTTTTTTTAGTTTTGTGCACGTTAGTAAAGGAAGGCCAGCTTGTGACCGTGAACCAACTGCAGTTTTCTGGCCAATCACATATTTTTGAAGAACCCTGACCCGACCACTCACATATTTTTAGAATTAAAAGTCTCAAAATATTGCAACAAAGTTGACAACGGTGACCGACATGTCAGTCAGTCACACGGTTTCAACATCGACTCCACTGCAAGCCTTTTTAAGACCACCATGAATGAAACTTAAGACCTGCATCACAACTGAAATGGACAAAAGGACAGTGCAGAGGTGGTTATGTCCACAGCTCTTACCTGGATCCTCCGGTTCAGCAGCTTGTTGGCCAGCAGCTTCAGAGACGAGCGGCGGCCATGAGGGAAGCCTGCCAGGCGCCTGAGGTGACGCATCGTGCTGGTGTCTCTGACCATGTGACCGGGATGGTCCATGTTCAGCGCCTCAAAGTCGTTGTAGATGGAATGACCCACCACCACCTTGCCTTCAAGCAGAGCGAGGATCTGCAGCGGGAGAATTATACCATTACACCCAGTCCAAATAGTTTGTTAGATTAAAAATGGCTTTGGAGAACAATTACTTATGTTTATGAAAATTAGTTTTTTTCCTATGGTCTTAACTAAATATCAGATAAACATAAGATGTGGAAACATACAGAGATATAGAGAAAGTATTTGGATCAAAGAATATTTGGTTGAAAGTAATAAACTTCAGTCTGCTTTTTAAAACCGATTCAGATAGAAAAACAGGGAGTACGTTTCCACCAAAAATCTCTCAATTTTAGAAGTTTTCCAGAAAACCCCCAGAAAGTTAAAAAAGTTCCACTTTTGGGGTAAAAAAAACTATCAAAAATAACGTGTGCAAATACAAAAAAATGATGCATGCAACCTAAAAGTTGTGCGTAAATAAAATTAGTAAATTGTTATGTGCCATTTTTAATGTAATTTTTTAAAAAGGTTTTCTTTTTTCTCACAATCATTTGACTTGGGAAGATCAGAATCTTTTTTCCTCAAATATTGCTGACATTAATACTAAACTCAGTTTTCAGCTTTTGAAACTCAAATTTCCGTGGAAAATTTTTAAGTTAATCGCAATTTCCTGATTTTTTTTCTTGCAATTTTTTTTACTTTTGAAGCTGTTTTTTTTTTTTTGTTGTACAAAATTTCTGAAATTTTTAAGAAAAATTTTGTTTTATTTTGTAGGAAGAAATGTACTCCAGTCCTTATATGCCATTGTAGATTTGGGCAGAGCTGATAGTCATGCATTAGAAACAAACATCTGTATTGGATCTTGAGGTGAACTGGGTCAGGCCAACCTCCTCTCGGGCCTGGGCGAACGGCACGGCGTTGTGGAGGTGGTGCCAGCGGATCCCGCTCCAGGTCGTTCGGAAGTCCGTGACGGGCTGACACGGTCGGACATATTTATCGTACAAGACGTCGCCGTGGTAGTCGACGACGCTGCAGCGGCCCAGCGCACTGCAGCGGCCGCCGGGCCCGGTGCCCACCATCTCGCAGTCCAGCGCCACCACGGAGGCGGCCGGGGGGCTCGGACAGAGGCAGGGGGAGCTGCGGCCGCTGGCGGGGGGGCTGCACTCGGAGAAACCGCTGTCAACCTCCCAGCTGTCTCTGAGCACTGCCGTCACACCGTGGTGGTCCGGCTCTGGCGAGGAGTTCAAAGTGCTGTCCGGGTTCGGCTCGACCGATTTCGCCTTCTTCAGCAGCGCGTTTGGCTCCAGGGGTTCGGACGGGGAGCCGGTTCTCTTCCTCCTCCTGTTGGAGGCAGAGTTCACGTCTTGGTGCTTCTTCCTGGCCACGGCGCTCTCCATTGCACGGATCGTCATGGACTTCTTGCACAGACACCTGTCGTTGCCGAGAAGGCCATGTGGTGCTTCATTTCTTTCTGATGGATCCAAGTGTCTCATGGTCACATCTGGGGAGTCAGAACGAAAGAATCAGTTTTCACTGTGGTCACAAAAATCTTACTTTGTGTCACAGAAGTTCCAATATGAGGACAACATTCATAGAAATAAAGCCGAGTTTAAGACAACACTTCAACTCCAAGTATCACTCAAAGCTAATTTAGCAGCCGAGCAGAACTGAGTACATGTTTCAGTTCAGTTGTATTCACTGATCACGTAACAGTGACGTGATATTCTCCACTTGAGCTGATAATTTCCTTTTAAAATATTAAATTTGGAAAAACAGGACCCACACCGAATTGAACACTGACGTGTACAGTCTATGGAGACGGAGTTCAGTCGTTTATATCGCTTATAGTTTTGTTAGCAGCTTCGATTAACTTTAAATTGTGGATATGTGAACGCAAATTGGTGCAGCGGCGCCGCAAAATGAGGTTCAAAGACGAAGAAAAAACGCTTAAGAGACGTAATGACAAATACACGTGAATTCACTGTGTTTTCAATATAGCCGTGTTATTTGTTGTCGTTCGTAACAACTCAAATAAAGGCGTTTATTAAAAGAAACCCTGAATCGTTACGTACCTTCTAAAGCTGCACGTGAACAGCAGGATCATGCCCGGACAAACTCTTCTTCTTCTTCTTCTTTTCGATTATGGCGGATCGCAATCAATTTCAAGGTGCATACCGCCACCTACTGTACACGAGTGTGTAGCAACATTACTTTACATCTGTCAAATTCTGTTTTTTAATTTTGTATTCTGGAGATTAATAAATAATGCTTTCCTTACTCTGTGAATATCCATTATGTTTCCTTCATTTCCCAATATTCCTTTAAGACTCCATTCTTCACCAGTCCTTCCAACCATTTTTCTCAATTTCTCCCTTTCAGGTTCATGTTTTACAGTTAAGTTCATCAATACGTGTTCTACATTTTCTTTCTCTCCACATCCTTCACATTTATCATTATTTTCCCTCCCTATTAAATATAAAATTTCATTCAAATAGCTATGACCTACTCTTAATCTGATCATTATTGCTTTCATTCCGTTTCTCTCAATGATTGGTTTATCAGAAGTGCTCCATATCTCAGCACCGCCTAGTGGTGGGATGTAGCATTACGTCAAGTACTGCCACAAAAAATCTGATTATTTCACAGGTTGGTGTTCTGTCAGCCATCAAAACGTTCTCATGTTTAGTGAAAATCTTCCAATTAAATGAGTCGAATATGCCAAGACATTTTGAACATAATGGCCATAATATGCCCTTGTGGAATTTTCTGTGGCTCTTTAAATATTAATTTGGTGAAAGCTTTGAATTGTCACAGCAGAATAAAAACATCAGAAACAAGGTCGTACCAGTCATTTAGGTTTTGTGGGCCTTTTATTTCACAATCCTTCCAAATGTACAAAAACAAAGACCAGTTACGAACAAGGAAAAAAAAAAAACAAACAAAAAAAAAAAGTTGTCCCTCCGTGTTGAAGAGAACAAAAACAAGCGACAGATGACTGGAAACTGGTATCAAACCAAAGTGCATCAGTCTGAGGTGTGGTAGACAGACCAGAGGAAATAGAAATCTCATTTCAAAAAAAGCTGTCCCTCTTCCCTAAAAATTTCTTATTGTGGTAAAACGGTCGGGCAGACGCTGGCCACCACCTCGCCACCTTCCACAGGATTCCAGAGCAGCAGAGGATCCAAGGAGCGGCCGGCTTTTTGACGTCGGCTTCAGAGCTTTTGGTAGTTCACTAAGCGAGTGGGATATAATTTAGTTCTGTTCCCCGAATCTCCTCCTCCTGTTGTTGTGATGTGGGTGGGGGGTGCTGGGGGCGTTGAGTTTCTCTTGGGAGCCTCTATAGCTCTGACTTGTCGTCCTTCTTCTTCTTCTTTTTCTTGGCGTCCTCTGGCACTACTAAGGGGTTGGTGGCCTCTCTCTTCAGGTAGGAAATGAAGTCGCTCACCTCTCGACCTCCCTGCACAGACAACGGCAGGATGTTCTCTTTATTTGATAGGGACAAAGTACAAACTGCCAACATGTTCAGATGTTAGCATTTATGGCCGTCGCTAACGCTCGACCCCCAGAGGCATCACTCACCTCGTATCTCTTTGGGCTCATTTTGCGTCCAGCAGGGGAAAAGTAGATTGTGGGGAATCTGGGGAAAGAGAGAGAGAGAAAAAAAAAATAAATCATGAAATTAAAATACAATTGTTCATTCTTAAAACAAGGAAGTCACAAGGAGAAAAACACAAAACCCCACAGGACTCACCCGCTGACTTCATACGGAGATGGCACATCGTTAGCTGTGGCGTCCATTTTGGCAATAACAACGTTGGGATCGTCGGCCAGCTGCAGAACAAGAAGCGACCCATTAAGATAAGTTCAATAGGGAAAAAAAATGGTGGATATTAACTGTGATATTCCAAAGTTTTGAACGCGTTTTGTCTCAAACAGTAAAGCAGGAATATTTCAACAAAACAGCATTGAGTGTTAAATGCTGCCGAGTTTTGGACACGACAGTTTTTAAAGATGTTTCAGGGAAACGTGGTGAGCCGTCCTAACAGGCCGATGGTTACCAAGGCAACTTTTAGAAGGTTGTGACCTTGAGAGTGATCTGCTTTAAAAGAGTTTAACTTGGCATTCTTTGGTCTGTGTTGGGAAACGGCCTGTTTTGACTGAAAAATGTTGACACTTCAATTAAAACCATCAGTACAGCAAATTAAGCGAGCCAGAACTTCCCCTAGACCTTCACAATAAGAGTCTTAGCAAAATAAGAAAATAAAATTGCTTTAAGTGTTTCTATTTTCCACACTCAAAAAACAAACAAACAAATAACACACACACACACACAAACAAACAAGTCTGGCCACTGGTGCATTGTGGGTCCAGTCAGCAGATTCTTAAAAAGACAATGGCCTCAAAACAATAACATCGTTTATCGCAATAAATTCTTGGACAATTTATCGAAGATAGTTTGTCATCATGACAGGCCTACGTGCAGAGATCATTTCACAACAGATTATAAATAAAACACGTTGAATCAGCTCCATTTTCTATTTGTAATAAGTGAAACGAGGATTTTCTGGGATATTGTTAAGTTCAAGATCAACCGAGTCGGCAGTAGAGCGATTCTCTTCACAGCCGCTGCTCACCTCCATGTTAACACCAACACCAGAAACTCACATTATGTCACCAACCACGACACTGCTGTAGACTCAGTGTGAGTCTACAGCAAAATGAGGACAAATTACAGAGCGCTGGCATTCAACAAGAGCCAACAAAGTTGATGAAATTTGTAGTTTTACTGGCTAAAGATAAAAAAAACAAAAAAAAAAAACAAAGGCAAGAAAACTAAAACATAGCATGACCAAGAAAAATAGAAAAAAAGAAAGGATCCTACCTTCTCTCCCAGCTCCTTGTATTTAGGCTCCAGGTTCTTGCAGTGGCCGCACCACGGCGCGTAGAACTCGATGAGGACGTCTTTGCTGTCGTCGTTGACGATGGAGTCAAAGTTCTCAGCCACCACGACCTGGAGACACAGAGGCAATGGGCTCAGTCCAAACCCGCACTTAGTCTGCTGCTGACCGGAACCAGGACAGAACCAGCACAGTTCCACCCGGACCGGCTCCAATCTCCGTTTTCTGATCAGTGGATGAACTACAACCAACATCCCAACATCATCAAATGAAATGGAACTCATTAATTCAAGATTCTTCAGAGAGTTGCTGTACAACTTGATGACTGTGGGCAGGAAGGTTCTCCTGTAGCAGTCTATACCACAGCAAATTTGAAGAAGCCTCTGACTGAAGACACCGTTTGTTCACTACAGTCATGTTGAAGAGGCTGAGAGTTATCCACAATGTTTTTCATTATTACAAATGAGTTAGAATACATTTCTAAAAATTTGACATTTGTGTTTTTCTTTTTAAAAAGGAATTTTTTTTTAAATTAAATCCAGATTTTCCATCCCTTACAGTCAGAGGAAACAAAGTTGACATTGTGAAGCAGCCACTCCAGGAATCCCTCACCTTAACGGGCCCGTCGTTGTTTTCAGGGACTTCCTCCGACTTGAGGTAGCGCTTCAACTTCCCGTCAAAGTAGTCCTGCAGGAAGCGCTCCAGAGCCTTTCCGTCTCGGCTGCAGGTGACAAAAACAAAAGATGTCAGAGGAGAAAACAAAGAAACAACAACAACAACAAAAAAAAGATATCAAAGTGAAGCTTGGTGGACTGACGAGAACTCCTCGCTCATGACGTATTTGTCTCCCTTGGAGGTGCGGATGGCGACGACGGGCAGCTCCTCGGAGCCGACGTCCAGGCCGAAGTCCGACAGGTCGTGGCTGAACTGGTTCTTGTTGGCGACGGCAAAGTTCAGCTTCTTCCCCTGGTCCAGGAAGCCCTTGGCCACCTTCATCACCCTGAGCCGAGAAGGGCGAAAGAGGGAGAGGTGTGTGAAGAAAGCTGAGTCGGCGCGTGGCGCGGAGGAACGCCCGAGACGCCCACCTGTTCCTCCAGTAGTTGGAGCCTTTGGGGTTTTTGTCGTAGTCGACGTCGTAGTACGCCACCAGCAGGTCTTTCCCCTTCAGCTGGTCTTTGTTATCGTCTGTCAGGTGGGGACAGATTCCGAAGCTATGATGGAGGAAACGGGAAACAATCAATAACTGCGTTTCTCTCAGCCTTAAAAGGTGGCATTATGAAAAGAAATTTGCTCAATGGAAGCATACAGATTTTATAAAAACTCATCTGTTGTTTTTTTTTTCTCATTTAGAAAAGAAATTACTTGTTTAAATGCATTTCTAATACTGGACAAAAGTCTTAAATGAAAAAACTGCAGAATGTGCCAATTAATCAATTCCTAAAGTGATCGCTAGATGCACTCACATGCTGTCCTGGATGAATCTCTTGATTTTATTGCTGGTGAATTTCTCCTCGTCAAATTTCACGGAGCCGTCTTCGAACTTGCTGGCGAGACGCGGAGGACGGAACAGGACGACTCCCCTGCGATCAGACACAGGAAACACCCTCGCTAAAATGCGTCGCTTCATTTTAAACTTCAGAGCCATTTTCATCCCCTCCACCTTCCCCAGTTTTCCGCCGTGTGACGCGGGAACTCACTCTCCGCCGTGGCTGCTGAGCAGGGCCTCGGCGTTGGTGTGGGCGAAGCGGTAGTCGTCCCTCAAGGCGCTGGCGGCCTTCAGGAACTCGGCCTGCTCCGAGCTCTTGTCGTCAGCGAAGAAACCTGACGAGAGAAATTTAGAACAAGCATTTTTAACAATAAGATGGCCGATTAATAGTGGGGGCGGGGATCGGATGCACTTACCGATCACGCTGGCGTCTTGATCTGCTATGAACTTCTCAAAGTCTCCCTCGGTCTTGAGCTCCACTGAAGCTGGACCCGCCTGCTTCTTCAGGAAACTAACAATCCCGTCTTTACAGGACAAAAAAACAACAAAGAGGCTGATGAAAACCACATCTGTACAACTTCAGGTATTTAAGTTAATATTCTGGGCCACAAAAGAATCACTTAAAGAGCCACAAACCGACCCCTGGCCCCTCTTTGGGCAACCTGGATGCATATACTGATCCTTTTATCCTCCATCTTACTTCCTCTCACATTTATACTGAACATCTGTGAGCTGCAAGTGAAAAAAAACTTCCTTCGTCTTGAGAATTTGACAAAGGAAATTTGTGCACACAATCGGCACCAATAAAGCCAATTCTGGATTTCCAGATGGAAATCTAAAAAATGTGATGTTCGTATTAAGATCCCTGAGTGAATACACTGCAGAAACAGCCGTCACGCCGACTTCCGCCGCATGTTTTCCAGGTTATGCCTTGCCGGCTCACCATTTGGGCAATTCCTTGCAGAATAAGTTGAGTTTAGGTTGGACGCAAAGCATCTGAACGAGTACCGGTCCGATTATGAAAACTTCTAACCCAACTTTGCTTTAAAATTTCTCCCTTTAAGTGCAGATGTTCATTTAAAGAAAAAGGGAGAATATTAACTAAGAATGTACCGATCCACTTTTTTCACTTCTGACACCAATGCAGCAATCTTGCGTTAAGTATCGGATTATCATCCAATTTGATGAAAAACAAAAAAACAAAGACAAAGTAGAATACCTGCAGTTCTGGGACCATCATAGGGACCAGATTCCTCTCCATCCCTGAAGATCTTCAGCGTTGGGTAGCCACTGACGCCATATTTGCTGCATGTGTTGCTGTTGGCTGTGCAGTCAACCTGCACAGTAGCAAGCAAACTGTTAGCAAACAGTTGGTAACGCAGAAAAATTGCACTACGTCATACTGCGTTGCGCAACACCTTGGCAAGCGACACGGTGCCTTTTAGACGGGTGGCTGCTGCCTCGTACTCGGGGGCAAGACGTTTACAGTGACCACACCTAAAAGACACAGAGGACATGGACCAGTCAAACAGGAGGACAATTGACACATTGGATCGGAGGCAGGGAAGGATCCAAGAAACCGGATACTTCTGCATAATAAGGAGATTTTAACTAAGCTTGTTCAACAGAACGATAGGAGGAAAGTTAATTTTTTTTAATCATTTTACTTTTTTATGGAAGAATTCTAAAACACATTTTAGAAAATTTTTGTATTGATGTTTCATTTTTTTTTTTCTACAAAAACAGTTAAGCAACCTAAGCAACATCTAGCAACCCAAAGCTTGAGTGAAAAACTTTTAATAACTTTAATATTGGGACAAAATAAATCTACTTCATCTATAAGTGGGACGATAAAAACTTTAGTTTGTTTCAGAATTGCTTGTTTTATTATTCTGCAAAAAATAATAAAACAAGTAACATTAACATAGGATTGATAAATTCGCTGCAACTGATTTCTTGGTGTCTGATTTAAATATATTAACTAAAATATACTGTAAAAATGATAAGAAAAAAGGCAGTGTGAGCAAATAAACATGTATAAAGCGCACATTAGTTTGGTCTTTAACATTTTGTCACCTTCCTATATTAAAGGCTTAAGTCATTTCTTTTCCCAAAATGATTTTCTCCAGAAAACAACAAAAATAAGTTCTTGAATGGACTCCACGGAAAAATGCGTCATTGACATCTTTATTAAACAATTTCACATTCATTTTTCCTAACTTTTAAAGAAAATCTTTTTATCTTAAGTTTGACCTATTTTTCAATATATTTGTTCAAGTTTGGCACCGAAGAAACACGTCAAATATGTCGTTGACCAATCAGAGGTGGACACCAAAACTTCCCCAACCAATCAGAGCGTTACAACTATCACATGACACGCCCCCAACTTCCTTATAGCCTCATTCTCTTGCATTACCGAGATTTACGACGCAATAACTTGATGGTAATCAGCAAACATGTGACATTTTAACAGCTGCGAGTCCCATTAAGCAATAGCATTCGCTAAATTAATCATTTAATTTAAATACCGCAATTCGTACAGCCTTAGGCGTCCACCGCTAGCTAACATGCTAACATTTGGTCTGCAGCCAACAAGCAGGATTTGACAGTCCCGACTCTAATAAAAATAAATATTCCACCAATAAATAAAAGTAATTCAAACGCTCACAGACTGAGCACATTTTTAAGTCGACATTTCTACCGAGTGGAGTCCATTTTGCCGCTGGGCGACGGCGTATTTTCATTAGACATTTCCCCCCTTCCGTTTGCTAACAAAAGACGCCTGAATGAAACCTGCAGAAACTCACCAAGGTGCAAAGAACTCCACGAGAATGATATCGTGGTCTCCAATCCTGCTTTCGAAATCGTCATCCGTGAACTCCAGCACATCACTGGCACGGCTGAACCCGGCGAGAGCGGCCAAAAATATGAGCCTCAACATGGCACACCGAGAGGGCGAACAGTCTCTTGGCCTCAGTGACACAAAAAAACTTCAGGCTGCAGATGTGAGTCGTGGCCGGCCCGTCTTCAGCTCCTCAAAAAGCCGCAGGACACTCAGAGCAGGGCCGAGACTGAAAGAGAAAGGGGACGGAGGAGGAGGAGGTGAAGACGCTCACAAGCAGCACGGCCTCGTCCCGTAGTCACAGTGTGGCAGCCTCCCATTGGTCGATTCGCCGCGTCGCTCAGCTGCCGCTGACCAATGACTTTTCGGGAAATCAAATGTTGACGCGCGTTGGCCAATCGGGATCGGACAAAAGTCCGTATTACACGCGGAACTTAAGACTTTAATACTTCGCTTGAAATTTGGGTTTATTCACAAACTGCACAAATGTTTGCGACTGACAGAGACAAATGACGTGGCTCGACTCCCGGATTAATAAAGCCGTAGTTTGTGTTAAACTGGGAATCATGGAGACTGCCCAGTATAACGACCCAGTTTATGGGAATGCACTGCAGTGCTTTCACCCCTTGAACTGCTTCACATTTTGTCATCATTGAAAACATTTAAAAAGAGGCTTCCCCCATCCCAAGTTTTATTAGGTTTTGCACATTTCAGCAACTACAAAAAGATAATACAGGAAATATGAAACGGGCAATTAATATTACATTTTGTCAAATACCGTCATCAAAATCATCAAGCAAACATCAAATGTGTTGATCAATGCTCCATTAATTATAAACCAATTTCAATTGTTTTTTTGTTTTGTTTTTTTGCCTTGATTTGAATGAACTCAGTGTTTCAGCTATTTTGCGGTTTTCTGTAAGTTTGTTCCACATTTGTGGTGCATAGAAGGTGAATGCTGCTTTCAGGTAAAGTATATCAAAAAAACAAAGTGAAAGTATTGTCGGTTTCTGGGTGTCGAGCAGGAAGTCCAGCCTGCCAGCTGTCTTGAACGTTTTCCAATGATCTCTTTCGCTTTAAGACGAGAGACTCCAGATTGTTTGAAACATAAAACTGACTGGAGACTCCCCGCCTGCTGGTAATGAAGTGAATATTTATGAAAACCTCACGAAACTGCTTTCGATTTGTACCTTTTTTGCGATTTCATGGACCAGCCGCCAGATGGCGCGCTCTGACAAAACCTCAGCTTCAGACTTCAGGCTTTCTCGTTTCTCCAGTCATTATTCTAGACAGGAAGTAGATAGCTCCTCGAAAGGTGGAGCTAGGTCCAACCAGGCGTTTTGCACAGCTGATTGGTTGCTATGGAGATTAAAAGATTTGTCAAACGTGCATGAAAAAACAGAAAATCACAGCGACACGCCAGGTATGTTTCTTGCGAGAGGATAACATTATAACATGATGCAAAGCTCAAAACAGTGGATTTGACACAATATGGGCCCCTGAAATAAACAGTCAGAAAGTTTTCACTGTTTGGCATGAGCAGGACGAATGTTGCTGCAAAAAGTTCTTGTTTCTACGGCGTTACAAATGACGGAGCACCTTACACAGTGTTGCCGTCACCGTATCTCGTTGTTTTAGTTAGGCCTGCAGCAGGTCAGGGGACTGTGCTAACCCTTCAGTCCCATGATGCCTTTCTGTCACACCTGCTGCTGTTTACTGTAAACCTGCAGAGCTGAGACAGAAGCTCACAGACACGGCGAGTCCAAGACGCACTTCTGTACTGCAGAGATGTTCTTCCTGTTCCCACTAAGCTCCATCGACATTGCCCCCTCCCCCTACAGTAGCCCCACTGCTTCTCAGAGGAGTCGTCATGACAACTATGCTGCTCCTCTTTCTATATTTGGAGCAAGGAGAAGATGAGCCGTTCACCGTGGTGACACGCTCTGACTGCTGTAGGGAGGGAGGAAATCTGGGAGTATTTGGGACATCAGAACCTTCTTTTCCTCCAAAACCTTTGAAAAATAATAATAAATAAATAAAAAAATGGAGAGAGAAACTGCTCCCTCATGCCTCGCACCACCCACTGTTGACGTCTCAGCAGCGTCTCCTCATAACAGTGGAAGCCTTGTTGTCCCGCCGGCCACCAGACCGAAACACTGGGAAATCTGTTGGCCGTTTCATCGCGACCAGAAAATATCTGTCCGCTCGTAACGGGACAAAGCTCTCGTTACAGACTTTCTACGCCGCAAAGAAAAACACAGAGAGTCGTTCAAATCAAAGGGCTTCGTGAGCAGGCCGGAGCATTTCAATGGAGCTGTACTGGGAGATGAAGGGATGAAAAACAAGTGAATACCGATTGGCTGGGTGAGGAGGGGTGCTTTAATCAGAGAAGCATGAAATCAAGTCTTGAGTTTTTCGTAATTTTGGGTGAATTAAGATTTAAAACCATGTGCTTCTTAACCCTTATTCACATTAACCACTTCTTATCATGTATTTCTATTGATTGTTGAACTTTTGGTTCTCATTTATATTCAGATTTTGTCCGTTTTCCTGGATCTTGCTATTTCAGTTATTCCTTTTGTTAGTTAATTGATTTCTCCTTTAAACTTGTTTCCCCCGTTTCAGAGTTTCTTTCTGTTTCCTGTTGATTTTCAGTTTTTCCTCTCGTGTTGGAATTGCAGGGCTGTAAAACAGTGGAGACTAGGAGAGAGGCTTACGTTTCAGGAGCAGAAATGGCTTAGTTAAAGCCCAGATGTAAATCTAATTGAAAATCTGTGGCAATACCTTTAAAAACTTATGTTCAGAAGACAGTCCGGACTTGACTGTTCTTCAGCTATTTTTGCAAAGGAGAGTGGATAAATATTTCCACGAGAGCAGACTACAATTGCACGCCACACTTTTCAGATTTTGGTTTTGTAAGAAACGTTTAAAAAGTTTCATAAAACAGTGTTTGAATTCATAAATTTAACGAAAGAAACTTCAGATCTCATGTCTGTATGGAAACAAGTTTTTTTTTGTTTTTGTTTTTTTTACTAAAGATGGGTCACACGGCATCAAGGAACCATGCTAATCACAATTATGACCTGAAAGCTTAGTCACCATGGTTACCTAAAGCTCGGGCTTCTTGTTTACTGGAAATAAATCCTCAGCGGATTTCAAAAAGCTCCCATAGAAGCCAAAAGAAAAAAAAAAAGCACCAGTCAATTGTGAAATGAGACACAAACAGAGGTGCTACTGTTGAATAGATGATTTGTTTATTAAAAGGCATGACAGTGTGACAATCTGTTATGGCTCAAACGATATTGCTTCAGGAGCTTACAGTACGGAGCCCGACCCGGCCAAGTGTGTGTTCGGAACATCAGAACCCGACGAACACGTCTGCTGGAGAAGACAAACGTCTCTCCAGCCTTCCGCTTGGAACAAAACCATAAAATCTACATTCAAAATAAATCATCAAACGTCTGAAAAGAAACTATGTACACACATTCCACGATGGAGGATGGAGCACGGACGTATGGGACTACACAAGTGCCAGGTAGGAAGGGAAATCACCACGCAGGAGAGAGGGGGCGGTGACAGGGGACAGAGTGCAGGACGTGCGGCTGAGTAAAGGTGGGAGCAACAGGAAGGGGAGAGTTGTTGATTTTCTTTTTTTGTTTTTGTTTTACTTTTTGGCCATGCAGAGAAGCTGATTATTTTCGTTTTGCTTTAATAAAACAGCCCCACAGCTTCCATAACTCTATAAATCACTTTTATCATTTTCGAGCAAGATTCTGATCTGAGCTCGGAGCGTTTTGAGTCTAATGATGTTCTGGGACGTTATCAGCCAGACGGTTATATATTATATATACAGATGAAATTATAGAGTATACTGAGGAGCAGGGACGGAATGGCTGATTAGATAGGTAGCATAGTGATGGTAGAGTGATAATAATAATTATTAATGAGGCGACATAGATATCTTTTGGAAATATCTATGGGCACACGGCTGGGTGTGTGTGTGTGTGTGTGTGCCCAGAGGTTTGTGTGCAACAGTGAAGGGACCAGTGTCTACTTGAACTGCTTAAGGGGTGCTGGCACCTTGATGTCCTGGCCTTTCTCCAGCCGCTTCTCGCACTCAATTAGGTAGTTGACGCCATTGATCACAGTCTGCACCAGCTGGACCTAAGTCGGAGAAAAAACACCATATTTAGATCCTGTTATTCCTTGATGTAAAAGAATAAAATAAAATAAACAAATTTTATTTTATTTTATTCTTTTAATACGTTTCTGAATTACGTATTAAGAACCTGGAACCACTTTGACGGCTATTTGATTTAGTGAGCAAGAAAGTCACTAAACATTTTAATTCAAGACTCAAATTCACCAACTCAAATTTAAGACTTATTTAAAGACCGATACGGATGATATGTAAGAGCTGTATCGCAACAAATGTGCAATTAAAGTTGCGCTGGCAACATAAGTGAACATCGTTAGGCAGGAGAATGCTAGCATATTAGCAGCTAGCTAGCAGTAGCCTGAACCGCCCTGAGTTAAAAAACACAATGAAGATGTGTTTTTTGACTCAACAAATATATTAGTTCTGCTAAAACAAAATATAAAACTTTTCAAAAATGAATTTAAGCCATTTCAAGGCTTTCTTGTAATTAACACTTTTTAAGGATGCCTGGACTCCCTGATATATGTATATATTATTTTGTCACATCCCTACTTTATTTACAGACATTAATAACAATTTATTTTTCTTTTTATAAATCTGTGTTATTCCAGATAAATCAGAAATGTAAGGAAATGACCAAAACACACTTTGAGTCCTTCTTAGGACTGTGTAGGCCATGACATGGATATAACAATTATCTGTCAAGAAAATATCCTTTTTCATTTTCAGAAATAAACATATAACATGATTTTCACATACAGAATTTAAATACAGGCACAAATCATCAATAACTATTAAATTAAATCATGGATTATGAGTACATTCAATAGTAAGGCCCTACAAGGGCCGTAGCTCAGAAAAACCTCGGGAAACCCAAAATAGACAACAGGAAGCAGTCGGAGAATTGCCGGCTCTGTTGTGCGTAATTTTCAGATGTCAGGTTTCTACGCAATCGTCAGAAACTACTAGATTTTTTTCCTGCATGCCTGTCAGGATAGAGTGGGGTAAGATTTCTTCATCTTACAGTTATTGCAAAATTCATAGTATGAATAAGGAGGATGTATTGAGTAATCCTGTTATGTCTCAGGCGACAAATCTTGAAGAATGTAAATAAATATGAGTTACAACAAGATTTCAGGTCTGTTTGGGATGAAGTAAGTGTTGTGGAATTTGAATTTGAACGGCGAGCTTTCACATACTTTAAAAAGAAAAGCAACAAATTACCTGGAACTTATTTTGTCACCGGCTTCTCAACTCTTCTTATAAACAAAAATACTTCAAGACAAACTCTAATTTGCATCAACTGAAAACATTTCTTATTAACAGACAGGAAAGTCCAGTGAAACAGTTGGACGTGTGGATGTAATCTACGACAAGCCATGGTTTGTCCCTACCTCAGACTGTCCCAGACGGTCCAGGTTGGAGATGTCAAACACGCCGCCTACAGCCGCCGTGTCCACGCCGCCCGTCCCGCGTTTCTGCAGGCGCAGGTTGTCCAGGATCGTATTGAAGCGTGGATCCTGTTCGGCAAAAACAGAAGGAGTCAGCCTGGACGCTGATGAGACACAAGTTACCAGGCATCTGCAGGATGAGTTTATTCATTTTATTACCATTTGGTACCAATGTGTGATAAAACAAAGAAAAATAATTAGCATAAAAGTTTTTAAAACCATCCCATTGTGGACTGTTGGATTTCTTGAACAAAAGTCCAGATGTAAATCCAGAATGTTCCAGGTCAAAGATGCTCTCCATCCATTCTGACAAAGTTTGAACTAACTTGGAACTACTATGGAAACACTTATCACATCACAGGAATCACGTGATCAACAATCTGAGCGTCACTACAGCTGGAAACGACAAAAAACCACAGGAAGTGGGTGAAGGGTGATGGTTTGTTTTTGTTTTTTCAGACAATTTGCAGCTGGTCCCATCAGAGCTCTCACAGTTCAGAAAAAGTTGTGTATTATTAACGTGTTGAATCCATAACTCCTCCGCTTGTCGCTTCAACACCTGATTAAGACATGGCTGATGGATGATGAGCGCTAGCGCCATGGGTGAATTACGAATATATTCAACTGTTTACATCTGTCGCTGCCAGGATTTTTCGTATCTTATCGTGTGAACAAGTTTATTCACACAGGATTTCTACATGACTCATTTAACATAAACACAACAACTGCAAAAATCATGTTTTTGCTTGTCCACTGCAGCTCCGGCAGCACCTGGTGACTAAACACATGTAAAGCTGTGTTTAGTCAGATCCTTGCCAGGATCTGCTTCAGCTTGTGTGTTACCTTGCTTAGTCGGGGCAGCTTAACGTGGACACCTGCCCTGAGTCCAGTCCCCAGGTTGGAGGGGCATGTCAGGATGTAGCCGAGCCTCTCGTTCCACATGAACTCCCAGCCTCTCTCCTTGATCAGGCGCTCCACCTGAGAGAGTTGGAGGGGGTGCAGAGTTTAACTCAATGCAACTGCTCAACAGCATTTCATTTTTTCACAAACCATCCATGACACACATACAAACAAAAAATCCTTGTATGATTGTGAAAGTGGGAGTGAGACATCAAATGTGTAGGAGAGAGCTGTGGTATTTTTGCTTCTCCTTTACTCGTCGACTAGGAAATATGTGGACGGTGTGTCCTGTACGTCTGCCAACATACTTTATTTTGGAAGCAGGAGGACATCTTCCTGTTTTTAGACAACACTAATGGCCCCGCATTGAGTTTAGAAAGTCGTCTAGCAGCAGAACCAGCCAACAATAACAATATAAGCACATCTATATTAGATAATGCAGAGCAGACTCAGTTCTGGCCTGCGTATCAAGTTGCCACGGAGACACTTAGCATCACACTGACAAATATTGACCAGAATAGCTGCTTACTTTCTGTCGTCCCTCAACATCTTAAAGGGGCAGTGTTATGCGAAGTTGACTTTTTAAAGCTCTACTTCATGTTATAATGTTATTCTCTCATCAAAATCATACCTGGAGTGTTGCTTTGATTCTTTCATTCATGTTTGAAATACTTTAATCTCCATGGCAACCACTGAGCTGTGTAAAACACCCCGGGGGAACCTAGCTCCGCGTTCGGGGACGAAGCTCCTCCTCTGAGCTGCAGATTCTAAGTAACCGAGCTTCCGCCTAACAGAACCCCAACTCAGCTCCTTCAGACTAGCAGGCAGCAATTAGCAAACACCTGGTAGAACTGAGAATCTGCTGAGCTCATTAGAGGAGCTACTTCTCAGTGCTTCACTGATAAAAACATTGTTAAGGTGTCAATAGAGGAGCCATATTGTGGTGACTTCTTGAAGGTGGAGCTTCAGAAAGAATGGAAGTTTTTAAAGAGACAGAGGCCCAGTTTCATGGAGTTAAATAAGGAAGTACATTTTTTTTTAAGTCATATTTGATATATTTATATGGCATTTTTAAAACAACTGACGGTAACACAGTTACTTGATCATACTGTAAAATGGCACTATGTGCCTGGAAAACACATAACTCTGTCCCTTTAAGTAATCGGGAAGGATCCGGTCTCAACTGCGAGCGCGTCTTACCTCCAGAAGACCTCTGCAGAACCTCTCAAAGACCCTCTTCATGTTGCCTCCCTTCTCCATGGAGATCACTCTGGTGTGATCCTCCTCATTGATCCAAATCAAAAAGGTCTTCTCATTGTTGTGCCTGCACAAAGGGAGGTTTTCTACTTCATAAAGAGCGTGGATGCATGCTACTGCAGCACCATCTGTTCTTTTCAGATGCACAGTGTCGATTAACTGTTCACATGCACTCAGGTGTCATATCATTACTCAATTTGACACTATGAAAATAACCTTGCTTAATGTAAACACTGCCATTTTGAGTAACCTTGTTCTTTAATGGAAACACCATTAAAGAACAACAGAACCGATTTGAAATTTTTTTTTTTTTTTTTCAAACTTTTTGGAATAATGACAAGTCTAACATTGAGGCTCAGATCGAATATTCGTCTGGGTTAGTATTTGCTGATGACAGTGACTTCTTCTGCCAAGTCTGCTTGTCTTCACAATGGGGTTTTTTATATTCAAGCTTTAAACTTTTCGAGGATCACACTTTGAAGTTCAAAACAATACAAATGGTTTCATGAACATGGTTTCAATTCTCTATTATATGAAATTATATAAATTTATTACTTTCTATTAGTCTTCTGTGTACCGTAATCTGAAATCTAAAATGTTATGTTTTGAAATGTAACTAACACACACATACACCCGATTGGTCCAAGAACAAAACTCTAATTTAATAAAATGTTCCCATTTTTAATAACTTTGTTTAAAATGAGAAGATATTATTTCAATTAAACAGATCAATAATTTGTTGAGTCATTAGGAATAATAAATATTAATTCCATCGAACCAATCCAAACAGATCTTAAAGGTAAATTACCTTCCTGCTTAAATGAAATGCTTAAACACAATTTGCAAAGAAAGTTACAAAAAAACACCCCCCAAAACTAAAATCTCTTCCTGGCATTTAGCAAATAGAAACAATTTTAGTCATTTTAACTGACCTAAAACAAGAAAATTTTAGTCTGATTCAACTGTGTTTTTATTAAATGTATGAAAATATCTAGTTTCAGCTGTAAATAGCGGTTTCCAAAATTAGGTTTTTAATCAAACGTTAGATTGAAGTTTATTACAAAATCATGCAGTGTGAATGTCAAACGCTTTCAATGACTTTATACTTCAAGGTACTTTCCAAACCTTGAAGACACCTAAACTAAATTCACGCATTTTCAAGGATTTCAAGAACCTGTATAAACCCCGTCACAATGACGATCTCTTAGCACGATTAAGTTTCACATTTTAAAGCAACAAAATCCATTTTTTTCCCCCTCAAACCACTTTCTTCTTTTTTAATAGAGGGCACAGTCTGCGTCTAGGGAGGAAAAGCCAGCTAAGACAGAACGAGAGAAAGAGGAGAGGAAAAGTAGATCACAGAATAAAGGGAGTAACAGAAACAAGAGGGGGAAAAAAAACAGCTTCTAGTTCAGCTGAAACTAGAGGCTGTACTTCAGCAGAAAGAGGAGATGATGAGGTGAAGGTTGCATTATTAAGAGGAGAAGTGACTGATAGGCTTTACAGAGGAAACAAGCATGGAGGAAGGTGGCTGTCGGCCCATTGAATCGGGGATATTCCAGCGGCTGATCTGAAATGCTGCTCATCTCGTTTTCACCTCAGCTCAGAAAAACCCAACACACAGCAGAAACACTGAGGCAAAGTTCACCCAAAGGTTATTTGAAATGAATCATCGCTAAGTGGAAAAGGACACAGCTGGTACGACAAATGCCAGCTGAGAGAGTTGGAGGGGGTGCAGAGTTTAACTCAATGCAATTTGCCTGACGGGCTGAATATTGAAATTTTCTGCTTACCAAATACCGCGGGCGTCTGGCCAATCACGGGCCATGCCTGCGCAGGTCAGGAGTGGCGACACAGGTTTGTCGAACAGAAAGTGGTCCTGATAAATACACACAAAAAATATTATTTATACACAACTTAGACTGGACAAAGTCTTTTGTACTATTAGGAAACCTAAGTAACCTTATAATAAACTATAAAAGATATTAACACTATAACACATATCATTACCTTACTAATATAATGGCCTAAGTCATTTTTCCCCAGAAATAATTTTGACAACAAAACAAGACAAAAACAGAAAAAAGCCTGTTTACTGCAAAAAGTTATTGTTTTAGGAAGGTGACTATATGGAAGGCCAATTTATATTTTTTTGTGGTTTATTTTGAAAGTTTCATCACATCGGAAATTTTTTTTTTACTATAATGAATATTTGGAAGATGTAAACATTAGTGCTAAAATGAGTAGAACAAGAAATTCTTCATTTTTAAAAGGTATTTTAATAACTATTTAAAGTTAAATACTATTTAAAGTTGTGTGTATTGGGTATCTGCACATGGTCACAGTCACCCAATACTGTCATATTTTAGAGTTTGAAAACATAAAGAATATGAAGGTTTTATATTTTTGAATAAATCACACGTAGGTTTTGCATTGAGTAAGGAATGTTAGGTTACCAAGCCATGAAAGCGTTTAAAGTGTTTAGCTTAGTTTGTTTTGCATATTTAAAATACAGATCAAAGATGAAACTAACACTAATAATAGCCGAAGAAGTTGCAAAAATGGCGACCTACGGCATTTTACCGACATGCAGAAGAGTTAAGACAATTGTTTAGCCCAGACAGTTGTTGCTCCTGATATTAAATATGAACCACTTACATCAATGAGCTGCTGTTGCTCCTTCTCGGTCATCTGAGTAAGGCTGTAGTATTTTCCGGTCAGGTCTCCCTTCAGCCCAGACAGGGCGTCCACCACCACCCGTTCCACCTCTCGGCGCTCCGCCCGGGTGCAGGCGGGGGGCAGGCTCAGGCCCCGGATGCTGCGGCCGGTCCTCACCCTGGACGACAGCACGTAGCGGTCATCGAAAACACCGGACTGGATCTGAAATGTTTAGAAAAGTTTGTTGATTAGGGCTGCAATTTTAGTAAATAGGTTACAGGGATGGGCGATATGAACTTACAGTTTTATCACAACATTGTGACAACGATAAACGTGAACATAAGTAACTATTTATCATTTCTTCTTAGGTAACTGGATGGGTGTGGATGAACAGCAACTGTAACCTGACAAACACGAAATGCTGCACTTGAAAAAGGTGTCTGTGATTCAAATTAAAAATTCAAAAATACATTATTGATCCCGAAGGGAAATTAAATCGAAGATGATTCTTTAGGACACCAGTCACGTAAAGAAGGGATTTATATCACTAAACTGCACACAGGGATTGCAATTAATCCTATTTTCAAATTTATTGATGCTCTTGTTGAGCAAACAGTGGAGAAAATAGTAAAAATTACAATCCTGACAAAAATTAGAATTTATAGAGACAACGATGAATGCTTATTGTGTCAAGAAAATTATCACGATAAATGATAAACGATACGATAATTGTCCAGCCCTCATCTATTACTCTATCAATTACTCTGATGATTAAGTGGATAAAAAAACATTGGCACATTCTGCAGTATTGTCATTTAACCACTTAAGCCTTATTTACACAATATAAGAAATACATTAAAAATAGCAAATAAACAAGCAATTCAATTCCTTTTTAGAGTAAGAAACTAATAACATCCAAGATGGTTGGCTTCAGGAAATGAAAAAAAAAGAAAAAAAAAAAAGAATTAAAGGAATTTCCCCAAAAATGAGGTAAAGCCAAAAATCTGAGCTGACTGCTGAGTCAATACAATAGAGCTCAAGTACCTTGCTGGCAGTCAGGTCAGTGGGGTGTTTCATTACACGGGGATCGTAGCCATTGTGCCTCTCTTTGATGACAGGATCCAAGAGGTCTGCAAACACCTAAACGGAAACACATTCAATTAAACCCAAGATTATTTCAGACTCAGATCTGCAATTATTTTCATGATAATTGAAAATTTTCATGCAACTTAAAAGCAATGTCGATTTTCATTGATGTTGCCTGTAGGGTTACTCCCACTATCATCAGCCTGGCGGGCCACCAGGCTCTCCTTGCCTCCCCCACCAGGCTGGGTGTTATTTGTTTATTTTAAATAGTGTTTTTATACTCCAGTAACAATGACAGCAAAGACTGCTTAAGCTAGGTTTTATAGTTGACAAATTGAACTTATGTCATCTGCTAACACACCTCTGAATTTTTGTAACTTTTAACATTTTTTAAACACAAAAAATTGAGCTGCTGGTGAACTGTCTGAGCGACTCTACTACCAGGCTCGCGCTGCAAAAACATAAAATTCTTACCAAGTAATTTTGGTCTCGTTTATAGTGCAAATATCTTAGTACACTTGAATTAAGGAAAAACTAACATTCAAGTAACTTTTCAGCAAGATATAAGAGCTTATTTAAGTAAATAATTTCTTAATATTGATGAATTATTTATCTATTGGCAGATGAATAAAGTATCTTTGCCATCATAAATGGTGTTCATATTTGCCAACAAAGAAAACAGAAGAAAATCGAGTCACACTTCATTTGAAGAGGTGTGGATAAGCCTCCCATGACACACTGTCATGAACATGAAGGAGTCTTCATGAATGTCTACAACTGTTGTCAAGAGTAAATAGTAATATTTTTAAGGCAAAGTTGCATTGAAAGTGTCAACTTTGCATTAAAAGTGTCAGTATGAACCAAAAACAGGTTTCAAAAAATGCACCAGCTGTAGTTAAAGGAGGTGGATTTAGTTTGCTTAAAGCTGCGCCCCGGTCCTGGTGTTGTGTCTGACCTCATAGGACTCCTCGTCTCCTGCTACCAGGCCAACGGTTTTGATGAAGGGGTGACCCGGGTTGTCCACGCCCGTCTGGATGGCCTGGTCCAGCGTGTACCCGTTGGGCGTGGCCTTATCGCACAGCTTGGCGTAGATGGCCGGTGTCAAGTTGCTGGCCATGCAGTTGTTGTGTTTGCGCAGGTCAGGGTACTCCGCGCTGTGCAAAGAGGAAAATGAGATAAGCCAAGACTCCATTGATCTTTGACAGCGCTGCTAAACTCTAGACACCAGTGCAGAAACTTTAACTCACTAAATATACTTTTTACTTGTTTTTTTTACTCACAGGCAATAGAAATCTAAACCTGTGGCCTTTGATGAACAGTATACTCTGTTGTAAACAATCCAACAATCCTATTTACTAACGAGAGAGAGAGAGAGAGAGAGAGAGAGAGAGAGAGAGAGAGAGAGAGAGAGGGAAAAGGCACAAATCCCAATAGCAAATTCAAACTGTGAATTATTTAATGCCATTATCTTTATTGAATTAAATAATAAAAAAAGACTGAAGCCTGTAGGCTTTAGGTTGATTAATACAGATAAAACGTAAGAATTTTCAGACCAACAGACCAAGTTTGGGTTTTTTAAGTTGTGCTTTTCAGATTTTATTTTTGACAACACAAGTCGTTTCCAAGCTCCCACGTTTTTTGATGTAAAGCTCAAAAAGTTGATTTTACATCATACCGTCTCTTTGAGTACGGACGAAAAAATAAAATCATGGTACACCAAGATAGCACAAGGCTAATCTTGAGGCAAGATTAGTGCAACCTTAAAAGGTTGCACTTTTTTCAATAAGACATAAATATAACCAGATATAAGATATAAATACAATAGTTGATGAGACTTAAGATCCATGGCACTGGTACTGTTGGACCTGAGTGCAGAATTCAACACCGTTGCCCATTAAAGCAGAGTGGAGTCTTGGGTCGGACTACCTGCTACAGTATTTGACTGGATTTGACAAAAGAACAGGGACTTCTTAGTGACAACAAGTGACGTCTCATTGGAAAGGGTCAAAGTCCCATGTGGAGTACCACAAGATTCAAACCTGGGACCCTCTCATTTAATATCCACATAGTCCTGCTTATAAAGTTATCATGATTATGCGGATGATACACAGCTCTATATTATAATATGAATACTATACTATGAACCTATCCATGAACTGAACAGATGCTGAGGTAAAAGAAAAATAATAATAATAAAATCAATGCATGGATATGCCACATCTTTTTCCAACTGAACAAAAACAAAACTGAAGTAATTATCTTTGGAAATCTAAAGAGAAACAATGAAGAGTCAGCTTTAGTTATTACAGCCAGAAACTACGGATTAGGCTGGAAATCTGGGTGTAGTGACGGATTTGGAACTGAACTTTCAGAAACACGTAAAGACGGTTACAAAGTCGGCCTTCTACCACTTAAAGAACATATGAAAAGACTAATTTCACATCAAGATCCAGAGAAACTCATCCAGGCGTTTATCTTTAGTCACACTGATTACTGCAACAGTGTCTTCACAGCTCTGCCAAAAAGTCAATCAGAAAGCTGATCTCATTAAAACCAGGAAGACAGACCACATCACCCCAGTTCTAAAGTCCTCACGCTCCATGTAGCTCAGACAATAGACTATAAAATACTGTTAGTTTATGAGTCACTGAACAGCTTGGCAACAAAAGCACATTAAAGATAGGCTGTTGCTGTATCAACCTTCCTGACCTTCCTGACCTCTCAAGTCTTCTGGTTCTGGTTCTGCTTTGCATCACCAGAACCAGAACTAAACATGGAGAAGCAGCACTTGTATTTTATGCCCCACAAACTTTCAGAGAAACTGTAAAAATGCTGAAACACTGAGTTCCTTTAATCAAAGCAAAAGAAAAATCCTTATCTACAAAGAGTCATCTTTAACAAATGGAAGATCATTGGTTTTAGTCTGGATTGCGACTTTTGATGAGTGTTTGCCTTTTATGTTATGTATGTAAGGTACTTTAACTTGCATTGTTGCTAAGATTTGCATTGTACAAATAAACTTGCCTTTATTTGTAAAGGCAAATAAAGGCAAATAAAGCAGGAATATGGCATGATTGTCTGGTCTAGGCAATAACTCAACATATTAGTATAAAAAAAATGCCTGGTTTATTTATTACACTGGTCTCATGACATATTCACATTTTTTTCTGCTTGGGTTTCCCATTAGCAGTAGGCCAATGTCATCCACATAAATAGGAGTAAGCACTTGAAATCCATCACTTTCACTTTTTTAAATTTAATTACGGCAATAAAAAAAAAATTAAATCTCAATAAGATATTCTGTCATAATGCACCTCTTGTCCTAATACTCCTGATTCTAAAGAAAATGTTTGCTAAAGGATAAATTATAAATCGTTTTGCAGGTTGCCAAAGCAACAGGAAAAATGACTACGTTTCTACATTTCCATTTGTGTGTAATTTAGCCTTTAATTTGTACTGATTGCAACTTACAGGAACGCCACTATTTCATTTTATTCTACTGTTCCACTGTAGATCGACGATAGTCATTCATTCAAGCAAAATAAGGAACTATTGTGTGCAAAACCTTTATCTGCAACCTGGCCTGTGATCAATGAAAGGCCTTTTATCCGAGGAGCAGATAATGTTTTACTGATCTCCATATAGTGACAGTGTTTTACAGTCCAGGCAGGTGTGCCATGAGTCACGTACACAACGTTTGTTGGAACTGACACCAAGCAGCATCCATTTAATAATGCAGGACATTATCTGTTTCTAACACACAAGTTTTGGTAGGTCT
The DNA here is from genome assembly GCA_922788865.1 of Poeciliopsis turneri. NCBI lineage: Eukaryota > Metazoa > Chordata > Actinopteri > Cyprinodontiformes > Poeciliidae > Poeciliopsis > Poeciliopsis turneri. The sequence continues at coordinate 1,065,724 of CAKLNU010001107.1, read as the reverse complement.
GACATACAATCTGTGATTATTGTGAGCAAGTCTGTGTCCACGATGACCTCATTTTATCTTGTGGGCAAAAGGTGCAATTATTATCATGAATCCAACAAGCGGAGATGTTTCAATCTGGTTCTTCTGCTCAAGAGCAAGCAGAAGAACCAGATTATTCATTGTTCCTTAATAGATAATAATAATATTATTATTATTCTTAATAATAATAGATTATTCATCTCCCAGGTCTCATCCGAACCAGGATCTGGATTTACCTGGATTTATGACGTGTTGTAAAGTGGCTCTGCCTTGTTTTGTGATTCGGGTTTTCTCTGACCTACATATGGCACAATAGTCTCCATATGGCCGCTGCATGTCCTAAATTAAACGTCTGTTAATTTTTTCCGGGACAAGCTCCCTTTTGGCCTTCAACGTTCAGCACTAATCTGAATAGCTAATTTTGTTAATCCCATTGTGCTTGGATGATATTAGAAGGGAGTATTTTTTGTGTGTGTGTCATAATCTGGCCCATATCTAATTATGACCTTATAATTCAGGAAACATTATATTTGAGGACTTCTGACCAGCTGAAAAGGTCCCCCCCTCATGTTACACTCCTCCATCATCATTAGCTTAAAACTCCAACGTTTAAAACGAACCGTTACTATTTAGAGAACAAAAAAAAAACCCGTACTGCCCTTTAATGGCGGTAACGTACAATTTCCCGTCAATAAAACGACGTCCAATTTGTTCAAACAAAATAATTTTATAAGCTAAAACAATTGTCCATAAAATGTTTTCTTTTACAAATCAAATAACGGCCATAGAGGCGGGAAGGGCGCAGTTACCTGGCGGGGTATCTCCTGCGCAGAGGCTCTACGGCGGTGACATGTTCCCGATGGAGCAGAAACCCGGCCGCTACGGAGCCGCCGACCAACGACAGGATTCCGACGTTTCTCTTGGAGGAGAGGATTCTCGTGAAGCTGCTGGCCATTTTTTTCCCTCCTTGAAATTCAAGCGTCTAGAAAGGGGTGTTGTTGACAGGGCCGGACGGAGGGGAAGAGAAGACAGGTTGATGGAGTGAAGGTGATGAAGCGCCTCTGATGGAATTATAAGGAGAGCGGTTAACTCGGGGAGGGTCGTCAAGGTGGACGGAGAGATCGAGGACTGGAGCGGAAGTGAAGGTCCAGCTTCAAAATAAAGGTCTCCAGATGAGCCCAAACGACTGAAGGACAAACACTTGTATTTTGTTCAAACGTTTGCGTTGTTCTCATTTCACATACAACTGTATGCGTTTTGATGAATTAACACACATCTTACGTATTAATCAGGGGTCTACCTGCGTTCATTTGACGTATTTTTTTTTCTTAACTTCCCACAAGTATGGAAATGAGCAACTGACAAAGAAGAAAAATGATCTCTTTAAATATTTTCTATTTCCTTTGCTTTATGAGCTAACAGAACAATTTTTCTAATTATTTTACTAGACAATTTGATATAGTTATATCGTTTTTATTGTTTGTTTTTTTAGGTGGACTGATAGGCTATTTGCTTCTTTCTTTACCACGTTGTTACAAAAAATGGTAGATTAAAATTTGGATTTACTGAATTTAAATACAGCCTTTGATTCTTTGCACTCCATTCTGCCAAACAAGCTTACTAAATTATATATATATATATATATATATATATATATATATATATATATATATATCCTACCAATGGCTGGAAAAAGCTGGGCTCAAGGACAGCACAGAGGCCCTCATCATGGCCGCCCAGGAACAGGCCCTAAACACCAGAGCAATAGAGGCCCAGATCTACCACACCAGACGAGACCCAAGGTGTAGGTTGTGTAAGGAGGCTCCTGAGACAGTCCAGCACATAACAGCAGGGTGCAAGATACTGGCAGGGAAAGCGTACATGGAACGACATAACCAAGTGGCAGGCATAGTGTACAGAAACATCTGTGCAGAATATGGACTGGAAACCCCGAGATCAAAGTGGGAAACACCCCTAAAAGGTGGTGGAGAATGCCAGAGCTAAGATCCTGTGGGACTTCCAGATCCAGACAGACAGAATGGTAATGGCGAACCAACCAGACATTGTCATAGTGGATAAACAACAGAGGAAAGCCGTTGTGGTAGATGTAGCAATACCAAGCGATTGCAACATCAGGAAAAAGGAGCACGAGAAACTGGAGAAATACCAGGGCCTCAGGGAGGAACTGGAGAGGGCCTGGAAGGTGAAGACCACAGTGGTGCCTGTGGTCATCGGGGCCCTCGGGGCAGTCACCCCCAAACTGGAGCAGTGGCTACAACAGATCCCAGGAACAACATCAGACATCTCAGTCTCCTTGGCACAGCCAAGATACTGCGCAGGACCCTCAAGCTCCCAGGCCTCTGGTAGAGGACCCGAGCTCAGAGGATAACACCACGTGTGGGTGAGAAGGGAATTTAATTTATATATATATATATATATATATATATATATATATATATAAAAAATTTAGTAATTTTATATATTTTTTATATTTTTCAAATATAAACCCAAGTATCAAATATTTATGGGACAAAGTATGAAGACGTCAAACTGCACTTGTTAAGTTGTCTCAACAGGAAGTTCGTTGTGCTTTTTTGTCGGCCAACTTGATGAAGGTAAAGTAGTGCATGGAAAGAATATTAAACACTGAACAGAACTGCAGAACAGGAGCTTTCACCTCGCACTCAGCTAAACCACACTCTCAAATACAAATCCAGTCCGCTCATCCCGCCTCCCACCCACCCAACTCAGCGCAAATCGTTTGAAAAGGTTTTCTTCACAAGGTTATTCCAGTCATTCATACAATAAAACTGCCGCAACTTCCTCATTGCGTCACGCCTGATTGGACTTAAAGGGTAAATTAGTGGCACTCGCCTTCTTGGTCCCGAGTTGAAAAAGGCTTTCTAGTTAAACGCAGCAGCAACATTTCGCAGTGATGTGTTCTTTGGGAACACAATTTATTTTTATACAACTCTTTTTTTTTTTAACTGAACTGTAGTTTAATCTGAATTTATATCAACATTTCCCAAAGAATGAACTATTTTTGCAGCAACTTAATTATGCAAATTTTCTAATATGTATTTTAAACCTGCACAGAAAGTTTTGCACCAACTATTAGGAATTTTAACAGTAAGCATGTTCAAATCCTGAACGTGATCTGCTTATGGAAGGATAAATCTGCTCGAAGGTCACGTACTTTCAGTCGATGAAGTCTAAGCGACTAAAAAAAATAAATAAGTCATAAAAAAAGTATTCACAGCAAACTTACAAACTCATTAAAACAGAGCGACCATTTTGGTGATTCTCAAAATCAGAAAAGCAAAACGAAGTTAATCAAATGTGCCAAAATGAGTGAGATAAAAGCTTTCCATAACATTATGGTGAAGGAACATCCTGAAAAAAAGAGGCTGACTTGATTTACAAACTACTATTTAAAGAAATAAAAAGTTGTTCAGACTAAAAAATAAAAAAATTTAAAAAAGTGAGGGGGTGGGGATTTTGCTATGGGGTTTGGACTTCCTGCTTTTCAATCACTTTCAAATGGTTAAGAAAAACTGTTTATTCATAAAATAATTTGTCAACATTTAACATATTTACAAGATTTCAGAAAATAATTTTTTACTGAAAAGAACAGCTAAGAAAAAAAAGGAGAAATTAATAAATAAACAATACTAAACGGATAAGAACAGGATCTGACCTGATTGGAAAACAGAGAGAAAGAAAATATGATCCCATCAATATCGGAGAGAAATTTTAAACATCCTTTGAACTCTGAAGTGGTTCTGATTGAACAAAAGCAGCTTCCCGGTGGAGTTTCGCCAACCTTTCACACATGCCACAAAAAGGCTCATGGCTTCACAAACAAAAAAAAACAGACGGTGTTATTGCTGAAACTTTTTATGTCATTTATCTCAGTGGAGCAGTCTCTTCCTGCTGTAGGTCTTCCCCGTGTTGGAGCGCCTCGCTGGCTGGGAGAGGCTGAGAGGAGAGAGCTCCGGCTCACGATCCGTTTTCCCAGATGAGGCTTCGTCTGGAAAATTCAAGGGAAAAAAAATGAAGCGGGATGAGTCGACCTACTACAAGATGCTCGCATAGATACGTCGCATGTCGAAGCATTACCTATAAAATCTGTTGTTTTCTTATGGGTGGAGCCCGTTTTGCCCTTAAACAGCAGCGGAGACTGAGTGAGGGCCAAGATGCCGCTGGGCGTTACTGGTTTTCTGCCCTTCCGACTGGGAGGAGTCGCTGCTGCTGGGAAAGGACCAAACACAAGCAGGTGAATGAATTAAATTCGACCTCGCTGTAACAGCAGGTCAAAACAAACAACGAAGCTTTTCTCTGTGTACTGTCACAATATCTGTCATCACGTTCATATTAAAAGCTTAAAATCCAAAGTAATAGCTGACCTCATTACTCCAAATGCTAATATTTACCACTGTTCTGACAGATATTCTTTTAATATACTCTTAATTAATGGTGTACATCAAAAGAAAATGTTCAGTTTTAGTCATTTGTTAGTAGAGAGACAACTCACTGTAAATGAGGTAGCTAATCTGTGAAAAAGAAATAAATTTGACCCCCTTCCTCCATTCTCCCTATGGCAACTACAGAAATCGACAGCTCAGTCAGAAACAACCAATCAGAGCCCAGAGGAGGGTCTTTTGGCTCTGACCAAACACACACATGCTGCTCACACCTGCCCTCTTTCTCTTTGCTACTGAGCCCCTTATGAATGCTAAGACTACTTAACTCATGTTTTATTTAAAAACTCCAAACTCTACCAGACTTTAATTTTCATTTTTCTTTTAGAGTTTTTTTTTTAAAGCATAAATATCACAACTTTGGTACAAATTTATTTATTTCTTCACTGACCAGTGTTTGTATATAGAACCTATAAAAGCCATTCACAAGAGAGAAGGATGGATGATGAAGAAACCAATGAATGAACAAATCCATCCGTATGATAAGCAAAAGAATGAGTGGATGATGGGAAAACAGACAAATTGATAGATGGATGTTGGTACATATAAAAAAAATATGAATATAGAAGAAAAAAAGTTGTCATGACTTGATATATAAAATTGTTTCTTTTTGTCATCGCAATAGTACCGCAAAATATCACAATGAAATTCTAAGTCCATATCACCCAAACCTACTCTATACTCTTCTAAATTATTGCTAGCCCTAAAATCTAATTGTAGTTTTAATGTATAAACAAAAATATTGCAATTTTAAATATCTAACACATACATTCATTCTACAAACTCTTTAAAGATATTGCTTACTTGATTCAATGTTTCCAGTTTCACACGCCCAGATGATTTCAGCTGAATCGGCACTGTTTGTCCCTTCAGCCAGCTTGGTCATCCAATACAAATCCTCTATGGGGGAAAGAGGCGGCATCTTTGCTGCCACAGAGGGTGACTCTTTTTCTGCTGCGCTGCTCAAGGGTTCTTCGGTGTCTTCGAAATCCTGCAGGTGACCGACTCCGAGCTCAGCCTCCTCCAGCATCTCCTCCAGCCGCGGCTCCCCTTTTGGGACCCAATCTTTGCCTCCAAATGCCTCGAGTTGAGGCCTCTTCCTGCGCGGCCAGCTGTTCAGGTTGTCTGGAGTTACTTTGCCCATGCTCTGCGGCGAAGGGGTGAGTGGGATGATGTCTGCCACTGCTACTGCCACTGGAGAGTAGCGCGTAGGCGTGTAGGACTGGCAGATGTACGTCTGGATGCTGCTGCCTTTTCCAGGAGTACTCTTGGCTGGAGTGACGTGAGCGCAGAGAGACGGCGAGGAACAAGCGGCGTCTTTGTGTTTGGCCATTAAGGTCAGGGGGCTTTCCACGAGAGGCTTAGTGCCGACCAAAGGGCTCTGTGAGTCTGGTTGAGAAGCACTCCCAGAAGAAATGTCGTCCGCATTCATGGAATCCGTCCGTTTAATTTTGAGTTTCGGAAGTCCCGACGTCTGCATTTCCAGTTCCACTTGGTAGCTGAGAGGGTTCGGCGCAACTGAGGATTTCTTGGATCTTGCCAAGCTTCTGGGAGAAGAGAGTCGAGGGGAGTCATTTACATACCCCAAACGAGCGGCGGCCTCCCTCTGCCGGCGGTCGGGGGTTTGGCGGAAGCCGTAGCTGCGCCCGGACGTGTTCTGGGGTGGCATAGGGGAAGCCGTCTTCGCAGGACAGTCGGGACTAGACACACTAGGCTTCCTTGAGAAGCTAATGTTCATCTTTATACCCTTTTTAAACTGAGTCTTGACAACCGTAGCGTCGACAATGTCCAAACTGTCGTCATCTGTGGTTGTGGAGTTACAGTGAGAAGTCTGCGATTCAGTCTGGAGACTGGAGTCGGGTTCAGAGGACTGAGACGTTTCAGTCTTCTCCTCTGATGAACTGTTAGGAAGTCTATCCCCCTCAGGCGGTGGGTATGCCACCTCTATGGGTGATTCAGTGTTTGGCTCTTTCCTCGGGGTTCGTCCGGAGCGAGTGATCATTTGATGAACGGGACTGGGAATTTTTGCTTTAGTTCTGATTTTGCGCTGAGGTGAATTATGGGTTGAGGATGCTAAAGGCGGCGTAGGAGTTCTTTCCAGATGAACTGCCCCATTTTCAGTTGTGTTACATATCGAAGATCTCAGAATCTTTTCTGGAGTCAGTAAGTCTTGTTCGGACAGTCGTACCAGGCTTACTTGGCAGAACTTATCCGGGGTCTTAAAAATGTCTCTTTTAGCGTTAGTTCTTTGTTCTGGACTGTGGAGCTTGCTGGGAGACCTCATGTGTCTCAGAGAGTTTAGAGGAGTTGTACTTGGTGACTTGGGGACTTTAAAAGTTGCAAGTTCTCCCTTCCCTGTACATTTCTGAGGAGAGGGAGACCATGTGACACTCTTCTTGGGAGTCTTGAATAATGGGCTAAGATTACATAATCCAGAAGCTTTGACTGGAGTCCTAAGAATGCCCTTTAAAGGACTTTGTTTACTTGGAGTATTTACAAAGAGAGACTCTTTGCCTGGAGATACCGGAGGACTGGTCTTCAGAATACTACCAAGACCAGAAGTATCAGCTACAGGACTTTCTGCAACCATAGGAACTTGGGTTTTAGATGATAGCAGGTTCTGGGGTGTTCTGGGTGTCTTGGGAGATACATTTCTTCCACGTCTCTTGGGTGATTTTGATGGCGTTTTGTTTGGACTCTAAATATACAGCAAAAACATCATATAAGTGATGAAAAGTGACAGTTATTCAGCACGAATTATGATTTCAAATGATTCATATCACACCCAGATTTGCACTTAAAATTACTTTCATTCAACTAAGAATTTTTTGAAACGAGTCAGGCATCTTGTAAAAGATGCAGTACTGTAAAATTAGTACATAATAGAATTTGTGCTTCTTAAAACAAAAAGATATTTAAAGGCTTCACATCTTAGTCTAACATTTAAGTTGGTGAAACCTGTAAAAACAATGAATAAGACCCTCTAGGACCGATATCTCCACAGAAATTTTCAGACTTCATCCAGACAACTGACAAGAAATTTGCACTTAGCTAGCCAGCAAGTGAATATTAGCAGCTGGATAGCAGTAGCTTTCGCTAGCTAGAGTCACAGAACATAAGGAAAATGTGTACGTGCGAGTCAAACTTTTCCTGGCAGAAAAGTCCAGCAGGGGGGAAAAAAAAAAAATAATCAAAAATACGAGATTAAACAGTGCCGTCTTTGTCAAACTATAAGACCTTTGAGTAACGTATTGAAGGTCAACTTACTTTAAAAAAAAAAAAAAAAAACAGATTCAAGAGATCTGAAGGCCTTAACTTTATGTGAATTTAAGACTTAAGGATGTTACTTTAGTTCAAATCTGGCAAAATCCTTCAATAATAAAGGCCAAAGTATTCAAAGTGTGAGATATTTGGGTATGAATTAAGATAAATTACCTCAAAAACACTGGAGTCTGAGGACAACAGAGACCGGGTGACTCGGTTTTCACCAAACTGGTCACTGGGCGACTCGGCCGCGCTGAACAGAAGGCGCAAGGGAGACTGGACTGTTTTTACATTAACGCTACAGATTTTGCTGTCGCTGAGTGGAAGCTGAGATGAAGAAAGGGCTTTCTCCAGGTTCCTGGAGCGAGGCTGAGAACTTGAGTAGAAAGTGCTTGAGTGTCTTCTAGCAAATTTCTTTAATCTGGGGCTCCTTCTCAGGTCTGACAGAAAATCACAAAGGAAAGGAAATTACATTTTGTGGTTTCAAATCACGTTTGCATTGTATTAAGCAAATATCTTCCAAATAAAATACTTAAAATTATGATTTAATCCTATATAAGAATGCTTTCTGCCTGATAAACTTAAGCACAACTTTAGAGGAACACTAATGAATCGAGATAAAACCAAGAGGACAGAGATTTTCCATTAATTAATGATCAAAATAAAATTGTAAGTGACATTTTTTATAGTTGTCAACAATGAATACCGGCAGGTTTAAGTTTGAGAGATAAAAAAAATCAGCCTAAAACTGAGGTTGGTGGATCTTTAAGAACTTTAAAAAATAAAAAATAAATAAAATAAAAAAAAAAATAAAAAAAGGCAACACTGAATTTTAGGTCTTTATTCATTCATATCGCAAATTGTGTCCCAGATTATTGAATTTAAAAAAGAAAAATAAAATATATTTTTTCTGAAAAGAAGAGCTTAATTCACAAATAAATTATGTGATGTACAAAAAGGTCATTTAAAATTTAAAATTACCTTCGGCTGGTTTTACTGGTGACTCTTCTATTATGCACTCCCCTTTATGGTCAGATTTCCTGTGGAAAAACAATTAATTAACTGAACCAAATATTGCTCCTTTGCACATGGCTGCAGTTAGGTCCAGGTAATAAAACAGAAATAACAGGAGAACGACTGAAACATACCTCCCTGTTTTCAGCCGCCGTAAGAGGCGACTGGACACCTGCTTGTGGAGAGGCGTCTCACACACCTTCTTTGTGAGAAGTTTGTGCTTTTCTGAAAAGGGGAAAAAAGAACTGCTAATAAATTTTTAAAAAATACAGTAATTAAAAAAATATGACTTTTTGTTCAATCTCAGAAATCTGAATACTAACTAGCACAGCCTGATAATGGAAAACAGTGGGCATTTCATGCAATAGACCAAATTACCTTCAGATTCAAGAGGACGCTTCCGTTTCAGTCCTTCCACAGCAGAGACAGACTGACTCCTTGATAGTCTCCTTTTTGTGGAAGGCGAAACAATCTTTTGGTTGAAGAGATTTCTTCTTACTTTAGTCACCTCTGTGGACCGATAGATGTATGTTGAGAAGCTTTGACATTTTGAAAATAATGGAACAATCAATTTCAAAGAAACTGTTTTTTTTTGTTTTTTTTTGGTGTTTCTTTTCCTTTGGCCGTATCAAAATTGGTTTATTTTTCAAAACTGCAATGCGAACACTTTTTTTGCATCACAAGTCACATGATCAACAACCCAATATTGCCACTGGTGCAAACCAAAAAGAAGACGACGACAGGAAGTAGTTGGAGGACGATTATCGCGTGACCAAACTTATTCACACGTGATTTTTATTTGCGTTTCATATTTAACAGCACAATTGTCAAAATTTTTGTTTTTCGGAATATTGACAAAGCTTTGCGCGTATTTGTAAACACAGCTGCTGATAATAAGGTGGCAGTTGCTTATGGCAGCATAAAAAAAGTTTTAGGATGTAAAAAAAGAAAAGTGCTACGGTGGTCAGGTTGGCGTTTCAGTCCGTAACAGCAGATGACAAAGTCTAGTTCATTAATCTGTTGTACAAACTCAAGCATCCACCGGATGCTGCAATAGAACAGAATCAGAGTCAAAATTGTTTATAAACTGAGGGGAAGCAAAGAGTGTGGATGGTGGTCAGTATTTTGGGTTTTTTGGGGGGGTTTTTTGTGACAAGATGATGAGTCGTGGGATGTTCTTCATATTATAAAGTGAGAAACAAATGTCTAGTCTGATCCCGACAGAGCTCCTTTAATTTTTCTACACATACCTTGTGCTGGTTGTTTCAGAGGTTGCTGTACTTCTGCAGGTTTCTCCACAGCAGGGGAGATCTTCATTTTGGACTGAGGGGAAAAACATAAGTTTGAATTAAGTGCTTGGCTCATCGAGAATTAATAATTCATTCACTCATTTGTTTTCAACCAGTTTTCAACTTGCACTGGTGTGGAAAATAAGTGTTCCTCACTTCCTATTTTTGCATGTTTCCCACACTTTTGTTTTTTTAGAAAATCGAAGCAATTTAAATATTAGAGACAACACAAGTAAACAGAGACTGCAGTTATTAAATGAAGCCGTTTCAGAAAGTTTGCTCAGCCCGGTGGTCCGGCTGCCCACCGTGTCTGAGTTAAAAAGTTAACAGTGAAATTGAAAATATGACCTGTGCTGTTGCAAGACATCATATTAACACCTACACATCAACTAAAAGGTATCAAGAAAAGACTCACATGAAAAATGCAATTAAAACGATTAATTGTTTGCACTTCAGTTGTTTCATCCTAATTAAAGTGTCCAAATTTTTTTGATCCTTGACTTGTCACTTTAGTTGCTGAAGTTGTTACTTCATTAAAGACATTTTTAACCTGTTTTTGCCATCACTGTTACTGGAATTTTTTTTTTTTTAAAACCTATAATAATAAACAACGCTCAGCCTGGTGGGGGAGCAAGTAAAGTCTGGTGGCCCACCAGGCTGATCATACACTGTGGGAAACCCTGTGTTTATTACTAAGGGGGGAAAAAAAATCCAAATCCACATGGCTCTTTGTGAAAAGTGAAATCTAAACAAAAATTAATTAATAAAAAAAAAAAAAAGGAACTAACTGCTCTTGTGATCTTCTTGGGCAGCTGTATTTGACGAAGACTCTGTGTGGATTCAGTCATGCTGCGATGTCGAGTCAACACCCCACTCCTGCACAGAAAACAAATTAGAGCGAGTTTTAAAACATACCCCTGAAGGTTCAGCATATGTTTTTTCCAATTAAAAAGAATAAATAAATAAAAACAACAGCAACGCTGTTAATTTTATGACACTCCTTTCAATATTTTTTGAATTTCTCTGAGCATTTTTGAAAAAACCCGCCTCCTCTTGTTGGCCGAACGGTTCCGCAGGTTGTGCAAGCCGTCGTCAGAGACAAGGCTCTGCGCCGAGATGGCATGCGAGGAGCCAGAGGGAGAGATGCTGTCCTTGGCAACAGAGTCATCGCTGAAGAAGTCAGCAGGCAGAACGGCCACCAGGGCGTCAGGGAGTTGAGTGCCCAGGTTGTTGTAGACGTCTGCGAGCACTTGCGGAACAGCAGTCAGGAAGCTGTCAGGATGGAGAAACAACACTTTTGTTTTTAGTTCTTGAGAAGCATTTAAATATGGCGCTTCTTCTCCTTTAGGACTGTTGGAAACTAAAAGGAAAAAAGAATAAAATAAAACAAATTTTATGTACTAAATGTAAATTTGGTGTTTTGGTTTGGGTTTGGTGAGGGTTACCTCAAACTATGTATTCAAAAACTTGAATTCAAACCGAAATGTACAAATTTATATATGAAAAAAATAAAATAAAAAATTGTTTTATGACAAACTGAGTGACATGTTTCAAGTATTTATTTCTGTTCATCATTATACAAAAAAGTGTAAGCGAAAGAGTCAGGAGTATCAGTTTATGGAACAATCTTTACAGAGAGATAAAACAATCTAAATTGCAATATGCCGCTGAGTAAGTTGATGTCTTTTGAGGGAAACAGCTAATTTTATTTTTAAGTGAATAGCTGGCAGAAGTAAGTTTGCGCTTCTTTTTGTTCATTTTTACATGATTTATTTTAGTTATTATATGAGTAGTTTATTATGTAAACTATTCATATTCATTATATAGTGAATGAAACAAAAAATGAATGAAATGGAGAAAATGTCATGAACTACGGTGGCCCAGAAAGGTCAACAAAATGCAGAAGCTACAAAGTAACAGTCAAAAGCCACACGGAAACTACGCTAAAACAGAAGTTAAGCCAACAAGTCTACCATAATGTCTGTAGCTGTTTATTTTCTCTTGCATTTTCTTGACCCTTTTAGGCCACCGTAAAGAACGCCCGTCTCTGTAGAGGTGCACACTCACCCTGGGAGGACTTCGTCCTGAAGAAATCTTGCTAAGCACGCCGGGTCTTTTGTCAATGAGATTATTCTGAGCATTTCCGCCGCCTGACAAAAGACAAAACATATTAAAGCTGGAGAAAAACACAAGACGGTTCTATCGACGGGACTGTTGACCCTTTTACCTCCTCCGCCATTCGATCTGCATCCAAGCGGGATTGTTTGGAAGCGAGACGTCTGCACAGCTCCAGCCGCAGCATCACTTGCAGTTGGCACCTAGAACGGTTTGATTGGTCGGATTAGTTCGAGCTAAACTAAACCCAGATTTTTCAAAAATGACATCTTCAAACACCCAGCCCTGGTCTGCAACAAAAACAAATGTTTGAGGTAAAACAACAACATTGTGTCACCTCCCAGTCTGATTCTGCAATCAGAAGTGTTTTTACGGCATCCAGATACGGCACGAGGACAGAAAGATGAGGAGGAATCTGTCACTCACTCTCTGACTTTGCTCTCAGCGTCGTCAGCACCGGGGTACAGCTGGCGGATCGATTTGCCGGTCTTCATGAGGTGCTGTTCCACAAGCAAAGACGCCTTTTCCTACAGATGAGACGATGTGGTTAGAGAATGAACTTCATCTCAGCTGTGTTTACCTAATTTAGCCTTCATATCATGACATTTATGCACCATCTTTGACTTTGTAACCATTTCCTCATTTTGAATAAACATATTATTTACTACATGAACAGTGGGAAACTTTAAACTTATACATTGTTCATTTGAAGCCAGTGAAACTGGATTTTTTTTTTAAATAAAAAGTTAATGAAAAAGTATAAATGACAGACCAACTATGATTAATTGCGAAATTTCAACAACTGGAGAATCTTAAAGATTTTGCAGTAGAGCTGGGCGATGTGGCTTGGAAATAAAATGACCAGATACTGATGAGTTGAGGCTGATGTGCAAAAAGGTAAAGTATTATCTGTAAAAATTATATTAAACAATTACTTCACAAGTTGCTCAATATTCCTCCATTTATTGTTATTTTTACGTTGCAGTTCTTATAAAATTATGACTTTATTCTGGTAAAATTAGGATTTTATTTTTGCAAATAAAAACAAAAACATCTCAGCGCGAATCTTAGTCATAAAGTTGACCATAAATTCCAAACCTAAATAAAAACAAGATGGCCGCCCTGACATCGCTATGAAATATGAAAATCCAAGGAGCTTAATGGTAAAAATAAACCCAGATTTTTCAAAAATGACATCTTCAAACACCCAGCCCTGGTCTGCAACAAAAACAAATGTTTGAGGTAAAACAACAACAAAAAAACAACAACATTGTGTCACCTCCCAGTCTGATTCTACAATCAGAAGTGTTTTTACGGCATTGAGAAGCTGCTGAGCACTGGTCAGGAGAGACGAGTCTCTCTCTGCTACCGTCTTGTCGTAACTGGCCTTCAAGTGGCACAGCAGCTCTTTCTCACTAGAAAAACCTGAGAAACAGAAAAACAAAGCAACAAAAGTTAATATGAAACATGTTATTCAAGTCGATAGCAAAAAACTATTTAGAAGTTTGACTTACTGAGCGCGCTCGCCGCTGCAGGTTTATTCCTGTCACTTAGCCGCCTCTTCCCGGCTCTGTCGGCGCCCGGCGGCTCGGCCTCGCTCTGACTCTTCTGAGCTTTCACGTTCAGCCGTGCCACGTTCAGCATCTGCAGCGAGCGACTCATTGCCTTCATCTTCTGCTTCACCGGCGTACGATGGGTGCCTCCTTCAGGGCAAAGAGCCAAAGAAAAGGAGGTTTAAACAAACAAACAAAAAAAATAGACGTAGAACAAAAAACCCTTGAAAAATGGCTTTGGATTTTAAAGTAGTTGGATTTTGAGTAGGAGGTGGAAAGAATAATTATCTATATAAAGAAATGAGTTTGCGTACGTTTCTTCCCCTTTTTGCTGACCGACTCCTGGTAAAGTTCAGACAGACCCCTGACCAGATCCTGCTGACCCTCAAAAAGATCCTCAGCCGATCCCTCATCTGGTATGGCGTGGAGCAATCTGCAAACAATCATTTAAGAAAACGTTTGTTTCTCCTTTCTTCATTTTCCAAACCTGGAAGTAAATCTAGATGAAGTGCAACACCAGTTGGGTTTCCGTCACAAATGTGCATCAAACTTTGTCAGTATTTCACTAACGTGGGAGAAAAAAAAAACAAACAAAAACAAAACCACAATTTTGCAATTACAGCGTTTCTGTTAAATAAGAAACAATTAAAATCACATGTGAGTCATTTTGTTTGTGTGATAAGTCATTAAAAAACATCATCCTCCAACTACTTCCTGTTGTTTTTGTGGTTTGGACCAGTGGCAACATCTGGCTGTTGGTCATGTGACTTGTGTGATAGGAAAGTAGTGTTTCCACTGCAGTTTTGCAAAACACACTGATTTCTATACGGCCAAAAACAAATCATCTCAATTTATTTTTGAAGTGTCAAATTGCAGAATAATATGGTGAATGGAAACATAGCTAGTGATTATAATGCCTTCAAAGCAGATTCAGATCATGTGTTAACAAATCTGAATCTGTCAAGATTCCTTGTTAAAAGGAAACATGTTAAAGCAGAGTTATTTATAAAATGCTGTATGAAAAAATATTTTGTTAATGATAGGAAAATGTTTTGGGTTTTTTATCATTCCATGAAAGTTAAAGCAGTTAGTCTGTTTTTATGTTTTCTTATGCTCTCCTCACAATGCAACGTTCGTTTCACACAGAAGCTGCTTCTGCAAATAAAAAAAAATTCATAAACCAAAACGATATAAAGCAGATAGGTTGTTTGTAACAGTACAAATTTAAAAAAGCAGCCAATAATGAGCAATAACCCTTTCTTTGGGAACCTGTAGGAAACAAATATACAGAGAGAAAGTCTAGGATGACACCTTCACACAATTTGTGTTGTGATGTAAAGTGAGTTTTCATTTTAGGCAGATATTTCATCGCCACTGCCAGAAATGCAACTGAAAAAACAAAGCGTACACAACAACAGCAGCCTTTAAATAAATAAATAAGAATTCCTCTCGTACCTCATTGATTCCATTAAATTGGTGCTGACTCCTGACTGATCCGACTGTGGGAACCAGGCTTCTAAGGTGTGTGTCGTTGGTGACCAGAGGCTCAGCTCCTGCATGGCCCACTCAGGTGCAGGAGGGTCCTGGACCTCGTCTTTCCAAGAAACAAAAGCAAATTTATGTACGCCGTTTAAACTGAGCTCAGCATTAAAAACGTGTTGCTACACCAGCGTTATTTACATATCAGGGACGGATTTTCAGACAACATACAATACGTACCAACATCTGCAGTCAGCTAAACTCTTTTGTCTTATGTTGTAAATTTGTCCTTACTGTACAGTCTCTTATTCTTATTTTCATAAAGTTTTTTAGTTATTGTGCATGATCCCGATTACATAAACTTTGCCCGCTGTGAGATAATGAAGAGTATTACTCTACTATTCCGATATTTTGATTATTTTTTAAATTGAATTGGTTTGGTCACTGCTCTGAGTTCCCGTTAATGACTCATGAATTACTAAATTAATTTATGATTATTTGAATAATCAATTAATCACAATCAATCTGTTTAATTGTTTCAGGTTCAGTTTGCCTTAATTCCTACCGTCGGTCCCGTCGCCGTCCTGGTTCATGATGTCATAGACCACACCCAGAACGCTGTTCACCACTTCCGGCAGGTCAGCAGAGGTTTCCGTTTCGACGGGGGCGGAGACGTTCGTCTTCAGCAGTTGGTCGTGCTGGAGGATGGCCGGCTGGAGGACGGTGAGCAGGGCTGTGGAGGGGGACAGCGGGGAGAGGATGGCGGGACACGACAGCCCACTGTGACTGACTTCAGAAATCTGCGGAAACAATTAAAGCAGGGAATGAAAAGATTGGCATCGGCCAAACGAAAAGTTATTTTGCTTAAACGTCAGACGTGGTGCTGCGATAAATGTTCCCATTCTGTTTGTGTTTGAAAACATTTCATTTTTGGTTCCGTTTTGTGGTATAACCCCACGCAGCTCGGCTTTTAAGACAGATTAGATTTTTTAAATGTGGTTAAATGTCAGCTTCTCTCTGGCCTCTCACCGTGTGAAGTGAACGAGCGGACAGCTGTGTGAAGAGAGGCAGGAAGGCAGCCGCTTCCTGGTCGCTGCTGCTGGAGAGCTGAAGCAGCCAGGACTCTGTGGGAATTTCAGTCAGGCAGGAGGGGTCCCAGCCCGGCAGCGCCCCCTTTAGGTACACCTCTGAGGACTCCTGCAGAAGATGCTGGCCTCGGCAAACAGGCTCCACCACAACATGGCAGCTGTGAGACGCGTTTCCTAGATAAGTAACGAATAAAAAAACACAATGCAGAAAATAAATCAGCAAGCTTATTTATGAACATATGCAGATGTGCTTTATTTGTATCATTTGTATAAAATCTGTTTAGCTGTTTCACAACATGTGAAACAGCTAAACATAGATTTAGCTATTATAATGGTATCGTTTGTGTTCCATGTGGGAATGTTTTAGAGAAGCAAAAAAAAAGATTGTTTCAGTTTATATTTGGGATGATTAATAACTTATATGGCTTAAAAACAAAATCTCTAAATATTTTACTTATTTCCCTTAAAAAGAAATAAACTACTTTTAAAATTGGTTTTTACTTCAATCATCCCTTTTGTGATTCGACCTGAATTCAAGGTCCAAATGAATGGAAGCTGTAAAAACACACTTGTGAAACAAGATGGTAGTTTGTGTGTGTGCCAACATGCCAACAGGGAATGCTTTGGTGGAAAAATAAAATCGAGACTTTAAGTGATCATTAACATCGATTTATCTCCCAGATCTATTTTTAAAGTGAGCTTTAAAAAAAAAAAAAAAACGTTATCTGGATAAATGACTCAAGTTACAATATTTTGGAACGCTTTGGAAAACATTCTGCGTTTTCACGAACCGTGATCCCATCGTAAAACGGCATCTGCGGCAGGAAAGGCCAGGCGGTACAGCCTCTCTGACGACAGCAGGAAGCCCACGCTGGAGCTGATCAGGGAGGATTCCCTTCTGAGTCCCGGGTCGGAGTTGTGATTGGAGCAGAGGTTCAACAGAGCCACCAGGGGGATCACTCTGCCGCCCGCTTGGGCCAGAACTGCGGACAGCTTGTCGAAACCAAAGCTGTCCTCACAGTTTATGACCTGAAACGAGACAAAAGGTTCCGCAGGAGATGAGCGAAGAGGGACGTTTCGAAATCAACGCAGAAAACACGATTTCAAAACACATCCCTCTGTGCGTCTATAGAATGTGTTTCACTTTGGTGATGACATTTCTTTTCAATAATACTCTATAAATTATTCCATGGGTCTGTGCAGGCCTGTCACAGTAAACAAATCAATTAATCGCATGACACACTGAAACAAACTCGTTATTTGTCATTTTCTCGTGTCTCTCTTTCATTCTGGTGCTTTGGTCTCAATTATTCATTTTTTGAAAGACAGTTTTGTCTACAGAGACTTCAGATTTGAGTCCATTTGTTGTTTCTGTTGTTTTGTTTATGCATTTTGAATTTTTAAAATGTCTCCCAGTTCCAATGTTTAAATGGTCACAAAATGTGATGTTCGTTGATCTTTGAGAAAGTGTCCTTGCATTATAATTATTATTATATTACTTGGAAAGTTTTATTGTATGGCAAAATGTCTTATCATGACAGGCCTAGGTCTGTAAAGTTTTTGTTTTCCCCTTAAAGCTTATGTGTAAACAGAATTTTGATGGAAGCTAGTTGATTGCAGCAAAAAGATTAGAATGCTAGTTTCTCTCCTACTTTCAAAGGAGATATTAATATGGAAATTATTGAAAGAAAATATTCGAATTAACAATATTAAAAATATCTTTGATCAACTTAATGAAAAAAAAAAAAAGAAAAAGAAAAAGTGGTCGACTTGTCAGGAGTGCCACTCAGTCTCTGAACTGACCTCAACATGTGGACGAGTGTCAATCCAGTGCAGAACAACTTGTTGCTGGGCAACCATGTCGTGAAGACTCTTCGGCAGGATATGATCGGTCACATCTGCTGGCAGGTCGCCGTCCTTTGCGGACAGGTAGTCCAGAAGATGAGCCCTCGAACGGGGACACCGTGAGACCACAAACACCATGTTCTTCCCGCTGCTTGAAGAGTCGCTTTCTTGAGACACGCCGGCCTTTCCTGTGACGCAGCTCGACTTCCTGGATCTGAGTGAAAGTTTGGTCGGAGAAGTGATGTCCGGTCTGTCCCACTGGAAGTCCAGCAGTGTTTCCCTAAGAGCGTTTTGGACTGACACCGATTTGCTGGTCTGCTGCTTCTGTTGGGAAGGACACGCTTTGTCCTTCGCGTCGAATCTCGCTTCAAGCTCTTGCTCAAAGTCCTCGAATGTTTTGTGTCGCAGCTCCTTGAAGTCGGATCCTCTGGATATGACGCTGGCGCTGCGACCGGCTTTTGCCTGGAAAAACGTATAGCCCCAGCGCACTTTCTCAAATCCATATTTGTAGCCGAAATGCAACAGGATGAACAACACTCCCCGTTTCACGAAGTTGTTTCGGACCTCCAGTGGATGGTCTGACGCGTGATCTTCATCATCAACATCGATAACGAACACCAGGTTGTGCAGAGCCATACTGTTACATGTAATGTCAATAAATGGCAATACGACATGAAAAACTTGGTACGTTTTGGTCAAAATGTTGACCGACAACGCCGCCCCGGGGTTAGAAGTACAGATACATCCGCTCTTTCATTCCATGCAATAACTTTACCTTAGTTTTAAGTGGGTCGTTTCGGTTACCTCCATGTTTCCACAATAACAGCTACCTGCTAGCAAACAACAACGTTACGATACAGCTGCACGAGCTTCGGCCAGACGTGACGCTTTACGAACGTTCTGACGGTTCTATTTGAAAAAACGTAACGCCTGCGCTATTAAGCAGACTCCCCGGGACGTAAAATAGATACTTTCCAAACAGCTTGGAGAGTCCACACGACGTTACTCGCATACCTAAACTACATAATCGCCATTTTCTTCGTTGCTGTTCTTAACCGTTCGCGCTCCTTCAACATTCTTCCGCCTCCAACATCGAATTGGTTTGTTACTCATGACAACACCAGCGTGATTGGTCAAAAGTAAACTCAAGCGTGCGTCACGAGTCCTGTATGCACACGTTCATTGGTCGGGGTCTCTTGTCAACTAAAAAGATTGACAGGAACAGGTTGCGTTTAGTTTTGTGGGGTTTTGTTCTACAATATTGTTGTTGAAGCCTTAGAAACAATTTCTAAAATCAGCACGTTTTTCCTTTTCTTTTAAAATCACTATTATTTCTAAACAAAGTAAGTGGGTGGTCCATCTCGGCACTAATTCAAACCTTCTAAATATTTCCAGTTAAAATGTTTCCATCCATCCATCCATCCATCCATCCATCCATCCATCCATCCATCCATCCATCCATCCATCCATCCATCCATCCATCCATCCATCCATTTTCCGTCACCCTTCTCCCTTCGGGAATGTTTCCTAATCTTACTTTTTAAAGAAGGCGGGTACGGTCGGGTTCTGCGAACCCCTAAAAGATTTAGCAGTACCTGCGAGAGAGGTGAGCGGCTGACTGCTGAAAAAAAACAAACAAAACAACAACAAACAAATCAATGGATACATTGTGCAGCCGTGAGTGCACCACTAATCAGTCGTGACTGATTAGTTTTTCAAGAACAATCTACAGCACGACTTAAATCAGATAATAAATAGCTTTTCTTCCCCCCATTTCTTATTGTATCTGAGCTGATCAACTCAAAACCTTCCGCGATCGACGTATTGAGTAACCCTGAACTAACAACAGAGCACGAACAGCTCAGAAACAATACGAAATGGGGGATGGGGGGAAAGCTATTTATTTTCTGATTAAGTCGTGTTTTAGATTGTTCTTGAAAAACTAATCAGTCTGGACTGATTAGTGGAGCACTCACGGCTGCACAATGCACCCATTGATCTTTTTTTCAACAGGTGTTACGTCGATCCAGGTTTCCCCATCAGATGCGCCCCCCTCCCTCAGGTATGTCATCTCGCCGCTCCGCACGCGCACCGCCCAATACGCGCACTGAGAAAGCACGCGCTTGTTCAGCGCGCTTATCTGGAGAACTACTGACACAGTGAAAGATCAAACAACGTTTCGGTAAAGTTGTTACACTTTCTACACGTTTTTGCGTGAAAATAATAATAATAATAATGATGATGATGATGAAAATTATTTTAATAATAATTATTATTAAAAACAATCATAATAATAATAAATTATTATTATTATTATTATTTTTGTTGTTATTATTATTATGATGATTTTCGACTAATTTTATTAATACACACACCTCACAAATTTATTTATTTTTTTAATGTAAAATGTAAAAAGTTGTCACATTATCACCATTCTGACAGACAAACTGCTGAACATTAGAAGAGTTTGTTGTCTTTATGCTGTTAAAAACAAAGACGAAGAAAACAAAAACCTTTCTCCTTTTTTTTTATCTTTTGGCATTGTGCGATTGGCTGAAATATTTGAAAAAGTGAAATATCAACGTTGGGAAAACTTCACAGAAAGGACAAGCCAAGCCAGTGCTCTCCCCAAACTCCAAGCTCCAAATCCAACATGGCTTCCAAAAACCGGACGTTTTAACCATTTTAGTCATAAAGATGGTTTCGATAGATTACCACGAACATTCCAATAACGTTGCGTATTTAACGTTTTCAAACACTAACGTGGAATTAAGGTTTGAAAATATATTTGTTATTATTATCATTATTTTCAAGCTTTGTCTGAAAAGTGAAGGGCACTTTTAAACATGCGTAGGGCTGAAATAGCCTTCCTTTCTGCGTCATCAGTTATTTATAAGAGAGCTTGGCATTCTCTCTCTGTTTGCATTGCATTGCCTAAAAAGGGAAAAAATGTCCCTACTCTTTCAAGGCAGGGCAGCGATATTGAGGTCTGGGGAGTTTCGTGACCTTTCAGGGAGGTGGATATTACAGTTCAATTATGCAAATTATAGATAAGCTCAAAACGAGCACATACTTCACGGAGATTTATCAGGAAACTGAACAATAAGTTTGAAAGCTAAACCGCAACCTTTGCTTTGGATTTATGGTCGCTTGTAACTCTACACCACTAGGGGGAGACAGAGAGCTTAAACATGAAGCTTGGCGTCAGAAATGACATTTATGACGCAACTGGACTCTGCCTGACTCACTTCTCCCAGTAAACATAAATATCTGAACTTGGTTGTTTGTAATAAATAAATAAATAAATAAATAAATTAAAAAAAAACCTAAAACATCAATGGACCCTGAAAAATAATATTAAGGAATAAATCAACAAGTATTTGTGAGGCTGACCATCTTCAACAGATCGCAACGATTGCATTTGGTGAAGTTGCAAAATCTCGCCGTCAAACCTGAGAAAACTCCAACCTTTAATTCAAGAGGGACATAAATTTGGCCTTTCAAATTGAGATTTTTTTATTATTATTATTTGAACAACAAACGCTGAGTTTGCAACTTGGGAACAATTTCTGTATTTATTTGGCAATATATTCCAGAAAAGTTTGCGGTTAAAACCCCAATGCAATGAGGGCAAAAAAAACAACAACAACAATAACAATAATAATAATAACAATAATAGAAAAAAGCTAATCACAAACAGGTTGTTTAGCATAATGTTCCCCAGGGTGTGGGTGGAATCGCAGAGCAGATGCTGGAGACGACTCTTGTTCCAGAGAAAAAAGAAAAAGAAAAAAAACAAAAACACTGCACCAGATATATTAGTCACACTGATCTTTCTGTATGAGGACATCACCCATTACCCCGAATAAATTAGGTCTGATTAACGTCACAGAGCTGGGATGCTTTTCATTTGCTGCCATGTTTGAGCCTTTTCTCATCTGATCCAGCTAAAATAAACCATCGAACCTCGTCCCTTGCTCTGCCTTCTGTTTGTATTGAAAACAAGACACATGACTTGGCTTGTTTCTGGGGGACATTTCTCCTTGTTTTTGTCTCCGGAGCGACGTCAGAAACATTAGGGATGTGCAGACAACAAAAGGAATAACGTAAAAAAAATAAAATAAAATAAAAAGCCAAAAAAGTAGTTTTTAATGAACAGGAGAGGAGCTGGAGCAGCTCTCTGATTGGCCCATTTTCCAACAGACATAACGGAGTTGTGGCTGAGTTCAATGGAAGAAAACAACAACCTGACATTACTGAAAGTGCGTCAGCGGCCGAGCAGCAGATGCAGATCAAGTACTGAGTGTTCGCACATGGGGTCAGCGGAACGTAATCGACCTTTTACGAAAAAAAAACACTGAAGACAAATGGGCAGATAAAGTTTCCATGCACTCCTCAGTGGTGGAGCTGTGATGTTATTTGGTCC
The DNA here is from genome assembly GCA_922788865.1 of Poeciliopsis turneri. Classification (NCBI taxonomy): domain Eukaryota; kingdom Metazoa; phylum Chordata; class Actinopteri; order Cyprinodontiformes; family Poeciliidae; genus Poeciliopsis; species Poeciliopsis turneri. The sequence continues at coordinate 1,043,152 of CAKLNU010001107.1, read as the reverse complement.
GTTTAACTATGAATTTGAACCATTCTTTTCAAAAGCTGCAGTATGTGACTTTTATTTTAAAAAGTTTGGGTTTTTTTACATATTTGATTAAATTATCACTGTGTTATGACAATGGTATGAAACAGATGATCTATGAGAAAAATTAAGCTTCTCTGGATTCCCCCAGTGCTAACGAGAAACAGCCAATCAGAGCCAGGAGGCGGGTCTTAGCGCTGTCAATTGTGCCAGTGTGTGCTCTGGTTGATGGCTTTAATAAATATACAAAAGAAAAATAAAATTCTAAGAAACGTTACATACTGCAGCTTCAACTATAATGGAATGATTAATAATAAATAAAGATTGGCAAAAGTTTGAGTATTCTTACCATTTTTATAAACCATACATATAGGCTCAAAGGTTTAATTAATTGGCTCAATTATCAACAAATGTACAGGCCTAATTCTGCCTGTACGTTTCACTGCTATTCGTGGTGGAATTGCTGGAGATCATTTAACGTAGCATAACTATATATACAGTTAAGATCAGGGCTTCTCCCGTCTTTCTCCTTTATCCATTCCAAAGCCATTTTTGGTGCGAGTTTGAGATGACCGTCTCGTCGGAACTCTCATCTTGTCCAAGTTTCTATTGTCTGACCCAAAAACGTTGAACCTCATATGAAAGGAAATTGGTAAGAAAGTTTAGGAATTGTGATGCTGGTGCCACGCAAGAGATGGATGGAATAATAAGGATGAAGAGCAACGACTCAATTCTTCAGTTTCTCCTTCAACCAACAGCAAGGTGGCTGAAAGTGAGACACAACTGGATGGTAAAGTAGGACAGTGACCCGAAACACACATCAGAGCTTGTTTTGTGATCAATAAGGCAGGCTAGTGCTACGTTAACTTTAGCCTGGTAAAAACCAGCCCTTTGTACATTTTCTTCATAGAGGGTCTGGGCTCTTGGCTGAAGAGAAACGATTGTTTCCTGTAAAGTTAGGACTCTGCTGATGTTTCAAACGTTACCTGATCCCTAATGTTTGGCCATGACGTATGTAATGTGCCAGTTCAACGCCGTGAAGCTTACCGGAAAAGTTCTCCACTGTAAAAAGAAAAGCGCCAAGTCGAACATGACGCCTGTTCATGCTAATTCAATATTTGGAAGTGCGGTCAACATGGACCGAATGACTTCGTTCACTTCCTCTGCTGACTTTGCTAAGGCTACAGGCAGACTACAATTCTAAGTCCACACACAAGAAAATGACGCCATTGTTCACAACCTCTCTTTCTGTTCTCTGATTGGCCCAGGAGAAATCATTGAGATCAACGGGAGAAAGCCCAGAAGGGGTAAGCAAGATTTGAATAGCAAGACAATGTTGATGTTGAAGTTAGTCTACGTCAAGGCTGGCTCATGCTGACGTTAGCCTCCATCAGCTTTAAGTTACGGTGGCGGTAGCCTAACGTTAACATTAGCCTATGTTGATGTTTTCTGAATGGACCCAAACTCAGTGTATTGAAAAATCCTAAGCATTTTTTAAAAGTCAGGTTGTAAACCACTTGCCCTACTACTGTGGGTTATGGCCATTTGCTCAAAGTCTTGTTGATTTATGTCTGGGTAGTTTCTTTAAAACTTCTCAAAGTGAGTCGGAAATTGGCTCTCAGTGTTCTTGAAAATATTTATTGAAGTACATAAGCAAATATATATGTACATACAAAGTAACAGAATCATTTAAATTAAATAATAATAATAATAATAATAATAATAATAATAATAATAATAATAATAAATAAATTCATTTTGAAAAATAGAAAGGAAATTTCTGCTCAGAAAACAAAGCAACAACACTGATTTCATTAACTGAGAAGCTGGGGAGGAAAAAAAATCCCCTTTGCAAGTCTCCAGACAAGATCTGTGATGGTCCTCTACAGCTCCAGGCCCGGCCAGCTAACGTTTGCTGCAGGACGTTTTGCTTTGTCAATGTATGTACAGACAAATCAATCACAACAGTAACATTTTAAGTCATCCTCGCCACATTCGCTCATCAAGTAGAAAAACCTAGATAGAAACAGACATGCTCTATAGCTCCAAAGTGGGAAAATGCTCTTCCTCCTCCATATCACTCCTAAACAACTACAGTAGGAAACAAGACGTTGTAGTGACAGTTGCATTGTTTGCTACCTCTACACATTATTTCTGTACAGCTGTAAAACCAGCCAGCAGTGGAGGTCTTTACGGAAAGGTCCGATGTGCATCTTCGAGGAGAGTGAGTTAGTGAACTAAATGCAGTTTGCGTGGCAGCAGTAGCTTTACACATAAAGGCAGGACTGCAAGGTTGGTTCTGTTCAGTTGACCTCCAGCTGCAGTCCTCACTGGGTGGAGTCGGAGTCGCTGGAGTCCAGGCTGGCCTGCGTGGGCGTGGGGGTGCGATTGGTCGGCGCCGGGCAGTAGAGGGCCTGCGTGCTCCGCCGGAGGTTCTCCAACGACTGCAGGAAGGAGCGACGCGCCCTCTCTTCTTCCAGGGGGGAAGAACCTTCCTCTTCCACCTCGGCGATCTCGGCGAAGGTGACCGGCTGGGTTTTGAAGCGGGCCTCCCGGGGTCGGCGGGAGCGACTCTTGCCCTTCGCCGGGCTCTTGGGGACGGGCAGTTGCTGGGGGAACTCCTCGGTGGCGGTGGCCATCAGGTGGGCCGAGAGGACGTGGAAGCCCGAGGTCTCCGGCGGCATCTGACGCACGGCGGCCATGGTGGAGCGGGAGCCCGAGGGAAATGAAAATGTTAAGACAGTCTCTGCGGACACGAGCTTGTCCTCTCTTGCTCGTTTGGGAGTCTCGTGGTAGAAGAAGAGGAGAAAAATCTTTCCACTCAGAAGCAAAAAAAAGCCAGAGAGGACCAGAGTACAGACCTCCAAGTCTTGGCAGAATGGAGAAAATCAGTCTTGAAGAAAAAGCGATTGTTGCCGGTGTCGACTCTAACCCCCGTCAGTAGGTTTCACCTCTGTCTGTCGTTTGTATGTGCCAGAGTCGGCTTGTTGGAGCGAATGCCACCAACAGCTCCGGCTGTTTCTTTTATAGTGGCTCACTCCCCACCCTGCGTCTCTTTCTCTGCCTCTCCACACCAAGTGTTTACCAGGGCCCTCCCTCTCCCCTTCCTTCCTCTCAGTCAAAGACCCGGCCTCTGAAACAGTCAGCCCCTCGAAATAAACACATGACAAGGCAGCACCTGTGTCCCTACGCTGTGCAGCGTTTAACGGATATGCAATGAAGGACACTCACAATCCAAGAAAAAAGTTTTAAGACCATGTTTTAAAAAGTATCTTTTGAGACTCTAGCTGCGTTGACCGTATAATTGAGCAATTTGCAGTTACGCAGTCTCTAACAGGACTTGGTCCAGTATCGCTTTGTATTTAGCTCAGTCCACCTCTTCCCATCAACTCAGTAAAGCTTTCCGATCCCGACTGAAGAGAGGCATCCATCCCACAGCTCGGTTCAGTAGTACAGTTTTCCAGTCACATTGTAGAATCTTATAGTACAATAAAGGACCTATGTTGCTTTAAGTTGTTATAAATCAAATCAAATATGTCTCAAGAGAAAATTGACATTGCAATTTAATACTGGGAAATCGAGGCTCTGTCTCTTTAAGAACCTCCTGCTCCTTCTGAATCTCCGCCTTCAGGAATCCGTGGCAACATTGCTCCGATTAAACATTGTTGAACCAGTACCAGCATTTCAATGAGAAGTAGCGGGAAGGGCTGCTCTGTCAAACCGTTTTTTTCCATATTATCAGTGAAATGATCTGGCAGCGGAACAAATACTTTCTTTAAATCAATTTGAAGAAATTATTGACGCCTATATGTTTTGGAAAATTTCCTTATAGGGTTCGTTTTGCCTTATTTCAAGCACACTAAGATATTTGCATGGGAAACCAGAGCAAAAATACTTGGCAAGAGCTTTTGTTTTTGCAGTAAATAGCCTGGACCAAAGTAGTGAAGTGTCCACATCTAAATATATACATACATGTGTGTAAGGTCATTTTTTGTGGGTTTTTTTAATGCGACAAACAGGGAACGTTCACAGTGCAGTTCACTTGGTGCTATATTAAAAAGCAAAGATTTACAAAGCAGGCTGAGAGACTAAATTATGCCAACAAATAATCAATTCAAGCAAATTTTCAGAGGTGTAATAATTCATCTCACCGGAGGTAAAAAAACAAACAAACTAACAAACAAACGGAACCTGGTTCTTTCCCACGAGAGGAACACGACTTAAAGCTGACCTTCCCGTGTTAATACTGTAAACACGTAAGCATGACTGCAAGCAGAGCAAAATACTGGAAGTAGCAACAGACCCCATGTTGATACATCAGTCTAATCTGTCACCAGTTAAACTTGCACTCAAAGACCAGAGACCGAAATAAGACAGACGCGGGTTATGGGTCGCGAAAAAGGCCAAATCATCTCAAAGGCAAAAGCTCTAGAAATCACAGCAGTTACAAGTTAACAAAACTTTTGGAGGACAAATCCAGCAGCTTTTCTGCCTTATTTTGCGGACATGTCTCGAGAACGTAGCTTAGCAGTATTGTCAAAGGCTTCAAGGCCTCAGATTTTACGCTCAAATGTGATCAGATCTCCTCACATTTACTCTGCAGCGTCTCATTGGGTACCAATAAAAACACAGCACAGCAATAAAACCCATCTACTGGTTGCAAACCAGCTTTTTATTTTTGTTGTTGTTTGTTTGATTTTATTTTTATTGCTGTTCTATTATCTGGTCAATTATTTTGCAGCTCAATACCCCTTCCTGCTTTTTGTCAGTCTGAGATGTTTATTGTATACAAAGTCAGTTCAGAAATGGAGAAGTTCAAGGGTTACGGACACAGTGACTCCCGTTTCAGCGCCACATTGCAAAGGTTCGTCCCAGAAGAAGAGGGCGACGAGCCCGACCGTAGGAGAAACCGGCGCGGATAAACAGGCAGGGAGAAAAGCCTCGGATTCACCAGCGGTCCCAGCAACACTCCCAGCGTGTCACGTCAGCCTGGCTGTTACCGTAGTGACTATATTTATCGGTGTCACTGCTGACGGTGGGGGATGTCAGAGCCAGAGTGGACTGCTGGGATCGGATCACTCCTCGACCTTCCATCTGTGACACACGTCTGATCAGAGGATCTGCGTTTCCACGCGCTTTTCCAATCTTGAGCTAAAATATCAAACCGATTCCATACTCATTGAAATTTAGGCCAGAATAAAAACGGAGAGGGAGAAATGAGAAACTCAATAGGATGAGAGAAGCGTTTAATGTCGGGCCGGGAAATAACATTTCTGATTTTCTCATGCTGAATCTGATTTCTGATGTGGAATTTATTTTTGTTTTGCTTTGTTTTCCAAAAAAGGCCATAATGATAAAAACATAAAATTACAAAAAAAATACTGTCAAAATAGTATGAGAATACAGTCACAGTATTTCAGAAACTAAGGTAATATGGCCTTGATACTGCGTCATAAAATCAAAACTACAGAAACTAAAGAAAATGTTTGCAAAAAAGTGGCTTTTGTTTCAGTCGTGAGTTGCATGACATGAAATGATAAGTCCTGCTACCTATGATAATTTCATGTTGATGTGTTAAATGATGTAAACCATTTGTAATCTGCAAAACTTATACCAGAGTACAACTTTGTACAAGAAAGTTCAACGCTCAGAATTTCTCGTTTTAATTTTTTTTGTTGTTATTTTTGCGCAGGAGTTGCCATGAGATTGTTTCTTTATTGTCCTAATCTTATGACCTTATTCTGGTAATGTTAATACTTTGTTCTCATGTTGTTTCATCTTTATTCTCATAATTAAATCCAGAGCCTGGTCCTGATATTCAAAATCCACACAAACAGAAGCCGTACAAAACAAGATGGCCGCCCTGGAAAATCCAGATTTTTCCAAAAACAAATCTTCAAAAACCAAAAAATTCTATTAATTGCTGAAACTGATCCATCGCCCAGTGGGATATCTGTGCACTTTCATTACAAACGTGTCCTGTAACTGCAGTCTTCACAGGTGATATAATTATTTTCATTTTTAATTTTAAGCCATGACCTCAGTCAGTGAACGTTTTTCAGAGCATGGCCTCATGGGATTTCCTCCTGCGCTCCCTCTGGGGTTTCAGGAATGACGCTACACCTTTAAATAAGTTGCCACGATTTCATCACACATTCATCTGGTGACGCCTCAGTGGAGCGCAGGAGGCCAACAGGTCATCCGCTCTCCCGCCTCACATGCAAAGACTTGCCAAAGCAAACGCACCATCACGCACTCAGCATGTTGTTAACGGGAACTTTGAACATTTATTTTTACATGGTACTTTTTTTTGAAAAATGTTTGGTTTGTTTTGAGTGGATTGACGGTCAGCAAGGGGAAGGTCGGCTGTTGCCGGTCAGGTGACACAACACGGCAGTCTGGACCTTGCTCTGTGCGTGTGTGTGTGCGTGTGTGTGTGTATGCGTGTGTGTGTGGGTCAGTGAAATTTATGTCATGATCTGACAGAAATTTGTTATAAAAGTATTACTGATTAAACTTTAAAAAATGATGTAGCTTTATGTTATTAAACCGAAAGTTTAATCAGCAATACTTTAATAACACATTTATATCAGATCATGATTTCTTGGTTAACGTCATATTGCCATAACAACATTTTGAATAATGTCAATTTTGTATTAACAGTGTTGTGATTTACCGCATGACACTTTGACAGCAGACATAAATATTCATGAAGACTTGCTCATGTTCATGACAGGTGTAATGTCATATTTATGATGATGTCATGACCGTCTTATTCACAACCCGTCAAATAAAGTGTCAACCAGATTTTTATTTTTTTTAATGAATAAATGTTTTTTGGGGGGCGGGGGATTTGTACTTTGTACTTCCAGTAAGAGTCACAGGATCATATCAGGCAAGTTGTAATAATATTTTGAAATCTTTATGACTGTAAGTAATACTCAAGTATTTAAAAATCATGAAGTTATAGTAATGTGTTTTGGGAACAACATGGAGCTACAAGCCAAGGAACGCAGTAAACCTCCCATCATCAGTTCATACCTAACTATGTATGGAACTATCTATTGATGTGCTTTAATTTTCATTAGCAAATTGTTCCTTAGCAGAAAAGGCAACAAAACAGTTTCCACCCCCGAGGCCACATCCTTGCATTTCCGGTCTTGATTGTAGATGTTTCTGAAACGCAGCAAGAGAAAACATAACTGCATTGTAGCGGACAGCACAGCACAGCAGGCCAAGTGTTGTGTGTTTGTGTCCAGTTGGATCAGTGATTTTTCCTCACAGCAACAAGCCTGCGTGTGTGATAAACACGGACACAGTTTGGCAAAAACAAACTGGACATTTCTGCTGTTCACACAATTGTTAGCCCCCAGAAAATTAAGAAATAAAAAGCACATTCCAGTCCAGGTCAATGAATTGTGCCCAAAACAAACAAAAAAACCAACGAACAAACAAACAAACGAACAAACCAAAAAAAAAAAAAAAAAAAGAGTCATCCATTATTGCCACTATTTTTAACTGTAGAAACATTAACACTTAGTATTGCAGATCTCAATCTCTCGCTGCTTCCAAATTTTGTACATTTAAATCAAAATGTAAATATATTTTTACATTTTATTTATGTTATTATTATTTATTTATTATTTATGTTTCTGTAACATAACTAGCCACTACTTTCTTCTCTGCTGTAGGGATTTGTTTTCATTTTTTAAGCACAGTCATGAAAGTTACAATCAGGAGTATGGAGCAACAAAGACAATATTGTCACGTTATGCAGGGTAAAATGCAAATACAACTGACTCACAGCAATGCGCCAAATTAGACAGTTAAAAACAACCGTTCTTCTCTTGCCACAAATGAAACGCAGTTTGCCGGGTTATGCCAGCATCCAGCAGCTGATGATATTTTGAGGGGAACACACCCAGCTGGGAGCAAGAGGCAGCCGAGACATAATCCCCTCCAGTCCTACCGACTGGTACCGACCCAAACATAAACACACGCCTGAAAAAAAGAAAGAAAGAAAAAAAAAAAAAAGAGGTAAAATTTTGAATTAACACTATTAACTGTGACCTTTATGGAAAATGCATTTTGTTTGTTTGGACAGATTTTGTTAAAACGTATTTGTTAATTTTACCAGACGGCATCAAAGCTGCTTTGTATTGTGAAAGCTTTACGCTAACAAACTTTGGCTTTACAGCTGCTCGGCATCCAAAACCAGATGAAATAATTACCTAAACATGAACTCCAAAATTAACACCAATTAACACTTTATTCACAATGATGGATGGATGGATGGATGGATGGATGGATGGATGGATGGATGGATGGATGGATGGATGGATGGATGTTTTAAAAGAATCTTCAAAAAATATTGAACTACTCTCTTTATCAGATCTTCTTATCTGTGAAAGGTGAACTTAAGCAAGATGTTTGCTGTACAGGAAACATGGAGCCACTACTCAGCGTGAACCTTCCCACACTAGTGCTTGCTTGTGCTGACCTTTGGCTGTACAACAATTAGCCAACCTGTTTACAGACACAAAGAAGTAGGAAAGAAAAACATGCAAAAGGTCAAAGATGCAGCAAACATTTGATGTCGTCTTATCATTATAAACAAAGTTATTAAAGTAGTAATAGAAAGCAATAGAAATATATATCAAAATGCAGATTTGCATACAAAGCAGCCTTTTCGTAGTTCTACTTCTGGACTGAACATGAAAAAAAAAAAAAAATAAATAAATAAATGCAACAAAAGTTTCCAAAACATTTAAAAGAAATACAGAGCTAACTTATAGTACATTGCTGTGAAATGTGTATTCTGTAGTTAACACCGTGTTCAAGAGTGGGGTGCTGAAAAAGGAAGAAATATAAGTGAGAAAATGATCCAGGGCCACTGGGTGAAAGGCTGAGGAAGACATTCCCAGACCAGCAAATCTCCTTGCAGCCATTGTTATGGGACACTCCTGCTAGCACAGCAACCGAAATGTCAGCAGGCTCCAGAAAGCAGGAAAATTAAAGATGCAAAATCGCAGTATGTCCTCTTTCCTTATGAACAGTGAGCGTCTACTGTACCTCAAAGGAACCAAGCACAAATGTTGACATAAGACAAAAAAATGGCCCAAAACCAGGGGTGAGCAGTTTGTCCAAAACTGCCATGTAAGAAACTATGACTACCATTCAGGGTCATATTACTAGTATTTAAGCTAAGGAGCTAAACACAAAACAAGATATGAACTGACATGACAAAACCCTTCGAACAATCATGAATGCAGAGAAGTGAAAATGGCAAGAACTAACAAATGGAAATAAACATATAAATGACCAAAACACCCTGAGATCAGGAGAGAAATTTATCTTTTAACTTCTGGTAAATTATTAGAAAACCGATGAATCTGAAAGGCCGACCTAAAGTTTATGCATAGACTTAATATTTCATGTTTATCCCGTTATTTTATAACTTCTCCAATTCATTCTGCCGCAGTAAAGTAAACAGTCTGAGGTGAATCCTGACCGATGTTGACCTGCTCTTTGTTTTATTAGAGCTTGTTTAATTGTAAACTTTTATAAAAAAAAATATATATATAAAATTCCCTTCTCACCCACCGCGGGTGGTTCTTATCCTCTGAGCTCGGGTCCTCTACCAGAGGCCTGGGAGCTTGAGGGTCCTACAGTATCTTGGCTGTGCCAAGGACTGCACATTTCTGGACTGAGATGTCTGATGTTGTTCCTGGGATCTGTTGTAGCCACTGCTCCAGTTTGGGGGTGACTGCCCCGAGGGCCCCGATGACCACAGGCACCACTGTGGTCTTCACCTTCCAGGCCCTCTCCAGTTCCTCCCTGAGGCCCTGGTATTTCTCCAGTTTCTCGTGCTCCTTTTTTCCTGATCTTGCAATCGCTTGGTATTGCTACATCTACCACAACGGCTTTCCTCTGTTGTTTATCCACTATGACAACGTCTGGTTGGTTCGCCATTACCATTCTGTCTGTCTGGATCTGGAAGTCCCACAGGATCTTAGCTCTGGCATTCTCCACCACCTTTGGGGGTGTTTCCCACTTTGATCTCGGGGTTTCCAGTCCATATTCTGCACAGATGTTTCTGTACACTATGCCTGCCACTTGGTTATGTCGTTCCATGTATGCTTTCCCTGCCAGTATCTTGCACCCTGCTGTGCTGGACTGTCTCAGGGGCCTCCTTACACAACCTACACCTTGGGTCTTGTCTGGTGTGGTAGATCTGGGCCTCTATTGCTCTGGTGTTTAGGGCCTGTTCCTGGGCGGCCATGATGAGGGCCTCTGTGCTGTCCTTGAGCCCAGCTTTTTCCAGCCACTTGGGTTATTTGCTGGTGGTACATCCCATGTAGGGGCTTGTCCTCCCATGATGGTATCTATCTAATTATCTGATCTATCTGAGTAATCAGATATATATATATATATATATATATATATATATATATATATATATATATATATATATATATATATATATACAGAGAGAGAGAGAGAGAGAGAGAAATAATTAGATTTAGTCAGTTTTGTCAAAATAAATCTTGTGAATTACTCAAGCGCCACTTCCACACACAACGTAGCGTCGTAAGACAAGTAGTTTTTTTTTTGTTTGTTTTTTTTTCTTATCGACTGACTTAAAGGCAACATGGAGAGAACACAGTTATTTATAGAATGAGAAGCATTCCCATCAGGAACACAGTGTCTGCTTATGCTGCATTTTCACAAAAGCAACAACACTGAAGTCATGTCTTAAGTCTCAAAGCGAAAAGTGAGAATTGATTTGGTTGTCATTTCATTCTGTTTGCAATTAGGAACACTTTGTTTCTGCGAGTACAAATCAAACGAAAAGTCCGACGCTAGAGAATGTGAAGCAAGTATCAGCTGAATGTGGAATGATTATTAACTTGTGCTGGTTTGAATTGGAATTATTGGGACTTTTCGTTACCCACTATTGACTCTATGCAGCTTCGTCACCTCATCATGTTGAGACGACAGGCCAGACACCCGGATGTATTGGTGACTGGTGTATTAAACTTTCTCGATTGTTTTCCCAAGTTGTTGTCACCAATACATCCATGGCTTCTACTTGTTCAAGTCAAGCTAATTTGTCTGTGTAGGGAGCTCAACTTGCTGGAGCATAAAAGTGGTAACGAGGTTAGACCTTTACCTTCTCCCTCATGTTCGTCGATTCGATCAAATCTCCAACTTTGCCTGAATTCACACGATTCATAACACTATGTCATAAACTGTTTCCCCTTACAAACGGGGGAGACTTAGAAGGGTGCAAAAGTCTAGATGCTAACCAGTTTTATCGTACATGCTAGGCTACATGGTGGTGGGGCAAATAACATCCCACCAAAAACTAGCTGCTTTGTTGTCGATCTGGTTAAAATCTGGAAAACAGATTTTTATCACCATGTTTTTGGTACGAGAATGTACAATTACTCAGTCTACCGACAATCAAATTGCACACCATGTGCAGCCCTGAAAGGTTGATTAAAATGTCCAAAAATGTTTAAACTGGAATCCAACGTGACCTCACAGACACTTAAGGAGCCACTGACAATGTTAACATGGGATCAGCGCCAGCCGCTAACACTAACAGAGCAAAGACGAGTATTTAGAGAGCGGCGGACAGATAGTGGCAACAGAGAGAGAAACAAAGGGACGTCATGTTTTCCACGACGAGACAGAGCAACTAATATATATGCAAATATGAAGAATGAATAATAGGGACATTTTTCAGAAATAATTAGTGTGATCCATTTAGGACTGCAATTAATTATTAGCTATCAATTTGTCTGGAGATTATTTGATTAATCAGGCAAACAAAAAAAAAAAAAATTCTACAGATCTGTCATTTAAACAACATTAGAAATACATTGAAAGATGAAAAGAAACTTCTTTTTTTTTCACAGGATTTGAACTGGGCAAATAAATGTACAGAAACATTTTTTCTCCCTAATCTTAAAAGCAAAATGTATTTATTGTTGCAGAATTGTGGCTTAATTAGCTCCTATTGTGTTCTTATTTCAAAAAATTGGCCTAGCTTTTTCTTGTCTGGGCAATCCAGTTAACGAGTAATCGATTACTCAATTAGTTGACAATTATTTCATTCATTGATTCATCGCGATTAATTGTTTCAACCCTAAATTCATTATATCCAGTTAAGATACCTATTAAAATGTATTTTGGGCTCTACACGGGAGATATGTCAACCAACTGAATACCAAGGCTGTAGGTTACATCCGATCCAGCAGAGAACTTCAGCTAAATAAAGAATAGGAGAGACCAACCCTCTCAGAGGTAGATCCCGGAGCGGCAGCTGCAACATGATAGAACAAGCCCAAACAGGGTAAAGTAGACAAGGAGGGTACCAGGAGGTCAAGACACGTCGGAAACGACCCAGGCCAAAGGTGGACTATTCCTGTGTTGACAGCTCGTGTTGTGAATGTTTAGGACATTTCCCTGCTTGAAGGTTCTTATTTAAATAAATTAGCATGCTTATAAAGAACTTCCTGGAAGGTTTCTAAGATTGTAGAACTGTTTAAAGCAGCGTGACGGAGTGGGGAAACGCGTAGACCATACGGGATTCTGTAGGTCAACAACCGTTACTGGAAAGTGAAGCAAAGAGTAAAGGTCAGGAGTGGCGGAAATAGAGCGAATCCAGAGCAGCTTCCCAGTAAGTCAGGACGATTTCAGACTGTGCTTAACAGTAAGCATGAAAAGTCAGACAGATTCCCAGACTGAGATAAAATAGGAAACCGCAGTAACCTCTGGTGTCCACAGGTACAATGTAAGTTATCTAAATGCTAAAGTCCACTGACTGTCCACCTCTTTTTGCCGGCGTGTTTAGATTAGCCTACAAATCTAAAACAAAACAAAAAGTTGACATCATCGTTCACAACTTCTTCTGTTCGCTGATTGGGCCATTTGAGTCTAAAATGAAAGAGAATTCACTTAGTCACTGTAGTAGCTTCAGCTTTGAAAATAAATAAAAGTCTGTCATGACGCTTCATTGAAACTACCAGAGAAATTTCAGAATTGCAATAACATATAAAAGAGGTAAATAAAATAACACAATGTCATCCACCATTTTTGTGCTCTGATTAAAGAAACTGAATAACAAAACAATGTTTTTCTCAGTGATTTGCTGTCATTGTCATCGCTGTGAATCTTAGCTGGAACAATCGGTGCTCAAGGTCATCTCGTCTGGAACATCAAGGCGCTGTGCCGAAATTAAATCTAATGTTCGGCTCTGGTTAATTCAATGTGAGATGGTGTGGAGTGTCTTTTGTTTTGTACAGAATGTTCCAGACCACACACCCGGACATTTCAAATACAGCCGGGTTTTGGCTTTTTTCACACTTTTTAAGCAGCACTCTCACAACAGGACAGGAACTGTTGCGCATTTTGCCACAATCAATGAGATTCCCTATTTGTATAATTCTCAAAATTCCCCTTTTTTGGATGAAGAAACGTGTCGTTCCGTGGTGAGCTGCAAAGGCAGTTTGCTCGGCTCAGCGCTCAGACGTACAAGACACGAAGGAAGCCATAAAAGTGTTCAGAGAAAAGAAAGAGCCAGGTCAAGGATGAGAGAAAGTTGTTGTGGCCATGGTTACACTGTTTGATGTGACTGATGGAAAACTGAGGTAAACGCAGGCTGGTGGCAGTTTGCCGTGCCAACCCTGAGCAATTGTTGTCCAAACTTTATGCCACACTGATCAAAGCTGCCAAGTTGAAAGTAATTACAGAATCGTTTTTTTTAAAGAGGCAGTACCACGTAAAATCACCTTTTTTCTTTTTTTTTTTTAGCTTTACATCATGTTTTAATGTCATTACTTAATCAAAACCATACCTGGAGTGTTGCTTTGATTCCTTTATGCATGTTTGAGAAACCTCAGCTGGTTCAAACAACTGGATGGACCTAGCCCCGCCCACTCAGCTCCCTCAGACTAGCCAGCAGCAATTAGCACACACCTGGTGAAGCTACACGTCAGCTGAGCTAATTAAAGAAGCTACTTCTCAGTGAAACTCTGGTAAAAAAAAAAAAAAAAAACGTTATTAAAGGGTTAACAGAGGAGCCATGCTATGATGACTTCCTGAAGGCGGAGTTTCAGAAAGAGCTGGAGTTTCTTAAAGAGACAGAGGCCCAATTTCAAGGCCATAAATTACGAAGTCAAACTTTTTTCGCGTCATATGTGACAGCATTTATATGACAACTAAAGGAAACGTAGTTAACTGATTGTGCTACGAAAAGGCACTATGCTCCGGAAAATACATAATGCTACCCCTTTTAACTAAGAACACAGAAATAGTCAAATATTTCTTTTTTATCAAACAGTCATTATTACAATAATACTACTACTACTACTACTAATAATAAAGAAAAAACCCATTATATGATTTTTATCAGTTGGTTCTTAAACTCTGATTTACAACTTTATCTGTCTAAAGTAAATTACTTAAAAACGTGATTTTCTTTTTCGCCAGTCTGAGCCGTGAAGCTAAACCATATTTGAGCTGCATCAGTTTCCTCACGGCAGCCTTTTCTCTAATACCTAGTGCAGAGAAGCTGTTTAATTCAGCTTCAGTTTCAAAACAACCTTCTCACCTTCCTGGAGCTGACAGATGTTACATCACAGCGCAATACAAATTCGCCAGAGGATAGTTGGGTTGTGATCAAGTTAAGAGTTCCCATGCTGAAAGGGGCTATTTATAAAGTACATGGAGAGCCCAGTGGAATGACTGGCTCCCCACTAGCGGGTTGAGGTTGTGTATCCAGTGACCCATCGTCTAATTGTGTAAACACCGAGGAGCCGCAAGTCATGCAGTTTAAAAGATGCTTATTCTGGATGATGACCAAATGTTTGTGAACTCTTGAATTCCAGCAGGAAAAAAAAATCTCTTAAAAATGTTCTCGCAAAGTTATTCTGGCAGCTAGTTAATAGAAATAATTCAGGTAATTCTAGCTGGCCTAAATCAAGAAAGGTTTGGTCAGATTTAACTTCAGGCAGTGAGTAAAAAAAAAAGAAAAAAAAAAAAAAGAAAGGAAAAGCATTGTGCCGTCAGTCTTCATGCAGCGGCTGAGAAGAGTCATGGTGAGCGTCTTGTGCTCGGTTGCTTCTTGCTTGTTGCTCTTTGGTCAGCGTTCATAGTGTGTTGTTTACCATCGGGGCATTGCCTCACTTGCTATGTTTAATGGTGCAGACAGTTGTGGTTTCTGACATGAACGATATGGGCAAATGCCCAGGGTATTATCTCGTTAGATAAGCACAACAAAGAGTTTGTTCTGCATTTAATATTGGTTAAATTTATTTCAGCTCTAAGTATTTAATGTCTAGGTGTTTCTATGGGAATGTGAATCTTTCAGATCAATTTGATTAGCAGTTTTGATCATATTTCACATTTTATTGTGTCATGAGGTGCGGGGGCGCTGGTGTTGGTCTTGACTCGGTCTCAAGTCAGGTGGTCTTGACTCCAACACTGGTAAATATATTGGTTTAAGTTGTAGATCCATTTTATTATGCCGCACTAAATCAAATTTCCTCACCGTTTGATTCAAAGAGAAAATAAATAAAAAAACGTCAGCTTCAGTTTTGTTTTCAGTTCCCTACTTTCAGAAAATTACAGACTTCAATTGTCAAAAAGCTTTTGTGTTTTTATTATTTTAGGATTTGAACATTTATCAAGAAAATTAAACAAAAAACAAAAATAGTTTTGTTTGATCAACTTTTCCAAGAAAGTTTATCCCCACTAATAAACCCGCTTCCTGTCGCTGGCTGACCCGATACTTTACGTATCCGTGGTTTATACAGCAGCCTTCTCAAAAATGAAAAGAACTTAAAATGAACATCCTGAACAGTTTTTTTACACATTAGTCACTCCAGATCCTTCCTGTACTATGAACCAACACAAACATTTGAAAGTCATCCGAAATCAGTTGTTCAAAAATATATATTGGCCAGATTTTACATCGAACTGATCAAATTTATTCATTGGGGTGAAAATCAGGAAAAGTACATTACTTAACATATTTAATACTGCAGCAGCCAGTGGATGGAGCGGCGTTTCAAGTTGGCAAAGCTGCCATTAAAAGAAATATTCCAAGGTTTTGAAAAAGCAGCAGCCTCAGAAATGTTAAGTACTACTTTTCTCAACTAGTTTTCTCTGACTATAGAAACTAAGCAGGGCTGTGAGATAATTTACAATCCCAGAGCAACTCAGACCTCCTTCTTCAAAAACATATCTTCACTTAAGTGGTGAACTTTTCCTTCACTGGGCATTAGTGCTCGACTCAGAGAGGAACTACGGGTTCTTCGCTGCGAATCTCATCTTTGTGCCCGGCCTGTGGCCCTCCGGCTCCGGGTGGATGGTCCTGAAGGTCAGGTTGATGCGCGGGCCCCGGTCATGGTATTCCTTTGCCACTTGATGCTGGTGAAGAGAAGGAGACGGATGAGTGAACCATCTCAAATGCTCTAGGAGGAGTCTAATAAAGTGTCAGGAACATGGGCAAGTGTCTGCTAATGTGCAACACTTACAGCTGCAGTACGTAACTTTCATTTAAAAAATATATACATTATATTTTTTAGATATTTGTTAAAACTGTCATTATGTTGTAACAGTATAATATGAGACAGGTAAACTGTGAATAGGTGGGCTTATTGCCGTCTGAAGAAATGAACCGCTCCTGATGAAAAACAACCAATTGGAGCCAGGGGGAGGGTCTTAGCGCTGTCAATCAACCTCATGTTCCCGCTGCTAAATGTGCTAATGGAGGAGAAACAACTTACCAGTCCAGGAAAACCATTACTGCCGTCACTGGTGGCTGTGCTAACTATCTTTAGCATTGAAAACAGAAGCTGTGGGATCAGCGGTGCGTACATGAGCATTACCGACAGCGCTAAGACCCTCTTCATGGATCTGATTGGTTGTTTCTGATTAGATTACGTGTCTCATTTAAAAACGGTCACAAACTGTTGACAGTTTGGATCTAAAATATATATTTTTATAGGTTACATACTGCAAATGACAACAAATTAAAGATGATAAACATTTTAACGTATTCACTGTTCAAATAAAACAAAAAAAGGCCTCATTCTATCACTTTTGATGATAAATGTGAAAATAATCTGAAAAAAGTGGACTGAAATGAATGGCATCCATCAACAAGACTGACTTATTCACCTCTCAGCCTCAGTGAATTTCATTCACCCTTAGATCAGCTGAGTTACAGTGTGTGGACGTTTTGCATTGGTGATCCAGTTTGCTTGTTGATTCTCTGAAAACCTCTACCCTCCTACACACTCACACTTGCATGAGGCACAACTTACTCTGTTTTTAAAACGGAGCCCTTTGAGCAGAGCAGACATCCAGACTCTCACTGAAAGGTTTGGCTGCAGTAACAGGGCTGATTAATGACCCGAGTGATCTCCTCTCCCTGAACTCAATCTAAAGTGCCACTGGTACCTTTGTTGGGTCGGTTGGAGAGACGTCAACATAAAACAGGCTTGACCTTATCTAACGTTCTGTTGGCGCTCGCAGCTTTTTTTCCTGGCTCTTTACTTTCCACGTGTTTTATTCTCTTGCTCTTTAGTTTGTCACTTTACGACTCCACTAATTCTGTTTAATGAGAGGGAAATGGATGGAAAGCTTTGAAGGAAAGAAAAAAGAAACGCCATGGGGGAGTACAAACAGTGTTCAGACAGTTTCTGATGTAAACTTATTGCTAACAATATCAAGGGCAAAAATGTATCGATGTTCATTTATTTTACAAGGAATGCTTGAATATTCCTATTGTATTTTAACATTTACTGAAATATACTTATGTGTTATCATGTATTTATATGCACTGCTTTTAAGTGTTGGTATTTTCTAAATTTTGTTGTGCTGTCTTTCACAACAACAAAGCCATTCTCATTCGTATTCTATGTGGAGTTCCTCATGGTACTGTTTATGAGCCTCCGCTATTGTACCCAGAAATGTTGCTTTCATGATTATACTAGACCACTTTTTACATAAACAAAGATCAAACATTCAGATTATAACATGCAAACATATTTTCTGTTTTTTTTTTTTTCCATTTTGATTTTCATGTCATCTATTTTATTTGATTTCATTTTTTTAGGTAACTGCATGGCACCGACTGTACAAATAATTAAATGATGCTAATAGCGCCTTGTAATTTACTTGAAGACAGCTCCTGAATGCTTCATTTCAAACAACACAAAACTCTCATGTAGTTTGGCACTTTTAAGCTTTCTGTGAATTTTGTTTCTGCACAAAGTGAAATAAATCAATCCTTCATGACACAACACATTTAACCTTGGTTTTTGTCACAAAGCTAAGATTTCACCCATGTGAAATTGCCCCGCAAACCGTATCACACTCTCACTCTATCGCGCACTTAAAGGTTCCTCCACTAATTTAAACCAAGAAGCCGTCAGGGCCGAAAATAAACGTCTCTTCTTGAAAGGTGAGGCACTAAACTCCGCAGGAGAAGCAAATCTGTCCTGGCCGCCTGTCAGTCGTGGAAGGAACTCCGTCACACGTCTTCAGTCAAAGCACATGGCTATTTACTGTGAACATTGAGGCTCGGTTGTGGAAATCTTGCACTCTCGATTAAAACTGAGTGAAAACCTGCCTGCCAGTCATCCTGCGTGGCTCCCTCCATCAGCAGCAGAGTCCCGTGGCTCAGAGGAATCCGAATCCGCTCCACGTATGTGTAGTCGCCGTTGTCCTCCTGACATGGAAGCAGATCGATGCAAAACACGGACAAAGAGTTAGAAACTCAGAGCTTTAAATCAGTTTCCAAAGGAATCCCTTTGACTTCAAATGATCAAGAACCAACACATGATTTTAAATACATATATAATACAAAGTGCAGGTTTTTAGTATGGAGTCCTCTTTTTTTATCAGTATTTCCACAACAGAAGATGATTTATGGATTTCTTTGTTTCTTGTCTTTTCAATTGGAAACATTCAATGTATCTATCCTTTTTTTTTTTTTACTAAGTTTTAAAAATGTCTTTATTTCAAACCCTAAAAATAAAAACCATGGTTCTATAAAAACAACAAAATTCCATGTAAATATACATAGTAGATATTTATCTTTTTTTCTCAACAGGTCACGTGATTTTTGCGTCTCTAAACGAGTTTTATTTCACTGGAATCAGAGTGAAAATGGGTCTACGGATTGCAAAGGTTGCAGACTCCTGATTTACATCACAACCAGCTGCTAAAGCATCTTACCTGCTGAAGTTTGCATTCATAGAAATTAACTGTTTATTCACTTGACTGTAGCTTTAATTAAAATCACAGTTTCCCTCAATGTGAGCCAAATTTTGGCACTGATGCCCAAACCAACCTGAGGATTAAAAAGAAAAAACCAAAAACACACACACACAAATAATTGACGGATCTAACAGAATATTTTTAGACAACTGTAAAGCTGCCAACAAACTGGTCCTGAAAGTGAGCAGAAATTTATAAACAAGAGTTTCTGCAGGTTTCACCAAATCAAATTTAAGACTTTTTAAAGTCATTAAGGATGGAATCGAAGTCCTATGTGTCCGCAGAAACGTACGAACACTGAACAGCCAATGACAGTCACAAAACAGCTACCTAGCCAGAAAGCGAGTGCTAGCGGCTACTTAGCGGTAGCCTCAACCACAATATACTTCTGTAGGTCTGAGTGCAAACGTCATCCAGCTCATGGGAGATAAATTTAAATAAAAATACTAGCTAATTAGCAAGAGTATATTAGCAGTTGGGTTGGCGAAAGCTTCAACCGTCCATAGAGCCGAGTGTTGCTCAAACGTTTACCTGACTTGAAAATCCCACAAGAAAAAAAAACCAAAGAATATACAAAATCAAACAGTCCAAAATGTGAGACCTGTGACTGACGTATTTAAGGCCAACTTAGTCTGCTTTTAGTTAATTCAAGACATTTTTAAGACTTCAAATGTAGGCATGTGAATTTAAAACTTCTTTAAGGACCTGCTTGATATACATGTGTAAAAATGAAACAAATAGGAAATATTTGAGGGCAGGGAGAGCGGCTGTCGTCGCCATGATCCCACCGCTGAAGGCTGCTTGCGAAGGCTGAACACTCTGGTGTCGCCCAGACTCAGAGACGCAATGGTCGGTTGGGGGCCCAGAGAGGCCTCGTCGTCGCTGTGCCAGCCGATGCTGTCGTGTCCGTCTCGGTACAAGTTACACAGCAGCGAGTTGAAGGTGCAGCCGCTGGCCCGCTCCACCGCCTCTCTGAGGGCCACCAGCAGTGGATGCCACTGTGTGGAGAGGATGAGAACACAACAATACAAAGTCAAGTTAACAATGAATCGATTACTGGTTTTAATAATCGATTCGTCACGATTACTCAGATCGGTCTGATTAATCGTTTCAGCCCCGATTTGTCGTTTCAGGTACCTCGGTGTTGGCAGCCATAGTAGAGCGAGCGTATGTGTACGGTAACTCTCCGTACCAGCAGGTGAGCCTGGGCTCTTCATACGCTTCACCTGGACAAATAGAAACAATCAGAGCATCAAACAAATGGCCATGTTTATCATAAGACTGAGAAAGTCACAATAATGTTTATTAGAGCGAAAGCATTTCATGTTTTTCTCTTCTTTTTTTTTTCTTTTCAGAAATTCAATGCACTTTTTTAACACAAACATCAAAACTGTAGCAAGTCTTAAAATTCTTTCTGAATTGACTTTTCTTCACAGAAAACAGCTGCGCCACACGCTGTCATTTCAAAATAAAAGCCTCCCTAATGTCTTTAAACATCATCAGTTCATAAATTGAAGCTTTTCGATTTGAACAGAGCAGGAAGAGAACTGGTCCTAAATCGTTTTTTTTGTGCTTCTGGCAAACCATTTTGCCACCAAACCGTGTTTTCATCCAGCGGCAGAGCGGAGCGGATGACTAAATCCAATTCGACTCTCGTTCACTTGTTGCCTTTGGGCCTCTCCCGAGAAACGGCTCTCTGGCTTTCTGCTTATTTTGGCCGATCCTCTGGCACAGAAACACGGTCGAACCAAAACAAACTGCATGACAGGCCATCGCTTGCGCTGAGTCTGAATTATGACAGGACCCGGGGA
Organism: Poeciliopsis turneri; assembly: GCA_922788865.1. NCBI lineage: Eukaryota > Metazoa > Chordata > Actinopteri > Cyprinodontiformes > Poeciliidae > Poeciliopsis > Poeciliopsis turneri. The sequence goes on along the minus strand of CAKLNU010001107.1, from coordinate 1,022,027 downwards.
ACAAGCGCTTCTAAATATGAGAAGAAACATAAACACTTCTTCCATAAAAAGACAGATTCAGAGGGAAAGAAGTTAGAAGTATGTATGTGGCTTAATTTAGACGCCAAATGAATGGGAAAACTGAGTCACAGCAATAAAGTGGCTCAGTAAAAAGAATAGACGAAAATATCAGAAATAAGTATTTTAAAAGTAAAAATGCTTTTTAAACTCACCACCTTCATTCTAGCTTACCTGAGAATACAAAATATTTGTATCATATCTTAATTACAACCTGTACAAAAAAAAAGGCAGTCCTCCCTGAACTAGAGACGCACCGATTCACTTTTGTTCGTTTCTGACACCGATATCTGAGGTCTGGTATCGGCTGATACCGATCCGATACAGAACAACAGCTGGATTGACTTAAAACATTTCTTTCTTTTGTTTTTAAACATAAATGTGCTGAACAACAGATTCATTTGGTCATCTGCACCTCACTTAAACGTTCAGACCAACAGCTTGGTCAAACTCGTGAAAACAATACAACTTTAATTTCTTCGGTCAGGAGTAAAACAACAAACGTGAAATAAATCACAGAGAAACTGAAACTCACAAAAACAACAGGTTGATTAACTTGGTCAAACATGTTAAAAATAAACTGCAACAAATCTGTTAAATGGTTCAGAAAGTGCAATTAGGAACTATAAATATAATGTAGAATAAATATTAAAGCATGTTGTCGCTCAGAGCACAAAACATGGAATTAGACTGAATAGATCTGCCCACATTATCAATCCAATCTAAAAAATGTTTTCAATATCTAGATTGATACAGATATTCTAATCGGATTGGTGCATCTCTACTGTCCATTGACTGCAGCTGCTTCACCACTGACCTCATAACTGCCCAATTTGGCAAATCAATATTAGTTTATTTCACAAAGCTGCGATGAAAACACTTTTTTCACATCACACGAGTCACACGACCAACGACTAGACCTTGCCACCAAGAAGACGACAGAAAGTAGCACGTGGCATGTTTTTTAATGACTCATCACCTGAATAAACTTATTCACGTCTGATTTTAATTACATTTCCTACTTACTGAAAGCGTCGCAATTCAGAAATTGTGTATTTTTTTTGTAGTTTTTTTTACATTAGCGTCACAGCGACGACGGTTTGTGCCTAGTAATGAAAACGCAGGCTGTGATGGAAAGTAGCATTCTCAATCCAGATGAACAAGTTTATAATGCTGTGGTCCAAATGGGCAGCATGTTAATAACACACAACAGGTAAGAATGATTAATAGAAAATCATTAATAGAAAACAAAGCACATCTTCTCTCAGCAGATCCTTCCACCAACACCATGCGTATGTTGTTGACAAAATCTCCCAAATGAATGAAGACCTTATAAATCCTAACTCTTGACCTCCCACTAGGTTTACATCATCCTGTTGTCATGTCTGAAGCGGCGCTGTCACGGAACGGCTCATCAGATGGATGAGAGCCAGCTGGGAGAAAAGGGAGACCGGAGTGTGGCTTCAGCTCAACGTGATGCCTTCATGCAGAGTGAATGGTGCATTTTCATCCAACTTCACCAATAAAACAATATCATTTGCACAGTGCAAAGTTCAAAGTGTTTTACATCTTGAAAGCTCCCCTTTCTTTTGACAGTCGTCAATTGTGAGAAGCAATTTTGTCGAGTGTCATCATCAAAATCATCAACACACATCAGACATGTTGGTCGACATTACAGTTATTATTACCGACTCTGTTAGACGAACATCTGCGGAACCTGAAGTAAACAAAACGCTTATGGAGTGAAGTTAAAAGCAATGCGGACCCAAAGCAAGAAGCTAAACTGCTAAAGCTATTCTAGATTATAAACTATGCAATTTTGTTCCCCCCTCCTTGTCCCCAAGTAGTTCTGGAGTTGGCTCTGCTGGTACCCACCCAGTCTGTAGTTAGTCTTCTGGGACCATGGCAGCTCTGCCAGTAGCTTACTGAACATCCAGTCAGCCTCCTCTGGTGTGAGGAACTTGGGCCGCAGCCGCAGCCTGAACACATTCAAAACAAAACAAAAATAACAAAATGACGCATCTCTCATCATAAAAACAATGTAGATTTTTCTCGACAACGCTAAACTCCAGCAAAAGCCAACGGCTGTACCTCCCGGACTGTTTCTTCTATCGGTTCATTTTGAGCATCAATACATATAAAAATACAACATGTTAGTAACACGGATCGCACATCTTCATGTGCGTCATTTCAAGGCATGTATGATTAAAGATCAAAAGTGATATTCAAATTCATTGATGAAATCTTTTTTAAGCACCACTGTGTGTAGTGGGGTTAATGATGAGGCACCCGGGAAGAAACAATCAGTACATTTTCATTTATTTACACCTGATAAGGATAAATTTCCTTGTAGTCTCTTTTTGTTACAGGTAAACAGAAGACACAAACTAAAAGACACGTTTTCATTTGCCAAAATTCAAAAGCTAATCTGTGATCAGTTGTTTGAGTGACTGCTGCCACCTAGTGGACTCAAATGGCCACTGCAGACTGGTTTAAGATTCAATAAGTATGGTGTATTGTTTATTCAAACGTCTGGGACATTTTCGTCCTCACAAGAACTGTACTCACCGAGACACCCCAGAAGGCCCGAGACTTATTTCATAATCACCCAAATGTCTGTTGAAAGAATGTTTTTGTTATTCTTTGTCCATCTCTGTTTAAAAGAATTGAAATATTAAAAATACGCCACATAATAGAGGGTCAAATATGTCCTTTTAATCCAAGCAAGTCTTAAAAACTGAACCAGAGTTTAACTTACTCTATTACTTTCTCTGGAGGCACTTCTCTTATCGGCTGCAGGGATTGAAATGAAGGGAAGTTTGAGTGGATTTTAAATTCAAACACAGCTTACATGGATCAGTTTTACAGTTTACCTTGGAGGGTTTGTGAAACTCAAATGCTTTGGATGTTTTCTGGTTGCCAAATCCCCATGTACCAGAGGCGCCGTTGCCAATTTTGGGTTGATTGTTCAGGCCGCCTGCTGTAAAGGGGGAGAAGGAAAAATAAATAAATAAATTAAAAGACTCACATTTTCTGTCTAACATTCTTTGATTTTAGAAAGTGGTGAAATGTGCTTTTTCTTTGATTTTGAATAGTTCGATAACTACAGAAAGCAAAATTTTAAGTCGCCAAGAAAATGAAATATTAAAAGGGGCAGTATTGTATTTTCCCGGCACCTGGTGCCATCTTATAGCATAATCAAGTAATGATGTTACCGTCAGTTGTTACAAAAACGCTGTTTATGTCAAATTTGATTTAAATATGTTTTGAGTCTGTAACTTAATGCTTTGAAATTGGGCCTCTGTCTCTTTAAGAAACTCCTGCTCTCTCTGAAACGTCGCCTTCAGGAAGTCTTCACAACATAACCTTTTAACAACATTTTTACCAGCATTGCTGTGAGAAGTAGCTCCTATGATGAGCTCAGTAGATACACAGTTCCATCAGGTGTTTGCTAATTGATGAGGGCTAGTCTGAAGGAGCCGAGTCACGGGAAAGGACTGGAAGCTATGTCATTGAGGGGGGTGTACAATTATAGCATGATATAATACTCAAAAAAGACAATTGGATGGTAACAGGTAACATAGCAACTTGGTTGTGCTATAAAATGACACTATGTGGCTGGAAATTACATAACACTGCTGCGTTAATTATCAGAAATGCCCATGTTCACAACTGAAAAAGAGACCTTAAAATGACCTGTTTGACCGTTTGAGGGTTTTGGCAGCTGTCTGGCCCAGGAACCCTGGACTCTTGCATGCTGGCGCTTATCAGACATCCCATCCAATCTGCAGTCAGACGGAGAGATGGATAAACCTGGTCACGTTTTCTCAAATCAAACGAAATAGCACATCACAGTGCTGTTGGATATAGATGTTTTTTTGTTGTTGTTGTTTTTATTTAGCAAGGTCAATGTCTTCCTTTGAGAATCCTTCCATTGATTCGCTTAGCTGTAAGGCGGTTTGTCTTTCCACAACTAAACACCTCTGAGGTACAGATGTGATTATGTGATGTAAAAACTGCAAAGAAAAAGAAAAAGATAAAGCTGCCTTATGTGAACGTGGAAGCTTTTCTGTTTGTTTTTTCAGGAAGGTAGCTTTTTTTTTTTAAAATCTCGGTTAAAAAACAATTTGCACCAAAACATGAGAGCAAATAGAAAAACCGAGCAATACGTGTAGATGAAATTAGACTCGGTTAAGGTTCAGAGCATTCTAGCTAGTAGCGTTAAGTTTGTAACAATCAATGCAGTCGCTGTCAAGAACGCAGGAGTGTTGTTAAATGAATAAAACAATATGCCCTCAATAAAGTGGCTCTTCTGGAGCTTTTAGTCAAAGCCTGTCCGAACTAATGTAACAAAAACCTCATACACTGGGGGAGAAAACAGCCAGTCTGTTTGAAGTTACGTACATATTGTTATAAGCTGACAGACTTGTGAAAAATATCAAAAATAATAAGCTTCACAACCCACCTGAACAGCAGTTCAAACGCAACAACAGAGCTAAGTCACCACAGACTTACAGAAACACCGGTGTCTGTCAGCCATTGCTACCGTGCTACCGAAAAACAGATCCGACTTCAAACTATCAAGACTCATCAAGGTTCCCCTGCGATGTCCAGCCGCAGTCTCCACTACAGGTATGTCCACGGTCCCAGGCATGTCATAAATATACTAGCGGCTTTCTAAGTAAGACAGGACGTAATGTGAGCAGTTAGCGTGTCGTGGCAGTCATGACGCTGTTGCCCAGCAACAGCCTTCACAGTCCTTGTCAGATTTGTTGCGGGACTGACTGCCACGCCCACATAATCCACAGAAAACACTTACAACATCCAATTTCCCTTTGGAATAAAGAAAGTATTTGTGAACTGCACTGGCACAGTTTTGTGAATGAAATCTGAGAAGAAATGCCAACCAATGAAACACAGCAGTTACCAATGCTGTCAAATCTGACTACTTCTGACCACCATCATTCTGGTTTGTGATTTAAAAAGTTTAAATCTAAATGTGATGTAGGGCCTGGATTGTTCAGCACAACATTCACTCAGCTCCAACCCTTAAGTACTGTATGGCACGAGGCAGGTCATTTGAGAGAAAAACAAACAAAGCTTCTCGGCCTTCTCCCACCACCGACTACATCAACCAATCAGAAGCAGGAGGCAGCGCTCACCCTCTTCGCCTGCGCTCTGCTACAGCTTTTCCCCCATCAGCCAGTAGCGAATGCTGAGGCTAGTTAGCATAGCTAGGCAGATGAGGGCAGATAAACAGTTTTCCTATAAAGGTAAGACGTTTCCCATCATCAATCTGCAAGCACACGAGATTGATTGGCAGCACTAAGACCCTCCTCATGGCCCTGATTGGTTATTTTTGACCAGCAGCTGCAAATTTCATCCCACCACATCAGTAGGTCAAGGAGGAGAACAACCTTTTCATAGATTACCTGTTTGACATACTTTCATTCCATGGCAACAGTTAACAAATATGTGCAAAAACATTCTTCATAAAAGCTACATACTTCCACTTTGACGACGAGTAGTACAAAACATTTCCGATTTCAACATTCTCAGACACATAAAACACAGAGCTTATTCTGCCAAAGCTTTTTATTAACAAACAGTAGAAAAGATGACCAGAATTGATGCGTTTTACATTTGGAACTCCATTTGTAAGGCATATAAAAGACTAGAAAAACAAATTCACAAGAGGTCGAGGTCAGACCACATCATATGGGGTATTGCAGCAGGCATCAAGTATATATATGTGTATATATATATAAACATTACAAAAATCACTTGCATTGTTTGATTTTGAAAATGTAACACTTGGTGGCATCTGAACTAATCGATTGTAAAAAAAAATGCAGATGAAAAGCTGATGATGCGACAACCCTAGTTTGGTGATATTAAAAAAACTCCAATGAAATATTTGCTCAGCATTCAACAGAGGGATCCGTCAATGTTAGAGCCATTCCGATACATTAAAGAAAACTACCAAAAATAACAGTCAAGTGATTGGGGGAAAATAATAATAATAATTGTTCACTATTCCCATTTAAGATCCTGTCATAATAAATCAATACAACCACCCTGTCACTGAATCCAACCGTTTGTAGCAATATTAGAAGTAAAGAAACTAAGAATTGGATTAGACTAGCATGGAAAAGGCAACACATCAATACAAACACAACCCACCACAATGACACTTTAAATAGTCTGCAAGACACAAAATCAGCAAAGAAAAACAAAATAAAATAAAAATAAGGGGAATGTAAGCAAAGAAGTAAACAGGGATAATAAAAGCAGAAACTGCCTTTTTTTTCATATCTCAGATTAGTAAAGAGAACTAGGTTCAATGCTGGTGCTGCAGATTTTGTGTTTTACATGTGCATCTTACAAATATACAATAAATAATTATATATATATATAAAAATATGCCCATCACCATTTGTCACTGCCTACTACAGCAACGTTTGGTCTTCGATTTGCTTTATCATTTCCACCGTTGGTGTCGACGACCAAAAAGAGAAAACAAACTAGCGCTTAATACCACACAACTTCCTGAATTCTTTGGCCACATCTACCCAGACAGACATCAGGGGCAGATCATCGCAGATTTAAGTCTGCTGTGCATGTTTACTCAAGGCACAAAACGGGTCACATTTCAAGGCAGCTCCAGAGGATGGAAGCACACCGACGTACTTCCTCAGGCACAGTCTCGGTCGAAAGAGGAGCGGGTCGCCTGCGTCTCTCACGGCCCTGGCGTTACTCCGTTTTCAGATTGGCGCCATTCCTTTGCTCCCGCAGCTTCCTCCTGTGCAGGTATCCTGTGCGCTGAAGGCGGTTCATTCTGGCCCCCAGGAAGATTACGATGCTGCTCGGCACCAGCCGGGTGGTCACCCAACCCTACAAGCAGGACACATGCGTTTTCACAAACATGCAGCATTAAACTTTGGAATCAAATATAGGAAAAAAAAATAATAAAATGTATTCAGATTAATCAGACTAGCATTGTGGTCAATGACCTTGAAATATGAATGTGTACAGAGTTGTGGTCCTTGAAGGAATGGTGTTCTGGGCTACTTAACTAATTAAATGCAATTGTCTGGTGGGGTTTTTTTGTCCCGGAAAGCAGGTAACGTATCTCCCAGGACTCAACAACTATGGGAAACTCAGTCTTCTACACCTTCATGCTAGTATGAGCAAACTTATTCACAGGAAAACTGACAAGATTTCATTTTCTAGTTCTTGGGTGCCCCGCTCCTTTATGATGCCGCCCTGAGAAAATGCCCATGTCAAAGCCACCACCGTATGCATGTTTTTCCACAAAACTGTTGAAGAAAATCTTCATTTTCCTCAATCCAAGCATTTCTGAAGATTCTTGGTATTCCAGGTCTTTATCTCCAGGAAGGCTTAAAGGAAGTCATTTTGTTTTAAGTGTTGTCATAGAAACGTGCTTCTCCATTGAACCTCTGATGAGGCAACAGTCGCTTGTTCTTGTCCAGCCGAGCGATTTCCAGTAATTCGCGCATGTGAAATTTCAAGCTTGTAGACGTCGAAAAAAAATCGGAACTTTTGTTGCTGCTGCATTAAACTTTCAACTTTTGCTATTTGTTGCTCCCCATGTGTTGAGCTTATAATGTGCTGCTGTGAAGTAGGTGAGAGAGACTTTTAGGCCAAAACAGGTAGTTCCATTAATTTGAGCATTGAAATGTTCAGATTAATTGTATGCATGAACTTTGACAGTCCACTTAAAAATGCATCAAGTTTCTGGCAAAGCGGGTCATTAATTTAATTTGACTGGTTCTGTTGCACAGGTTGTACCTTTAATTACGACAGATGTTTCAATAAGGATAAAATCGGGAATATTCCAGAAGCTTGATTAGACCGTTTTGATTTCTTTCAGTGTGCTGTTGGAGCCCCCCATCTATGTCCAAATCTGAAGCATTTCATCCAAACCGTCAGACTCAGAAACAAGGTAATTGTACAATTTGTACACAAGTTGAAGACAGCTACAGATCCAAACGCACTTTGCCGATGCAAAAAGAAGACATCTTCAAATTTTTCAGCTTCACCTTGAACCACGTTCAACAAGAAAATGATCTCAAAAAGCCAAAACCCAAAAGTTTTTTGTAATGGAAAAGCAGGCCAATATTAGGATCCCGGACAAGCCCCCACATCAACACCAAAGGAAATTAATTAACTCTGCTAAATACAAGGGCTGTGTGAGGAAAACGACTTAAACCACCATTTTTGATAAAAAGCATGGCCAAATATTCAGCTATGACGAAGCCAGAAGCTTTTTGATGGCAACAAAAAGTTTCTCCAAATATAAAGGACGTTTAAACAAACCTTGAACGTGAAGAAATTTGAAGTTTTACACTTGAATTTAGATTTTAAAAAGTCATTTAAAGGGTCATTGTGTTCATCCTGGGCAAATATTTTCAATCCATCCTCAAAAGGTCTAAAAATCAGTTGAACAAATGCCAAAAACAGAGTAGAGGAAAACTGTGCACCGAGACGTAGAAGCAGTGTCAAGCTTCAGACTAATTAACAGTAATTTTAACTTATGGATTCTCTTTCAATAACTGTAAATAGATATACATTTTTGTTTTCCGTACCATGACAGCGTGGGGGAAGTAGCCGTTGGTCTGGTTCTGCAGACCCACGGTGTTGAGCTCAGCTGCTACGTAGCGCTCTGGGGTGGGCTTATCCAGGGTGGGCTTCCTGATGCGGGTCATTTTGGTTGCCACAAAGAAGGGAAGCACACTCTTTAAAAAAAAAAAAAAAAACATAAATAAAGAGAAAAGACAGAATTAAAGTGCAGAACAAATGCAGCTCAACTTAAAATACTTCTTGTAACATCACACTCATAAACACTTTGGCCACAAGGTGGCACCGCAGAGTTGAACATGAAAGCCCAGTCTCATGTGAAGCACGTTTCCATCACCAACAATGTTTTAAGCTAAATTTGGCTCTTGATTCCCCAGAGCCAAATTTAGGCCTGTCACAATAAATCAACCGCATGATAAGTGAAAAGCACCCCAATAATTTCCATTTGCATGATTTATTGTTGCTCTTTTCTCTCTCCATCTTTTTCTATCCAAAACAGGATGACAAAAATCTTCAGTGTGGTGATTTGGTCGCAAATAGACTTTGTTTTTATAAGGACAAGTTTGTTTACAGACAAATTTTATTTGCCGTTTGCTTTGTTTACTTATTTTGGATAGCTAAAATGTCTTCCAGCTTCAGAGTTAAATGTACAGAAGAATCTGAAGTTTATAGATCTTTAAGAAGGTGTTCTTGCATTAATTATTATTATTGTACCTGAAAATGGTCCTCAGAAAAAAAGGAAAAAGTTTGTTGCATTAACTTGAGGGAAAATGTATTGTCCAGCAAAAATTGACATTATTTTTAGTAGAAAAACGAAATAAATCAGAGGCGGGACTTTAAAAAGCTGCACATTTCAAGTATCCTTCAATCTTCTCACACAAGGAGTTAAAAAAAAAAAAAAAAAAGAAAAAGAAAGAAGTTGTGGATCAAAGTTCAAGAAGGAATCAAAATTCTTTACTGCTGTAATGTCTACCGCTTTCTCAGCTCCACACATCAACATTTTACATCCAAACTCCCTGGACATGACGTACTCATAAAAAAATAAAAAAAAGAAAAGAAAAAAGTGCAGCACCAGATGAAGTAGTGACACAGTGTCCGCAGACGAGGCCCAAACCAACCTGAATGATGATGCCCTGCCGTCTGTACTCCTCGTGAAGGCCGCGGGAGAAGAAGTCCACAAACGCCTGCGAACAGAGGCGCAAAACACAGTCAAGCTTTTCAGCAGCAATAAAAAGTCACAGAGAAGAAGGAGCCATTTTGAACGTATTCCACTAAAAAGACCCATGAGACATCGCCACGCCGAATGCTGGTCGGTTTGACCTTGCAGTTTTTATGTCTGCAATGTAGCGTAGTTTTAAGTTAACTTTTATCAAGGGGTGAGTGCAAAATAAGTCATTCTTTATGGTCTTTTTTTCTTTTTTTGACTCAGACATTGTTTTTATCTGGAGGATTTAACCTAAAGTTAGATGTATCACGTTTCACCATACATCAGTTTGCAGAAGCAGTCGCTGGTTTTAAGTGCCCTACCACTACTTACACAAAATTTGTTGGTATCCGTGGGAAAAAAATGTGCAAAAAGTCTTAAAATAAATGTCTTTTTACCAAAGCGTCTCACTGAATGAGTTCAGGCAGATCAGACTTGACTGCTAAAAGGATATTATTAAACCATCGAGAGGCACAACGTGCGTAAAACTTTGTTGTTGTTCCACGAACGTCGCAAAAATAATAATTTTTGCAATTGCACTGTATCCATTAAGTAAGAAATGGAATTAAAAAAGCACACTTTACCAAGTTTGCTCATTCAATACATTACTAAAAACAAGTCACTTCCTGTCGTGGTTTGCGACAGGAAGTGGCTACATCCGGTTATTGGTCATTCGGCTCGTGTGATATTTTCACTCCAGTAAATGAATGCACACCAAATGAAGTCTGGATCTTATGCTTCGGTTTTACTGTGGCATAATGTTACTGCTGCATTAGGCGATTTTAATGACTTCAAATTCCTACCAGAGGTGCCAACAACAACAGATTCGGCACATACCTTGGTTGCAGAGTAGACTGTGAGCAGAGGGACGGGATACATGCCGCTGGCAGAGGAGATGTTGAGGATGACGCCTTTGGATCTGAGAGAGAAACAAAAGTTTGATCGGTAAATTCAGGAAGAGCAGAACAACAAAAAGAAAAACAAAAAATACTCATGATGAGCAGAAGATTTAGAAGATGGCGAGGTGAATAAATTCTGAAAATGCAAACGTTTCCCCACTACTTCTATAATAAATCACACCTAAATTCTAGATATTTTCAGACTGTAGAAATCCAGCAGAGCACAGATAATCATGTTTCTTCCTCGGAAGCAAACTTTTTTTTTTTTTAATTAATACATTTTGATCATGATGGCAAATTCCACAGAAAGTTAATCCTGCACGTACGCACACACAGAGACAAACAGGGGATGGTAGAGGCCTGTGTGCGTTGCCATGGCAGCCTGTTGCTGCAGTGATGTAGTGAAGACGCTACAGCCTCACACGGCACCAAATGTGCCTCCGTTTCCATTGGCCGGCGGGAATCACATGGGAACGGAGCAGCCAATCGGGTGGGAAGAGCACTTTGTGTGAATTGAAAGCTTGTCAGCATTGCGAACAAAGGAGGAGAAGGAAAGAGATGCAGTGATGAGGGGGGGGAAGAAGAAGAAATAGACAAAACTAATTTCTCATCCCACTTCCTAATGAAAAGAGTCATTCCTCTCACAAGATAATTATTTGTGGCGATCCTAGCTGAGGTGTGTGTGTGTGCACCTCACTCCATCACTCAGCACTCTGCTGCTTGACTGCAGTCATGACGCAAAACATGGAAGCCCCAACAACTCACCTCTCTACCATTTTGGGCAGCACCAGGCGAGTCATCTAGAAAACACAACAAAAAACACAACATGTTCACTCAGTATTAATAACTGCATTCGAACAATAGCAGGAGAAGAAAGATGACAAGAAAAAGGACTAAAAGTAGCAGAGTGAGAGATGGAAGAAAAAAAAAAAAAGACAAGCAGCAGAGGGAAAGCGTTGCGTGGGTGGAGAGCACAGACAGCGTTGGTGTAGTCCACTGTTGCTTTGGGAACAACTGAGACACTGCAGGTACCTTGGTGGGAAGAGCAGGAGGAGGAGGGAGGGAGGAAGGGGGTGAGGGAAAGTGGAGGAAAAGGAAAAGTATGGAAGGCAAAAGCAACAGGTTGGCGCTGATGGACAATTTACAGTCATCAAGAGAAAAGGAAGGATGGAGCAGAATCCTCACCTGGCATACCGAGGTCATGTTGACGTTGATGGTGTTTGTGATGAACTGAAACCCAGAGAGAGAATGTTCAAGTTCGGAGTTTAATTATAGAGGCATTTGTTTAGAGAGAGAGAAAAAACAAAAGACTTGATTTCTTCAGTAGAAAAGATTTACTCACATTTTCCAGGTCAGGAATGTGGAGGTAGTACTCAGGGTAGGGGTAGGAAACACCTACATTATTAACTGTTGACAGAAAGATGAGGGAGGGAAGAGAGGAAAATTAATCCACTGTGTTCATAAAACATGTCAGAGCTTCAAAGTTAAAAATAAATAAATAAATAAATAAATAAATAAATAAATAAATAAATAATCTTTATCGACCACAAGGTGGCAGCAAAAGCCAACGAGCACAGGGAAGGGAAGGGATTCACAAAACGGCAGACAGCCACACCTTGCAACCAGTAGAGCAAAACTGGTATCATAAAAAGAACAAAGAGTTCCTTAAATGTTCGGCTGAAAAGTACAGTGTGAACTCTGGAGATGTACGGTCAACGTCAGCGCTTGGCACGCACACACACACACACACCTGACCCCGGGGATGTTATTAAAGCGACAGAAAAATGAAGGTTTGTTGAAATGTGTCTGACTGATTTCAAGAAATAGTGCAGTTTTTTTGTTTTGTCACCCCTAAAAACATGCAAAAAAGAAAAAAAAAATGCCTGTGAGATTTTATGTCTCTGATCAAACGGCCATAATACCCGACTGAGAGGGTATTATGGTACCATGACACCAATAAGCCAATCCAAAGTCAATTTGAAGACAATCCCAGCCCCTCATTCAGCAATATTTACAATGTAACCAACAGCATAAAAAACACAAACCCCAAAATTTACAGCAGTAAAGCTTCTCGCTGTGGAACATGTCAGGCTTCAACACTTTCTGAAGAGATAACAATATCTAAAAGGAGGACACGGCAAGAGATTGTCAACTTTTTCAGTTGTATCGTTTTGGTTTTACGGGAAACGTTTTGATCTTTGGCGTCTCTCTGGGATTCCTGCAAATGATAATGTCAAAATTATGCACGTTTCCAGATTCAATCATCTCGATTTGGAGTTTCCCCCTCACATCAGCAAGGAGACTTGCTATTAGGATTAAAAAGAATATTTCTAAAGGCTAAAAGAAGAGGATTTGCTTCTGCTGGATTCGAAGGCGTTTCATAAAACAACAAAAGGACTCGAGGGATTTTCTCCATTTATGCATCAAAGATCGGATCCCCTGACCTTCATCCGATTTGTATAAAAGTGGAAAACAGATCAAATAACGTGGTTAATAGAGCGAGTTCATTGTGATGGACTTGAAGGGAAGACAGTAAAAGTTCAGATTTTCTGGACTGGACATCTGAAGCTGTGGCCCTCGTCTGACGTTAAATACAGATTTTCAAAAGCATCCATTAGGGATCCAGAATGTAATCATTTATAAAAAAAAAAATCATAATTAAGAAGGAGAGTTAAGGAAAGTTACACGAAGCAGGATAAATATCGACCAATTCTACACCGTGAGAGGAAAAACTGACATGGAGAAATAAATGAGGAACAAAAGAAATCTGCTCTTACCAAGAACACCAATCTCCAGATCAGCCAGTCCTTCCTCAACTTTGGAGTAAATATCCAGTCTGCCAAAGTCGACAGCGATCGTCTTGGTCTCCACCTTAAACTGCTCCTCTGTGAGAGCAAAACAAGAGTTTGCTTCTCAGTGACAATTGCACAGAAAGATGAGAAAGTGTCTTAAGTTTCTTTGTTCTCAAGAGGACAAACAACAACAACAACAAAAAAAAAGAAGAGTTAAGACAGTTCATGTTTAAAGGTCTGTCACTGTTAAATCCCACGTTTCCTAAATCAGACCCAACAGGATGTTCCTGTTGCAGAATCTGTTCCCAGTCAGTGTCGGACATGAACTGCAGAGGGCGCTGTGCACCAACAAACTAGAGTGGTGGTCTTCTTCGAGCCCCTCTGCTTTATCTTTGCAGATGAAGCAGAGGTATCCTTAATCTTAATCAGAGGGTCTTGGAAGAGCTGCTGGGATGAACCTCAAACATGAGCTCAGTCAACAGAGTCGGCTTACGCCCTACAGACCCGGGTCCAGAAGAGACCAAAACAGAAGTCATTTTAAGAAAATACAAAGGATAAAAAGTGGGAGAGATTTCAACTACAACAACAACTAAAGGGTGAACTAGAATGTATAAAGTCTGAAACGTCGGGAAGATTATGACAAAAGTGGCAAGAGCCTCCTGCATGTTGAAAAAGACAAAGATCAGAAACTCCCATGGTGACTTTGTGAGACCGTACACAAGAAACTGAGATGGAAATAAGTCTGTATGGAACATGGTGAGACAAAAAAAAAAAAATTACAGGTGGGACAGGGAGGATTGCCAGGTTACATGTCAGGGAGGTTGGGTTCGTCAGGCTAAACGTGAGGGAGGCGTGCCAGTGTTTGGTACGCCGCTCCTCGCTCGTGACTACCCATCAGCCCCCTCTGTCGATCGGAGGCACGACAGGGGGAAACCGCGCTGTGGGAAATCGCCAGAAACAGATGGGAATAAGACGGCGGGTCGCCGGGAGAGGGCGCCGCTCGTCGTGCAGCCAAAATCTGGACAGAGAGCAGAGAGGTGGACAGGTCCCCATTGGCAGAAAGGAGAAAATGTGAACACAGAAACAAGTCGGTGCGGTTTCTCCAAGCAGGGCGGATTTTAATCCCTTCTTCCCTCTGAACAAAGAGGAAGCAAATCAACAGGTTTCTGTGCGCAACCATTTCATCACCGTTTGAGTTGTGCAACGCAAAGAACCAGCTGACCGGCTTTCTAACTCTACAGCCAAAGCAGAGATTTAAGGAGGAGCAGCAAAAACTAATGAGGTGGATTAGCAGAGCTCGCTGACAACTGATGGCATCCAGGACATGCTGCCGTTACTCTGTCAATCATTTTTGAAGACTGAGCTGTTAGCATTTCATGAGTCATGATAAGGTCACATAGTCTTCAGTCTCTTTGGTTTTATTGCAAGACTCACTGCTACCAGAGATCGATCCATCCACAGCAGCTCTCTAGAGATACTTGGATTATCAGAGTTGCAACAGCATTTAATTTCCATCTGGGGATAAATAAAGCATCTTTGAATTATGATAATTGAAAGCATGGAGGTCAGAAAACAAACCTCTAAAAACAGATTTCTAAAATACTTAAGCCAGAACATTCGATCAATCTCTGCCCTCCCTGTTTGAAATCTAATAATCTAAATGCATCTCAAATTTTTAACGGAACAAATGTTAGAAATCCATTTTTGACATCCGACAATCTCGAAGCTGGGGGAGCCGTGCTGACGTGCAAAGCGTCAGCTCGCTCACACGTCCGCCTCCCAGGCCCAAACAGAAACCAGCGGCCAGACAATCAGCTCCGTTCAGGTCGACGCTCACCAAGTGACCTGGCGACGTCATCCAGCTTCTCTTGGGAGCGACTGATCAGCATCATGGCGAACCCTCGACGAGCCAACTGCAAATCAGAGAGAAGAGACCCGAATTATCGTGATGAAGATGATGAAGAGCAGGCAGTTTTAGGACTGATGGTGGGCACAGAGGCGGTCAAATGCTCAACATGCTTTTACTGTAGAACAGCTGAAAGGTTAAAGAGGTGAGAGGCCGCTTTTTTGTAAATGGACACTATAAAAAAAAAACTAAAAAATGTGCAAAACTCTAAATGTGCAAACAGCTAAAGATGCACTAATACAAAAAATGGATCAAAATCAGGTTAGACTTGATTGGCCCAAAACTTTGACTTTTATCACAGGATATTTATATTAAATCAAATAAAGAGCTTGGATGCCTAAGCTACAATAGTTCCAATCGGTTTTATTTTTAATTACATGTAATGAAGAAATCAAGAAACCCTCCACATATTTTCTTCTTGCGTACATCATAGCATCATTCTCAGAATGAAAAACATCAGAAATGACAAAAACCAGCCTTAGCTAGAAATAGATCAAATCGATGCAGCTTTTGGATGTAGGATTTATCATTATTATTGCCATCATCATATTTAGGTGCAACACAAGTCTGTGTGCATTTAGATATGCCTGCACACACTCTCCCTACTGTGACCTATGAGTGAACAGAGTACGAGTCACACATTTTCCAAGAAAGGAAAAACAAAAAAAAACAAACAAATAAAAAAAAATAAATAAAAAAAATAAATAAATTAATTAATTTTAAAAAACCCAGCAGGCACAGGGAGTCTCACCTCCTCCGCGTAGGATTTCCCGATGCCGTCCGTGGCTCCGGTCACGACTGGGGAGAAATGAGAGGAAAAGCAGTGAGAGGTCAGTGGAGGTCATCGTTGACAAGCCCACAGTACGACTGACCAAGATGATGTCAAGAGTCTCAAAGCCGGGACTTAAAATATTTCAATTGAAATCACGATTTCCGAGTGCGACAAACATAAACAGACTCTTACAATGAACCCAGTCACGCTTCAGCGCAGGAAAAAAAAACCCAAAAAATAAACAACGATAACTAATACCAGAATTTTCTCTCGATGAGGCAGTTGCAAATCAGATCTTTTGTTCAAACAAAAGTTACAACCCAGCAGCAGCAGGTTTGGCCACTTGCATCAGTCAACGCCCCAATATGGAGTCAAGCCAGTGCAAAAAGACAGTCGACGCAAATTCAGTTGAACACACCCTGCAAGAAAATTAATCTGCTGGGGAAAATGGGTCAGATATGGAAAGTCTGTGCATCCAGATTTTGTAGAGGTGTTTCATTCAATCAGCCAATTTGAGCTTTTGAGTGCGTGTGTCAGGTTTCATCTTCCCTCACTTACACTCCTGTCATGTCCTGAAAAATATACATGTATACACATGTATACACTGGTATGCAGAAGTATTTCTTTCTTGTTTTGTTCTCAGTTGGTTCATACTTTGTTCAAATAAATAAGAAAAACAAGATGGCAAGCGACCAGATGATATTTCTGCTTTTTAAATTGTAAACATTATTGCCGACTTCAAAAACTGGATAAAAAAAAACCATTTTTAATCTGCTGCTTCTCAGGGAGACAGAGGCCGTCCGATGACATATTTGGAGCTGACATGTAATATAGAGAGGGATGATGGTTATATAAAAATAAATGAGAACATCTTGCATTACAAAAAAATTAGAAAAAAAAAAAAAATAAAATTAGATGACAACCATGGAATAAAATCCCAGAGACGATCTGTAACAAAAAGGATCGAGACGGTGAGAAACCAAAAGAAGGCGTAGAGGGTCGGGTTGAGGTTACAGATCGGATCGCTCTTTGCCAGCCTCATGAAGACGACATCTATACCATGACTGAGCGTGTGTGAACGATGGCGTGTGTGAACGATGGCGTGTGTGAACGATGGCGTGTGTGAACACGTCCCTGCCAGAAGAATGAGAATAAAACGGTGAAAGAAACCGAGATCAGAGGGCGAAGAATCCTTCCCGTCCAGCCTTCACCAGCTCAGAAGAATCTTGAATTAGCATGAGCTGCAACAACATTTAGCTGGGCATCTATAAAGTAATTTTTTTTTATTTTTTATTTTTTTTAATTCAAGTTAACCCCTAGATGCTTTGCTTCTTGTGACGTACTCGTCGATGCTCCCTAGCTCAGGAAACGAGCGGAGGACAGAAAGTACCGGCAGCAAGTCAAGTGTGGAGAAGAAAGGCTTTGGTAAAAGCAGCAGATTCCCGTAGAAGACGACAGCAGGAAGGGCTGAGGAGACGGAGGCAGCAAGAGCTTCACCTTGTCAAGGGAAAAAAAAAAAAAAAAAAGAAGAAGAAGCAGCTATTTTTAAACTTGGGCTGCCCATCAACCCCAACCAAACTGATTGATCAGAGAGCGTTATGGGATTTTAGTGCTGCTTACAAGTGTACAAATGCTTACGCACGACATGTTGCAAAAAGCATCCATCTACATGCAAATATAAAAAGGTATTTAACAGATATAAAATATAAAAAGATTTATGCAGGTAGAGGACATTCTCTTGCAAAAGGCTAAAAAAAAAAAAAGAAAAAAAGGAAGATGACAGGGTGGTGGGGGATGCAGAGAGGAGGGGAGGAGAGTGATGACGAACATGGAGAGGGAGGAAGGAGGTGAAGTGGGGGTAGGGAGGGATCCTAGGGGTGGCTAAAAATAGAACTGGAGCAAAGCAAGAGAACAAAAGAGTGGAGGAGATGTACAGAATGGAGATCAGAGCAGAGGAGAAGAAGAAGAAGATGAGTGAATGAGAGGAGCTGGAAAGAGAGAGCAAGAATCCCTGGTTATTTTTAAACCTCCTCCCCCCTCCTCCTCCTCTCCCTCTGCCCCCCCAATGTTAAGAATGAAACGCTCCCCGGCAGAAAAGCGTCAATGGGCTCAGGTTGAACCAAATCTGGTTGAGGCTGCAGCTGCAGGTGGAGGAGGGTGGAGGTGGAGGCTACAGATGCTGCAAAGAAAAATGGCTGAGGAGGAAGAGGGTGTCGACATGAAGGGAACGGGGGTTTGCGGCATTTTGTCTTTTTTTTTTTAGACGCTAGAGATACTTTTAGAGGAAAGAGAATCTGTCCAACTGGAGGAAGAAACTCCTTCAAGGAACCAAGTAAAAGAAATTCACACTTTTAAGAAAAGTCTCACTGCATCAGAAACTCATTCCCCCCCAAAGAAATGGCAGTCAGGATGCACTGGACCGACTGGTGATCAGGTGCAAAAACAAAAATGTTGCTCATTTTTTGGGAATGGAGCAAGAATGCACCAAAATGCACGTAGCCTACAGCAAAAAAGAAAAAAAAAAAAAAAAAAAGAAAAGCAAAAAAAACCAGCTTGAACCACGACACCTACACACTCGCGTAGATAAACTCAGTAATGCAGGAATGCTCTCCGACCTCAAACCAGTCCGTGCCGACCCGTTCGCTGCAGGTCGACGTTCCTGTCGGACACGTCGTGCATTTTAGGAATGCGGTTTGTAACTTTCCAAGTGCAATAGACAAGAGAACCTGCACTGTGTGACTGCCCCCCCCCCCCCCCCCTTCCTACCCTTTACATGTAAATTAGATGTGATCTGCATGAAGTAAATATTTCACCCCGAACAATTTTTTAAAGGGTTTAAAATCAGGAAAACACTGATCCTGATATTTGTCCAACAGTCGCGGCGCATTGAAAATTTAGCAGGAACTCAACAATCACTCGTTCCCCACATTTCAAAACAAACGTCTTGATTTGCCATCTTTTAAAGCCCGATCACAGATAATCAGGCGCTTTAACAGCAGGAGGGGATCACAGCGAGGGCGATGTCAGCCAATAACACACACACACACACACACACACACACACACACGGCGCTTAGTTTTATTCGCGCAACCAGTTTCTGAATGGCGAGCCTCACGTCCAGGATGTGATGGATGCATTTTGTCAATAAATGTTGAGTCTGACTCTGAAGCTTTAGAGTCTTAAGAAACTCATCGCTGTCGAGATAAAAATAATAATAATATCACAAGCTCATTACGCCTTTTCTTCATTATTAATACATCCCCCTTTCCCCCCCCCCCCCTTCCCATCTCCCACACCTCACGTGACCATCGCATGACATCAGTGACATGAAGCTCCAACGTAACAAAGGCGGTGTACGCAAGCAGGCATGTTTAGTGACAGCAGCACTGACGACAGCAGAGCGAGCGTGTGCGTGTGCGTGTGCGTGCGTGTGTGTGTGTGCGTGCGTGTGCGTGTGTGTGTAATGAGGGGGGCTGGCTGTTGCCTCGCTGTCCATGTTCTGCCATCCATACCCAGCAGCTTCTGCAGGAAAGCGCTCCAAACACGTTGCAAGTTTCCGGCGTGACCTGAAGGGGGCGCGTTTGCACCGCAGCTCAACACATTCAGAAGGCGCAGACATCCCCCCCGCCCAGCCTCCTCCCGCTCCCCGCTCCCCTCCCCTCCCCTCCCTCCGCAGCGGAGCAGCCCCTGCCTGCAGCCTGCTCACTATTCTGACGGTCTAAAAAAAGCAGCTAGGGGAGTAAAAATAGCAGCGCCTGCACTGGCTCGTCTGGGAGCTGCCCGCCTGCCGCAACACCCGAATACCAATCAGATCCCTCCCTCAACCTCATCACCGCCACCTGTCACCGTGGCCGCCACGCCAAGGAGGAGGAGGAGGAGGAGGAGGAGGAAGATGCTCGGTCCAGAGACTTCCACCCAGCCCTGCATTACCGCTGCAAGCACAGAGGACAGGGACAACACCGGGGTTAGTGAAGCCGACTGCGAAGAGGCTGCAGTCATCATGATGCTCAGCGTTACGTAATCGGTCGGTACCCATCTCCATAAATAATAATAATTATAATACACCCTAGGGGTTTATCGTATCATTTATCGTCTTAAATTCCTTAGAATTTCGATGGATCGCGGTGGCGATAAATTCCGATTAATAACGTCTTAAGAAGTCCCGAAACTGTCCGTATGCTCAAGATTCTTACTTTGACGATTTTTCCTTTCCATGAGAGCATCAATGAATATGAAAAATATGATGAAATATCTAGTCCCAGTGTACAAATCACACGTCTTCACAAATGGGGATGTTCCTCAAGAGCAAGATTTGTGAAGCCATGATTGTTGTGCCACGCAGTCAACGGAAAAAACACCAAAAAAAAAAAAAGTAAATAGTTCTTATCACTTTTGTTACAATACCACAAAACTTGTTGATAAAACTTTAAGTCCACCTCTTCTTGTCCTCCCCACCTTTCACATTCAAAACGCAGAAATGGGGTGAAGGAGGAGGAAGAGGAGGGAGGGGAGTCACATGGCTGATGCAAACCAAGACTAAAATAAACCTCGATCAGGCCAAGAGGAGACTGGAGTGAAGGGAGGGAAACAACAAAACATGCACTTCAGAGCTGCTCAAGATCAAACCTGCATCTATTTTGGGGGAGAAGAGAGCAATAAATAATTCAGTTTTTCTTCTTTTCTGAAAGCAGCATCCCCATTTATCCCTGCCGACTAGTTTTTTGTTTTGTTTTAAAAACTTCATTATGGAGTACGACTCCCAACACCTATTGTACGAGAGGGAGAAAATTAAAAAAAAACAAAAAACAAATTAAAAGCCATCATTTGCATATATATTTTTTTTTATCTCTTCATCCTGCAGCCAGAAAGGTTTAAAAGCCTCCATCAGTTCAGCTACTTGAACCCAATGACTGCCTTCATGTTTATCTAGAGCGCTTTTGCAAATATTTGGACACAGCCGAGGTGATGTAATGCGATGTCAGCATAACTTCATACAGAACATTCCTGCGAGAACGTCCTAGAAGAACTGACGTCTTACGTCCGATGACAATATCTGAAACTGAACGGACCGCATTTTCGTCCGGTAAGCAGATGGCGTCAAGCCATGCTGGAGATTCAGGCTGAAACTGCGTGACCGAGAGGGTTGCACTGATGCACTTAAAGGTTTAAGAGGCGAGATAAACACGCCGAGACGAGTAGGAAACTGTGATTGCAGGTGGGGACGTGTCGCGATTCGACTGTTACAAGGTTTGTAAAAGTTGCTTAAACTTTTACAAACCTTGAAAAACAACAGGGACAAATTGTGTCCAGGTTCTCTTCTCAAATCATCAAACACATGCAAACATTTCTCAGCCACTGTCCAGATGTTTTCCTTCAGACTAAGGTACATTTACGCTGCAAGCAAAGAGCAGCGCCAGTTGATGCAAGATATCGGCATCAATACCAAGTTGCCGCAGGTATCGGATCAGTTGGTAATGTCGATATTTTGCATCGACAAACTCTACTCTCTCTTTGTTTGCGGCATCAATTTAGATTTAACTAAAATAAATGTCAAATACTCAGTTTCAGACTCTTGAAATTTTATTTTAGTATAATTTTTTTTCCCCCCTCAACTCTCCTTCAAAGAGCTTTCAACTGACTCTGAAATGATATTTTCTACTTTTTTGTATCGTTGCCATTTGTCATGTTAATATGTTTGGGTATTTTTAGACCTTTGTTCAAATCTTGTCCTGGATTTGAATTAAAAAAAAAAAAAAAAATTGGCTAAAGATCAGAAGTTTAATGATATGCCAAACTCAATAATAATAAGTATTGGTATCGGCAATATGGGCTCTGTATTTGTATCAGTGCCATTTCAAAAACAACCACAAAGTCGATCTTTTCTTAAACATTTCAAACGGGCCAATAACAAAAGACAGAGAGGGATGCAGAGAGAGAGAGAAAAAGAGCGAAAGAGAGAGAGAAAGAGAGCGAAAGAGAGAGAGAAAGAGAGCGAAAGAGAGAGAGAAAGAGAGCGAAAGAGAGAGAGAAAGAGAGCGAAAGAGAGAGAGAGCCCACTTGAGGATGCAGAACGTGTGTAAAAGGTCAGAGGAGGACTCGAACCGATCGTCGCGTTCCCTCTCCGGCGTTCACGTGCGGCAGAGCGTGTTCGCGTACGCGTGAACAGAGCCGTGCGCGCTCCCGCTGCCCACGCACCTGCCCTCCCTCCCTCGCGCGCGCGAGGGAGGGAAGCACGCTCGCTCGCGAGGATAAATGGAGAAGAAGAGACGATCCCCGCATCCATTGAGACGCGCACGAGGACGGATTTCATTCACATGTGTGCACGTGATTCATAAAATGGTCCCTTCGGTTACAAGCGGGCGCCCGTTTCTAAACTGGCATTGGAAGCAATAATGTTCCTATTGATCGTCAGTCGTGAGTTGTGCTGATGAATGGAGATAATAGAGACGTTTCCTGAATAAAGAAGGGAAGAAGGGGCGGAAGCGGAGCAACTTCTCATCAGACTCCCATCCTCACACACAGAAAAAAAAAATAATAAAAAGATAAAAAGCTCCCCTCGGTCTAAATTTATTTCCCCCTGTAATGAATTTATTTTTTTTTTTTACAAGCAGGCAGCAGAGCAGACACCACTGCTCTGTTATATAATATGGCAAACTGGAGTCAGACACTAGAGGAGGAGGGAGAGGGGGGACAAGGAGTCCTGCAAATCAGACTGGAAAGATGCAAAAGTGATTTTGGAAAAAAAAAAAAAAAACGGTTTTAATAGCTTGGTAATATTTTCATTTTTACAAAGTGAATCTGGGGAAAAAAAAAAAAAAAGGAGGTGGGGGGGTGAACGGTTGTGTGTGTGTGTGTAAGTGTGTGTGTGTGTAAGTTGTGCGCCATGGATGAGCTGTTCTCCTCAGCAGGTTGGAGCCGGGGGTGGATACTTGTGTGGAAGCCTAAATTCAGATAATAGTTCAGATCTTCAGGATAAATAAAGTTAATCTTTGTTATGATTTAAGTCTATTATGATTAAAAGAAGTGTACAAAAAAAAATACATAATGATAATTTACAGGTCAAAAACTCTCATGCAAAAGGATTTAGAGATCCTCTCGCAAGTTTGCATATTTAATGACTTATTTCAATATGTAATTCAATACTGAATTACATGTGAGGTGTTTTGGTCTGTTACTGAAGTGGCTTTTGACCTCACTCGCATAATTATTATTGCACTTGTTCTTGTCGATAATTTATGTTTGCGTCGCTTTTATTTTTGAACAGCTTATCTTCTTATCAAGAAGATGCAGTCCGTTTTGTTTTTGTAATCAAATGGGTAACAATGGGGGGTGGGGGGGGGGGGGGGGGTTGAGAGCTTATGGCTCCATCAGTGATAAAGCCACAGCCTGTGTTGAAGAGGCAGAGGAAACTGTTTTAATTCATGCTGCAATGCTTCTATTCTGCCACTAGGAGTCCCAGTCATCTGAATAGAAACTCCTGTGGAATCCCTGAGCTGCAGAGAATCACACACACACACACACACACACACACACACACACACACACACACACACACACACACACCACACACACGACGCAGTAGCTACGGATTTATTTTACCACTCTGTTTCTCAAACGCACAAAAACCCATCTGTTAAAAAAAAAAAAAAAAAAACTACAAACAAACCACCTTTATCAGAAAGCATTCCTCATTAAACTCAAACCTGTCCAACCAGGAAACCACAGTTACCATATCTACCAGGTAATCAGCCAGGTGAGCAAGATTTTTTTTTTCCTTCTTTCTGGCTTGAAATCAAAACAAACAACTTTTTTTTTGTTCCCCGTCACCTCTACAAAATTAAATAATTTGTTGCCGATGATTGATTTTTATCACAATTTACGACCTCGTCAGCAAATGTTCTTGAAGTACCAGGTGGATTTTGGTATCATAGTTGCTTTGTGCCACAAACTGCTTCTGGCACAAACTGTGTTTTTTGGGGGGTGGGCACAAAGTTGGACGGTGACACGCGGTCAAATCACCGTCTTTGGGTCGCAGTGATTAAAAAGACCCTCCACACTCGGAAGGGTTAGGAGTCGTCCCTTAAAGCGTCAAACTCATTCGGGGCAACATGAAACTCGGAGTCCGTTACGAAAGCCAGCCATCATGTTGCCATCTGCATTCCACGAGTACTTCAAAGAATTAAAGCAATTATTTAGCATTGTTCCACTTTCACACAACTTGGCATTATATAGATAAAAACTGATTTGACCTAAAAATATTTAAACACAATTTGTTTTCTTGAAGGACCACATAAATAGTCAATCTGGCCCGCGGTCCTTAAGTTTGACATGCATCTGTGAATAATAGTAATGGAGTGGAAAAAGTGTAAGTGAACAGTATATAAAAAACCAAGGTAAGCTGAGCTGTGGTAACTATGGGCTAAACCGGAATTTAGTCCATAGTCTAAATTCCCCCAACTCACTCCACTTAGGGCCTCATAATTTCTTGGGTCGGCTCTGGCTACAAGACAAAAACTCAACCGGACACATACAAACGCTGCTGTGTGATCCGAGATGAAGTGGACAGTTTGATGAGCACTGCTGGTTTTCTTTCAGTTTCATCATTTCGTAACCAGATCAGTGGGGCATTTACTTTAAGTAGGCCCCCAAATTAAGACTTTTTAGAGGCAATACGAAGCTGAGCAGGACTTTAAACTCTTGTCTCATTAAAATAAGGGGAAACTACTAAAATAATAATAATTATAATAAAGAGCAATAAAAGTAACTCAGATTGAAACTTAAAGTTGCCGAGTCACTCCCCTCCCCCCCATCCCTCAGTTGCTTTTAGGAAAAAGAAATACAGAAATCACCACCGCCGGCTGAACTGGCTGCACAGGCGCATCAGGTCCAACCTGCTGAGGAGAACAGCTCATCCATGGCGCACAACTTACACACACACTTACACTTACACACACACACCCGTTCACCCCAAGAGAGCCATCCTTTTAGCCATTGCGACGAACGTCAGACTCGTCAGACAGGTGGTGGCCATTGGTTTCAGGGAGTGGCATGCAAACTTCACAAGTTACGCAAAAGGACGTGCGTGGAAAAGTTAGGATGAAGGTAAATCTCCGCTGCGGCTGAAGGGGCCAGACCCCTGAGTCATGCTCGATTCGCAAAAAAACAAACAAAATACAAACGAATAAAAAAAGAAGAGCGGGGGTGCGGGGGGTGGGAGGGTGGGGGGAATCTGCAGGAGGATCGCAATTAATGCGCATAATGAGTCACTTCTTGTTGCGCAGCACAGAAACCTTTTTTGTAAGAAGTTGGTGCCATGTCTGAATATAAATGGCTTCCTTCTCTAGGTGGAGAGGAGAAGCGGGTGGAGGAGGGTGGGGTGGGGTGAGGTGGGGGGGTGATCAGAATCTACAAGACCCAATTGATGACGATGAACAAGCATGATTCATCAGTGCAGCGGCATTCCTCCGCATACTCCGTCAGAGCCACCAGTATGCTGGGGGTGGAGTGGATTAGTCATTCCTGAAGGGGCAAAAAAAATTACCTCCCCCCTTTATAGAGGCAATTAAAAATCATATGGACAATTTTTTTTTTTTTTTAGAGGAGTTCGGAGAATAATTGCGTCAGAATGGACGGTCATCCCAAACCAGCAGGTTCCGCTTGGATGAAACCAACAAAATAGCAACATCATCATCCCGACAAAGAGAAAGACCCAAGAAAATAAAAAATAAAAACAAAATGAAATAAATAAATAAATAAATAAATAAATAAATAAATAAAAAACTGCGCAGCAGTCTTCACCAGACTGGAGAAGCGGGTCAAACCCAAAACGGGGCGACACCTTCTGCTCCCAGTGGAACAGAAGAGGATCCAGACCTTCAGCTCAGCGACATCAAAGCGACTCCAAGACGACGAGGGACTGAAGACGCGACCGACAACTTCAATGTGACACGTGTCAATCAAAAAGCGTCGGAAACTCTCCAAACGTGGTTCGGCGGTTTTTTAAAACTATCAGGCACCTGGATGCGTCTCGCAGTCTGTGGCTGAGTGTTAATCCGTTATTATTAAAAAATAAAAAAGGTTGGGAGCTGACCCCCCACACTGAAAAGTGCGCATAGCCTGCGCAATTTTGACTCACCAATATGGGGCACCCGTTCTCTACCCCCCACCCACCCCGAACACGCACACACACACACACACACACACACACACACCACTTTCCCCTCCACTCGGCTCCATTTGTGGGTTGATTGGGAGCCAATTGAAGCCAATTTTATGTTTGTTCCAGCAAAGTGGAGCAAATAAAAACCCCAAAATCCCGTCAGTCAATTAACAGCTCACCTGCGCCTGTTACGCAACTCAAACCCTCCTTGAAGTCAGCCAGCCAAACCTCACATAACCTTCCCCTCCTCACCCCTCCGACATCAGGACGCGGCTTTTCACGGGGTGGTGGGGGACAAAGTGAAGTTTGTACCTTCCACTTTCTGGTGGGCGTTTTGTGTGTCCGCCGTGTGACTGCAAGGTAGAAGGGAGAGGCGATGATTGCTGAAATCCGACTCACCTGCCCATTTCCCCAGCTTTGGGGTGAGGAGCTGCCCGTTCCCCAGGATCCATATCCTGAAGCCGGTGAGCAGCCTGTAGAGCAGCCACAGCGCCAGGCAGGCCACGGTGAACGCGCCGACCCAGAAGAGAGGCGTCTCGGCCCGGCTCATCATCTTATCCCAGTTCATGGCAGCGGCTTCTCAGTGACTCCGGCTTGTGTGTATAGTGTGTGTGTGTGTTGCGTGTGTGCGTAATACTGGAGACCTCAATTTTTAGGCAATGTGCTCTAGTATCCAAGCCACAACGTGAGAGAGAGTCCCTTTATAAGGAGGTTGTAGCATCACACACATACATACACACACACATACACTCCTACCTCTCTCCCTCCTCCCCCCTCCTCCAACACTTGTCTAGCCTGATTTGGGGGAAGCCACGCCCACCTCCGCTCCTCACCGGCCGCGGCTGGCGTCCCTCTACCGGGCCGCCTCACCTCATTGGCTGCTTCTCCACCTCAATCATCCCTGGAGCTTTCCCCTCATTCATTAGGTTTTTCTGTATGAGAGCGAAAAAAAAACAAAAAAAAACAAAACCCCAAAAACCAAGAGGGGTGGGTTCGATTCGGAACCCGGAGCGGCGCTGTGATTGGAGGAGCGTCACGGCAGCGTCCCGGCCGGAGCCGGTGATTGGCTCCCGACGCGACACAGGTTGGGTTGGGCGGTTTCAGTGAGAATTATGAAACCCTCCGAACCCACGCTTTCTATATAAAAAAAACAAAAAACAAAGACACTGCCCATACCACTTTATGAATGAAACGGGGCTCTCATTGGTGAGGAATGTGCGCGCGCCTCCCGCCCGACGGAGACGGTTTGGAGGCTCCCCATTGG
Organism: Poeciliopsis turneri; assembly: GCA_922788865.1. Lineage (NCBI taxonomy): Eukaryota > Metazoa > Chordata > Actinopteri > Cyprinodontiformes > Poeciliidae > Poeciliopsis > Poeciliopsis turneri. Next base: position 994,373 of record CAKLNU010001107.1, on the reverse strand, counting down.
CTGAAGTGACGCCAGTCTGTGAGGTCAGCTCAGCGTGACTCACTGCACTATTTTAGGCATTCAGTCTGCGTCGCGCTGCTGATGACCACAAAAACAAAAAAAAAAGAAAGAAAGAAAGAAACAGGTGAACATCCTGGATTCACCGATCAGATCCGACCGAAGCTTCAACTATGAGATATAACAACAGATTAAAAAAAAAAAAAAAAAAAAAAACATAAAAAAAAAAAAAACTACAAACCCCAGCTGGAACATCCACCCAAATTCTCGCGAGATCACCCGCTAGTATGAAGTTCTCCCATCCAAAACATTGAGGTGCGATGTGTGTGTGTGTGTGTGTGTGTGTGCGGGAGTTACATAAACATTCAGACACGATGTAAATTTCCATCGCTTTTATTTCACAGTGTTTTTAAAAATTTCCACACACGCTTGTTTACAGGGAATGCACGAACAGCTGTCACCATTTTGTTGTTATTTTTGTTTTATTTTTCAGGAGACGAATGTGCGGAATAACCTCTCTCTCTCTCTCTCTCTCTCTCGGTCTCTCTCTCTCTCTCTCTCTCCATGCAAGCCGCCATGCCTTCCCCCCCACCCATCACCACCTCCCCTCTCCCTCCCCCATCCATCCATCCGTCCATCCACGCGGGGCAAACCGAACACGAAATGCAGGCAGACCGAGGCTCCGGGGCTGAAGGCGAAGCCTGTCGTGTACTCTGCACAGGGGCGAGAGTATGAAAATGGGTCCGAATCCGAAAACGGATCGCGCCGCTGTTCGCAAAATTGGACACAAAGCTCCAGGATCGGAGAGGAAAGAGACGCGAGTTGTGTAACAGTTTCATAACACGTTCAGTCAAACGCAGTGGGAACAAAATGTCTCTATGTCACTGCAACAACAACAGCAGCAGCAGCAACAAAAACATAAAAATACATATTGGCACAAATGTCATGTTTAAAAATGCAGAAATCATGGTTCACAGTTGTACAGTTTTTTTTTTTTGGGGGGGGGGGGGGGGGGGGTTAAAAGATAAAAAATCTTACAAGTTTAAAGAAAGATGTGAAAATGTTTAATACAGTGATTATTAAAATAAAAGGGCATCAAGCTGTTTTTAAATACATCCCATCACCATCTTTCATTTTACACTTTAATATTCACACACACACACACTTAGAGTTGAGGGGAGTCCACCTTCGGATCAGTATCATGATCCACACGGCTGCAAAGAGACAAGAACACATTTAGCTTTTCATAATGCTCTAATGATACATAGAGATTTATGCACCTAATTAAAAGACTTAAAATATATTATATGATTTTGTTTTTTAGGAAAAATTAATTTAATGTATACAAAATTTTCTATTGATGATAGTGTTTCTTTTATAAGCAAAATCATTCGTGGCACAATTACTGCTGCACTAAATACCTTCAATATAAATTGAAGGTATTTTTGTTTTTCTCCCCAAACGTGTTCAAGCAGGTTCAAACTGCTCATCGGCAGCGTTTCTCCTGGTAGCTCCTCAAAATGGGAAAGACAAGAAAACATTAGTCTCCCCACAAATCGTCAAACGGCCATAAGAGACGTTCAATTAAACGTGATGAGACGCACCGAAATCGAACACGCATTGATGAAACGGTCGCAGCTGCGGAGCAGGACGGTCAAAAACGACAACGAAACAAAAAAAAAACGCACAGCTAAAAGTGTTAAACAGTTTATTGTTGGAGAGCTGCAGCCAGACTGGCAGCCTGCACCCATCAAGTCTCTATTGCAACCAGTGGACAGCGTCAACAAACACGCTAACTGGAGGTTAACCTTGTTTTTTTTTCTGTCCTACCAACAACAAACACACAAACATGAAGCTTTCTGTACGTTTCACTCCAGCTGGAGCTGTTGGGACGAGAAGAACTGTGACATTTTCAGCAGTGGGTGAGAGTAAGAGTGGCTGAAAAAAACACCAAGACGTCTCAAGGAAAGAATCTAAAGACCTAAAGAGACCTAAAGTGGCTCAACACTGGCTTTTTGTTCAAGCAGGGAACGAAAGCGCAACTCTGCACAGGAAACGGGCAACTGGACACAAAAACAATAAATTGTTTTTATTTTTTTTAAATAAAAACAATCATCTCCTGACATGGCTTATCCCTCATCTCCTCCCCTTTAAGTAAATGTACTGCTGCAATAAAAGACAGAGCAATCTCCAAACTTTGTTTTCCTCTACATCTGTTCAGCGGGAACGCGGAACAGCTGCAAACACACAGAAAACCGACGGTGCAACTTCACAGCTTGGCAGCTTGGCTACTTTTTATGATTAAAACACCGATCGCTTAGAGGAATTTAAATCTACGAACAAAATCACAACTCATACTGCTTCATGAGGCAACGCTTTATCTCCCTGCATTCACGTAAAGCCCATTCCCTCCGTGGTATCGATTGCAGCAAGAACACACTCACACACTCACGCACACACACACAGACACACACCACAATTGTCTTTAAATTGAAAGCTTTGGTTAAGTTTCTGTCCCCCTGTCTTTACCACAGTATCCACGCTGACCCCCTCTCTCCCTCTCTCTCTCTTACGCACACACACACACGCACACACACCGAATCAACCTGTCCGGGCTGACAGCAGATACCGGGGCCTCTCCCGCGCCCCGCAGGGGTCTTGGGTCCTCTCACATTCTCACTTCAGAGTCTCCTACGTCCCGTAGTGACTGCGTGGCATATAGTTTAGATTTAATTAGATCAATTCTCCTCTCTAACACTCCTCATTCTATCGTTTCTAAACGCAGACAAAACATTTTTCAGCCCATTTTTTTTTTCTTCTTCTCCTTTTAAAAAATAGCCACAAAATATAAACGAGGCGTTTTTGTGAACAGACTCGCATTAAAGATTCAAACGTGATATTTTCATAGCTGACTCTCCGGCTCCATGGTGCTGAAAACGCGCCTCGCGGAAGGACAGCGCAGGGCGCCCTTCTCATTTTTCAGCGCAGACAGTGTGCCTGTCGTGCGGCGTTTCTTTTGCGCTTTTACGCTGCTGATGTGCGGTGAAGCACACAACGACCGACAGATTTTAAAAGCTGAATTTGTCACGGGAAAAGTCTCTCCCTCGTCGCCCGTTTCTCCCTTTTACACTTCTGCCAGCATAAATTAAAGATAAATTACAGATCTGATCCGAGACGTTGAAACCTGCGAGAGAAGTTTTTGTTTTTCTTTCCTTTTCTCTCCTGACCTGGACAGGAGTTTCCAAAACTCTGCTAGAAGCTGCGTGACTTACGCACGGCAAACACCAGGTTCAACACGCGTCACACACTCGCATGCGTTCAGATTAAATCTACAGCACAACAACACAAAACACAGTCGGCTCCTGAGGGAGCGGACAGGAGTCTGAACTTCACCATCTGAACCCTGAAAAGCTGGACGTCGTCTGAACAGCCTCAGGGAAAGACACAACAAACGTCTAGAAACACAAATATCACATGTTCTGATTTACATCCGATCAATTGAACGATTTATCCGACAGAGACATGCAGAGAACTGCGGACCCTCACACACACATACACACACACACACACACACACACACACACACACATAGCCGCAGCAGAGCTCAGACTTTGTTAGTTTGGGTTTGTCTTGTAAAAGAAGTAACAACCAAACGCATCTTTACCGCTGACTGTCTAACAAATTTCTGAAATCAGGTTCAGACCTGATTGCTTCTAGTCACTTTGTTCGCTTCTAGTTCTCAGATTTTAACAATTAAAAACATTACAGAAATTCACAAGAGTGAAAACACAAAGCAGGTGAGACATTCAACCGTCTTTGTTAGTATATAGGAAAACAACATAACACCAACTTCTGTGTTCCTGTCCGATTTAAATCAGCACTCCAGTAAAAGCTGACTCTCTTATTTATCTTATTTATCTGTAAAGTGTTGAAAATTCACACATTCAGCCAGGAGTTCCCGCATGTTGTCTTTAACCTGACCTGACCGTGAAATGCAGCGGATACACACCTGTCCTGTTTGTGTGTGTCCAGCCTGAGTGTGTGGCTGCTCAGCACGAGGAAGATGGAGGCCATGTTGCTCATCCTGGAAGAAACAGAGAGAGATAAACACAGTGAGTACACACACACACACGCACTGAGGAGAAAACGCTCCGGATATGCCTCTGCGCTGATCTCCAGACGTACAAGCAACTATTTCTCTTTCACACACACACACTCACGCACACGCACACACACACTCACACATATTTTGGACACCCTTCTCACACTGCCACATGTTTGTAAATTCCTACGAAAGCAACTGGAAACCAACCAACATGAATCCTGCTGACTCTGTGGAAACGTCACACACACACATACACCAAACACGCACGCACACACACATGTCTGTCAATCCGTCTGAACGTTAAAGCAGTCTGAACATTTATTGATCCATGAACAGGTTGGATATTCCTCATGAAATGTACATTAAACCAATTTTTTTATTTTTTTATTTTTGCAGCTGGTCAAAGATATGAGCTTGATCATGTCGGGCTGTGTTTTGTATTTCTTTGATTACTTTTTTTTTTTTAGAAAAAAAATACACACACACACACACACACACACACACATTTATATTTTTTATATATATATATATATATATATATATATATATATATATATATATATATATATATATATATATATATATATATATTTGTAAAACTAGCTTGTAATTGAAGGGCAGCAAAAGAAAAACTAAAGCAGGATTCCTGAGAGGTTTCCAGCATCGTTCCGACAGGAAGTGCGTCTCTGAAGCGTTCCTGGGATTCATCAGACTGAGTGTCCTGCTTCGCAAAATGCATATTCAAAATATTAAAACAGAACAAAAAAAAAAAAAACACCCTGACAACTTTTTTGCTGAAACTCTGAAAAGAAAAGCAGATTATTTTTCTTACTAAGTACCTTCATTTGTGACATTTTTTCCTACATTTGTGTTCTTCTGATAACTATACAGATTTTTGAAATGTTCCTCACTCGGATCCTAAACAGCCTCTCTGGGGTGTGTTGGACTGAACCAGGTTTGGAAACACACACACACACACACCCTCCCTCCAGTCTCTGTTGAGCAGGAAATGTTAAAAAAAAAAATTTAAAAATAATCCAAATCGACCAAAGCTGGTCTCTGGTTTTCCATTCGTACGACTAAAATAAAACTATGCTTCCGTTCATTCAGTCATTGTTCTGCTCTCTTCAAATTGCAACCTGATCATCAGGATTTTAAACCGCAGAGACGTTCAAAGCATTTCATCAAAACGCTCGCCTTACGTTTGTTTTTTGTTTTGTAAAGGCAACTGGATTCAAAATACCCAGAATGCATCTGAATAATTGTGCATTAAAGTTTTCTTTTAATATTTCAGATAGTTCATGATATCATTTTGAGTCCGCAGCACCACACGCTCTCCACCGTACCTAACAGTTATATTGATTGTGTATGTATTTTTTCCTTATATGCATATAGTGAAGTGAATGTTTTATTTTTTTATTTTTACCGAGTTCATTTATTTTGATTCGGGGTGTTTTGCTTCTGTGATGTATTTGCATTTGTTTGTTTCTGTTGTTTGTTTGTTTTCTGAGCGGTTCGCAGCCGAGTGTGAAGCGGCCGGGATGAGGATCAGTACCTCCAAGTCTGAGACCATGGTCCTGAGCCGGAAAAGGGTAGAGTGCCTTCTCCGGGTCGAGGGAGATGTCCTGCCCCAAGTGGAGGAGTTCAAGTATCTCGGATCTTGTTCACGAATGAGGGAAGAAGGGAGCGTGAGGTCGACAGGCGGATTGGTGCAGCGTCTGCCGTGAAACGGGCGCTCTACCGGTCCGTCGTGGTGAAGAGAGAGCTGAGTCAAAAAGTGAAGCTCTCAATTTACCGGTCGATCTACGTTCCCACCCTCATCTATGGTCATGAACTTTGGGTAATGACCGAAAGAACGAGATCGCGGATACAAGCGGCCGAAATGAGTTTTCTCCGTAGGGTGGCTGGGCTCTCCCTTAGAGATAGGGTGAGAAGCTCGGTCATCCGGGAGGGACTCAGAGTAGAGCCGCTGCTCCTCCACATCGAGAGGAGCCAGTTGAGGTGGCTCGGGCATCTGGTCAGGATGCCTCCTGGACGCCTCCCTGGTGAGGTGTTTAGGGCACGTCCCACCGGGAGGAGGGCCCGGGGAAGACCCAGGACACGCTGGAGGGACTATGTCTCTCGGCTGGCCTGGGAACGCCTCGGGATTCCCCCGGAGGAGCTGGAGGAAGTGGCTGGGGAGAGGGAAGTCTGGGCCTCCCTTCTTAAGCTGCTACCCCCGCGACCCGACTCCGGATAAGCGGCAGAAGATGGATGGATGTTTCTGTTCTTGTAGTTGGTCTTATTTTGAATTTGTGATGTCATTTCTGTATGTTCTATATACACTGCTCAAAAAAATAAAGGGAACACTCAAATAACACATCCTAGATCTGAATGAATGAAATATTCTCATTGAATACTTTGTCCTGTACAAAGTTGAATGTGCTGACAACAAAATCATTGTTGATTGTCAATCAGTGTTGCTTCCTAAGTGGACAGTTTGATTTCACAGAAGTTTGATGTACTTGGAGTTATATTGTGTTGTTTGAGTGTTTCCTTTATTTTTTTGAGCAGTATATATATAAATATATCTATATATCTTAGTCCACTTGAAATGACGTAACTTTTTAGCAAAATACAGGAGCTTGTTTTAAGTCAACAATTCCTTCATACTGATTCCTTTATACCAGGTCATTTTATAACAAGACAGTAAAATAATGAGCTAATAGTTTCATTAATATGAAGGCGATATGTGCTTAACACAAGCTCCTATATCTTGCAGAAAAGTTATTTGTGATAATTTTGTCTTATTTTAAGTGCGCCAATATATCTGCACTGAAAAACTAGACCAAAGTTACTTAGTAAGACTTAATGTTGCAGTGTACAAATTCTGCATTGGGAAAAAAAAAGTAAATGTTTTCTTGTTTTCTTTATTCTTTTTGCTGATTTTCACGTTCAGTCCCGGAGTCGCCTCCATTTACCTGGCTGTCTGCGACCAGACGTGGGTGGAGGCCGCTCCGACTTGACTTCCTGGCTCCTTCCTCCACCTTCACCCAGCAGCCGTCTCTCCTCGTCTCCGTCTCCCGCTTTTCGCTTCCCCGGCTCGTTTAGCTTCCGCTTCCTGTCGCCTGACGGCAAAAAAAGAACAACAAACACATAAAAACCTCAGGAAAGAGATGAGACATTTTTGAGCACATTAAAGACAGTCAGCTGTAAGTGTCTGATTAGGAACAAACATGAAATGCAAAAATGAGATCACGCAAAAGTTGTTGCTGGTTTTAAAGGAAAACCCATTTTTCCTGCTTTTCGTCTGATTAGACATTTTCTATCAGAAATCAGCCACTGCTTAAAATTTATTATTGATAGTTTTGTAAAAAAAAACAAAAAAAAAACAGACATGAAGCAATGAAGCATCAATTCTGCACTATTCTGACCACTAATGCCAAAAAAATACTAAAATCAGAGGGGAAAAAAAGCTGGTGAGAATCTCTAAATAAATTGTCTGTCAGCAGATTTTCCTCACTGTAAGTTTATTGTCACAAAGTTCAGGAGAACAAACTCATCTTAGCGATCGTCCACAGCCTGCTCAGGTTCAGCCCACACTCTCATTCTGTCACAGCTGAGAGTTCGTATTTGTGTGTTCACAAATCATCTAGAGCCCTGGATACGTACGACTAAAACAAACAAAAATAAAATTTACACGAAGGAAACGCAGAATTGCTTTGGATTTATTTATTTTTAATTTTTTTTTTTGCAATTTATAACTCCTGAGTTTGGTAAGAACACGCACACACACACCCACACACACACACACGCATGCATACATTCAGATATGAAGAGCGTGCATAGGAGTCTTTAGACACACTTTGAGCTTCTTAAAGTGTGTTTTCACACTCAAATGGACAATAAATGCTTTCTACAAATTAAAAAAAAGGGGAAATATTTTTACTTGTGGGTAGTATTTCTTTAAACCAACACACACACACACACACACACACACACACACACACACACACACACACACACACACACACGGCTTTAAAAACAGTAACTTACACCTCGTACTTAAAGCAAAGAATAAGCGACGCATGTCCTCAGCTGTGGTTAAAATAAAGGACACAATGTAAAGGTCTGCCTCTCTCACACACTCACACACACTCTTTTATTCTGCACAAACACGCAAAACCTAATATATTGTCATTAAAAATGACAAAACCCTGCTATACGCTGCATCATTTGTGCAGAGGTCTAGTTTTGTCCGTTCTCGCCTCATGAATATGTTTTTGTTGCTGTTCTGCACAGAGCCTGTCACGTCTCCTCCTCACTCTGGAGAAGTCTCTACATTTATTTGGTCAACATGAAACACTCTTCTAAAAAACCGTCTCTCTCTCACACACAGAAAGAGAGGGTGTGTGGCATGAGCAGCACATTCCTCTTTTATCAAATTTTGTCAATTTACATCCATAAACATTAAGGTGTTGCAACAGACCGACTAGTAAAGCTATACAAAAAAAAAAAAAAAAAAGAATTAAAAGATTTTAAAATACAAATCTGAAAAGTGTGGCGTGCATGAATATTCGGCCCCGTGTCAATGCTTTCTTTTAGGGTAGCTTTGCGCAGTAAGACATTGACCATATTTTACCCCCAAATTCTTCCTTGCAAAGCAGCTCAAAGCTCAGTGAGACGAGCTGAGGAGCATCTTCGAACCTCAGTTTGCCACAAACCATCGGTTGGATTTAGGCGTGGACTTTGACTACACCATTTCGTTGCATGAAAACCTGAAGAAGCTGGAAAAACAAAAGTAAAAACGAAAAGAAAAAACAACAACAACAACTGGAGACCGGGAACTAAAATTCAAGCTGTGGCTGTGAGTTTAGAAGAATCGTCACATTCGGAGCTCTGTCCAAGGAAAAGGATCCCCGCAGCATGACGCTGCCACCACCAAACCAGGAACGGCCCGCTCAGATCCATGTGGACTGGTAGTTTTCTGCCACTTTTGTGCCATTTTGTCACTGTGGTAAAATAATTTTTTTTGCCAAACCTTTTTTCTTCTTATTTAGTGGGAAAAAAAGGACATCATTTTATTTTATTTTATTTCACTTAGGGATTTCAGATTAAAAGGAGGCTGAATAAAAATTAATCTATTATTTGCAGAATATCTCTTCCTCCCACTCCACAGTTATGCTCCACTTTATGTTGCTCTGCCACAAACACACACAACAAATAGAGGTTGTTGCAAATGTGCAGAAAAGTGAGGGGCTGCGGGTCGCTCCGCCAGACGCTGACCGTCAGAGGACCGGGGAGTCGGGCTTTACCAGAGCAAACACCAGCAAATGATCTCAAACCGTTTCGTCTCCTGCAATGCTTGTTCTGCGACGGTCCTGGGATCACCGGACAGAGTTTGAGGAAACGTCTTAAAATGTCTCTGATTTATTCAATAATTCTTTTTTCTTTTGTCCACAATGTTGGTGAAAATGTTGGTTCTCAACAAGCCCTGCGGTGATCAGTGGGACCCTGAAACCAGCCAGTTTATGACCTCATGTATGAACTCTGTCCTTTTTGCTTTTTTTTTTATTTGGCCCTCTTTGGTTCATTTCTCAACACGTTCTAAACTTTACACAATTATCTAAACACTTTAAGAGGTTTTTTTTTTTTCTTTTTTTTTGGTTGTAAGGAAACAGGAGCTTTGATCCAAGAATGACAGATGTGTGAATGATTCTCCCAGGTGAAGGAGTGTTAAATAAAAACTAAACAACACAAATAAAAGTCTCCCTAAATGAACAGTTGGAGGAATCAATCTAAAAAAAAAAAAAAACCCAAAGTCTCTTGATAATCTGCTCCAAATCACCTCATCTGGGCTAAAATTAAAACAGTGTATTTCTCTTAAAATCCTTCCAACGTTACATAAAGTCTCTTGATTTCTAAAATCTTCCGAACTGCAATTTCTTCAACCTTTATGAATCGGCTGCTTTTTTTGTTTGTTTGTTTGTTTGTTTTGTTTTAAATAAACCTGACATCCTGACAGGAACTGAAAGGCACTTTTAAACTCATGAGTGTTTTTCTACCTCCGTCCCGACAAAAATCTGCGGTTCCATTGAAGTTAGCAGGAGTCTTGATTAACAGCTGAAACGACCTCGCTCACCTTCACTCTTCCCTCTTACTTTTTCGTTTTTACCAACAAATATTAAGACTTTTGCGAGACGAAGTCGCTTATGTTTCTGCTTGCATGTGTTTGGAGGCAGGATTTAAGCTCAGTCAGACTCAGATGACAAGCGCCTTTACCTCTCAGAACCGAGACGTCCTCACACCAAACGACCTTTGACCCTTCTCTTCCGGTTCGCCGTCCACTCAGTCGGCGGCGAAGCGTCTCGTCTCTGTCCGCTAGACGTCATCGGACTTCCTCTCTAAAAATGATACACACACAAATAGTGGAAAATAATGTCAAATGTTGTTTTGTTGAAAAATTAAATAACATTTGCCAAGAAAACTTTAAATCGGCTGTAAAAATATTTAAAACAGGAATGAGAGGGAGTCTGTGCTAAACTCTCTGTCAGTGAGTTTAACACTCACTGACTTGCAGGATTTACAGTAAAATACACACACACACACACACACACACACACCTACACACAGACGCACGTTGTTTAATGGTAAACAAAGACAACAACAACAAAAACTAAATCCAACGCTCAAGAATTGAATGCAAACATTTTTTCTCAAACGTTACTCTCAAATAAAGTGGAAACACGCAGAAGCATAATGTGTCAATTTTAATTCACACAAAAAGCAACAATCACTTCAAATACATTATTGCTGCTTTTTAACAAATAAAATAAATGACTGTACTGAATGTCCTGAGGAACATTCATATGATCTCTCTTTATGCGTGTGTGTGTGTGTGCGTGTGTGTGTGTGCGTGTGTGTGTGTGTGTGTGGGTGTGTGTGTGTGTGTGGGTGTGTGTACTTGAATGTCCTGAATTCCACTTGCTGCTTTTACGATTTCATTAATTCACACAATTATAGGTCAACGTATTAGTAGCTCTTTATTTTGATTCTCTTTTCTCTCACAGTTAAAAACATTAAAAAAAACTTTTTTTAGCCGATTCTGAGACAAACAACTTTGTCACAACAAATATCACTTTGGGTTTAATTTAGATATTTATAAAACTGTAATTCTCTTCAGTTCTGATAATATAACATCTGGAGGGCAAAACGATGTTCATTTTTAACAGAAGAAAAAACATTTTCAATGTGTTTGCATGTGTGTGTAGATGCTCGTGTGTGTGTGTGTGTGTATGTTTCCTTTGTTCTGAGTCATCTTTATCTTCAAAAAGTTTCCTTCAATTATCCTGAATTTCATGCAATAATGTTACATAAACTGAGTTCATTTCTGTGGTCTGCAGCCTCAACATTAAACTTCAAATGTAAACAAGGGTTGAGTTCATCAGAGGAAATCGTCAGATATATATATATTTTTTATAATCAGTCGGTTTTCTGTCAGGTTCCCTGTAACAGATCCAGGATTTGAGCTCTGAGCCTTCAGCCTGACAGCTGGCCATTTTCTGCCAGACTGCAGCGCGTCTTGAAACTCTCTCGGAACCGGATCGTCCAGGAAGAAACAGAACAATGAAACTTTTATAATAGAAGGTGAACGGCTGAGCAGCAACCTCCCAAAAAGAGCTTTTATTCTTCCCGTCTGTGGTTGGCAGCAGTGCTAACGTGGCTAACAACAGAGGGGTCACAACAAAATGGCTGACTGTGATATTAATTCAAAACACACATACACACACTCATACACCAGGTGTGTATCATTATAGAGGGAGACAAATAAAAAGTACTTTAGATGTTTGTCCCTCTGTTTTAAAAGTGGAAATGAAGGAATGTTACATTTGAACACGCATCTTTTCATTTCATATTGTTTTATATTCCTGTGTCGTCTTCCTGTTTTTAATAAATAAATAAATAAATAAATAAATAAATATCACACCAAGACAGAAATCCACCTCCAAGGTGCAGACTTTCAAAATAAAAAAAGGAAATAATTGGAACTCTTTAGAATTGTAAATGTCCACAGATAAGCAACATTTTGACTTTGTCATTAAAAAATCTACACAGAGTAACACATCTGTGCTACAAAATTAGTAATTGTTTTCAATGAGCCTTCGAGAAAACTCTTAAAGAAGAGTGTGAGTGCTTAGGAGCTTCTGGGTCTGAAAGCGTCTCAATGCATCAGATCTTTTCTCCCATCCCAGAATCGTCCTCACAACTTTAATAAAACTTTATTCATGTCTCAACAAGAAGGAAATGATCTTCCTCGGCCGCTTTTAGCTTTGATTTTAACTGTAAATTCACACCGATCGTCATTAGAGACGCGCCGATCCGACATCAATGCCTGCATCCATAAGGTCATCTTTATATATGTCTAATATATGTGGTTATGTTTATTCAGTGGTTATGTTTTTGCAGCAGATAGAGCGGCTGCTCCCACCGTCTTTTATCAAACGCCTTTTCTTTTTGTTTTGTCTTTTATCGGTTAAAATGACTCCACAAACTATCACTGCTGCTTAAAAATAAAAGAGAAATGTTGATATCCTTGAATGATGGAATAAAAGCTTTGGGTAGGAAATTAAATTAAACCTGTGCACAGTTTGTGTTTTATTCATTATTTTTATTGGAATTTACTTGTTTCTCAACGTCCTCAGTGACGTCTGATGAGCCGAACAGAGTAAAAGACAAAACAAAAAAACTTGAAATTACTCGGATTTCTCCTGAAAGCGGCCCTGATGTCTGCGGCAACTCGATCTTTCCTGAGCAGCAAAATGTGCCGTTGCTTTTTATGTTTCCTCAACTACATACCGTCTTCAGTCTCTGCCCTGAAGATCAAAACTAAAACCCCAGGACGACAAGTAAGACGCGAGGAGGCGCGTGCTCGGTGCGGGTGAGCCATGTTTTCCTGCCCTCCTGTCAAAGGTCGTGAACTCTGAAGCTGCTCAGGCTTTTTGCAAAAGCCTGAGCAGCGTGAGGGTTCAGGTCTGCGATCTGTCAGGAGAAGCACAATTTCATCCCAACGGAAGCTTTTTACAAATTTGGATTTCCATCCTTACAAATAATCACAAAAGACATAAAAGGATAAATTTCAACGCTGCAAATTCTTGTTTATGTCACAGAAACAGGCGTCCAAACTATCACTTGGCTTCTACTTTAGAGTAATCAACTCCTCTGTTTGTAGAAGAATAAGAAGGAAGTGATAACATCCACAGACATGTTTCGCCTCTTATTGTTCATAAGTTTTCATGATGGTAAAGCGGGTGCTTGGAAATGATTCATATCCACTAAAAAAACATTAAAAATGAGGAAAACATTAGAGAAAACCACAGCGTTTTATTAGTGCTTTGCTTCAACGCATGGTGAGGTTTGTTTTTGTTTTTAATAAACTAGAGAACCCATAGCCAGATGAACTTTATTCATAACACAATAAAGTTTATCAGAGTTCACAGAGCTGATGTCGGAAGGGACTCAGAAAAACAACCAGTAGGAAAAAAATGCTACAAGTGGTAAAAATAAACCTCACTAAGCTGAAGATCAATTATTTCATGCGGAATATTATGACGAGTCCAGAGTCTTAATGACAGATCTGACATGCTGCAGACACACTTAAAAAAATAAAATAAAATAAAATAAATCAGCAGAGAATTTTAGACTGTAAAATGTCAACACAGGAGTATGAACACCTTCATTGCCGTCTTTAATGTCAATTAAACCTATTATTTGATTTCATTTACACGGCACAATCAATAAATTAGAATATTTAATTGGAGCCATTTGGTCCGGCTGAATGTTTGAAAGTAGTGAAACACTGTATTCAAACAAAAATTAAATTTCAAACAAAACGGAACAAATTTCCTCTCCTGAAGGTAAAGTTTTCTAATTATTGCTAAAAAATTAAACGCACAAGTCCTTCAAGGCGGTTGATGCAATTATTATAAGGTTGTATTTTTGTTGCATAACATGTAACATTTTGACTGTCAGTGAAACAAAACAAGATTAAAAAAGACAGAAAAAAAAACCAAACGGATTTCACAGTGAAATATTTGCAATGTTGCAGAAATGCTGCAGCTCCAGATGTTTGAAAAAACGGACAAACATGAAAGGTGGAGGCAACTGAACAGTTTAACAGTGAGCTGAACATAACCCACTATGAGGGGGAAAATGTATTTGGGGTTATTAATATCTCTTTTCTTTTTTCTTGTCTTGTTTTCTGAGTTCATCTGCTTTTATTAAACAGCTTTTGAAAAATAAAAGATGTTCAAGAATCTGTCTGATTGTGTTCATAATTAACTCTTCAATGAAAGTGTGTGTGTGTGTGTGTGTGTGTGTGTGCGTGTGTGTGTGTGTGTGTGTGCGCGTGTGTGTGTGTGTGAGGAGACGAGTGTGAGTGTGACTCAGTGTGTGTGTCGGAGCAGGAGTGAGAATTTACTTGAGAACTTGTTGGTTTCTGACGTATGTGAAGGATGTGTGCGAAACAAAAACAACCAGTCTGCGTTCACATTTCACCGCACTAAATCACAAAACCACAAAAAAAAAAAAAAAACACAAAAAAAACTAAGAATGGATCAAATTTATGATTTATTCCTCTGCTATAAATATGAACTCAACATTTTCCCAAAAATCTAAATTTGGCTCCTCAAAACGGGCAGCAAAGAACTGAAAACAAGAGCATCGGTTGACATATTTGTATTTGTAAGGAAGAGCACATTAAATGAAAAGTTTTGTGAAGTGAAACTTTGTGATGCAAAAGTGTAAAACAAAATATATCAAAGAGAGCAAATATTTATGCATAAATGAGGATCTCTGTAAGGCACAGCAAGCCTACGTCTATGAAATCACAGACGCTTCACAGCACACACACACACACACACACACACACACACGCATACACACGCATATGC
Source organism: Poeciliopsis turneri (assembly GCA_922788865.1). Taxonomy (NCBI): domain Eukaryota; kingdom Metazoa; phylum Chordata; class Actinopteri; order Cyprinodontiformes; family Poeciliidae; genus Poeciliopsis; species Poeciliopsis turneri. The sequence continues at coordinate 979,343 of CAKLNU010001107.1, read as the reverse complement.
CATCTCTGGAAACACACACACTTATACACTGTGTGTTCATTTCTTCTGTAAAAATTGACAACATGAAAAATATATTTCACTTGTTGATGTAAAAAATAAATAAATAATCTCACCACTGCCTACAGAATATATGAAAAGAAAAAAAATGGTGCTTTTTAACTAACAAAAACATTATTATTTTTGTTAGTGTGATGCCGATTTTAATAACTTTCAGTTTTCAGTTCTCAGCTTTTCCTAAATTCCTACTCAATCAAACTTTCTGCTCATCTGAAGAAAACCTCACTGTCAAACGACAGACAGAGCGCAGAGAAGCCCAAAAATATTCATACAGCCGACAGATTTACATTGAAAATTATATTTATTATATAAAACAATGTATCGTTAATGAATGGGAGTCGGTGAAGGTTTCCGCTGATAATTTGATGATTTATGTTTGGTGATGAGCTGCAGGTCTCTTTGCAATCACCTGAATTTTCAATATTCACATCAAAATCCTTTGGAATAATAAATACTTTAATGCGTCGAGTGAGGCAGTAAATGTAGCTGACAATGTTCATTATTGTTCGCACGTGTTCTACAAAATGTCAAATGCTGTCCTTGAGATTGTCAGAATAAAATTTTAAAAAACCAAAAGTGCCGTAAAACGTGTCACAAGACTGAAGTGCTACAGTAGTTAAGAAGGCTGGAGAAAACGTGTAAACCGGTTAAAACACGTTTCATTTTGTTGCTGTTGTTTTTTTCTTTCAAATGCAACATGGAGGGAAATCCTAAAACAAAGAGTGAGTCACGTTTTGTCGTCGTGTTTTGCTGGGGAAAAAAACACAGTAACTCATGACTGTGAGGCAGAAGGAAACTGATCTGCAGTTTCCAATTTTTTTTTTTGTTCCTTTTGATTTTCAAACGAAAATCAGGCAATTTCGGTGTGTGTTGTATATATCTGGCTCCCTTTTACTTCTGAAGAAAATCTAGTGCAACCATTTTTCCTTCAGAAGCTACCCGCGTCATAAAAGCTGCTTTCGTGGACAAAAAGCTGCAGCTGAAGGAAATCCACAACACATCTGTCCACAGCGACATGTGGAGGAGCAAGAGGAAGACTTTTTGATTTTCATGCAAAACAAAACACGGAGAGACACGGTGGTGGCAGCGTCATGCAGGGATCTAAACCAGGCAGATGTAAGAAGACAAAAATTCAGACTTTAACCCAACTGACAATTTGTGACAAAATTAAAAGGGCAGTGTGATGTATTCTGCGTAGTTTCTGGGCACATAACATCATTTTATCGCACAATGAAGTAACTTTGCTAACTTCAGGTGTTATAAAAATACTATAATTAAAAATAAAAGAAATTTGACTTTGCAAATTAACGCCTTGAAATTGTTCCTCTGTCTCCTTAAAAACTGCTTCTCTTTCAGAGACTCCGCCTCCAGGAAGTCACCGCAACAAGGCCCCTCTACTAACTCGTTTTTTACCAGAGTTTAACTGAGAAGTAGCTCCTATAATGAGCTCAGCAGACGTGCAGTTCCACCAGGTGTTTGCTAATTGCTACTGGCTAGTCTGAAGGAGCAACGAGGAGGAGGGCTGCTCCGTGAGGCGGAAGCTCAGAAGATTTGAAACTGCAGCTCAGAGGCGGGGCCAGGTCCAGAGAGGCGTTTGGACGGCTGAATGGTTGCCATGGGAGATTAAAGGATTTATATATATAAATATATATTACACTGATGTGTCTCTGGGAAGGGGTAAGAAAGATGTAGAGCACCTACCTTATTCCTATCCCATCCAAATCAGTAAAAGTCAGAGCTATTCAGAATGAAATGTTCACAGCAAAGAGTATTCACTTTATTAATCTGGCTGAATTTCTACTTAATTGCTATCTGGTTTCTCTAGAACTGAGTGTATTTAAAAAAAATTTAAAAATCAAAAATCAAAAATAACAAAAAAAACAAAACAAAACAAAAAACAAGGCCAACAAAAAAAGTGATGAACTCAAAGCTCTTAGTTCTTGGTAGATGTGTAAAACCTGAACAAAACTGGAGATGCTTTCTGATCTGTGGAAATCTTTAAGCTCAATATTGAGCTTTGCTTCTTCACTTAAACCTTTTTACTGCAGCTTTTATCCAGCTTTGCTAACGTACCTGCGTTGGACCGCGATCTGACCCGGGTCACAGACTCGGGACTCCTTTGGGGTTGGGCTGTTGTATTCTGTTTACAGACGAAAATTTTAAAATAAATAAATAAATAAATAAATAAATAAATCTGCTCCACAAATCTCAGATTTCATCTAAACTAAAACACCTTCACCTTGTTCCACTCTGAAAATCACAGTGAAATCCATTTCCTGGTTCACGTCTGTAAAGCTGTCGGAAACACGTCTGAGTGCGATTTAGCTGAGCTTGCTATGACATCAGCAATAAAACGGCTAGACGCAAACACACACACACACACACACCTGTGATGACCTACAAACAGAACAATTTAGGCTTTTGTAAAAAAAAAAAGTAAGCATTTTGTTAGATTACAGAGCCACTTTCATCCCTTGATGTTTTCAGAGGGCAGCGTCCTGAACGCCTATCGTCTTCAGCTCTGTGACGCGTTTCACGCGACAAAACGGCCAGGCTGGATTCTCGTAGGTAAGCTTGATCATCAGTGCTGACTGAAAAGGAAACCGTTTTAAACCGTTTAAACCGGTTTAAACCGTACTTTTCTTACTTTTAAAAGTAAGAAAAGTAAAGGACAACCAATCTGAGTTATTATTTGTCCCCTGCGTTACTTGTGTGTGTGTTCAACGTTCTCCAAAGACGCATGAAACGCCACTTTGATTGGAGAAGCACAATCTGATGCTGAAAAATACATATATATATATATATATATATATATTTTTTTTTTAAAGGCAAACCTTTAATTTGAGCACATTTTTAGTAAGTGGGGGGAAAAAAATCCACGTTAAGAATTATAGTTTTTAAGTGTGTTCCACGTAGCTTTTGTGATGGCTTTTTTATTCACAAACTGTCTCCGTAAAACGTTTTGAAATCTGAGGCTTCATTGGCTCTCAACGTAGGTTTTTTTTTTTTTCTGGAATATATTTCATTAAAAATGAAGAACCAACAACTGTTTTTAAATGTAGATGTGTTAACAACTGCAGGTTTTGAGAGTTTCAGTGTTTTGTTTTTTTTATTGACTAATTTTGCTTCCTTGTAACTAGTAGAAAACTTCATGCGTTTTCTTATATCGTTTTTCCACAAATATCAACATCCCAAAGAGGAAAACATATTTCCTTTATTTTTTTTATCTTAAAAAAATATAAATAAAATGAATTTAAATAAATTGGATCTAACTTCTTAAATTGTCTTTATTTAAAAAAAAAAAAAAAAAACCTCATGTAACGTTTGTTTTTGTTTGTTTTTATTGATCTGTACAGCACTTTAGTATGAATGGTGCTTTATAAATAAAATTGATTGACTGATTGATAAATGAGTTTTCTTTCACTAGACCCAGGGCAGCCTTAGGACTGTATAGGTTGCCAACCTCTGATGTAGCTCTTAGAGTCCTAGATCCTCTCCGACTCAAGTCTATTTTTAAAGCCCATTTCGACAACAAAGGCTTTCAAAGCGCTTGTAAAAACATAAAACAGAAGCTAGTTATGAAACAAGCAACAATCATTACATTTTTTTGTCAAATACCATCAAGCAAACATACATTAAATAAGCTGATCAACGTTCCAGTTGTTATGAATCAACTCCGATTCACAGAAACTTTTGTAGAGCTCTGGAAGTTTGTTCCAGATTAGTGGAGCATAGAATGTGTTTGGTTCTGGTTCCTCTCCTCTCTTCAGCTCAGGCCACAGGTTTTCTGGTATGTGGAACTGAGGCGGTCAGGACAGAAAAGGTTTTTTTTCCCCCCGGCTCATGTCTCCATCATTGGCGTCTGGATGTGGTCTAATGTTTGCCATGGACTTTTGGTGACAGACAAAAATGCCACAGTTATCAACATGTGATGTTGTCAAGGTAAACATGGCTCCTCATTCAGCCTTGTTGCTCAGATTGAGTTGTTTTGTAATTTTTTTTTTCTATTCCACTGACTGATGCTCGGTTGAATTTAGGTATTTTATTGAAGACGTTTACTAACTTATGAATATCAAAACGCTCGAGTGTCATAAACAGGGGCTGTTTTTCCATTATAAATGTGCGCAAATCTTTGTTAATATTCTGCTAATGTCAAAAAAAAAAAAAAAGTTTTCATTAAATTCATCCATTAATTATCGTACTCGTCTCCAGCGGAAGTTTCCAGCAAATAAGAAATGAAGTTAAAGTCTCGCGTTAATAAGCTAGTTCGCGCGGTAAGTCGTTAAAAACAAAGGCAGCGAAGGATGGGAGACAGACGTTGTGTTCATTGGTCAGCCTTGGCGCGAGGCCTCGTCATGTTAGCGGCGCGGCTGCGCAGGAGGCGTTTTGGGGCGATTGTACCGAACAGTTATGGATTCAGCACGTTTGAATGACAACTTTTTATGAACTGTGCGAAGTTGTGGGAGCTATAGTTGAGCCAGCTGCACATTATCCCCCCCAAAAACCCCCAAAATCAAACAGTTATCCTCCTACCACTTCCTGTCGTCTTCTTCTGCGTTTCACCATTACGAACAACCGGATGTTGGTCACGTAACTCCTGTGAGGTAAGGAGGGGGGGGGGGAGAGCGTTTTTGCGACAGTTTTAAGAAACATTTACAGATCAAACTATGAAGAAGCAAATCAGTCCTGAATGTTCTTCATCTTCTTGATAACTCGCCCATTTTGCCATATTTAACATATTGTTCAGAAGTGTGAGGAATTAATTACAGACACATTCCCTCATGTTGGTTATTGTGAGCACACAAACACATTATTCTTAAAATCTAGAATTGTCTTATTTGAAGAGCTGGTGGAATTTAAAATTGCTCAAATCATGTTTTAAGCATCGAATGAACTGCAACCTGAGCTCATACGGAGCTTGTTTCTTGAAAGAGAAAGGGGGATAAGCAAATTGGTTTTCCGTCTCCTCTCAGGCCTCTGATGAACGAGGAGTCAAGGAGAGGAAAGAGACGGGAAGAGAGAAAGAGGAAGATTTACCAAACATCAGATGGACTGTAAATAGCTCAGTATGTAAACACCTGACTGAGCCACAGATTCATTTGGTGATGATTCGATTGACACACGTCTGTTTGAAATCTCTTCCAAAAGGTGACACGATTAATTGGTCATTTAATTGGTGATGTGGTCAGTTTAATGAGGCAGAGTCCTTAAGATCTGGTCTCAAACGTCTCAAAGCAGAAAGCAGAAGTGAAATGGTGCAGTTTTATGTTTTATTCATCGTTTTAGCCGTTTCATTTGCTACTTTTTTCTTACTTTCGCCGTCGGTTTCGTACTAACGTCAGATCACATCCGGACCGCTCAGGTGTTCTGAACCAGACGCAGCTTTCAGCTTCTGTGCACCACAAGTCTGGACTTTCTGGACAAACTTCCAGAAAACTGCAAAAACGCTGAAACACTGAGTTTCTTTAAATCGAGGCCTAAAGCCCAGCTGATTAAAGTCACCTTTGATCAATAAAAACTGGAACATTGATCAGTATATTCAATGTGTATTTGCTTGGTGTTTTTGATTTTAAAAAATCATCAAAATGTTTGTTGCTTTTTGCAAAATTGGTTACTGTTATGTTTTTATAAGACAACTTTGATCTGCTGAAATATTCAATACAAATAAATTTTACTTTACTAATTTGACAAATCTCTCTCTCTCTCTCTCTCTCTCTCTCTCTCTCTCTCTATATATATATATATATATATATATATATATATATATATGTCTGCAGGGTATTTGCATTCAGTGTCTTTCTGCTGACTCAAATTTAAATTCAAATATAAAAAAAAGAGAAAGAAAATGCATTATATTCTTTACAGTCACTCACTAGTTGTCCTCTAAATAAAAGAAACACAAATTAGTTTTACTGTACATTGTTGTGTTTATGAAATAACAAAAAAAAAAAAGTGTCTGCTTGTCTTGGTCTGCGGCATCAAATCCCACTGAAGTTTGTAGTTGCAACGTGACAGAATGAAAAACTCAAAGTGAATAAAAACTATCACAAGAAATTTCATGTATTGTCTGATACTGACTGGGAAGTCAATAACAGCATTTCAGGTTTTTTTTAAATTATTTGTTTTATTTTCTCTTAAAACCAAAAATTGACTTAGATTGACCTTCTTTAACCGATTTAAAAGGAGATGTTACCAAATGTCTAATTTTAAAATCAACCAACATCTCAGTTTATGTTTTTTTTTTCTCATTACTTTATTTCTTGCTGCAGCTTTTTCCTCTGCAAGCCACCACGTTTATATATTTAATCGCATTTTTTAATACTTATCTAAATGGCATTAGCAGGGTTTGTCGATCATCTGAGAAGATACAGTTCACGAACATGCAGCGAAAACAAACAAAGTCACGGAGAACGGCAGGCAAAAACCAGAATACGAAGACATTTTGGTGCATGTTCTCCATCTCACACACACACACACACACACACACACATACACACGCACTGCCCTCCACACGTGTGTGTCGCTCTGTCTGCAGGGCCACAGCTCAAGTGAATAAAACGATGCTCAGCTAAAAATAAATAAAGGGGCTCCAGAAGGGAGCGGAAAGCATTGTGAGCCTGGGAGTCACGACCAGCAGTGGTGGTGACGATACATTCTCGTCGCTGAGTGCATACACACACACACACACACACACCTAAAACACACACACACACCTTCTCCTTTTCATTCAAATGCAGAGAGAAAGACTATAAACAACATGACATCATGACTTCCAGACGATCAGAAAAGGGGAACAAAGAAAATGCAGGAGACAGCAAACACAGTCCCACTATGATGATAATTTAATAATTTCTCTTTTGTATGTGAATTTGTTTCTCCAAATTAATATAAATGGTACATTTATTTATTTTATAGATGACATGTCATTTCTGTGGCGCTACGCTGGCAGGCGGATTGACAGAATTTGTATTTTTATTTAACATCCTGTTTTCTTACGTTCTGTCAAACGCAGAACGTTTCCAAAGAAAGCCCTGCAGAACTGCATGGCAAACATGTGCAGGTTGTGATATCAGGCTGCAGGTCAAAGTTCAACGACGTCACAGTTCCGTGTTCTTATTCAAAACAAGTAAACTGTTTGTGACTGTCGTTGCATATGTGACAAGAGGCGCAGCCTGAAAACAGCTGGGAAGTGTTCGTCTGATTAAGTTGTTCGGCTCGATAAATGAAAAAGAAAGAAAAGAAAAAGACAACAGCGTGTGTTAGTTTGCGTGACAGGTCAGCGTCCGACATGTCACGTGTCGACGCGTGACCCGTGAAAAAATGTGGCTGAAAACACGGCAGAACTGATCCTCCGCTCAGTTTTCTGATCCTCCGTAATTCGACTTTACAAAGTGATTCCCGCAGACAGCGAGTCTGCGACATCAACGTGTTAAAACCAAAAAAATGATTTCTGTTGGTAGTTTTTTAAATTAATTTTATTAATTTTTTTCCAACAGTATCTTTAGCAGCATTCGCCTTCTCTGCACCACAACTTTTGGGAAATTGTAAAACGGCCGAAACGCTGACTTCCTTCCCATCTGTCCTGAAACCCAGCTGTTCAGAGCTGCTTTTGAACCTCAGCAAATGAAACACAGACCAACATTTAGATGTGAAATGATGGAACCTGGCAAAACGTCATGTTTCAGTTGTTGATGGATTTGCATTTATGTGTTTGTGCGATGCGAAGCCTTTTGAACTGCTTTGTTGTTAAAAAAGCACTACATAAATAAACTCGATTAATTTACTAGCTTTGTTAAATCCAACTTAAAATCTAACCTGTCTAAATGAAGACATCTTCTGCAGCTTTTGCAGGAGGGGTGGGCGTTCATCGTATCGTTTGTTACTTATTGTGATAAATTTCCCATCGTGATACGAATTTTGATGCATGGCTCTCACAGTAAACTCCAATTAATTGATTTGAATTTTTAAAAAAAACAGTCTGGATTTTTAGATTTAAGATTTTCTCCACAGTTTGTAAACATTTCCAGTAAGTTCGAAAATATGATTCAATGCGGCTACTGTGTGCAGTTTAGGAACATGAATCATGTGTTTTGTGTCCTAAAGAAGCATATTACCAAACAGATATGTTTTTCGAGGGCAGTGTTGGTGTTTTGTGAGGTTATGAATGTTCAGCCATGCAGTCACAGTAATGCAGTTACCTAAAAAAGAAACTCTTTATCATAATAGAAGCGCAAAATATCATAATGAAACTTTAAATCCGTGTCGCCCGGCCCATGTTTTGTAGATCAGTGGTCTGGTATAGTAAAGTCTGATCCAAAGTTCAAGTATTTCACAAATGATTTAATTCATAATTACATGAAACACTTTAATACAATTCCTCTTGGCAACATGCTGCACGTGGTTCTTCACGATCTCGCTAACGGTTGAAGACTCCTGAGCAAACAGCATCGCTGATCTTAAAAGTTTTGACTTTGCATGAACTATATGTCGTCACGGTTACAGGGACTTAACCAGCTACTGAATGAAACGGCAGCAAAAGGTCAAAGAGAAACTCTGAAGTATCAGTAGGAAGCATTGAGAGGTGCTGACAAAGACGATTTTAAAGCACTCTGTAAAGGGTTGGTCATTTTAAATCAAGGTATAAAAACTGAAGGACAAGTTAAGGTGGCAACCCAAGAGGAATCTGGGCGTCATTTGAGGAGAGTTGTTGTTTTGCACTTGGACTGTGGCGCAGTGATCGATGGAGTTGGACATGACGTAGCTGTGCTGGTCAGAAGTTTTAATGCTAGTCACTGATTTTGAAAAGCTAGTTTAGAAATAGCGATGGTGTTTAACGTGACTCTTTGCCGCATTAATCAACTAAGGTTGAGGCAGCAGCATGGCAAAAGTAAGAAACACTGCCACCTGCAGGTGGGAGTTAGCAGACACTTAAACCTGATGTTTTTGACCATGTTTCTGAGTCCAATAAAAAGCTTTGGCAGGGCCAGATTTGGGTCCCGGGTCGTCAGTATGACACATGCGCCAATAAAGTAACGGTGGTGAAACTGAAGGGTACAACAGCATATTCTCATACATCCAAGAGTTAAAGAACAATGCAACATCAACCCCACAGAAAGCCTCGACAACTGGCAACATAACTTCAGTGTCCCATCAAACGGCTGCCATCATCTCAGACATAAACCCAAACCCAGTAGCCACGTTTCCATTAGCCGTGGGATTGCGCAAATTGAAGTGAGAAAAAATACATTTAACTGTGATAATAGTTGAATTTCGTATTTAATGGAAACACCGCGATTGCAAAATTGCGTTTTGTCGACATTAGTAGGATATCGCCAAATACTTGCGTAACTTTGCAATGGAAATGCAGCTGCTGTCGATCCTTCAGATCTCCTGCAAAGCTACAGCAGCTGCTGTACGACTGAAAGGAGGGAACTGCTGATATCTGCTGGTCCGAAGTGCTGCCATGCCCTGCAGGTGCACACTGACTTTACCAGAAGTTTGTGAAGGAAGTTTGACACCTCGATGGAGTGAAGAAGATCTCAATCTCCTTATTCAACGCAGAGGTTTTCCTATTTGTACTCAAACTGAAGGACCAGAACATCCTAACCCCAATTTCAAACTTTTTTTTTGACTCAAATAAGATTCTTAACCATTTACCAGTTTCTGACATCAGCTTGAAGAGCGTTTGCCAAACTTGCCGAACTGCTTTTGATCACTTTTTAATACTCTGACAGTCTGTGGTGATTTTACTCGTGTCTTTTGCCTCTTTGTCGTGTTGTAGCGTCAGGTTCTGCTTCAACTTTAACTTTTAGCGACGGTCTCCCATTTTCTTCAGCCATCTTTCGAGACGACGTGCAACTTATGGTGGAGTTTAGGCTCTAGCACTTTATCATTTGAAAAAACTGTCTAGGTTCGGCATGAAGTCGGAGGAACAAATCCATCCATCCCTTTTCTGTACACCTTTGTCCCTAGCGGGGGTCAGAAGGGGCAACGCACCGGTGCATGTCTCCAGCGAACGTTTCGGGCGAGAGGCAGAGTCACCCCGGACGGGTCACCGGTCTGTCGCAGGGTGGAACAAACGTCACATTAAACCCTCTGAAATTTGAGAGGTTCCAAAAGAGTAAAACTCTTTTGTACGTGCATCAAGACTAACCAGAGACTATCTGTCTTTTCAAGGTGCAAACTTGTTCTTACATAGGATTTTGTGATTTGTTGTCCTTAATTTTCAAGAGCGTAGTTGAAAAAAAAGACTCCACCGCCTTAGTTAGAATGACCAGCGTTATTTCTATTTGCTAAACGTCACTGAGAGAAAATGAAGTATGACAGGTTTGTGTAACAATGTCTTCAGGGTCATAAGTTTACATACATTTCCTCTGTATTTGGTGGAGTCGTCTTGTTCGTGTCGTCAAACAGTGTTTGAATCCGGTGTTTGCTTGATTTATTTTACTTCTGTGCTGTGTTGGTTACAATGTAAGAAGAAAAAGCTCCACCACCACATGGACTTGTAGAATTTGTCAAACTTTTCAGCGAACTTACAAAAACATGTTAAAGAACGTCTTTTTTTTCCACACACTTGGACGCCTTTTCTTCCCCCGTTCTTTAACGTGGATCTTCTAACACATGATGGACTGAATGCATGCAGGAAATATCACTTGTAAAGTCAATTCAAAAAGTGCCTCCCAAGATGAAAACATGAAACGGCGAGAAACATTACGTCACGGAGACAAAGTGAAGGAGAGCGGCGAAAGGTTCTCTCTGTGAATCCGGGAGGAACTCGCTTCAAACTGGACTTTGCTCAGGGAATTCAGAATGAAGGGAACCAAACGCAAATGCATGCCACACTTTTAAGATTCTGAATCGCCAAAGAATTTTAAATCCTTGTATCGTTCTCTTTCCACTTCACCGCCACAGAAGACTTAATCTTGATCGTATAAAAACCAAGTACAGCACACAGAAATGTCTGGTTTTTACCTGAAGACAATGCAAAAAGGTTGAAAGGCGCTGTACCGCACATGCAGCTGGTTGTCACAACTCTTGCGAGCGTTGCTTTAAAAATGTGGGACGCTCTCTCGCGTTAACACCGGTGAAGTTAAAAATGTAATAAAGGAGCTCAAAGACAGAGAGCGAATGTTAAAATGTTAAGAAGACTGAGATCAGGTGTTCTGACGTCAATGTTCTTCCGTATGGCGTCACGCTGGCAAAGGCGTTCACTTCCTCAAGCTCTCAAATATTTTCTGCTTGTTAAAAGGACAAAATGGTTATTTCAATCTCAACGTTGAGGTTGTCGCAGTGACGACTGTACAACGTCTCAAGAGGGGTCCAAATAAGGATTCGACTTAAAATCGAGAAAATGACCATCCTCTTCGTGAGAAGAACAGAGCGTCTTCAGTCAGAGGCTTCCACAAATTTGCCGTGACACAGACAGCTACCGGCACTATCTGCAATTCCGAGAATCGTGAATTGATGAGAGTTACAGCAACATTTGGGATCAATATTTTCCGCCGAATCTGGACCGGCAGAGACGAGGGAACCACTCTGTCCGGTCACTCCGCCCGCCCTGTGCTGACGTTACTTTGACTGCACTCTGTCCAGGGTGAGCGAGAAGTCCTGGGGGTCAGAAGAAACCGATGTAAAACTTTGGCGGCGATAAAAAAAATAATAATAAAAAGTTGAGACTTATAAGACACGGAACGAAAGGAATACAAAACGAAAAGAAGCAAAGCACAAAATTCACAACACCAGTCAACTATACGGATTGTTGTTCAAAATATCAAAAATGAACTAGAAAGTAAAAACAACCACATGACATTTGGTCAAACTACTGGCAGCTTCACATGTAAAAGTCACTGCTGTCCTTCTAAACAAGCAGCCGGGCAGGATAAAGACATCTGTCTTTTCATAACAACAATAATGAATAATTGACTGTGTCGTCCTGTGACTGGGAGTTGATCAGACCTCCATCTCTTTTTCTTGCTCGTGCCTTCAAAGCCCTTCGGTTTCAGTTTTTACCATGACGTCACCGTCCTAAAAATAGCTTCATCACTGGCGGCCGGTATCAAAGGAGACGAACAATTGTTAGTAGATTTTTTTTTAATTAACTAATTCATAAAATTAATTAAAAAATTTATGAATTAGTACAGGCGCAGTGGGTAGCGCTGTTGCCTTGCAGCAAGAAGGTCCTGGGTTCGATTCCCGGCCCGGGGTCTTTCTGCATGGAGTTTGCATGTTCTCCCTGTGCGTGCGTGGGTTCTCTCCGGGTTCTCCGGCTTCCTCCCACAGTCCAAAAACATGACTGTCAGGTTAATTGGTCTTTCCAAATTCTGCTTAGGTGTGAGTGTGTGTGTGCATGGTTGTTTGTCCTGTTTGTCTTTGTGTTGCCCTGCGACAGACTGGCGACCTGTCCAGGGTGAATCCCGCCTCTCGCCCGGAACGCAGCTGGAGATAGGCACCAGCAACTCCCGACCCCGTTGGGGAGAAGGGTGATCAGAAAATGGATGGATGGATGGATGAATTAGTACAATTCATAAAATTTTGTTTTATGAATCTATCACAATTTATCACAATGATTTATCGCACAGCATGCGATAAATCACATGCTGTGATTTATCGCTGAGCTGTCCGGGACGCTTCAGGTTCTTTCAGAAAAACCACAAACAGGCCGGGAAAAAAAAATCCAAAATCCAAAATTACAAGTTTGTAAAAATGAAATCAGCTGACCTCCTGCGTGTGTTTTGACGTTGCATTTGGTCAAGATGCGGCTCATAGAACAAAGTGGGGGGTTTGGTGGGAAACTATAATGCCCCAGGATTTACGTTTGCAAACAAACGTAAATCCTGATCATGTAGCGTTTAGAGCCCGCACAGAAAGCAGAAAGCAGCAAACGTGCAGGAAATACATTGTGCGTGATGAAGAGACTGTTTGCAGAGGGAAAAACCCAAAGGCACAGCAGTCAGTCAGTCACTGTCGAGAACCGTGAGGATCTGGTGACCCGGTCCGCCCGACTCTCGTCTCCATCCGGATCTGTTAGCGCCTCGTTTGAATCCGATCGTTTTGCCGGGGTTCTCATGAAGCCCAGCTGAGCGACGCTCGGTTTCAGGGAACGACACGCTGAACCTTTTTTTTGGGGTGTTTCAAACATAGTTTGAAAGCAAAACTCATCTGAAACAGCAGAGCGGAGAGAGACATCACAGAGGTCAACAGGCTGGCTGAGCGGAGTTTGTGTCTTTGTTGAAATTAAATGCATCCACTGTGGTGGTAGTCAATCAATCAATCAATCAATCAAATTTTATAGCACATTTCAGCAGCAAGGCATTTCAAAGTGCTTTACATCATAACAAACAACATAGAATCAACAATCAAAAAATGGCATTAACTCAAGTTCCATCGTCTGAACAGGAGGGTTTTTAGTCGAGATTTAAAGGAAGTCAGTGTTTCAGCTGTTTTACAGTTTTCTGGAAGTTTGTTCCAGATTTGTGGTGAACAGAAGCTGAATGCTGCTTCTCCTCGTTTGGTTCTGGTTCTGGGGATGCAGAGAAGAACCAGAAGACCTGAGAGGTCGGGAAGGTTGACACAACAGCAGCAGATCTTTCATGTAATGTGGCGCTAAACCGTTCAGTGATTTATAAACTAACAGTATTTTAAAATCTATTCTTTGAGCTACAGAGAGCCAGTGGAGGGACTTTAAAACTGGTGTTATGTGCTCTATCTTCCTGGTTCTAGTGAGAACGCGAGCAGCAGCGTTCTGGATCAACTGCAGCTGTTTGATTGATTTGTTGGACAGGCCTGTGAAGACGCTGTTACAATAATCAATGCGACTAAAGATAAACGCATGAATGAGTTTCTCTAGATCTGGCTGAGACATTAGTCGTCTAATCCTGGAGATGTTCTTCTGGTGATAGAAGGCCGACTTTGTAGCTGTCTTTATGTGGCTCTGGAGGTTCAGATCAGAGTCAATCACTCCTCAAGTTTTGACCTGATCTCTAGTTTTTAGTTGTAATAAACTGAAGCTGAGCTTTGACTCCAGGTCGTTCCTCTTTAGGTCCAAAAATAATAACTTTTGTTTCTGTTCAGCCGGAGAAAGTTTTGGCACATCCACACATTTATCTGCTCTAAGCATCTGTTCAGCGATTGGATGGTTCTGAGTCACCTGGTGACATCATAATGTAGAGCTGAGTATCATCTGCACAGATATGGTAGCTAATATTATTTCCTGTTATAACCTGAGCCAGTGGGAGCATATAAATATTGAATAAGAGGGGTCCTAGAATTGAACCTTGGAGTACCTGGCACGTGACCTTTGACCTCTTTGACAAGAAGTTTCCAATTGAAACAGAGAAATCCCTGTTCTTTCCGTAAGATTCAAACCAGTTGTGTTCTGGACCAGAGAGTCCGACCCAACTCTCCAGTTGATTCAGTAATGATGATTCTTAAAAAAAAAAAAAAAAAAGAACTTAGAGCCAAATGCCTATTTTAATGTTCACATTTTTATAGTCTTTAGAGATAAATAACTATCAGCTGAAAGTTTAAACAGGTACTTTATGCATCACTCTGCTCTCAGTATGCGCTCATGAAAACCACAGCTGGTTTTCATGAGCTCTGGCTCACCGCCCAGGGCGGCAGTCCACAAGGGGAGGTAAAAGAAAGAAACAAACAAGTATTTGAAGCTTCCACTTGGTAGATAAAATTAATTATTTCTACGTATTTGTTTCATAATACAGACAGTGTTTTGTCATCTGTGGGGGTAAATATAACACACTTGAACTGGTCAAAGTGGAACTGGATCATTCTTTACAACTGCACCATGAAACTTTTAGTCCGTCTATAAAAACAGAGTAAAAGCAGCATTCTCAATGATATTCCTGGTCTACCTGAAATGAGGCGCAGTAAGTTTGTTTCTCTCAGAAATCAGATCTGGTGAATGATGTCACGCCCAACGGAGAACACTCTGGGTGTTGTTGAGAGTGCAATTTAGCAATACAAGCCAAATTAAGTGCCATTTCTTCACTTTGGGTATTTAAATAATAATAGTTTTTTTTTAAATGCTCATAAATATATACTCTACATCACTAATTAAATGTTATTTAGTTAGACACAAGCTATAAAAGTTGCTAATAAGTAGTTTAAACGTGCAACTTTCACAATAATCTTTTTTTTTTTTTTTTGTATTTCTGAATGCAAACCTGCTGAACGTCCAACTTTTTAGTCCAAAGTGAACGCCTCATTGAATGCTCTGAATTATCTTACATTGATTACAAACTGTGAGGCCCTGGGTGTGGGGGGTAGAGGGGGGTATTTAAACAACAAGGGAGGAGGAGGGGGGGCACCCGGGGGGCCTCCGTAGAGCCAAGAGCCGCTGCTGGAACACTTTGTGCAAACCGCTCCGCGACGCAGAGCCTCCACCCAGGTTTATGAACAATCTGACACAACAGACTTACACTGAGGACTGAGGCAGGGTCCCTTCTAAATGTCTCCATGTCCTATATAAAGTATATATATATATGAAAATGCGTGGAATGACGAGGTTCCAAACACAGAGGCGCCTCGAGGTCACGGACGCGCAGAGAAGTGCGCAATGCTAAAACTGTGCACGCTGGATTCCCTGACGGGAAATCAGATGACTTCCAACAACAACAACAACGACAACAACGATGAGCTTCTGCTCCAGCATTAGTGATCATCTTAACACACTCAGCAGAAGACGAGAAGAAGCTGGACGACGTCACAGACCATCACCAATAATGATGGGTGCGCTAATTTAGCAGAGCGTGAAATAAAAAATAAATAAAAAACACAAACAAACTTCCATGCATGATTTAGAGTAGAAGGATTGCTTTTAAGAGAACTTCCACCAGCAGGAGATTCAACTCGGCGTTTGCGGATCGCTTCAACTCCGGCGGCACCTCTTGTTGCGGGTTGTGCGCTCAACCTGCGATTTAAGCGCCTTGCGCAAAACCCAATTTCAAATTTTTGAGCTTTGAGTCATGACCGCACAGAGAGAGGAGTGCGCCCAATTACCTTATTGGGAGTGTCGCGGGGTCTCTCTCCATCAGTCGGTCCTCGGCGCAAACCTCCAACCCGCCTGCGCGTCTTTTTTCCCTCTCCCTCCGGAGCTCGGCAGGAAATAAAAGTCCACTCAGGTCGCCTCGCCTTCCGCGACGAGCCGCGACTTTTCTTCCTCTCGCTCTTCTTCTTCTTCTTCTTCTTCTTCTTCTTCTTCTGTGACACAAAGAGACGGGACAGTTGAGAGCCGAACGCTTCACCGGAGGCCTCGAAGGAAACTCCGTGACCTTCAGCCGAGAAACAACCTGGACGCCGAGCAGAGAGACATCCGGAAGCAACAAACATAAAGTCATAACCACCTTTTTTTGTTTGTTTGTTTGTTGTTGTTTTTTTTGTCATCGTTGTTGTTTCACGATAAATCACTTTTTATTTTCACGTTTTATTACAAATACGGGGGCTTTTTTTTTTTCTTCTTTTTTTTTTTTGTCTACTTCGGCGACAAAGCAAAACGAGACCCGCGCTTTAGGTCAGAGGTCAGCTTTAGTTTTAATCTGTTCGACGTCGCTTTCCAGTCTTAATGTTGTTGTTTTGGAGCACGGTTCCCACTTTAACCCTCTGAAGCGCTCAGACTTCATCACACATTCAGATAATAATAATGATAATAATAATAATAATAATAATAATTAATATATAAATAGCAGGCGGATTTTCTCCCGGACATCCAGCCAGTGCGCAACTGTTTCCTCGCCGCTCCGGGTTTCCTCAGAGGCCGGCAGTGACTGTCACTGTCGGACCGTTCATTCTCCTTCTCCACCCGTTTTCCTCTCTGACCTGGTTTTCTTTTTTCTCTCTCTCTGGATTCAAAACGCGACAAGTTCAAACTTCATGCGGAAGTGAACGTGTAAATTGACGAATTTCTAAGTTTCTGGTGTTTGTGACTTGAGACTTTCTTGCTCTTTAAATCTCGCTGTACTGATTCGTGTCGCTGCAAAGATTAACACCGTGCGCGTTTGAAGCTCTCGCACCAGAAGGAAAGGGGGATTCTGGTAAGAAGCGCGCGTCATTTGCCCCCCATCCACCCTTTACCACTTCATGTGCCGCAGCAGGTGGAGGAACTCCATCTAAACTTCTCCCTTCCTCTTTTCCTTTCTTCGTTTCCCTCCAACTTAAACTCAGCCGAATCTTCATCTTTTCCTTTTACTCTCTCCGTCGGTCGCGTCGGTTTTCGCTCCTCGCTTTTGTTTTCTGCGACCCGAGCACTTCTGCAGCGCGAGCTTCGCTCCGTCACAATGTCCGCTCCAGAGAGCGGAGTCTGTGGCCGGGAGCAGGAACCCAGCCTGGTTCATGTTTTGTTTTATTTTATTTATTTATTTCATTTTATTTTACTGGTTGTTTGTTTCGCAGCTTGAATCGCGGGGGGGTGGAGGGATGAGGGAGGGAGTGATTGAGAGACGTGGATGAACTTCTATTCACAAACTTGGAAAGTGAGACACGTGTACGTTTCCAGAGAGCGCGCGTGCGTAAAATGAGGAAATCTGTTTCCTCGAGTCGCCGTAATGACCGAGCAGCGGCGAACAGCCCTGATGGATCTGTGACGGGATGGACGGTTTTTAGGGGAAAGGGGGAATCCCTTCACACCCTGCAGGGAGAGAGAGAGAGAGAGAGAGAGAGAGAGAGAGTGTGTGTGTGTGTGTGTGTGTGTGTGTGTGTGTGTGTGTGTGTGTGTGTGTGTGTGTGTGTGTGTGTGATTCCCACTGTAAACTTTCTGAATCGGGGATTTCAGGTGTAAGGTCGTGGAGGAGTTTTGGGAAGTGAAGTGACACCTCAACTCGACCCTCCACGTGCAACGCGGAAAGGTCTCCCTGTGTTTACACCGTTGCTCTGACCGGGGGGCCCCTTTGCTCAGTTTGGGACAGGGTGGAGATTGGGGGGGGGGTGTTTGGTTGAAGCAGTGACTTCATGTTACAAACTCCAAAGTTTGGTGTAAGAGCACGTGTGTGTGTGTGTGTGTGTGTGTGTGTGTGTGTGTGTGTGTGTGTGTGTGTGTGTGTGTGTGTCGACAACAACAGAACAGAAATGACTGTAAGTGACAGATCGCTTCCCCGTGGAGTCCAAGCAGGAAAAACTGGGGAAAATAACGAGACACGTCCAGGGGGGCTGGAGGGTAATAATAATAATACTAATAATTAATAATAATAATAACAATACTAATAATAATAACAAAGACAACTATGATAAAAACGCCACAGTTGTGGCAGTGCTGGAAATGGCCAGGGTAAATACCGACAGCAATGAATCGAAATGGAAAAGTGGGCAGAAAAAGGAGGAAAGTCCATTAACAAACACGATTCTGAAAAGAATTCCACGAGTGGAAAGACTTCTACCCACCCCCTCTCCACTACTCCCCCCCCCACTGCCCCCCCTCCCCGCTCCCGGTCTTTGCGTTGAGCACGTCTCGGCGCGGCGATTGCGCCCTCCGCAAATGCTTTTTGGGGTAAGGGCTTCCCAGATTAATAGTAGCGAACAGCAAGCCCAGACCGCAAAAAGATTCGTGAAGGACATTATCTTCGCTTGCTGCCGCGGCTCCTGCCGCCAAGGTCCCACGGAGACTCCGTGTCACCCGGGTAGCCCCGCGTCTCCTCTATCTCCAGTCCCGGCTCGGTCGATTGTATCTCCGGCTTTCAGCGAGCCGCGGCTTATATTTCCTCCAACGTGTACTCAGAAGGAGGAAGAGGAGAGGATGGATGATAGAAAAAGATGGTGTGGGGAGGGTTGGAGGGTTCGGGGTGGAGGGGTGGAGGGGAAAAGGGGGGGGGGGGGGGGGGGGGGGGGGAGGAGGAAGAGGAGGAGGAGGAGATGCGTCTCCGACTACTGCTGCTGCTGCAACTGAGAGCTATCCAAGGTCCTTACGCTCCTTCTCCAGTTTGAATCCTTCTCTATCCTCCCCTCACGTCTCTCCTCCCTCAAGCATCCCCATCCAAGCAGACTGCTTTCACATAGATTCTTTTTCTTTTATTATTATTATTATTATTATTATTATTATTATTATTATTATTTCTTTCTTTTTGTCCCCTATAGCCAAACGCAATGCCGTGCAAAACCCGTGTGATCGCAATGAGCTGTGCACCGATGCGTTTTGTGTTCGTGTGTGAGTGTGCGCGCGAGTGTGCGTGTCCATGTGCGCGCGCGCGCGTGCGCGTGTAATGTTATCTGCTGCCTGTATAGTAAAAAAAAAAAAAAAAAAAAGCGCTGGGTGTCTGCAGCCGCTCTAAAGCTCTGGGTGAGGAGGGAGCAAGGCTGTAAACTGCTGGCAATAAATAGAGAGCAAGGAGCGATCTGATTGGAGCGCACTGAATCTCGTCATCGGCCAATCGGTGCCTCGCTCATGTAGGGACCCCCCTTTTTGAAAAGATGGGGGAAAAAAATATAGGCAGAGAGAGAGAGTCGGCTATAAACAAACTGTAATCTATATCAACGAGAATATACTGAGGTTTGGATACAAAACCGATGCTGGTTTGAAATGGGAGTTTGGATGTGAAAATGAAGCAAAACTGCAAAACTGACAGGATCGTGACGAGCGAAAACGAGGAAATATGATAACAGTAACAACAAACAGGATATGTGACACAGCAAGGATGAGCCACTCCCACTTAAAACCATGATTGCTATTATTATTATTATTATTATTATTATTATTATTATTATTATTATTATTATTATTATTATTATGTCAAAAACACACCCCTCGTGCAGCTGGAGGACTGATCATGAGCAGAGTGACCGAGCCGAACCGAAGGCAACATCAGTCAGAACAAGTGGATGTGCGTGAAGCGGCTCGGCGTCACGGAGACCGGGACCGGGACCGGGACCCGGTGGCCGCCTGGTCACTAGAGAGGAGAACCGCAAGGACCACAGGGGGTCTGGAGGGCAGGGATGGAAAGGGGAGGTGGGGGAGGGGGGGTCCAAACTGCAAACTATGTCCGGAACCGTGTTAGCTGAGGGTGAGTGACAGAGGTGGCATGCCGCCATTCACACTGCAATAAAAAAAAGAAGAAGAAAAAATGTACAATGTAGAAAATCTGCGCGTCCCAAGAAAGGAGAGAGAAGGAAGAGTTCACCGAGACCATGAACCATTTTATGTCCTCGCTCACGCGCACGCACTCGCATTCACGCGCACGCACAGTTTTGAGTCGTCTCTAAGTTTTTCTTCTTCGATGTTGTTTTAAAGTTAAGTTGTTTGGGTTTTGTCATATAAAAGTAGCTGGAACTTACTTTACTCCTTCCCAACAGCAGTTCCATTAGCTTGAGTTTTGTTGTTGTTGTTGTTTTGTTTTCTTTGTTGTTGTTCATCCTGGCTCTTCAGCTACTCACTAAACTGCCGTCAAGCAGAAGTTCGGGTCGCGATCCGGACCGGACCCTCCTTCCTACCCCCCCCCCCCCCATCACCCCTAGATCCTCTCTCTCTCTCTCTCTCTCTCTCTCTCTCTCTCTCTCTCCCCTGATGAAATTTGTCTGCCAGCCAGCATGCCAACGAGCAGGACGATGTTCTCCGAAAAAAAGCAGCTTTGTGTGTGTGTGTGTGTGTGTGTATGCGTGTGTGTGCGTGTGTGTGTGTGTGTGTGGGTGTGTGTGTGTGTGTGTGTGTGTGTGTGTGTGTGTGTGTGATGGGGGTCTGATGGGAGGATACAGGGAGGTTGAAGGGGAAACTACTTCACGCAAAGGCCCACCCAGCACCTATCTAAGACCCCTCACACTTTTCCTCCTCCTCTTACCCCCAGCCCATAACAACACCACACCCTCTCCCCCTCCTTCTCCCCCCTCCCCATGAGTGCACCCCCCCCCCTGTTTTTTTTTTTTGTATATATTTTTCTTCCTTCTCTTTTTTTGCCCTTCCTTTCTTCCTCTTTTATTGGGTGGTCTCTCTCTTTCTCTCTCTCTTTTTTTTTATTTTTTATTCGCAGCTCAGTCAGTCACGACTCTTCCCCCTACCGTCGGCGCTGCACAGTGACCGCCTCTCCTGACGCAGCCGAAGCGCACATGACTCACTGTGGCAGTCACGACTCGGGAACCCGCGTCGTTTCCACCGAAAATTACACGCTCGGCGTTGCATTGCTCGGCACGGGCGCGTTTTTACGCCACGAAGGGACGGAAGAGATGGTGTTATTATTAATTATTGTTATTATCATTATTGCTTTCATTGCTGTGTATGTGTGTGTGTGTGTGTGTGTGCGTGTGTGTGTGTGTTTTGAAGAGGTGGAGCGATGTATGGTAAATGTCGACCGCTGACGGATTTTTTTTTTTTTGCATAAAAAAGACGTTTCGTCGCGTTTTTTTTCTCTCCTCTCTCTCCCTTCCGATCCTTCTTTGTTGTACGGAAGCCTCGGAGTTCGCGATGCCGAGAGATTTGTTGTCTGGTTCTGATGGTCAGGGCGGCGCGTTGTCCGCCGCTGTCCCTGCAGACAGGGTCGCCATGGCGCCTCCACCACGTTAAAGAAAAAAAAAGAAATAGAAAAAAAAAGGAAAGGGGGGGGGGGGGGGTGATTCCTTTCCCCTTTTCCCTTCCCTCTGTCTGAGAGGAGAGGCCACCGTGGCAGGCAGCATCTCCCACTCGTGTTCGCCCTCCGCTCGTCGGGAAGCTACAGATAATAAAGAACTGCAAGCGCGGCTAAAAATAATGAAAGCGATGGAGGGGCAGGGAGGGGAGTGGGTTGGGGTTTGGTGGTGGGGGGTGGGGTGGGTTTGGGGGGGCATCAGGTGTTTTCTATGCGGATCCAAATTTTCCCGATGCCTCTTCCTCTTCTCTCTTTCCTTCTTTTAATCCCTCCGGCTTCGGATTCAAAAGTTTTTACGTCGGACAAAAAAGCTCCGCTACAGTTTTGTCTGCTCTTGTCTCCAGTCACTGACCGCAAGGAAGTTTCATCTTCAGGAAAAAATAAAAAAAAAAATAAAATAAAAAAAAATACGAGAAATCACTCAACGTGGAGAAAACACACCCAAGCAAGCAGTGCCCCCGAAAACAACACCGGCTAAACTCCAGAGTAGTCACACGCACGCAAACACACACGCACGCACATGCGTATGAAAAGACACACGTACACGCATGCACAGCAACAGCCCACTACTGCCGCTTGGTGTAGTTTCAGCACCACTGCTGCTTTGGACAGCTCCCGGGTTTCCCCATGCGGTGCGTCCAGCTCTCTGCTGTTGCTGCAGCAGCAGCAGCTCCTTCCTCTCCTCCTCCTCCTCCTCCTCCTCTTCCAGCGGCTTTTCTGTCAACACGACTCTTCTTTAAAAATATATACATAAAAAAATAACATAAAAATAATCAAGAAACCGACGGGAAAGTCGTCCGTAAAGCGCTAATCAGAGCAGGGTTCCCCCTCCTCCTCCCCCCCTCCTTCGCTTTCGCGGTTAAGCACAGAAATGGGAGGGAGGAGAAATAAACGCGTAATAGAGACTCGACAGCGCCAACAAACAAAAAGACTTTTTCTTTCTTTTTCTTTTTTTTTTCTTTCTCCTGCTCCAGCTTATTTACTGAAAAAGGTGGGAGATTCCTGCTCTGCAGGAAGAGCTGAGAATGAATCCCACCACAACCCCACCACAAAAATATAAAATATCCTCCAAATGACTTGGAGTCAAGTACGAGGTAAGAACAGGAGGAAGGAAGAGAAGCATGCACACACACACACACGCATATATATATATATATATATCTATATATATATATATATATATAGATATATATATATATACATAGAGATATAGAAGTACATGGGGATCAACATTGCGTGTGCAGATGTCTCTCTCACCGTGATGTGGCCCGTCCTCTCTCCAAGCTGCAAAAACAAAATGAGGGAGATGCACAGAGAGACATTGAGTTTGTTTTAGTGGAAACAGACAGAGAAATGCAACAGATTAACACTCTGACACACACACATACACACACACATACACACACACATACACACACATGCGCACGCGCACACACACACTTGTTTTCAAATAGGCTTACAGTGGCACGTCCAAGTTGGATCGCCCTCTTTCTCTTTCTTTCTTTGTTTCTTTCTTTGTTTCTTTCTTTCTTTGTTTCTTTCTTTCTTTTTCTTTCTTTCTTTCTTTCTTCCTCTCTCTTTGCTTTCCTTCTTTTTCTTTTCTTTACAAAAGTGAGAACCGTCTGTTTATTTCTGGCGCGCGATCAAAACTATGATGCTATTTTTAGCAGCGCTAAAAAAAAAAAGAGAAAAAAAAAAGCGTCCACTCACGAGCGCATCGCTTGGGCTCTTAACGTGAAGTGCATCGTGTCTATTTTTTTATTATTATTATTATTATTATTATTATTATTATTAGTTTGTTTGGGTTTCTTTTTCTGCTCTGCTCAGGATCGCTCCCCGCCCGTTACACACAAAAAAAGAAAAAGCAAATGAAATAAAAGTCCGCTCTGATCCTTATTCTCCGCCACTTTTCCTTCCTGACACACAAACACACTGTGATCACATCCACTATATACGTTCCGATGTGTCGTCGCCCTCTTCACAAGCTTCTGGTTCCGGTTGTTACTTCAGCTTCGCCGAAACTCCCCGAACGCCAAAAAGATCTTTTTGCCCAAGTAGTGATGGACGCGGAGCGTCCTGCGCCGCCTGCAGGGCTTTCCTTTCTTTCTTTCTTTCTTTCTCTTTCCTTCTTTCTTTCTTTTTTCTGATAGTTGACGGAGCTCTGTGAATTTGAGTAATTAAGCTTTGCTGACGAGAAGAGAGAGAAGGAGGGTTGTTGGTGTTGGTGGTGGTGGTGGGAGGGGGAATAAATAAATAAATAAAAAAGACATTTTATGTTGAAGGGCTGCGTCAGTTACTAGGCATTGACGTCACGTTTAGATTCTCTCACTTTCCAGCCCGTAAAGCCTGATTAAAGACGCGCCTCTCTGCGCGCGCCTCTGTCCAAACTGTGCCACGGAAGAAGAGGAGGAAAAAGAAGAAGGAAAAAAAAAGAGTGATAAGAGGGACCAATGTGGCGTGGACTCGTTGGAAACGATTTTTATTTATTTATTTATTATATATTTTTGGAGCAGGTTAAATCCCTCATCTAAGGCTGAAGCGTCGGGGTTTCCTCTCTCTCTCTCTCTCTCTCTCTCTCTCCTCCCAGTCGTTTCTCAAGTGTTGGCGCTGTTTTTTTGGTCCGGGAGAATTTCCGTCCCGGCATCCAGTGCGTTTTGTTTGTTTTTTTTTTTTGGCGGGCACAAACACGCACGCACGCACGCGCACGCACCCGCACATAAATAGGAGCCACGGCGAGGCGAGCCGAGCCAGCTGTGGAGACCCCCGCAGCTTCATACCGCACGGAACGCGGCGCAAAGGCGGCGGCGGCGTAACAAATAAACTTCCGTCCGCCCGCGTGCTCCGTTCCCACCTTCCACGCGCCGACTCTGCCCCGTCCGTCTGCACAACTTACACACCGCGTGGACACCAACGTGATGGGACGGGGTGGGCTGTGGGTGGGGGGTGAGGAGGAAGAGGAGGGGCGGAGTGGAGCAGGAGGAGGATGGATGGATGGATGGAGGGGGGGAGGGGGGGAGGGGATTAAAAGTGGCGTTTAGTATCCACTGAGTGGAAGCCTGGAAAAAAGTCGGATCTGAGAAAGGAAAAGGGCTGCGCCCGTCGCATCTGTTTGTGCTATTTTTATCCCTGCCTGTAGGCCAACTGTATATCCGTGACCGCTGGCGCGTGCGTGTATATATGGGGACACATTCAGAGCACGTTCACGATAACAGTATGATAGATAGATAGATAGATAGATAGATAGATAGATAGATAGATAGATAGATAGATAGATAGATAGATAGATAGATAGATAGATAGATAGATAGATAGATAGATAGATAGATAGATAGATAGATGTGTGTGAACGTGGTTCTTGTATGTATCAAGACGATTCAGTCGAGCATCATTCATTGCCAATCCGCTCGAGGTTCCACGATGCAGTGTGCCTGGACCGCCGCTAGATGTCGACAAAAACAAAACCCCGCGCCGCAGCCCTTCCTCTACCCAAACCCATCCCACCGGCTAGAAGAGGCACAAATCAAACTGCACCATGCCCTCTGGACCACAGCAAGTTTCTGGCCAAAGCTTCTCCCAACCGCGACTTCATCTCACCGATGTTGTCACCCTCCCAACTGTATGAGGCAACATCCCCCCCCCCCCTCCTCCTCCAACCCTCCCTCTATTATTCTTGCTCAATATGAAAAACGACTATGTCGATGAAAAAGAAAAAGAAAAAGAAAAAGAAGAGGAAAAAAAAGAAGATTCGATTCGGGTACGAAATGGGGCTTCAGGCTACGGGACGTTTCGTGCCGACCTTGTGTCAGTTCGTACCCCGGGGAGGAACCGGTTCCCACTCCGACAACCGACGATTTAAAGTTATTTCCTAAATTGCTGCTGGAAAGAAAGCGTGGGGTCTTGTGGCTCTAATGAAAGTCATCTAGCAGCAGGAGTTCGGCACGGAACTGTTTTGGGGTCCGTCATGTTTCAGAAGAACTTATTCCCCCCCCTCCAAAAAAACAACCCCCCAAAAAAAACAAGTCCGCATCAAAAAACTAAACGAGCAAGCTTGGTGTCATTAAAGCGCTAATTATCCCAAGGAATGACCAGAAAAACCATCGAGTGGAACTTATTCCTTACTTTGATTGTGCCAATTTCTAAGTTCCACTCGATGTTTTTTTTCTGGTCTTTCCTTGGGATGATTAGCGGGTTGGGAATGTGACCATAATGCAAAAATAAGCTGCAGCCCTTTAAGTGCTTGTTGAGGGTCTGACAGCAGCAGCAGCAGCTTCTGAAACAGATCGTGATGTTCCCGCAGGTCCAAGGAGACAAACATCAGGTCAGAGTTGGGCTTTCACATTTCCAACGACGAATTCGCTTCAAACTCCTAACTTTGTTTTTTTTTGGGGGGTTCCAAACAAATGTCAAAGTGCAGCACGAATCGAGATTATCTTTTTAAAGTTAACGTGACTAGAGAAAGAAAAAAAAACAGCAACAGACGCTCTTCACCACGTTCAAACATATAAAGAAGTGATTACAACAGATAAGCAGCACTTTTCCTTTAACAGTCATTAGAAAAACACACACATTGGACCGAGGATAGTTTAACACCTGTTGAGGCTCAAAGGGGGGCATCGAACCTACCATTGGGTAGAGCACCCGGAGATGAAAACCAATAATACTGATAATCATAATAATAATAATAATAATAATAATCACCCAGCTGATGAAACCGTCTGCAAACATCGATCATCGGGACATCAGAGCGGCCACCGACAGGAGAAAAGCCCGAGCCGGAGGGTACGTGGTGGGAGCTGTCCTTGGTGCCGAACAGCTTGTCCAAGGACCATTCAGGTGTGTTGTGTGTGTGTGCGTGTGTATGTCTGTGCGTGTGTATGTTGTGGTGTGTGTGTGTGTGTGCGTGCGTGCGTGCGTGCGTGTGTGTTTTTTTGTTTTTTTTTCAGCCAACATCTCCACAAAGCCAAACGACTTTCAATAAGAACCAATCAGCGTGTCTAACTGTAATCCGCTCCGAGCAACAATGGAGAAACAAGAAACATTGGAGCGACGTGCAAGTGAGGAAACAAAGTCACGACAGACGGATGAGGTTTCCCCCCTCAGTCAGTATGAATTCATTCACGAGAGGCTTCACCACAGAGCAGAGCGCGGTTGAAAGCAGAGGAAAGCCAACGCACGGATATTACAGATTACAACATGTATTTCAGCATCTACAAACAATAAAATCCCAACAGAGCGCGATCTCAGTGAAGTGTTTACGTCATAATCGGGTCAGAAGCCGAAGTTAGAACATCAAGGTGTTAACCTCTCCCAGGGGTCTGCAGTGATCATCCCGAAGACCAACTCAGAATAGATGCGAGATGAAACCCAGGAGATGCAGGAGATGCTTCAACTGGTTCATGCTTTAACGTCACTCACATCGTTTCCCACCTTTTTCTGCTTTGCAAAAACTGGACCAAAAACCTCCTTGGAAACGACGGGGCTGATCTGTAGGTAGGGTGGAATTCCCCGCTACTCTGCTTCTGCCTCCAGATCAGCAGAGCGCTGCCACATTCATCTTCTGATCATCCACTAAAAAAAAAAAAAAAAAAAAAAAAAAGGGGGAGAAAAAAGTGCGAAAATATCGACTCTTACTGAAAAACTTCCCACTTACTGGCACCAGAGACGAAGGCACTTACCTTTCAGATTTAGATTATTTTTTTATTTTGTTTTATTTCTATAAATAAAATGATGTTTGCAGGCTGACACCGACAGAAGCAAGGCAGAGCGGGATCGCCCCACAGCCTCTCTCTCTCTCTCTCTCTCTCTCTCTCTCTCTACCCCCCTGCGTCAGGATGTGCGTCCTCTCCCTGTTCTTTGGTAAACTGACATATATTTGTGGTTGCCATTTATGATTCAAGGAGCCTGCTCGAATGAGCGGTGGATTTTCATTTGATTTGTTTTATTGTGTTGCTTGGGAGGGGCGGCTACTCGGGCTCTGGGAGTTGAAAGGTGGCTGGTGGTCGGAGGAACGGAGAAAGTAGGGAAACACAAACGGAGCCCAGCGGATGGAAGAGATCCCGCCAAATCGGGGGGAGAGAGGAAGAGGAGGAGGTGGGGAGTGTGGGGGGGCTTTACGCATGCGGAGAGACGCACACGATTCATCTCGCAATGTAGAAGCTCGGTCTGAGACTCGCCGTTTTGTTTCTCCCTCTCTCTCTTTCTTTGTGTATATTGTGTGTGTGTGTGTGTGTCTTCCAGACAGAGACGGAAAGCATCAATGGAGAGTGGGGGGGGGGGGGAGGGGGGGGCAGCGCGACGCAACAGCAACTGCTGTCATTCATATAAAATAATAATAATAATAATAATAATTTTAAAAAAAGAAGTAACGAAAAAAATAAATAAATAAAATCAACTATAAACAACAACAAAAAGCTTCACTGGAAATATTTTTTTGGAGACCAAACAGGGAAGGATTTTAGATCTTTAACCAGCTTCCCTCCATTCTGCTTTCGCCATATATATAGGCTGTGTGTGTGTGTGTGTGTGTGTGCGTGTGTGTGTGTGCGCGCATGTGTGTTTTCTCTCCCGTTCCCTGTCCCTCTTTTCCAGGAGTGTGCTATTGACCTGCATTGACGTCATTGCGTTATTAGGTATCCCTTAGAAACACTGACTTTCAAAAATAGTATCAAATTAATTCAGCTGGCAAGAAGAAGTGGGGCTGGGGGCGACTGTGGGTTTGTGGGTGGGTGTGGAATAGTTTCTCCCAACCCCCCCACCCCCCACCACACACACACACACACACACACGCACACACACACACAAACACACACACGGTCCTTCCACACCATTTCCACACTGACTGGATCGGAAACACACATGCGTTGAAAGGAAATATACATGCGCTATGATTTTACACACTGATATTAAAGTTTCTATTAATAAAGACGGAACGTGATCAGTTCAGATGACAACAGGCAGTAAGAGGAGACGCCTCAGTAAGTGGCTCAAAGCGGTCAGAACAGGTTCGTGTTCTCAGAATAAGGACCGATGGACAAATGATTCTGCATTGGAACATAACCAACTGACTCATATTTGATAGTTTGGACAAAACATTGATCTGAATGATGAATGTTGGGAGACTTGAAGGGACATAAATGGCAAAGCGGTAGGGTTATGTATTTCATAGCTTCATATATCAAATAAGACTTCAAATAAAGTTGACTTTGTATTTTAACTCCTTGAAATTGGGCCTCTGTCTCTTTAAAAAGTCTCCCTGTTTCTGAAACTCCACTTATGGCTCCTCTATTAACACTTTAACAACGTTTTTTGCCAGCGTTTCACTGAGAAGTAGCTCATGTCACGAGCCCAGCTGATGTTCCGTCCCACCAGGTGTTTGCTAATTGCTGCTGGCTAGTCTGAAGGAAACCAGAGCGAAACTTGTACCGCTTTAGTAACTAATGCAGGAGATGAGTTAGCAGCAGCGGGGTGACTGTTGTCAACCTGGTGGGCGGGGCTAAGAGTCTCACCTCTCCCACAGCTGAGTTTTAGACCTTTGCCGAGGCGGAAAAGACCAGCTTCATGTTTGAGTACCGGCAAGTCACCGATCCCCCAAAATGAAGGAAATCGGAGCCGATTCATTGGTGCATCCCAAAGAAAAAAAATCACAGCCGCCCCGTTCAGGAAGACCGTCTTCCTGAATGTTGTGCTGTTGTTTAACAAGATTACATCGACTTAGCGAAACAGTAAGAGGCAAACAAAGGCATATGAAGGTAGAGAAGTGTGTGTGTGTGGGTGTGTGTGTGTGTGTGTGTGTGTGTGCGCGTGTGTGTGTGTGTGTGTGTGTGTGGGGCGTGTGATCACAGGACATGCTGGAAAAAACATGGGGAAGAAATGTATCATGGGAGACGTCATCAGCACCAGTGGAAGTCACGCAGCACTTCGGAGGTCAGTGCCAAGGCTGACGACACACTCAGAGATTCAGATAGAGATCCTGGCTGTGACTAAGATACGCCAACAACGGAAAAACAAACAAACAAACAAACAAACAAACAAACAAAAAGACACTTCATAACCGCACAACGCACAAGTCTGTCTGCTTGACGTGATTTGTTAATCCCTCCGCTTTCTTCGTTTAAAGCATGCAAACACAACAATACCGTCTTGCGAAACATTCTACCTCAGGTGTGTGTGTTGCCTCTACCTTTTTCCACTGTGATTCCAGCAGCTGTGTGTGTGTGTGTGTGTGTGTGTGTGTGTGTGTGTGTGTGTGTGTGTGTGTATTCATGTTTGGCTGTTGTAGACATAATGGTCCTAATTTGTTTGACGTCTCCCTGCCTTTGCCTCGTGGCTTTCCGTTCCCACTCATCCTTCTTGAAAACAGTCGCCGTTCTGCCCTGACGTTTGCTATCGGCCCACCTGCTGAGGGAGGGGATCCTCGAATATCGGCGCACACACAACGATGTCGCTCCTGGTTTTTGGGTACATTTGAGCGAGGTTGATTTGGGAATATGAAATTCCAACAGCAAACTAAATAAACAGGAATCAGATGAAGCCAAGAGGCTCCAGCGACATGAGGTCTATGTTCTAACACAGCCCTGTCCTGTTTATGTGACCGGAACGATTAATCGGCTGTTCAACTAATCGTCAACCACTTCAGTAGCTGATTAATCGTTAGCTGGAGCATACAGACAAAAAAAAAAAAAAAAAGAAAAGAGCCATTTGCTGACAAAGCAACACACTCAGAGCCAAAACTGCACAAAAGACACGTACATTTTATATTTAAGATTTTTAAATAATATGTACTGTGTATTCTGGACTATAGAGCGCACCTCACTATAAGCTGCACCTACAAAGTTTTTTTAAATAAAAAAAAAAAACCTGGAAACGTGCATGTATGTAGGCTAAGAGCCGCAAGGTTTAAAGCGCGGGGCAAACGTAGCGACTTAAAAGTCCGAAAATATGGTAAATATGTTCCATCTGAAACTCCTCAAGCGACAGTTTTAGATTCATGCTGGTTCTACATTTGCTCAGTAAATAAACAACCTATCAAGCACCTTTTTCCATCCAGCTATAAAATAAACGGATCAGACCTGCACTGATGAGATGTTATGTCAAGGTGGAACTGTTGAACTTTTCATGTGTTGATGTTAAATGTGTAAAATGAAACACGAGATGATATCCGATTGATCGCTAGAACAATCAATAGGTTAATTGATACCTAAAATAATCCCACTACGACTCTGTGATGAGGTCAGCACAAAGTGAAAGGGGGATGAGCAGCGCCGCTCCGAGGGCGACTGGCAGCGCTAAGACCCGCCTCCCGGCTCTGATTGGTTGTTTCTAATCAGCGCTGGGACAAAGGGAGGGACAGACAGCGACACTGAAAGAATCATTTTCTATAAACGTTACATTCTGCAGCTTTAAGGTGCGTTTACTGCAAGCCGTAATCACACAGGCAAAAGGCTCGGTTCTGTTTTGGGTGCGTGATGTGTGTGAGGAGGACGGCTGGCCAGGTTTTGTTTGAATTTCAAACCCAGATTAAGAAACCCTGCACCCTCCCCTCCACCTATTTATTTTTCCATCTCTCCTGCCTAAATGATGTCAATGGAAACAGTGCTATAGTGCTATTTATAGACCTTCAATTCACACACACACACACACACACACACACACACACACACACACACACACACACACACACACACACACACAAATACACACACAAACGTGCATGGCCTGGCGTGTGTTTGTTCTGCTTATTGCTCGTGCAGCCATACTTCCCTGAGAAGGAGGAAGGAGGTGGTGGTGGTGGTGGTGGAGGGGGGGTAGGGGGGGGGGGGGCGGAGAAGCCATTGAGAGCGACAGGAGGGACATGCGCCCCCTGCGCTTCGCTTCTCCTCCTGCAGCCGCAGCTTTTCATTCACTCACCTCCAGCAGTCATTCATTCATCCTTCCCCCCGACTCACTCATTCACACAGTTTCTGCAGCAGAGCCTGTGAATGGAGGAGGCAGCAGCAGCAGCAGCAGCAGCAGCAGCAGGAGGAGAAAAACTGGTTAGAAAGCAGAGAAGCCACCAGTTCAGCCGTAATGGCCGCCGGTTCACCGTCGGTCAGCTCGTTTGTGTTCAATAAACCGCATTTGCGAATCAGCGATTTAGGCTGCACGTGAACGCGCGTGTTAGCGCGCGCGTGAGTTGGGAAAGTGTTTTTTCAGACTTTTTCCGGTGAGTCCGCGCGCAACCGGTACCCGTGTCCCCTGGTTTTTTTGGGGGGGGGCGGGAGGTTCGTTCGGATCTGGACTCTTGCCGAGAGCCGTCCGTCCTGTTGACGCTCGGCTTTACGTCCAGATGACGTGCAGTGGAGAGCGGCTTTAAACTCTCCCTCCATGTTGCAAATGAAGCGCGCGCGGTTTCGCTGCACAAAGCGCGTTTGGCTTGAAAGGGACTCGTGAGTGACATTTCTTTTTTTTTGTTTGTTTTTTTTTTTAGACTACCTTCTATTTTCGAAAGGCGGCCCCCCCCCCGGACCCCTCCTTCCCCTCCCTCCCTGCAGCCGCTGCCAGTCAGACTCCAACCCGCCTGCAGCAACACCATGCTGAGAAAATATCTGTGAGACGAAACGGGCTGGTCGAGATGAACTCGGTCCGGTTCATTCTTAAATATGCACGTCTCTGGTTTCTATTTCTGGCCTCGTAGGTATTTATTTGAGCCTCTCCGCCTCGGTCCTTTTGTCCAGCATCCCCTCGTTTCATTACGGAACGAATCGGTTCGGAGTGCACTGGGTTCACTGTAGACTGGTATTTATGGTATTTATGGTATTTATGGTATTTATGGTATTTATAGCCAAACTCTGTACATCCACGGCGGTCACACGTGCAGCAGCCGCTCCTGCTGAAGTTGACATGTTAACACTCACTGGCTGCTATATTTAGCCCAACCTCACAGTGCTGTTACTATTCCCAGCATTGTACATGAGGGGGCGGACTGTGTGTGTGTGTGTGTGTGTGTGTGTGTGTGTGTGTGTGTGTGTGTGTGTGTGTGTGTGTGTGTGTGTGTGTTGTTTTTTTTTTCTTGTTTTTTTTTTCTTCTTTCTAAAAAGGAAAGAAAAAGTTATCTTTTTGTTGTTGTTGTTTCCCCACAACTGATTCTATTTTTTGCGCCGACACGCCGACCTGTTATCCGCCACTGGCACCGAGTCAGTTCAGGGACGCTGCAGCTGCAGAGCCGCTGTCACGATTCCGCGAAGAGGAAAAGTAGGAAGAGGCGAATGGAGGAACGAGGGAGCAGAAGATCATCCGCAACGCCGAGGCGTCCTTCATACAACTGAAAATAATGATAATAATAAAAACAAATAACATTTTTACATATCAAAAAAAGGGGGGGGGGGGGAAGCGTTTTGTTGTGTGATGGAGTCTGAAATTACAAAGCAAGATCCGACTGAACTGCAACCTGTTCACTTGACGTTCTTTCAATAGAACGTGTTTTTTTGGGGGGGGGTTTTTTTTTGTTTGTTTTTTTTTTTACATAAAAACACAACTTAAAAAACAAACAAACAACAAAACATCACCGAATCACAACCAGAGACAGTTCAGGATAGAGAAGGCGAGGATTCAGCACCAAGGACAGCTCCAGTCCGCAGAGGAACCAGAGGCGACCCTAGTGCGGGGAGTCTGGGGGTCAATAGACATAGCAAAAGAAAAAACAAACAAAAAAATCTTGTCCCCCCCCCCCTAACAGTCTTAATCTGAAGCATAAATTTACCAGAGTGAAGGACAAGCGCTATAGGTTGCTTTATTTGATCATTTTTCAAAACATTTTTTTTTTTGTTGTTGAATATTGGTCACTAGCCTCCATTACAAAGTGCTTATACCCAGGATTTAGACATGTTTTTACCATTTCTGTGTTCACCATGTGTGTTACACCACACTACACCATTCTACATGCCAACATTATTGGGAATTTTGGCATTCCCAAGATCTAAAAGTACAAACAATACTCAGAAATGCATTCCAAGAAGAGTAAGGTGAGAGAAGTAGCTAAATTGTGAAGGTATGTGAGTGACCAACAACAGGACTGCTACACTAAGTGTGTCCAGTGTAGCAGTTCTTTATACCGTTCCCTCATAAAGAACGGTATGAGGGAACTCTCGATGCAGCACCGTCGGAAAGATCCGATGTCAGTGCCGCACGACACCTCTCGTCCTTTTGCACCGTTGGCTGCGTTTCTGAAAGTTCACGAGCTTTGCAGGATATTGGAAGTGTCTTCTTGTGATTCATGAATGGCCAGAGGCAGCTGAGAAAAGGATCATCTTTGGAGATTTATGATGGAAATGCGCTTGAAAGACGCTAGTGACAGCGTGTTTGCCGTTTTGCCTCAACGATGCCAGGAAGGGCAGCAACTGTCCCGGTTCAACTTCCTGGTGTATGGGTGACCAGGTTCCTAGCAAAACGCGTACCACGACCACAGCAGATCGCTGTGACATGTCAGTAACTCACACTGGGTCGCACTGCCAAGACAGAATAGATCAATGGACTTTGGTTCTTTTGTTATTCTGCTAGAGAATGGAAAATATTTTTTGTACCGCCTTCATCCCCAAAGTGTTTGAGCATTTAGACCCCAACTGAGATCCCGAAATGTCTTTATGGCTTGTGGTTTTGTTTGTACCACCTCAACATTATTAGCAACCCTTATCTGACCAATTGAAACTTTCTGTAGTTGCTCTGTCTGCCATTCTGAATAAAATAGTGGACCAGTATTACTTAAATCATCACCGGCAGCAACACATTTTGATTCACTATTACCAGTAATAATAATTTATTGCTGTCTGTGTAGGTACAAGACTTATGTTAAGGTGTTACAGTAGACCTTAGCGGAGTTCTCAAAAACTTTGATGGTTTGGGAAGGAAAGTAAGGCTGTGTTACGATAAACATTTTGGTGAGGAGTCTTTAGTGAGTCCAATGAACTGGAGTGTGTTGACGACAGAAAAAGAAATGCACCAAACTAAGGTCTTGAACTGCCTTTCATCATTATGCATTGATGTGACCAAAGGGGTTCCACAGGTGGCGACCGTCATCGATGACGGGGATAGAATTTTACCAGAGACAATCTTACGTGAACTATTTCTGATTATGTACAATCACTGCGAGTCTTCACTTTGTCCTTCCTGGCATGTCAGTTGTGGTCATGAAAGCATTGTTGCCACACCACCCCGAGTTGCTAAGATCCCCATCTGGTCAACCCTTCGAACACCCTGAGGAAGCAGCCCTGTTCTCGCTCATCTGCAGGATCCAGTTGGAAACATCATGCAAGCTGCGGGCCTGCTTCCTTTCGCACATCCCAAAGTCAACACTCCCTGTTTGCCAATGGAAACAGGGAGTGTTGCCAATGGAAGACCAAAGTCCTGCCACGCAGCAAGTTGGACGTCATCTCACGCAGTCACTCAGACAGACGTGCAACAAGCGACCCCATCATCTCGCATCGGCTTCTGAGGCCGGAAGAAGTGTGTGGGTACAGCATTAAGTCATGGTGTTTACCGCCATAAACAGCAACTCCCTCCCAAAGGTCGCTGGTACAGAGAGGAAACCCATCGAGTTCACCAAGTGCTTCAGGACTATTGATTTACCTTCACTCTCCACTGGTACAGTCGCTCCCTCCCTCTCTCTGAGGGTCGTCGTCTCTGCTGCTCTCGCCCACTCCTCTTCCTCTTCCACCACTTGATTATTTTCAGCTCAGCTCTGGTGTGAACGTGCGCGCGCCCGTACAAGCGTACGTGCTCGGCCAGTTCGGTGCCTGGCAGGCCGGTTTGGGAAATACCTGGTCACGATCCACCAGCGAGGGGAGGGCTGGGGTGGGGTGGGGGGAAGAGGAGTTTGTTGCAGCGAAGTGGCTCCCCCTACCGTTCAGAAATGAACACTGCAGCTTGAAGGCGTCGTGAAGTCTCTGGCAGATGTGCAGCTTCAGAGAAAGAAAGAATAATGTGCGATGTATTCATTGAACTTAACTTTGGTAAAAAAAAAAAGAAAGATGAAAAAAGGCGCTTTTGAATGTGATCAAAAAACACAAGTTGTCACTATATTTAAAAAGGATCTGGGAAACAGACTAATGCATTAACCTAGTGAATTTATACTGGGATGCTGATTTCAATTAGAAAAGCTGGACTGACTGTCTCCGGCATTGTGGATGTTAAATGTTAAATACCAGATACCTCTGCCCGCCCCGGTGATAGAACGACACGAAAATGCATGACGGTCCCTTTAAATGACGAGTTCAGTCGGTTTAAAAACCAGGCGCTTTTGAGAGGGAAGCCCTAGTCCGGAGCGCCCTCTGGAGGCGACATTCTGCCAATGCAATGTTCGAGTCACTATTCATTTTCTTAACCATCATGTTGGCCAAATCGGGATTAATTCCATCAAGTTATTACTTAAAAAAAAATAAATAAATAAAAAATGAAAAAAAGTTTGGCTTCGTCATTCATCAAAAAGACTATTGCGCCCGCAGAGCTTTCCACCTTCTGCAACCCCAGCTTCTTCCTCAGGGTTAACCCTAACCCTAACCCCAGGGTCATTCCTGCCATTGCACAGTAAAGGACCGCCATCAATCCATGTATTTAAAAATCACAGCTATGCATGTATTGATTTCCACCGCTGCGGGACATTATGGATGACAGATTATTTCAAGAGCCTGAAGCAAAATGGGGACACCAGTTGTTTCCAAAAATTTAAATGGTTTCCATGTATATTCAACACATGCAAACCCACAGCGTCGCCACAGTGACACGATTAGC
The DNA here is from genome assembly GCA_922788865.1 of Poeciliopsis turneri. NCBI lineage: Eukaryota > Metazoa > Chordata > Actinopteri > Cyprinodontiformes > Poeciliidae > Poeciliopsis > Poeciliopsis turneri. The sequence goes on along the minus strand of CAKLNU010001107.1, from coordinate 942,975 downwards.
AGGTAGAGCCAACCACTTGACCGGACCCAGGCTTTAAAACACTTGGTGTGAAATGCTTGTTGTTGATTTTGCTCTGGTCCTTTGCACAAGCAGAACAGCTGATGGAAGCATTTGATTTAAAAACATGACGGAAAAACAAAACTAACATTAACTCACAAAACAAAGTCAGGTACCTTCAGTGAGGTCACCGGAAAGGTGCGCCTGAAAGAAAACTTCTTGGTGAGGAAGATGTCAATGAGATGACAGCAAAGCTGTGACCTCACGCTGTTCATTTGATTTTTAGCTTAAAAAGTAAGGGCGAGCTCATGGTCACCTTTTTCATCCAAGCGCAACAAAAATCTGCGTTTGTTGTTTCTTATACAGCAGGTGGCGCCACAACCAGGCTGTGCAAAACAACCTGAGCTCTATAAACAGCGGGACCTATTTATAGCTCAGATTTCACCTTTTATCACTTGGAACACAGATACTTTTCTTATTCTGTATTTAGACTAAAATACAGGGTTTTTTTTAAAACTCTTTGCGACGCGCAGGCTTCTCTCACAATCAAACGGACAAACGATTGTAATTCCATTTAAGTTTATGATAAAAATCCAATGAAACAGCATCATTGATTTATACAAAGAAGCAGTCAGCCAATTGTAATTAAGCTTTTAAAAACGACAAACGAACATGGTTAAATAAAAAGTTACAAATTCATAAATTCGTTGACATGCTGCGAAACAAGATCATCTCTTTCCACCAGTATGTGACCAAAATATTTAGTTACAACTTGACAGTCTTTTGTTCGACAGAAATACACAAAATGTTTTAAGATTTCGGTGGGGGGGAGGAGGGAAGGGAAGGAGAGAGAAAAAAAAAAATCCACACACACATCTAGATTTACTATTACCTTGGCCAAGAGAAATACAGCTACTACACGTTGTCATGGCAAGTAGAAAAGGTGGAGCCAGAAACTCAAGACAGGACCTCAGATAGAAATAAGAGTTAAAAAAAAAAAAAAAAAAAACAGCTTATAGGAAAAATAAAAGGGGGAAAAAAAAGAAAAAGTTATAGGTCGGTGACAAATTGTCCATTTTGGTGAGGGTGAGATCCTGATGTGATGCAGTTCCGGGAGCAAAGTGTTGTGCGTCTCAGTAGATCCGGCCTCGGCTCCTGCTGCCTCTCGCCCAGAAGCCTCGTCCTCGTCCGCCCCTGAAGCCGCCGCGCTGTTCTGCATCGACACGGCGCCAAAAAAAAGAGCTCAGTCAGAACACAGCAGGCTCACGCAGGAGGGCGAGCGTTAGTCTGTAGAGTGTGCAGACATGTTCTCAGGGGACCAAAACTTTTAATCAGGACTAATTGTAACGTTAGGCCTTACAAAAGGCCTGAAATAAACACAGAGTGAATGACTGTGGACTGGAACGATGTGGTCAATTGTTTCCAAGCGAAACGTCTTGCGGTTGTCTGCTTGCCAGGCTTTTGTGAGATTTGGTGAGACAAACTGAACCGACTTTTTATGGCATTTTCCGACCTACGCTGGCTGCGTGTGCATTACAGATGTGCGCAAAACCTTTGGAATGGGTGACATTTTGAGCCAGCCTGGAGATGACCTGAGTTTCTCAAAGTGCTTTTCAAAGAGTGAACAAATGCAGCGAAAACAGGAAACAGATGCGGAACAACCGTGAACAGAAACGTGCGCCGCCAGACGCTCCTCACCGTAGGTGAAATTGCCGATAGAGGCGCTGTACTTGCCGCTGGGCGGGTTGTAAATCTGTCTGGCGTCCCGCCGTGGCAGAGGCGTGATCTGTTTTTTCGTGCTAGCGCCAGATCCCATTTCCTCACCTGACGGACGTTTAGGCCTGCGAACACAAAAGAAAAGACACAAGGGAAAAAAAAAAAAAAACAAGTTGCAACGGACAACGTTCAAACGTGAGGCAAATGTCTTCTGGCTTTGAAACGATTCGCTCACGCTGCTGCCTCCGGCTTCTGGACGGGTTTCCAGGATAAGGTCACTGTGCTCTTGTACGACGGAGGGTTGTGGAAAAGATCCTGGAAGGAAAACAAAGACTTTCTTTCAACTCAGTTGAGGAAAAGAAGGTTTCAGACTTACTTTCAGACTGCTGGACTACTCGTCGTTTTTAAAGTTTGGAACCAAGTAGTCTGAATGGACAAATTCCCAGTTTGTATGAGAATTAGCTTCTTTAACAGCAGAAACCACAACTTTTAGTTGTTGTTTTGTTTGTTCGTTTGTTTTTCAGGGTTCCTGTGGGCTTCACCAACTCAAATTTAAGCCTTTTTAAGCCTTTTTAAAAATAATGAATGGAATTTAAAACCTATATTTTCACATGAAAGTACAAAATTCGTCCAGCCAACTGGTGAAAAATTGTAACTTTCTCGAGATAAATGCAAAACAGCTAGCTAGGACGGATATGCTAGCGGCTAGTTAGCGGTAGTCTCAACTGCCTTGAGGCACAGAATGCACCGAAGGCGTCTGAGTGCAAAAACCCATAAGAGGAAAACAAACATAAAATATAAAGGAGATTAAATAGAAGGACAAAACACAATTTAAGACCTGTAACAAAGTAATTGAGGCCAACTTACTCTTTTTTTTTTTTTTTGAAGAACTTAAGACATTGGAAGGCCTTAATTTTAGATACATAAATTTCAGATTTTTTTTTTATGGATGCAGACACCATCATTGAGAACGGCTTTGATGAGCCAGTTATTCCTGCAGCTGTGATCCAGAACAGCATGCCATTATTTATCCTTAGTCCATGTTTGTGTACGTTTTGCACTATTTTATTTCTTCCCATATTTTGTTTTCGTTTCCCTGCTGTCAGAGGAAACACCTGCTGTTCCTAAATTTGGCCGAGGAAGTTTCTTCCCAAAAATGAAACATGTAAAGAAACAAAACAACAAAAAAACATCATCTTAGCTCAACTGAACATGGTTGTATTTTAATTTGCATCCTTGATAATATTGATGATTTTAGCTGCAACTGTAGAAGCGTCTTTACATGAAAATGAGTATAATGTTCGACTAGTTACTACAAACATTAGAAAAATCTTACCTTGATGAGGACGTTGATGTTGTTCGTGATCTTGAGGGCCACCACTTTGATTTTGTTCTGGTAGGAATTAAAAACGTTTTAGTCACGAGGATTTTTTTATTTTTTATTTTTGTACAGCAGACTCGCTCATGCCGTTTTCTAAACGTGGGTTTGAAAAAAGAGACAGTAACCTCTTCTGTTTTCAGAGCGTCTCCCGTCTTCCCCTGCAGCGCCATCCGCAACTGTCTGATGTAAACCTGCAGACCTCTGGCAAAATACTGTAGCCTGTTGCAAGCAAACAAACAAACCCAAAGGCAATTCCAAATGAATCAGGCTGAATAGCTAACCTAACCTTCTGTGCACGACGGTCATCTGCAGGAGTTTTCGTGGAGGATCGAGTGTCACAGCCTCACCTGATCTTGAAGTCTTTGAGGCGCTCTGCATCAACTTTGTCCACTAGAAAGTCTGGCAGCTTCTTGCCCAGCTGGTGGAAGCCGAAGAGGAGACACTCCACGTAGCTGAACTGCAGCTTGGGCTCCTCGCTGGCGGAGTTCTCGCCGTTCTCCACCTCGTCGGGCGGCAGAGGCATGAACTCCTGGCAATCCGCGACAAGCGGTCAGCGAAAAAGTGGCCCACAACGCTTCAGGGAATTGTGTTTGAATGGTTTATAGAACTTTTTTTTTTTTTAAGTAAATCTCACTACTTAGTTTTGGGTTGTTTCTCTCATTCAGTTCATTTTTAAAGTGTGTTTGTTAGATTTCACTCGTTATTATTAGTTGAATACTGTTTAGTTTATATTAGTTCCAGGATTGGTTCTAGTTTTTTCATCTTTTGGTTAATTTTTAGGTGCAGAATTCAAAAAGGTCAAACTATTGTGTTGTTATTTATACGCTGATTGAACGATGAACACTTAAAAAACGATCCGACTTTCAAAACAGTTTTCAAGTTATTGTTGAACAACCAGCTGACTCTGGAGTTTTCTCCTCAACTTTTGCTGTCGCCATTTTGCGAACGAGTGTGAGGGTCACCAGCAGCAGGCGTAAAAAAATATATAATTTTTTTTGCAATCGACGTCACATCAGTTTGAAAGACTAATAAACAAACATGAAAAAAGAAGAATATTATGGTCGCCAATTTCTGTATGTTTAAGTTTTATAAACGCACAACATATTTCCCGTTTGTTATAGCTTTTCCCCATTAATTACCGTTTTTATTTCTTTCTGTTAATGTTCTCAATTTCTCTTTTTATTTCGTTAGTTTTAGTCAACTATAACAACCTTGCTAAATAGGGGAGTTTTTGGTTTTTACTCCGTCTGAGAAAATCGGAAGAATCAATAATCCAAGTGTCACATACGTTTCTAACTTCTCACAATATAAACACCAGTATAATAACTCTCACCACCAGCTTGGTAAACAACGTGTTGAGGTTGGCCTCCAGCTTCTCCATGTCTCCGCAGAACGGACTCATCTCAGCCAGCAGCTTCAGCACCTGCCAAAACACACACACAAACACACACGCGCGTCTTTACCCTCGCTAAAATATTCATCGTTAATGAGAACCGGCGCTGCGTGGCGCAGGCTTAACGACCCGTTAACACCAAGCAGTTGGCCGCCGCCTCCGACAGGTGGCTGCCACGCTGACTTTGTTTACCGCCACAAACAAACACTCAGCAAATGTCAGCGTCCTCGCAGCAGAGTTCACAACCAGAGAGCGCTGAAACGCTGAGTCAGCCCGGAGCCACCCGGGTCAGGAAGCTGAGTTTGGTTGTTTTTTGGTTTTTTTTTGGGGGGGAGGGGGGGCAGGGGATTGGGGGAGGTTTGGAAACACTACGGGTTATTCTGAGCAGAGCCGACCGCTAAAAATCAGCTTCAGCTGATGGATTTGAACGTTTCTTTGCTTGTTGTGCTTGAATATGGCAAAACTTTAATTACACGACATCACATGTCGGACATTTCCAAAGTTTGGCAACAACAACTCTCCCTGACAGTATTTATTAAAGGTGTGTCTCGTCATTATTGAAATAATCTGAAATTGTATCAATAGCTGTTTTCTAGCCGTTTTATTTGTTTTCTCTTACTTATTACGTTTTCTATTGAAATTAATTATAACTAAAATATCTCAGAACGTGTTCATTATTAATTCCATGGGCCATCATCATCATCACCATCATTCTTATGTTACTCCAGAGTTTTTCTGGCTACCTGGAGCTCAGTGTTCGCTTCCCCCTCACACACACCCGCCTTCCTTCCTGCATGAAACTGTTTCTTTATGAACATTTTCACTCCTTCTTATCGAGCAGCAGCAGCTGATCTGAACTCTTCCTCAAACTGTCCCTGGTCACATCTCTGTCATCATTATCCTCCGATGATAATAAAGCCCCTGAATCACTAAATCCCAACTGAATCTCCTCCAATGGTCAAAGTTAAGTTTCGTAATTAACTCATAGGTTAGACTGACACATTTTTCTGACTGGGCTTATGCGCTTTTTAGCTTCTGTCGTAGTTGTTGTGACCCGCCCCGTCTCGTATCTGCTCATTTTCTTAGACTCCGGTTAGCCAGGCAGATCCGAGGGATTTCATTGGATAAGCCCAATGTCTGTCAATAAAATCAACCAATGGGCTGTCGCGGTCAATAAAAATTAGATCTAATATAATTTTTTTTTGTTAAATTAGAATTAGATTATGACAGTCGTAGGGTTGCCAGATACAGATAAGAAATGCATCAGTCTGGACTTGAGACGGTCAGTCCTCTGGACTCAACCAATTTCACAACTGATTAATGGTTAACTGGAGAATAAAGACCACATTCATCTGAAACTCTTTGTGTTTCCTGCTGGAGTTTAGGAAGGATTTACATAAGAACGAAGCACTTGACCATTTTCAAGGTCACAAAGGTCTTTGCCTTGAAACTTATCTTCAATTTTCTGTTTTTATTTTATCCCTTTCCTGCACTTTAGGTTATTTTAATAGAAGCTGGAGCTGATTATTTGTCCTGCGAGTTGTATTTTGTAGACGTTTCGCAAAGGTTGTCATGACATGAGGAAGTCGTACCAGTCCAGGCCCAGAAATAAGTGATCAGCAGTTTAAGAAAAAGAAGACGAACCCACCTCCAGCTGGATGTCCAGCTCTGCTACGGGACTCGTCAGAGTGCCGAGGTTGGGCAGCACATGTTCGCAGAAATAAGTCACAAATCGGGTGGAATGGACATTTTTCTGAAAAATAAAGATGACCGTGATATATTCACACTTACATTTAAACGAATCAACTTCAGGGTTCATACATTTTTTCCACACAGTAAAATTCAAGCACTCTTCAAACATTTTCAAGGTAAGTTTTCAAACTTTTCTAGCACCACACACTGGAGATTAAAACAATAAAAACAATCAAAACAAAAACAGATTCATAATTACATGATACTATTAGTCTTGTAATAGTATTCAATGAAAACTAAAATATAACTCACTTTAATGTTTTCAAAAGTATCACAGACTGCACACCGAACTGGTTAGAGAGCAAAACACTACTTTAATAATAATAATAATAATCATAAAAAATCCCCAATTTTAATAACGTTGTTTAACAAATAATATATAAACCAGTTACATAAATCAATGAGTCATTGAGCCATTAGAAATAATAACATTTAATTCATTGTAATAATCCAAATAATCTGTGTTGAGGTAAATGGCCTTCCTGTTTAAATTAAAATCTTAAGTATAATATACAAAGAAAATTACAAATAAAACTTTTTTAAAAAATTGCTCCTGCCAAGTTTTCTGGCATTTAGCAAATAGAAATTATTTTAGTAATTATAACTGACCTAAAACAAGAAAAGTTCAGTCTGATTTAACTTCAGACTGAGGGGGGGAAAAAAAGAGGTTGTCTTTTAATTAGGTTAATAAAAACTATAAATAATGTTTTCTAAATTTAGGCTTTTAGTCGAATGTTACATTGAAGTTTATTATCAAATTGTGCAGTTATAATATCGAGCACTTTCAGTTACTTTACACAGAAATCAAGCGCTTTCCAAACCTCGAAAACACCAAAATGAAATTCAGTCATTATAAAGAGTCTGTGAAGCAGCTGAACGAACCCTTAGAATTTAGAATGTTTCACTACTACAGATAAGCAAGGCTGAGAAGCTTGAAAACACACTCACACAAAGTTTCCAAACTTAAAACTGCATCATGTAACTGTAACATAAAGTGTCAGCTACACGTTCAGACATTAGATGCCGCTACTCACAGAGAATAAGGGGAGAGCCTGGCGGGTGCACTGCAGCAGCCGGTCCACGGCGTCGGGGTCTGCTGGGTTGAGGGCCTGCTCCAGGTCGGCCTGCTCCACCACCAGCTCCACCAGCTGCTGCCGCCCGTTTACCGACTGCAGCACGCGCAGAGCGGACACCACACGCATCAGGAGCACAAACTCCTCCCCGGTGACGTCCTCCAACACCTGAGGAGACAGCGGGGAGGTGAGCTCTTCCTCATCAGATAGTGGCGTCGAGTCAAGCACTTGTTCTACATAAACCAAACTGAAGGGGGCAGTGATGTGCCGTTTTACGGCACAATCAAGTAACTATGTTAACTTCAGTTGTCGTAAAAATGCAATGACTTAAAAAGAGATTGGGTTAATTAATTAACCGCCTCCAGGAAGTCATCACAACATGGCTGCTCTTTTAACCCTTTAATATTTTTCACTGACAAGGAGCTCTTTTAAAAAGCTCATCGTTTCCCAGGTGTTTGCTAATTGCTGCTCGCTAGTCTGAAGGAGTCGCCAGAGAGAGCTGCTCTGTGAGGAGGAGCTTCAACTGGAAGGCGGGCCTGGGTCCAATCAGGCATTAATTTTTTTTAAAGCCCAGTGGTTGCCACGTAAATTAAAGTATTTCTCAAAGATGCATTAAGGAATTAAAGCAACACTCCAGGTATGTTTTTGATGAAGGAATAACATAACATGATGCAAAGCTCAAAAAAGTTGATTTTACATCCATTTAAATAACACATCACCAGTTACTCTCTAGATAGTTTACTTAGAAATCAATGACACTCTTAATAAAAATTTAAAAAAAACACTGATACCAGCAGTTGTTTAGTAAAACTTTTCTTCAGTTTAACTTATAAACTAAACTATTAATGTTGCAGGTTAATTTTCTAAACTACAAAAAACTTACTGTTCAATATAAAAAATTGGACTGATGTTGGTAACCGATAGCAACACTACTATCATGTTAGATTTACCAATATTTTATTTTGCAATCTTGTTTTATCCAATTATTTGATTAATCATAAGAATAATCGATAGATTACCCGATTACAAAAATCTTTGTTTACAACGGTCCTAATTATTTATGTTAATCATTTTCATTTTGACCTTTAAAACGCCATAATTTCCACATAACTTGCTATTTTAGCCTGTCTGATTATGTAATTATTCAATATTAAATGATCAATTTTCTTCTACAGCTTTTTTTTACTTTTACTAGAGTAAAAGCATGTTCAAGTATTGCTGCTCTTACTGGAGAATAAGTTTTGACTACTCTACTCTCGCCCTGCGACAGACTGGCGACCTGTCCAGGGTGAACCCCGCCTCTCGCCCGGAACGCAGCTGGAGATAGGCACCAGCAACTCCCGACCCCGTTAGGGAGAAGGGTGACGGAAAATGGATGGATGGATGGATGGATACTCTACTCTCCTCTATTTACCAGTCTATCGTGTTATATGTTGAGCTTTCTCCGTTAGCATTATCCAAAAATAAGAAGAACAACCGAAGCTAACCGGTTTCCCTCTGAAAACAAACCTTCTTGGTCTCAGTGAAGACGTACTCCTCCACTTCCTTCGTCATGACATCCTCGGTTAAAGTCTTCAGCTTGGTAGCCAGGAACTTGATGGCCCTTTCTCGCACGATGTCCTCGCCCTGCAGGATCTGTGAAAACAGACCTCCGAGGGTCCCTGGACCACCGGGGACAAAAAACATAACTTTTTTTTTTTTAAAGAACGCTTTAAGAGATTCTTATGAACAAAACCAACGCTTTTCCATCAGATTCTATGATCCGCAACATGCAGACATACGAACAAATCCTTACCCTTAGCATCCATTTTGAAGATCGAAATTAGTGCCACGTTCACTTGGTTGAACTCTGCAGTATCATCTAGAATGATAGCAGATACGATTATTAGGACTACTTATTAGCCCCAATAAAAATAGCAATAAACCTGATCCACATCACTCATTACCTGTCTGAAGGAGCTGGGTCAGAATGTCAGCGACTCTGAAAATGTTTTCGCCTGTCGCGAACCGGGGCAACTCCTTAATGGCTTGTCGTCGAATCTGGATAAAGATGGGTGGAACTTATTTTCAAGTCCTGGCATCTCGCCTGAAAAACAGCTCAGGACTTTCTGTCGAAATAGCTAATTACATTAGACAAAGTGCAGTGGTAACGGCTGACACGAGGACCTGATGATGAATCGGCTGCACAAAGGTTTGAAACCATTTTAGAGGACTGATATTTCATAGTTCTTTAAATGAGAATCACATTTAAATACCTAAATACATTTTACAGATAACATTGCTGCTCCAAGGTCATATTTAATAAAGGCTTGTTTGTCAGATTAAAAGCACCTTTTGAAGGAAAAGGAAACAACCCAGATGTAGGAATGCCTGAATTGTTGGGGGTTTTTTGTACTCACGGACACATCTTCATCCTCGCAGAGATCAAGCTGAGCATTTATGGCCGCGTCAGCCAACTCTGGAAAGCTGCTGAAGAACTTGGGGATAAACTGAGCTGCCAGTCGCTTCTCTTTGGGACCTCCCCTCACGCCGTCCAGGATTGCTTGGTATGCATCTTTGTGCTGCAGAATAAAATACACGAGTTAATGAGTTTGGTGAAAGCAAAAAAACAAAACAAAACAAAAAAAACAAAAAAACAAGATAATATACACGACATACGACGGCTGCGGTTTGTGGTAGAGCCCTCAAAAAAACAAGCTTTTCAATAACCTATTGTATATGTTGCAGGATGTTCCATTGATTATTCTCAATGGATAACATGATATATATATATATATATATATATATATATATATATATATATATATATATATATATATATATTTGTAATATGTCTTTTCTGTTCCGGTTGACAAAGTAGAATTTTACTGATAAAGCTAAAAAATGAGCTTATAGAACATATGGAATAAAAAAAGGAAATAATTCTTAGTTTAATTTAAGGATTTAGCTGTAATTTTTTTGTTGCATTTTTTTAAAGAAATAATGCAACAGAAACTTTAAATTGTTCTGTTGTGGAGTAATCTTTGTTGCTGTATTTAAATGGCAACATTCAATTTTTTTTTTGAGAAATTTGACGTGCCTTTTTTTTTTTAATCTCTCAATAAATGTACTTTTATTGACAAATGAAGTACTATTCTACTCACAACAACAACAGAACATTAACCATCATAAAGATTTTGACTCAAAACCTCTAGTAGTTTGAATATATATAGAAGGACGCTGTTATTTTAACCTACACACATAGTCTTATTTAGGAATTATTTCGATGCTCTTTCGGAGAAAAGTTATTTTTTTTCTCCCTCCACCAACACAGACGGGATGAGAATGTTTCCATCAGGCTCCACAAATTGACAGGACAAAAGTTCGCATCCCCGGTACCGATGAGTCAAACGTGACTCCGTTCAAACTATTTGTCGGAATTAAGTGTCGCAAGTTCCAGAAATGTGGGTCTGAGTGAAAATATGGTGATGGATTTCGCGAGTTCTCAGCTCAGTTTACGGCTCGGGTCGTTCACGTTAGCCTGGTCACTATTGTAGCTAGCTGCGGCTAACGGAGCGCACACACCGTGTCAATAAATCCACTCGGTCCGGGCAAAGCGCCCGCTCTCTGGACAATGCAATGAGACTCAAAACACCGCCGTGTTCAAAACTGAGCGGGTTGTCGCTCCCTCACCTGGCTGAGGTTTTCTTTAGCATCAGCAAGGATCCCGTAGTTCCGATAAAGCTCCTCGATTGTGACCGCCATCAGCGTATGTCCCAGTCCCTGGCGTTCTCGGAGAAGACCGCTGGTGAAACCACGGGAGAGAGAAAGAAACCTCGCGGGGTGGCTGTAGCTCAGTTTTGGAGGACCCGCGCAACCACGAACGTCGCAATGTCGGATACTATCGTGGAAGCAACAGAAGCGCGAGGGTGAAATTTCGAGAAAATCGTGAATGAACTCCCCCCCTCCGAACGTTCGTTTTCCCGCAATGTTCTCTGGCTTAATGGCTGCTACAATGCTACGGAAGACGAGGCGGTGCGCACGCGCCGCTCTTGCGCGAACAGACGGGTTGAGAGGACGTGACACGCAGGAACGGAAACTGTGTGTCATCGCGTCCGCCATTTTACGAGTGGCAAATCCGCCTGGTACGCTGTCATAGGTCAATTTATCCATCCTTCCATCCATTTTCCGTCACCCTTCTCCCTAACGGGGTCGGGAGTTGCTGGTGCCTATCTCCAGCTGCGTTCCGGGCGAGAGGCGGGGTCACCCTGGACAGGTCGCCAGTCTGTCGCAGGGCAACACAAAGACAAACAGGACAAACAACCATGCACACACACACTCACACCTAGGGAGAATTTGGGAAGGCCAATTAACCTGACAGTCATGTTTTTGGACTGTGGGAGGAAGCCGGAGAACCCGGAGAGAACCCACGCATGCACAGGGAGAACATGCAAACTCCGTGCAGAAAGACCCCGGGCCGGGAATCGAACCCAGGACCTTCTTGCTGCAAGACATCAGCGCTACCCACTGCGCTACTGTGCAGCCCTAGGTCAATTTAACACTCGGATAATTCGGAAAACACAACCAAAAGCCCTATGGAAGCCCATTTCCGCCATGAAAAAAAAAGACCAACAGGAAGTCATAATTATGAGATTCAAAGTCATAATTATGAGATTCAAAGTCATAATTTCGACTTTCAAAGTCATAATTATGAGATTCAAAGTCATAATTATGAGATTCAAAGTCATAATTATGAGATACAGGTCTTGTGCGAAATTCGGTTCCCTTGTGAAAATCTGTTCCCGCTGTGTCGCGCATTGCAGCCAGAGAGGCGGACTAGGCGGATCTGATCATTTTCACGTCGCTTCTGATCGATTTCTCAGTAAAACAACTCATATAATCATGTCAAGGTTGTAACATTCAGTTTAAAAAAAGAAAAACTTGCATGGAGTCAGAAAAACATATTTTTAAAGATAAAACTGCAGCTCATAGGAATGATAATAATAACAGAAACTTTTGTTGTCACAGTCTTATTTATAAGGGACAATTAATAAGTCAGAGATTGACTCTGAAGTTTATGATAAATCTAACAGAGGTGAAGCAGCTTTACACACTGATCTGGACTCATTTCTTCTGGTTCCACAGCAAAATGTTTTTTCAAAAATAAAGCAACACAAACTGAAGTCAGATGAGACAATTTTATTGAACTACGTTTTTCCAACAATACTGTACAAACAGACTTTTAACACAACCGACAAAAGTTCAATATCTTCACAAGAACCTAATTCCTGCTCCGAACTGGAACCCATCGCATATCCTGCAAGGAAAACAGAGAACACTTCTGAGACCTAAATCAAAGTAAGCCAAAAAAAAATTGGTTAAGCTAAATTAAATAATCATAATAATCAGAATTACTATTCTGATTATGATAATCTGAAAAATAATCTGAATTGGTTAAGCAAAATGAAAAATAGGTTCTTTATAGTACAAACCACAGGGTGAAAATAGTAATATAAATTATTTTATCATTATGTCTTTTTTTCCATGATGACAGGCGAGGCTTCCTGATCGCACGTCACCGATATAGAAAAAAATATTTTATGGTAGAAACAGAAGCTCACACTGATTTTTTTTTTTTTAAACCTAACCTTCCACTAATTTATTTTTTAATTAAATAAGTTGCTCTGTGAGGTGGAAACTTGGTGATTTCAACTCCAAGGAGGAGCTACATGTTGAAGGCGGGGCTAGGTCCACCCGGGCATTTTCATTTTGATGAGGGAATAACATTATAACATGATGGAAAGCACAAAAGTTTATATAAGAATACCCCTTTAATTTTTTCTTAAAATTGTTTATGCACTCCTTATTAGGTGCTCAAAAATATCTGTTTGTCTTTCTGTAAGGAGAAAATTGAAAATTTATAATAATTATAATAAAGATAAAATTTTCTAAATTACCATTTATTATTTGGTGTTATTATTTTTTCCTATCTTATCTGACATTTGGAAGCCCGTTAAATCTGCACGGTAAATACGGTAACCGATCTGAACAATACATTATCCAAGGAACTAATAATCAGATTCATGTTAGGGAGGCTTTTTTCCTCATAACCATAAAAACAACACAAAGGTCTAAAGTGGCTACCTGTCTCCACTTTGGACTCCCATGGGAATGCAGTAATTCAGTTCCACTCTGGCAATGTTCCCCAAACGCAGCACGATGCCCAGCCCATAGGACCAGCGGATGCATTCTGCCAGTTTCTTCAAATGTGCCTGAGGCCCCTCGCCTTGACGGAAACAGAACACGGGATCTCAGTCGAATGGGGTGCAAAAAAAACAACAAAAAAACCCCAAAAGAACAGATGTCTGCGAGAGCTCTGGCTATTTTCGCCTCACCGTAGTTGAGGTTACAGAGGTTTCCAGCGTTAAGGAAGAAATGGGTTCTGAAGAGATCGCCGAAACCGCCTCGGCCCGGTCTGAAAGGCAGAGGTGTGTAGAGGTGGAGGCCTCCCGCCCAGTAGGCTTCACCTCCCAGGAAATCACCTGATGCCAGTGAAATCAGTAACAACGGCTTTAGAGTTGAACACCAAATTTCAACTTTGCTGATAAACGTCTTTGTCTTACCGTCACTTTGTGGGCCCATGCTGTACATACTAAATCCTCTGATGCTGGTCGGGCCACCGAGGTAGAACCTACAAGTTAGCAAAGATACAGTGAAGTGTCTGGGTTTTTTTTTTTACAAAATATCCTGAGGGAAATTTGATGTACTCGCTCCACATAGTGATTGCTCTAAATATTGTTCTTTTATGTACCTGTCTGCAATGCATGTTGACTTATCACCAATGGGTAGAAGAAGGCCTCCCCACAATGAGGCAGAAATAACCTGAATGGAAAAAAAAAAAAGAAGCAAACTGTTAAGAACAAACTTGGCTTGTGCATTGAGACGACATAATAAAAGTTCATTGTAGGGCTGCAACTATTGATTACTCTAATGAATCGGATTAACATTTTCTATCTGTAGATCTGACAGTCGTCTGCATAACAATGGAACAGAAGGCCGTGTTTTCTGAGCGTGGACCCCAACGGGAGCAAATGTAAAGAAAATAGAAGGAGACCCAGAAGTGAGCCCTGAGGCACGCCACAAGAAAGTTCCAAGAAATCAAACAGCAAAAAAAAAAAGGTGGCAGTTTTTTTAATAGTTTGGCCGGGGGTGCGACTTGTACTGCGGAGCGACTTATAGTCTGGAAAATACGGTGAATACTAACAGCTGCTATCAATTGATGATTTAAGGAGGTTTCCATGTGAAAACACAACCAACTCACCAGTGGAACAAAACTATCACATTTTGTAAATCAAGCAATAAACCTGGAAGTTTTTTGAAATTTTCTAAATTTAACAGTTTAAAATTGGACGGCGTATTGTGTCGTTGATACAGGCGGCTATTTTTAATGAGATTCAATAACCTCAGAGTTGAGTTGTTGGTGTTTTTTGCTATTAACTCGGGCTTATCTTTGAGTTTACATTTTTTAAGATGATGTGAAACAGTTGAGTGTAACAGCAGAGAGAAAACATACAAAATCTGTCAGTGGAGCTTGACATTTTTCACCCCCACATTCAAACCCGCCATCATCCAAACTGTATTTTGGATGATGATCTTTGATTAGTGGATCAGGAGTTCAACGATAAACCTCACCGAATCCAAAACGAGAGTTCTGTTGAGTTGAATCTCAAAGTCCTCCTTCAGGAACCTGGCGTCGCCCCCGGTGAAACCAGCCAGTTCCTGCACAGATATGAAACATCGGCGTTACAAACAAGAGACGTCACATTGTCGTCACGTGGCAATAAACAGCCAAACGAAAATGTTCCACTGAAGACCAAACCTGATGAATCTTCAGTAATCCGCCTTTCCTCGGAAGGATGGAGGAGTTCCTGGTATCGATGGCCATAGCGTGCTGGAAAACAAGACAACAGGACAACAATATTCAATTTGCTTTTTCTTCTCAGAAATGTCATTGTCTCCCACTGGAGAACAACATCTAAATAAGCCAGTGGAAATCTCTTCATTAGAAGACGTTAATGAAGCTGGTTTAAAACCTTTTCTGACCATCTTACAACCTATTCTTTTTTGTTTTCTTTGGAACCAAACGGCAATTTTTGACCACATACCATAACATTTTGGTGTAAACAAGGAAGACAAAATACCGAAAGGGAAGACTTGAGTGAATGGCCGCTCTCCTGTCGGATGGCGAAAGAGGCCGTCTGACCCAGAGAGCCCAGCTCTCTCCACACCGCTTCCCACTTTAGGGTTTGGCTGGTCTTCCACAAAGGAAACTGCGTGTGGTAGGTGTGAAACAACTTTTGAGTTAGTAGAGATCTGCAATAATAATTTATCATACAGCATTTTCCCATGAGGCGGTGTTTTTTTTTTTTTGTTGTTTTTTTTTTTACTATTTAACTACATCACAGTACGTTCTGAATGAAAGGCTCATGTCAGATGAGTAAAAAATCTCACAGGACGCTACTGAAGAAGCTGATTGTTTCTCAGAACTTTAGCTCAATCAGATCCAAACAAACAGACAAAAAAAAACCCCCGAAACCAAACAGCATTTCTGATGGTGCAAAATGTGACAAAACGGCACTGAAGCGAAGCGCTTACGCTAAGTTCTGTAGAGATGCCTCGATCCGTCTCTCTTAGTGAGCTCCACGGAAACTGACCTGTAACTTTGTACGCGTTGACAGAGAAGCTGAAAGCGAAAAGAAAAGAGATGTCAAGGTTTTTACATTTGGTGGAGCTTTTAATCTGTGTCTACGGTTTAAAGTCCTTCTAATCAGATTGCGGAGCCTCACTGCTCTGTGAGGCGGACGCTTACAAACTGCAGCTCCGAGGAGGAGCTTTGTCCTTGAAGGCGGGGCTAGATCCACCCCGGCATTCTGCACCGCTGAATGGTTGCAAAACCATCCAGTGAAACCATACATGAAAATAATCAAAGCAACACTCCAACAACCTTTTGTTGAAGGAATGACATTATAATGTGATGTTAATCTCAAAAGAGTCAAATTTGCATGATACTATCCCTTTATGTTATTGTATGTTCTTACAAAATTCGATTGACCTCAAAACTATTTCTGTTTTCTAAGAGCTGATCTCATATCTTACTTGCGTTCAAACCGTCCTGGTTGGGGTTTGAAGAAGGAGAGTCCGTACGATGTCTCTTTGGTGCCATAGGAGAACTGGAATGTCAGCTTTTCTGCCTGACCTAACACATTTGGTAATTTTAGTCCGAGTACCTGAAACAAAGTAAAAGCAGGAAACGACTTATTTTAATAAAACCTGATGTTACAAATTATATGTAACAATATATAACTAAAACAACATCTAATGATAATAAAAATAATGATAATAATAACAAAAAGTAAATGTTAACTTGGCTCAAAACACTAACCATGCTCCCTTCATTGTTTCCGACCATAGTGTTATAGCTGCCTGTCAAACGCCTGAGCTCAGTGACCTCAAAGGTCACGTCAAGACCATTAGGAAGGGCGCCTTCACCTGGAGGCAAAACAAAGCAAGAGGGATGCACCGATATGAAAATTTGGGCCAATAACAATATTCGATATTAATATTGCTCTCACAGACAATAACGATATTATATACAAATAATAAATATATGTATTTCACTACACCATCGAAATCTTGAAAAAACAAACACACCACGGACTTCATCAGTTTCTCTGCTTCAGTTAAACAGTATCCGGATTTAATCATATTCGAAATTACTGACATTTATTGACCTTTACAGAAGAGACAGTGGGTAAAAATAGTAAAAATAACAATAGAGACATTTTGGAGGGTTTTAAATATCATGAATTGGAATTTATTATGACAGCGCAAAGAAATTTATCAGAATAAATAGTAAATATATGAAAAATGTCCACCATCACTTCTCTCACCCTCCAGAAACAAATGGAAACATGATGGAAGCAAACACTGGTTGTTAATACCGACCCAGTTTTGTTTATTGGATCGACATCGATACGTAAAATGACTAACACCAGTTGATACCGATGCCGATATATCGCGCGTCCCGATAAAACAAGCTAAGAATATATGAACTCTGCTCGTGTACTGGAAAACGAAACTCTTCCAAATAAAAATGAGGCGACAGACGATACCTCGCGAAGTGTCAATGACAACCTCCACCTTTCTGAAGATACCGAGACGCAGCAGCTTCTGTCGCGCTTCGTGAGACCTCCGCATCACCTGCGTCACAAATTCAAGCGTGTTGATGCCAGTGACTGCTCCAAACACTCCAAGGCACTGAACAAGCAATAAATAGTGCAGTGGGATGAGGCGGACGTACGTCAATCAGGTCTTTTGCCCTGAACACTTCGGCGATTTCATAACTCAAAAAGTCATCCTTTGTTCTTCCAAGTCCATCTATGTGAACTCGCTGGACAACAACCTGAAAAAAAAACAAACAAACAAACAGGAGAAACACAGTCTGACATCTCACGAACAACCAAAATAAAATTCAACAGAGCAAATGACAAAACAAAATATCAATGGAAGTCATTAATACAGAGTCCTGTGTGGTTATAAAGCAATAAATACATCCTTTTAAAAGGGCAAACAGAGTAACAATGAGATAGTGCTACCATGTTTTGAGATATTCCTGCCTAAAATTAAAAATAGTGACATTCTCACGTTTTTGTTTTCAAGAACTTCTTGCTTTGGCTCCTGTTCGATCTCCGGAGCTTCGATGTCATCTGCTTGGACGCCTAACTCTGGCCCCTGCATGGGCAGAGGGTCGAGGCTCTAAGGACACAAAATATGTGGAAAACAATTAAAACCACTCAAAGCACACAGAGTGTTTTACCAAACTCATGTGTTAAATATATATGTAAAAAAACCAAACATATTTAATTGAATCAGATCATGGCGGATTGAGGGAGGAGTAACAACAGAAACAAAAACCAAACGTCACATGGCAACATAAGCAACACACATAATAGCCCTCGCATTAATTTTAGGGCAACACTTTATTTGAGGGGGTGTGCGTAAGACTGACATTTTCCCACATGTCAGAGAAAGATGTGTGGAGAATAATAGCTGGAAATAATGGCTGAAACTTATACTCTTCACAGCACAGAATAGAAATCTTCCACAAGTGTGCTTTTTCTCAACAGGTCCATGTGCCGTAGTGACAAATACACCGTAAACAGTATTATTTCAAGAATAATAACCAATATGTTACAATATGTTGGCTCCAGCATTAATAGCTCGCTGTTCTGTTTCCAATGAAACCATCATACATGGTCACACAAGCTTAATAATGCAATGGGGAGAAATGGAGGGCAAAGGACAACAAAAACAATGAGTCAGGAAATCACTTTTACGTGTCAAGGACAAAATCATCTTTTTAGTAAAACTTTTCCAAGACTTTCAGGTCAAAAATGTCCAAACAGTGTTGCAGGTATGAGCATAATCTGCTTTTATGGCTTTAGCCACACCAGCATCTTTACAGATGAACGGTTCCTTATCCTTGAGTTTAAAACAACTCAATTCGTCGAGATTAAACAGTTTCTATCTTGAACTAATAGCACCGTGCTACAGAAAAGCGGCATGCTGGAGCCCAGTCAGACCCTCGCCGGGTGAACAGTGTCGGGCCTCTTGCTTCCAGTCAAGAAGCCGCTCTGACGGATAAAGTGCCCAGAGAGGTCAAAGTCCGGGCCGACACTCTGAGCCCCGCGGACTCCTCCTTACCCTGGCATGGACGGTGCCCATGCTGAGCTGCGCTCGGCCGCTGTCCCGAAAACTACTGGAGAGACTCTGAACGGAAAATGACAAACTACTTTAACCTACAAGTAACCGAGAAAGAAGCGAAGGAGCCTCCGTATAAGGAGGCGGCCATGTCACTTCCTGGCCACGCCCCTTCCGGGGAGCGTTCAACAGCGCGACTCCGAAACGGGAATCTGTGGATGCAGACCGGAAGTTGCTTTATTCAAACAAATACATGGGAAAGTAAAGGGAAAAAAATATCTATTTTACTGTTTTTAACGGGGCCTGCTAGTTTTGAACAATTTCTACACATTTGACATTCAAGATTATGTTTTTGAAATTATGCAACATTTTAGCAATAATTCAAACCCAAAGACATGGAAGCCTATTGTCGCCTGCTTAGAGGTGTGGGAACATTTACCCAGTGCATTCACTTGACTAAAAATTATTTTTAGAATTTTTTAAATTTTTTTAAATAAAGCATTATTTTCACTTTTAATTTAGCAATATCAATGTGAGGTACCACTTTTCTTACTTGAGTAAAATGTCAGGATACTTTTCCCACCGGGAGTAATTTCACCGAATGAAGATTATTTTAACCAAAAATGTAGGAGACTCACATAGTTCATGTTGAAACGAGGCATTTTGTTTTCGTGCCATTTGGAAAATCAAGAAGATGGAGTGAACACAATGCATGGTCATTGAAAGTAGTTTTTTTTATTCATATTTTTTGTTTAATTTAGTGAGCTGATATGATCTGTTACTCAATACTTACGTCTTGTTTTTACCAAGTACTTTTTTACTCACGCGAGTCATTTCTTGGACGGCTTCTTTTTGCTTGAGTAGAGATTTGTTGGAAGTAATGCTCTAGTGCCACTCTTAAATTCAGAACATTTCCTTTATACTCATGCACAGCTCATAATTATAGTGTAATTATGACACTGCGTCCCATAAGATAATTAGAAGATAGGTAATACTGAGAAAGCAAAGTCATAAATGCTTAAATATTGTCTCATATTGATGAGGTCCCTGTTCTTTGTGTGCCATAAATGAGTTTCTGTAAAAGTAAAAATTAGCAGCCATAAGATTAAATATGGCTAATGATTAGTGTGGAAAAATACATAAAATTAAGTGAAAGATCAGGCTTAGCGGAGAGACTATTTGACAAGAGTGGATACTAGCATATTTATTAAAATGTACAATTTAAAAGAACATAAAAATTGAATCAGAATGAGCGCAATTCATCAGGGACTTTCTGCATTTTCCACAGGCTTAGCAATTTCATGTGTTTTCTACCTGAAGCAGACAAATAATATCTCTACGACCATGAATAACATGAAATAAAATAACAGCCGTTGCAGAGGAAGGAGAAAAAAAAATAAGAAAAACTTTCAAAACTTTGCATATGTTGCTGAGTCTCTGATCAGAACTTCCATCCTAAAAAAAGAAGAAGAAAATAAAAAACTCGCTGAATGATTCATAACAAAACATAGTATGACATGCATAGCAGACTCAGCGAGCTGCACTTACGCGTCAGCTTTAAATGTCTCGTGGGATATTTTGTCTTTCTCTTTGCCCTCAGGGTTTTCATTGATGTGCTTTATGCCGAGCATGGTCAGAGCTGTGGGGGGAGAAACAGTTTTTGTAAATAGCAGGCTGGGTTTTGGACGATATTCACATTGAAACACTGTAAATTACAGTAATAACATGGCCTTTGAAAAAATGCGATTGATACTTCAAAACTGGCCTTGTTGAGATCATCAACAACATGACCTGTATTGATCATCAACAATAAGACCTGTACAATTGACCTGTACAGATCAATCGGTGGTCACCCCTGTGACACTGGAGTTAGATCTTATTATAATTTTAAAACGAAGCTTGTTCTTTCACAGCTTCAAGCAAGTTTTTGTGGTTTTAAGAACCTTCAAAAGAGTGTGTTCACTGTTTTTTTTCTGTTACCAGAAAATAGGTAAGCTGCAGTATTAAGACTTCCTGAAAGCAACAGGCAGCACCACTCACCCTGCTTGTACTGTTCAAAACTGATGTACTTCTGGTTAGCGGGATCCATTATACCGCAGATGGCAGTCAGGTTGGAGTTGTCAAACAGAGTTGGCCCTCTCATCCCAGTTTCCCGGGAAACCTTCAGCTGCTCCAGCTGATCAATGAGAAACTCTTTGGGATCCTCTGAATGACACAATCATCGAACGCGTTAATGACGAAGGAAAAACTCACACACACAAAGGAAATAAATAATGAAAATGAGTCATTTAAGAAAATGAATTGTAAAATAAGCAAAAGAGAGGCTTGCCACAGGATCAACACTATCAAGATATTCAGACTAAATATCTTAACCACTGTGACAAAGAAGCATCAAAAGATTGTTCTAGATGTCTAGTTGTGATTTGTTGTTGGCGTACCCTGCAATGGCAATGGGCATTAACATTAAATCATTTGTGGCTTTAAATTATTTGCAGGAACTGTTGTTTTCACAGGGCGAAAACGTGGAGCTATAGTGCTATTTTTTCTTACACACATGCCAATTATTTTTCGGCGTAAATATTTTCATCAGCTGCACCTCGACCTTACACTTTCTGTATCCATCAACACACATCTGGAATGATGCCGGATGTTTGATAGGCTCATTCGGCTCGGTGTGAAAACAGGATCAACTTTGTTCCTTTGTGTTATTTTGAATTTCAAACTTGCAGGACAATTTTGTTGTTTCTTTTTTCATGATTTTTGGATCTCACATCAAAACAAAGTTTGTCATAACTTTTAGAAAATCTGAATTCGACAAAATTGGACCTCAAAGCAAAATTGCATTCTGCTTTATGCATGGTGTAAATACTCATTTAGCCCTCATGACTAAAAAGGCAAAGATAACAGACAGAAACCTCTCTTTTAGTTTAGAGATTTGGCTTTTGAACTTAATCCAGTGCGAGTTTAACAAGTGTAACATAGCAAATAAGCCCAACAACGAGCATCTCTTCAAAGTTCATTCTTAAAAAGTGACCAGTTAATTAACATTAAATCACTTGATTGGTGTCAGAATTCAGTGACGTTGCGCATAATTTCAACAAACCGCAAATCAGCAGCTGTGGGGAAGAAATGGTGCTAATGAAGCTCGCGAGAGACGGATATTCCGATAGTTCGAGGAAGAAATAAACTCTGACCGGGTCTGTAAAACAGGAGCATACTGGTTATGTTGTCCATGAGCTCAACAATCTTGTGTTTCTTGAGATATTCTGCCGCGTCTTGCTCTCTCTGGGTAGCCATTTTCGCCTCTTCTCTGTTGAATCGGGTTGCTACGATACCACGGGACGGGCGCGCGCGCGCGCACGAAATTGTCAAACTCCATCGTTCAGTCAACAAGAGAGAGAAAGGAGGCAGGTCTGTAAATATGTATCAGTATGTTTTTCTGCTTCTGTTCGACACTAAAAGAAAACATTTTATTTAAAATGGCGCCATACGTCGAATTTATGTCTTAGAGGCTTAAGAAGACGACGTCCGTCTTTCACAAAAAAAATTTAAATGCTCAAATAATGTACACGTCGTTACACACACACACACACACACACACACACACACACACACACACACACACACACACACACACGTATATGCATAATTCAAAGTGGATTAGAATTTGTGAGATTGATAAATTACTGCTATTATTTATACATTTCACTGTCTAGCTGGAAGCCATGGCAGTAATGGTTATTACATGTGTAAATAAAACATTTTGATATTGTTTAACTCCTTTAATTACTTCTCTAAAATAAGCAACACTTAAAATGGACAAAACGGTCATCAAAATAACTGTGCTCATGACAGTAATTCAGAGAAAGCCAAGTGTGATTGTTATAAATGGATGAGACCGCAGTCAAATGAAAGAAGGCTGGAGGTGATAATGATGCAGACGAGCATCATTATGATGCGACGTGATGGTTCTGTTCTCCAGGTCTCTTTGGCTCAGCTTCATTCAGACATGAAGATTTATTGTCTGTGTACGACATAAGGCAAAGGAGCAACATATCCACTGCAGTTGTTTCATCAGAGATTCTGTCCCAAGGTACACAGTAGTTATTTCTTCTAAAAGAAGATTTCCCCGTCAGTCCACATTTTGTCCTTCTTTGAGCTTCTGAAAGGCGGCAGCAGCTTCTTCTCTAGCTTTGTATCCAAGCAGTTCTGTCCGAAGCTCTCCGGGTTTTGGTGGGATTTCTGGTATGCTCTGAAATACAGAACAAAAACCGAGCAATAATGGTCTGAGCGCCACTTTTGCAGTCATAGTCGAAACAAATGTTGGTATTAAACGATAAAAACGTTTTCAGACGTGTTCTGGGAACTTCTGTTGTTTTACAACGTCAATACATTTCACAAAATTGTTAGCTGGTTGTGCGTGTATTTGAAAAAATGCACAGCATTTGTTTTAAGTGAAACAAATTTCACTTAATTTCGTACAATTGGTCCACACTGAAAAAAAGAGCTAGAATAAGTCAAATAAATATTATTTAAGTTATTTTCTTAAATATTGATGAGGACTGTTTCTAAACTTCTTATCAGGAAGTTTCAAATGAAAGACAAGAAAAAAAAACCCCAAAACAACAAAGCTTACACAGTGACAATGGAGTCAAGCTGCCTCTTACCAGATCAGGAAGGTAGTACTGATGGACGGCCTGTGCTCCTGCAAACATGGCCAGAACACTGGCTCCCAACATCCGGATGTACCGCGGCCATGACACACCAGCTGGCATCTCTTACAGAGTGATGGCCTGTAGAAGAGATGATTGCTCAAATTAATAGAGGGAAAAAAAAACTAATAAAAGCTTTCTACTGTTTGTTAATGCCAGGCTTAGTTCAGCACATTTATCTGATCTTTTTACCCTTGAAATCATCCAAAGGTTCCAGAGAAGGGTTTTGTTATAGTACCCAGCATTAAAAAAAAGTCAGTGCAATGTCTTGACATTTTCTTATGACTGCTCTTAGAGAATACTGTGTAGCACATTTGTCTGAATGCAGAAAAATGGATCCCCACACCTTGATGATCCCACCATCAGTGTGGGGGTGCTGAGCTCAGCTCTTCCACCACATAAAATATTTCCATTTATCAGTGACATTTATTTTGACGTGCTAATTTCATTTTTTGCAGTACTCTTCTATAATTGGTTTTTAATCTGCAGTATGAACATTGCCTGAAAAAGCCATGTTATAAAAATTGATCAGTATTCCAGCTTAACAGTTGTTTGTTTAGATTATCTGAATCATGATATGTTGATTATGCATGTGGTGCAGGAAGAGAGGTTACGAAGTAAACTAATGTAAATTAGCCCTGACAAAACAGCAGCACGCTAAAACATACTTAACGGAAGAGGAAGCGGCGCCTTTACGTCCTCACCGGGTTTATTACATCAAAAATTAGGTGCTCTGTGGAGTTTTTTCTAACCATCTGAAACCACAGTATCTGTCATTGAGACGCCAGCAGCACGCAGGTCGTGTTTAGCTAACAACTAAACGATCTTTGAGTGGCGACTACTCACTCTGCATACATTTACGGATGACGCGGTCTCCCAGAGCACTTGCCCCCGAAGTTTCCAGATCGAAAGGAAATTTATCACACCGAAAATATCCGCATATTAAAACTATTTCACGTAACGCTGTCTCGAAGCAAGAGGGCAGAGATAAACTGTTCACCAAAAAGCACCGATTGAGATTGGGTTACTGGTTTGACCACGAAGTGATGATCTGGAAAAATACACAATCTTTTCTTTCGACTTTTTTCTCTGCTATTTATTTGCGTTGTTGTGCGCATCGACAGCGACGTTTATCGCCGCCTAGCGACAGTCCGCGTTCATGGCTTTACAGTCCGTTGTGGGATTTTCCATATTTTAATTACTAAATATTACATACCACTTTACTGGAACGTATTGTACGTCAGTGTAATTTCACGATTATTCGGAATACAAAGCACATTTAACAGACGCAGAATTGTGCTCTTGAGGTATACATTATGGGCACTAGGTGGCGGAAGAACGTCAGTTAAACCAGGTAGAGAAGAAAATGTTGAGCGTTTAAATGGTCTTTGTTTTGCGGCTGCTTCGTTTCCGTATGTTAACCTTAATCAGAAAATGTACGACAGGTATGTTCCTACACTCCAGTACGCATTTGGTTCGTTAATGTACAGCTCGGCCCACAGTTTCAATACACCTGTATAGAATCCCTTGCAGCTGTTAGCAGTGTTAGCTCTTTCCTCCCTTTAGCAACAATGATTCTTCTTTGTGTGTTAATCGGAGGCATCATTTTGTAACCTAAGATGTAGCGGTAGTATGACATCACGTTAAAGGTACTGAAATAAGTCGACAGTTAATATGGAGGAAAAGCAGTTTACAGCATTGACGGTTCCCACGGATTATTTTCAGCAGTGGTGAGTTGACGCTGGAGCTGACCGACTGACTGGGGGAACTTCTCATCTTATCTCCCCTCACACACTCATTTTCATGCATGATGGAGAGAATTACAAGGCAGGCGATCTGACTGTACATCCGGGCTTCTTGTCGCAACATAGCTGGCGATCACATTGACTTGTCAAAAACGACGAACTCCCATCAGCGCGCCTTGAAAAGTTGGCTTCCTACTGACGGGCGAGTGGTTGAAGCTGTTAAAAACTGTGGCATGTGAAGCGACGCACTTGCGAGGAATGGAAGATAAACACACACGTAACAAGGGAGAAGAGATGCAGTGCCTTGCAAAAAAAAAAAAAAAAATCTGTGTAAGGATCTGAAAAGTGCGGTGTGCATTTATATTCAGACCCCAACTCTTTACCAGGCTCCCCTGCTTGTCAGTCTCGTTTCTCTGTTCCAGCTGTGACACTGGTGAAGAAGCGTCACCATGGAGATGGTCTGTTGAGTGTGTTAAGCGGTCGTTTTCCTCTACAAATGGCATTTTCCATGTAGCCAGAGACACAGAACGGTTGTATTTTTACACAGGGATTAACACGGCACAGCTGGACTCCATTTACTGACTGACTGACTTCATAGAGTAATTAGTCGGCACAATGTTTTATTTGGGCAACACAAATGGGGCAAAAATGCTCACTACGCTGCGATTTTTTAATTTATTTATTCATTTGTAAAACAAATAATAAAAAAAGTAAAAGTGTTGAATATTTTTGTAAGGCACTGTATATTGCGTTCTTCCTTGAATGAGCTGCACACTGTGGCAAATTTAATCCACAAAGTGTTGTTCGTCGGTGCATGGTTGTTTGTAAGTATTGTGTCTTGTGGAACTGTGTGCATTTTTTTCCCCCTCTCACTCACACTGTTTACCATTAGACATGACAGTTTTCCTTCCGATATGTTCTCTTCTGTTTGTGTGTTTGCTCTCCTCGTTTATTACAACTATTATTATTATTATTATTATCTACC
Source organism: Poeciliopsis turneri (assembly GCA_922788865.1). Lineage (NCBI taxonomy): Eukaryota > Metazoa > Chordata > Actinopteri > Cyprinodontiformes > Poeciliidae > Poeciliopsis > Poeciliopsis turneri. The sequence goes on along the minus strand of CAKLNU010001107.1, from coordinate 916,482 downwards.
TTCTCTCTAGGTACCAGGCCAATCAGCAGCACCCAGAGGCCCAACACATGATGTCGTATCACGGCCTGGGCCATTACGCCGACGGCTACATGGAGGAGCCCGTCATGGCGGAGCTGTCCGTCCACAGGGAACCATCGGACAACCAGGAGTCCTTTTACCACAGCTACCCTCCGGCCTCCGGTCATTACCAAGAGCAGATCGGCCAGCCGAGCTTCAGCGAGCATCTGCAGCACCTGCAGCACTCGCAGCAGACTGAGCATCAGCACATGATCCAGCAGCAGGAACCTGACCTTCAGCCTCATGCTCCTCCTCCAGGTAGACTGACTTCGTTCCAACATCCCGATGTTTTGCCTTTTACTGAAACGAACCACGAAGCAGAAATGAGACGTTGAGTGGTGCATGTTTTTTTTTTTGTTTGTTTTTTTTTGTTCAGTTTCTTTTCTCTGTTCCAGCTGTGGCGCCGGTAAAGAAGAAAAGAGGCCGGCCGGCTAAGCAGCAGGTGGCGGATAAAGAGGTGAAGGAGGAAATGGATGAAGCCGAAGCTGCCAAAAAGGCCAAGCGGGTTCTGAACCGCTTCAACGGCATGAGCGTGGCTGAAGTTATGGCAAAGACGCTCCCTGACGTCCTCGCATACAATCTCGACATTTTAATAGTGAGTTTGTTTTTTTTAATGGATTCTGCAACAGTTGATTAGCAGTACTGTAAAAAAAAAAATGCTATTTTGCTGCCACGGTAACCCCTTTTATGTTTTTTCTCAGATTGGAATCAACCCAGGACTATTATCAGCCTACAAAGGACGCCATTACCCAAACCCGGGGAACCATTTCTGTATGTTGACGTTCTGTCTTAGTACTGCCTACAAGCCGAACCCACCAATATCTACAACTATACACTAACCATGTCGTTTAAACATCCACAAGTAGCTGTTCAATACAGAAAAAATGCTGACTAAAAGTAAATTTTTCCCGTTGTTCTAGCGCCCCGTCTAGAGTGTCGCCCCTATGCGTCGCATATAATGCATACCCACTTTCTGCGCAACTGTTACACTGTTGTCTCTGTTAAATCTGTTTTAGTTTCTCTCATAAAAAACTGTTCACCTTGTTTGCAGAGCTAGTGAACAAGAAATCTGTTTTGTTTTTCTGCAGGGAAATGTCTGTTTCTGTCTGGTCTGACTGAACAGCAGCTCAACTACATGCACGACCAGAGCCTGCCTGAGAAATACAGCATCGGCTTCACCAACATGGTGGAGAGGACCACACCGGGCAGCAAGGACCTGTCCAGGTAGAAACCACCTGACCATGCGATGTCATTTTAACTCCGACTGGGGAACTCAGATTGTTCACTTCTGTCAAAATATCAACATAAGATTCTTACTTTAGAGAGAGAAAAGGAGTGGGGCGAGAATGCACCCATGGGGAACGCCAGAGCTCATGGTCCCAGTTTAAAAAATAACTTCATTGAGTTGTCTTTTTGGTTTTTTTAATGACATTGTTTTCTGATTGCCAGTAAGGAAATCCGAGAGGGAGGTCGACAACTGCTCGAAAAGCTACAGAAGTACAAGCCGCTCATCGCCGCTTTTAATGGCAAAGGTAAAAATAAGCGAACCCGTTGCAGCCATAAGGTATCCTCCGAATGCAGACGCAGACTGTCGCTGCAAACGTCCGCTACTGCCGAAAAATACTCCGCAATTGAAAGTGTTTCTGTGAAATGAGAAACACAATTGAAATCTCGCGTGAATAAATTTGTCCATGTGTTGAGTCATTGAAAAAAAAACCATCATCCTTCAACTGACTTCCTGTCGATTTCTTCTTCGTGGTTTGCGCCTGTGTCAACATTCGGTTGTGACTTTTGTGATGCAAAAAAAATTGTTTCCGTTGCAGTTTTGTTAAATAATTAAATGTTGATGCAGCCAAAAAAACAAACAAAACTCATCTCATCCTAGCACCGAAACGTTTTATCAAAAAACGAGATTTTTCAAAATTGCCATGTTTCCATCCGCCCATCCATCCATTTTCTAACACCCTTATCCCTAGTGGGGTCGAGATCGTCATGTTTCCATTAAGCAAAATTAATTTAGAAACGTCAAATTGCCCAGTTATTTGGTCAGTGGAAACGCAGATACTGCCAATCAGCAACAATTCTCTTCTACTTTTTTTTTTCTTTTCAGGAATTTATGAAATATTTTGCAAAGAAATCTTTGGTGTAAAGGCCAAGAATCTCGAGTTTGGCCTGCAGCCTTACAAAATCCCAGACACTGAAACGGTACGTGTCGAACAGAACGCATTTTAATATTGAACCGTGCCCCCGGTGCCCTGCCGCCTCTTCACGGCATTTATCCCCCCCGTCCCCTCAGGTGTGCTTCCTGATGCCGTCGTCGAGCCCCCGCTGTGCCCAGTTCCCCCGCGCTCAAGACAAGGTGCATTTCTACATAAGGCTGAAGGAACTGCGTGACCAGATGAAAGGCCTGACACCCAACGGGGAGGTGCTGGAGACGCGGTACTCTTTCGACCTGCAGCTGGCTAAAGGTACGTTGCGCCACGTCTTTGGGCGCCGAAAGAACTGTAGCGTTTTGCAATTTTTTCTTTATTTTTTTCCTGAGAAACTCTTAACCCACGGCTGATGTGTTTGTGCCGCAGAGGACGCCAAAAGGATGGCAATCAAAGAAGAGCAAGTGGATCCAGAATATGAAAGCTGTAGTGGGCTTCATGATGGGGTCAGGCAGAGCAGCTGAGACAGAGGAGAGGAGGACCACAGGCCAACTACTGTAGCACTCAGGTATTGTGTAGTTGTAGGAAAAGACTGGTAGAGCTGGTAAGTGGAGTACAGACTTGGAATCGCATCGATCACCGTAACCATTTTAAACTGAACAAAATGTCACCAAAAAGTTGCGTTTAGCACACATATTGCTATGCTAACCGAGCCTGGTCACTGCCTTCCTACACAATTCTCATCTCCCTTCACTGCTCTGTTTGAGATTTGTCCCATTGATCTGGATTTCTCCTGTAGAATTTCAATGGGGCCAATCAGCGAACAGAAGAAGTCGTGAACGTTGACGTCGTTTGTTGTCTGCTTGTAGTTTTAGCAATGACAGCGGAGGAAGCGAGCGTTACCGACTGGGTAGAATTTAAGACTTCAACAGAGTCCATGCGTCTAGGAAGAAACCGTACATTATCTCGTTAAATTAGCTGTGAACGGCTTGTAAGAAAACAAAAACATGACGGATTTATATGTGCATTGCATAATTTTTTCTTTTTCTTTTACAGAAGTAGTCGATACACAAATGGCACCGTCGGGGTCGTAAGCTCAAAAATATTTCTTACCTGAAGAAATCGCAAGATAAATCAGCCTGGACTGTGCTGCGCCCGCGGAACTGCCATGAAGAGACCTCAGCTATTTTTCTAACAGTCTGGTATCTGTTTTTACGGTATTTTTTAATCACTATTTATTGCAACATGTAAATTTGTCCCAAGTGAATTCTTTTCTATTTTGATACAGTTGTATCTTATGATTTATTTGCTGCGTACATGGATTATTGAATTATGTCTTTGATTTGTAAGCACGGCTTTATTAAATCTCGTCTAAAGGTGACCTGCTGAGTGTGCGTTTTTGTTTTAAATAGCTTCTGACCTTTGTTTAAGAAGATTAACTGACGGTATTTAAAGAAATTCAAAAGGACACTGAATATACATTGGATTTCAAAGGGGGAAATTGATTGGGTAACGTGTTTGAAAACTAATTTAAACTTATCAGCTTTCGAAGACCTTGCAGTCCTCTTTCCGAGATCATTTCAAGATACCAGGGCCGTGTTTTGTCCAGGTCAGATCAGCAGAGATCTGTACTACAACAAATTTAATGTTTTTGCACAGTTGATGATGATGAAGGGTTTTTTTGTGTGTGTGTGTGTGCGTCTCCATAGCGTAAAAAACTTTAAAATACACTAAATACTATTTAAATAGAAAATATTTGACAATGCTGCAGATACAAGCCAACATGAAAATAAAACTTAAGTGTTTTTGAGTTCGACCAATCTGGTGTCAAATTAGAATTTACTGACAGACTTGCAACAATAAAAGACTGAAATTGAAACTCCAAATTAGAATTGTTTAAAAAAAAAAAAAAGTCAGTTTTCAATCTTCATGCCTTTTAAGCAAACGAGCGTTTTACTGTCGCTGTGCTGAACGTGGCCCTTTAAATACCATGGTCGACCAATTGCGACCAATCGCAGACAGTCTCGCGGTGTTTGAAAGTCGAGCGGCTCGTACCAACTCCACGATAGGTGTCGTGTGGATACGTTCTTTGGGATTTATGGTGCTATTGAAATTTTTAAAAACATATTGTCTGCAAACGGAATCAATTACAATTTAAACGAAAGCGCCCCCTTCGCAAAAAAGCCCCCAAAAAACAAAAACATAACCTCGTTATCAGTTAGTCCCCAATCCACCCCTCCGTGTGCAACATGAGCTCTTCCGGTGTCAAAGTTGGCCGGTTGGCTTGTCATCATGTCTTTGTTGCTTCTGCTGCGCCGCCAGAGACTGAATTGAAGTGTGGAGCTGATGGGAAATAAGCTAATATTGTCATAAGAGAGAGCAAAAGTTTTAACCTGACCCTCAAGGTAAGTTGGCTTCCTTCAACAGCAACAAGAAACTGAATGTTTAGAGTTTCTCTCGGGTTTCTCAGTGGAGCGCAGCGGCTAGCTTAACCCACCAGATAGCTATAGGCTAGCATTAGCTGTGTTTGTGGAACTGTTGGTAAACATTAATAAACAGTCAGGGGACATGCCATTGCACTGAGTATGAAACATGGTTTAATGTGAAGCTTATTCGATTAATTGCTGATAATATGCTCCAAATCTACGTGAGAAAAGTTAAGCTGGAGCCGACTTCTATTTCATTAGTTATTGTGTTCGCTGTGTCTTTGGGGGGGAAAGCAGCTGCATCCCTTTGTTGTCAAGGAAACTACTCATAATAGAGTTGCATCCGTCAAAATGCTGGTTGACTGTACTGTAATGGTCCATCGCCATAGTTTGTTTGATGTTTGTCTTTAATTTTCCTTGTTGGATGATATAAATGCTAGCACATGCATTCACTTTCATACCCTGTCCTACATTTGTGTGCTAAGCAACCTGTTCAGCCAGCGGCTATGTTTCCTCAATATGCATGTTGATTTATTTGATAAAGTCCAAAGACCCTAAAGATGGAGGAAAAGCTGAATGGATCACTGCCTGTTGTCTCCCCGGAGTATCTTCATCAGTGGTGAGTCTTCCTCCTCACCAGTGTAGCCAGGGAGTAATCAGTTTGTGTGTGTGTGTGTGCGAAACATCTCAATGGAAATGAAAGCATGTGCATAGGCCTGTCACATTAAAACAATTAATCGCATGATAAATTGAAAGAAACTCAATAATTTTCATTTGCTTGATTTATCATTTTCCTATTTTCTCTCTCTTCTTCACCAAATTCTGAATGATAAAAGTCTTCAGTCTGGTGCTTTGGTCTCAATTATCTCAGTTTGAAAGATCATTTTGTTTACAGAGACCTCATAATTCATTTATTTGTCGTTTTGTTTGTTTACTTTGGATTTTGAAAATGTCTTCCAGTTCCAGTGTTTGAATGTTCATTAGTATTTAAGGTTGATTGATCTTTTAAGAAAGTGTTCCTGCATTATTATGCCATTACCGCTAAAGTATATGAAAATTGTATCGAAACAACGGTATTATCGTTTATCGCAATAACTTCTGGGACAATTTATCATCTAGCAGGATTTGTTATTGTGACAGGCTTACATGTGCACTTATTCACCCTTTTGCTTTTGTTTTACCACTGTCATCATCATTGCATCGGATCCTGACCATGAATGATGATCAGTTGTAATATGTGGATCAATACCAGGAAAATAAAGAACCTGGGAAGATTTTTTTTTTTCTTCAGACAAATGTGTACGAACTATTTCTCGACTGCTAGAAAACGTGTTTTGGTTTTATTTTTCTACGACTTTTTACGGCATTAGTGACGTTTATTCAACTGTAAGTAGACAGAAATAACGAGAGGGAAGAAGAAGAGAAAGAAGGCTAAGACCTACAGGAAGTTGCCAGGACCGGGAATCGAACTCAGGACTATCCCTGTGTTTGTTGCACGATTTCCACCAACTGAGCCAATCAGCACAGTAGTTAGGAAACATGTCACATGATGCTTTTACTATATACATTGACACATTATTACATTTCTGGCTCCGTATAATTAAACCAAATGAAATTTACATAGAATTGAGTGTCATCATTTAAAAACTGACCACAAAACTGACCACTACAAACATCTAGATCCTCCTCGTCCATCTGGAAATGAAAGTGGGCTAATGCAGTGCATTCTGGGACTTATAGTTTTTACTCCAGTGTCTTTGTTACGTGTAGTTCAGTCCTTCATGACAGGAGGGGGCCCAACAAACACTAGCATCACGATTGTGATTCTTCAGTCAAAACGTCCACACCAAAGGGAGTTGCTGGCAAAATGCTTCCCTGAACTAAAAATCGGCTGCACTTATTGGTCATGAGGCAGAAAATCTGACAGTTTTATTCACTTGACAATTTCTTTTAAATAGCTCCACTCACTGTATTGCGTTATATTTGCAAAAATAATTAAATGCTATGTTTTTATTAAAGATTGTTTCAGAAAGGTGGTACTTGACTTTGTCCCTATGAATCATAAATCTTAGAGGAGAATTCTAAATGTATTAAGTCTTATTGCCTTCATAATATTAGTTTATGCTGATTATTATTATATTAAAATGCTTGATATTGACAGTAATAACTGCATTTGGGATTTAAACGTATTCTCTTATGATCGGATTTTTTTTATTTGAAATTAATTTTTAATTAAAAAAAAAAAAAAAGGCAGTGATTGGACTAACAATATTAAGGTCTCTTATTCCACAGAACACCCCGGGGCCTTATCCTTACAATCTTATAATATATTTCATTGGTATTGTTCTTCCACAGGGTTCGGTCCGCCCAGCAGTTTCAAGCTCTCCAGGCTCAGTACGCCAACTTCAACCCTCAACATCAGTTCCACTACCCAGAGAATCCGACTGCAGAGGCGGCCAGAGCCCACACGGCCAACCCAGAGCCCACCATGGAGCAGACGGAACCTGCTGACCTGACCAAACGTACTGGGGATATTTTTAAATAACAATAAAATATACGCGGTTTAGAGAGTCTCGTTCTGCGTTACCACAGTGGAGAAACTTTATTTGCTCTACCTGAATTATAAAAATGTTCACATTCATGCCAATTCCTGCTCTTTGGATCTGTGTGAAAATGCATTGTCGTTTAAAGGGGCAGTACTATTTATTTTCCAGGCACAGAGTGTTAACTTCAGCTGTTATCAAACACGACTTAAAAAGAACTTTTGACATTGTAATTTATCGCCTTGAAATTGGGTCTCTGTCTCTTTAAAAACTCCTGCTCTTTCTGAAACTCCACCTTCAAGAAGTCATCACAACATGGCTCCGCTAGTAACCCTTTCATATTTCTACTGAGAAGTAGCTCCTATAATGTTAGCTCAGCAGGTGCTAATGTTTGCTAATTGCTGCTGGCTAGTCTGAAGGAGCTGAGTGGCGCAGGGCTGCTCTGTGAGGCAGAAGCTTGAAAACTGCAGCTCAGAGGAGGAGCTTTGTCCTCGAAGGCGGAGCTAGGTCCACCCAGGCGTTTTGTACAGCTATATCGTTGCCATGGAGATTAAGGGATTCTCAGACATGCATAAAAGAGTCTAAGCAACACTCCAGGTTTGCTTTTGATGAGGGAATAACATTAGAACATGATAGGAAACTCAAAAAAGTTGATTTTATGTAATACTGCACCTTTTAAGATGAAGCATGGGAATCTAATATTCAAGGAATTAAGTCTATCTAGAGATGTTGTAACACCAGTACATTATCACAGTCTGAGGCAACAACCATCAATCATAAAGTTCTAAAAGATACTTTTTGTTGTACAACCTTTTTTCTTCTAGCTCCAACTAAAAAGAGGGGTAGACCAGCTCAACCCAAGGAACCAGGCGTGCCAAAGCCCCCCAAAATCCCCAAAGCACCAAAAGCCCCAAAGGTCCCGAAAGCCCCAAAACCACCAAAAGACCCAAATGCACCAAAAGCTAAACCGGGTCCAAAATCCAAGAAGGCCGCTGAGGGCAAGCAGGAGAAGATCGACGAGAGCTTCAAGAAGGTGAAGAGGAAAGTGGACCGCTTCAAAGGGATGACGGAGGAGGAAGTCATGAAGAAGACTTTGCCCGACCTGCTGGATTACAACCTGGACTATGTCATTGTAAGGTCCAGTTTTTACCTGATCCTCCGTGTTGGAGAGGCTGTTTGGAGGGACTTCAGGTTTTGGTAACCGTAGCGCTGTCTTGTTTTGTTTGCAGATTGGTATAAACCCAGGACTCATGGCAGCTTTTATTGGCCGGTGGTTCCCAGGGCCTGGAAATCATTTTTGTGAGTTCTGATGCGACGGTTATTTTTAATTTGTGCCAAAGTAGTAACAATGTGCCTGTAGTGCCACCATAGTTTGAATACATATGATGTTGTGCAGTTTAACCCTTTAAATTTTAAGTTTCGAATTTCCGCATGGATATATTTGCTTACTTTAATTGTACAAAGTTAGATGTATTAGATGTTTTCTTTAGGAATTTCTGAAGCTTAGTGAAATATATGAACTTGGAAATGGGTTCTGTTTGGGACTGGATGAAATCCAGATCCACCTTTGGATGCGTTTAGGGAACCACTCGCATTTGTTCATGTTCTAAACACGGATTGGTTTTTTGTTTTTGTTTTTTTCCAGGGAAATGCCTGTTTCTGTCGGGATTTACCGAGGAGCAACTCAACCACATGCACGACACGACGCTGCCGGTCAAATACAAAATGGGCTTCACCAATATGGTATCCAGGGCAACACCAGGGAGCAAAGACCTCTCAAGGTAGCCTTGTAAACTGGTGAATACTTAAAAAAAAAATTGGAAATATCCACTTCAGGTTTTGGTAAAATGCTGCATTTTATATAATTTTTCTTTTTTTTCCTTCCCCATCAGTAAAGAATTGCGAGAAGGAGGTAAAATTCTCGTGGAGAAGCTGAAGAAGTACAAACCGCTCATTGCTGTGTTCAATGGAAAATGTACGCCATCAATTCAGCAACGTTCAGAGCAACACAGATTTGATACAAAGTGACATGGCTTTTGTTTTTATTTTTCTTCCCAGGCATCTATGAAATGTTCTGCAGGGAACTGTTTGGCAAGAAACCACAAAAGCTGGAATTTGGTTTGCAGCCGCACAAGATCCCAGAATGTGATGTGGTGAGAGCAGAAATCTGCCTTTACATTTACGTCACTGTAATATGTCAAATTGTAAAAAAAAAAATAATGACAAATGCACTCAAGCTCCAGAGAAATGACAACACCTGAGGGTTCAGCAGTGGTTTTCATAAACTTCAATAGACTTTATTTCTGTGCATTTGTTGAGTGCTGTCGGTTTTTGTGTCACATGCTGCAGATTTCACGTATCAGAAAAAAGGAGGCTGAACGCAATGCCACCGATTTTTGTTGGCAAAACAAATATTCGGTTTTCCTTTCACGCCGCAGTCGAACGCGGCTTTACGTTGGAGAACACATGAACAACATTCACTGGCATGTTGGGGGAGTAAATATTTATTTTCCAAAATAAAAATTCTGAAATTTTTAGATTAATTTCAGAAATTTGTGACGAAAAAAAAAAACAAGGATATTTTTGAGCTTGAAGAGTTGAAAACTGCAAAAAAAAATTTTTTTTATTAATCTCAGAAATTTTGGAGGGGAAAAAAAATATTTTCAACTTTTGAAACTCAAGAAATGTCTTGAGTTGTTTTGGCGGGAATCTTTTTGTGTGCAACAGTCTTAAGATGCCGTCTTGGTAACATTATAAAATGTGGAAAAGGAGAAAAACAAGTTGCATGGCGGTGTGTAGTTTGGTATTTTTAAAAAAAAACAACAACTAAGCACACCAGTGTTACTAAAATGTTTAGCGATTAAAGCAATCATTGGTAACATTTTAAAAGCTATATTTTCTTTCACAACATGAATATTTTTTAATATCCCAACGTAAACCGTCTACCACGATTTTGTTCTCACCAACTTCCCAGACAAAAACTTATCATCGCAAACTGCTAATAATGTGCCGAGAAGGCAAATGATGTCTCGTCATCAGATCTGTGTCAGCAGTAAACAAAGATCTGTTGCTAATTGAAATCCTACAGGCAGCTTAGCATTTCTAAACCACAGAGGTTCTTCTCTGTTGATTGGTTGCCCCTCCAGGCCTTGTACCTGATGCCTTCCTCCAGCGCCCGCTGTGCCCAGTTTCCTCGAGCTCAGGACAAAGTTCACTTCTACATCAAACTGCGGGAGCTCCGGGATCAGCTGAAGGGCGTCCGGAAAGCCACCGAGATCGAGGAGGTCAACTACTCGTTCGATCTTCAGTTAGCTAAGGGTATGCTTCATTATCGATGTGCATATGTAAGCTAGATAAGCCAGAGGAAATGATTTAAACCATTTTACACGCTAATATAACAGCATGACAGTCGGTTCGATTTGAGTTTCATTCAGCGTCTTATTTTATTATTTCTCCGAACGCCGACAGAGGATGCCAAGAGGTTAGCAATAAAGGAAGAGCAGTATGACCCGGGATATGAGGACGCCTACGGCGGCGCGTATGTGGAGAGAGGAGCTGAAGAAGGCCAGGCCAAGAGTCAGACCAACGGTCACTGTACGCTCTCGTCCACCGCCGTCTCAGGTAAGCACCAGCAGACGGCTAAACCTGAAACGAATCCTAACAGGATAGAATAATGGGATTTATTTAAAACGTGAGCCACTGAAGTGACATCTTGAATCATTTATCTATATGACTCGAGCTGTTTTCTCATGACTTGAGCTGTTTTCTCAAGTCATGAGAAAACAGCTTGAGAACCAGCTTAAGTAAAGGTATTTAAGACTCCTTAAAAAGTCTTATGTCCACATACTTAAAATTAAGGCCTTAAAATGTCTTATGTTCATCACAGGTCCTACATTTTGTTGTTACAGAACTAACTAATCTCATTCTGTTTTCTGTCAGGTAAACGTTTGAGTTGCACTCAGACATTTTCATTACGTTCTGTGACTCGATACGATTGAGGCTACTGCTAACTAGCTGCTAAAATACACTAACATTCTAGCTAGCTAGCTATTTGAGTCATAGATGCAAATTTATTGCAAAGTGACTCAATGAATTTTATACATTTCTGTGGAGATATAGGTCTTGAATTCCATTCATAATCTGTAAAATGTCTTAAAACTGAACGTAAATTGAAAATTATTTCATTTCCATGCTTTTGACGCCCCTAAAGCATGGAGTCTGGAGTCAGACATTCAATAATCCTCTGTCTGCATCTGTCTGTTTGTGGCCCGTCCTCAGAAGGAGCACAGGAGGCGGCCACGTCCCAATCAGAGGGTCAGCTCCCACACGGACAGTGGATGACCCAGTCGTTTGCCGACGAGATTCCCAACATCGGCAACGGACCAAACGCCGGCAGCGTGTGAGGAAGACGAGAAAAGTCTTCATTACTTTCCAGAGACATTAGCTAACTGAGTCTCCAAACCGCAGTCGGTTAGGTTCTAGATGTTTTTTTTTTCTTCTTCTTCTTTTTTTTTTAGCAAAGTGGAGTACAAACACTTTTAGGATTTCACTAAAACTGCAGAATGTTGGTTTTTCTGCACATTTTTCTGGGTTTTTTTAATATATTCATGAGCCATTTTACACGTGTAAATCAGGGACATAACTGGCTGTCTTTGTCGTCATCTGTGTATTTAAGCATTTGTTTTTAATGGCTGTTGTTGAGGACTGACTGCACTGTGCTGCAGTTGGAGTCAACATCATAATCTACTGTTTCCAGTAGACAAACCGCCTCCAGGTCGTCTTTAAGCTCGACTCCTCCGGCGGGAAGGATCCGATCAGGATTCCCGCTACACTCAAGGTGCTATGAACTGATACGACGCACAACGGCGACTCGTTGAAACCACACATTACCGTCATCGGCCCTGCAGCTGGATCGCTGACGAGCCTTTCAAAGTTACACAACCTATGATGCTTTTCATTAAGATTTTCTTTGTTTTTACTTTAGATGCTTTGGATTATGGTATGTTTATTAACTGTCATTGGATTTTATGAAACATTTCTTGATTAAAATGTTATTCTACTGACTCGTCACTCACTTTATGGGGTTTCTGCACAATTTTAATAGGATTTAAAATCAATGAATTAGGCATTTGAAGTTATTAATAGGTGTTTTTTTTCCCTTTATGAGGAAATAACAGAACTTGATGTAATAGTAAAAAAAAAAAGTAGATTTTTACAACATATTTCCCCTTTAAAGACATTTCTTTTACCCTACTGTACTATGGATAGTATGACACAAAGCTGATCTCAGAACTACCTAACAGTATTCGCCTAAATACCATATTTCTGCTTTTTACACAATTCTCTCTGTTTATATGAGTTTGGGAATTTACTGTAAAAGTCAACCAATGTCTAAGCTACATTAAAAAAGCAAGCCCTCCCATAAATTGGTGTTATGTTTTAGAGATAATCCACTACAGGTACCAGAGTTCTCTGCACTGTCGGAAGATGAACTAATATCACGTCTCAAACAAAACCAAAACTCTTCTGCTATTTTCAATAACAAATCAGGTCTAGTGATTTACAGTTTTCTCTTTTTATGTAAATTTTATAAACTCAAGAAAAAAAATGGGGTTCAAGAAAATATGACCTTTATTTTACACGAGAAAGCCCATTAGAAATGATGAAGTTAAATAAAATAGTTTACATATACGTCCGTAAATGGATACTTTTCTTTTTTTTTTTTTTTTTTTTTTACATGATTTCTGTGTCCAACATCATCTTGACATTTTTAGAGAATCTTGTCCTGATACAAAAACCAACAGAGGACCAAAAGAACAACTGGACTAACAGCAGTGTTGGTTCAGACTTTGTGTCTCCCTCTGTGCGGTCGGCGCGGTCCGGCCCAAAAGACTCGCTCTAATAACAATGAGTTAAAGAAAGAGAGAGATGAGCAATCTGCCAAGTTCGTGCTTAAATCTGCGAGACAAACCTTTTTGGAGCATCGCTCCAGAATCTCCATGTACATTAAGCCACATATAAAACACAACAGGCGTTCTGCTTTTTCTTTACTCTTTTTCATTTAAAAAAAAAACAACAAAACTTCAAATCTACTTTACCTTTGGCAAGCGAGAGGCTGAGCTGGAGCGGCCGGAGGGGCAGGGTCAGCATGTAAACGATGACTTTAATTGGGAGGAAGTGAGTGAACCGAGACCACCAGCCGCTTGGGTCGCGATTCTGCTGGCACGCCTCCTGCAGCACTGACATGTGGAAACACAAGCAAAACGCAAACTTTATGGTCCGCTTCAGAAGACATTTGAAACACATCGTCTTCATTTTGTTTCAGTTTGTGACCTCATGCTGCTCAGACTATTAGTTTGTATTGAAAAAGACTTTGACAAAGTGATTCATGGATAACTTGCATCCCTACTGCTGTCAGGACCGATAGTGTTTGTTTCCATGCTGACCTTCCTGGATGCAGGCGGGGAGGCTGTGGGTGACTCTGTGGCTGAGCTGCCGCTGCTCCTCCTCTTTGCACTGCAGCCTCTTCACCGGCCTGGCCTCTTCTGCGTGATCTCGCCCTTTTCCACGCTCACGACGAGCAGGCGCCGTCCAGCCTTTCCCGAGCGACGGGCAGATCTAAATTCACAAATTCTTGACCGGCGATGCACTCAGGCCCGACTTTGCAGACGGCAATAAAATAAAGGCTCTACAGACCTGCTGTGAGTGAGGATGGACGTGGGAATCCTCACCCCTTCCTTCCAAGAAACGAAGCGCGTCCACGTAGCCATTGTGGCAGATCTCAGCCAACTTCTGATCGACACAAAAACACAAAGAAGGAACTGGGAGGTTTTCTCTGTTCATTGTTGAACGTCAAGAATGAAATCAGGATTAAGAAACGTGCACATGTAGCCGGGTCTCTGTAAAAGGAAAACATTTCCGCCACATTGTTTACAAAAGTGATATCGTACAACACAGAGTTGGTTTCAGAAAGGTTTTTTTCATCTTCATGATGAATGCAAACGTATCAGACAACATGACATTGGTTGGGAATCATGTCAAAGGAAATACGTGGAAAAATTGTTGCAATCTGCAATGCATGGGAATGTAAATCTGTTTCCCCGGGGAATTTTCTCAACTATTGTTTCGGTTTTCATAAGCAATAGTTTTTAGTGACGCTTGAGGACGATCAGTTTTCATGCGGACGGCAGGCCAAAGGGCATAAAAACGAATTCGAGCTGAAAATCATGTTGCTCCATTTCCACTCACCTCCAGCGTCGGCGGGAGGAACGACGTACAAACACGGTAGACGTTGGCGGTGTTGATCTGAATGCTCACGTTGCCGTAGTGGGCCTCGAAAAAGTTGAAGGTCCCCTCCCGGGGGCAGATGTCGCTCTCGCCCGAGAAGGGTGCCATGGTGATGGTGTTTCTGTGCTCAAACAGGGGCATGTTGTTGCTCAGAGCTCCGTCCACATAGCGCTGAGGAAGCAGAGGTCACTGTGAATCCAGACGACCGGGAACAAAAAGCCCGTCCAGGTTTTGAGCCCAAGTGCTTGATTTTTACACATCTGTTGCCATGGAGTTAATTGGAAAATCCCTGAATTCAGGGATTTGGAAGGCACCAGCAACTCCCGACCCCGTTAGGGAGAAGGGTGACGGAAAATGGATGGATGGATGGATGGATGGATGGATGGATGGATGGATGGATGGATGGATGGATGGATGGATGGATGGATGGATGGATGGATGGATGGATGGATGGATGGATCATGATAGTTAACATGATGTATAAAACTAATAATGTAATTGCTAGATGGCAACGACCACACGCTGCAAAAATACTAAATCTTAAGTATTTGTTTTGTCTAGTTGTTTGTAGTAGTTGTTCGTGTTTCTGCCTCGTAACTTTAAAATTCCTCGTGTTTAAACTGGTTTCCTTTTTTTTTTTTTTTTGGTTTGTTTGTTCCCCAATTTAATTTTCCAAGCAGAATTTCTCATCTTTGTTGCCGATTTGTTGAAGAAACGCTGCCGCTGCTGAGTTACGTCAACTCGAGTTCATCCCACATGTGAAAACAACGCAGAGGGAACAAACTCACCACTCCGTGGTACGACGGCGGTTTAAAGCCGCAGTAGACGGGGAAAAAGCAGCTGCACATGAGAACCTGTGAGGAGAAGCACAATCACTCCAGCTGCCCAAAACGACATTCCCATCTTTGCGCCGACTTCGCCAGCGATCGCTTTGATCTGCTCTCGTTCTGCCGTCCGTTGTGCATGAATCTCAGTTCTGACCTGAATGAGCTCCTCTCTAGTGTCAAACTTCGACACGAGGACATTTTGTCCGTCCGCCAGCCTGGTGAGGGACACGCAGAGCCTCCCTGACGCCCGCAGGTGGGCGTCCTGCGGAAGCTTCTCCAGCAAAGAGCGCCGCACCGACTGCAGCATCCTGAAGGTCGGGTGGAAAACTCCCAGAGTGTGCTTCCTGGCCTCCCTTGCCAGGTTTAAAATGCTGAAGCACAGCTGCTCTGAGGAGGGAGAGAGGTTGACACTTCATAAATTACAGTAAAGTAAAACAACCAATGAGAGCCAGGGGAGGGTCTTAGCGCTGTCAATCATTCTTTCTCTACCACACTGCAGCTGGTTCACCACAACATAGCCCATCATAAATGCTCACGCTGGTCAGCATGTCCACCAATGATGTGTGGATAAACGGCTGCTTCTCTGACACTGGGGCATTTAGTTACGCCAAGAAGAGGTTGATTGACAGCGACAAGACCCTCCTCCTGTCTCTGATTGGTTGTTTCTGACCAAAGAGGTGCATTAGTGGAGAGAAGCTGTAGGAGATGGACGTTTTCACAGATGATCTGTCTGATGTTATGCAGTAAATGACATGGTGGCAGTTTTAACAAACGTAAAAAAAATAATAATAATCATTTTTTAGTCTTGCTTTCAGAATCTTTTTGTGATCTAATAAATCTTTAACCAACCCTCTGACTTGGCCTGTTTTTGTGAATGTGTTGTTTTGCTTTGATTCACGTCAGTTATCTCTGAATACGACATGAACTATGGAATTTGGCCTCACGTTTCCCCCGCGGGCTCAGAGCTGCGTACAGCATGACGAACACCTGATCTGAGGAAACGCACAACTGGAAAAGTATCAAGGTCTTTCCTTTAGGTCTGAATGACGGCATCGTGTGAAACTTCCTGATACACAACGTTTGGACTATTTGGAAAAAAAAAAAAAGTCAATTTCTAGTGAATAAATGATGATCCTATTCATACTTCTATGTATTTGAGAGATATTGAGCAGCGTGGCTCTATAGAGGACTCACCAATGGGAATCCCCACAGCCAGGGCTGCTGCCACCAGGCAGCCGGAGGAGGCCCCCCCGAACATAGAGGCTCCATGCAGCAGCTGAGGGACCCGCTCCAGGATGCAGCTCAAGGCTCCGACGTAGTAGATGCTCCGAAATCCGCAGCCTGCGAAAGAGATGCTCCACTCCGAGGACAAGTCCACCATTCTCCCTCCGTCTCCTGTCCAGCAGAACTCAAACCATTCTCATCTCCCGATCCTTTGCAGGGATCCAGACACCGCAGCCGATTGCATCTGGATTCCCCGCTGGGCTGAAGAAACATGTGTTATGTTGAAGGGGCGGGGCTTAGCAGGATCAAATTAAAAAAAAAGGTATGAGCCACTCGCTCACCTCTCACACACACACACACACACACACACACACACACACACACACACTCTACCTTATCTTAAATGCTGCTCCTTTTATTCTTATCAGTATTGGGATATTTCTAATAATAAATACTATTTGATTCATTTCAACAATTGGTAGTATTGTGTAAAAATTTTTTTTATTTTTTTTTAGATTTACATAATCTTATCATGTTATTCACTCTGAGGGTGATTGACAGCACTAAGACCTGCCTCCTGGCTCTGATTGGTTGCTTCTAGATAGAGCGGGGAGTTAGATTTCTCATACCAAACTGTCACAACATAGTTTCAACGAAAAGCAGTTTTTATAAAAGTTATATATAAAAAAAAACCTTGAGAAGATTTTTTTTTTTTTTTGGACAGAATCAAAATAAATTAGAAAGTCAGGTAAAAGAATAAAAAGAGCAAGTACGCTGCAGAGACAAAACTCTGCATCTGCAGGTTATTTGGGGTCTGATGTTTGCTCCAATCTCAAATTTCGGAGCAGACCCAGCGCTCTGCCTAGGCCCCAGCCTCTCTCCTCAGCCGGAGGGGGTTTCGCGCCTTCTGGACCCTCCGGGAAAAGATTCACTTCTTCTCTGTCCCACAAGTGCAGGTCGGACGGAAGGCTTGAGCACCTGCGTAGCCGTGGTGGCCTGAGGGGAACAGAGAAAAAAAAAACAACACATCCAGAAACTCTTAATGATTTACCAGGCTGTGGTTTGGCTTTACAAAGGTAACGTGAGGTCATTTAGATGCAACTCTCCAGTGCAAAAATGTTTCGTTCAGAGTTGTCAGAGCTCACAGAACTGGTGGAAAAGTTAGCTCTTTGCCAAGCAGAGCAAATGACTAAACTGACGTACCTTGAATCAAGAGTTGCTGCTGCGTTGCCTGTCCAGACGCCCATAGAGCGTCCAATCCGAGCCCAAATCTCAACTGTGACATGCCACAGATGCCGTAAACAAGGGAACATAGCCAGAGTCTGCAGAGCGGCGTTACCAGATCCCAGTAGATCCGCCTTTAAACGAGGTCACCGGGGCAACCACGGTGACCTCGGGAAACCCACTGTTGTGATGAAAGAGCAACCCAGCATGCCTGTGGTGCGACCAGAAAACAGCGACACTGACAGGGTGGTCCAACACAACCTTCTGACACAATGCAAGTTCCTCCCAGTAGAGCAGGCAGAGGCAAAGAGATGACGGAGAACGCAGAGGACACGACGGGATGAGCCTCTGCAGCGACCGTGCAGGCGATGCAGCACTCGGAGCCACAAAGCCGGAGGAAAATGTAAAGGAAGTTGCAGCCGAGGCAACAAATAAACAGGTTGAGCCTGAAATGGAAGGAGTGAATATGCCAGGCAGAAAATGTAAAGGATGAGGGTATCGCTTCAGCCTCTGGACCCACTGCTCTGACAAGGAACATGGGGAGGAATCGACACCCAAAGAAGTTGGTGAAGTGTGTCCACTGAAGAACGCCGTACTTGGCTTATGTTACCGAGCGCTGGCAGCCATCCTGACCGCCAGCTCCTCACTGCAGCCAAATGTTACTTTTAATGTCCACGTAGTTAGTTTTGTATCGTTCTGTCTTTTAATATATGCTGTATCTGTAAACAAAAGGCACAGACACGCACTCGTTAATATAAGCGCGTTAATGAGACGTGTGTCGACACGCGGAGTCTGCTGGGAATTCTGAAGGCGAAGCCGCCGCACTCTGTTGGTCCGAATGAACGGTCTGAGCCACGATCTCAACCTCCGTGTGTCCGATTCCTGCCTCAAGTTTCCTTCCAACGACAAACACGAACACAACGCCGAGTCTGAGGAACAGCAAGGCGTCACACATGGAATACCTGGCAGCGCCACGAGACGCTCAAACTTTCATTCATCTGAGTAATAAATCTCATCTGTTCTTCGAAACACCATGAAGAGCCTGATCACTTATTAACAACTGAAAGTGGATGTGACGTCATTCATTGCTCTGCCTACCTGGGTTTACATTCCAACTTTTCCTTCAAAGTTTGTTTGCTCGCATCCACGCCGAAGAGCCACCTCATGTCCCTCGGGACGTCGGGAATCCAGCCCCTCACTCTGGAAGAAGCAGCCAACATGGCAGGGAGTTATTCAGACATTTAAATTCAAGGAAGAGTCTCGAACCTTCTGCTAGAATAAAAGTCAATATTTGTTTTAAATCTATGGAAGCAACAAACTGCTGGGCCTTTTTTTTTTTTTGTCCTCAAAGCTGGGTGTATTTTGTGAGGACAGAAGGCTGGTGAGTTTCAGCAATTGGATGAAAATTCAGGGACAACCCCGAGCAGGGGTCGTGAGGGGCCGTGGGCCCCTCCTGAAAAATGTACACTACGCCTCTGGCTCCTCCAGAGAACCATGTTCAGATTATGAAAAGGCAAACAGAGTCATTGTCTTCAGTCATAGCATAAACGACTATAACACAGATTCTAAATTCATATAATTAAAAATAAAATTTTAAAATGTACAAATATAAATTGAATTCATTTAAAAAAATGTCAAGATTGTGACCCAGTTTGTTGGGTGGGAGAGATCATTCTTCACAAAATGCTACTTTAAAACTTTCAAGAAAACAAAGCGAGCAGCCGCCTTCATATTACCTGAAATGAACATCTGTTGGCTGAGAAAATGCAAAAAGCTTCACTTTCTTTAAGTTTTCTTCACATTGTGTTTTTCATTTTGTAAAAGCTTTTTTTTTTCAGCTCTAGACTCTGGACAGTATTTACCAGGCAAGAAATGGATGCAGAGAGAAATGAGGAAGACATGGCACAAGGACAAAAAAATAAATAAAAAAATTTTTTTTTTTATTTGCAGGGTGACGGATTGAGTTTTGGGTGGTACCTCTGAGCCACGGAGCGAGCGGAGTCAAAGGGCAGATAAGATGCCACCTTCTTGGGCAGGTACTCAGTCATGTGAGTCAACAAGCCCCCAGCAGTGTGAGTCTCCCTGCAGGCTTTACAGAAAACTGACACAAATACAAGGCAACACACATGAGCTGAATACAACTGGGTCAGATTTAGATGTTTGACTTCTTTTGCCCTTTCAAATCAAATAGATTTTCCTCTGTAGTAAACAAGTAAAAGTTCCAGCAGCCGTTACCCCTCTGAAGTTCAGCTGGCAGGTTCTGTATGAGTTTCGGATCGAGCCACGGGTGATCTCTCTGAGTTGACCCTTCACCTGCGGGCGGGTCCTTCGCCTGGTCGCAGCAGACGCGCTCTGTCGCACCGGCCTGCAAACTCCTCAAGGGAGACTCACTGCTGATCAGGTCTGAGAAAAAGAAACGCTCACACACTGATCTCCAGGTCACGTTCTACCAAATGAGGAGTTCAACACTCCTCTTTTGTGCACATGATTATTTTTTGCAAGAAAACGAGAAACGGGTCCTCACCGTTTTCTTGCAGGAAGCGAAGTGCGTCCATGTAGCCGTTCTGGCAGATTTCAGCCATTGTCTGCAAATTGGGAGAGCAAGTGAGTCCAGAAAGCATCAGCACTTCTTTTTGTGTGACATATAATTTACAACATTTACTCAAAAAAAAAAAAAAAGAAAAAAAAAAAAGAAAAGTCCTTTAAGTTTAATAGATACACAAACGCATCCACAGACCTGTGGAAGGAAGGAGGAGCTGTATCTCACCTCAGCCTCTGGGGGGAAGAACGTGCTGGTGACCCTGTACAGGTTCTCCGAGTTGACCTGGATGCTGACGTTGTTGAAGCGCACCTCGTGGAAGGTGAGCGTGCTCGCTCGGGGGCAGAGGTCACTCTCGCCGGCATACGGAGAGATTGTGATTGTTCCTCCCAGCTGACAGCGGGGCAGGTTGTCGCTAACGGCACCGTCCACATAATGCTGAGAGGAACGAAAACTCACCCAGTAAGTGGGCTTAATGCGGCTGCTGTATTTATTGCAATAAAAGTCTCTGCATCACTCACTTTAACAGAATCAGTTTGGTTCATTTGACAACATTTCTGCACCCAAGAACTTTTGGAGCCTTGAGCAGCTTTTCATTTCCGGGCCCCCTCATAATTAGCTTACATCATACCAGTATTATTTTATCTACTGATTTTTATTGTACAGAAGCAGTAACCAAAACAATAATTTTGGATTTTGAGTTGCATTGTAGTATTTAAGTGTGAAACAGTATTTTAGTTATTTGCAAAACAACATCAGCTGATACATACAAAATTTAGAGCAAACAAATTCACAAGTTTGATGTCTTATATTCCCCAAAGTGGCAGCCAAAACAGCAGGAAGAGGTTCATTATTTGTGCACCAACTATAAAAACAATACAAAATTAGTTTTTTCATGTGTGATAGCATTTAGCATGTACCATCCAATGTTATTTTAAATATGCAGACATATAAAATCATGCAAGGTTGTTGCTCTTGGTGGGGCCCTGGTGGTGCGGAGGACCTCGGCAGCTGCTTAACTCGCACATGCCTTGGCTTGAATTTAATCCCAGCTTCCAGGATTGATTCATAATGTAACATGAATCAATCTAATAAGATGTAACAGTAGCTTTATGTTTATGGAGTGTGGCTTGTCAAGTGTTACAGGTGGAGGTTTGCTAGTTCACTCACCACGCCGCGGTAAGTGGGCGGAACAACACCACAGTAGAGCGGCACAAAGCAGCTGCATATGAGGGCCTGGAAAAAAAACAAAACAAAAAACAACAAGATTTCAGTGGCTCAAACACAATTAACCCAAAAAGAGTCGTGATAAACTTTACATCACACGTCAAAATGCCTAAAGTGTGTTTATAATGCAATTCTGACTCATAAAAACCAGCTATACCTACCAGCATCATCCATGTATTTACCTGAATGAGTTCCTCTCTGCTGTCAAACTGGGACACCAGCAGGTTCCTCCCATCAGAGACTCTGGTTAGGGACAAGCTGAGCTTCCCGGACACTCGGAGGTGAGCGTCCTCTGGCAGCTTCTCCAGCAGCGACTCCTGCACCAGCTGCAGTAGGTTGTAAGCCGGGTGCAGGGGCCCCAGTTTGTACCTCCTGGCCTCTTTGGCCATGTGCATCAAATCAGTGCAGCATTTGTCTGCGCACACGTCAAAGTACAGCAATCAGACACGGCGCAATTTGCCACGCAGGAGCCACAAACTTTAGAGTATAGGAGAAATATCGTAGGGTTAGGAAATTCAGGTGCAACAGCTGTAAAGTGGCAACTCATGCGTTGACTCTGCCTTGGGAAGCTTTTCATTCCGAGCTTCTTTATTATTGACTGTTTAATAAGATCCCTAAATTGTGCACAATATACAAATAAACCTGACTGAGTGATTTCATCTAACAGTGCTTGGATTTTTTTTTTTTTTCCACAACAGCACTTAGGATCTAGCAGCCTGTTATGGAAGGAGCGTGTTTTAGTATATTTTATGTGATATTTGAAAGCTAAGTTGCACAAAGTGGAAGGACGGCAGCTCTTATTATTGCAAAAGGAGCTTCTGCACGTTTTCACAGCTTTATTTGGAAAACATTTTGGAAAACCGGCGAATATGGATCTGTTTATATATATATAACTAACCATTGATGAAGTGAACTTCAGGCTACCCTTCTAGTTAGGAAGCCTTTGAGTCTAAAATATCTTCTGCAAAACACAATAAATATGGCAAAAGGGAGTTTAAAATCCAAAAATATCCCTCCATTTAGCTTTCCAACCAGGTAATGATTTCTAAATGATTTCTAAACATTTACAGTGAACGTGGTAGACGTCATAAAGGAGGTATAGACAATTTGTAATAGTTTGGAAAATGAATTCAGCTGAAAAACGTTTTTGTCACCATTAACTTATCTCAGTAGTTCACGTAGGTGAATAAAATCCGCGTAGAACTATGTCATTAACTAAGAGATTGTTGTTGTTTTTTCTTGACTTGATCAATAAATGAACAGGGGAGAATCCCCACTCACCCAGGGGGATTCCCAGAGTGATGATGGCGGCCATCAGGGCCCCTGCAGAGGCCCCGTAGACTTTCGAGGCATCTCGAATGAATCGAGGAAACCGTTCGAGGATACAGCCGATGACGCCGACGTAATAAATTCCCATAAACCCGCATCCTGCAAAGGAGATGCTCCACTCTTTATTCGGGTCAAACATTTTCCACCTCCCGGCATAAACTCCAGCGTCAAAAACACCAATTTAATGAAACGTTCAACCAGGTGCCAACCTTTGGATTTCACCTGCGCTCAGCATCCAAAGGTTGAGAGAAAGAGCGCGTCGTGTGCCCTGCTCCTATTGGCTGAGGACCGTCACGTGGTTCCTGCTCGCCCAGGAGAGCGAGCTGCGACGCTGCGAGCTTCACCTCCTGACCTTCTCCGAGAGTTTCCACTGAAAGCCTCCGAGATGATCATCCCTGTGGTGGATTTGGGCGTCTACAGCCTGAGCCAGAGAGACGCCGCCGGCGAGGAGCTGCAGCGTCTGAGCGAGGAGCTGAAAGCCGCGTTTTCTCAAGTGGGGTTCGTCTTCCTTAAAAACTCTGGGATTACGCAAGAGGAGGTGAGTCCGGCCGAGCACACTGGCTCTGACCGCGTCCTCTGAACGCTGTGCCGAAAACTGATTGTTAACACACTTTTAACGTGACATCCAGAGACTCGTACGGTTTTGGCTTTCGTGTTGCTCCTTTTGTTTGGAGGACACACCCTTTTGTTGTACACCAGCGTGTTAAATTACAGGTCACGTGATGTGACACGCAATAATCCAATAATGATCAAAAACAACAAATGAGAGCACAAAAAACATTCATAATGTCAACACCACCACTTGCTCACATTTGGGTAACTTCCTCTGACTCTTTAATATTTCAACCAAAACACATTCATGAAACACCAAACATAAACATTTCATACTTCCTCAACTTGATCTTTGTTGCTGGTTTAGTTAGTACATCTGCAGCCATTTCATTGGTTGGACAGTAGTCTAGAAAGACTTTTCCTTCATTTACAAATGATATTTAATATCAATATGTTGACATCTTTGTCTATACACAGGATTTTTGGCTAAGGATATGGTACCCTGATTGTCCTCATGAATCTTAGCTAAATAATCCAGACCATCCATGTTGAACAACAGCTGTTTCAAGTATAAGCATTCCTGTATAGTAGCAGCTAGAGCCATGGGCTCTGCTTCACATGTCGATGGAGCTACTGTAGGCTGTCTTGTTCATCTGGCTCCTTGTTCCTAGTTTGAACAAATTTTCCTTTTGTGCAGACTTCACAATATGGCATTGGTTCACCTCTCCCTTTAATTTCCATGCCATGACCAACATTTTCTAGCTTCAGTACATCTCTGTAATTACAATGTCCAAGAATCTCATGCCAACCTTGTAAGTCTTAACATTTTTTACACTGATCATCACCACATTCATTGTCCATCATTTCTAAGTAATACAAATTGTTACAGACGGGAATGGGGAACTTGGTATCGTCTCTGAGAAGAACGTTCTTTCCTTCTTTGAAGATCACTGTTGCTCCGCTGGATGTTGCAGCTTTCACTAGAAGATGTCCTGCAGATATGAAGGGATGTACAATGCGTTCCTCGGCATGTTTTAAGACGTCGACCTCTGTTGTCGATCAAACACACTTCCGCGTCTCCTCGTTGCTTAGCAACCCCAAAACACCTGGATCCATCAGCCAATTCCACGCAGTGCGTCTCGGCCTGGAAACTTTCATCAAGCTTCCGAAACTTCCCCATGTCGGTGATTATATGCAACGTCGCACCTGCGTCCACCATCACACCTGTCCTCCTGATGTCGTCCACTCGCGCGTCAGAGTTGCTCACCCGGAGCGCAAACTCTTCATCGCCGCCCGTCTGTTCGGCTACTTTCCGTGCGTTGTCCCGTTGTTTTCTCTGTCTGCAGGTTGCGTTGCTGTGACTGTTATTCTTACAGTAACTGCACCACTGCTTCCGCTGGCAGGTTCTGCTTATGTGGCCTTTCATCCCACATTTAAAGCACACGATCTCAGAACTTCCTGCTCCAGGATCATTTGGTGCGCATTTCGTGCCAGAATGTGCTTTAGCCTTCATCACATTGTCCTCAAGATACTGTGGCACGCATATTTTCAATGTCTTCAAAACTTCTGAGTTTAGTCTTAAACTCTGCAAAAGTCAACTTATCACCATCTTCGCTTTGAGTAATATCAATAGCAAATGTCTTAAATGTCCCTGGAAGTCCTTTCAGGACTATGGCGATCAGAAGTCCTTTCAGGACCATGGCGATCAAAGGCGATCAGAAGTCCTTTCAGGACCATGGCGATCAGAAGTCCTTTCAGGACATGGCGATCAGAAGGCGATCAGAAGTCCTTTCAGGACCATGGCGATCAGAAGGCGATCAGAAGTCCTTTCAGGACCATGGCGATCAGAAGTCCTTTCAGGACCATGGCGATCAGAAGTCCTTTCAGGACCATGGCGATCAGAAGTTCGTCGCTCAGCTCCTCACCTGCATTCCTTAAAGCGGTGATCGGTGGTCTCAGCTCTGATGATGTACTCGGTCACCGACTGACTGGGTGATTTCTGCAGTGAAGTCAGTTCAGTATACAAATTAATCACTCTGGGCTTTCCTCTGCCGGCGCATTGGGCCCGCAGGATTCCAAGTGCCGCACGTCCGTCGTCTGCCGCGTCATGCGTGATAAGTGATAGACTCTTGTCATCCAAAAACTGAATGAGCTCGGCATAAACCTCAGCATTTTTCTTTGCGTCTTCCTCTTCATCGTCATCATCGGAGGGGCTCGTCAAAATTGTCTGTTTCAACCCTTGCAGTCGAAGATGTCCTAAAAACTTTGTTTCCCATAGTTCGTCATTTTTCTTGTCGCCATCAAAGAGAAGTCTTGACCAGCGGCCATGTCTTTTTCTCTTCTGTTCATTTTCCTTGTTTACTTACACAGCAGGTGTTCACTGGGACATTCACCCGTTTCTTCATTGATTCTGGGCCCATAACCTGTTAGCAGAATCAGTTTTCGGCACAGCGTTCAACGTGACATCAAGAGACTCACGCGATTTTGGCTTTCGTGTTGTTCCTTTGTTTGGAGGACACACCCTTTTATTGTACATGAGTGTGTTAAATTAGACAGATCACGCAATAATCCAATAACGATAAAAACAACAAATGAGAGCACAAAAAACATTCATAATGTCAACAAAGTGAAAATATGGCGTGCCTTTCGTAGGTGGAGCGCGCCATGGAGTCATCGAAGAGGTTTTTCCTGCAGCCAGAAGAGCTGAAGAAGGGATTCAGCAGGAAGAGCTTCCCAAACAACCCCAACCACGGCTGGGTGTCCATGGAGGCAGAGAGGTTGGTCCTGCAGATGCAAAAGAAAAAGAAAAGGGTGGCTTTGCTTTTGTATCCCACCTCTAAAGTGCCACATAAAATCCATTAATCCCAGTTTAAATCCAGATTTGTTTGAGAAGACTTGTGTGGGAAAAAAAAAAAAAGTTAAAAATAAAAGACCAAGGGCAGACCTCTGAGGCACACCAGTGCTGCATGTTTCAGGTCATTTTTAATTGTGTAAGGCTATCACATCAAATCATTTAAAAAAACAAAAAAAACATTCGTAGACATTTGTGTTGGTAAAGCGGAAAAATTCAAGAGTGATTTTTAATCCAGATTAATACTTTTTTAGGTTGAGTCCCAGCCGGCATGGAGACCTAAAGGAGGCATTTAACGTGGCATCATTTCACCCCGACATAGTAATGATTCACTTAATGTTTTATTCAGCATGCTGCTTTGTAAAATTGAAGGTGCAAACTTTGGAAAACGCAGCACTTTGGGTTGTTGCAAAATCTCCTGGTCAGGCCAGTCAGTTGCTGTCCATTCTGCAGAAATGGCCGTCATCAGACGCCGTGAGGGATTTCCGAGAGATCCACACGGCGTTCTTCCACCGCTGCAAAGAGCTGAGTCTGCGGGTGCTGAGGCTGATGGCCCAGAGCCTGGGTCTGGACCCGGACGTATTCTTAAATGCGCATCAATTCATAGGAAGTAGGTTCTTCAGTCTCTCGGTGCTTTGGTGGACAATATAGTCGGAGGGAATGGTGCACATGGTAAAAAGGATAAAATTTCCACCAAAAACTCAAGATTTTCAATTGAGCTCAGAAATTGTCAAGAAAAACTTGGACATTTCTGAGATTACAAAGCTGAACATTTACAAAGGCTAAAAAGTTTTGGCGGTTAATCTCTATTTTGAGAAAAAAAAAAAACTCAAATATTCGACAGTTTGAAAAGTTGGAACATTTTTGACCTCAAACTAAGAAATGTCAAAGTTTTTCCAGAAAATTTCTGAGACTGAAAAGCTGAAAATTTGCTAGAAAAGTCAACAATTTTGCAAGTGATCTCAGAAACTTTCAAGAAAAAAGCTCAGAAATATAAAAACAAAAAATTTAGAGATTAATCTCAAAATATTTTTGAGGACATTTGGAAATTTTCCAAGTTTCAAAACGCAAAAATTTTCCACGTTTGAAACTCATAAATTTAAAAAATCTGTCTAGAAAATTTCTGCAATCAAGTAAAAAAAGGTCTGAGTTTTTTCTAGCAAACCTTCAACTTTTCAAACTCAGAAATTTCTCAAAGATTTCTCAGGAGAGTTTTTTCTTTTTGACAGAAATGTACTCCTGCTTTTTCTTCAGTGGCCCTCATATGCTGTCGTGTGTATGAATCGTCTGACCTGACATGCATTTAGAGAGCTGCTGTGTCTCCTGTAGCCGATGAGAACGGCACAACGCTGCGTTCTCTCTACTACCCTCCACTGAAGAGTGATACGGTGAAGGAAGGTCAGCTGCGATGTGGGGAACATTCCGACTACGGAAGCATCACCCTGCTTTTCCAGGGCTCTGAGGGTCTGCAGGTAATTCCAGGGATTAATACTGAAATGCATCTGTTTTTACCCACAATAAGTTGTAGCTCTTTTCTTGACATCTCCCTTTGACTTATGGAA
Source organism: Poeciliopsis turneri (assembly GCA_922788865.1). Lineage (NCBI taxonomy): Eukaryota > Metazoa > Chordata > Actinopteri > Cyprinodontiformes > Poeciliidae > Poeciliopsis > Poeciliopsis turneri. The sequence goes on along the minus strand of CAKLNU010001107.1, from coordinate 888,684 downwards.
ACGGATTTAGATAATTTATTTTTTACTTTACTGAAGCATTTCATTTGTTTTTAGTCATGTCATGCATCTTATTCCAGGTCTGCACGCGCGCGGGTGAATTCATCTTGGCTCCTAGTATCCCTGGAACCGTCCTGGTCAACGTCGCTGACCTGATGCAGCGCTGGACGAGTGATCAGCTGCTCTCTGTGGTAACTTAAAAAGATTTTACATATTTTCTTCTTCTTCAGAGGGCAAAATAAATAACATCCATCCATCCATCCATCCATTTTCCGTCACCCTTCTCCCTAACGGGGTCGGGAGTTGCTGGTGCCCATCTCCAGCTGCGTTCCGGGCGAGAGGCGGGGTTCACCCTGGACAGGTCGCCAGTCTGTCGCAGAAAATAAATAACATTTTTAAGAAAAAAATCAAAGCAAGGGTGTCTAAAGAGAGGCTCGGGGGCCCATTTGCGGACTTTGAAATGATGCTCCTGGATCAAAATTTGAGAATGCCACAAATTTTGTTCACCAGTCCAGGCGGTCAATGCAGCCAGCACACATTTGAAAAAGAAAATTGGTGTGAAATTTTCTCTGAAGTTAGGCCCTTTTAAAAGACTTGCTGACAGATCATAATCAAAAACCAAAACCAATCCTTCATTAATGATCTGTCTTGCTTTGAATTAAATCTTACAGTAAATAAGACCACAAATGTCCAGGCATTTTTCCAAAATAAAGGAATATTTTCAAAACAGACCCACTTCCTCTATTAGTTACTGAGAATAGACACGAAAGAGCTTTCGTCCCCCCAAATCTGTAATGATTACTATCGCACATCATTTTCTTTTTTTTCTTTTTTTTTTTTTTTTTTTTAAATTTAGCATTAAGTGCAAATGAAAACCAGCTCAGATTAAGACTTTTTATTGCTGTGGCAGAAACTCAAACTGAAAAACGTGATCAAATCTAAGGCTTTTTAGAGCTCTCGTTTCATTCAGTTACACTTCATACTGTGGGGTACAAAGTTGTTGTATTTGTCATTTTATTGGAGCTACATGAAAATATGCAAAGATGCTTCCTGCCTTGGGGCTGCACAGTGGCGCAGTGGGTAGCGCTGTTGCCTTGCAGCAAGGTCCTGGGTTCGATTCCCGGCCCGGGGTCTTTCTGCACGGAGTTTGCATGTTCTCCCTGTGTGTGCGTGGGTTCTCTCCGGGTTCTCCGGCTTCCTCCCACAGTCCAAAAACATGACTGTCAGGTTAATTGGCCTTCCCAAATTCTCCCTAGGTGTGTGTGTGTGTGTGCATGGTTGTTTGTCCTGTTTGTCTCTCTGTGTTGCCCTGCGACAGACTGGCGACCTGTCCAGGGTGTACCCCGCCTCTCGCCCGGAACGCAGCTGGAGGTAGGCACCAGCAACTCCCGACCCCGTTAGGGAGAAGGGTGACGGAAAATGGATGGATGGATGGATGGCTTCCTGCCTTTTCAGCGTCACCGGGTTTTGCTGCCCCCTGTTGGAGACTCCAGCACTCGCCAGTCTTTGGCTTTCTTCGTCCAGCCGGACAACGAGGCCCTAATCACCTGCTGCGACGGCTCAAACAAATATCCTCCCATCACCGGAGGCGACTACCTTTTACAGCGCTTCAGCGAGTCATACGGAAAGGACTGACGAAAAGACGCACGTCACTCTGCGCAAACATTGCGCAAACGGTAGACCGCCCCATGACGTCATACACGGAGGTGGTTTCTAAGGGTTTCACAAACTCAAGACTTTTTAAAAATAATTATGAAAGGAATTTGAGATACATATATCTACAGACATGTACAAGTTTCTTCCGGCCAGCTGGCAATAAATAAATACTACTTACCCATGCCATGATATAATGAGAGAAGCTAAAAAGCTAGCAAGGGCATCTCAGCAGCTAGTTAGCAGTAGCCTCAACAGTTTCAACGCAATGAAGACCTCTGAGTGCGACTCAAACTTTTGCCTGATAGAAAAGTTCCCAAATGAAGAAGAAGAAAAAAAAGCGTGGAACAAAAATATACTTAATATATGAGATAGAGATTAAATAGTCCTGCCAAGACTAAATTTCAGACCTACGATAAGTCAAGTGACCTTTTAGATTCCACAATGGCTTTACAGCTGATTTGGATGGAATAGGATATAAATTGCTCCTTTTCTGTTGTTGTTGGCCAGGAAAGTAAAGAATGCATTTTAAAGAAACATGTCGGCAAATGATGCAAAGACACAAGCATTACACTTGCAAGGTCATTCATTTAATTAGTAACAGTCAAACCATGTACACCATGACATCATTCCACAGGACACTTACAAAAAAAAAAAAAGTTTTACCTGTTTTCTGTTTTGCTGCAATGTTTAAGTGACATAAAATCATGATTAAATAAAACAATCTAAAGTCTCCTGAGAATTAACTCATACTCTCTTCATTTATGTTATCGAACTTCTTGAAGGGAGGACATTTCCAGTGGATATAGAGAATAAATAAATGATCATGAACACAACATGAACTCTATGGAGCAGTGGCGGACATACTAAACAGGGAACAGTGTGTTCTTTGTATCTGATGTCATACCACATCAGGTATCACAGATTTGTCACTGAAATGTCACAGTTGTGAAACATTCAAATTCAATGTACAGTGTAGAGATGAGCTTTTCTTCGACTGTCCAGTCCAGAGGACGCAACGGCTACGAAACAGAAAAGCTGCATATAAAACAGGAAGTGCGTAAGTGAACTTCAACCAAAATAAATTTTTACTTGCATTCTTTTTTTTTTTTTTCCTTCAAGATTATCTCTGAACAACAAAAACACATGTTTGTAATGTTTGCTGTTGATAATGTCACCCAAAGCAAACCGCAGTGCCTGAAAAAAACCCCTTCATCTACAGAGAATTTTCCCACAGAGGACACAAGAGTCCTTGTTGGGATGGAAGTTTGAAATACCCAAAACAAAAGAAGCGATTGTCCGGAAGGAAAACTCTGGCTCGTTCAGCTGATTTGGCTAGCAAAGGGACGGTTGGCACTGGCGCTAAACCTGATCCCTGAATCGGCTTCCTTCAGGGGGGCGCATAATGCTTTTGGGCTTTTTTAATCAGGACGTTAGTTTTTCAAACACAAAAATTGGTTCACAAAAAGAAAACACACAAAGACGCTCACTCATAACAGACAGGGTGATGGGGAGGGGAGGCCTACGAGTGTCCTGGCACTGGCACATCCTGCTGTTGGTGACCAGGAGGCAGAGGCTGGGCGTTTCCTGGTACGACTGGTGCCGGTTCCCCGTCGGCCATCGCGCCTCCGGGCTCTGCAACAGGAAGTGACATTTGTTCGATCATAGAATTTGGCTTCAATTCCTGGAAACATGGACTTTATAGTGGTATGGGAAGTGGTTTGTTTGACATAAAGGAGCAAACATGTAATCAAGCACTTTATTCTTGTGTTTAGAGATGCACCGATTGATTTGATCTACCTCCGCAAAGTTCTGATAATCAGCCACCGTCTCCTTTTGCTCTGCTGTAACAGAGGGCTGACTGACAGAGCAAGCTCAACGTTAGTGTCTTAGAATGGACCAGTCAAAGTCCGATGGAAAATTTGACAACTGAAAACTACTCTTTGTTGAATTTGAGCTCCAGTGTAAAGAGTAGCTTCCAAATCTACAGGTTTTTCCTGTAGATTTGGAAACTTGTGTCAAAAAACAAATTATGACTGTTTCTTGTTAAAGGTTTCTAAATTTCTGACTTAAACAAAACACAAGACAGACACCACGAGAAACCTCAGACCTGCTTTAACTGAGTCAGTAGCTTTAAGAGTAAATGTTAAACTCTTTGGGATAAACTGACAGCAGTTAAAACTACCCGATACTTACGTTTTACTTCAGCTTTTAAACTCTGCGCTTTGATCTTTTCCATTTCTTCCATTGCCTGAGCAGAAGAACGAAGGAAACAAACAGCACAGAAAGGAAAGATCTCATTAGGAAAACATTGATGGACCAACTTGAATTAAATTCAGATGAACTGGGCAGGTTGTGGTTTAACCTGCCCATCTCAGGTAAGATGTGAAAATCCTAAAATACACTCATAACTTGGCGTATTTTAGTTCACAAAAAATAAAAAAAATACAACTTCTTTCCCGTTTTCCTTTTTGCAGACTCACAACAATAACTCACCTGTTTTAGCCCTGACTTCTGAGCATTTAGTTCTTCCTGTTTTCTTTCTAGCTCCTCCCTCTGTTTCTGCAGCTCGGCCGTCTTGGCGTTGATGTCGTCCTCCTCGTTGGCGATTTGCAGCTCGTACTCTCTCAGCTCTTCCTCGGTGTAAACAGGGTTTTGATCTAAAGTCTTTTTAGGGATGGACAGAGAAAGTAAAAAAATCAAAATAAAAGTGAGACAAACACAAGTTTGTCCCAAATGTCATTCTACATCATGTTATTTGTGATTCTGAAGTTGCCCTTTTTAAAAAAAATAAAAATCATACAATTATGATTTTCCCAACATATCACAGATCTATGAACATCTCCGGCCAAACTCATTGTGGTTTGTTGAATAGAAAGTACACCCCTAACCCTTTTTTAGGGTTAGGTTTCTATTGCTAATCTGCGATAATCTCATGCTGAGATGAATTTTTAAAATCTTACCCCCCACTCATCTTTCTCATGGAATTCCGACTTCTTGGTTGCTGCTATAAACTCACTCATTGACACCAGCCTGTCTTTGTTTGTGTCCACCTGACAAATCAGAGCAGAAAGTAGCTTTAATCAACGTGTTAAGATCAAATGATTATTTTTATACCAAGAAAAAAAAAGGTTTTTCTATATGCATGCAGAAGTTTGTATGTCATTTATAACATTTTGAGAAAAATCTTGGACATTAATAGTAACCTAAGCAATCTAAAACGAGTACATGGTGGAGAGGAATATTGCTTTGGTTCCTTTACAATGGCAGCATTATGTGTTTTCCAGGCACATTTTATTGTCATTTTATCGGGTAATCGAGTAACTACATTAATTTCAGTTGTTGTAGAAATGCTGTACATATGAAATATGACTTAAAAGAAATTTGACTTTGGAATCGAACATCTTAAAATTGGGTGTCTGTATCTTTAAAAACCTTAAAAGCTGCGTCTCCAAAGAGGGGTTGCCTCCCGTGATTGCCACGGGAGGCTAAATGATTTCTCAGACGTGCATTGGAAGAATCAAGGTAAAACTCCAGGTTTGTTTTTGATGAAAGAATAACATTATAACATGTTGACAAAAAAAAAACCCTGTGCATAATCCTGCCCCTTAAAAATCTTGAAAACTTGAAGCAGCCGATTTCAAATTGTCACACTCTACTGAGACACAGCGATGACCTCATTACTTAGCGGGCCTAATCAGAGCCAATCAGCGATGCATCAATGACAAACAGGACTCCATGCTGCATGTGTTCAGGTGACCTCATTCATGACATGCTCCCTCATCCTCAGCCTCTCTTCCTCCATCTCAACCATGTCGTCCTCCTCGTTCTCAGGGTTGTACACTTTCTCCAGCTTCAACGAAACATTCAGATGTTATGCCAAAACTTCCAACTAGCGTTTTAAAAATGCAAACATGCAGCAACTTGTCAGTCAAAAGAAATGAGTTGGAAAAAAGTTGGTATCGGCCAAAATCGAAATCGGTCGTCGGCCAGAAAACTGCAATCGGTGCGTCCCTGAAATTAACTAAAGTACCTCTTTTGTAAAGAGAGCCTCCAGCTCGCTTTCATCAAAGAAGCCGTCTCCATTGCTGTCTGCAACACATAAGTGAAGAATTAGAAGTAACTCTCGTCCACATGAATAATCACAGACTATAAAGATACAGTTTTGATAAGATACTTGTAAAGTTGCTATTTTTTAGATTCATAAATGGTTGCAGATTCAAGAGAACTACAGCAGAGTAGTTCTGCTGCTGTTGTGTGCTAAAATACATTTGGAAACTATGGTTACCGTGCATTTTGAAGAAGGTTTTGGGATCAAAGTCCTCTGGGTCCAAACCGTCTGACTCCTGCCACACCTCTTTCAGCTGGTCTTCACTGCCCTGAACGCACAGACATGCATACACACATAGAGCACCAGCAGAAAACTTTTGGGTTTGCTATTCACAAAACTTCGCCCACAGACATCGTGGCTATGTTAAAGGGGAGTGACATTTAAGGTTTCTAATGATCCCTTAAATCAAAAAATTTCTGATTTTTCTTCCAGCAGTGGCACATAAAGACCCTGATGTTAATGTCCGGATTAGCTGGGAAGGATGACAGGAAACAAAGCAAAAATAACAGTGTTTCGTTACTTCTTGCTCTGGTGGATCTGAAGGAACCTGGTCCACTCTGGGAGAGAACGTCCCTCCCGCTGACAAGGCAACACTTAATCGTCTGCACAAGTTGCAAAAATGTTTTGAGAACGTGGCAAGTGCTGAACAAGCCAACAAAGAAACAAGCTTTCATTGTGGAACAAAGTGTCTCGATGCACCAATGGTCTTTATCGGGTGAAGAAAGCTCAGACTTGTAATACAGATTATTATACCAACTGTGCGCGTTCTGGTAGGGTCGCACTGACCCCATGTGTGCTTTTACAAGTTTTTTCTGTTGCATGTGATTTCGGGAACTGACGGTCTGACGGGACACCCTGGCCCCAACCTGCTTCCCCTGCTGTCTGACAATGCTGTCAGACCGCAGGAGGGTCAAAGTGTACTCTGTCTTGTTTGTGGAGCCCGTTTATGTTGCCACCTCCTGATCCCCTATACTAGTGGCCCAAACAGTCGGAATTGATTTTAAAAATAATCGTTTTCAGTTTTCTGAGTTTTCGTGTGATCGAGAGGCTAAAATGCATAAAAATGTCGTCGTTCCCCCAAATGTCCAGCTTTGTGTGGACTATGCCTAAGGGATTTTGATGTGCAGTATCCTGTTGGAACTGCAAAAATTCAACCATCTGGCTAGAATTGTCACCGTCAGATGAGAGAAACCGTATCTGAACTTTGGTTCTTTGTGTTTGCTCATGATAGAAGCAGTGTTTGGCTGAATCAAACATGTTGCACAACAAGTTTACCTTCACAGCAGAAATGGTTCATTGATATCAGATTGATTCTTCGTACCTTATAATCCAAGTACTGTTAAATGTCCACGTTTAAAGTGGGTGTCTTACAGGGTGGTTAACTTTGGGATGGTTGGCGTGCTTCTTCTTCATCTCTTCATAGTGCTGCTCCTCCTTCTTCCGGTCCTCCTCGTTCATCGTTTTCAAGCGCTCCCTCCTCTCGTGCTCCTTCATCATCTCATGCCGCTTGAACTCATCGTGCCGTTCCTTGTCATAGTTCTCCAGATCTTTTGTTGCCTATAATATTAAGGAGAAAAAGTAAGTTTGGCATTACTTGAGCTGATCATCTTTACTGAATACTGTCTTTACTGGGTTGTTCTTGTGATTGCCTCAAAGACAGCATACTGCTCAAACTGTTGAGCACTGACATGGTCAAAGTGAGGCTTTCCAGGTATTGACTTGTTTATCAGAAAAGTCTTATCCAAACAGGAATGCACTGATACACTTTCTTCACATTCGATATCGATATGCCCAATACAGATCTGATACTGAAAAATAGTACTGAACTGACTTAAAATGTTTCTTTTTTTTTTTAATACAGACATAAATGTACTTGATAACAAATTTAATTCTGCACCAGTATAGCGCATTGAAATACACCAATACCTTCACAAGTTTGGTCAAGCTTGTGATCAAGCTTGTGGTCAAGCATATAAAAACAACTTTTATTTGTTTACGCAGTGTGATTAGCAATACAGCCAGTGTGAAATAAATAATAAAGAAACTGACAAAAACAAAAGGTTGACTACCCAAAACGTGTTAAAATGAAACTGCAGCATAATCTTTCAAATGGTTCAGAAAGTGCAATTAGAAATTCTAAATATAATGTGAAATAGACTTAGAAAGCATGATGTCGGTCAGAACACAAAGCATAGAAATAGACTGTATAGATCTATCTTTATGAATCAAGAAAACTGTCGCCAATACCTGATCCAGATTTATTTTCAATATCAGGACTGACGCTAATATTGATATCGGATCGGTGCAACATCATGGCATGTAAATCGGGCTGTTAGATTTTAAGGCAAAGTAGGAGCCTATTCCTATTTAGTAAACAGTGATGTTGGACTTTTCCGTTTGAAAATAAAACTTGGATGATAAGAGTTACAACATCTAATTTGTATTTGTAAAAAAACAAAAGCATTTTTGAATAAAATTTCTAAAGGCCAGTATATATTTCTGTCTGTGTGTCACAACTCCTTTGTGACATACAAATGGTGCGAGTTGCTGAAACTGTTCAGACCTCAACTGTCAACTGTGAGGCAACTTCCTCATCATTCTTAACATATAGGAAACCAATTGCTCTCTTAAAAAAGCAAATTATTTTACTTTTAAAAAGCCCTTCCTCTCCAAATATAGTTTCAAGTTGCTACATTTAAGATTAACGAAAGACAATCTTACAGTGCCAACGTCGGACTCATTCTTGTTTTGCGACACCTGTAGCTTTCCGCTGGGCCAACAAGAGCACTTACAGTTAACAATACCAATTAAATCCTAAATTTTAATGCAGTGCAGGTGTGGTGACAGTCTACACAAGTAGCTCTACAAGTTAGTCTACTGATAGTACTGGACTGTATTGTGTGTGTTTACTCATTTTTGTTGCCTATTTAGGACTTTTTTTGTATGTTCACTAACCTTCTGAGAACTGGTGATGATTAGGGTTAGGAATACACTGGTTTGCAGAGTTACTCAAATGAATGGAAGTCAATTCAAAGTCCTAATGCGAGTAGCAATGTAAACCTGTATGCTTGTACCGATTGAATAAGGCGATCCAGGTCCTCCACCTCGAAAGTGTGTGGGTTCATGTGGTTGAGGTGCTCAAACTGCTTCAGCAGGGCCTGGTGTTCCAGTGTGTTCCCTGGACAGAAAAAATTCAAAAGAAAAGTAAAATAAACAAAAAAAACAGCAATTACCGTGTGTTTTTAAGTTACACATAATTCAGAAAAGGAATAATGAATAATGCTAAAATAATCAAAGCTACTTTATGTAACTTTTATATTTAAAAAAGAGAAATGTTTTTTTAATGCTATGAGACAGATATTCTATGAAAGATCGTTACACCTCCCTGAGCTACTATCTGGAGAAATGCACCACTGCCGACCAAAAACAACCAATCAGGGCCAGGGCGCTGTCAATTTGCGCATGTACTCGATGCTAAACATGCTAACGATGGCGAACCAACTTACCATTACAGAAATCCATTTATCCGCCGTCACAGGTGGCTATGCTAACTAGCCTTAGGATTCACAACAACCTCTGCTAGCTGCCTCCGGGCTCTGATTGGTTGTTTCTAGGTAGAAGTGGGAGCACAGGGAGAAGGCAGGGGAGCTCAATTCTTTTATCCACAGATTACCTGTCTTATACAAAACTGTCATGACATATTGGCAGTTTGAACAAATATGTAAAAAATTGTAAATATCTTGAAAAGTCACATGCTGCAGTTTAAGCCGGGTTTTTCTTTCTGAGCCCTGCAAAAGTGTCCACTTGCCTTTTTGTGTTAAGAAGAATTCTAGAAAACACAAAAAAACGTTTAGGTGTTGCTGAAATCTCTTGAGTCACAGCCTGCATTTGATGATGAACAAACCTCTGACGTGGATGGCGGAACACGTGCAATTTCACGAAGCCCAGACCTGCCAGTGACGCAACCCTAACCACCACCCTGTGCCTCCACTCACCGTTCCCCTCCCGGAGGTCGTGTTTGGCTTTGATTAGCAACCGCAGCCGGTTCATCTCCTCCCTCTTCAGCTCGTCCAGCTTGCTTCGGAAATTGTGCTGAACAAAGTCCAGCTCTTTGGAGAGTTTGCCTTGCTGTGAGCAAAGAGTCCACACGGCAAAGTTTAAAATCCAGAGCGCTGTGCAAATAAACTGACTGCTAAATAGTTAAGGGGGGATTTTGTAAGGGAGCGTGCACCTTAATGTCATCCATATTGGCATTTTTCAGCTTTTCTCTGAAGTGGGGGTCTTTCTCCAGGTACTCGATGACTTCCCTGAGGTAGCGGTCGTAGTGCAGACCGGTGTCCTGACAAACAGAAGATGACTCACGTTTATTTGGAAACCCAACATCAATTGGGGCCATTATAAAAATATTTTCTTGGTCATTTACCGCCCACTAATGACTACTAAAAGCTTTTTGTTGTTTGTTTGTCCATTAACCTTTTTCCTCACAGTTAAGTGTAATTTATATCTCTCTGACACTTCAAACCAGGGACGGCTATACAAGGATGTGGGCCCCGAGGCTGGAGCCAGTTTTGGTGCTCTATCCACTAAGGAAAAATATATTCACCAATGCAAATTACAGTACAATTAGTGGACTAATTAGTGAATTGAAAAATAATAAAAATTACAGTACATAGTCTTATACAACAGCAGGTATGAACTGATGCATGGTAGGTTTCGGCCTGTTGAAATAAATCAATTAATCATATGATAAATGAAAGTAAACTCAATAATTTCCATTTGCACAATTTATCATTTCTCTCTTTTCTCTATCAAACAGCATATCCCTACATTTGTCAAAACGCTGTTGACTCACGGTGCTCTGCGGTGGCTCCAGCTGCTCCACCTCTGGCTTGTCTTTGGCCTTCTCCACACTGATGGGCACTGAGTGGATGCACAACCACAAACTGAGCAGCACCAGCCCGCAGTGGGCCAAGGCTCTACTCCTCACCATCTAGTTGAAAAAATAAATAAATTAAAAAAAGCAGAAAGAAATGAGAGAAGTGGCGGTACTTATGTTAGGACGTCTTTTACACAAAAATAAATAAATACACAACCGTATACTTCTTTAAAAAAATGTAATTCGATTTGTTGGGATTTTATGTTATAGACCAATACAAAGTATACACACAGTTTTCAAAATGTTTCAAGGGTTGTATATCTTTCTACCCATCCCTCTGACAGCCCTAGATAAACATACTGTAAGCAAAGACTTTAACACGTCAGGCGATTTGTAAATGGGGTCCAGCTGCTCGGTGAAAGTTCCTCAGAGGTTTGTTGGAGATCATTAGGCGACAAACCAGCACCGTGAAACCCGAAGAACCCGGCAAACAGGCCAGAGAGAACGTTTTGGAGAAATTTGAAGCAGGATTAGGTTACGAAACCACTAGAGCAGAAGAGAAGGTCACTTCTGTTGAATAAAAGAGCGGGCCATTAAGTTCTGCCACAGTAGGACAACAACTCAGCCAGAGATGCACTGAAAGCATTTTGATGAAAGCAAAAAATTGTGTGTCAGAATGGCCCAGTCAAAGCCCCAGAACAAAAAATATCTACTCATTCTTGACAATTCACAAAGAAAAAGATTTCAGTCTCTGGCTGTGCAATGCATTCACACACATACCCAAAATTCACAATACTACAAAATGTTGACTCAAGGCTAATAGGCAGAAATGCAGCCTGAATTTTACACGCTTTTATTTGTAAAACAATCATTAAAAAAAAACAAAAACTATTTTCACAAAAGTATGCTACTTTTTGTCGGTTGATCACATAAAACCTATTGAGGTTTGTGGCTGAAACACAAGAAAATGTCCATATAATCGGAATTATTTTTGGGTCATTGCTAATTAGGAAAAGACTAAGACTTAGACTTAGAGATGAAATGTGGGATCACGTTATGCAAGTTGGCGTTAATCTTTAAACAAACTCTGCCAAAAGAAGAAAGGCAGCAAGCGACTGCTGGATGAAAACAAGCCTGTTTCTGAAACGGTCGAAACATTTTACTAACATTAAGGGCAGTGGACGCGTGACGAAACACTGTGTTGAATTAGCAGGTTGTTTATTAGAACCATGTAGCGACGGTGAATGCTAATTCACATCACCCAGAATGTACCAAACAAGCCGAAATTAACTGATAAATTACCTTCGTGTCAAGTCAGACTTACTTCCTCTTCTTATTCCTCACCGAGCTTCCACCGTTAAGTGCTCTTCGCGCAGCCTGAGATTCATCGGAGCCTGTTGACAGCCGTCTTCTGTCTGCCACCAGTACAAGCCCCAGGTAGCCTCAACCTAAACAAAAGAGGTAGCCGTTTGCCATGGTAACGCCCCGCCCCCGCGCGCTCCCATTGGACGGGGGAAAAGTCAACTTTCTATGGAAAACTGTCGCGTTGGAAGCTGATTGGATGCCGCGCCTGCCACTCAAAGGGTCTTGAGCTCCAACGGTGAGTTGAGACAAACCTTACGTGGCGTCGCAGGCAAAACCCCAGACGGAGGCGGGCGGCCTCTTCATTCAGAAGTGACACGTTCATGATGCGGCTTCATTTGTCATTGGTGCGTTTTCACTTGATGCGACGCCTGAGTGGCAAAGCAAAAAATAAATAAATAAATAAATAAATTGTGTATTTTAGAACAATTTCTATAGTTGTGAAAAATTCAGGCTTGCTGCACCTGCTGCCTGCGACAGACTGGCGACCTGTCCAGGGTGAACCCCGCCTCTCGCCCGGAACGCAGCTGGAGATAGGCACCAGCAACTCCCGACCCCGTTAGGGAGAAGGGTGACGGAAAATGGATGGATGGATGCACCTGCTGCATCTCCTCCACCTGTATGGCAGAAATATTTTAAACTAAGCCCCCCATAAAAAGAAAAGTTTGTAGCTGAAGGAATTATTGGGCTACACCTGAATATATAATAGGCTACCAATATTTTATTCAGTAAAAACTGAATCCGACTTCTCTACGTCCATAATCAACCATACACTACACATACACTTAAATAAGTTAGATTTCTCCTTTCGTTGATTTAAATTTAGATCAGTTTTAACGTGACACCTCTAAATGCCTTGAAAGCACATAGAGTCATCATTTTAGGGGAGCTTGACACTTCTGTCCACGCGGTGGCGCTGTTTGACCGTCTCTTGGAAGCGACCCCTCGCTGGTTCACTTCAAGCTTAACGCCACCGGACTTCGCAAACTTTGGCAAGAGCATTTAACCGAAAATGACCCTTTTCAGTGCAATGTCTTTTCTGCACGTGCTTTTTCGGTCAGTTTGTCAGACCAACATTTTTAAGTGTTTTTTTTTTCTTCCCAAAGTTGTGCCCCTGTACATGAGCCACATATGGAAATGTTGTCAAATGAATGTCATTTTTTACACTTTAATTTCTACTTCCTTAAGCTTCGATTCCAAGTACACACATCTTGAAAAATGAGAAACCGTTCAATATTTTTTTGCCCGTCATTTCAGACGGAGAAACTCAGATAAATTAACAATACGAAGGCTGATATATGTCAAGGCTTTTTCAAAATTATCATTACGGTTACACATAATAAAAATTGAAAACTGCGTCTCAAAAAATATTTTATATTGAGAAAATGTTAAATATTGAAAATTCCTGCTGGCACACCTGGAATTTTCTCGGTCTGCGTGAGAAGGGTATTCAATCATGAAAACTAACTGTACAGATGTTCAGTCTCCAAAGCAGTCACTGACACTCTTTACAAGTAGGTTAAACCAAAAAAAGAAATTGCAAAAGAAGCTGGTTCTTAACAGAGTGCTGTATCTAAGTATGCTTATGGAAAGTTGAGTGGAAGGAAAACATGAGGGAGGAAGAGGCGTATCAGCAACACAGATTACTGCAGCCTGGAGGGGTTTGTCAAGCTTCACAAGAAGTCAGCTGAAATAATAATAATAATAATAATAATAATAATAATAATAATAATAATAATAATAATAATAATAACAATACATGGTATTTATAGGCCCATTTCTTGGCACTCAGGGCCGCCTTGCGTCATCAAACATAAAAACAGACGCAACATGACAAGACTCAATAAACATAAATACAAAAACAGAATGTAAATAAGACAATGCAGTTGTGGTCAAAGGGTACAAGCTAGCTTAAACAAGTTGCGAAGATCCAGGTGGGAGTGGGTACAAGAGCGGCTGAATGTTCTAGATAACAAGACGGGCAAGGGGTGAGGGGATGCAGTATGAAGCTTAGCCAGTGATGACCTGAGGTTCAAGCTGGGTTTACTTAAGTTCCAAGTCAACATCGACGTCCGCCAGCAAATTCTAGAGCACTTCTTGTTTCCTTCTGCTGACAAACTTTATAGAGGTGCTGATTTACTTTTCTAGCAGGACTTGCCACCTGTATAAACTGCTAGAGGTTCCAAAAACTGCTTCAGTTGCCATGGTGTCATTGTGGTTTATCAACCAGCAAATGGGTCTGACCTAAACTCCATGGAGAATCTGTGAAGTGCTTGTCAAGAGGAAGCAATCAGGGCTGCCTATTCCAACTTCAGCTTGTGTTCAAATAAGAAGTCTCACTGAAACACCAACTGAAGGTGAATGTCTGTCTGGTGTATGTTTGGTTAAAACATGCTTATTCGTCATTCGGCGAAGGAACTAGAGGTGGGTAGAGTTGCCAAAAATTGTGTTCAAATTAGAGTAACATTCTTCAACAGTAAAAATAAGAAGTACGGTGCAGTACAGTGCAGAAGTATCTTTATTTTTACTTATTAAAAGCAAAGTAACTTGCTATTCATCTAATGAAGACTGTTTTCTTCGACACACGTACTATTGCCAACCGATGCACTGCCTACCTTTGTCCATGGAGTGGCGCTGTTTCTCCGTGTAATTTGTTGGAGCGGAGACGCCGCTTTCCACGCTTCCATCCAAAAGTCGGTCGACTCCGCCGACCAACTCAACAGGAACTGACGTCTCCTTTGTGCAAGTGGATGGAAAAATGCAGGCTGCAGGAAAAATGGCTCCAAACACCGGACCGCTGAAAGGTGAGAAAACAGACCTTTCTCCACAGCACGCCTTTGACGAAAAGTTCAACTTTGTAGATGCGTTGTGTTTAGCGGTCGTACCGTCGTCGTCTGTGCCCGCTTCCCGTTTGAGGAAAGCCTGCATTTGTTCCCCGTTGCGGTTAGTTGGCGAGAACAAGCTGGCAGTTGTCTTGAGTACTTTTAAATGATTAAACCGTTGTCACTTAGAGCTGGGACGAGTGGCTAAAGTAGCGTTTGTTTGCGTGAAGTCGGTGGTTGTGTAAACATGGGGCTCGGTGCTACTGGTCCAGCTGGTTTAGCAGCCGAGTTAGCCTCAAAAGAGCTCCTAAAGTTGGGAGTTTCGCCAAAGCGGCTACCAAAAGTAGCGAAAAGTGGCTCTCTGAGCTAGGTTACCAAGTTCGGCTTTTGACAATTGTTGGAAGTTGCGTCATGCTAACAGCCGCCTAGCTCTTATTTGAAAGAAGTCAGCCGGGCAGAAACACCAAACAAAGGTGAACATAATGCCAATATAAAACCAGAATGTGTGTCAAGTGACGGAGAGGAGAAAGCAACTGACCTAAGAGTGCTTTGAGTTCTTATTCTGCCACTATATTTGATGACAAACGTATCTTGAACTGATTGTGTCTCTGTTATTTTTCTCGATGATACGTCACGCGTTCCCTTTAAACGCAGCTGCAGCACAAACTTAAGGTGGCTGGCACAGTGAACTTTTTATGTTTGTTTATTGATGCACTCATCATGAAAAGAAAGTGGTAGGAATAGAGTCAGTGATTTGCTGCAGTTGATGGTCTCGAACATTGGATTGTGTCATTAAATGTTGCATGACTTTGTTACATATTTTCCTCTTTAAAAATCTTAAAGAGGCTGCACTTTGATCAGCTGCACCTTACAGTGCTAACCTCTGCATTGTTTTTGCCCCCTCACAGCCTCAGGAAACAAAATATTGCAGTGACATTTAGGTCTAAATTTAAGGTGAGAGTACAAGTGCATACATCACCACGCTCCATCTAAACCCTGTTGACTCATAACTGTAAAAACAGCAGATTTGCGGTTTTAAAATGTATTTTCTGTTTTATTTTTGACAATTGTGTGACTTGTGCACGCATTAACGCAACACACTGAACAAACTATGCAGCTCTCTGGGAGGATGTCCCATCAAGAGTAAACGCTGCATTTATTGTTTCATTAATCAAGACTGTTTAAGAGATTACTCAGAGCTTTTGAATGTTAAGCTCAGCAGACATTTTTAAATCATCACAGTCTGATGAATCTGCACATTTTAGTTAAAATCATAGACATTGTCAAACTCACAGCTGAAGGGTTTCTGTATTTTATGTTTTCTCATACATATTATGTTGTTTCTAATTTATTTAAGTGCCCAAAGGTCTGTATTATTATTGTTTTAGAATACCAGAAAAACATTTTATTAACACAGTATCCCTGCAGAGCTGGTTACTGTTAATCAGGATGTGCTGTGGTGTCAAAATGTTACGATTTCAACGACGCTGTAAATTTCGGTCCTTTCAGAAAGACTCCTGAAAAAGCCGCCTCAAAGTTAAGAGCTTGCTCTAGTTGTATTCAATAAGGCCGCACAAAATTCGTAAACCTTGCAATAGCGACAATACAAGAAAATGTAGCGCCGGAAATATTTTATTCTTGCATCTCGTTCTTATGTGTGCTTTTGTCACTTTGTGACTTTTTTGCATTGCTGGCAATGTCATTTCTGTCTGCTGTGAGCAATAGCATGTTAAAAAAAAAACCTTATTATTAACACTTGAGATATATTAGCCAATAATAACGCCACTCAACAGAGTCATTGCGATATTGGTATTAAGCCTGTTGCAGGAAGCAGTAAAGCAGTGAAACTAAATTAAAATGAACTTTAATGATCTCTCTCTCTTGATGAAAGTCTTCAATCTCGTGCTTTGGTCTCAACTTGTTTTTTTTTTTAAAGTGCAGTTTTTGTTTTCACAAAGACTTCAGCATTGATTTTATTTGTTATGTTTTGTTTGAAATATTTTGGATATCAAGTTCTAATGTATATCAAGTCTCCCAGTTCTAATGTTAAAAAGCTTGTCAGAAATGAAAGTTCATTGATCTTTGAGATCAAAATGCTCGGATTATTATGCCTTTGCTATTGTATCACTTGAAAATGATCTGAGAAGGACAATATTATCTTTTTATCCCAATAACTTCTGGGACAATTTATCATCCAGCAAAATTTGTAACTGACAGGTTTGAATGGTCTTACACACTGTGATATTGCAATGACAATATATTTACAATATGTTGTGTAGCCCTGTTGTAGAATAGGAGTGCACCGATTGCAGCTTTCTGGCTGATCACCAATTTCTTAAAACGTTTGACCTGCCAAAATGTATTTATTTTTTTAAGTTTCTAAATATAGTAACAAATTGGCAAAGGTGGCAACAGTATTGAGGATTTTTGTGAACCGCACACATGCAGATGTGACCTAGTGGGCGAAGGTGGGCGGGTCTGTCTGTCAGTCTGTCTGTCAGTCAGTCCTCTATCATGGCAGAACAAAAGAGGACACCAGCTGACTTTCAGAGCTTTGTGGGGCAAGATGAGCTTGGTGGATAAAATCGGTTTCACATGCAAGTATCGGCCGAATGCTTATCTCCAAAACTAAGGAAATCAGATCTGATTTATCAGTTCACCGCCAACTGCGCTGAAACTCAGCTCAACTCACTTCCAATTCACTTACAAAATATAGCCAAAATATGCCATTTAAGAATATTGCTGATGTAATAAATCAGCAATATTCTTAAGATTTTAGTATTAGTCCTTGTGCTATTTACCTAGAACATACTCTGTAAAAAGCAAAAAAAAAAATTCTGGCCAAATAAGATAAAAAAATACCAGTGACGCTTTCTGTAAGTAATACTGTCTCTCTTATTTTGCAACGAATTAGCCTCAAGCCTTATTCGGAAAGTTTTGCTGGAGGGCTTGATGGTTCAAGGGTTTTCGGCACATTTGAATTTCTGTCCTAAAAGTGGCAAAAACTGGTATAATAACAAGTAACGCAGTGATCCTACAATGCAGAACTAACCACAGTCAACTAATGTTTAGTCACAGGCGAAATTTCATTTGTTGTTCACATTTTATGTAACGTATCGGTTTTGTTTTGCTGGAATATGCTTTTTTTTTTATTGTATGAAAATAGTGGCACACGGATTATATGTCAGGATACAAGGAATCCACAGAAAATTTAAACCATTAGTGAGAACATGGTCCAAAAATGACAATCTGTATTGATTTTCCTGAGTTGTGTTGGTGTAAAACTCTGGATCAGACCTAATGGATGCAGCCACATTGCCACAGCCTGCTGGGGTTCACACAGCTGATAAGACAAGCTTGGGCCGTGACTCTTAACGTAATGCTAACAGAAGGAGAAAGAAGGCTACGGTGGAGGGAGGGAGAGAGAGAGGGGAGGCTGAGCTTTTCAGCATGCCAAATTCCTCAGCTGCACAATAGCGTTGGGCGAGCCCCGAGTCCCGGCCGGCACAGTCGGCCTTCTCCACCACAACGGGAGGGGAGGCTCAGGAGAGGCCCGCGATGCCTGGGGAGAGGAACTCGCTCAACCCCTGCGCCGCAATCGTTCGATGAATGGTTGCTTTGAGGACGCTGCTGTGTCATTCAGCACCACCACGCCATATGAGAAAAGTTATGTTTGGATTGTTATTGCTAGGGTTGTAAATATGTCAGCCTTCTTTTGTAGCATGAGACAGAGCACTTTCCTACAATTTATGGCCGAAGGCGTTGTTAAATAATGGAGACAATATAAGCAGGTTTAGCAGAAATAAAAATAAATTTGTAGATTTGTGAATTAACTGTAATGAGTTCCTGATTAACAGGTTTTGTTTAGTCATTTACAGTATACAGGCACTCCCAGGTTTGCACCTTGTGGTGCAACGGTAAACCAAAATAAAGAAGTGTTTATCTTGATGTACCTTCCGATATGAATACACGGGATATTGATTTGAGAGGTCTGACCCACATGATGCCCTGGATTTTATGAGCAGGCTGGCCGAGCAGCATTTGTGGCAATTTACAGTCAGGCAATACGTAATTAAAAAAAGCTTAGAGCAACAAAACATTGATGATTTATAAAGGCTTACGATAACTTAGACGCTCACTTTAGGTCATTGTTCTGCAATAAAAACGCAACTAAGAACCTCTTCTCTCGTTACAGATCAATTAGCGCCTTTGCACAATAGTTGAACCGCCAACTACAACCGCATGCACCCCAGTGCATGCAGCTGGGGTTGTGGAATTAAAGGGGTGTGACTTACATCACAGAATTCACTTTTATTTCCTTGATATCTGTGTGTTGCGATTCTCCCGAAGGTTGTTCGCATGCATGTTGTTTTTTTTTCTGTGCCCATCCTTGACATGTTTTTTTTTTTTTTACATCAGATTCTGCTGAACAATGTTTATCTCTGATCAGACAAACTCGTGAGAATGATCTGGTGACTCTGGCACTGATGTGGTTTCCCTTTCGCATCGGTTGATGCGAAAAGTTTCGCATGAGTCGCATCGGATGCCACACTTGTTTATTTTTCTTGACTTATACTGACATTGGTGGCTTGACTTTAAGGCCCCATTTCATGCCAGGACTTTCAAGTTGAATCACAGAATAAGTGTGGATTATGCAACAAATATCTTATGAAAGAACGTTGAGATGCATGTTGGACTTGATTGACCAGTCTGGATGATGAGAAATTCTGTAAGAACATAGGTCGTACTTATGACACTCTTTGGTGTTGATGTTGTTGAAGGAATCAGACTTGAAATGATTATTTTTTAATCAGTGATGTCTAAAACGGTGCACTATTTAAAGAACTGTTTAATGCAGGGTGTTCACACATTCTTAATTAGTATTAAATTCGTATATCTAAAAGCTAAGGTCTTAAAGTGTCAAATTTATTGAAGAAATGGAAGTTGATTTTAAATACATTAAGGTATTAATCACAGGTCTTAAATTTTGTCAGGGCAGCACTATTTGATCTTGTAGATGTAGTTTTTTTTTTTTTTTTTTCTTGCAAGACTCTTCTGTCAGGTCAAAGCTTGAGCAAGAAATACTGACACCTATAAGTGGGCGTTAGCACTCGCTTAAACCCAGTGTTCTTGGCCATTTTTGTGGACAATGTTCAATGAACTCACAATGAAGCATCATTGTGAAAATAGGGCAAGATTTGTTGATTTTCCAGAAGTTCCTGTGATTGTGAAAAACTGGAGGGACTGTATAATTTGCAGAGTGAAATCCCTATCAGAAAATTGTTTTTGCAAATGGTAATGATTGCATATCTACTACAAAATTCTGACTGCTGCATATCTGGGTAGGAGTTTGGCGTGGCTGGTTATTATCCAGCCACTCCTTTATCTTGTTTTGAATTTGAGTTTTGCCATTCTTTTTAAAATGTCATTTATTTCTTCTTCCTGTTTTTTTTAGGTGTTTAAATCTCCACACACGAACCCTTAGGGTCACACTGACTTGAAAGCCGTCATACTCATGGCTCCCTCCACCTGACAGAATGGCCCAGACACATAATGCTAATGGGTTCAAGATGGATGTCCCCAAGCCAAAGGGGGCTGTGGGTAAGGAGGAAGCCCTCCGCATGGAAGAAGAGGCAATGGCTAAACTGAAACGGGATAAGAGACATACGGTTTCAGTTTCAACTCCTTCATCTTCCTCCAAACCTTCAAAGTTCTTCACGACTACTGTTCCTCCTCAGCCTTTTTCTTCTGCGAATGTACCTGACAAGGACCTCATCGACTTCCCAGAAACCAAGAAGCAAGCAGAGGGGGACAAGTTCAGGGACATCGATGTGGACAAGCTGACTAACGCGGAACTGGAAAAGCTCCTACTGGATGACAACTTTGGCGTCAACAGTAAAACGTCTCACCCCTCTGCGCTGATGGGCTTCAACCTCAGTGCCTCTTACCCTGGTGGGAATCCCTGTAGCTCCTCTCTTTTCCAGAGCAGTCAGTGGACATCAGTTCTGCCCAGCCAGTCAAACTCTAGTGTGAGCACTCCAACCCATCAACCCGGTCCGCTCTTCCCCTCGGCTCCCTTTCCTAAACCAGGCACGTTTCAAAATGGCTTCACTCCACCCATGTCATCCTTCATGGCCCTTCCCCCTCAGCAGTCATCCTTCATGGCGTTGCCTCCCATCCAGGCTCCTACAGCAATGGTCTTCCCAAAACCAACCGTGGACCCGGAAATGGCAAAACTGTTTGACAAGATCGCAAGCACCTCGGAATACTTGAAGAACGGCAGATCCACCAGCCTCGATGTGGACTCTTCACATGTCGGCGTGGCCTCCCTGGCACCCAACCCACCGCCTCAACAGGCAGCAGTCACAGAGTCTTCTCAAGTTGCCCACTTTGAGTGGCTGGATCTGGACCCGCTCACGAAACGTAAAGCTGAGAACGAGCAAGTGTCCATAGCGTCGGAAAGCGACGCTCAGGTCGTACCGGGAGTTTCCGCCGGGGACCCTTGGGATGCCGTGCTCGAAACAGAAGGGAACAATTCTGGTGGCAGAGGCAGCCCCAGTTTGGAGGGGAAAGTTTCACAGTTGGACCGCTCACAGCAAAGGAGAGCTTCAACAGGGGCACCTGTTGCTAGGAGCCACTCGCTTAATATCCCTGGGACGTCTTCCCAGCAAAAAGCAAGTAGTCAGGTAAGGGCACACAAGGCTAATTTATAGGCAATCAACTTTAGCTATTTGTAATTTTGACAGACGCATATCCCTTTAAGCTATTAAGACAGTTCTGGAGTGTTCAGCACACCACACCCTGACCTAGTCATATTTCACCACACCATCTTGCCAAATTCTCTGACTCTATGAGATTCTCTGGACATTTCTCCTTCACTACCTTTCATTCTATTACAATTACCTTAACATGCTGACACCCATATGTTTTACTTTGCTTTTGTTGTTCTCTTATTGATGCTCAAAGTGGTTCATATTCCAGATTTACTTATGTAGAAGTTTCCCAAAGGTTGTGGTTTGATTTCTTCATACTATAACACACTATCCCACACAGTCTTGGGAGATTTTAGGCAGATCTCTGCTGGTTGAAGAAGAGCAGGCGATAGTTCTCTTCCAACCATACTTTTTATTCCAGACATTTAATACAGGAGAATACATTTGTTTGTAGAGCACTTTCACTACTTGCTAGAAATTCCTGCAGATCCTTCAGTCATTTCTTTTTTGGTCAGCATTCTGCCAGCCTACCAGTTTTGGAGAAACATCCTGTTTTTTGTAATGTCACCGCAATTGTGGCAAAAGCTTTAGTTAGCATTGTCATCTGGTGTAAACAGTCTACAAACTATGTGGGTGGGTTTTTTTTTGTGCTAAACTCCACGAAATCCAACTGCTGTCACTATTGTGTGTATTTTTTTTGTCATCTTCAACATCTATCACTAAGTAATGTGCTGTTCTTTTACTGTAAGGAAGTCTATCATTGCCAATGACAGAATTTCACTTCCACAAAATCCGAACCAACACTTGAACGCTCCAGCCCTCAGAGGCTTTTTGTTTCTGTACGTTTTACATGTTGTTTCTACACAGGCCTTGTATTGAACCATGCATTTGACACAGATGAGCCCTGAGTTTGGACACTACTGCTGGCTGTATGAACTAGAATATATTTTTTGTTAAAGCAGCTGAAAAATATATGAATTACATAAGACGACCATTTATCATATTTTTGTTTACCTCCCAAAAATCTTGTGTTTTAAGAGAGGCAGGTACTTCTATGATCTGCTATAAGATTTTGATGCAAATAATAAGGACAGTCCTTTAGGCAAGAGTCATAATCGAGGTCTGCCGTCTGTCAATATGGCCGCTATCTGTGTCGAGTCAAGCTGAAACCAGTCACCCAGTCTAAACGTTGTGCTTTTAATGTCTAACCCTCCAACTGTATTAGCTGTTTTGTGAGACGATTAACTCTCACAGATCTAGCAAGGTATTTTAGCAAGATACTAAAATACTTTGACTTATGAAAATATAGTTTGTCCTTGCTCTTGATTTTCAGTCTTTTCACGCGATTTTGTTTTGTGAGGGTGTTTTCGTTGGGTCATTTGGCCACTTCCTGCTGATTGTTTTAGATTTGTCCCGACCGAAGAATTTTTCTGTGTTGCACTTCCTCACACCACGATGAGAATCAACTCCCCGGACAGTACATTTTCTATATTCTTTCCAGAATACTTTTGTTCTTTTGTTTCTTTTTTTACAACTGCAACAAACAAAACAACATAACTGTTGAAAGCAAGAAAGCTATTGATAATGTCTCATTCATGCTTCCATTGATGACTCTGGAGATTTAGTTTTTCTCTTTATCAAAGGCAAGTCATCCAGTGTGCACACCCCGGAGAGGATTGCAGGGCTGAGGAATGTCTTTATTCTTGAAACGATGAACCCGTGCTTGTTTACTCTTGCCCATGTTATGTCTAGATTCGCATGCATTTGTTGCTGAAACTACTAATGTTTCACAGTTTGAACCTTTTCAACGCCGCGCTCACTTTTTCTTGTCTCCATCGGTCTGTCAAGCCTGCCATCTTTATATTGGCAGGTCACAATGGTGGTGTTGTGTGTTTGCTTGCTCCCCTTGTTCCTTCTGCTGCTGCCCACTGTCTGCTTGTTGCAAACAGGAACAGGTCTGTGCAGGTCCTCTGTGGCGGAATAGTCTAACTATCACCCTTAATGTGTTACTATTTTAACACAACTCCCCTCAGATGCCAGATCTCCATCCATCCATCCATCCATCCATTTTCCGTCACCCTTCTCCCTAACGGGGTCGGGAGTTGCTGGTGCCTATCTCCAGCTGCGTTCCGGGCGAGAGGCGGGGTTCACCCTGGACAGGTCGCCAGTCTGTCGCAGTGCCAGATCTCTGGAAAGGTTAAAAATAGTCAACGTTATGAGCGATATTGACTTGATTATCTTCTGCAAATTCAATTAAAAAAATTCTTTATTGATTCCAAAATCAAATTAAATGTTGTAACTCCAGTGTCTGATAAGGCTGGCGGGCCACCTGGCTTTACTTACACTCCCACCTGGCTTATCATTGTTTTTTTGTTTTGTTTTGTTTAAAAACTGATAAGTTTTAGTAAGAGTGATATCATAGACTCTTGCTGGTGAAACAGTTGGAATAAGATAGCAACATGGTCTACATTTTTTTCCAGTACTTTTTGTCTAGAAAGGCAGTAGTTTGAAAGAATAAGAGAAAAACCAAATGAATGGTCTGAATGCTGCCATAATAAATGTTTTTTTTTGTTTTGTTTGTTTTTTTATTATTTATGACTAATTCCCCAAAATTTTTTGAATATTTTTTTAATGCTGTTGTAGTACTCTTTTTTTTTTTTTTTTTTTTTTTTTTAAACTGACTAAGCAATAATGTAGAATATATACTAATGTTGAATTGTTAAGGCCTTCCCCCTTCCACTTCTTATTTATTTATAACATAACTAAAACCAGGTTTTAGTTTCTGGTTATTTATTTATTCTGTCTTTGCTTGAGTGCAAATTTACAAAAATGGGCACAGAGTATGAGGCTGAGAACAAAATGACGTGATTTTGACTGTGACAATGACAACCGATTTTGGCAGTTCAGCTTAACTATGCCGAGCCCTTTACTGTAGGCTTTTCCGCTCCGCTGCGCACTTCACCAGCTAACATAGGAAAATCTGACAAGGTTGCACAGATTATCAGAACTCAGTTGGAGCGGAGTTGTTCCTGATCAAGAGGGCAGACATCGGTGCATCAGAGACTGCCAACAGACTTCCTAGCGAATGAAAGTGTCGCTGTCTGGAACCTTTCATCACGACATTGGTCTTCCAGTGCGACTTTCACTCCGGAGCAACATACAGTCCAGAAATGACAGCAAATAACAGCATGTATTTCAGATCCTCTGTGCTTGTTTCACTTTGACTCTACTTGACTTCAAACTATGTGGGTGTTTCTTTCCATCGAGCTGCTGCGTACCTTCCACCCACCGACCCCATCTGTTTCATGCTTTCATTTGTAGGTAAAGCTTGAGTCGATGATGATCAGCACCCAAACAAATACACCTTTATATTTAGCTCAGGTGTCACGCCTCAGTGGGTGACAGACTTCTTGTCAGTCGACCCCTGTTTGGCGCGTCTTCAGACCTTCCTCTTACTGACATCCCTTACTGCACTCTGCCAGTGGTTAATTTTGTAATAACCAGCTGTAATTGAAGTGATATCTAACCCTCCTCCACCTTTTGTCTTTCCCTCTACACGCAGACTAATTTTTATAAAATGGCCCAACTCATCTGTGCTGTTGCTCAAGTTCTTGAGTCAGACAGTGAAACCTGCAGGATGTCAGTATGCACTGTACTTTTACATAAACAGATCTACTCTTCCCCCGCACACTTCCAGACCTCCACAAGCCTTTTAACAACGCCTCCGCACTTCAGACTGCGGCGCGTTTTTCTATTCTGCTCAGGTTAATTGCGCTCTCTGCACAAATGCGAAAACCTACACCTTAAGCGAATCTCATGTTAAAGTTTCTCTGGTGGGATAGCACAGTCTGTAAGAGGATGTTGCATTGATTCTTGTCCGTTGCGACTCACCTGACAAATGGCATGCCGCTTTCTAAACTTTGACCTTTCTCTAAAGGGAGCAGAAGTGAGTTGCAGCTTAGCACAGCAAATATAATCTTTAATGGAGTGCATGATGACAAAAAGAAACGGCGTTAACAGTGTTTGATCCACTGAGCCACGTTTTGTAGTCCTAGATTTCAGTTTATCACAGGAAGCGTGACTTCATTAGCTATCAGATACTTCCGTTTTGAAAGCACTTGTAGTTCTGCTTTAAGGCTACTTGCTTCCCCCTTGATATAAACTTTACAGTTTGCTGGAGCCGATTTCTTCTTAGCGTTGCTTTGCTTGGAAAATGGCCCGTTTTGATCGCTGCCAAAGTGTTTTGCCAACATGATCCACTGCCTATGTCGTGGTGATGTTGAGGTTTATCCAGACAGCCTTTAATACCTCGGCAGAGGAAGGTGTTTTTGTTTTCAGGGTGTCGACCTCCCTCAGTTTCACCCGTGGTGAACTCGATACCCGATGAGACTGATTAGAGGGAAAAAAGGCTGTTTTTCACCAGACACTTTGCAGCGTGTTTGCTATTGCTGGCAGTAAATGTGTAACAGGATAAAATGATAATATATCACACCCAGTCGATTACAGTGAAACTCCTTTCAACTTTTTCTGCAAAACCTTGTTTTGTTCTTTCTTTTTAGAAATCCAACTCTTAAGTGTGTAGCTGCAGTTTGATTCAACGTCCAGTTACTTTTTTTTTTTTGTTTGAGCCTTTAGTTTTTCACTATTAAATGTGGAATTAGCAAGAGCTATTTATTTTATTTTATGTCGTCTTAGACAGTATAACGTGTGTTACTCAAGCTCACTATGTATTTGTCTTTTTAAAACAATTTCAGAAAAAAAAAAGTTGTTTTTTTTTTGCAACTGGGGAACTGTTAAACATTTTGTTGACCAGAGGTGATATTTATTCATTTCAGTTTGGCTAAGGATTTACATAGTTTTCTTCTGTCATCTAAAAGGTCGAGTTTCCCGAGGAAAAAAAAAAAACAGGAATATTTGTGTCATTTGTTAAGCAAGAAGTCATGGGTTTTTAATTGGTTGTCTGTCACTTTAGAGTAGAATTTGGACAGCAAGAGGATCAGAAAACCTGAAACTGATCAGTTGTTATTACAAATTACTCAGTTGCTCAAAATGTTAAAATAAAAATAAAAAATTACCCTCTTTTTTTTTTTTTGTCTTGAAGGCATTCATCAGAGTGTTCTAGGTTGAAGTCATGTGAAAAATGAGCCATTTTTGCTCCGCTATGACATTTTCTTATTTCATTTTCCATTTTATTCTTTAAAGAACTTGCAGGCTACACCGGTAGGATGAGAACTACAAACTTGATTATTTTGTTGCAAAGGAGAGAGAACTTAAACTTTAGCCTTTTTCTTGTTTGGAGGTGTTGAAAGAAAACAAGACAGAAAGTGAGAAAAATAAAATTACACTTCCTCGTCTTGGATGAGAGTGTCGTATCTGGGATGGCTTTTAAGGGATCTACCTTGTGAGTCTTAATACTCGTCCCTATTTGAACTCACATTGTCACACATGTTCAGAGAGGATGCTCACATGCAAAGTCACACCGCAGATCGTGGACAAGAATGCCATCACACATGAAAAAAGCTGAATTAGTGGATGCAAAAGTTGCCTAATTATGTTTAAAAATGCTCATTTGGATCAACTCACTGAATTACTTAGAACAGGCTGTGGTCTTTATGTTGCACAGTGTGTTCCTGATTTTACAGTTAATGTTGTGATAGGTTAGCGGACGTGCAGAGAGAAGATGGGATATTAGTCAGCATGCGAATTTAAAGGAGCTGTTCCCATGACTTCAGAGCCGCTGAGTTCCCACTCGGTGTAAGGCAAAAAAAATTGGGGTGAAACTCAAATGGGCCTTTCTATGCTTTACAGTGTCGCATCAAGGCCATTCTGATCTCAACCATAAAAAATTCTCACTTCCTTATCATTTTTGAAGAATCTTTTGTGGTTTTCTTGAATTAAAACAAACCTTACTGATTCTCCTCTGCTTGCCTCTCATTCATTTATTTCTTAATAACATAACCACAAGAGTTGCTGAAATGTTTTTTTTTTTTGTATTTTGTCGCATTAAAACCAGTGATGTGTCGATCCACGTTTTTCACTTCCGATACCTGAGGTTTAGTATCGGCTGATACCGATCTGATGCACAAAAACAGACTTGAGCTGACTTAAAATGTTTCTTGTTTTGAAACACAGTCTAGGATATTTTTCATATATGGATCAATACAGATATTATTGATTTGGTACATCTCTAGTTAAAGCCACAAACTTCATTGTTGTGTTTGGGACTTTACAAAATGAAGTAGTTCTGTAGAAAATCCACCCACTGATTGTTCAGTTCAGCTCTCTACCAAATCTATCATCTAACTAAGGATAAATCCATCATCAATATTCTTCATACTTGTTTCATCCATGTCCCCCCTCATCCCTCTCCATCTGTGCGGCTCTTTCTGCCTCATTTCGGATGAGGTCTGACCGATTTTTCAACCCGTGACTGAGCACTTTTGCTTCCCAGGAAGGGGCGGAGTCTTTGCGCGTCTCATTTCCTGTGCCTCAGGAAGTACATTCCTCAGCTGCTGACAATCAGACGGCAGTAAAAGACAGTGTAGTTGCGATTTCTCTGCTGCGGGCCGGCCTCCAGGAATCTTTTAAGAGTAATTCCAAAGGGTTATTGTCTCAGGATTTATTTCTCTGTGTGTGAATATGCAAAATTATGTATCAGATGATTTTTCCATACTTTTGAAAGTCCTGCCTTGTATTTTAAAACCTCATTGGACTCAAACTGCACACCCAAACATTGTTGAACCAAGGAAGCGTCACACAGACACAAAAGATCTAAAGATTTATGTTTGTGTTTTTGTGCTCCTTCTGACTTGTTGATTGGCTCTGGAGGATTAATAGCGTTGAGGTGTTTTTAATAAAACTTTTAGTGAATTCATCAGTGTTTGAACTCACTATTGCTATCCTGACATTTACTAAGCTCTTTTGAAGAAGTATACACTTAAGGACATATAAGATGTAAAGCATTTTAATGATTTTTAACCCACAATCATCCAAGTTTTTCTTCCAAGTTTTATCAGTTTGTTTGTTTTTTTAAAAGCAATTGTTGTTCTTTTAATTCTAATCTTAGTGAATCCTCTGCTTGTCTAGGGAAAGGGGAATGGTTTGGTGAAGAATGCTGTGCTGGAGGAACAGGACGCCCAGAACCTGGAGATTGTTGCGTTTTGTAAAGACTTGGCAAGGTAAGCTGGATTGTTTCTACTGAGGAGAACAATAAACCCCTCATTGGGCCATTACCAACTCAAACTATTTGCTCACCTATCTTCAACCGTATTTGAACTTCAGTGACATTGCACTCTCAATCTTGTTTTATATGAAGTCGGCCCACTCTTTGCTGCTTTTTCATCTTTAAGGTAGCGGTGGGCGATTTCAACATCGAATTTTAGTGTGATATATTGAGGAACTATTCTGGTAACAATAAATATTATTATTAAAAAAATATCTCATTGTCTGGCCGCATGGCACTGCATCCACAGTGCCACAAATAGAAATATTCTTGAAAAACATTACCATTTGAAAATGGCTTCTTCAGGACACAACTTGCGTAATAAAAAGTTGCGTTATATCACTTAACGGCACACAGTAACTTTATTTAGTCATTTTAAAATTCATAGATTTTTATTGAAGCAAATATGGAACAAACAGTGGAGAAAATAGCAAAAATAAAGGTTCCAATAATACTGTCAGTTTTGTGTTTTTATCAATAACTGAAATTTATCATAATACAAATTCTTATGAGAAATCTTTCACAATAAACAATACCATAATTTTATTATCTATGATATATTTATCGTATTGTTTACATTAAATGTGTCATAGATAAGCTTGGAATGCTTTCTTCATGGTTTGGGAATGTGTTTATGGGAATATTTGACCATTCTGCCTGGAGGTCATATAGGTCAAACTCTGATGCTGGCCTCAGCTTGAGCTTATTCAGAAAGTGATCTATTGAGTTCAAGAATCTGTACAGGCCAGTCAAACCCTTTCCTTCTTAACTCACGTTGTGCACTGTCGCATTGAACCTGAAAGGGACATTCCCAAACTTTTCCCACAATGTAGGCAGCATGTAATTTTCCAAAATGTCTTGGTATGCTGAAGCTCTGAGGGTTTCTTTCACTGGAACTGATGGACTCAGCTCCTGAAAAACACTCCCCCACCATTATCCCCTCTGCACCAAACTTTACGTTCAACACTAGAGCTGTTCTCCTGCTATCCCAAACTCCTTTGGACTATGCGACAGAGGTACCATCTTTGTCTCTCTAGAGAACTCATCTCTCAAGTAGCAACATGCTTTACCTCTACATCTGATGCTTTGCGTTGCATTTTGCACTTCATCCCAGAGCTAATGTCTCATGAGATTAAGAGTTTTTGATGCACTCGATGCCTCTCAAAGTCCTCTAACCAGAATGAGTTGTTGTGTGTTATCAGTGGAATTCACTGAGTTTCTGATGGCAACTTTCCAGATGTTGTAGGAAGTAGTCAGCATACCATGGTACTGAGTTATGTACACTTGTGGCCATGGAAGTGACTGAAACTCTTGAATTTAATGATTTGGATGGATGAACCAGTATTGGTATGACACATCACATCCAAGACCCAAGAAAATGACTGGCACCTCTGGTAAAGATGTGTAAGAATCCAGGAAATGAATCCATGTCTTGTTTCAGTACTCTAACGGCACTAGAAACGTTGGGGGAAAATCCAATCAAAAAGCAGAAAAACGTCTCATTGTTATTGACCAAATGACCCATGCCACAATTGGCAGTAGCACTGCTGCTGTTAACACTTTTCACAACCTTCTTTTGGCAGTAGGACAGCACTTGGTCTTTGAAATTTCTGGAAGTTTGAACAGAGAGGGAAATTGTTGACCGTTTGGCACAATCTCTCCAGATTGTCTGAAACTTTGACTCCTTTCACCTACTCTTTTCTCAGCTCAACCCAAATATTTTCTATAGACTTTAGGTTGGCCATAGAAAACTGTTGGCCTTTGGGGATATGTAATGCCTACACACACTTCTACTTACTGGCTTTTGTAAAACAAGAGCAGAGATAAGGAAGACGGTTAGCTTCTGTGGCTGTGCTAAGGCGGTCTCCACATGAATCAGTTCATATGACGAGATAGTTGGTACTTCATCTATTACAATAGGCAGGTAGAAGCACTTTTAGAGATATTTGGGGTCTGAAGTATCAGACTGGTCGTGACATGTCACAATGCGTTTTTCATACTAGAAATATAATGCAGCTTCTGGCTTAAAACGGAAAGTCTCCGAGTGATTCTCCCACAGTATTTACAGGTATCAATCTGCTAATAGTATGAAGTAAATTTCACTTAAATTAAAAAAGTAAGCAAAAACACCCATGGTTAAATTAAAGCTTTTCACCTTTTGTAAGTGAAGGTCTGCTTCTAAATGCACGTGCTCTCGCTTGATGACATGTTTCCACTTTAGTTCATCTCTGGGATCCGTACAGAGTTTTCTTACCACAGTATTTGGTTTGGGTGGGGTGACGATGAAGCTGTGCTCACAGAATGTACTTTCACTATGATCACACCGTCAACGCCCAGCCAGCGTCTGGCAGCGTCACCACATCCCGGGTGGTCAACAAAAAATGATTTGCATAGTTTACAATTTAAAGGAATCCCTTTGAGTGCAAATGGGACAAAAGAAAAAAATTCTTGGCATTTTCATTTCCTAGCAAAGAAAAATATCCGATCAGACTTTCCCCATGATTCATCTAGGAGTCTGATCCAGATCATCTGATCTATACAGCTGACTAGTTGGCTTTTGTTTCCCTTTATTTTATATTATTTTTTTCCCCCCACTGGGCATGAAAACCAAAACATAATAAAAATGCGTTGACCCTGTTTTGTTTCTTTTCCGCCTGCAGCCTACGTTCCAGATTCCCTCACGACGACATCGGAACCAATCCGGGCTTCGTCCTCAGCCCCGTCATCGCCCAGAGAGAGAGCGGACCGGACAATAACTGCTCTGTCAAAGTTTCCATTGAGATCCCTGAATCTCAGCAGCCTGTGACTTTCACCTGTGATGGTAAGCATCTGACAAGTGACTGAAAAAAACAGAAACAACAAAAAATATTTACAGATTTAGAAAAGGGGACTTAGGAGTTACGCTGTTGACACTTGCAGCAGAATATTGAGATGCGGTATGGGGTATATGCCAATTTTTATGTAATGGACATTCTTAAAGAAACAAAACAGATGTTTTTTTCTCTTACATTTTATAGGGACAGTATTAAAAAAATCAACTGTTTTGAGCTTTACATAACATCATGTTATAATATTATTCCCTCTTGAAAAACATATCCGGAGTGTCGCCTTCATTATTTCATGCATGATTGAGAAATCCTCTAATCAGGTTGAGGCGCCACGGCATCCGTCAGAAGTGACATTGAGAACGTTGAACGGACCGCGATTGTTTTCCCAAGTTGTTTTCACCAACTTGTCTTCTACTTGTACAAGTCGAGCTAATTTGTCTGTACAAGTAGCACACCTTGTTGGAGCACAAAAGTCGAAACTAGCTAGCGTTGGAATGGCCGCATACCTTCTGACGTGTTTGTTGATTGGCTCAAATCTCTGACTTTGCCTGAATTCACACCACATGATTTATACCACAATGTCTTAATTGACGTTTTCAAAGTTCAAACGTACAAAATTCTCGACGCTAAATGGTTTTCGTCGTACATGCTAGGCTTACATGACGGTGTGGCATTTTCTTCATGGTTGCTAATGATCAGACGCGCACATTTTCCCTGCATCTTACTAAGCTTACTTACTTGTGAAGTATATGAACGTTAATCTTCTTATATAAAGTGTTCTCTGCACCGAGGGTTGCCAGTCCTTGGGATTGACGTCTGCTGTCCATTAAAAGGCTTATTAGAAAAGGACAAGTTTGGTTTGCGCCCTTGTCTGTTTGTGGAGCTAATTGCCATTTTACAGTGAAATCAACTTTATGAAAGAATGAGTTGTCTTAACTGTCGCTTTCTGAAGATCGTGACGCCAGTTACAGATGGGTCTGTTTATTGTTTAAGTATCTCCTTGTGTTCCTCCACTTGTTTTGCAGAAAACATGCAAGTAGGGGGCGATTTAAGAAATAAAGAAATTTCCAGCTTATGCAAGCATTCCTGGCATTAAAAAAGCTCTCTAATTCTGACATTCAGTCTCTGAATAAGCCAGTTACAACTCATAGAAACAGTATTTACTGCATTCCTCAGTCAACACCTGAAACATTCCTTCCAGGATTCCAGTCGGCTCCCTGGGTTTACCTCTTTCCTCCTTTCAATATCATTGCCTCAGTCACTTTCTAGGCAAATTTCCCTCTTTCCTGTCACAATATCCACTTCCTGACTTTCCTGTTTTTTTCTTTTTTGGGGTTGGGGGGGTTGTTTTTGTGTTTTTTCTCTGTCAGCAGTGTGTTGACCCACATAGTTGATGTTTGGATTCCTTTGATAGGACAAAAAAATCTTTTTTTTTTTTTTTTTAGAAACAATGGGCTTCAGTTCTGGCATTAATGGAAGGAGCTGAACGTTATCCAACAAAGGTTGTTGATTCTCTCACAATGGCCGACCTTTTTCTTACCGTTTCTTTTGTATTTCTCGTTTCACCGTCTTAACAACTACTGCAGCTGTTTCCTTCACTGCTTGAAATTTTAGTAACATTTCAAATGGCAATCAGTCGCTCCCGTTTTTTTAAATATAAACAGTCGTTGATGCTTATTCACACTGATATATTAAGTTACTGGTTAAGAACAAATTAAGTCTGGTAATTAAAGATCTTTGTGGGTTTTTTGCTGTTTTTTTAAGACGTCTGGCAGAAAAGATTGGGGCTGGAAAGTAAAACGCTGCTGCCTTCTGAGGATTCTTTACATATTGTGGCTACAGAGTGAAGAAGAAAGAAGAAAGCATGGCAATAAAACGAAGAAGAATGTGGAGCGAGGAGAGGTTGGGAAATTCGGGAGACATGAGTTTCTGAAAGTAACGCTAAAGAAAGATTTGTGGAAAGTTTGACGCTGCACATAAAAACAATTGACTGCATGAAGTAAATTCATAGAGAAGACAAAACAATGTTTGGAATAGGACACAACTATAATTTTTCCTCCAAGTTCTTGAGATAAAAACAGGAAAGACCGTCTGGTAATTTTTTCTAGAAAATGTCTTTGGGCTACGAAACAAAGCCTGATGTTTTAAGGGGGAAAAAAGAATTTATTTTAAAGTCTGGAGTTTTGTCTGATATGTGATATTTAAATGGTTTGTGTATTATAAAAAAAAACTTTATGGAGTCATTCATCATTTTATTAAAATGCCATGGGAGGCTCTATATTTGTATTTACTCACATATCAGAGGTGATCTTAGTAGAAGACTGTGAGCAGCATCATGGTACTGAATTATGAATGAATAAAACGTATGGATATGTTTAAAAAAATAAGTTTTACTAACTCATACTTTAAAAGGAACAAATTAGGAAGTAGTACTACTCTTACTCAATTAGGATTTCTGGAGGCTGTACTCCGGTTGAGTGACTTTAATGAAAAACGTGTTTCAACCGAAATACATGAGACAAACAGACAGTTCATGTTAAAGTGAGTCTTCTTGTACCTATGTAAGCTTTATTGTTCTGTTGTTTTCCATCTGCTGAACCTGTTATGACATTTATAGGACAGAAAGACACAGGACTTTCCTGTTCTGGGATCCTTCCCTCCATCTTTATTTTTGTATCAACTGCCCCTGCTTATGGATTACCAGTGGCGCCCTCTGCTACACTGTGGTCATACTGCAACACAAATAAAAAGATCTGATATTATATTCTGGAGTGATTCCTTGTAGGGCAGATTTTTACTTCTAGTTGAGTAAAAATATGTTCAACTACTGACACTCTTACTCACGTACAACTTTGAGGTACTCTAAATTAGAGGTTGACAGCACAGGTTGTGAAATTGTTCTTGTATGAAACAAGTATGCAGGAAACCAAGCTTCTTTCTGCCATGTGAATTGGCTCAGATTGTAATTAAGACTTAAATGAAGCTTAAATCACATGAAATATTGCAAACCTGTGAATTCATACTTTAAGAGTGATGCATCCCCAATCAGGACTCTTACTGAAACTCTTGTACTTTATCTATAAAGTACAAGCGTATTTTATATTCTTGGTTATTGTGGTCTTTCAGCTCAGGTCTACCTCCATCTGTCTGAACATCTGTGTTTGGGTGTAGGAGCTGCTCCAGAAGCAGAAATCTTTGTTTGCTTTGTGTCACAGCGGAATTACAGCCATCCCGTTTCACGTCTTTACAATGTTTGCCTTGTAGATTTACAAAGTGCCGAGTGACTTCTGGCTTCACTCGCCCTCTCATTAGCTGCCTCGTGAAACTGGATCTGAACTCCGTCAAGCCAGTTATTTCATTGGTTATTAAACAGCTACTGTGGTCGATTTATTCCACATCCTGTGGAATAAATTACTCCCAATTTAGCCAACGTATTGTTTTTTTTTTGTGTTTGTTTTCATCTATGTTAAAATGTTCATTCCTTTGTGACTCAGCCAGCGCCATTCCCTAGCTCCCATGTGTGAAAAATTAACACAATGAGAGACAGGAAATTTCTCGATAAATCACAAAAACACTCCTCTGTGAACTCCAGCAAAGTCAGGCACGGCCTTGCGTTGCAGGAGTGGCGTTGGCAGCACCATTCCTCTGAAGGGTGGCGTTCTGTTGTTGCTGGAGTCAGAGGTGGTCTCTGCTTCTCGTCGATGCCGAGTCCAGAGCCTGAGTGATTCCATCTCTCTCTCTCTGTCTCTCTCTCTGCCGTGTTTGTGTGTCCTGCACGTCTGACGAAGTGGATTAGCTGCAGAGTAATCTGTGAGCGTGTCGGGTTACACTGCTGCGCCCAGGAGGGTCACTGACCTCTCATCCCTCCCAGTCAGGGTGATTACAGGCATTCTGGTGAAATGTCTGTTTATTACAGAGCCTACTTGTTTTTAATTGAAAGTACGTGTCCAATAAAAGCTGATTTGAAATTCATAACTGGAAGAGGTGGCTGAGGATGCACCAATCCACTTTTTTCACTGCTGATACCGATATCTGAGGTTTAGCATCAGATGTTTTTCTGATAAAGAAATTTGTTAACTCTGCAACAGCACAGAACACTTAAATACACCAATAGCTTCACATCACATGTAAAAACAACTTTAATTTGTTCAGTCAGTGCATTAGCCAATGCAAAAACAATCATAAACTGACAAAAACAATACGATGACGACCTTGGTCAAAAATAAACCGTGTTCCAAATTCTAAATATAATGCGAAATAAATAATAAAACATGACGTCCCTCAGCACACGAGTCCTAAAATTAAACTGATTTGTCTGTTTCAGTTTTTCTATTTATTTTTCATTGGCTGTTTTACTCTCAATTGCACCCACTAAACAAATTAAAGTTATTTTTACATGTTTGACCAAGCTTGTGAAGCTATTAGTGTATTTACATGTGCTGTACTGGTGCAGAGTTGGCAAATAAATGTGTAAATCAGTGTATTTTTGTCTCTGTTTAAAAACAAAAACAAAAGAAATACTTAAACTATATTTCAGTAAACTCGGCACTATTTTTCTGCATCGGATCAGTATCAGCTGATACCAAACCTCAGGTATCGGTCTCGTAAGTGAAAAAGTGGATCGGTGCATTCCTAAACCGTGGTTGTACCTTTTTGCTGACGTAGCCAGAGCTTCTTAATACCCTCTAAAAAACATTTTGGACCATATTAAACAAGTTTCAACAAATATATATCCTGGTTTAACAGCAATCTTAAAATTAACAGGTGGTATTTGTTGCGGTTCAAACTGTTCTTAGAGGTATTGGTGTTGGATACGATGTTGAGATATCCGTATGTTGCCCCCGTCCTGCTCACCTTATCTGAATTCCTGTTTTCCCTCTGCAGTGAGTTCTCCAGTAGAGCTGCTGATCAGTCAGACTCTCTGCTGGGTTCACGATGACCTGGATCAGGTGGACTTCTCCAGCTATTTGCTCAAAGTGTGCGGTCGGGAGGAAGTGCTGCAGAAGTGAGTATTTCCGAAACCATAACGCGTCCGGCAGCCCAAGAAAGCTCTCTCCTCCCATGGAGATTTAAGGAACTTTTGTTTGTTTTTCTTATGTCCTCTTCTCTTTTCTTTTTTTTTTCTTCTGTCTTTCTCTTACTGCGTCGCTCTTATCTCGGCATCCCCCCACGTCCTACACAAATAGGAATGATGGATGTTTTTATATTTCTTCTTTTAACCTCCTCCAACGCTTAAAATATGAGATTCATGGGAACTGCTGCTCTCCTTACCAGCACTTATAGACCACAGTCCATTGAACTGTGTTCATAGTTGAATGCTGCAAACATTACATTAATACTATTGGCAACAATTATCACAAACCCTAAAGAAGATTTACAAATAAAATGTTTCAAGTTTCTTCAGCCATTTTCCGCTGCTAAATTATCATTATTTAATTGACAATTATTATAACACCAATCCTCTCAACATTGTTTTGGTCTTTGCACTTTATATAGACTTCTGAGTAAATAATGTAGTGCAGTCTGGCTCATGAGATGAGACAGTATACAGTGTTCGGTTCGTGGAGATGAGACAAAAGGAGAGTTTAACTATATTTGTTGGTAAAGCCTGGATTCCATTTTATGGTCGTCTATAGTAGAGTTAAGATTTTTCTATAGGAATCTGTTTTTAGTGTATAACGGTGATTCCTAAACTGTTACCAACACTTATCTCCTCAGTACAGTCTTGACAGATGTTTTAAAATAGCAGTAAAACAGAACCTTGGACTTTGTCAGGTGGTTGTTGTCATTAAACACAAACATAAAAAAAACCCTTACTATTGGAAATGCAACTTAGGTTTATGGATAAGGGTCCATGTTTCCTCTGAAGTTGAACATTTTCAAATTTGTAAGCAAAAGCTCCCGAGAAGTTAACATTCAAAGTAGGAAAGTTTGAGGTTTCTCACCTCCAAATCTAAAATGTCCGTCTTGCATGTAAAGCTTAGTCTGCCAACCTGTTCCTTATGTTTCTGACACAAACACGCAGCACTGTAGTCTTTTTTTGATGTACATGTGTTTGAAAGAGCAAAGTAAAAAGCACCCAGAAACATTGTTAATTAAGCTTTTTAGTCAAAGCAGTTAGTCTGGTCACGGATCATATCAGCCAGCTTGTTTGGTTTTCGAACTGGAAACAGAAAACACTTGAAGTTACGCTTAATGTGGTTTCTAGATCAGAATTCCTGAGCTCATACTGGGAGTTCCCAACATGTCCTCCAATGCCCTCATGAACGAAAGACTGGTGCTTTAACAAATAATCTCTTTAGCTTTGAAAAATTACAATCAAAATGTTTTGTATATTTTTTGAGAACTGCTGAAAGCAGCATAAGACCTCACTATATGTTGCAGTTTCCCTGCCTGTCTAATTCTGAGGGTAACCTAATGCCAAATAGGGTTTAAAAGTCTCACATTTTGTTTTTTAAAAAGTTGTACAAATCTCAAAGTCATTGATCAGCCAAAAAGTGATCAAGTTCTGGTATCTCACAGCTTGCACGACGCAAATTGGAGTTACGAAAGTAAACTTGCCTAATGGAAACTCGGCAATTCCGATAAAACGTTTTTGCGCTCGGACGAGGTGGCCTTTGTGCCATATCAAAATTATATTTTTCCAAGACTGCAATGGACACACTTTTTTCTTTTACATTACACAAGTCACATGATTAACAACCGGATGTTACTACTGACAGAAATGGTGAAGAAGACAGGAAGCTGTTGGAGGATGATTGCACAGCACTTTTCTTGGTGACTTATTACGTGAACGAACTTATTCAAGTGTGATTTTAATTACATTTTATACTTAATGGAAACACCACAATTGTTAAATTGTTTTGTTTGCTTGTTTGTTTTTACATTAGTGGAACTTTGTCAAAGTTTTGCACACATTCGTAATGGAAACCCAACAGGGCTACTCGGACTGTACTCAGGACATATTTAATTTCTTAACTTTTTGAAAGTGAACTTCAAAGGGAAACTATACTCTGGTTTCTTTTTTCCCTTTAAGGGGTAATTTAATTCATGTCCATAACAGTAAAATCTAATATTGAAGCTTTTCTACAGTCTAATCAAACAACGTCACATTGGAGATGCGCCAAGCGAATGTAGCTGACTCTGTTCCTCTTCTTAGCCATTCCATATTGTTACTTTGGATATCTAAGATTGTGTTATCTCTAACACTGGGCATCTGCCACCCTGTGCCACAGTAAACACAGCTTAGGCAGCCATGAGTACATCCAGAACTGCCGGAAGTGGGAGAACGAGATCACCTTACAGCTGCTCTCTCACTCAACCATGAGGAGGGACCTGGCGCGAAGTGTAAGTTACTGTTCACAAGTTAAGAAAGATAGTTACAAACTCGTCCCACTGATAAATTACCAATATACAGTTTGGTGAAATCATGACCCTAATTATCTGTGATTTAATATTTATTTTCTCTCACCGTAGGCAGAAGATGACGGTTCTCGACTCGACCTCGACAAGTATCTCAGCCATGTTGATAGGCCTTTCAGGGAGAACGTCACCCGGTAAGAGTCACTCGTTGGTCAGGAAGTAAATGCGTAAAGCTGATTAAAGTTAATCACTTTTATCTTTTTGCAGACAAAGTCTTGCTGACTATTTGGAGGGATACAACAATCAGGTCAACATCTGCTTAGAAAATGAGGTACATGACATCCCTGTTTGAGTTTGACAAATTCAAACTTGTTTTGTCCCCCACAAAATATTGTGAAACAAAATAGCAGAATTTTTGTTACATATTGAATTCAAATCTAAAGTACTTTAGTAATTTATGCCAAGGGAAAACTAAATACACAATTTGATTGTGGTAACTAAGATCATCCTGTTGAAAGCTGAGCAGACACACTTTGGAGTCGGGGATATCGTTGGTGGTTTGAACTTCCTCCTCCGCTCTCTGCTCTTTGAGTTCTGTTCTGTTAGTTTAGATATTATTTTAGATTTCTAGAAGCTAATCAGCTTCTCCCAGTTTTAAAAACATCACTTTTTAGCCATGGTTTTGCATTAAAACCGTCTAAAATAAATAAGAGCAAAAAAATGTTCCATTTGCACAGTGTCAGAGGGAAAAATGGATAATTATAAATATTAATTTTTAGAACTTTATATAACATAAAAACACCAGGAAAGGAGGAAGTGAAGTCATTAGAACATCTTTTTTTTTAAATTACTCAGAATAAATCCTGCTGGGTTTTTTTTCTCCAAATTTTAAAGTTCATTTTGAATCGGAACAGGAAACTGATTCAGACCTTCCTTTTTTCTTTTTTTTTTCTTGCTCCATCTTTTGTGCCCAGAGTACCCAGTACAAGACCGTGGAGCGGGTGGTGCAGACCGTGAAGAACCTGTGCTGCGCCCTGGACGAGGTGGAGACGCAGTCCATCACGGAAGCCATCAAGAGACTCCGTCACTCTGCCAATCTCGCCAGGACGCGCTCGCCCAAGGTGGGCTTCCCGTTGGCGCATGAGCTAACACATCTGGTGGTTGATTGGTGTTGAGATGAGATCATGTCATTTTCTAAGTCCAGCATGCATTGCTTTCTAGTTGGGGTCAACATCACCTGGTCAGTCATCAACTAGTAAGTTATATGCATACATACAGTCACACATAACCTTCACCTGCTTATCAGTCACAATCGTTCACTCCACTAAAATTTAACATTTATTTCATCATGTTTTCACATGTTTTAAATCTTTAATCTCATGCTTTGATTTATTAAAACTCATAAAGACTTAATAATTAGCCTGAGATAAAAAAAAAAAAAAAAAAAAGACCAAAGGCATATCAATACTTTTGCAAGGCCCATCATCTTTTACGTTTTTATCCATATGTGATTAAATTCTTGCACTGACGCGATCCCGGCCCCCGTCAATAGGTGGCTCCAGTCCTGTGGAAGAGAGCATGGCCTTACTGACGAAGGCCGTCTATGACCTGGTCAAGCTCTACCTGCGCTCCTTCTGCCCGCCGTCGCCGTCCTTCAGCTTATCCGCCTT
The DNA here is from genome assembly GCA_922788865.1 of Poeciliopsis turneri. NCBI lineage: Eukaryota > Metazoa > Chordata > Actinopteri > Cyprinodontiformes > Poeciliidae > Poeciliopsis > Poeciliopsis turneri. The sequence continues at coordinate 848,068 of CAKLNU010001107.1, read as the reverse complement.
GGCCCAGTCTGCGGACGATGGGGGAGCCGGAGAGGGGAGGGGCAGCAAAGAAGCTTCTGGTACCACAGACCACCTTCAGTTTACTCTGTTCGCGCTGCATGGCATCCCAGGCCACTGGGTCAGCAGGTAAAACACACAGCAGCAATGCTGCATCAAGGCAAAGATAAATGCTGAAACTCGCATGACCTTGACATATGAGTGAGAGGCGCAGTCTCATTTATATCAACCTCCTTTAATTTGGGTGATCGTGATTAAATCGGAGTGTCCGCGCATCCTTGAAAAATCTTACCTTTGTGTAGCTAAAATGAGGTCCTTAAAATGTCTTAAATTCAGTTTAAAAAAATGTAAGTTGGCCTCAAATTGTTAATCACAGGCCTTAAATTTTTAGGACTTTTTCACCTAATATATTTTGTGCAGTTTATTTTTCTCTTGGGACTTTTCTATTGGGCAAAAGTGAGGCTCACACGCAGAAATCTTCGTTAGTTGCCTAGCCACAACTTATGAAATAACCTGCGCAGAAGCAGTTTCAGGTTTTGCTCCATAACTGCTTCAAAAAAACAAAAAAAAAAACAGTGTGGAGAGAAAACTGAATAAAAATGGAAAGGCCCTGCCACCAGTTTGGCAGTATTTCAGATATCCTAAACAAAAACAAAATAATCGCTAATTATCAAAGGAACGCTTATAATGTAATATATTTTTTAATCAGCCCTGCCACAAAAGAACAAACGAGCAGCAAATGACAGAAGTTTCTGTAAAATATTTAGGGTTGTAAATGATTTAGTTGATGAGCATTTGGTAAAAAGCTCCATGTTTTGTTGCGGCGATCCTATAGAATTACAGCCTGTTCTGTTGAGCTGAGCCTTCACAGCAGCAGCACATAGCACCTCCATCTCTTTTACTCAACAAACAGATCTGGTGTAGCTCCTTGTGTCTTATTTTTCCATGCGAGTGTCTCGTTTCACACCAGACCTGATCTGTTGTCTCCTTAGTGTGTGTGTGCACGTGTATGTGTGTGTGAAGCAGATCTGCTACAAATTTTCCATTCACAGCTCTGTTTCACAGCAGTGACCAGGATCAGGGACAAAAATCCCGCTGCGGTTCCGAAAATAAAATATTTCTTCCCCTTTATTTGTAAAAAGCTCAGATAAGACTTATACAACTTAATATTGAATAACAAGAATTGTTGGAGCTGTAACTATTTTAATGGAATCACTTTAAAGAAATGGCAAAGTTTTTTTTTTTTTTTTTTTAAACTATTTTTTTTAAACTCCTACAGAAGAAGGAGATTTCATCTCCTTCTTCTGTCATTTCTGTCATTTTCTTCTAAGTTTTCAGTTGTTTTCATTAAAAGATAAACCGCTACAGTGCGCAGTAACTCTGTAGCGCAGTAACTCTTACAACAACTATTTTAAGGCAGGAAGCAAATATGGCTGCAGCGACAGCATTCCAAAAATGCATAAAAAATAAATAAATAAAAAAATCTGCTCTTTTCAAGCTGGAGCGGGACACTAACTCTCTCCTCTCCACCCGTGCAGCTGAGCAGCACCAGCAGCAGCTCGTATCTGTTGCAGCGCTACTATAACATCACCTTACTGAGGTTGAAGTGTTTAGCATTGTTGTGGCTCGTGTGTCATCCATCTGTTCACTGTGCCACATTGCCAGCTTGCGAGTAGCGAGGGAGCTGCCAGCGCAGATGGCACAGAGCAGCGGAGCAAGCTTGCTGCAGCGTAAACGTGCATCTGATTTCCTCCCGCGATTTTTTATTTATTTATTTTTTCTCCCCTCCATGGTCACATGTGGGGATCTGTTGCTAATTAAAGCGAGTTTATTTTTGGACCTGTGGAAACCAGAACACTTCATCTTAGATGTTATTGCCTCACATCTGGAAATATTAATATCTTCTGTTAAGACAGTGCGGACTTAAAGTTACAGTAAAGGCTGTTGAATTTGAAGTGTATACAGATAGAAGCACTTACTGCCTGTTTATCCTCCTGGGATTAATCAGACCACATCTCACACAGCTGCGGCCATGAAATACTTCACAGTGGACAATTAGTCAAGCTGTTCGTAATAAATAAAGATCATGATTAGAGGTGCTAGCCTGTCGTATTTGGCGATAAATCAATTAATTTTGTGATAAACTAAAACGAGTGCGGTCATTTCCATTTGCATGACTTTTTTTTGTCATGAGTGTCTGTCTCTGCCAGAGACTGTGTGACAAAAGGCTTCAGACTGGATCATCGGTCTTAACTAGGAGAGGTCATTTATTGTATCGCGTATCCTTTATCGTGATAACGTTCTTATCGTGATTGTAATTTTGATTTAGCTTTTTCATAAAAAATTCCACTAAATTATATTTAAAACCCTTGAAGCATCCAGTACTATAGAGACAAATAGTTTTACTGTCTTCTCCACTGTTTATTCAATGGAAGGATCTATAAATATCAATACATTTGAAAGCATGATTAAATGCAGTTAATCATGCTGAGTTTTACGATATAAATTCCACTTTATGTGACTGCTGAAAAAGAGTATTACAAATAGGACTGTTTTTAAAGAGCAATATTTGCAATGTGTAATTGCTGTGATACATTGTCGCAGTCATACAGAAAATACAATCAAAAAGAAATATTTCCTATCTTTTTGTCGCTATATCAATAATACAACAAAACATCGTGATAATCTTTAAGTCTCAACAACTCGACCCCATCATAATCTCTCTGTTATGTGTACATACCTAGATGGGTATGTATGTATGGATAGATGTGTCCATACTCGGTATGTAGTTATTTTACATATTTATTCTTGTGTGCATTCCGTTAAAATAGACGTATTGATTGGTCTAAATTTAACAGTTTCTTTTAATATATGTTCAATTGTGTGTGTCAGTATACATATGTGTATGCGTGTATGTATGTTTACATGTATTAATGCAAAGATTCATTCAGAAACTGTCCAAATGTTAAGAAAAGCGGTATCTCTATTTTTAAAGAACCAATTTCTTTAGAAAAAAAACAGCATGATGTTGTTCGACTCATAATCTGAGTCCTCTCTTTCTTCAAATGCGCCATCGTCCCTAATGGAGTAGAGAATCGGCATATTCAGCCACAGGGGAGTTTTGCTGGTTAAAATTAGCCTGATTAAACCACTCTGGTCTAAGTGGGCAGGTACAATGTCTCTCCAAGTTCCCATTGAGCAGCGCACTCCGTTAAAATGTTTCTAAGCTTCACTTTGAAAATATCGCCCTGAAGGAGTTCTTTCTAGGCCTGTTTTTCCCCACAGCTGCTGTCATCAATGAGACAAAACATCTTTCTATCAAAACCTTTTAGTTGATTCAACCACTTCTACATGGTGGTTAGTCATAGATGGAATATTTCACACCAGCATCGCTTGTTGTCTTGTTCCAGCTATGAGAAGTACTTCCTGATGTGCTCCCTCACCCACAATGGGAAGAACCTGTTCAAGCCGGTCCATTCCAAGAGAGTGGGCACATACAAAAGCTTTTTCTACCACATTAAATGGGACGAACTGTAAGTCCTCTCTTAACATTCTTCAGTTTTCACTGACCTAACGCGGTCCTTTTACCTTTTAATGACGCCGCCTTGTCCTTCCCAGGATCATTTTCCCCATCGCCGTAGCCGTGCTCCCTCTGGAGTCCACGCTGAGTCTGAGTCTGTTTGGGGTCCTGAACCAGAATGCCAGCGGCTCGCCAGATTCCAACAAGCAGCGGAAAGCCCCAGAGTTTTTAGGCAAAGTCTCTATGCCCCTGTTTGACTTCAGACGGTGAGGAGAAGGGATGATCTCACTTGCCTTATGGGGTTTAAATGGAGAATGTATCTTTTCACCATTAAGATTAAATTATTTTTGGGTTTGTTTCTTTATTTTTTAGCATATGTTAACTTCTGTGTTTAACAGAGTTCTTGCACGAGACACAAGATTCTTGTGTCTGTGGACGTCTGCTCAAGGAGCTGCTGGCGCTGCTGGTGCTACCGGTAGCCGCAAGAAGGTTCCTGCAGAAAGGATCATATTACAGGTCAGTTTGATGGGATTATCAGATACAGGCATGTGGGGAAATTATTACAGCCTGAGTGTTTCTCAAACATAACGTTAATGTTTTATATAAGCTTAAAACACTTCTGAGACGCTAGAGTAATATAGGTAAACAAAGACGATACTTTTTCAAATAAATTCAGTAAAATATAGTTTCCGACAAGAAATAAATTAGGAGAAATTCATATTTATTTCCACTTTGAATGGCTAGAATTACACACAGACATATCACAGTGATGAAACATTTGCTCTTCAGATTTACCAGAGAAAATATAGACAAACTCCTGAACTTCTGGAAGTATGTTGTTGAACAGATTAATCTGAAGTTTAATTATTTGGACAGCTTAACAGAGGACATGTTTTCAGGGTTTCCACACGTCCTTAAGTCTTAAGTGCAGGTTAGCCTGAAATATGTTAGTCACATGCCCTAAATTTGGTCGTGGCTGGACTATTTTATCACATTCTATTAATTTATTCTTGGCATTTTTCTTTCTGATGAATGTTTAGGTACGTTTGAGGCTACTGCTAACTAGCTGCTAATGCACTCTTTCTAACTAGATAGCCAGCCAAATGCAAACAAATAGGCTTGTTTGCATTTGTTCTGTTCAAAAGAGCTCACAAATATAAAAAATGTTTCTGTGATTCTTTTTTTTTTTTTTTTTTGTCACAATACCAGCATATAAATTTAGTTCATACTGGTCTTTAAAAAGTCTTAAATTTGATCTTTTTATTTTTAGATTATTCAATTGGTTTCCACTGAGAGAATAAACTGATCCCAGTTCTGGTCTTGTCTCTGCCATCAGGTGGACTTCCCCAAATCAGGGGTGGATGTTTTATATTTTGGACCTAAGGAAGCCCCGAGCCCCGAGCCCCACACACTGGAAGAGCTGGACCCGGACCTGAGGAGGAAGCTGGAGAAAATCTGCAGCCGAGCCTCCAATTTTGGGTGAGAGAATCTTTTTTTTTTTTTTTTTTTTTTTGTTTTTGTTTGTTTGTTTTATTCCGATTTGAAAACGGAAAAGAACAGTTTCAGCAATTTTGTGTACCAGCGCCCTCTTGAAGAGTTTGTAAACAATGTTGATCTGCATGAATGACATCACATAAAATTACTGATATCACTGTGTTGGGATGTTGTGAACACATGAGGCCTAAAGATACCATTAAAGGGGCAGTGTCATCTAAAATCAAGGTTTTTTTTAGCTGTATGTCATGTTGTAATGTTAGTCCCTCATCTAAAACATGCCTCCAGTGTTGCCTTGACTCTTTCATGCATGTTTGAGAAATCCTTTAATCTCCTTTAATCTCCATGGCAACCATTCAGCTGTGCAGCACCGCCCTGGAGGCTCAGCTCCTTCTTGGGGGGATGCAGGTTTCAAGTTACCCCCTCACAGAGAAGCCCTCTCCCACTCAGCTCCTCCAGACTAGCCAGCAGCAAATGACAAACAATTGTTGGAAGTGAGCATCAGATAAGCTGCTGCTGAGCTTGTGAGGACTTCCTAAAGGCAGAGTTTCAAAAAGAGCAGGAGCTTTTTAAAGTCACAGAGACCCAATTATACACATTTCTTTTAAGTCACGATTGATAAATAAAGCATCTTACAACAACTGAAGATAACAGCGATTAGTGTTACAAGATGGCCTAGAAAGTAGATAATTCTGCCACTTTAAGTTGTGTGTGGAGTTCTCTGAATGTGTTTTAGTTATTGTACAACAAAAAGAGTTTGGTGTGGCAATAAATAACTATTACGAGTTATTGACAAAATGAGTCATTTTGATCAAAGTTACCAAGTCGGGGCACGACTTGCGTATCAAAGACATAGAAGCCGAATAGTTCTCAGGCTCAGTTGTTGCTTGCAGATACCTTCCTGCTAAGGCTTTAGTATTAAATAAAAATAGACAAACTAATTTCAGCACTGACGTTCTCGAGCAGAATGCTACACATGTACAAAAATAAGTACATGTACATGTGTACTTGCTCTGTACACATGTACAGAAATAAGTACAGATGACTTCTGCTTGTCTATTTACAGATGTAACTCAACTTCCAGTTAAAATTAAAAATAATTCAAAGCATAAATATGATTTACCATTATCTGTTTTTATGTGGTATAATTTTTACATTTTTTTTTTAATGCGTCTCATGATTTGTTTAAAACCTAAAATTGTAAGTACGGCGGCATTCTGAATCGGTTATTAAAATGCAAAGTGAATTGTTTCCTCCTGCAGGTTAAAGCGCTCCGACCACCAGGTCCTGTGGGACCACCGGCTCCACTGCCGTCGGGACCACCCCAGCAGCCTCCCCAAGGTGCTGGCCAGCGCGCCCAGCTGGGACTGGGCCAGCATGGCTCACATCCACTCCCTGCTGCACCGCTGGCCCTCACTGCCCCTAGTCACTGCACTGGAGTTACTGGACTCAAAGTACGCACTATCAGACACATTCCATACCTGCGCCCTGGAATGCTCTTATTTTTATTTTTGTGGAACAAGAAAGTGTTTTATGAAAATACAGCTGTATTTCCAGCAGAATCTAGACAAAGACAAATCTTTGTCTAGATTCCACTAATGTTGAAAAATTGCCACATTTCTATTAAATAAGAAATGTAATTGAAGTCACGCGTGAATAAGTTTGTTTACATAAGTCATTAAAAATCATGCCAGCGACTTATGTAGACGGTTACATGAGGTTTTTTGATAATTCGCTCTTGAGGCTATCGCTCATCATCAACCAGCCAATCAGAGAAGACATCAGTGTCTTGTTCAGGGGTTGGATCAATAATCCCCGCCTCTGTGTGAGCAGCTACGTCGGCGGCGTTTTGGGGAAATTGTCGTCAGTAATTTTACAGAAGAGTTGTGGATTCAACACTTTGAAATGACACAACTTTTTATCAACTGTGCAACCAGACGCCTGGCAGACCCAGCTGCACATTGTTTGAAAACAAACAAACAACAAAAAAATCATCATTGTCCTGCCACTTCTTGTCACCTTGGTTGTTTTCGCTTTTAGTAACATTCGCCGTTTGATCGCGTGACTCCTGCGAAGGAGGAAACTGCTTTTGTACGGCAGAAAAAAACGCCTCGTCCTAGCACAAGAATATTTTTCATAACTTTTTTGGAATTGTCGTGTTTCCATTGCGCAAATTTATTTCCTTGTAATTTCTATTTGAGCAATTTTTACAGTTAATGGAAGTGCTGCTCATGATTCAAGTTTTAATCTCTGTGGTCAACTGAAAACCGTTAAATGTGTTACGTCTGTTTCGCGTGTTTTATGTAGGTTTGCAGATACTGAAGTGAGAAGTGTGGCTGTAAGCTGGATTGAGAAGAGCAGCGATGACGAACTCGCCGACTACCTGCCACAACTCGTTCAGGTAGAGCTCATAAAACTGTACTCTACTTACAGTAGAGCGATTTATGTTTTTCAACTGATTTCCTAAAGTTTTTATGCACAAAATTTAAATTCAAAATGTCATTTGTTGTCTCCTTAAGGCAATAAAGTTTGAGTGTCACCTAAACAACGCCCTGGTCCTGTTCCTGCTATCCAGAGCTCAAGGAAACATCAACATTGCTCACTACCTGTACTGGTGAGTCTGCAGAAACAGAGTTGCACCAGGTCTTAATCAGAAAGGGGTAGAGCATTGAAAAATTGTACTAAAGTAACCAATATTTTTACTCCACTAAAATTAAAAAGCAGCGGTCCATGAAATGACTTGAATCAGTATAAAAAAGTATTTGGTAAAAAGTCTAATCAAGTACTGATAGGAACATCAGTTATTTGATATTTAAAAATTACAACATCAAGTTATGTGGAAATGTTGGTATTTTAGAAATCAAAATCAAAATAATTCATATAAAAAACATAATTACAAAAGATTTTTTTGAAACTAATTGTTTCAACATAAAACTTATCAAGCTGTAGCAAAAACTGCAGGTGTGTGTCTGTCTGTGGTGAACTTTTGGTTAAAACATCTCTGCTCTTCATTCAGTGGAGTTACTCACAGAAGAATAGCGATACTTCATAATAAAATTACTCATGTAAAAGTAAAAAGTTCAGCTCAAGCAAACTGAGTAAATGTAACTAGTTGCTACCAAACTGGTTTAATGAGGCTTACATTGAAGCCTTTTTTGGGGCTTCTTTGAATGGTGGATTCATGTTGATTGCTGCAGGCTACTCAAGGATGCAGTGCAGGACTCTGCCTGGGGGCGGCGCTATGAGCATGTCCTGGGTGCCTTGCTGTGTCTTTGTGGGAGCAAACTGAGGGCAGAGCTGGAAAAGCAGACTCACCTGGCTACGCTGCTGGGAACGGTCGCCGAGAGGGTCAGACAGGCCGGAGGATCCACCAGACAGGTCAGTCTGATTTTTAGTTTCTTTCATTTTTTTTTTTTTTTTCTGTGTCAAATGGCATCAAGTTACAGGCGATTCCTTTTAGATTTGTTGATTGTGTTGCTGTGTGCGTTCAGGTGGCGCTGCAGGAAGGCCTTGAAAACATTCAGAACTTCTTCCAGAGAAACAGCTGCCGACTTCCCCTGAACCCGAGTCAGGTAGCTAAGGAGCTAAACATCAAGGTAGGTTATGAAACGACTGGCTTTTCCTCCAAAACATTTTGACTATCAATATCAATCAGCTTAGATGATCGATTTAACTCATTTCATCATTGATTCACAAACATGTTCTCTTATAACAACTTACTGTACACGAGGGAAGAGAGAGCAGGAAAAGGGAAAACCTGCCCCTTTCTCAATAATTACAAAGTAGATTTTTATGGAAATATACATTAAATTAACAATATTTTTTAAATCAGTAGAGTGTAAGACTTAATTATTTTCTCTCATAGATCGACTGATATAAATAAATATATAGAAAAGATTACATTTATTGAGCTAAACTTTTGTGCAGAGAGTTTTGTTTTATGATCATATTTATATAGTGTTGGTTAAACAGTGTATTTATTTTTTCATACTTGTTTTTCTAAAAATTATTAGGTGGACAAAATTTTCTGCTGGGTGACCTGTAGCATAAAATTGACATTGACTGAAATCTAAATCTCTGTTCTTCTTTGCATTGTTTCAGGATTATGATGGAAGTACTTAATATTTTTTCTCTAATAATGTTTAACGTGTTTATCCTGCAGAAGTCATTAGAAAACATACTTGTGCTTGTTTGCAGGCCTGTTCTTTCTTCAACTCCAACGCAGTTCCCCTTAAGCTGGCATTGGTCAATGCAGATCCATTAGGAGAGGAAATCAATGTTATGTTTAAGGTCCGTTATCCGCCTACACACACTCGTACACAAACACACCAACAATGGAGCATTATAACCATGCAGTCGGCTCACAGTGCCTTGCAAGCTGTTATGTTTCCGACGCAGGCTTTCAGTGGTGGGCACCGCTCGCTAAAAAGCCAGCTGTGCTAACTCTAAAGCAATAATCATTGCTGCGCAAAATCGCCACAACAACACGGTATTTAATGGGAGCTAATATACTAATGTCAGTTCATAATATCTCCTTTTGAAAGACAACAACGGTCGAGTATCAATTTAATTGTGGTGTTATAATCTATATGTTCTGTGATACGTTTATATACAGTATTTAAGTTAATATCTTGTTCTAATATTTGTCTGTTTAATTTTGTTCCTGTATGTTTCATGCTTGAAATAAAGTTACTGGAGGAACCGACGTTTAAATCACTTAAATATGAGAGCATGAATATAAACGGCCAGCTTTTTAACCAAAGTTTGAACACAGATCTCAAACTTTTTTCAACTGAAAGTTGCCAAGCAAATTAGGTGTCTAGAATGTTTTCACAAAAAAAAACATTTAGGGGAAGCTTAGTGCGCAAAACAGTTTCAAAGTTAGCTGAAGCGTTAAACAAAAGAATTAGCTTTCATATTAGCTTGTTAACTGAATAGTGAAATGTGCCCACCACTGCAAGTTTCAGTGTCTTTTACTGCAGTTTTGTCTGATAGCTCGACACACGTTGCTCCACATTTGTAAAGGGGACAAAAAAATAATGAATTTACTGATGAAACTCTGAAATGTTTTTTTGTACATTTGTATTCAAACCCCTTTCATTCTGGTAAACCCAAATAAATCCAAGGAAACAAAGCGCCTTCAGAAATCCAGTTCTGTGAAGGAAAATATAAATGAACAAACAACTTCATGAACAACAGTAGACAAGTCAAATATAGTTTTGGAGAAATTTAAACTGGTTAAGGTTTAAACACTGCTGTGTATCTGTCACCAAAATCCGGCAGGAGTTGAAACAAACTGCTTTCCTGGCTTCTCCATTCACCTCTGCGCCCCCTGGTGGCTGAAATGAAGTCGGACAATGCTATCATATCAGAATGTTTTTGTTTTTGACCTCTCGTTTGCTCTGTTTATGCATCAGGTGGGTGAAGACTTGAGGCAGGACATGCTGGCTCTTCAGATGATTCGTATTATGGACCGCATCTGGCTGCAGGAGGGGCTGGACCTCCGCATTGTCAACTTCAAATGCATCTCCACCGGCCGGGATAAAGGTGACGCGCGTCAGATTTCAACCAAAGCGCTTACACTTTTAGAGAAAACCGTAAACATCGCGAATCTTTGAGTTCAACAACAGCTTTTCCAACCCCTGTAAGCATGTCTCTTAATTTGTTTGCACCGTTTTTTAAAAAGATATCCTGTTTTCTTTGTTTTGTGTTGTTTTTTTAAGGTATGGTGGAGCTGGTGCCTTTCTCCGACACCCTCAGAAAGATTCAGGTAGAATATGGCGTTACCGGATCATTTAAGGACAAACCTCTGGCTGAGTGGCTGCGCAAGTACAACCCTGCTGAGGATGAATATGAGAAGGTACGCACACGAAATGCTGACAATAACTTTAGTAAGATTAAAGAAACGGCTGCATGCATTCATTCACTTATTCATCCATTTATGGAAAGGTACAGTAGGTAAAGTACAGTTTGGTCTAATTATTATTGCTCTGGTTTTTTTTTTTATAATTGGACTTTTTGAGTCTGAATACTTAGTTAACAATTAGTTGATTTACTAAATTAGTCGTCCATTAATCACGATTAATCGGATTAGTCATTTTGGCAAATTGAACTTTAAAGCCATAATGTCATTCCACTCTCTGAGTTTATGTATTTCTCTCTTCCTTCTCTCTCTTGTATAAAATAATTTAGCCTTTTTGTGTGTGTGTGTGTGTGTGTGTGTGTGTGTGTGTGTGAAAAAGCCATGGTTAAAACTTTTTAACAATGATATTCAACTTGTACTTTGCAGGCATCTGAGAACTTTATCTACTCCTGCGCCGGTTGCTGCGTTGCGACCTACGTCCTCGGCATCTGTGATCGCCACAACGACAACATCATGCTGCGCTCCACCGGTCACATGTTTCACATAGACTTTGGCAAGTTCCTGGGCCACGCCCAGATGTTTGGCAGCTTTAAAAGGTAATTATCAGATAAGTCGCTGTAAATTCAGATAAAACAGGCTTTGGCTCGCTATCTGTGATTGAGGGATTTAGATTTTTTCTGTAAAGGGTGGAACAGGATGTTGATGACTGCCGTGGTTTTGGATTTATTGCTGTGTTATCAGTGCGGATAAAAGGTCATGTACCAGCTGATTTCACCCAAACGGTTTGTGTTTTCGCTCCACATGGTGGTGAGGACAAAGGTAGCCAAATGTGTCATCTGTGTTTTTCCAAGAACATCCATAAAATTTGAATAGGAATCGCAAATGATCACATGGAATATAAATTTGTTCAGTTTCAAACTGGTTTTCTATGTTTTTAAAAGGGAAAGACGACAATTTATACAAATCTAGATCACCTTTTGGAAACTTTTTATAATTTAAGGTACATTTAAATACTAATAATATAGTTTACTATTTTATTTCAAATTATTATAACCATCTCTGATAAATATGCAGCTATACCCCAGCACTCATAGCAACCACGTTTCTGGTTTTTACGTCAGCAAGTTTGAAATGTAGCAGAAGCTGCTGTTGCATGATTAATAGATGTTTCAGGCATGACCTGCTTCTTAGCTGCAACATGCACACACTTAGCATTTTCACATGTTGTTTTTTTTTTTGTGTGTCCTCTTTTTATGCTCTTAAAAAACAATCCCCATCAGCATTTATGATTTAGTGTTTAGACAAAAAAAAACTTTCCCTACTTTCTGTTATTTTTCAGAAATGTAGATAAAGAGAGATGCAAAGTATGGCACAGACATCAAATAAATAAATAAAAAGTATATTTAAGATCACACAAATCAAATTGAAATTGTGGAAAATTCACAAACATATGGAGGATGTCATATCAAACCTTTTTACAGACCTGCTTGAAATAAATAAATAAAAAATAAATCTAATTCACCAGGTATAAGCGACTTCCATCCATTTTAATGCCTCCCTTCCTTCGGTCTCATCAGGGACCGAGCCCCATTTGTTTTGACCTCTGACATGGCGTACGTCATCAACGGAGGGGAGCGTCCCACCAGTCGCTTCCAGCTGTTCGTAGACCTGTGCTGCCAAGCCTACAACCTCATCCGCAAGAACTCCGGACTTTTCCTCCATCTGTTGTCCTTGGTGAGGCATCGTGAAAGCAGCTATGGCTAACATACTGGGACGTTTTATAGCTAAAAATATTAGCTTGGGCTAATATCTTTAGCTAAAGTTGGGAAAGAAGCATAATTGAACACTTAAACTTACGTTAAAATAAGTTTAAGTGTTCAATTATGCAACTGGGTAAGAATATACTCAGTTACAAATTGTTCAATAGTTTAAAACATAAATGTATAAAAAAACGCATTTGGTATCTCTCTACATGAGTTGTGTTTGATGCAGATGATGTCATCGGGGCTGCCGGTTCTGACGGGCTCACAGGACCTGAAGTACGTGTTTGACGCCCTGCAGCCTCACAACACCGATGCTGAGGCCACTATCTTCTTTACAAGGTATTCACTGTAACCAACTCTCAGGTTCAGAAAGAACCTTAAAATAAAATGAATACTTTAATGTGTAAAATGCTCATACTTTGAGGTAGTATTCTGTGGAAAGTCAAAAATAATTATTTCTATAATGTCACATGCCACCAGGTGGCACAACAGAGTTACAATAGAGACTGACTGATAAGCCTGTCACAACGAGATAATCAACAATTAATCAAAAAAAATTGCTTGATAAGTTAAAATGAGCTATGAGTTAATATTTCTTGAAGGACAATTTTCATAAATTTTCATAGATTCGTTTCATTTATGATTTTGGTTGTGTGGCTTTTATTTCTGCTGTATTCATTGTTTTATTTTGGATATTTGGAATATCTTCCAGTTCCAGTGTGAAGTGTTGGTCTTTGAGAAGATGAACTTGCGTTATGTCATTATCAGTACATTAACTTGTAGTATTATACAAATATTAATGTAAGTAAATCCTCGTGGCCCACCAGGCTTATAACAGAGACTGAATAGCATCTGTTCAACAGAAAACATTCCACACATGTTGGTCTAACATTAGATCTTTTGAACAAAACATAGTTTATAAATGTTAAATTTAGTCATTTTAAGAGCTTTTGTTGTCAGTTTTCACCTCAGTCTTAAGTCTCCTTGGTTTCCTTCGCCTCCTCTCCTCCACGCCGCAGACTGATCGAGTCCAGCCTGGGAAGCATAGCCACCAAATTCAACTTCTTCATCCACAACCTCGCCCAGTTACGATTCTCCGGTCTTCCTGCCAACGACGAGCCCATCCTGTCCTTCTCGCCCAAGACGTACACCATGAAGCAGGACGGGCGCATCGTCCACGCCACCATCTTCTCCTTCCAGAAGAGATACAACCCGGACAAGCACTATGTGAGCCCCAAGTGACGCGTTCGATGCCGACTCTGCTCCGTGTCGTATGGTGACTGTCTTAAAGCTGCTGTGTGTTTCCGTCCTGTCTGGGCAGACCTACGTGGTGAGGATTATGAGGGAAGGCCAAAACGAGGCTCAGTTTGTCTTCCGCACGTTCGACGAGTTTCAGGAGCTCCACAACAAACTGACCATCGTGTTCCCGCTCTGGAAGCTGCCGGGGTAACATTTCACCCTTTGAGTTCAGTCAGTGTCGCTTCCAGACTGAAAACCCCGATGATGTTTTAAGTCAGATGATCAGTTAGATTAGAGTATTAGTTTATATCAACCGTCACAGACTTTAAGTAGGTCAAAATCTTCAGTTGAGTCCATAAACACCATTTCACCAATATTTTAGTAGCTGTTATCCATAATCCTGGCTCCAAACTTTTCTTTTTCTAAACTGACTTGTATAATTTCTCATGAAGAATTTCTTATCATAAGAGTTTGGAATCATCGTTGTCTGGATGTATTTCAATTGACCATGTTGAGAGTGAAAAAAAACCTGATTATCAGATTTTTTTTAACCCATAGAAGGCTCGGTGAATTCTGTTCAAAAAACTTTTCAACTAGGCATTACAGGGCAGCGAAAAAGCACAAAGCTGCTGCTAAGAGACACAAACACTAAAAATGTTGTCGTCGTTGCTGTGCTCCACTGTAAAACAACCAAATCTTCCAACCATCCCATATAGATTTTGGTCTTAAATTTAATTTATGGTGGCATTAAAAACACCTTAAAAAGTCTTAAATTTGACTTGCCAAAACTTGTTTTGCTGTAACTCTGAGTTTATACCAACTCCCACCTTAAAGAGGCCTTCCTTCTGTTTGGAAGATTATTAATTAAATCTAGCAAAATTAACCATCGGAACTTGATTTTTATCTTTTTTTTTTTTAATTCTGTAGTTTTCCAAACAAGATGGTTCTTGGTCGCACCCACATTAAGGAGGTGGCAGCCAAGAGGAAGCTGGAGCTCAACAGTTACGTCCACAACCTGATGAGGAGCTCCACAGAGGTGGCCCAGGTGCTGCATGAACAGCCTCACTTTCAGTCCCCTTCTCTTATCAAGATTTAACCGTTCTGAATGACCCGTTTCCTTTTTTTCAAATCTAGTGTGACCTGATCTACACTTTCTTCCATCCAATTGCTCGGGATGAGAAAACAGAGGGCTTAGACACCACACCCAATCCACCTGGTAAGAACCTGTTTTCCTCCTCACATGTCTGGAATTCCACAGACGTTTTTGCCCAGTTTCACTTTCCATACGACGCTTTATTCTTCGTCATTAGTCTGTCTACTTTGTAAATCAATTACCTTCAGAGCGTTTCTTTCTTTCCTGCTGCATTTGGTGTGTGAAAACCCCAAAGTTGAGGTGTCGGCAGTAATCTTTCTGAGTTTGATGTGTGGTGTTCAACCATCTCAGAGCCTCTGCTGAGTCCAACCTCTGGTCGGGTGGAAGGAGAAGTGAAGCTTTCCATCTCGTACAGAAACAACACTCTGTTCATCATGGTCATGCACATCCGAGACCTGGTAAATACAAACTTTGAAAAACACATGCTGAGAGCTCTTTTGTGTGATCTGACCTGAACTGTGTTGTCCTTCCTACTTTTTGTAGGTTTCTGAAGACGGAACGGATCCAAACCCGTACGTAAAAACCTACCTGCTTCCTGATCCTCACAAGACTTCAAAACGCAAGACGAAGATCTCCAGAAAAACCAGGAACCCCACCTTCAACGAGATGGTGAGGAAACGCACCGCAGTAGCTGCGTTTCCATTACAAATGTGCACAAAACTTTATCAATATTCCGCTAATGTAAAAAAAAATAAAAAAAAAACTCCCAGAAGTTTGTAATATCGCAGTGTATCCACTAAATAAGAAATCAAAATTAATAATGAATAAGCTTATTAAGGACAAAAATTGCTAAAAATCTCACATGAGATATATTTATAATTCAGACATGGCTCTTGTGCTCATCTATCAACCATCAGCAAAGACGTTTGCGTCTTATTCAGGCGTTGGCGCGACAAGCCTCTTTATCTTCTAGTCAGAAATTTTACAGATTCATCACATTGGAATGACAGACTTTTTTGTGAACAGTGAGAACTCTGCTTCTGCACATTTTCTGGAAGAAAAAAAAACACAATCATCCTCCAACTACTTCCTGTCGTCTTCTTTGGTGTTTCTGCCAGTAGTAACATCTGGTTAAGTTTTTGTGGTAGAATGAGGTGGCTGGTTTTCCAGCCATTTCAAATTAGATGTATTTCACTAAACGCCCGATGTGAAAAAAACTAAAACTGTTTCCGTTCCATTTCCAATGGAAACGCAGCTACTGACAGTTTAAAGAGACAGCACTGTGCAAAATTGACTTTCTTTTTTTTTTTTCTTCTTTTCTTTTTTTTCAAGCTTTACATCATGCTGTAGTGTTGTAGTCATCAAAAACATACCAGGAGCGTCACCTTGATGTTCTCATGCATGTTTGAGAAATCTTTTAATCTCCTTGGCAACCATTCAGTTGTACAAAACACCTGGGTGGACCTAGCTCCGCCTTCGAGGACAAAACTCCTCCTCCGACCTTTTGGCTGGTCTCTGTTCTAACTTCTGCTCGTCTCCTCTCCCCAGTTGGTGTACAGCAACTACAGCAAGGAAACCCTCAGCCTGCGGGAGCTGCAGCTGAGCGTGCTCAGTGCCGAGTCGCTGCGCGAGAACTATTTCCTGGGCGGCATCACGCTCAGGCTCAAAGACTTTGACCTCAGCCAAGAGACGGTCAAGTGGTACAAACTGACCGTCGTTCCGTACTTCTGACCCCGCCCCCTGGCTGACTCTGACTCTGCCCCTTCGGACGACGACGGACTCATTCGGATCATATGGGACAGGCTGCAGACGGAGGTTTTACTTGAAGCCACTTCAGCTCCTTATGTCCAAAAAAAAAATAATACAAACTCCAGAACATCAAGGAACGGATTCATCTTTTCTTTTTGGTGCGAGATTATCAAATTTAAAATAAAGTTGGGAAAGAAACATTTTATAAGCTGAATCAAAGTGAGGGTTTTGTAGTTCTTATGAGATTTAAACACCATTTTATGTGTCTGGGATTGCCTGCGCCGCCTGCGCAGCTCCACGGGTTGTTCCCATATGATATGAATGTGTCGTCTTTCCCCAAAGGGGCAACAGAAGTGAATAACTTACAAACGGGAGCCTCTTTTCTTCTTTTTTTTCCACTCGTCTTACTGCCTGAGAAACTAATCAAGATTGTTTCACGTGACAAACAATCTTCTTATTTTGCCTCCTTTAAAAAAACAAAACAAAAAACTATAACTAAGAGCTGTAATATTTTGTACATTTTCTTATTAGAGGACCAAAACGGCTTACTTTCAGAAGAGTGTCTATATATACTGATGTTTTTTTAAAGGATTGAAAGGAGAAATGTTTTTACGTGTCATGGTTTATTTTCTATGTGAAAACATAGGAAACAGTAGGACTGCCCATCAAACCGAATTAGATCAAATCCAACGTCACAGAAGGAATTTTTTCATTTCCCCCAAAATGTGCCAAAACTAACAAATCATCAAAAATAAACCACTTACCATAGGGACTGGAGAACGGTGCCTTTGTTTTTAACTCATGATTTAGCCTTATTATTACTAAATATAATTTCCTAAATAATGTGGAGTGTTCTTATGAGAGGAAAAAATATCTGAAGTCGTCTGGTGGAAGGTCAGAGCCGTCAGGATTGTTGTGGCAGTTTTTTTTGTTTGTTTTTTTTTCCCCACTGAATTCACACTCTGTTTCATGGTTTCTCTTGTTTCACACAGCACACCTTCAGAGAGGTTCATGTATAAGCTTTGAAGCACATTTAATTTTTTTTCAATAGCGTTATGGCAAGAAAAATGGAAAACAAAAACATCCTGGAATCTGGAAGTTACCTGTTGAAAGTTGAACCGCATCCTCTCCAAGTGCCTACAGCAGTCTAATAATCTCACCGACCAAAGCTGCCGGGCAGAAAAACTGCCCACAAAGTCGAGAAGAAGCAAGGTTTTGTTTTGTTTTATTTGTTTTTTTGTTCTTCTTAAATGGGAAAATATTATCAATCCTGATCAGCAACTTGGATGTAATACATCTTCACACGAAGGGAATATTATCTTGTACAAGCTCATAAACTACCCTCCTCTCTGTGTAACTATGAATCTAAAGTTGTGTTCATATTTAATAAAAAGATAAAGATTTTTCTCTTTTCCGCAGTAGTTTTTACGGGATCTAATATGAACTTCCTGGTTCTGCTCTTTTTAGCAACCGTTCAGAGAAATCAAGGAGAGTGTGTGTGTTAACATGGCCAGTTATTTATTTCTTAATTGGTGACCTCTAGCCTGAACGGATCGGTGTGTACTGTAATCTCTTTCATAAAGCAAATTAAATGTTTTTTAACTAATGCGGCGTGCTCCTTCCTGCCTGTGTTACGTTTTAACGATGAAGCTCTTCGAAGGCGGAGCTTCATCCTCCGCCTTCGAAGATGAAGCTCCTCCTCACAGCTACAGTTACCAAGCTTCTGCCCAACGCAGCAGCGCTCAACCCATGATTCCCCCTCTCAGCTCCTTCAGACTAGCCAGCAGCAATTTGCAAACATCTTGTGGAGCATCTGCTCAGCTTATTACAGGGGCTACTTCTCAGTGAAATGCTGGTTAAAATCGTTAATGGGTTAATAGTGGAGCCATGTTGTGGTGACTTTATTAAAAAGCAGATTTTAAAGGGACACCAACACAATTTCAAGGCATTAAATTAGGAAGTAAGATTTCTGTAAAGTCATATTTGATATTTCTAGCATTTTTGCAACAGGCTAAAAATAATAAAGAACCAAGTCAAATGTATAAATATAGATTTAATGTAGATATTAGCAGGGCTCTAAAAAAATGTTTTGATTGAATAATTGCATTGAAATTCCACAAGAAGACAGGAAGTGAATGTACCAGTAACATTTATTTAGATCCTGGTTAAGAAAATCATTTGTTAGAAGACAACATATCAACTCTTGCAAACATGTTTTTAAAACCTAAAAATAGAAATAAAATGGTTGTTCTCTAGAAATGTTTGATATAGTAAATATTTATGAAAAATTGTGGAAAAAAATGTAACATTTCAAATATATATTTGCAGCTTTAAAGTTTTATTTAGCTTGGCAGAAGGCAAAAATGGCTCTTTGTATCATAATCAATCAATCAAATTTTATTTGTATAGCACATTTCAGCTACAAGGCATTTCAAAGTGAATGTTGCCCACAACAGGAAAAGGTGTAAAACCTTTTAACACGGAATTTAAGCGCCTGTTACCACCGGACTCCGCCGTCCGTTCAAACACGGGTATTTGCCGGGCCCCGTTGCCCACAACAGGAAAAAAGTACATTGTTACATATTACATTTCAAATACAATTCTAAACAGGTGTGTTTTTAGTTGGGATTTAAAGGAAGTCAGGGTTTCCGCTGTTTTACAGTTTTCTGGTAGTTTGTTCCAAATTTTTGGTCCATAGATGCTGAAAGCTGCTTCTCCTCTTATGGTTCTCGTTCTGGGGATGCAGAGCAGACCAGAACCAGAAGACCTGAGAGGTCGGGAAGGTTGATACAACAACAGCAGATCTTTAATGTATTGTGGTGCTAAACCGTTCAGTGATTTGTAAACTAACAACAGTATTTTAAAATCTATTCTTTGAGCTACAGAGAGCCAGTGGAGGTACTTTAAAACTGGTGTTATGTGCTCTATCTTCCTGGTTCTAGTGAGAACGCGAGCAGCAGCGTTCTGGATCAACTGCAGCTGTTTGATTGATTTGTTGGACAGGCCTGTGAAGACGCTGTTACAATAATCAATGCGACTAAAGATAAACGCATGAATGAGTTTCTCTAGATCTGGCTGAGACATTAGTCGTCTAATCCTGGAGATGTTCTTCAGGTGATAGAAGGCCGATTTTGTTACTGTCTTTATGTGGCTCTGGAGGTTCAAGTCCGAGTCCATCACTACTCCCAGATTTCGGGCCTGATCACTAGTTTTTAGTTGTAATAACTGAAGCTGTGCATTGACTCTAGATCGTTCCTCTTTATGTCCAAAAATAATGACTTCAGTTTTGTTTTTGTTCAGTTGGAGAAAGTTTTGGCACATCCACACATTTATCTGTTCTAAGCATTTATTCAGTGATTGGATGGGTTCAGAGTCACCTGGTGACATCGTAATGTAGAGCTGTGTGTCATCTGCATAGTTATGGTAGCTAATATTATATCCTGTTATAACCTGAGCGAGTGGGAGAATATAAATATTGAATAAGAGGGGTCCTAGGACTGAACCTTGGGGTACCCCACATGTGACCTTTGACCTCTTTGATGAGAAGTTTCCAATTGAAACAAAGAAATCCCTGTTCTTTATGTAAGATTCAAACCATAAAGACTCCTGATGCACACATAAAAAGAAACGGCTTTACTAAGTTGTTTAAACGTGTCGTCATCTTACTTTGACTAGAAGCCTTTTCAGTTAAAGTATACTGTAAAACACACATTTGTATGGACATGTATCCAATGAGGAGTTCAGACACCTTTTTCTAAATATCTTGTAAAAAATAAAATAAAATAATTACTTTTCTTTATTAACTGATCTATAGATAGAACCGCTTTAAACTTAATTAGGTAAAAAAAAAAAAACTAATGCTAATGATCACTTTTTATGAGAGCGCCGACCGGAAACCGGGCCGTCTCACGTCACTACGCCACTTCCGACGCAGGCGCAATATCGTCTCTTCTGTCGCGTGTGCGGCCTCTCTTCCTCTACCGCCATCATGGGTCGCATGCACGCTCCCGGGTGAGCTCTTTTATTAACGTTAAAACTTAGATTTAAACGGCGGCAGGTCAAGTTTTGGCTCACGACGACGCTGATAAACATGTAAATGTCGACTGTGGTTTAAAAAATGTAACTTTACATCGGCGCAAAACGAATAAAAAGCAGCATAGACGGACCTTCAGATGCTTGTCTATTTTCAGCTAGCTTACATTAGCAACATTAGCGGCACAGTTGCGGCTCAGAGGAGTGTTACCTTATAACAACATCTTACAGGTTAGATATTTTCAGCCGAAGAAATCCTCAAAGCTCATGCACATTTAAGTTATTGAAACCAAAGTTTCTAAATAAATGTTTTGGTCTTGGTTTGTATTGTTAGCAGATGTTTGAAGCTAGCATTAGCCGCGTTTTCGCTTCCACGAGCTCAATAATAGCTTTTTACCGTGTTATTTAATATATCCACTCTTGTACTGACTTCCTTCAGTGTTTCCCCCCCAAAACTAATTAAATTATTTCTTTTCCCGTTTTCAGAAAGGGCTTGTCCCAGTCAGCTCTGCCTTACAGGCGCAGTGTTCCCACTGTAAGTACGCCTTATATTTCTACTGGATCTGTTCTGGTGGTCCGATGTTCTGGTTAGTAACGCAGATGTTGTTCTCATAGTGGCTCAAGCTCACATCTGATGATGTAAAAGAGCAGATCTTCAAGCTGGCCAAAAAGGGTCTGACTCCCTCTCAGATTGGTAAGTCATAAAATGTTAAAAGTGCTGAAATTGGTTAGACTGGTGATTGTTTTAGAGAGCCTCAGAATTCCAGTAATATTCCACATTATTTGTTGATTTCAATTTTCTTTGCTTCCAGACATTTCGGATTATATTGAGATCTTGAATGATCTTGCAGCATTTTAAAAGCCAACTGTTTGGGGTATTTCCCCTTAAATCTACATTGAAATCTGGACAGCTAAGATCAAGGAAAATGTTTTAAAAGTCGCCAGTGTTATTTGTCAGTAATAAATCTGATAATTTTTCAAAGTAAACATTAAAGTTTAACTTGAGATTAAGAATATTTTCTGTTTGTTTTGCAAACATAAAAAAACCCTCTGATTAAATCAGTTTTGTTCGAATGAAAGTTTTGAGCAAACGACAATGGGGATTTTTTTTTTAAAAAGGTAAGAAATGTAATTCTGTGCAAGATTCCCTTGAATCATTTGCAATGGAATAGAAATCACTTGTTGCATTAAACTCAAAGCCAGCAATGAGGAAATACAGAAGTGCCAAATTCATAACTCTATTCTCAATAACATACCTACTAGAGCCGCAAGAAATATCCAAAGATTCATGTCACAAAGAATTGCTCAGAGGGAAATAATTGTTGGCTCATATAGTTATAGACTTCCATTCTAGATGCTAATGTAATATTCAGCCAGTTGGGACAGTTTCACAGCAGCAGATGCTCACATTAATTAGACATAAATCCTTTAAAAAAAAGGTAATGGAAGCAAACAGGAGACAATAAAATGGGAATATATTGCAGCTGATACTGACATTGAACGACGTGGCTGAGAAACATGCTGCAATATTTCATATCAATCTATTGGTAATTATTTATTAGTTTTTTGCTTTAAATATTTAAATACTGCCAAACTGGTGAATTGACATTTCCTGCTTTATCCACAGCTTGTATTCCAATCCTCTGTTGGTTTTTTTTTTTAAATTATTATTATTTATTTATTTTTAAGCAGTAAGTACAAGGTCCTCAATGCAGGTTGTTGCTAGGTAACACCCACCTTGCGTAGGTTGCACAGCATTACCCGTCCCAGAATGCTGTGCTTTTCTTGATCAGAGTTCAGTGAAATTATTGAATATTCTGTCAGCCGTATTATCGATTGACATTGATCATTTGTCTATTACAAAATATATTATTGGTTTATTGTCCAGCCCTGTTACTAATTGCTATACAAACTTTAGGACACCTGGTAATGAATTCAATAAAATTTCATACTTGGTTGTGTTCAAACATGGCTGAGTTACTTTTGTTAACCTGGAGTCTTCATCTTTTTGTTTTTGTGCGTCCGCGCAGACTAAAACATAGGAATGACCACAAGCGTTTAGCTGGGTGTGAAATAAAATTTAATCTCAGTCCGCAAGATAAAGATTTGGTTATGATTTTTAGGTTTACAATATAATTTTTCATTTTTTTGCATTCGGATCCTTGTAGAACCTGATTCTAACATTGAGTTAGAATCAGGTTCTAACTGATTCTAACTCATTGTTAGGATCACAATGTTCAGACTGTGATCCTAACGAAACTCGAGAAACTTGACCATAAATCAGTATATCTAGATAAATAATCTCAAATAAATACCAGTCAT
This sequence comes from Poeciliopsis turneri, assembly GCA_922788865.1. NCBI lineage: Eukaryota > Metazoa > Chordata > Actinopteri > Cyprinodontiformes > Poeciliidae > Poeciliopsis > Poeciliopsis turneri. Next base: position 824,996 of record CAKLNU010001107.1, on the reverse strand, counting down.
TGATGCTCTGTTGAGAGGTTAGAATTAGTTTGAAATGTTTTTTTAATAGTTAAAATGAGCTGTTCTCATAATATGTAGGTGGAGAAAAACATACAGCACTCAAAACTGTCGATTGCATCATAAATATTGCAATGACTCGTCCTGAGTAGATTGTAGTTTTCAGATTTCCTGTGGTTCATTAAAAGAGGAGCTTAATGACTAGAAACTTTGTTTTTCTAGGAAAATTACATTCCTGCTTCAAATCATTGAGCATCTAGTTTGACACTTGACAATTAAGTTGCTGTATAGAACTATTTGGAGTTCATGATCTCTTATATTTTTATGAACAGGTTTAATGAAAGGTTTCAGGAAAATTCTGGTAAATTGTAGCTGATTTCTTAGTATTTTATGATTTACCTTTTTTTGTGTAATCAAATTATTTAACAACAGAGAGAAACAACTACGAGGAGGACCAGGACAAAATGTTTGATATGAAATTAATTGAAAGCCAAGTGTTGCAAAACATTTCTCTTCATCTCTGAAGGCATTTTAAAATTGCTACTTGCTCACATATAAAGTTGTTAATGATCTAGAAATTCTGTCACTCGTTTTTAAGCCTTCCTAAAATGATGGCTTGTGGGTTTTTTTGCCAAAAGATGACTCAGGCCAAAAAAAAAATCACTGGGCAAAAAAGTGATTTTGGCCATTATTTCAGGAATGTGATGATAATCCAGCCTTTCATTTTTTGCTTCACTCAGTTTCATTGTGTTGGAGTTGCTGGCTTTCCAGTCATCTTTGCTTTTCATTTCCCTGCTCAGGTGTGATCCTGAGGGATTCCCACGGTGTTGCCCAGGTGCGTTTCGTCACCGGCAACAAGATCTTGAGGATCCTCAAGTCCAAGGGTCTGGCCCCTGACCTGCCTGAGGATCTGTACCACCTCATCAAGAAGGCTGTGGCGGTCAGGAAGCACTTGGAGAGAAACAGAAAGGTTCAAACTTTGGATATTAAATAATATTAAAGCTTGTTTTTGTATTTTTTTTAAGGTCTGCCTTTTTAATTTTGAAGGTTTCAGCTATAATTGACATTCATTGTGACGTTTGCAGGATAAGGATGCCAAGTTCCGCCTGATTCTCATTGAGAGCAGGATCCACAGGCTGGCCCGTTACTACAAGACCAAGAGAGTACTGGCCCCCAACTGGAAGTAGTATGTATTCCCTGTTTACTGCAACATTCCTTCTTCCTACATTAGTTGGAGAGTTGACTCTATATTTGAGAACCTTTGGTCAAATTAACTTGAACATTTTAAGTTCATCTGGTAAGAAAACTTGACCGTTTTTTATTTGTAGTGCATTAGATGCTCAGAGTTAATGCACAATTCATTGTCCTGCTCTTCACTGTTAAGAGTTGTGATATTTCTATTGTGCTAGAAAAAGCTGGAGGTAAATTAGCAGAATGGCTACTTGATGCTGTCTCTGCCAGTCCCCTTCACACATTTAAGTTCATGTTGGTGGTCTTTATAGCTGAGGGACTAATCCCGAGGATCTGCAGCCGGTGGTTCCAAGGCTACGTCTGGATCAAGCTAGCTTGCTACGCACCATTCTTTTTTATTAACTAGCTACCTATATCTTTTTTCTACAACTATGGCATGGACTTGCTCTATAAATGACTTTTTTTTTTTTTTTAAGCAATAAAATAAGTTTGTTAACAAAGAACATGTCAATGGCATTTTAGAACTAGCAATATCCTGTTTGCCAGGATATTGCCAGATAGGCAGACAGGATATTTTGCTGATAAAAAGTGAGTTGTCCTGCAATATTAATTAATTATTAGAAACATGATTGTATGTGTTAACATGTGAATATAAGTTTTTAAATGGTGTGAATCTTTAATTGTCATCTTTTTCTCTCTTTACAGTGAGTCCTCTACAGCTTCTGCTCTGGTGGCATAAACTCAATCCATTTTGAATAAATAAAACAATTTAAATTCATTATATGTGATTGTCTTTTTTTGTGTTGCTTAAATATCCCCCATATGCCCACAATAAGGGTTCATTATTAGTGTGTGGTTGTTTTCTGTTTGTAGCAGTGTTGGCTCCAAGTCACGTGTTTTGCGTTAGCTGAAATGAAACGGCTTCTCCTGATGAGAATTTTGTTTTTGAATCATGTGAAAGTCTTGCCTTTTCTTTACGTCATTTTGTTTTTAGCCTACATAAATATCAGGGGTTGCTCGGAGGACTTTCCTGGTTACCGTGGAAATTACGGGCACTTTCGATGAGTCATACGTGACGTAACACAAGCTGCGTTCCGAGCTTGATTGACCGTTGGGGCTGTCCAATCCGCTGCCAGACGCGACGACGTCACCGCGTGTATTTAAAGTCTTCTGTTGCAACAACGAGACACTCACTCCTACTACGACGAAGACAAAACAACTCGAGAAACATGGCGTACCTGTTGGAGCGAATTTGACGACGGAGCGCAAAAAATGGCAAAAACCAGCCAGAGAATGAAGCGACAACACTTGAACGCATATCCGTCACCGGCACATACGCGGAGTCTGTTGGTTTTGGACGAGGAATACCAGAATACGTGAGGACATTGTCTGACGGTGGCCGTAATCCGAGAAGAAAAGAAGCTGGGGAGAAAATGGCTCCTACAGTCGCGAGCGGCTCAGAGCGGACGGCCATGGAGAGGTTCGGCGGCGGAGGGATGACGCTTCTTCCCTGGACTAAACAGATGCTCACCGTGCTGTGGGAGCAGCTTCGGTTGCTGGTCCAGGTCATCTATTACACTTTTATTTCAGGTAAGAACAAGGCAGTGTGAAAGACAGGCGCTTATTTCCCCCCCTTTCTTTTCTTCGTTTGATACATTTTCTCAAATTTAGGAAATGTTTTTGACACTTGAGTAAACTGAAGGTTATGTTTTCTTTTGTCTGAATTATGCAAGAAATATTCATTCACGTTGTGTAAGAGTTTTTGTTTTTTTCTTTGATACATTTTTCCCCACATTATCGAATTGAATGTGACAGAAAAATATTTTTGATTTAAGATTTGAAAAATGTGCAACACAAACAGTCTAGTGGTGTATGGATTTTTATCATCTGGAAGAAGAAAGTAACTTTAATACAGTTCTATTCAAGAAGGCACTTTTAGTGAGGTGAGTTAATGCTGATTCAGCTGTTGATTCTTATAAACTGGTAGATTTCTCTGCTGAAAGTCAACATTACCAGAAATCAGCAAAAACAAAAAACAAGTGTGTAATTTTCATAATGAAATTAGAATCCACATAAAGAGCAATGTAATAATGAGTCATGCCTGAAAATAGCTGTGATGGAAAAATGTCAAGTATTACAAAGTGACCGGATCGACTCTCACATAACCTAATTCTTCCTCCTGGATTTATTTCGATAACTCCTATTTTTCTCCTCTTCTCCAGTTTTCCAGATGTTCAGGTTTGAAGTCCACGTCAGAATCACAGACGAAACCGGAGAGCGCATCCAGCACATGGGCACGGCGTCCAACGCTCCCGAGTCCTTCCTGTTCTCGTCCTTGTTCGACGGCGACAACGGCGTCATGGTCGGCGGCTCCAACCCCCTCTCCAACTTCTGCGCCGACGTCGGCGACCCGTTCTCCGGCCTGCGCGCAGACGACCTGTGCTGCGGCCTGGTCGACGACTTCGTGTCCAGGACTGGCGGCGCCGACGACGGCCTCCTGCTCGGACACCAGTCCACCTGGAAAATGGGCTTCCCCGGCGACTGGAACATCTTCGTGTCCAGCGACGGCTGTAGCTCCACCGACGCCTGCCTCAGAAATCGCGACAAGGCTTTCAAATCCAAAGAGAGAGCGTCCAAGCAGGAGGCTTCAGAGGAGGACAGAAGCTCTCAGTGGAGCAGTGAGGAAGAGCCCAACGTCGTGGAGTTCGAGAGCGAAGAGAGCAAGGAGCTTTGGGAGTCTCTGTCGAGATCCAGCGATCCGTACAATCCCTTCTTTTTCTCCGCCTGCATCTCGACCAACTCCGACATGGGGAGAAGTAAACCCGACGTCAAAACCTGCGGCGACGCAGACCCGAAGGCCAGCGAGGAGACGACGGGGCCGCCGCCACTGCTGAACACGTGGGTGTGTCGCTCTGACAGCGAGAGCAGCTGGAGCAGCTGGGCCGGCTCCGAGTGCTCCAGCCCCGACGTCGACAAGGAGGAAAGCGACAAGCTCTGGGAGTTCTTCAGCACTCCAGAAGACCCGTACAACCCCTTATACTTCACCGCCAGCACCACCAGCAGCCACTCTCTCAAGACCAAACCCCCCTCAGCGTGTAAACAAGCCTCACTCCCCGCACCGCCTCCCAAAACCGAGACGGAGAGGCAAAGCAGACGTCCTCTGTCAGAGGACGACGACAACGAAGAGCTGATCTGGGAATCTCTCGTCCAAAAGGACGACCCCTATCACCCGCTGAACTTCAAGGCTTGCCTCCAGAGCGCCTCGCCGTCGCTCAAACCCATCGATCCAAATCCGTCCGCAAAGACCAGGAAGCCGATAACAGCATCCAAACCTGTTCTGCCGGACAGGAAGTTAAAGCAGCACCGCCATCAGGACAAAAGGCTGGTGCCGTGGAAGAGGCCCAACCCGACGCCTCGGTCACCTGCGGAGGGAAAAACGGAAAACAAGGCCGGCACCAGGCAAAAGAAGGTTCATAGACTTTATTACTTCAATTAAGATTTAAGAAAGATAGTGAACTCAAGAAATGCCTTTTATGACCCCTCAAAGATTTTTACAATGCAACACTCGTGTAACATATTATCATATGAGTGTAAGTTTAACTGGACAGAGGGAGTGTCTGCTCTGAGTGGCTGAACGGGAGAGATAAGAGTTCTTTCCTGTTTCAGTGACACATGCTCAGCCACTGTGGGCTCAGCTGAGCTGTTTGTTTTTGTCGATTAGCAACGCCTCCGGTCACGTGACTCCAGCGAGTCAGGAGAATTTGACTGGCGCTGGCGAGGTCGAGTTTCAGCGGTGCTGCAAAATATGCAGAGCTAGTCAAAGTCAAAACACTTAGAGTTTGTAATGTTTCTATTTTGAGAGAGAACCCACTGGCTCTCTTTATTTGCTTCTGAGGGCCGTAACAAAAACCAGAAGAAAAATTGCAATTTTTTTTAAAACTATCGAGCACCATTTAGAGTGATCGACACTAAATCCAGGGAAAATTTCCCCGTCTCTAGATTGGTGCGACTTGAAAAAAACTGCATTTTTTATTTTTTTTTTTCAATGAAGTTCTCCAACTAAAAGAAGTTAAAAAAAAATTTTCTCCGCTCTTTTTCATTTCAGGTGCAATTTTCTCCTCTCGTCCAAGTCCACGTCATGCGGACCTGGCCCTTCGCCCGCCAGGCGTCCCGCAAGGGTCACTGGGAGGAACTGGCGAGAGACCGCGACCGCTTCCGGAGGCGGATCGCGGACGCGGAGCGCGCCGTGGGCCACTGCCTCACCCAGCCTCACCGGGAGAAGATGCGGGCGTATCTGGACAGTGCCTTGAATCAGGCGGAGGGGTCCTGAATGTTTCATTTCTTCTGTGGATGGAAAAAAAATAATAAATGTGATTGGTTGCAATGCAACAGTGATTTTTTTTTTTTTTCTATTATTATTTATTTATTTTTTTTTTTAGGCCAATTAGAAAATTTGATGTTAGGCCATTTTAAATGTTCGGTGTCAAGTTGAACAACTTTGTACCTCAAGAGGGTTTTTTTATACATTGTGTAACTGTTGCACTGACTGACACTTTCTCATGTTAACCTCAGCAGTAATGTGCAGAATGTTGTTGTTTTTTTTGTATGCCTTATATACTGACCTAGTAATGTAACCAATGAACGCTCCGTGGAGCTTCTTGTCTTTTATTTGAAGAGTTTCTACTTGTTTTTTCTATGCGTGCAGAAACCACGCCGGTGACTCTTGAGTTTTAAAGTAGGGAGCGATGATGTCATCACAAAGCGGAGCTTTGCGTTACAAAGTGTTTTTGAGAACAACTACACATGTTAAGCATGATGGAAACATCGACTTCTGGTGCAGTTTGTGTTGTGCTGTTGATATATTTATGCTTTTGTCTTGTTATTTTGTTTTTTCTGTGCTTTCATAGTTTGGGGCTGCCTTTTGACGAGACTCAGAACACTTTGATCAATGTGACGCACTCGGCTTCTCATGGTAGCATCATGTAGCTTGAAGTTTGTTGGTAGCAAATTGATTGTAGCTACACTGTTCGGTCAATAAAATTTGTCACGGTACGATTCACCTTGCGTTTTCTTAGTCGTCCTGATTAAAAAGGCTGGCAAAGTCTGACAATGAACAATTAATAATGTGTTTGTGTAAGGAGATCTAATGCAGAGGTTAAGTTAATAAAAAAGTCAGATTGGCCTTACTTAATTGGAAGCTAATTTATAATGGTAACATCAACAAGGACATCCGGGAAATGATGGACAGGGAGAGTCTTGACTAAAACCAACTGGATCCCAGACAAATTCTGGGATTTATCATTTGTCTGCTTATTTCCAAGCCCAAAATGAGCCCAAAGCCGCTTATAATAATCAGACTTGGCGACAGAAACTCCAAATAGTTCCTGTTTTTCCACCAACAAAATGCACCTCTCCCTCCATTGTTTCCATTCCTGTCGCACAGAAACGACGATCACTCCCCAAAACACATAAAAGTTACGTTTTTGCAGATGAGGATAAACCAAGCTGATAGTTGTTGGTCACTTAGTTTGCTAAATGTAGCTGACAGACGGCATCAACTTTACAAGACCGACCAGTGGTCTCTCGTCGGTGTTCACGCCATGACCTGCAGGAGAATGTGGTTTTCATGTGAAACAACAACAACAAAAGATTTAGAGTGTCTTTTTGGAGGGCGACTCCATGACGACAGCTGAGAGAACTGAACACCTTCACACCTCCTGCAGCCCGACAGGCTCGCTGAAACGTAAACATATGTTTTTAATCGCATTATTATTGAAAAATCTGTCTAATTTTACCAAATCTTTGCTCACATTATGAAGTAAGATCTTGGATGTTTCCATATAACAAAGAAAAATGTCAGAACACCTGCCTTCACAGCACAAGGTTCCTTCATCACTTCCTTTTCCTCCTTTCTCTCTTTATCTCACACGCACACACACACGCACGCACACACACACACACACTCACACACTCACAGAGACTCATGCAGCAATTCAGAAGCTTCTTGTTTTCCCACTGGCCCTGATGAGCCTTTGTGCATACAAACTGCTGTAAGCCTGTCATCAGACAAGTGTTGAAAACACAAGTCTGATGAAATGATGCTCCTGAGGGATGAAATCAGTCAGCGTGTCTCAGCAGCGCCCCGCCCCCCCCGACAGCGTGGCCCAAAGGTGAGCAATCACCATCAGCTGTGACAGCTCAGCATCATGTCCTCTGACATCCTCCCTTCACGCTCAGAGTCTAACCCATCACACAGTGGAAACACAAAACATTCTTCTTACCGTAACTGGAAGCAGAGAGCAAGTCATTGAAACTCAGCTTTAGACAGATAAATCTACCAGTCGCTGACTGGGGGCGGCCATGTTTTTAGCATAATTGTTGAGTCTTTAAGAAGCAGTTTTCCTCCATGAAATGAAAAACAATAATAGTCCCCACTGGGTCCATCTCTGAAAATGCTAAACTTTCAGCCAGCCTGGCTAAAATGAATGTTCAAAAAATATATATAATAAAAAAAGCTCTAACGTGAGTCTCTCCAGACTCTGTAGATTTTTTTTTTTACCAACAACGTGACGATGGTCATTGTCCTACAGGACCAACAGGTCACTGTGAACCTTCACCCTGGAACTGCTTCTGCCGTTTCCTGTTCCGTTTTCACTACTTTCCTCTGTACTGTTGGGCGTTCATGTCAGTGGAGCCGCCTAAGATTTTCAACACTTTCCAACAAACGTCTTGACAATGAAGGCCAACAGGTTCATCCACAGAACCATCGATCGCTCTGGGCAAAGATCACTCACCTTTGAACTCGATTGATGATTCAACTAAACAGAAGTGACGAAATTTTGAATGGAAGCAGACCAATAAATACAAACACAACCACTTTGTCACATGCATGTTGAAATATCACTTCTGTCCAAAACTAGTGATTGACGTTGGTCTCCAATCATTTTAAGCACGACTTGGTCTGAACTTTGACTCTTCTTACATTTGCATTTGCAAAAACTACTACTTTTGCAAGCCACTGTGAATAAAATGTAATGTCCAGTTTAAATCCAGTGCAACCAGATGGCTGTGGCAGGCGATTTCACCTTTGACCCCACATTGACCAGATGAGTACAACCACCTACCCCCGCCTGCGCCTTCAATTAGGCCCTTTGCTCTCTTCCTTTTCTCAAACCCACCCTGCTTTGCATCTCTGTCTGCGTCTTCCTCCTCATCAGCATCATAAACTGGGTGGCCCAGGCGACCCCCGTCTCTAGGCAACCCGCTGAAGCAGCGAGGCGTTGAAAGGATTGCAGGTGATTGCAGCAGCGGTATACTCAGCAACAGCAGGGGCAGTGGGTTTTCGCTAACACACACACGCGCACACACACACACACACCTACACGCAAATCCACACTCACTCGGTTGCCTCCGCGAAGCCGCCTGCCAGAAAAAGGGTGTCTCTCGGGTCACAATTAAGTGATGATGCAACCTACAAGCAGCTATTGTGTCTGACAGCAGCTCGTACAGGCAGACTGTATGAGCTGCCAGTGTTCTTCCTGGGAAGCCAAGAGCATCTCTCTCCTGACACTTTGTCAGAGCCTGGGGCGCCAAATCCATCCCATCGATCCGCAGTTTTGTTGTTCTGTTTCTTCTCTATGAACACAGAGCATCAGAATTACAGGAAGCTTGCATAGCCAGACCCTCCATGGGGCCCAGTAGCATTTCTGGAGCTCTCGTTGCCTTCATTTGATCATTAATTGACAGGATGGTGGGCCGTTGATCGTCACGGTATGGTGCTTCGACAGTTGAGGCCTCCATGCAGGGGCCTCCACGCAGGGGCCTCCAAGCAGGGGCCTCCAAGCAGGGGTCGGGCGACCTCAAAGATTTTCTTTTTATATCGTTCTGGAAAAAAAAACCCCACAACTCTTACTCATCCCTGCTAAGATAAACAGAATGATGTCATCAGTCATCAGCACATCTGTGGTGACACGTCCTACTTCCAACATACTCAGTGCTTCTGACCCACACAGTGTTGATTTAAAAGAGGGCTGAGTGGCTGTAAAGCCCTCATTTAGCCACTGGGGGGCGCACAGCAGCCTGGCTGAGACGTGATGGTGAACACTGATTTAATCGTCGCACTGAGACCAAAGTTCAGCTTTGAAAAGCAAAGCAGATGTTTTTTTTTTTTGTGTGTGTGTTTGTTTTATCTCGGCCGTGTTCTCAGGTTTCCTTAGTCGCCCAAGTTACAAATTTAGAGCTCTTTGCTTATTCTTTGGTCAACATGGAAACGTGCGACTCTACTGCCCCCCGGTGGCCAGTTTTACCACAACGTTCTCGTCCCTCAGTGACGAAACAAAAAACAGGAAACTGTCTGGGGAAACAAATTCATCTTTGAAACATCTATTTAAATTAGAATATTACTAACACACCATTAAGTCCACGGTTATTCTGCAAAAGTTTCACACAGTTAATGAAGAAGAAAAAGTCCAAACCAAACCAGGCGACATGATGAATCTCAGGATTAATCATCTCTTGGTATGAAATATATATATATATAAACCAGTGACAACCTGGAAGACGTAAGAGATGACAACATAACCAAATCATGATGAAACCTTTGAAGACCGACAGATACACAAATGGTCTCTCCAGTCTCCACTAGAGGGAGATAGAGTCGAGCAGAAAAGGGTTTTCATGTCTAAAAGGCTTTTCAATGACAAAATCCATCCATTTTCCGTCACCCTTCTCCCTAACGGGGTCGGGAGTTGCTGGTGCCTATCTCCAGCTGCGTTCCGGGCGAGAGGCGGGGTCACCCTGGACAGGTCGCCAGTCTGTCGCAGGGCAACACAGAGAGACAAACAGGACAAACAACCATGCACACACACACTCACACCTAGGGAGAATTTGGGAAGGCCAATTAACCTGACAGTCATGTTTTTGGACTGTGGGAGGAAGCCGGAGAACCCGGAGAGAACCCACGCACGCACAGGGAGAACATGCAAACTCCGTGCAGAAAGACCCCGGGCCGGGAATCGAACCCAGGACCTTCTTGCCGCAAGGCAACAGCGCTACCCACTGCGCCACTGTGCAGCCACCTGACAAAATCCAGCACGTGTAAAATATTGTACAAGCACTTTGTGGTTTTTAAACATCACAAGCCTCGTTCACTGACGGGTGCTGACAGTTTGTTTCTGATTTTTTCCACATCCACGGTTTCATTTCAACAGGGTTTTCGCTGTCTTTTCCTCTGACAGCCCAGAAATTGATTCCCATTTATTTTTGGCCATGTGAGTTCATTCAAAAGCTGTGGAAAAACCTCAAATCATTTACCAGAGAGAGAAAAAAGAAAAAAAAAGAAAAAGAAAGCCTGCCTTTATTATCGTTTCATTTTGTTGTTTGGATGCTCAAAGTATGACAGACGCAATGCCAAACTGAAAAACAAATAATTATTGGAGCATTCTGTGTCTTCTGAAAGAGCTTATGCTCCTTGAATCTTTGAGTATTTTATATTTTTGGGACATTTCATAAATGCAGTTTCTTACAGAGACAGTGGCACATTATGACACCGTTTCCACAATGCAAATGTGGAAACGGTGAGAAATAACACAATAGTTTATAATGTTGTGATTCAGCTGCTTCACTGCACTTAGAAGACAAAATGTCCCTGTGGGGTTAGTGGTTTTACTCTCTCAGCTGTCAGAGGTGTGGAGACGAAAACCTTGACACCAAAAATTGCAAGTCTCTCTCTCTCAATTTGAGAGAGAGACTTTGGTTTCTTTCGAGTACAGAGTACAAAGTTCACGTCCCAAAGCTTTCCACTCTCCTTCAGGTGATCGTTTAGATTGTCTCTTTCTGAAATCAGGACGCCAGTGAGGGAACGGTGAGTTTCTGTCGGGCTGCGGGCTTGTAGGCAAGCTGCACGCGGAGTTCGTTCGGAGCGGAGTCATACATTATTCACCCAACATTTACATAACGCACAATGCGTGAGAACAGTGCCAGAAACGTCTGCGCCTGCGTCTGGTTCCTGTGTCTCAGAGCCTCCCTCTGAATTTCTCGACCACTGGAGGTTGTTGTTGTTGTTGCCGCTCGCTCAGCAGACGTTGATGGATCGCAGGCAAGAGCTCGGATTCTCAGGCACTTTCTCTGAAAACCCCACAGCACCAACATGGAGAGAGCAAAAGGAGGCCTGCGTAGTTTAAGACCTGCATTTGTCTTTGTGACAGAAATTTCTGCTCACCACACCTCTGGCTTTAGACTGAGATTTGAAGGAACCGACATCGAGAAACAAACTCTTAGTTCATCGGCATTTTCTTGTGATCACAAAGTTTTGCTAAAAGTCATTATAGATGTTAACGAGCTCTGAGGAGTTAACTGATTAAAGATCAAGGCCAAACGTTAGCAATTGGGTAAAACCTAAAATGTAAGAACTCCCCTCATCCTTAGTCCTCGATGCGGCTGTCGCAGGTTCGATACCCGGCCTGGCGACCGTTGCTGCCCGACTTCCCTCTCTCTCTGTTTACCTACTTCCCTGTCTTACCACTAGAGCCAACATAAACCCTTAGAACAACAACAAAAAAGCTCAACACCAATTTCAGACTCAACAAGTTCAGAGGTCACTCTGATAACAGAGATGTTCACAAAAGATCAGTGATGCTGCTTTGACTAGACCTCTCTGCTATGCCAATTATGGAAGCGTGACCCGGATGTAGGAAGTTTTTCTGACAGATGAATCCTTCCCATGTTTGGCTGAATGATGAGGCGTTCTTTGTTTTTAGCAATAACAGTCTGGGATCTATAGTTTTATACATTTCACATTATATTCCAAAAGATCTAATATCCCCTTTGTGATGCTTCGCTGTTTAAAACCCGAGTTTTTACATGTATGCTCTTTTTTGTTTTGTTTTTTTACTTATTGAGTGTTGTCGTTGTTTTGGGCAGAAACGAATGGTTCTGCCTAAACCAACATGGAAGCTTACACTGCAGCTCTTACATATAAAAATACACATCAAAGATGTTCATCAACTTTATTCAAATCTGTCCCCACACACTATGAAAATTGTTTGTGTTACTTGACATAAATTTGCATGTGATTCTCTCTCCTGGCTGGCAGCTGTGTGTGTGTGTGTGTGTGTGTGTGCGTGTGTGTGTGTGTGTGTGTGTGTGTATGGAAAGAGGGACGTAGTGTTTACTGTGGCTAGAAAATCCGCCTCCTGAATCCGGCCCTGCGTCTCTTGTTTCCGTGTGTTTGCTTTCTTTGTTTTTCTTGTATCTTTTTTTTTTTTTTTTTTTTCCAGCTCCATTGACACACAAATACACACACACACACACACACACACACACACACACACACACACACACACACACACACACACACACTGCCCATCCTGGTGATTCTTGTTTTTCTGCAGCTTGATTCAAACGCATGAGCAGCAGGCGGAAAGAGATAAACACATCAGCTGGCGGCGAGCTGCGTTTTTTTGGGGGGCTTTTTTGTCTTGTTTTGTTGGTTTGGTTGCTTTCTAATGTGTTGTTTCGCTCCAGATAAATGGGGTGTCATGAAATAATTTTTGCACAACAGAGATCCTCGATTGTGTTATTTGAAACGAAACAGTAAAGTTAAAAACCGAGGAATGACCTCTTGTTTGTCCGGTCAATTCATTTCCCTTTTCGTATATTCAAAGTGGTTGTTGTCTGTCGTGGGTTTTATATTATGCACTGCGCAAGACTCCACTGCTGAAGAGACAGTGACTAGTGTGTGTTACAAAAGTGAATTATGAATGCAGGTTCTGTTTCCTTGGTGTGTTAGAAAACGTCTGCTATGTGGGAAGAAGCGTTCACTCGTCCAACAGAAGGAGGAAAAAAAACCAGCAATGTTTGCTCTCCAGCCTGCATTCAGTCTCCATGGCAACCAACTTCTTCACTGGCCAACAGAGCAATCGCAGCATTCAACCTCAATAGCAGAGGCTGAATGCAGATTTTATTTAGACATGATTCAATATTAATTTCACAACACAGAATTAGATGTCGATGCAGCCGGTAAATGAGGTAATAAACCTTTTCGTCGTTAGAATATTTACAAAGGGACTCTCTAAATCATTCCACTTCCTCACACAGAACCAAAGTCTAGTGTCGCTTTGACTCTTTCATTCATGTTTTAGAAATCCTCCAGTCACCCATGGCAACCATTCGGAGTGGGAAACACCCCGGTGGACCTGGCGCCGCCTTCAAAAGTGAAGCTCCTCTTCGGAGCTTAATTTTCCAAGCAGAACTTCTGCATTAAAGAGCATCCTTCCCCCGCAACTCCTTCAGACTAGCCAGCAGCAATTAGCAAACACCTTGTGGATCTGATCATCTGCTGAGCTCATCATTGGAGCTACGTCTCCATGCAATGCTGGTAAAAACGTTGTTAAAGGGTTAATGGAGGAGCCATGTTGTAGTGACCTCAGGAAGGCGGAACTTTAGAAAGAGCAGGAGTTTTTAAAGAGACAGAGGCCCAATTTTGAGGCGTTGAATTCGGAAGCAACATTCATTTGACGTTGACACGTCCAGCATTTTTAGAACCACTGAAGTTCTGTCACTATCTACCTGGGAAATACATAAAACTGCCCCTTTAAAGCCCAAGTTCTTAAATTGTAAGCTCCTGGTGCTTTGTAACTTTACATTCCTGTTGATTTTATTGAATTTGCCATTTGGATAATGTCTCCAGAACACCTCTAAGGGCAGTTTATGTACCACCACTAATATTTATGCTATAATCTGAGTGGCTTTAGGGGATTTTTTGTGTCGTCCAGCCAGGTAACCTGCAGACTACCTGGCTGAACGACACAGTTCCACCGAGATGAGCTGATATTCCACTGGCTTAAATCAGCTCTCATTTTCTGGACCTCGTGACTGTTGTGTGCATTGATTTTGATAGTCTCCTCCCCCAGCAGGACATGTGCTGGACGCCTGTTCATGTCGACGACACACAGCCATGTCCAGGCAGGCCGAGCTGAAGTTGGGCCGGGTGACTCTTCCCTGGTACAAGGAATGTCTGTGTGAAAGCACTGAACTCTCTTTAGCTAAAAGCCATGCAAACCTGACTGTTTAGAGCATCACTTCAGCAAGTCACTTCTACGGCAGATTGAAGCAGCGTGGAAGTGTGTGCTCGGGTTTCACTCGTTGGCACGTGTTTACATACAGAGATAGTGCAGATATACTTATATATCTGCACTGATTTAAAAAGAAATCATGTTTACAGTTCACATTTGTGAGCATGTGGGATGGACCCATGAAATTCTTCCTAGAATGTAGAGAATTGCTCGTTTAAACCAGCAGCAGCGCTTCATATTTCTGTCCACCAGGGGGCAGCACAACAATCATTCAGGCACAGAAATACCCCAGGTCCAACACACTTTGATTTAAATGTAGTTTTGGGGTTTTTTTTGTTGTTGTTTTTTTTTTTTATCAGTAAGCTTTTCACTGTTGGAAACAAAACACACAAGAGATCAAATCTGCAAGAATCCGTAAGGAGCATTGGTTACGTCGTTTTCCCAATTATCAAACTTGAACATCATAAGTAAACATAGAAATATACATTAAATCATTGATCATATTTAAACACACTAAATAAAAAAACTATAACCAAATTGCAGAGCAACTGACACAGAGGTTATGAATATAATCTAAATAAAACATATTCTGAATTTTTATTTTGTCATTAATTTCTCACTAGGTCATAAAACACATAGCCTTTCTGCCTGTTGCAAAATATATATATATATATATATATATATATATATATATATATATATATATATATATATATATATATATATATATATATATATATATATATATATATATATAAATAAATAAAACCGCCTGGAGACGCGCGATATAATGAGCTGAAAACAACAAAACCAGAGCCGGGTTGACATCAGAGGGCATAACTCTCCCTCCGCCCATCACTCGCATCTTTTGCTTCTCACGGAGTCTTTCGGGCTGATATAATATCAAATATTGATCAATGCAACGCCGGAATGCAGCTCTCCAGAGTGCGCTAAAAGACAAGAAGAGCCTCTGTGAGGAATGTCAATAAAGCCTCAGAAAATGACTGTTATCGCCGAGGAGACTGGAACCTATAACAACAACTCCCAGGATGTACTTAAAAAAACAAAACAAAACCAAAAAAACCCCATAAAATCCCAGGTGCGGCTTTCAAAATAACAGGGCTTGATCGAGAGCGTGACAGGATGTTGTCATGAGCAGGATACCGCACGCGCCCAAACCTGGATGTTGAGACACTTTGGGAGCTCAGAAAATCACACAGCGTCAGTCAGCTGATGGAGGATCGTATTTATGGCAATGAGCAGACAGACAGCGGCGTGTTCACGAGGTATTGCTGGGCGAGGGGGGCGGCTGTAGGGAAAAAACCGATCTCCGACGCTTTAATCGTCACTCATCGTTCGATACAAAACTGCGGTGCCATCACGAAACCGCGATACATTCTGATCACGGCATAAGCAAAAGTAAATTTCCCTTACAAAAGTGATAAATGTATAATTCCGTTTCATTAGACCTTTCTCCCTGTGTGCATTTGCAAACTGTAATCTGGCTTTCCTTTTCAGTAGGTGCCTTTCTTTACAAAACAAATTGGCTTCATGGATACATGACAAACAAACAACTTTAAAAAAAAAAAAGTTTTGGCACCAGAATGAGATAGTTTCTTTTTGGCCATATCGAAATTGGTCTACCTCACAAAACTGCAATGGACACACTTCTTTCCCCTGTAACAAGTCACTTGAACAACAACCAATTAAACAAAACAAAGATTTTCGGATGCCATCATCATCGAAATCACCAAAACCAACCATCGCCAAATATTGGAATGAATCCCAGCATGAATCAATGTTCCTGTTCTAATTAATCATAGGCCTTTCTGAACATTTTGGGTTAGCTTCAGTGTTTCAGCGTCTATGCAGTTTCCTGGAAGTTCATCCTAGATTTGTAGAGGCTAAAAACTGAATGACGCTTCTGATCTCATGGCGTTGGAAACGTCTGATGAGGTCGACTGGCACACGTGAGCGAATTGGAGGCTCGTCTGTGGATGAATTTGAAGGTTCACTGCTTTCTTGTTTGACACATTTGGAAAGTCAAAGAAACTCAGGCAGGATCCCAGGAAGTAAACTGATATCCTGGAACAATTTCCAGGTGCTTGAAGGAGCCGCTTTCATCAGTTTAAACCGCTATAAGTAATAGATGTCTGGACAGAGGCAGGTTCTGTGTCTTGGTCCAAAATGTGGAAACTGACCCACAATTTGTGAAGATGCTGCTGAAGCTGGTGAGAGCAACATACGCAAAACTTTGTTAATATTCAATTAATGTCAAAAAAAACAAAAACACAAGTTTGCAATTATGATGTTTCCATTAAATAAGAAACGCAATTAAAATAACAGGTAAGTCATCAAAAAACAAGCTGGGCCATCAGCCTCTAACTGCTTCCTGTTGTCTTCCAAGTAGTAACATCTGGTTATTGTGTTTCTTGCTGTCATGCGAGCTTTTCCGTCACGGATTAAAGAGACCGTAATCGTTCTGAATGTACATTTTTTTCTCTGTCAAAACATCAGTAGACGTATAATAGACAAATCTCTTGACATATTATTTCTCCCTTTGTGACGTCTGGCAATAAAAGGATGTTTGACCTTGGTCGCTTGCTCCAGCTCGCAGACTCTATCCGGCCTCCTCCGTAATCATGTGCCCAGCAGGTCATGCCCTGTAGACCTTTAATGGAGTCACACCAGAGGCTTCCTTCCTGGGTGACTGCGGCGCCTCATCTGGCTCCTCTCAACATGGCCGAGCAGCAGGCCTCCTCTGAGCTCCTCCTGGATCTCCCAAACGTCTCCTGTCGCTCTGCAGAGTAAACTGAAAGACAAGTAATGGAGTGTAAATGACAGTATGTTTACATTCAGGTAGGTTTAAAGTTTCAAATTCAGTTCAAATACAAAAAAAAACCAAAAAAACAAATTTGTTAATCCAAATGGGCAGTTATAGTAATGACAACTAGAACCTTTAATTTTTTAAAATTTTTTCCTGAATGTGACTCATATAGGGACAAATATCCAGGACATTTTCCACTGCAGTCTGAGCGACCCGATTCTGACCTTCTCGCTCCCGCAACCGTTTTTCAAAAAAAGACATTCGGCCATTAGACTTGTTTTGCAAGTTTATAGTGGTTGTAGGAGCAGATTAAGAATGAACATATGTGTGAATGGGTATTTTGTCTCACGGGTCATATGCGGTCTTTTTGGTGGGAACCTTTGTTGGTGAAGGCAGGTGTTCCACCCAAAGGGGGGAAACAGGTTTTAGACTGCTGAATGCAAGAAGCTGTCAACGGGTTTTTTGATGGATGGATCGTTGTATAAGGTCCATTTCTGGCATCAATAAATGGACGACCTGCACAAAGATCAAAGATGACTCTGACTTCAATTCAGCTGATAAGGAAATCAGTGCATCAGCTCTACCTCTGTGGCTTAAAGCATTGGTGTGGCCTCAGTGGTTGTCAATTAATATATTTTTGAACCTTTTCCTTATGTGAATGCACCATTTTTTAGCCTCAAATGTAGATCACACATATGAAAAAGAGGAGCTTTTGTTTTAAAAGTGTCTGGTGAGATTCATCTTAAATGGCAGACGTTGTATCAAAGTGGTTTTGGTCCAGCATTAGTGGAAATATACACATCTTTGAGGCTTTTCATTAATAACGGATCGATTTGGATGTTTGTTTACTGCCCAGTTTCAGCATGTGAGAACATCCACCAGTTTGCAAAAACCAGGAGAAATAAATCCTGCATGCAGAAGGCCGTGTTGTTAAAAATATGAAGCTATTTCATGTTTACATTAATATGGAGGGCTCAGGAAGAGCTGGGAACGTGAACAGGAAGTGGATGAAGAAAACATCCATGATATTGGACTTTTCTCATTTTAGGACTTTTTGCACATGGGATTCAGAAAGCCGACAAATTGTGGAAAGTTATCATCATGTCGAGGTATGAACAAGAGGCGTTACATTTTGAGCATATTAGAGAATGAACTTTTTTTTTTTTTTAATAAAAATGACACAGGGGATTTATACAGCAGATAATTTCCCAGAACGAACTTTCTGCTTGTAGCTGAAGGGAAACTTCCTTCCTTTCCCTCTGCAGTCATTTTGTGGCATTAAAAAGTTTTTGCACCTACAACGTCTCTCTCTCTCTCTCTCTCTCTCTCTCTCTCTCTCTTCCAGAAATCTCGAGGATTGACCTTTGTGTTCTGAGCAGGGCTGCTGTGGGAGAAGCAAAAAGCATATTTAACTTCGTTTACCGTCATGTGGCACTTTTACTGCCCCGTGTTTTGTTTTATGACGCAAAATCTATGAGGCCTGCCTCTGGAACAGCTGAATTACAGCATGACGCCTTCACCTGTGAGGTGGAAGCTAAGTTTTCCAATGGGCTGCCGTGAACCAGACTCGGCTTGTGTGCAGAGAATTGAAAATGTGACAAGGCTTTGATCTCACTGATCAGCATTAAATGAGCTGAACTCCCAAATGGCAATTACTCAAAAAAAGGGTGAAAATTGGCACTTTAAAAAAAATAAAAAAAATGTCGTTTTACAGATTACGCCTGAGAATAATACTCAAAGGACCGGCCTCTCTGTTCTTTTATTCTGTGGTTGTGATGCAACTAATGGCTCACAAGACCAGTGGAACGATGAGAACAGTCAGAATGGATAACCGCAGAAATTATTCAGATCACAAGTTACGGCTGAAAAAAATTATGGAGTTTTACACCCTGTGTGTTGTTGAAAACTGCCAGTCAGCTGGCTGAAAGAAGGTGCATCACACATGCATCACATGTGCATCTACATACAAGAGAAATACCTTCAAATATTGCTGGTGATCACATAGCCATAGAAAACATGGATATTTATGGGGTGGAAACTAAAGGAGCCCACTCACTACACCCGCTACGGAAGCACAGTTTTAAAGGGGCAGTATTATCTGTTTACCAGGCACAAAGTGCCATAAATGTTACTTTGTAAATTATTTGTCTTGAAATTGGGGCTCTGTCTCTTTAAGAAACTCCTGCTCTTTCTGAAACTCCACCTTCGGGAAGTCATCACAGCATTACTCCTCTACTAACCCTTCAACAAAGCGTTTTAGCAGCGTTGCACAGAGAAGCCGCTCGTAAAATGAGCTGAAGCACAGTAAAATCAGGTGTTTGCTAACTGATGCTGGCTAGTCTGAGGAGCTGAGTGGGGGAGTCGTGAAGGAGGGCTGCTCTGTGAGGGTGGAAGCTTCAGTTCCAAGGAGGAGCTTTGTTCTCAAAGGCGGGGCCAGGCCCACCCAGGCATTTCCCTCAGCTGAATGGTTGCCATGGGAGATTAAAGGACTTCTCAAACATGCTTGGAAGAGTGAAGGCAAACACTCCGGGAATGTTTTAGATGAGGGGATAACATGATGACACGACACAAGTTCAGGAAAATCAGATTTTACAAGGAAGCAGCTGACCAAACCAGCCACCTGATTCCAAAATGTAAGGACTGCTATGAGTTTATTATACAGCACACAATATTTATCCATGTAAGTCATGGATAATATCATGAGAAATATATTAAGTGGGTGTTTAGTCTAGCAGAACCATAAAGATGTATCAAAATCAAAATGATAATTAATAAATCTTTCGACAACTGTATTGTATTCTAAAAAAAAAAAAATCACACTATGTTTTATTGGCAGCACTAAATATATATATCTATATATATATCTATATATATATATCTATATATATGGATATATATATAGATATATATGTATATATATATAGATATATATATATAAATATATATATATATAAAACAATGTCGAAGAAAATACAATTATGTCATCTCTGTCTAAAATGTATTGCATCTGTCTGGCTGTAAGAAAAAGAAAATATTGGTCAATTTAAACAGAAAAAATACCAGCAACCTAAACAGAAGTTAATCTCCTTGTAATAACAATAGTTGTTATTACATGCAGCAGTGTGGCGTGTCAAGCAGACACGGTCCGAGTCTCTGAGCATGTTCAGACTTCGATTGCCGGATGTACGGCAGTGAGGCGAGTCCCTGAAGGCAGCGCCAGCTCCACCAGTGATCGCTGAGCTCCCGAGAGACTCCATGGGGATGAAATAGGACTGGCGGACGGATCATGGCGGCGCCTCTCGGACGGGACACCTTACCGGAACACTGGTCCTACGGTGTCTGCGGGGACGGGAGGGTTTTCTTCATCAAGTAAGTGTCGGCGTGAGGAATCTCCGACGCCGTCGGTCCCGTTTCGACGGCGTGTGTCTCTTCCCCGCCGGCCCCGCTCTCCCTCCCCCCCGCTCCGGCGGTGTAACAGGTGTTTTTCTCTGCTCTGTGCCCGCGCTGCAGTGATGAGACGCGGAGCACCACCTGGCTCCATCCCCGCTCCGGTGAGCCTGTGAACTCCGGACACATGATCCGCTCAGGTAGCTAGCTTAGCCGGCTGGGCAGAAACACTTTCACCTGTTACCTTTTCGACCGCTTACTTTTTTTCTGCTGCTCACTTAAGTGTCAAACTTTCAACTACAAGTCAGGATTTTTTTTTTCTGTTTTTTTTTTTTTTTTTTCCTTCAGACTTGCCGCCGGGATGGGAGGAAGGCTTCACGGACGAAGGAGCCAGTTACTTCATAAAGTAAGGACCGTAAACCCGCCGCTCTGTTCGGCTGTGTCTTGAAGTTACGGAGCAGCTTAACATGGCTGCTGCCTCCAAATCCCGCTGCGCAGAGCCGGTCAGTGCGGGTCAGGAAAGAGGTGTGTCTGGGTCCAACCTGCCCGCCGCGCACTGTCTGCAGGAAATGCTGAGCGGCTCCGTCTATGACTCAGGCTGCTGCTGCTGCTGCAGGCTGGATACCGGAGAGGAACGAAGAGTTTCTGTCGAGCATTGTTGAAAATTCACACTCCACTGACACGTCCTACTTGTGAGCTTGTAGGTAGAGGGAAGGCTATTTAATGCACAGGTTAAAGGTCAGATCTTTTCCTCTCTGTGTGTGTGTGTGTGTGTGTGTGTGTGTGTGTGTGTGTGTGTGTGTGCTGTTCTGCTGTGCTGCTTGGTGGAACTGTTGCTTCCAGCTTTCGACATGGGATTTATGTTGGTTCTCTTCAAGTACTCTAGGAGCTTGACTGTTAATTGGTTGCTCAGAAGTGTGGGTGAGGCTGTGATAAAGTGGGGGCTCGTCCAGGGCTTACCGTACCTCTGCACATTATCAGTTTAGAAAATAAAAATATTTACTTAATATATTAACATTTACATGTTTAATTGATCCAGCTCACTCTCACTGTAAAAAGTAGAACTCAATTACGATCCCTTGGCGGCACATTAAACGGAATATATAGGATTTCGTAAAATATGTCAGGATTATTTTATGCTGCAAAGACTTGAATGAAATGCAAATCTATATGGAATGGCCAATGGTGTTCTTTACATTGAAGCATCAGTTCTTCAAGTCCATTGTCCTTACAGTACCCAGGCAGAAGCTGAATTTAAATCTGGATGTACAAGTTTTTGAGGTCTCAAGACTCCTCCCCGAGGGCAGCAAAGTGAAGAGAAAGTATCCTGGGTGTGACAAGTGTTCTCATTACGTAGCTGCATGCTGCAGGCACCACGCCCTGTACATGTTTAGCAGCATGTCTGGTTCTAATGATTTTCTGCGGTACTTTGATTACCTTTGTTGGGTCGATTTGTCAGGTGCCAGATGGAAACTGCTGCTACAATGACAGCATGCAAGCCACAGAAAACTATGTTCACTCTGGCATCACCTGAAATGGACCTCAAAGCGTAGGAGCAGTGTAACGTCTCAAAAGAGACGTGCATTTATGTAAAGGGGAGAAACATTCTCGGTAGCTTGAATATTTGATTGTTTAGCATTTGAGCTTGAAGCTTTGGGCTTTAAGTGGGCCACCTGGGATTTCACTTCTGTTGAAAAATAATTCAAGCAAACTTCAGACTTGGACAAGATTCAAAAAGAAGAAGAGTAAGAAGGAAGAAACTTTTTTTTTTTTTTTCTTGAGATAAAGTGACATTTTCCATCCATTCTCTGTTTAATTGAAGATAAACATTTAGAAAATACTCAGAAGAAGGAAACAGTTACTTAAAAGGCAGGTCAACGGAAAGTGATTCAGTTCTCCTACCATCTCTGTTTTTCTCTCAGAATTCGACGAAATGAACAACTTGTATATTTTTAAATAATTGAATGAAGCAAAATAACACGATTAGCTCTTGGGCGCCAACTTTCTCGGACCTTTTTCCAATCTTGGGCTCCGCGTGGAGTTCAGCGACTGCTCTGCTGTTTGCTGGAATACTTTGTTACAAAGTCCTCAGCTAGTATGCTAGCTTGTGTAGCGTGTGGCCTGCGTATCTGATCTGTGCTGAAAAGTCTCCAGAGCTGGCTTTCCCAACAGTTCCTTCACGCCTGCCGCTTTCGCGAGTCACAGAGGAAGCTTCCAGTTTCTATTTTAAAACTCTTCCAGTGTGGGACTTTTTCTCTTTCAGAGTCGAAGCGAATTTAAATCGGTCTCACGTTGTGATTTGCCACATTTTATTTGATAGGCAGATTACTGCTGATTGCAGCATGTCTCTCCTGTTTTGCATTTGGTGCAGCTGCGAGCAGCAGGGGGGGTAGGGGGGGTGCTGTCTGCAGTTTTGCTGATTGACTTGGAATCCCAGAGGACGATCTTATCACACTTTTACATTCTGAATATGACGCAATAGTGCTCATGCTCCAGTCAAAACAGCCATTTTCTTTTTTTCTTAACAAAAAAAGGATGTTTGTTTAAGATGTATGGTTTATTTATCACGTGAGAGTCTAGAGCAGCTTAGAATCTTTGCTTGTTTGTTCAACTTCAAGTGTTTTGCAGTGTTTTCCTGAGCTCACAGTTTTGATGGCATGAAGTTAAGGAACTGAAGGGTGTTAGCTGTAACATAATGACTTCTTTTGGCTTCAATGACTGAACCAGGTCAGTTGAAGTCAAGTGTTTATTTTGTGCCTCAGGCAGGTCAAAAGCGGCAAACCTGTTTTGAGTCTCATTGATTATAAAGTCTTAAAATGAGTGGTAACGTGATCCTGACTTTTATTTTTATGTTTCCAGATTTAGCATTGTGTTACCAATACTCAGCATTGCTTTAAAATAAGCACTGTTTTTATTCCTAAAAATGTAGTATATTTAAAGGGCCAAATTTACAATATTTGGCCCTGTAAACTTATGTTTTTTAAATTAAATCTTGTCATTTTACATCAGAAACAAAACCTTTTGTAATGCCATAAAATTCTGATGTCACTTGGACTTATTCTTTCTTGAGGTTTGTCCATTATGATCTCTCCCATTGATTATATTTAAAGGGGGCACTATTATGTGTTTTTCATTTTATGTAACACTGAAGTAACTATTACCTTCAGGTGTTATAAATTGCTAAACGTATCAAATGTGACTTAAAAGAAATTTGACATTCCAATTTATCATCTTGAAATCGGGCCTCTATCTCTTTAATAAGCTCCAGCTCTTTCTAAAACTGCGGCTTCAGGAAGACATCACAACATGGCTCGTCTATTAATATTTTCACCAGGCTTTCACTGAGAAGGAGCTCCTATAATGAGCTCAGCAGATGTGCAGTTCCACCAATTGGTGTTTGCTAATTACTACTGGCTAGTCTTAAGGAGCTGAGTGGTGGATGGATGCTCTGTGAGGTGGAAGCTTGGAAACTACAGCTCAGAGGAGGAGCTTTGTTCTCGAAGGCGGGGCTACGTCCACCCAGGCGTTTTGCACAGCTGAATGGTTGCCATGGAGTTTGAAGGATTTCCCAAACATGCATGAAGGAATTAAAGCAACACTCCAGGTCTGTTCTTGATGACGGAGTAAGATTATAACAAGACGTAAAGCTCAAAAAAGTTTATTTTACATAATACAATTAAAAAGGATTTCCTCTGAAAGAGGCAAAAGCAAATGAGGCTGATCAGAAGCGCTTGCCAACAACTGATGGTGTCGTCCACAACACGTTGCTGCAGATTATGGTGTCTGATGCCTGGATATTGTTAGCATGTCATGACAATCTTCAGACTGTGATAGCAGCAGCGGCCTTCAGTGAGTGACTGTTACCGGATATGCTTCCCGCCTGCAGCTTCACCGTCCATAACAAATTTACTTTGATGATATGAGTCACAACATTTAATTTTCTTTTAGGATAAAGTATTTTTGGATGGAACCGAATCAACTGCGGCAAACGAACAAGAAGCAGACTTGTGCTGCCGAGGCTGCAGCTGTTCGATTCAAACAAAGCTCAGATGTCCTCGGAAAAACAATAAAAAGCAAACTGTGAAGGAACTTCACGTTTCCTGGCTTCCCCCGACTTCCACCTGCACAGAGAGGCTTTTCCTGCACAGAGCAGGGACTTTTATTTCCTCATCTTCTCCACCAGGCTGTCCACACATTTAAATGGCCGACAGACGGTATTTCTCGAACCGAAGTAACAAAGGGAAGTGATCTCATCTTTGAAATCCAATATCCTTTTTCACTTCAAACAGAGGCTGTTTATGTAGAGAGCCAGGGTTGTGTAACAGCCCTCCAGGGGTCCACCGCTGGAGCCTCTTCTATGCGAAAAATGTTTTTTCGGCTTCTTATTACTCCAAGAAAGAATAACACACTCCCCACCTCACTCTTTTTGGCTTGGTGCTGTTTCCAAAGGCTTTTAGCCATCCTCAGAGCCTGTAATTACAATGGGAGCATGTGATTTATGCTGTAAGTTTTATAAGTAATTTATGCTAAATCAACACTCTATAAATGTTTGTAAGTCAATTTCCGACTAGGTTCCTCATTGCGCCACGCAAGGACAAATACTGACTCGGACAATTGATCATAACTGGAAACTGGGCGAAATGGACTTAAAGTTTTATCGCAATATTTTGCAATACCACTGTGATAAAATTCTAAATAAATTCTGCCCTAAACGCTCACATTCTGTTGTTAGCCTGGGCTTACTCTGATGAAGCCCTCCTCTGTTTTCCTTGCTCCCTATGTTTCTGCGAGTTTCCAACCCTAACAGGTCATTTTCCTTCAAACATTCTTCAAACGATGCCTGTTTACCTTAAAGTAAGACCGAGGCGCGTACACACTGAAAATATGTGTGATTCTCTTTCCCCTTCAAGGGGCTCGTAATGGGTCAAACTGGCCCGAACTCTCCGGTGACTCCCAGAGAGGGTGCTGCTGTTGTGAGGAGGTGGAGAGATCAAATCCGGGGATAAACCTTCAGCAGGAATGTCTGCACTGAGTTTAGCTCTGCTGAAGGGGACTGAAAGCATGAGGTTGGGGGGGATTTCATTATGCACACACACACACACACACACACACACACACACACACACACACACACACACACACACACACACACACACACACACACACACACAATGAAACAGAAGAGGGATGGAGCAGGTTTGATGTCAGAGATTCCTGCAGCTAGCCTAGGACAGCTGGTGCAGTCCTACAAACCTCATTATCCTCTGCTTCAGCTAATCTGCAGAGGAGTGATAAAACGGTAACACAGTGATTCCACTACTCGGCCCGCGACTCTGCTTAAGGCACTTACTGGCTAACGCGGCTGACCAGATGAGCCTTCATCGCGCTGAATTAAAATAAAAACAGGTAATCAAGAGAAAATTACAGGTTCCAGGGATGCATTTGAGGTTGTAATTTTGTACAAAATTTAGAAGGTTAACGGAGGAAAAAAAAGTACAAATACAGTAGGGTTACAGCCAATGATTATTTTAGTAAACGATTATTCTGACGATTCATTGGATCAAAAAATTTGGCACATTCTCCATATTTTCCATTTAACTACGTTGTTTTTTTTTGTGAAATGTTTTGAAAGATGCAAATAAGCACCTAATCCAACTTCTTCTTTTAAATGTGAAAATAAAAACATTTTTGTTGCCTAAAATGCTGTGACATGGCATAAGTCTGAAGAACTTGAGGAGTTCAGAGCTGCATACTGAAACACATTCCAATACAAAATGTAAATATATTTTTGTATAGCTTTGATTTAATTGCTGCTCTAAATATGTTTTCAGGAAATTACATTTTTCAGTTTTCCTGTTAACGATTAATGGGTTACTAAATTATTTGACTATTATTTCAATATTCAATTAATCACGATCAACCCGATTAATTGTTTTGCCCCTAACATGCAGACATTGTGAGAAAACCATAATGCATTGAGAATCAGTTATGTAAAAGGAGGAATTACTACATTAACTACAGCTCATAAAATAAAACAAAATTTATGACTAAATTTTAGAAGTTTTATTATACTTGTTTAATAAAGAAATATAGCAGCAGGAATAGGACAGTTGCAGATTCTCACGGTGTGATAACCTGAAATAAAATGTACCACGATATAATAGTGGCATTAGAAAGATTTAAAACAGAAGTATAGACATTTAGTGGTAGTTTTCAATGATCTACTGAACAGAAAGTTTTTGCTGTGACTGTAGACCTGAGAAACACCAGGCTTGTCTTGTTTGTATCTGTCTTACTGTCGGTCCCAATGATTTTCCGTCCTCTGGATTAGGAGAAAGTCCTGCTCAACAAAGAGCTGCATACTGAGTCTTATTAAAACATACCAGCGCTGCCGATGTCTGGACTGTTTGTTTTCTGCAGTTTTTATTAGATTTCTCTGCCCGGTAAACTCTGTGGCTGCTCCATTCGTCTTCCCATCGGTTTGTCTGCAGGTTACTTCTCTATAGTCTTTCACTTATCAGATTCCTCTGATTCTGCTCTCTGGATGAACTCAGCACGTTTTGAACAGACTCACGCATTTGACAATAAGTGATACTTTATCCTAACATCAATATGAGATGACCACCTGGGCCGTCTCTATGGCAACCCGGCAGAAAAAGTTATTCCTAAATAGTAGGAATGCACCAATCTGATTTTTTTCACTTCTAATACGACACCGATATCTGAGGTTTGGTATCTGCCGATACCGATACAGAAAAACAGTGCTGAATCCTTTTTAACACAGATATAAATCTGTGAATTACAAATTTTTTTGATGACTGTGCACAGTACAGCACACCTAAATACACCAATAGCTTCACAAGTTTGGTAAAACATGTTAAAACAACTTTAATTTATTCAGTCGCAGTTATGAGTATAACAGCCCATGTTGAATAAATAATAAAGAAACTGTCAAAAACAGTTAATGTTTGGACAGATACTGACATTAATATTGCATCGGTGCATCACTACTAAACAGTGTAAAAGAAAATAAAGTCCAAGAGAGCACCGGGACTTTTGACATAACATGAACGATAAGATGAGACCAGATAATAAATTTACCGATAATAATCGAAGGTTTTTCAAGTGGCCTAGTCAAAGTCAGGCCGTAAATCTCAATAAGACGTTTGAAAATCCATTCAATGTGAAATGAACAATTCCGCAGAGAAGTCCCTCCGTTTGTGCATTCTTAAAATCACAGCTCATACAGTTTGAACTCCAGAGAGGTTGGCGCAGCATGAAGACAGACTCATCACTGTCTGCGCTCATTTTGATGCTGCCAGCTTCATTATCATCATCATCATTAGCCAACCAACAAATGAATTGATGTTTCATAAATATTAATTTCTGCGCTCCTTGGAGCCATTTGTTTTCTTTTTTTTTTTTTGCCACTGCCTGTGTCGCAATTAACATATAATTGTGGAATGAAAGTTATTTTTGAAATCTGTGACCATATCTGTGTAATCATAATCCTCATCCATCTGAGAACAGCTGCAGAAATGTCACTTTTTTTTTTTATCATGTTTTTCTACATTTCATTGAGCTCATTAGAGTATCTGTTGTCATGACAAAGCAAATCTGTCATTTATAATAAATAATTATCCGTTATTCTACCCAGGACTTATGACATTTATTTGATCATTTTTGCCACACAAAGATAAAATATCTTTGATGTCAAAAACATGAAAAAGGGTTGGATTTTTGATACATTTGAAAAACATACATGAGTGGTTGTAACCACTTCATCCTACAGTAAATTCTGCATATTAATTAAAAAAAAAAAGGTTTCCATACTATATGAACACCGTAAATGAACGGTTTGTGTGACCTTTTCAGAACGACAGCTTTGGTTAGGACCTCTGGCTGCGGCTGCGCTGAATCTCCCAGATACATGTTCACGCACCTAATTAGGCTGGTATTGATGGGCGCTCACTTGTTTGAGGAAAATGGACGAGACCGCCAAAATGCAGGTAGAGACTGCAGAATACAGACAAGCTAAAGATGTTGCGTCAAAATCCACACGTTTCCAGCAGTGAAATCAACAGAAACCAGCAACTGTAGAAACAATCATGAAATTTGAAGACGGCTGTCGTTTGAGAAAAACACAGAATGTTAAGTTTTGATTTGTCTCATTCAGTAAGTTATAATATTGCTGGAAAGTTAATTTACCAAATGAAGCGCATTATTTACATTAATTCCACATTGAATGGTGTATTCCAGCCCTTATTTCTGTTAAGTCTGATTTTCTGCTGATGAAAACCATTTAAGATGAGAATATTATATTAGACCAATGAAATACAAATTTAGATACGGAAATGTAGGTTGAATTAAAAGTATGGATAATACCAGAAAAAATTTATTATCTTCAAAAAGTGCTTTTGTTCTGACAAATGAGCTTCATTTAAACAGTCTTCATCAATCCATTTTCTAGCATCCTTTTTCCTATCTCCAGCAAAACATTTTGGGCGAGAGGTGGGGACAACATGGACCATGCACACACACACACACACACACACACACACACACACACACACACACACACACACACACAGACCTAGGGAGAATTTAGAGAGACCAATTAACCTGACAGTCATGTTTTGGACTGTGGGAGGATAGACCGTTGTTTTTCTACCAACTTTACAACTGGTGTAACATCTGAAGAACTTCTGTTTGGGTTCAGCAGCCATTGTGCCTCCAGAACACCTCACACCTGGGCAAAGAGACTTTCTTTTTGTCCCGGACCGGGAATCAAACCCAGGGCCTTCTAGCTGCAAGGCAACAGTGCTGCCTACCGCGCCACTGTGCAGTTTTGATTGAATCCTTTTCCATGTATAAGTAGGTTGGGGGAGCAAGGGAAGTAATGAAAATATTTTGGGTTTTCAGACTTAATTCACAATTCCATGATTTAAAAGATAAAATCTGGAATTTAAGATATTTTTTTTCAGCAATAACGTCGTTTTGTCTTTGATTTCCTACATCAGGACTAGGATTGTAGTTCAATTCATTAATTGTTTTCATTTTCTATTTTCCACTAACAGATTTATAAAGTCACTTTTATTCACATTTTGGGCCTCTAGAACCTCTTAGATTCCCCTGCTGTTCTTAAACTGGTTCCAGTTGACGTGCAATCCTTATCCGGCTTTTTGATGGCACTCTGGATGGCCCAATTTACTCAAAAATCTTTTATTTGTTCCACGTTCATTTGTGGAACGACTTGAAAACATACCCGCTAGTTTTCCAATCGTCTGCCAAATGAACGGCCATGTCGCATTTTATCCAACGTTTACGTTGACGTGAGACGCTCGTCATAATTCTGAAGCAGAAGAAGCTTTTTATGATCTTGTAGCAATTTTTAATTTTGATTTTAATGTTGTTGGCTCCAATTGCCCAACAACTTTAAAATCGACCCATAGATGGTGGTGTCTATAATTACATCCTTAAAACACTGCGCTGCTTGTGACGTCTATGTTCGTGTGAACTGTTTCATACAGAAGTCTAATTGTGGTCACATTTTGTTAGTAGTATGAATGACCACATTAAAAAAAGAAAAACAAAGTCAGATTTCAGCAAAACCCGAGCGTTGAGATATGCTGTGTGAACGTAGATCGATTGATTTGCCTCATATATTACAGAGAGACGCTGAATAATTCAATGTCTCGCAGTTTCACAGGGTTCCTGCCAGAGAACCGCAATTGGCCGCAGAGTGATTTGAGCGCTGCCTGACTGGCAGAATAAGCACAATGATAGTATCATGAAGCCGTGACAAAGAGGCTTATCTCAAAGCAGCTTACAATAATGTCAGGAGTATGGCCTTCCAAGACCTAAACCCTCTAAAGCCCAGCGTTGTACCAGGCCGAAGATCCCATCAGCTCGGGAGTAATTGTCCTCCGGAAAACATTGACATTATTGAACCTTGAAAAACTTTTTCTTTTCTTTGCTGAGCTGCCTATGCAGCAACCTGTGACGTCACAAGCTGACTCACTCAAAACTGCCAACATGACAGCAGCAGAGGTGAAGAGGACAGCAGAACGCATCGCTATGAGGATCCAGTGATTTTCAAACATTTTACTCTTTTTGTACATCTCAGCTCATAGCCTTGAACTATTATCTCTTGAAACATTTTAGTCATCCAAAGGGTAGAGTGAGGATATGTGATGACACATGCTGGAACCTTTTAGAGTTGTGCCTGGTATTATGCTGGTGACGGATGCAAGCCGGTGGGTGTGATGGCTTTTGTTTTAAGCCTGGGAAGTTTCGTCAGATGCTTAGTCACTAAATGAATCCCTGCAGGTGCTTTTAGGTAGATTCAGTACAAACAGTGAAACTCATATTAAATAGACTCATGATGCCATTCATGACTTGATGCTTATATTGGTCGATTTGTTAGCATATCAGTGTACAACACTTAAATTTATGACAACGTCTTCCGCCATTTTACCCTGTTGCTTCGTGTCAGTGAGCTGCGTAACATAGCTTCCTTCACATGTGTCACGGCCAAATATTAGCACTTGGGAGAAATCAGAGCCAATCGTTTCAAGAATCAAGCAATAGTTTCTCAATATCTGAGGGTCCAGACCCGTCGTCTGGAGCATGGTGTAGAACTGGCTTTTACCAGGCTAGGCTTTAAGGGAATATAGCTCACTGAGTAGAGCGCCGTGCTCTGAAACAGGAGCCTGTAGGTTCAATTCCTGTTCAAACCAGGTTCGCCATTTCATTTTGCTGTGGGATCAGTAAAGTCATTTAGAATTTCATTTCTCTGCCAAACTGATTCAGCACAGTGAAATGGCTCACTGAGTAGAGCAACGCACTCTGAAACCTGGGAGTGCAGGGTTACATCCTGCTCATGCCTGTTTTTTTTTCTTTTTTGTTTTTTCATTTCCCTGTAGGATTAATGAAGTATTTTGAATTTGATTTCACTGCTGACATAGGTAGCTGAACTACAATAGTAGGGCAGCATGCTCTATAACCTGAGAGTTCGGATTCAAATCCTGGTTGAATCACATATCAAAGCCCATGTCAAGTGATGTCTGTGCGTGGGGCGGGGCAATGGGGGTACCTGCTGGGTCGGGCAAGGAACCCATTTTAACTGCTCATAATGGATTAATTGGTTTAATCCTAAAAAAATACCATGTCCATTCCAGTGGTCTGAAGGGATTAAAGTTGTGGTTTTTACACGTTTGACCAAAATTGTGAAGCTATCCATCCATCCATCCATCCATCCATTTTCCGTCACCCTTCTCCCTAACGGGGTCGGGAGTTGCCGGTGCCTATCTCCAGCTGCGTTCCGGGCGAGAGGCGGGGTACACCCTGGACAGGTCGCCAGTCTGTCGCAGAAATTGTGAAGCTATTGGTGTATTTAAGTTTTCTGTATTGGTGCAGTTATCAAATAAATTTGTTATTCAGTACATTTCTGCTTGTGCTCAAAAAAAAAAAAAAAAAAATTAATAAAATTCAGCACTATTTTTCTGTATTAGATGGGCATCAGTCGATACTGAAGCTCAGTTATCGGCATTGGAAGTGAAAAAAGTGGATCGGTGTTATGTATCCCTTGTTATGCACTGTAACTTTTTATCACTATTTGACTGTAATGAGATGCATGATGCCCCGGTATACCAGTAACTCTTCTTTGTGAGCTTAAAGGAGAAAAAGCAGCATCTCATAGATGACGATTCCCAAAAATAGCATTTTCTAAAAATCCGTCAACCTGGAACAGAAAGTGATGAATTGTATTGGTGTGAAGAACGTGGGGTTGGCTTGTGTCTGTCTTCTGACGCTCTTTGTTCTTTAAGCAAAAAGGGAGGCTTTGTTTAGCTGTAGAGCCGTGGCTAAAGCAACGAACCAATGTTTCCTGGCAGACAGATAAAGGCTGCAAGAGACAGCTTTGTCAACAACAGCTTTTTTTGTGCTTTGTCATTTTGAAGGTGTGAACTAGTTTTGTCTGTGTTTTCTTTCTCAGCACCAGGAAAGTTAAAGATTATTGCCTGGAGATGTCAGCCCAAGGACAATGACTAAATCTGCTGCTTCTTTGCGCTTGATTTGCTTGCTTGATGGCACTCCTTCCAGACGTTTCTCCACAAAATGAGTTTCTCTTGCAAAACATTCTAGTAATTTTTTTTTTATTAGTTTCGTTTTTTTATTTATTTATTTTTTTTTTAGTATTTTATGGTCTATTAAACATTGCCAAAAGGTCAATATTATCCTGACCTCAGTTCTTGGTTTCAGTTCATTTATGTGAATAACAATGAATAAGAAATAGTTTAGGAATTTCCAACACTCTTTGGTGCAGTATCTGCATCTAGTAGTTAGAAAGCAGAAGGTTTTCTCGTTGAAGGATCTCGTACACTAAAGTGCTCATATTTCTTTTAACCACTTGGAGACGTTGACTTCTTTCCTTTGGCAAAACAACATATTGAAAAGTTACCTGTTAACGTTAATTTACCAATTTCACAAATCCAAATATCAAGACATCACGTGGGCTTTCTCAAGGCACCGTTCTCGGTCCATTTTAATTCAATATTTACATGACCTCCTAATATAATATTTTGCACAATTACAACATTCACTCAACCAGTTATTTTTAGTTTTTGCCTAAAAAAATGTTTCCTGTCTAAATGGGACACAGAAAAACTAGAGTATGTTTCAATTTCTGATTGTTTTCGTCAGATTTTCTATAATGTCATTGGTTTTTTTAGCTCAAATTTTCCATTTTGACTTTTCTCTTTATGCAATACATTTTACTGTTATTTTTTACTATAATTTTTGTTTTTAAAGTGATGCTCTTATTTCTATTCTTTTACTTTTCTTGCTAACTACTTTGAATTGCTTCTGTGTGGCATAAATCTGAACCACAGCCGCCTTATGGAAGGATCCAGTAATTAAAACTTCATAATGAAACCTTTGACAAGTAAAATGAACCCAGAAAAGTTAATGCAGAAAATTTTATCTAGTTTTTTTTTTTTGAGTATTGTTATGTGTAAAGCCAATAATTGTCTACATTTTGTAGGTTTATCTGAAGCATGTTTCACACTGAGGAACGAGAGATTTAAGAAAACGCGGCAAAATAAATGAAATATCAAGGCAGAGTTTCTATCTCTGTGATTAACAAATATTAAACTTGTCGCCATTAATTCTTAATGAAGCTGCTGGCACTTTAATATAAAGCTTGATAATATATGATTTATTCAGTGTCATCACTTTTATAGCTGGAAGAAGGCATGAATGTTATATATCCCCACGTCTAAAAATGGACTTTATTCCCAAGCCGGTCATTATTTTTTGATTGAGGAGTTTCATAAGATTTGAGCCTTGATCAGTGTGATGCGCGGGTCAGCTGGGCGAATCTGATTGGTCCAACCGAGAAGCAACAAGTATGAGACGGCAGGCTCCACGGCTGAAGGACAGAATATCTAATATTTGGCCGTGTTTAGTAAGATTTCAAGAAACAGGTGGAGTAAGAATTGAAGGTCTGAGGTTAAGCTGCAGGAAGGAGGTTCAATGCAGGTGAGACGAGAACAGAACAGAACAGAGTCCTACTTTCCCCATGACTCAGCGGATTCATTCAGAAAACCCGCAGAGAGTTAGTCAGCTTCTTTCGCTGATCAACTGCTCTGTGGATCCATGCGTGGATGTGCTTGTGTGTTTATGAGCAAACAAAACACATAAGACACCCACACACAAATCTGCAAGGAAAACCTCCTCAGTAAAGCTTACAAATTCAACTGAATAGCAGATGTCTGCAACGTTTCCTTTTTCTGCAATCTTAAATTAACTGTAAAGATAAATAAAAATATTTTTTAAAAATCCACCATCAGATTTTTGTGACAGAAAAATCTGGATACCAGTTTGGGACTAATTTTAATTATTCTTGTACTGAAAATGTTAATTTATTTAAACTTTTTGGAGTGAACTGTCATTTATTATATGTATCAGAAGCAGAGATTATATTCGACTGTGAAGGAGGAATTGTTGTGAAACAAGATTTTCCTCATTTCTCATAATTAAGGAAAAAAAAAAACAATGTCCCCATTATTAAGGCCGAGCTAACGGTACTGTAAAACACTGTATGGAGCTGCATTTGCATTTCTGCAAAGATGAAAGTTGGACTTATGTCTTCTTTATGTGATTTTTGTATTGTTTCCTTTAGTTGTTGTTAGTGCAGTGCCACCACAGGCCAAGAGGGGGACCAGCTTTTCAAAGGGTTTGGTTTGTTTAACACAGTACAGTGTGAAAGCGAACCTCACCAGCTGAAAATGTAACAAAAGCTGTAACTTTGCTTCCCTATAGAGCCACGTCTACCTGTCTATCAGTAGGATCATGTCCAAGAGATGTTTGCATTCACGATTCTTTTAAAGAACAGTTAACATTAATCAGTAGCATACCAGCCATAAAAGCTGGTAGCGCCATTAGTACCCGTTGAAAACACTGGCTAAATCTAGTGATAAAGTAGCATGGTTCTGGGATTAGCTTAGCTTAGCTTGTTTGTATCCAGTGGCGTTTCATTTTAGTCCTGGCGCGGTTCTTCTTAGCCAGCATATCCCTTAGTGGAGTCATTAATGAGTAAAAAAAAAAAAAAAAAGGTGTTCACACATACAGACTTTTCTTTTTACCGGTTTGGCCACATTTTGTTTTAATAACGTGATTAGCAGCTATCGCTAGCTCGTTCTGTCGCTTGTGCTAGTCTTGCCTCAGGCACTTAGGGGTGTGTACCCTGGTCATTCAGGAATTACATGCTTATCTTTTTCTTTGAATCAGTCTGGTTACTTTTAGTGGATCAAAGTGACAGGAGCAGAAGATGTGCTTAAGTTGCAGAAGAGTGACATCTAATTATAACTTCTGACAGAACATGATGTTGAGGTATATTTGAGCTACGCTTGTCCCTTGTGGCATCCTGCTGCATTTTCAGGGAGTATGAAGACAGAAAACCAGTTTAGTTTGGAGTACAGACTTCAGATCAAAATTCTATTTTCAGTGAGATGACTCCAACATTGCTGCTGCTTTAACCGCACAAATATTTTATACATCTCTCTTATAGCGGCTCTTCTTTCCTTGGAGACATATCCTTGAATTAACTTTAAGTCTTCTATCCTTCATGGTTGGTGAAATATAAAACATTCTGAGGACAAATGGCTTCACATTCTAGAATCACTCCGCTCATGGGGGGCAGCATGTTGTAATAGGTTTATATGATTTTATATAAAACATTAAAACCTCAAACCAAGAATGCACCATTCCACTCGGTGTAAAGCACATCACCCCCAACCCAGTGACTGGTTCTAACTGGCTCACTTCAAAGTCACCTCCTGCTGAAACTGGAAGCCATATTGGCCCTATCGGCTAAAAGTGGTGGCAGTAAAGGTGGACTCTGGACACAGTTGAAAGGAAGAGTGCACATCACTCCTTATTTGGTTTAAAAACTAAAGACTTCATATTATCAATGTCTCTTACATGTAAAATTAAAAACATTAAAACATGTGTTCTGACAAATCCATGTCTTCATGTTTATATTTCAGTATATTTGACAGTGTATCAGAAAGAAACATGGAACATGTACATTTTTATTCTTAAAAAACAAAAACAAAATATATTTTTGCTGTCAAAAATACTTTAACCGCAAGTAGATTGTAGCTATTACATTTGTAACACACACACACACAAAATTGAAACATTTAGCTTCTCACAGATTTTAATTATTATTTCTTGTAAATGCACATTGAGTGTTGAATCTATGGACTGGGAAATACAATAAATCTGTAGAATAAATGATATGCTGTAGTCTGCTATTGGTGAGAAAAATCCTGTAAACACCATTACATATGAGGGAGCACAGAGCCTGACTTTGACGCAGCATAGGCGCGCACATTACGCATGGTTACGCATGCAGCTGGTGAATTCATGTCAAAACAAACCCCAAAATGCCGTATATCCTTATGACAGGAAACATGTTAGCTACACATCTTTGGTTTTAGATTTAGTTTTCAAGTTGACCAGTCAGAAATATTTCAGAAAGAATACAGGCATGTCAAAATGAGGCAAGTAGGAGCAACTTGAGCTCATTTAACCTGGATATTATTGGCTCAGAAAAAGCCATTTCATAACATTATTGGTCGAATGCGTTGTCAATCAAAGTATTTGTAGTTTTGGTATTCCCCAATGATCTGCACTGGAGACACCGTTGTTTCGTTTTTATATAAATTATCTTAATAATAATAAATGATCTGTTAGCAATGAGTCTCACATCCAAATGTAATCAGATGACAGTCATTTATGTTTATGCAGCTGCTAAGAAACTGGCAGCATTTAAATACCAAAGGAAAACATGGCTACTGTAAAGCCTGGTTTCTGTTACAGGAGAAAAATTGACAGTTGTGTCTGAATACAATTATCTAGGATGAATAATTGATTCAAATCTTACATAAAACCCCCCCAAATTAAATCACTAGTGAAAACAGCCAGGGACGGATTTTGTTTGCGTGGCTATCTTTGTGGGGACTTTCCATTGACTTCCAGTCCTTTCTACAAATCTTATCCTAACCTTATCCATTACAAACCTAACCCTAACTAAAACTCAATTCACACCTTAGTCCTAAATCTAACCCCTGACTCAAAAACAACGTTTTCCCCCTTTGGGGACCAGACTTCTGTCCCACAAGGAGCAGTGGGCCCCCACAACGTAGTATGTGTCAGGAAAATGGTCCCCACAAGGTATTAGAAACTGTCTGACTGGTTGGACCCAAGCCTCCTATAGAAGTTTGAGACCGGTGGATGTAGTTTGATGTTTGACACAAGCAATGTAGGGGCGACTGCTGTGATATTTGGAAGTTGTAAATACTTTTGGCAGTTTCTCTTTTATTTTTGAGTCATAGTCAAAACATTTATTTTAACTTATTAGATTAATTAGCACTGAGTAGAGAAGGTCATTACGGTGCTTTTACCTTGCGGTTTAGATTAATGTCGGTGTGAAGGGTTACTTCACTGACTGTTTCTCTCCTGCTGTTTTGGAGATAAGTCCAGAACAGCAGGTCCAGAATGGGCGGTGTGCTGTGTGCCTTGAACCTCTGCACACAGCAACATTAGTGCATCAAAGAGTATTGTTCTGACAATGCCTCACTCTGTAGCTGATATTTCATCTCTCATTCATGCTCTGTTCTAGTTGATGCATTTTTTTCTCCTGCTACTCCCTCCGCCTCTTGTTTTCTCTCCTTCTTCTCCTTTGTGTTGCAGACATAAATATTACTCTTTGATCCTTTTTTTTTTTTTTTGGTATGGCACATGAATGGTTGTTCATCTCTGTCAGAGAAGTAAGTCTGAAAATGGATGTCTTGAATATTTAACCTCGCCGTGAGGCTTTAGTATTAATTCACAGATTCTAACAGAAAAAACTAAGTACATCATGGATTCATCAGGTGGATATTTTTAGGAACATGAGGGACTGGAAATTGAAAAAGCAAGAAAAACTTCTGTCTAAACGGTTGATTTCCTTTAACATTAGAACTAATGAGGTGGTGTGCTGAATGTCAAACGATTTCAGTTTACTACTCCATAATTTAAGATAATAATGTATACTTACAGTTTTTAAAAATCTAGTGTTAGTGTATTTTGAAAAATTATAAACATTTAATAATTTCCCCTATTAGAAAATAGCACCTAATAAATTGCAATCTGATTGGGGATTCAATATTTGTCATTGTTATTGTGAAAACTTTGTTTTCAAAATAAAAATATTCACCTCTTTTGGATCCATATGAGCCTCAATAAATACAAAAATATGGCTGAATGCAGTTATTGTGCGTGGTTTAGAGTCAAGAATCATACCTTTAACATCACAGATGTTTGTATAGAAACCCATTTCAAAAAGTTTGTATTCTTTCCACATAATTTCCTATTTTTTTTATCATCACTTTTATAGTTGATACAGTAAATACCACAAAATATGATAACATTTTAAGTTCACATCGCCCACCACAATCATCATCATCAACATATTTTCTAGTTTTTTTGGAACATAATTAAGTGTTTGCCTTTTGTTCCCACCTAACCAATAATCATTATGCGGCTGTACCAAGTGAATTATGAAATCCGTCTGAGTGGAAGAAAATAAAGCAGACCTCTTTACATTTTTGTATAAGTCAACTTTCTGTTACAAATTGTACTTTAAATAAATGCTGCTCCCTACAAACAATACACAGAGAGGTCAACAGAATTACTGATTTGGAAACATGGGTACATTGTGTTCTTTGGTAGACAGGGAATTTAAAACGATGCTTTCCATCAACATCATTCCCATTTTTTTTTTAGAAAATGTCTCTATTGGAACCTTCTGACACTCTAAGCTCGGCAACGACATCTACCTGAAGACAGACTGTTTGAGACCTCGCAATGAAAACGGACATATGGTCAGCTGTTTGGTGTTGTCTTGAATGGTTTGGTGTGACCAGCGTCATTAGGACTGTTTAAAACACCATTTCAATACATGAATCAAACACCTGTTTTGAATTTTGCTCCTTGTCAGAGAACAGCAAGTTGTGAAAAAAGTAACGAAACACTGAACAGTTGGACATGTGCGTTCAAAAGTGTAGAGGAAGTCCTTTTAAGTTCAATCTACAATGGTCTTGAGAT
This sequence comes from Poeciliopsis turneri, assembly GCA_922788865.1. Lineage (NCBI taxonomy): Eukaryota > Metazoa > Chordata > Actinopteri > Cyprinodontiformes > Poeciliidae > Poeciliopsis > Poeciliopsis turneri. The sequence goes on along the minus strand of CAKLNU010001107.1, from coordinate 785,867 downwards.
TAACCTAAGGTGTTCCTTTAGGACATGGAATTATAATTTGGAGCCTGGAATGAGAAATGGAGAACACTTGTTGAATTTTTCTACATAGCAAGCCCACTCACAGCTACGACGTAGGTTTGACCGGTCCTTCTCAGGCCAACATGACTGATGTTGGATCATCTGTATCTGAAGCTTGGGATTGGAAATTGTGCGGCCTCTGTCTGTGTTCCACACTGGGTTCTGAAAGGGCGCTCACAAAGGAGGGATTGAAGGACTCAAATACAAACAGCGACTGAGACAAACAACAAGATGGTTTATACAATGTTGTGGACTGCAGGGTGGTGGGAGACAGAAAGACTTCTGTCAGAGTAAGGAGGAGGGTAAAGGCTGTCAGGGCCAGGCAACTCCAACATCAGCCGCTCTGACTGGAGAGAAGTCGACAAAACAACTGATGAAATGTAAAGGAAGCACTTCTTCTAAGATCTCCTGACTTGCTTGGATGTGGAAGTATTGCATCTTTAGGAAATGGAAGATATGCAATGCAACGAAGGTGGTTAAAGACCAAACATCTGGACATTTTATAGCTTTTTCATTTTCTTCTGTGTGAAGAATGGGTACCTGCTGCAGCCATTCGCCCTCACTGGAGGCTGGTCACGAGCCGGTCGCCATCAAACGTCTCGGCGTCTGGTCAAAAGCTCCTGCAGCGGTCGCTAACCTTAGTGACCACGAGTTCTCCACCTGGGATCTCACATGTGACGCAAGGTAAAGGAGAGTTCTTTACACAGCATGGCTAATCACCGAGCTCCATGGAAATGCGGTCGCTTTGTTGTCTGGTCTGTGCCTGAGGGACATGAAATGTAATGTAGCTCATTACCTTGAGAAGCACCATTCCCAATGGTACAGTAACTTGCATTGTTAGCACAAAATAAAATATTTAAAGTGTATTTAGTTTGTCAGGTTCATGATAGAGCATTGTGATGTAAAACATGTAAAAGTAGAAACATGACATGGAAGTAGACACAACTGAAGATATCATTGCAAAAATACAAAACCTCACCAAGGGTTTTTGGTGTAGTTTCTAGTGCAAATATCTTTGTTGTCTTGAAACAAGAGAAAGCTACACTCCATTTCAGCTAAATAATAACTGTCTGACAGCTTTAGGACCATATAGACGGTAAATTACCGGCTGCATTTTGACGCGGACAAGGCAGGGGAAATGGGGCTCGCAGTAAAATACACTTTTACTCAAAAGCAACTGGCTGTAACAATTTATCTCCCATTGTTGCATGTTAGATGTTATTTCAAAATCCATACAGAGTCTGTCATCAGTTTGGCTTGAAGCTACACAGGCTGCACGTCACATTTCACTTTAATGTTTGAAATCACTGATTCCCCAATTTTTTATATTGTAACACATCAAAAATGGCCTGAAGATGTAGAAACACAATCTTATTTGCAGTTCAGTTCCTTTAAAATTTATTTAACACATTTTTTAATAATTTTTTTTTTTAAGTTTAATTTCTTCTATATAAAGTTGCACATAATAAAATGTCTGAACAAAACCCTTCATCCACTTGAGCAGCAGGTTTCCAGCTCTGACTTTCCCTTAAAAATAGATCCAAAAATATGTAATATTTTATTTATCAAAGCTGGAGAAAAATCTATGGCGCCTATATTCAAGATGCATTTATCCTCTCACCCTCTGATCTGTCATCTCCTCGTTGCAAGCATAAAAATTTGGAAAGTAAACACAGACATGCAATAAGTCTGTCATCTAGGCCACCTGACCGCTCCATTTCGGATGGTGTCAGATAAGCAACTTTAGGTCCGGAGGCCATTCATCAGCCGAAGCTGCGGCCGCTGATAACTTCTGAACCGTTGCTTTAAACTGATCAGTTAAGAGACTAAAACTTGTACAGCGGACATTAACTTTCTTTAATAGCTTTTTTTCTACTGCAGTAATAAACTTGAGGTTCTATAGCAACTTATGTTGACTATGTTGAACTCAGAACCTGTTCAGCTCAGTTCAGTTCCTTTATTTGTTTTGTCAGGCATTTCAAGTGTGCAGAACAATATAAAAGTACATAGACGACGTTAAAAACAAAGCATACAAGGACCAATTTATGAATATATAAAACAGAATTAAAACAGAATTACATAGCACAACCATGTATGTTAACTCTAGTTTAAAAAGTACTATACATATATATCAAATATGACTTAAAATAAATTTCACTTTGTAATTTAACACCTGGGAATTGGGCCTCTGCCTCTTTAAGAAATTCCTGCTCTTTCTGAAACTCCACCTTCAGGAAGTCTTCTCAACATGGCTCCTCTATTCACCCTTTAACAAAGTTTTTACCACTATTGCACTGAGAAGTAGCTCATGTAATGAGTTCAGCTGATGTACAGTTTGCTAATCACTCCTGGCTAGTCTGAAGGAGCTGAATTGTGGGGTAGACGCAGAGGAGAGCTGGTCTGTGAGGCGGAAGCTTGGAAACTGCAGCTTTGAGGAGGAAGTGCATCTTGAAGGCGGGGCTAGGTCCAACCAGGCATTTTGCACAACTGAATGGTTGCCACGGGAGATAAAAGGATTTCTCAAACATGCATGAAGAAATCAAAGCAACATTTCAGGTATGTTTTTGATGAGAGAATAACATTGTAACATACCATAAAGCTAAAAAAAGTTGACTTTACACAATGCTGTCCCTTCAAACTGGTAAAATGTTGTGTTGAGCATAAGAGAGAAGACATTTTGATCTCCTCTCTGCAATGTTTCTCAAGAAATCACCACGTTCCATATGCCTTCATGATTCATACAGCTCGGACGAATGAGGAGGCTGAATTTGGATTAGAAATGTGTTCCACTTGAGAAATCTCTGCGATGCCACAAAATCAAATCCCCCTGATGTCACTGTGAAATCGCATGAATACGGAAATACTGGCATAAATATACAAATCGACGACAATGAGTCGGTATCCAGTATATTACAGCGGCTCAAACCGCAGAACAGGAAATGCTCATGTTCTGCAGTAAACCATTTAGCTCTTTGTGTGATTGCCTTTGCGCCGTTTGCAGGTGTTGCTCATGGGAGACATCTAGTGAAGTCAGCTTACATATCCGTTATTTGTGGACGGCTGTTGCTTGTGTATCTGGAGAGGGAAGTCAATTATTCATAAGGACTGGTTTATCCGCTTAATGTGGCTCTTGTTGACGTCGCTGTAAAATATAGGAACAACTCTGGTTTTCTATGTCAGACTCACACTTTTTTGAGGATTCTTACCTAATATTGTAATAATGTTGGCACTGCTGTGACAATATGTGGTGCTCATCTCAAAGTGGATGTTCAGATGTCAGATGTGTCTCGTCCCATAAGTGGCTGATAAAAGTCACCTTTTGTCGTCTTAGTAAAGGCTGATCAAAAACAAAACAGAGATAAAAAAAAGAGAAATCCATTAAGTATTAGAAATAGGATCCAAGTGCATTTCAGAGTGCGGAGTCTTTCAAGTGTCTTTTGATGGACTAGAAATCTGTCCAGGGTGGAAATTAAAAGAAAAACTAAATGTGGTATTTAACTCTACTTCTTGGAAGAAGTCAGAATTGCCATTTTTACCCTGAGGATAAATAACATTTTAGAGCTAGAAATATCCAGTGAGCTTTTGAAATAGAGCTTTTTATATGTAGTTTTTGATAAATATCTACTTCAGAAAAGTTTTAATTTTTACAGAACAAGTATTATCAGGCTTCAAATTAAAGTAGAACACCCAATGTTTAGAAAAAGAGATAGCTGCATTATTTTATGTGAAATGTTGACATTTGCACCCATTCAATAAATTAGAATACTATTAAAAAACTGATTTATTCCAGGAAATGTATAAATCTTTTCCAGAAAGCTTTTTAAAATTTGTTCATTATTAAATGAAGTTAAAAGAAAAGCACAAAATGTACATTTTTGTTTGCTTTGATTGAAACATAGTAAAAAAAAAGTATAGAAAAGTGACTCTAAAACTGAGTCAGTTGCCCAAAAACAAAAATAGGAACAAATATCGACTCACATTTATAGTTTTACTCAAGTAAATGGTGTTCTTTTGTGGAGAACGTGCTTGTCCGACCTGCTTCTAACTATTCAAACCTTTCACTGTCAATTCCCTTTGAAGACTGACTGAAAAGGGTCACTTCAGCACGGGGAGCCGGAGTTTCCTCTTTCCTCTGACAGAGAAAAGACAAGCGAGATGTCAATACCATTTCTGTCTGTCAACCCAATATTAATCTGTGATAAGTGCAATGCATGCAATATATATATGTAGTTGCATAGTTAATGCAGTTCTGGCTGCTAAAGAGGGTCCAGCAATGTTATTAGCAAAGTGTTGCTAATAAAGCGGTTGGTGTACGTATTAAATATACTTATGCACTGTTTTTGTAGACGATGGTTATTTAGTCTTAGCTCTGCATTAAAACACATTTCACCTTCAGATATCTTAAAGGATTTCCCTACAATTACAAGTATTATGGCTAAAGCGCTCAAGAAAAATTACGTCAGTCATTATGCAAGCTAGCTGTTGGCAAAGAAATGTGTCGTTTAATATCGTTGAGGACGATTTTCTTCCTGTTACTGCAAGGTAAAATCAAATGAACAATGGAGCAAAAATGATTTCATGGGGTGATTTCAGACGGTTGAGTTATTCTAATGGAAACTGAAAAGTACTCGTTTACAAGAGGAAATTTGATGTAATTTTCTAAATCAGAATAGTAATTCAGGGTTTCTTTGATGCTTGTTGCCTATTTTACAACAGTTGTTTCAGTGCCACGATGGTTTCTTTTCTTTCTGGTGTCAGAGGAATACCGGGAGAAAATCCAGATGAATTTTGTTTTTAGCAATTTCATAATAAAAAGTTTAGAAAAAGAGAGTTTTTTGAATAGACCTACTTCTGTATGTACCTGTGCGAATTCTCTGATATATTCATGGTGTATCAGTTCTCTCATCTTGTGCCAGCGGGGAAATGAATTCGGCTTCCTGTGAATAGCTATAGAAGAACAAGAAGGACAGATATATAGAAACATGAATAGATGGATATAAGTGACAGAAAATACTTTTCTAAAGGTGTTAAGATGTACTTTAATTTGCTATACAACCTGACATTTGTTAAAAGTAATGAGATTCAGGTTTAACGCGGTTTAGCTGCTAGGATGGTGCAGCGCTATTGTTCCTCACGGGTTTAACGGGATGTGACGGCGCCCTGTTGGCAACCTTTAATTTCGAATGCAGAACATTTGAACTGTGGCGAGAAAAATAGTTTCAACTGTAAATGAACTTCATTGATGTCGGCTTTTTTCCCCTCAATTGTCTCAGCAAGAAAGTACAGAGTTGGAACAGAGAACAGATTTTTAAAGGAACAGTTTCCTTTAAAAATTGGCTTCTGAATTTTCCATTTACTTTTCTTTCTATTTTTTATTTTAAGTGAGTAAATCTTTATCATCATTAAAAACATGCTCAGCGTATTGCTGTAACTCATCCATGCATCTTTGAAGACTCCCTGACTCTCCTGTGGCAACCATTCGTGGGTGCTTAAGTGTTTGCCCTCACAGAACTTCGCCTATTTCCACAAAGCTCCTCCTCTGAGCTGCATTTACGTAACCAAGCCAGAATTCTGAATTCTAAACTTATAATTTAGTTTTACCTGTTGATCACAGTCAACAAATTTCCATTTCCCTCGGACAAACATGATATGACAAATGGGATGATTTCACTTACCTGCTCCTGAAATTGGGAAAAATTAGAGAACATGCCATTGAAGTTAGGCTGGTGTGTATTGATTGTCATACGTCAGACCATTGCTACAAAGAAACAGCTAGTTGCCTTGTTTTACCACACGTCAGAAAGTTTTAAACACGTGGAATTGTGACAAAAAACCTGGATACGGACCCACGTTTTGTCTTGTCACTATGCGCCATGAGCAGGATGGTAAAGGAGTTATGAAATACCCAAAGGTCGCTGTTAATGAACTATGGCCAGGAGAGGCAACAAGCCGTTTGGGTGGAGTGCCAGAAAAAAATAAGTGTTTTATGTCCCACAATTACAAATGTTACCATGCTTAGTTTGATCAACTCCACTGTGACCTCTAACTGGAAATCTGTGTGTGTTTGTGAGAGTCCAGATGCATCTGGACTATAACAAAGGATGACTAAGTGGAAAGGTGCATAAAGAGAAGAGAGCATGAAGTCGGACCCAGAACTCTGAAAAAATATAGACATTGTCATTAATGGTCAAAGAAAATTATCTCTGTTTGCTGCCACCTTGTGTAATGTTGTAGTATTGCTGTCTGACTCTATGAAGGAGGCTGTCAGCTATTCCTGGTGGGGCTGCCAGAAAGCTTGGCATCCCTGACTTGTTGCATTAATGGCTTTTGATTTGACATGATGCGTCTTTCTGTGCCTGTGTTCCTCATTTACTGCCACATGCTGATAATATGACTGTCTCCAAATCCACGTCTTTCACGGAAAATCCTTCCTTTGTCTCTCTGCTTTGCCAACACTTTAAGACTGTGGCTCAGATCCTTTTTAAGACGTTTCCTATTGGGTGAGATAGAGAAATGTTGTGGCCGTAAGGCACAACGAAAGCAAAGAGATCAGAGGAGAAGTATTAATAGTTGGAATGTCTGTGTGTAAGTGAAGATTGAAGAATCTGGTTCAAAAGATCCCTCGAGATATTGACATGTCGCCCACCCCCCATCACCCACCCACACACACACACACACACACACACACACACACACACGCACACACACACACACACACACACACACACACACACCCTCTACTCATCCCAATAAAGGGATACACAAGGACACACACTAATGAGTTAATTTTATTCTGTCGCCTACACTACAGATTACTTAAAAGAAAAACTTTATATCAAAAAAGATTTTTCTCTGCAGTCTCTGACGAGAAAACCGATCTGGAGTCCTGCCAGGAAGGTTGTTCCTTTATTTGATACATTTGCTTTGCAGTAGTTCAAAGGAAACAGGGAAGTGACTAAACTAAAAACAAGAAAAGTCAAAATGGCCTCAGTTCTTTGGATTTATGGGAGAAAATCTAGTCTGAGTTGTGCTCTAAATATGTCTGACCCAAACAAATGTAAACTCTGCAGTGGGTGCATAATGCTGTCAGACCAAAATCTCTGAAATAGTTCAGACATCTTGTTGAATGAATGACTATTTGAGCTCTATATACTGGTTTTGTATTATTCCCTCATCAAAAACATACCTGGAGTGTTGCCTTAACTCTTTCATGCATGTTTGAGAAATCCTTGAATCTCCCATGGTAACCATTCAAAGTATTACACATATTATCATATAATATGTTATATATGCATACATATATTAATATATATATATATATATATATATATATATATATATATATATATATATATATATATATATATATATATATTGATATATATATATGTATATATATATATATTATATGTATAATGTACAATATATATACATGTATATATGTAGTAAACTGAAACTACATTATTGTTTTGCTCTATGATGTTCTTGTCTGTGTGTTTCATAGATTATATTCTTTTATTACAGCCAAACTATCTACACACAGGCAGTGATTGCATAGTTACTTTGAAAAAGTAACTTTTATCAGGTTACTGATTACTCCTTCAAATAGTAACTTAGATTACTGACTCCTTCATTTGGAAAGTAACTAAGTGACATAAACAGTAACTATTTTAGTTACTTTCAGCAGCTGCTAACAACAACAACACTGTGAAAATCATATTGATCTTTGCCAATACTTAATAGCAAGTTATTTTATAATGATTACATCAACAATGTGTCTCTAGTCATAACTGAAGGGAAGATTGTTTAATGGTTACCACAGTAACCACAGTAACCACAGTTACCTCAGTAACCATTAAACAACATCAAAGGAAAACACACAAAAAAAAACTTTAGTAATTTGTGCGTGTTTTTGTGTTTCTACTGTCTGCAAGCGACTTAATTATCATCCGTTCATCTGTTCGTCCATCCATCCGTCCATCTGTCCATCCGTCCGTCCGTCCATCCATCGTCTGCCGCTAATCCAGGTTCGGGTCTCGGGGGAAGCAGCCGCAGAAGGGAGGCCCAGTCTTCTCTGTCCCCAGCCACATCTTGCAGCTCCTCCTTGGGAACCCGAAGGCGTTCCCAGGCCAGCTGAGAGACATGGTCCCTCCAGCGTGTCCTGGGTCTTTCCTGGGTCTTTCCTGGGGCTCCCTGGGAACCTGGTGAGGGACCTCATGGACGTCCATGAGACATCCCGACCAGAGTCTCAAGTGGTTGTGAAGGGGCAGCGGCTCTAGTCTGGGTCTCTCCTGGATGACCGAGCTTCTCACCTGTCTCTAAGGGAGAGCCCAGCCACCCTGCGGAGGAAACCCATTCCGGCCGCTCGTATCCGGGATCTCGTTCTTCCAAATGAGGGCGGGAATGTAGATCGACCGGTAAATGGAGAGCTTCGCTGTTTGACTCAGCTCTCTCTTCACCACGGCGGACCGAAACAGCGCCCGCTTCACGGAAGACGGTGCGCCGATCCGCCTGTCGATCTCCCGCTCCCATCTTCCCTCAGTCGTGAACAAGATCCTGAGATACTTGAACTCCTCCACTTGGGGCAGGACACCGGTCTCGACCCGGTAAAAGGCACTCTACCCTTTTCCGGCTCGGGACCATGGCCTCGGATTTGGGAGCACTGATCCTCATCCTGGCCGCTTTGCACTCGGCTGCGAACCGCTCCAGCGAGAGCTGCAGATCACTTCCTGATGGAGCCAATAGGACCACATCATCCGCAAAAAGCAGAGATGCGATTCTAAGTCCACCAAAACGGATCCCTTCAACACCTTGGCTGCGCCTAGAAATTCTGTCCATGAAAGTGATGCACAGAATCGCAGAAAGGGCAGCCCTGGCGGAGTCCAGCTCTCATTGGGAACAAGCCCGACTAACTGCCGGCAATGCGGACCAGACTCTGACACCGGTTGTACAGGGACCTGACAGCCCATATCAAAGGGTCCGGGACCACATACTCCCAGAGAACCCCCACAGGGCTTCCTGAAGGACACGGTCGAACGCCTTCTCCAAGTCCACAGAACTGTAGACCGGTTGGGCAAACTCCCATGCGCCCTCCAGGACCCTGCTGAGGGTGTAGAGATGGCCCAGTGTTCCACAACCAGGAGAAGAAGCACAATGCTTTCCAGAATCCGAGGTTCCACCATCCAACAGACCCTCCTCTCCAAAACTCTCCCATCGTTCCTGCTTCACCCCAGACCCGCTCTCTGGAAGAGACCCCACACCAACAATGCTGAAGACAGTTGGGCATGTTTTTGTTTCCGCACATTGAAAATATCCAGGAGGGAACCCAATATCTCAATGTTCCCTGTTGGTACATGGAGACAAAAACATGCCCAACTCTCCTCAGCATTGTTGGCTTTGTTTCCTCCGGGATCTTCTCTTCTTCCTGGGTCTTTACCGTGTCCTTGATATTTTCTGCCTCTTGCCTGGATTTTATCCTCTCCATCTTTAATTTTAGTGCAACAATTTCTTTGTTTGTGTAACGTGCCTCAATCCGAAAAATATTGAACTTCTACATGGAGAGTGTTACTCTAATTTAACTGGCTGGTGCATAGCTAGATGCTAGGTTCCTCCTACAGGTCATTAATAAGAACCGTTATCTAAGAAGAATTTTGATCCCAAATTACTGAGTTTTAGTTGGGTTTTATCCATGGCTCCAGGAGACTTTTTAGTAGGTCTTGACAACATTCACATGTATGCCGAGTTTCATAATTCTGGGTTTAAGCATGGCTTCTGGGGCTTTTTTCAAGAAAATATTCTAGGGGGCGGTGTAGAAGAACTAGGCTTCACCCATCAAATATTGTTATGGATTTCCTTTTAGGGGTGGATAAGGGTCGGTTCTAGTGAGATCCTAGTGAGTTTGGTGCGGCTCGGTTTAAATACATGGAATTTGGAGCCCAATGTACGGCAACAACATGACAGGTAATTCAATCACGCCAACATCCTCCACCAAAACCAGGCATTGTTTGAAACCCAGTCACACCATCATGTTTTTTGTCTCTGGCCACAGTTTCAGGTCAAAAGGGTCAGAACGAGACCGTTCACAGTATAACATGACACTTCCTGTTCTCAGTGGGTGTGGCTTAAGTGATGTGATTGTTCAACCTTTGGGTATTGTAGGACAACTGGTGATGATCAATCAGTGGAGGTTTGGTGTCTCAGTGAGATTTTGTGTAAGAGATGCAACAGTTTCGTGTTTCATGGCGAGACGTCAAATTCGAGGCCTGGCCACGCCCCGCGCATGCTGAAGACTTTGACTTGGCCATGCCTTATGAACAAACTGACCAAGTTTGAAACCGATCGATCAAAATCCCCAGGAGGAATTTGATAAAATGCAGAGGCTGTAAAATGACAACATGGGGTTCAAGTGGGAATTTGTTTGGTGTAGTAAAAATTTTTTTTCATAATCTAAGAAAATGGCTTACAAATTATTGCATAATACACTGCCTGGCCAAAATAAAAGTCGCCACCTGGATTTAACTAAGCAAATAGGTACAAGCCTCCTTTTGGATAATTCCTGCATAGGCGATCATCTTTCAGCTGGCAACAAGTTATTTAACCCCAGCTGATGCAATGAGTAACTCCTCATTTCTTAAACAACCATGGCAAAAGACACATCCTGTGGTCGTGGAAAAGACGTTAGTCTGTTCAAGAAGGGTCAAGTCATTGCCATGTTCATTTTGCTCCGGAGCATAAAGATTGGACTCTGGAGGAATGGAAGAGGGTCATGTGGTCTGATGAGTCCAGATTTACCCTGTTCGAGAGTGATGGGCGCATCAGGGTAAGAAGAGAGGCAGGTGAAGTGATGCACCCATCATGCCTAGTGCCTACTGTACAAGCCTGTGGGGGCAGTATTATGATCTGGGATTGCTGCAGTTGGTCAGGTCTAGGTTCAGCAACATTGTGTGCCCAAAGAATGAGGTCACCTGACTACCTGAATATACTGAATGACCAGGTCATTCCATCAATGGATTTTTTTCTTCCCAAATGGAACGGGCATATTCCAAGATGGCAATGCCAGGATTCATCGGGCTCAAATTGTGAAAGAGTGGAAGAATGAGACATTTTTTTTACACATGGATTGGCCACCACAGAGTCCAGACCTTAACCCTATTGAGAATCTTTGGGATGTGCTGGAGAAGGCTGTGCGCAGTGGTCAGACTCTCCCATCATCAGTTCAAGATCTTGGTGAAAAATTAATGCAACACTGGATGGAAATAAATCTTGTGACACTTCAGAAGCTTATTGAAACAATGCCACAGTGAATGCGGGCTGTAATCAAAGCTAAAGGCGGTCCAACAAAATATTAGAGAGTGTGACAATTTTTTTGTGCCGACTTTTATTTTATTTTATTATTAGTACTGCCATCTGTTGGACAAACAGGGCACAGAAGAGATTTACACATCATATGCCTTGGTTAAACCGGAGCAGTCCAGATTTCTCCCTCATTCATGTGGTTCTCACTCAATTTTATCATAAATATTAAAAACAATCATATTTGTGTTTTATTGTCTCAAGTCACTGAGATAATAAAACAAGGGGAGCTTTAAGCCTTCCATATTTTGTCAAATCTCTGGTTCTTGTGAACTCAGCTGGCTGTTCACATTGTATCTGATGGAATGGAGTCCTTGATTACCCATCATGCATCTGTGCATGAAAAAGTCCAGGTCAGAAGAATGAACAATAAATTTGTGGACAGTTTGGGTGAATATTTAAAGTACTCATATACAGGTAGGAAGTAAAAGTTTATTCGGCATCAGACCTTTGGCATCAGAAGGCCTCATGTTTGGAGGCCTTCTTTTGTTATGGTAGTGAAAGTGAAACCATCAGTAAGAAATAGGTGGGCCAAAGAGGTATGAATACTGCTCTGAGAGAGCACTGCTAGTGTCCTAGTTCTCTAGGACATATAATAAAATTGGAACGATACAGAGAAGATTAGCATGGCCCCTGCGCAAGGATGACACGCAAATTCGTGAAGCGTTCCTCATTTTCTTGAACTTTAAGGCAAGTTAAATTACATTGCATAATTTGTGTAACGCGCCTCAATCCGAAAATGTATTGAACTTCTACATGGAGTGTGTTACTCTAATTTAACTTGCTGGTGCATACCTAGATGCTGGGTTCCCCCTATAGGTCATTAATAAGAACTGCCATCTAATATGAATTTTGATCTAAAATTACTGAGTTTTACTTGGGTTTTATTCATGGCTCCAGGAGACTTTTTAGTAGGTCTTGACAACATTCACATGTCTGCCATGCCATATGAACAAACTGACCAAGTTTGAAACCGATCGATCTAAATCCCCAGGAGGAATCTGATCAAATGCAGAGGCTGTAAAATGCCAACATGGGGTTCGAGTGGGAGTTTGTTTGGTGTAGTAAATTTTTTTTTTTCATAATCTAAGAAAATGGCTTACAAATTATTGCATAATAATAGGGGATTTGTTCTGGACTTTGGTTTAGTACTGCTATCTGTTGGACAAACAGGGCACAGAAGAGATTTACACATCATATGCCTTGGTTAAACCGGAGCAGTCCAGATTTCTCCCTTATTCATGTGGTTCTCACTCAGTTTTATCATAGACATTAAAAACAATCATGTTTGTGTTTTTTATCACAGTTAATGTCAAGGGGAGCTTTAAGCCTGCCTTATTTCTATCTGAAAGTAAACAGAAGGGTTAGGGTTAGGAGGTTAGAGGTTAGAGGTTAGGGTGATGGGTAAACAGATGCATGATTACCCTTCATGCATCTGTGCATAAAAAAAGTTCAGGTCAGAAGAATGAACAATAAATTTGTGGACAGTTTGGGTGAATTTTTAAAGTACTCATATACAGGTAGGAAGTAAAAGTTTATTCGGCATCAGAAGGCCTCATGTTTGGAGGCCTTCTTTTGTTATGGTAGTGAAAGTGAAACCATTAGTAAGAAATAGGTGGGCCAAAGAGGTATGAATACTGCTCTGAGAGAGCACTGCTAGTGTCCTAGTTCTCTAGGACATATAATAAAATTGGAACGATACAGAGAAGATTAGCATGGCCCCTGCGCAAGGATGACACGCAAATTCGTGAAGCGTTCCTCATTTTCTTGAACTTTAAGGCAAGTTAAATTACATTGCATAATTTGTGTAACGCGCCTCAATCCGAAAAGTATTAAACTTCTACATGGAGTGTGTTACTCTAATTTAACTTGCTGGTGCATACCTAGATGCTGGGTTCCCCCTATAGGTCATTAATAAGAACTGCCATCTAATATGAATTTTGATCTAAAATTACTGAGTTTTACTTGGGTTTTATTCATGGCTCCAGGAGACTTTTTAGTAGGTCTTGACAACATTCACATGTCTGCCATGCCATATGAACAAACTGACCAAGTTTGAAACCGATCGATCTAAATCCCCAGGAGGAATCTGATCAAATGCAGAGGCTGTAAAATGCCAACATGGGGTTCAAGTGGGAGTTTGTTTGGTGTAGTAAATTTTTTTTTTTCATAATCTAAGAAAATGGCTTACAAATTATTGCATAATAATAGGGGATTTGTTCTGGACTTTGGTTTAGTACTGCTATCTGTTGGACAAACAGGGCACAGAAGAGATTTACACATCATATGCCTTGGTTAAACCGGAGCAGTCCAGATTTCTCCCTTATTCATGTGGTTCTCATTCAGTTTTATCATAGATATTAATATACAATCATATTTGTGTTTTTTTATCACAGTTAATGTCAAGGGGAGCTTTAAGCCTGCCTTATTTCTATCTGAAAGTAAACAGAAGGGTTAGGGTTAGGAGGTTAGAGGTTAGAGGTTAGGGTGATGGGTAAACAGATGCATGATTACCCATCATGCATCTGTGCATAAAAAAGTTCAGGTCAGAAGAATGAACAATAAATTTGTGGACAGTTTGGGTTAATTTTTAAAGTACTCATGTACAGGTAGGAAGTAAAAAGTTTATTCGGCATCAGAAGGCCTCATGTTTGGAGGCCTTCTTTTGTTATGGTAGTGAAAGTGAAACCATTAGTAAGAAATAGGTGGGCCAAAGAGGTATGAATACTGCTCTGAGAGAGCACTGCTAGTGTCCTAGTTCTCTAGGACATATAATAAAATTGGAACGATACAGAGAAGATTAGCATGGCCCCTGCGCAAGGATGACACGCAAATTCGTGAAGCGTTCCTCATTTTCTTGAACTTTAAGGCAAGTTAAATTACATTGCATAATTTGTGTAACGCGCCTCAATCCGAAAAGTATTGAACTTCTACATGGAGTGTGTTACTCTAATTTAACTTGCTGGTGCATACCTAGATGCTGGGTTCCCCCTATAGGTCATTAATAAGAACTGCCATCTAATATGAATTTTGATCTAAAATTACTGAGTTTTACTTGGGTTTTATTCATGGCTCCAGGAGACTTGACAACATTCACATGTCTGCCATGCCATATGAACAAACTGACCAAGTTTGAAACCGATCGATCTAAATCCCCAGGAGGAATCTGATCAAATGCAGAGGCTGTAAAATGCCAACATGGGGTTCAAGTGGGAGTTTGTTTGGTGTAGTAAATTTTTTTTTCATAATCTAAGAAAATGGCTTACAAATTATTGCATAATAATAGGGGATTTGTTCTGGACTTTGGTTTAGTACTGCTATCTGTTGGACAAACAGGGCACAGAAGAGATTTACACATCATATGCCTTGGTTAAACCGGAGCAGTCCAGATTTCTCCCTTATTCATGTGGTTCTCACTCAGTTTTATCATAGACATTAAAAACAATCATATTTGTGTTTTTTATCACAGTTAATGTCAAGGGGAGCTTTAGGCCTGCCTTATTTCTATCTGAAAGTAAACAGAAGGGTTAGGGTTAGGAGGTTAGGGTTAGAGGTTAGGGTTAGGGTGATGGGTAAACAGATGCATGATTACCCATCATGCATCTGTGCATAAAAAAGGTTCAGGTCAGAAGAATGAACAATGAATTTGTGGACAGTTTGGGTAAATTTTTAAAGTACTCATATACAGGTAGGAAGTAAAAAATTATTTGGCATCAGACCTTTGGCATCAGAAGGCCTCATGTTTGGAGGCCTTCTTTTGTTATGGTAGTGAAAGTGAAACCATTAGTAAGAAATAGGTGGGCCAAAGAGGTATGAATACTGCTCTGAGAGAGCACTGCTAGTGTCCTAGTTCTCTAGGACATATAATAAAATTGGAACGATACAGAGAAGATTAGCATGGCCCCTGCGCAAGGATGACACGCAAATTCGTGAAGCGTTCCTCATTTTCTTGAACTTTAAGGCAAGTTAAATTACATTGCATAATTTGTGTAACGCGCCTCAATCCGAAAAGTATTGAACTTCTACATGGAGTGTGTTACTCTAATTTAACTTGCTGGTGCATACCTAGATGCTGGGTTCCCCCTATAGGTCATTAATAAGAACTGCCATCTAATATGAATTTTGATCTAAAAATTACTGAGTTTTACTTGGGTTTTATTCATGGCTCCAGGAGACTTTTTAGTAGGTCTTGACAACATTCACATGTCTGCCATGCCATATGAACAAACTGACCAAGTTTGAAACCGATCGATCTAAATCCCCAGGAGGAATCTGATCAAATGCAGAGGCTGTAAAATGCCAACATGGGGTTCAAGTGGGAGTTTGTTTGGTGTAGTAAATTTTTTTTTTTCATAATCTAAGAAAATGGCTTACAAATTATTGCATAATAATAGGGGATTTGTTCTGGACTTTGGTTTAGTACTGCTATCTGTTGGACAGACAGGGCACAGAAGAGATTTACACATCATATGCCTTGGTTAAACCGGAGCAGTCCAGATTTCTCCCTTATTCATGTGGTTCTCACTCAGTTTTATCATAGACATTAAAAACAATCATGTTTGTGTTTTTTATCACAGTTAATGTCAAGGGGAGCTTTAAGCCTGCCTTATTTCTATCTGAAAGTAAACAGAAGGGTTAGGGTTAGGAGGTTAGGGTTAGAGGTTAGGGTTAGGGTGATGGGTAAACAGATGCATGATTACCCATCATGCATCTGTGCATAAAAAAAGTTCAGGTCAGAAGAATGAACAATGAATTTGTGGACAGTTTGGGTAAATTTTTAAAGTACTCATATACAGGTAGGAAGTAAAAAATTATTTGGCATCAGACCTTTGGCATCAGAAGGCCTCATGTTTGGAGGCCTTCTTTTGTTATGGTAGTGAAAGTGAAACCATTAGTAAGAAATAGGTGGGCCAAAGAGGTATGAATACTGCTCTGAGAGAGCACTGCTAGTGTCCTAGTTCTCTAGGACATATAATAAAATTGGAACGATACAGAGAAGATTAGCATGGCCCCTGCGCAAGGATGACACGCAAATTCGTGAAGCGTTCCTCATTTTCTTGAACTTTAAGGTAAGTTAAATTACATTGCATAATTTGTGTAACGCGCCTCAATCCGAAAAGTATTGAACTTCTACATGGAGTGTGTTACTCTAATTTAACTTGCTGGTGCATACCTAGATGCTGGGTTCCCCCTATAGGTCATTAATAAGAACTGCCATCTAATATGAATTTTGATCCAAAATTACTGAGTTTTACTTGGGTTTTATTCATGGCTCCAGGAGACTTTTTAGTAGGTCTTGACAACATTCACATGTCGGCCATGCTAAATGAACAAACTGACCAAGTTTGAAACCGATCGATCTAAATCCCCAGGAGGAATCTGATAAAATGCAGAGGCTGTAAAATGCTAACATGGGGTTCAAGTTGGAATTTGTTTGGTGTAGTAAATTTTTTTTTTCATAATCTAAGAAAATGTCTTTCAAATTATTGCATAATAATAGGGGAAATGTTCTGGACTTTGGTTTAGTACTGCCATCTGTTGGACAAACAGGGCACAGAAGAGATTTACACATCATATGCCTTGGTTAAACCGGAGCAGTCCAGATTTCTCCCTTATTCATGTGGTTCTCACTCAGTTTTATCATAGATATTAAAAACAATCATATTTGTGTTTTATTGTCTCAGTCACTGAGACAATAAAACAATGGGAGCTTTAAGCCTTCCATATTTTGTCAAATCTCTGGTTCTTGTGAACTCACCTGGCTGTTCACATTGGATCTGATGGAATGGAGTCCATGATTACCCATCATGCATCTGTGCATGAAAAAGTCCAGGTCAGAAGAATGAACAATAAATTTGTGGACAGTTTGGGTAAATTTTTAAAGTACTCATATACAGGTAGGAAGTAAAAAATTATTTGGCATCAGACCTTTGGCATCAGAAGGCCTCATGTTTGGAGGCCTTCTTTTGTTATGGTAGTGAAAGTGAAACCATTAGTAAGAAATAGGTGGGCCAAAGAGGTATGAATACTGCTCTGAGAGAACTGCTAGTGCCTAGTTTCTAAGAGACATATAATAAAATTGGAACGATACAGAGAAGATTAGCATGGCCCCTGCGCAAGGATGACACGCAAATTCGTGAAGCGTTCCTCATTTTCTTGAACTTTAAGGTAAGTTAAATTACATTGCATAATTTGTGTAACGCGCCTCAATCCGAAAAGTATTGAACTTCTACATGGAGTGTGTTACTCTAATTTAACTTGCTGGTGCATACCTAGATGCTGGGTTCCCCCTATAGGTCATTAATAAGAACTGCCATCTAATATGAATTTTGATCCAAAATTACTGAGTTTTACTTGGGGTTGTATTCATGGCTCCAGGAGACTTTTTAGTAGGTCTTGACAACATTCACATGTCGGCCATGCTAAATGAACAAACTGACCAAGTTTGAAACCGATCGATCTAAATCCCCAGGAGGAATCTGATAAAATGCAGAGGCTGTAAAATGCCAACATGGGGTTCAAGTTGGAATTTGTTTGGTGTAGTAAATTTTTTTTTTCATAATCTAAGAAAATGTCTTTCAAATTATTGCATAATAATAGGGGAAATGTTCTGGACTTTGGTTTAGTACTGCCATCTGTTGGACAAACAGGGCACAGAAGAGATTTACACATCATATGCCTTGGTTAAACCGGAGCAGTCCAGATTTCTCCCTTATTCATGTGGTTCTCACTCAGTTTTATCATAGATATTAAAAACAATCATATTTGTGTTTTATTGTCTCAGTCACTGAGACAATAAAACAATGGGAGCTTTAAGCCTTCCATATTTTGTCAAATCTCTGGTTCTTGTGAACTCACCTGGCTGTTCACATTGGATCTGATGGAATGGAGTCCATGATTACCCATCATGCATCTGTGCATGAAAAAGTCCAGGTCAGAAGAATGAACAATAAATTTGTGGACAGTTTGGGTGAATATTTAAAGTACTCATATACAGGTAGGAAGTAAAAGTTTATTCGGCATCAGACCTTTGGCATCAGAAGGCCTCATGTTTGGAGGCCTTCTTTTGTTATGGTAGTGAAAGTGAAACCATCAGTAAGAAATAGGTGGGCCAAAGAGGTATGAATACTGCTCTGAGAGAGCACTGCTAGTGTCCTAGTTCTCTAGGACATATAATAAAATTGGAACGATACAGAGAAGATTAGCATGGCCCCTGCGCAAGGATGACACGCAAATTCGTGAAGCGTTCCTCATTTTCTTGAACTTTAAGGCAAGTTAAATTACATTGCATAATTTGTGTAACGCGCCTCAATCCGAAAAGTATTGAACTTCTACATGGAGTGTGTTACTCTAATTTAACTTGCTGGTGCATACCTAGATGCTGGGTTCCCCCTATAGGTCATTAATAAGAACTGCCATCTAATATGAATTTTGATCTAAAATTACTGAGTTTTACTTGGGTTTTATTCATGGCTCCAGGAGACTTTTTAGTAGGTCTTGACAACATTCACATGTCGGCCATGCCATATGAACAAACTGACTAAGTTTGAAACCGATCGATCAAATTCCCCAGGAGGAATCTGGTAAAATGCAGAGGCTGTAAAAGGCCAAAATGGGGTTCAAGTTGGAATTTGTTTGGTTTAGACCATGGACGCAAGATACTTATATTTAGGGCTTCTAGAGTTCTACAAGTGTACCAAATTTCATGCCTCTACAATAAATAAAGGTCAATGCATATACTATTTTAAAAGTTGCGCTGGGGGCGCTGTGGAGCTGTTCTGTTGCGATTTTTGCGACGACTGTAAAATACATAGTTTTCACGCAGATCTGACACATCTGCCAAGTTTGGTGAGTTTTCAGATATGTTAAGGCTTCCAAAAAGCCAATTGTTTTGACGGAAGCATCGTTAAAATAAACACTATGATTACAATAAGCCTTCGCAGCGCTTTCACTGCTCGGGCCAAATTAAAGCTATATTTTCATGGATTTCCAGAGATCTGGGCTCAGCTGTGACCTTGACCACAGGGAAGAGCCAGACGAGATGTGTTTTGAGGTTATGTTTGTTGCATTTTAAAACCAGTGGCGATGGAGGGGTGTAGAACGAGGGGTGGTTAAGTCTGTAAAACCCAGATAAGCTGAACCACAGGCCCAGTGGCACTCCTGCCATCACACTCCCACTGACAGAACGATTCAACACAACCTGTCAAACATCTGCGAGGCGGCACCTCCCGCATCTCTGCTTCAGACAGTGGTGAACATTTGATGATTTTTTTTTGTTGCATTCTCGTGTTCAGGTGAGAAGTCGGTGCTTCGTCGTCAGCATGTGTGCGAGTGTGTTTATGCCGGAACAATGTCCCTTTAAGTTTTCATCCATCTGTGTCTGCTTTGCAGAAAATGTGGAGCACACGGCTCGTGTTTGAGTGCGTGCGCGGGGGCGGATGGCGTCCACCTGCCTCTTCAAACAGGGATAACACACACAGAGAACAGCGCAATGGTGGAGAAGATGCAGCAGCGGGGTCCCCTGTGTTTTCCTTCCCTGATAAAATTGGGCTGGAATGAAATTTTACAGCGAAAACAAACAGGCCCACCGCCTCGTTTTCTCCCACCCCTCCCAAACCCACTTCTCTTCTCCTTTTCTTCCCTCCCTCTCTTGCTTCCTTCCTTCTTCCCTCCTATTTGCTCCACCCTGCTTTCCTATCTTTTGTTTCCCTTCCTCCTTCTGGACTCTCACCTCAGCAACAACATGTTACTGGAGTTTAGTTAGATCACACATGATGATAGTCATTAGAGCTGTTTGAGTACAATTAAATTGAAATAACAACACCATGCCACACCCAACAGCCATGAAGACTCACTTTTTTCAGGATTTATCCTTTCTAGATTGATTAGACTTGTTCCTCTCGGTGTGATTTCGCTCTTACTTTCTGTTTCATTTTAAAAAGTAAACGTTAAATACAGCATAGCAAAAGCTCTGTTCTTTTTAGAAGACACTTTTTTTACTTGTTATGAATGGAAAGCTAATTTAGTTGCAAATGAATGCCACAGGCCTTCACATTAACCATTAAGCTACAGGGATTAATCTTCACACAGGATAGTGATGCAAGACGGGGGTAAGTACGTGAAAACACAGTGCAAGATTTGAAAGATCAGTGAGAATGCACGCTGTTCGGGAAGATGGCACTTCTTTTTTTGCATTCGTTTGTTCGTTACGCTTCTTTACGAGTCAAAAACTTTCACGTTGTTAGGGAGAATCTTATCTACTTTTGGTCACAGCGAAAAGTTCATAATTAAAAAGTGACGTCTGTGGTTATTTTACTTTGACATCAATATAGTGTATCAACAACTACTGGCGCCCCGGTAAAAATGTTTAAACACCAACAAGAACTTACTGTAGAAGCATAATCTCAGAATTTAATCATAACATATATAATTTTTATTACAGATTAATTTTATCCTGTTGTGACTTTTTGTTTGTTTAATTCAGTTGCCCCGGCCTTTCTATCCAGCAGTGCTTATATTCTATATGCAGACTCCATTGGTTAATAATCAGTGGCTTAGTTGTTCTCAAATCTATTATTGTTGCCTGTAATTCTCTGTAATTCTCACTTGATCAAGCTCTTTTATAACACTGCACGTTAAAATGAGTAACTAAAGTATGTATAACTCATACTGATATCGGGTAAATGTTGGTATCGGCAAATACTGAAAGATATTGGCATCGTATCGGAAGCGAAATAGTTGTTTCGTGACACATCTTTTGTCAAACTTTAAACTTGTTACAGTCTTCTGGAAATAAAAACCCATCGGTCAGAATTGTCCACAAAGAGCCCGATTGGCTGTATGCTACAGTTCCTGTAGTATACAGCCACGAGTATGCTGTAGGTGGGAATGAGGGACACGTTGGGGTCGCCACGTCTCTATGACAACCATTTATGTGAAGGCTTTGGTTCACCTCTTTATCAGAGCTGCCAATAACTGTACTCACTGCTGTATCTTTTAGTGCTTTTACTTTGCTGCCGTGTAACACGTTTTTCCCAGAGCACAGAAGGGAATTATAACTGCAAGAATACGGAGGAATTTTCCTGCCATAATCCAAGAGCACACATTTTCAGTCTGAAAACAGAATTTTATGTCTTTTGTTCTCAAAACTTTTAATACCCTGACACGCTATGGTTAGGAAACTTTTATGTTATGATTGCGAAACAATTTTGATTGGGGAAAAAAAGTATCTCATTAAGAGAGATTGAAGTTGGCCAATAGTTGTCCTTTGTCCAGAAGGTTGGTGTGACCTTTGGTGACCCATCTTTAGAGGCATAAGAACTTGAGAATGGGAACCAGTGCTGCTGTCAGCACATATGTGAGTTTGTCAAACTAACCAATTTAGAAATATAGGGGGGAAAAATCAGTTCACTGGTGAGAAACACCAATGACAACATGCTTTTAACCAGAGAGCCGTGTTTACCGGTACACAGAACCATAACTGGACATTACTCTTAGTCATTAAATTACACAGGATTTTAACTAATGTTTTTGAATACAATTGCCTCAGCAACATTTTGCTGCTAGTTGGTAAAATAAAAAAAAGTTAAATATACATATGATGTCTAAAGTGACCCCAAAACATTCTCAGGAGATTGATTTTAAAGCCACGTTTGCCTTTTGGTCAATTTGACTAAATTGATTCATAAATTAGTCTGAAAAACGTTTGAGTATCCGACTGTCAAAGGAAATCTATCTTTACTAAGTCACATCAGCACTTTGCAATATTTGTGTGGCATATAAATTATGTAATTACCTGACAGCTGAGATGTCTGAAAGACTTGCAACATTTTATTTATGTTCCCTGATAGAAAAGTGAAGAATCTCGGTATATTAACTCTGCTGCTGCCACATCCTGCCTTTCTTTCCTTTTGTATTAGGCATGGATGTCTTGTACCAAAGGATGTTGTGATGTGTGAAGCTGTGTGTTCATGCAGCAAACAAGCCTTTTAGCAGCCAGTTGGAAGGAGCCACTAAATTAGCCTTAAATTATTTTCTCTCTTACTAGTTGTTTAGCTTGAGGCGAAATGATTTGGTTTTATTTAGACGCCAGTTCTCCTGGTTAAATTGAGAATAGATTGCGATTCGGTGTGAACACCAAGCTGTGAAATGGCTAACAACGCATCAGCTTTGGAGAGCAACTGAGCATCATTGAAATTCTGTTTTCCAAAATGCCAAATGCCAAAAGGCACACCAGCAGCAAAGCTCAATTTAGATCTCATAAATCGGACAGAACTGTTTCTTTTTAAGGGAGCACAAAGGGTACGGAAGGTATTCAGGCAAGTGTGTTCAAATAGGTCTTCATTTACATAGCATTACATTCTCACACACACACACGTACACGCACGCGCGCCTTCTCCTCCTCCCTGCGGTGTGTATCCTGCTAAATGAGTATTTCGCGGGAAGGAGAAGGCAGCTCCACCCCGGGAACCTCTTCCTCTCTCTCACTCTCTCTCTTGGTAGATTCACTCTCCCGCTGCCACATCCTGCCTTTCTCTCCTTCTCTCTTCCTTTCTGTTGTGGTGCTCAGTCGATCAGCTGCGTGCACCGCCGGCGCTTCATGAAGCTGGAGAGCCGGCGAGGATCCTGTATTTTGGAGAATAAACACTCGTGACAGCAGGCAGCTGTCTCAGATGGAAGAGCGGCGGGACGCTGTGGCTCTGGATTTTTACCCACTCATGTGTGGTGACACCTGGGAAGTTTAGAGAGGTAATACCTCTGGCACGAACTGCTTCTAATTGGTGTTGGAGACTATTAAGCCAACTCTGATTTGCCTTGAAGTCTGTCGGAGAGGGAGCTACACCTGTGAGGCTGAAAACACCTGGTGGTTTGTTTTGAATCACTGAGACGTATGGCGATGACACATGCTTCATCGCATGGTCTGAGAGGCGTCCGCTATCCTTACTGCACTTGAAAGGACGGGGAAAATAACTGGCTTGAGGCAGGTCGAGGGGAGAAACCTGTGATTTAACACTCTACCTTACTCTGCTGAGCAAGACGAGCCGTTTCCAGGTGTTCAGACCTGACTCACGTCATCTCATCCCTTGGATCACTCTCTTGCCTCATCGCGTCAGCCGTTCCAACCCTCTCACTCTCTTCCAATGGAGCCGCTGGAAACGCACAACAAGCGGCGCCAATTTACGTGCCTCTGAGCCGCCTGAGTCGGATTCCACTCGCCGGCACTAGAAACAGAGAGCGGTGAGAAACATCCTGAGCACTTGGAAGCTGTGTTTGAACCAAGAGAAGCATAATGTGGAATCAGTCCAGCTACTGTAACCACATACCTCATCCTGGATACCCCTTTTACCATGCTCCATGCAGGTACAGTGGCACTACTTTCATTTAGTCTCTGCTTCACTGCTTTGTTTTGCATTTTAGACATGAAGTCTTAAAGGGCCTCTATTTGGGAAAGACTACATGTTTTGGTGTTTTTCCGTTTCTGCGTGGAAAGTTCAGTTTTGTGAGCTTAATGGTTCAGTGCGTTTCTTCTTTTTAAATAAAGGGGAAAAGGGTTTCAATGCTTCCCAAAAAGGTTTGCGTCCAAACAGGCTTTTCAGGAATTTTCTTTTTGTCTGAGAAAACCATAAAAACCGGTTTGGCCTGTGCTGGATGATAGTAGTCGACGTGGTTTGTTGGGCTGTGTGAGGTGGTGCAGATTCAAGAGAACATGGATTATTATGCCAGCCTGGATCACTCGTAAACAGGCTCTGTTGAGCCCCTTGAAAGCAGGCTACTCAATTATAACCAGTCACATCCTGCAGAAAAAAAATAAATAAATGAGTGATCTGTTTCTGTTTCACTCCTCACGCACACACACAGAGGTGCGGCTGCCAGAATAAAGTCAATACATTCATCACTTGGTTTTGGATGTGATCTCAAATGAACATCATCAATCCTGATTCCCCCGAGGGAGAGAGCAGACCTCCGCCTGCGCCGGTGTTTCTGTCGAACACTGTAATAGCCTCTAACCTCTGAAGGTGGCAGCGGCTCAGCCACCAGAATCATAATTCACAGTCACTAGTTGTGCCTAACGATTCATGGGTGTTGGAGCGTAATGAGAACAGCTTTTTAAAAAGAAAGGAGGAAAAAAAAATTAACTATTCATCGTTGGAGGTGGTGCCAGTCTGCAGTGGTCATTGGGCAAGAGGCAAGATGCCCCCTGAACAGATTGCTCGGTCATTACAGGGCAGCACAGAGTCAGACAATCATACCGAAGGCTCATGAGAGACCAGGAGTACCTGGTGAGAAACCAGCATTCACAAAAACTTTCAAACTCCATGCAGAAAGACTCTAGCTCATCATTTAAACATTTCCTACAGACTTGTAAGTTTCACCTATCATCGCAATGTTTCTGCAAATCAGACCAATTACTCTAACATTTTCTCACCAATCGCTGCAACTTTGCTCCCTTTTAATTTCTTGAGAGCAAAGCCTGCAAGATGTGTGACACTAAGTAGTAACATTTGCCTCTTTTGTTTTTGCGAAAACTATTTTGATCTGTTCTTGCAGTATAAGATTTGCTTACACTGTGCATACAGTTAATGTGGAATATTTGTGGGACATGTTCCCCACACTTCCTGTTTTTGTACCGTCTGTCCTCGGCACTGTTTTCTGCCGTGAAGTTGAGTAAAGCTGCTGTATGTAGATAATGATGACATTATTGTCAGCTGAATGATGACAAGTTAATCCATCTGATCATTTAACAACATCATTTTAATTTAAGAATACTAATGTTGTTATCTAGTTCATTAATGCCTCGAATAATCCCAGTACTCTTTTATTTCTGCGATCACTCTCTGGGTTTCCATTACAAATGTGTACAAAACATTCTTGATATTTGGAAAATGGAAAAAAAAGAGGGAATTTTACATTTGCGGTGTTTAGATTGAATAAGAAATGCGACTAAAATCACACATGAATAAGTTTGTTCACGTGATAAGTAATTAAGAAAAGCAATCTGTGCCGTCATCCTCCTATCGCTTCCTGTTTGTTGTCTTCTTTGTTGTTTTTGCCAGTAGTAACATCAGCTTGTTAACATTAACTTGTTTGATGTGATAAAAGTGTTTCCATTGCAATTTTGCAAAAATACTCTAATTTTGATGCAGCTGAAAAACCACCTGAACTTTGGGCAAAAATGTTTTTATCAAAGAATGTCAGGGTTTCCCTCAAAAAATTGCCTTGTTTCCATAAAGTAAATTTATTTTCATAACTTCTGTTACTTTTGCTTTGCACATATTTAACATAAATCTATATTGTCACAGTAGAAAGAGAGAAGAGTTGGGGAGAAGACATTAAACCAGAGGACGATGACGTTGTAGGGTCTTCTCAGGTGATTATAACGTCATGAGAAAAAGAGAAGGAAAGGATAGGATCTGCACAGCAATTTCAAAGTTGTAAAAATAAAGCTTAAAAAAATCAGCAACTTTGAGGAAAACTTATAATTTTAGGCTACAACAATAACAAAAAAAAACAACAACATGACAACGTCCTGGTTTGCCTGCCTGTAGACATGTCGTCAGATGTGTCTCTGCTTGTAATTATTGTGCATTTATAGACGTTCACCATCTGCAGAAGTGGAAGGAGCGGTCTGCACCTGCAGGGTTGGGGAGGGAGATGAGTGAGTCATGCCGTAGACCACTGGCCAGGTCAGCGACCCGTCAGCTCAAACACAGAGAGAAAGTAGACAGGAATCCAGGAAACAGCCCCAGGCCTCGTATCAAGCTAACCACAGCTATTCTCTCCCCCTTCTCTCTCTGACTCAGTCTCTGAATGCTCCACTTGTAGCCTGATCACCCTGTGAATTCAATGAAAATTTGACATTTTGCTGCATGAAGCCTTCATACCAGCGCGTGTTAGCTACAAGGTAAACAAACCGAATACCTGCAGGCGATGAGCCACCAACCTTTGTTCTTGTCTTATGAAATGGACAGTGTGAAATCTTAGAGTGAGGATTTCTGATACGAAACATGATTAAATGTCTTGATGGAGCAACATCCTTTTAAAATAAGCCTGAAAAGATCATTCAAAGTTTTTGAGGCGAAGTAATATTTCACTTTGTAATTGAATTGTTGATATTATATCCGTCCCTGAGGCAGTTAAACAGCCAATCAGAGATGCCCTCTTGTTTTTCATTTCTGTTACCTGTTGCAACGCGCTAAAATAACTCTTTGCATTATTATTAAATTTGAGAAAGCATTGCATATATTTCTGTTCAGAAAAAGCATAACTTGAATTTCTGGTTTAATCAAAGCACATTTTATTTTGTCTTCATAAGAACTTTGTTAATACCAGTTAAACCCTTTCTTCTCTTCATTTTGAGCAGCAGGATTTTCTGTCTTCATCAAGTCTAAAGGTGTTCCAAAGAAATTAAAGATCCCACCATAGTGAACGATGTGCAATTAGTTCAGTGAAAGGACAAGAAGTTAGTTTCTGAGTAAAAAGAACAGGAAGTATTTTTATTCTTAGAAGCCAGAAGAACCTCTCTAATGATGCTGCTAGCTTAACAGTGAGAGAAGATCTTATTTATTTATGTTGTGGAAGGAAAACATTTACAGCGCATTACCAGAGTTACAGTCTGTACCTTAAATACTGACTGGCTCTAAAAGGAAAAGATAAGAGGAGTCTTAGAGCACAAGTCTGAGTCAACTCTTTAGAGCGGAGTTGTCCAAACCTTCATCTATGAAATCAGAGCTGGTCCAATTGAAAAGAATGTAGGCCACAGAAATCCATTTTTAAAAAAAATGAAATTTAAAAACACTTAAATATGAATTCCTTGTGCCAAAAAAAGATGATTTCACATAACACTGCCCCTTTAAGTCAAAGGTTCATGTCTTTGAAGCACAACTGTCCGTTTTTGTGAATGAAGTTTGGTGCAAGTGAGAGTTTGAAACTCTTGTCGCCATTTTTGGAAAACAGTGACGAACCTGTGAGGTTAAATAAGTTTAATATTTTCCCCAGTCAGAAAGAGAGAGAGCCTCACTGATTTACTGTTACTCTTCCACCATTCTGAGGACTTCTTCACTTTTCTTTGCCGCATGGCGTCTTTCTACTACAGATCAAACACAGTAACTTCATAGAGCCTCATTTCAAAACGGCAGAATTTTTCCTTGAAAGAGGCTCAGTGAATAGTATTTTTTTTCCCTCCTTTTTTTGATTTCTAATTATCTTCCATTTCATCGGGGGATTCTCTTCACTTTCAAATGCCTTTTTACACCAGAAAACCAGCTTCGGAGTAAAGCATTAACATTCTCACCTTTCCTTCTGACAGAGAAAAGCCCATTTTAGCATCCAGTTAATGTTTAAGGGAACATTTTATGGACCGCGAGAGAGTCCACTGGAATGAAGGAAGGTCTGATAAGGACTTTGTTTGCTGTCTTTTTTATTTTCCACACCAACAAATTTCTAGCGCTTTCC
The DNA here is from genome assembly GCA_922788865.1 of Poeciliopsis turneri. NCBI lineage: Eukaryota > Metazoa > Chordata > Actinopteri > Cyprinodontiformes > Poeciliidae > Poeciliopsis > Poeciliopsis turneri. The sequence goes on along the minus strand of CAKLNU010001107.1, from coordinate 758,006 downwards.
AAGTTTCCAGACATGATCTCCGTACACATCTTTGACTAACAATCCAAAAACACGAGGCAGTAACATTACGAAACGAGAACGGTCACTGTTTGATGAGGTTCATTGCCCAATCTCAGTAAAGGTTTACTGATCCCTCACTGAGTTCACTTCAGTTAATGATTGGCTCACCTGTCAACAAGCTCATCGCCAAACATCGCTAGGCAGCTCCCCCCGCGCCTCCGCCCGCCGCCTAATCCAGCATGTTTCAATTCACGACAAGATGCTCATTCGCCGTTTGAGAAATCCCTCAGCCAGACTTTGTTGTTTGGTCCACTAATCCATCATAAGCCAGCGGCGTTCAGTCAACCAGGGAGGCTTGAGGTGAGCTCCGCGGCTTAATGATGGCCGGCACGCGCGCAGGTTCATGTGTGTTTGCCTCGGCGTATTGATGGTGTTTGTGTGTTTTCAGGTGTCGGTTTACATTTCCCTCGGGTCGTCACGCCTGCTGCCTTTGACCCGCGGAGGAAAGCGGCCGATGAGCAGCAGACTTTGTTCAAGAAGTTTACAGAGAAGTGTTGCGTCCGAGGTAAATAACGCGGACAATGTTGGGAGATAGTTGTAGGAAAGAAACACTAGACAGGTTATGACAACAGCTCTGCTTCTGCAGATACAACATGAATGCATGTAAGAATTTTATACTGTCGTGTTTATAAACGTGTGTGTGCGTGTGTGTTGGTGGGTTTGCGTTTAGGAGCTTCACAGCAGCTCAGAGATGTAAATGGATTTAGGTTGGTGGCCCAGCAGGAGGTAAACGGAGCAGCTTGTTTGAACATCTTTACTTCAGCACTGAACATGAGCACGGAAAGAAAAACATTCATGTCTCGCCCTCTTTTCACTGTTTCACATTCTGTCGTATTAAAATCCTCTTTTTTCACCTCTGATATCTGATGTTTAGTAGCGGCTGATACCAATCCGATACAGAAAAACAGCTGAAACTTAAAATGTCCCTTTTATTAAAATGGGGTCATAAGTCTACTGAATTACAAATTTATCTGATATCTCTGCACCAGTACAGCTCACTGAACTACACCAATAGCTTCACAAGTTTAGTCAAAGTTGTAAAAACAGCTTTAATTTGTTCAGTCAGTGCAGTTGGAACAGCCGATGAAAAATAAATAATACAGACAACCTATTGACAAACAATAGGTTGACTACTTTGGTCAAACATGTTGAAAATAAACTGCAACAAAACTTCTTCTTAATGGTTCAGAAAGTGCAGTTAGAAAATTTCAATATAATGTAAAATAAATAAGAAATCATGAAATCACAGCATAGAATTAGACTGATTAGATCTGCCTTTATGAATCAGGCACATTGTCAACTATACACAATCTAGAATTGTTTTCAATATTGATAACAATACAGATATTGATAATCAGATCGGTGCATCTGTCATTAAAAATACATTTTATTGGGACATTATGTATTGTACAAACACAAAGTTGGGCAAGTTGAAAGAAAGGAATGTATCGTTTTTACGTTTTTACAAAATAAAATCTAAAATCTGACACATGGGTTTGTATTCAATGTGTTGCCTTAAGTCAAGGTTAACAAACTCATTATCACTTTGAACCAAATCAAGATCACGAATGTTCTCAAAGGGGTTGAGGCAGAACAAACCCTAAACTAACCTGTTAGCAGTCTGAGAAAACATTATTCACTAGCTGTCTCTGCATTTGATAACTACTTCTTGAAATTAAATAACATCAAACATCTTGATACATTGATTTAATTTGGCGGTACACAGATAGAACGCTTTGATTTGAATGATAAAATAATATTTTAATACAGAACTATTTTGTTAAAAGTTTTGTGTTTGTCTCCTTCACAATCCAGAGCGGCACATTAAAACTAATCAACTTTAACAACTGATTGAAGAAGCAAAAAAATCTGCGATTCAACTCGTTTAAAGGTTGACACCGTGTGTGTTTGTTGGCCGTCCTCTCCGGCGGGATCCAGCTGCGCTCTCCTCTAGAGTGTTGACATTCGGCGCCGACTGGACGTTTGCCGATACTGACACTTTGACAGAGCGAGCCCCCCTAAATCCCCCCTCCACCCGTGGATCTCTCGTGCCACAAAGTGTCAGGCTTTCACAGCAGCGTCTCGCGGATTGGAGCGACTAAAGAGTCGAGCTGCAGTTGTTTTTGAAATTGTGGGTTTTCTCTGTGGTGGGAGTAATGTGGCAAAAGAACCGCTGATGCCAAGTATATGTCACAACATGTCAGAAAGCATATGAAAGGCAATTATGCTCCACTCTGTGAGAGGAAGAAATAAACGTCATAGTAATCATGGAAGAAAGCCAAGAGGAACTGATCAGGCTTTGTGTTTTATTTACCCTTTAAGCATCACTTGTTGTTTATGAAGTTTACATCTAATGGCTATAAAACATGCTAACTTAGTGGTGTTGCTTTAATACAACTAGTCAATGAAAAAACCTTGAAAAAAACAAAATTGTTACAGATTCTTTTGCTAGAGAAAGTCATTTGAAATACAACAGAAATAGAAAAGATCAAAAGCTTATTGCTAAATTTTTATTTAGGAATTTCCTAATTCCGAAGATATGTTCGTAAATCTGCCACTCTGATTTTTATCTTGTCTAAGTTAACATATCTGAAAATAGATCTTAAATATGTCTTAATATTAAGACGCAGTGTTAAGGCCATCCTAAAAAAAAAGAAAAGAAAAATAAAGGAATTAACTCACAACAACAACAAAAAATACAATTATGAGAATAAAGTTAAAATAATCTGAGAAAGAAGTCATAATACTTCAAAATGCAGATGATGAGAGAGAAGGAAAAGAAATCAGATTTGATTTTTTTCTGTTCGATAGCATCTAATTTCCACCACTGACCAACTTTAAACGGTGAATCAAAAAGTTCACAGCAGTGTTCTAAGTGCATAGTTAAAAATGCTTGGTACATAAAATGATGTGGTTATCAAGCATAAAAAGACAAACGCAATTTTTCTAGAATTGTAAAAGCAAACAGTTTTAATTGAAACTGAAAGAGGATCAAAGACTTGCTACCGTTGTTCAGAATGTGCTTGTCATGAACTTCAAAGGGAATCGGAAGATATTTGATCATTAAAGTTTTGCCAAAACTTCGTTTTTCACTTGGAGCAACGACCAGAAACATCCCTTTCAAACCTTGGTCTCCACATGGCTGAATATTGTTTGGCTGATTGATTCATTTTTCTGTCAAAATCCAATGGAACTGGCTTGGCTTGAGGAGCCAACTAGGTCAGGTCAGAATTGAACGTTAAATATTAAACAAAGCTGCATTTAAGCTAATTAATTCGTCCTAAATTAGCCTGCATTAGGCTGTGGTTGAACTCCACATCCTCATTTTACATTCTTGCAGTCAACCATTTTGTGTAAATGTCACCCCTTCTTATAATTCTTGTCTTGTTTCAGTCCAATGCATGGGATGACATGAAAACAGTAACAACATGCGTTGTTTCACGCAGCAATGGGTTGGGGTTGAAATGTATCACAGGAAGCAGCTGACGCTAAGTCTTTTTATGTTTTTACTTACCTGCTTTGGAAAAAGAGAAAGGATTAATGCGCTTATGTTGTAGAAATGTCACCATAAATTTACATCTAAAATCTGATGGGAAATTGGTTCATTGCTCTATGTGATGTAAAACAATGCGGAGTACAGACGGATGAACGGTACATAAACCTCAAAGAGGTGACTGAGGAAACGCTGGGAGTTTCTGTGTGGGTCTTGGCTCTGAATCATATACTGCCTTGCAAAATCTCTTATTCCTGTTGAGGTGTTTTCAATCCGCTTTTCCCCTTTGGTGCGCGTAGAGGTGAAAACACTAAGCGCACGAAGGTGCGGAACAAAACAGCCCGTTGGAGGATGCGGTCTCTGTATGTGCTCACACAAATGGCCGGTGGTGGGCACCACGAACAGAAATGTTAGCGGTGCTAACCTTAAAGCATGACACCAACACAGTCGTTAGCAGAAGCTAATTCTAAAGCACTAACTTTAATGCGATTTCAATCTGACCTTGAAAGACTACAACCGTTGACCAATTTAATTTTGATGGTGTAATTTGCATGTTCTTTTCCGCCCAACAAAACCATGAACAAGTTTACTTGGGCGGGTTTTTTGAGTTATTTACAGATCTTGACGGTGTGTATTTTAAGCTTTCCAATGCTTGTAAACTGCACGGAAATCAAAATTTCAGTTGGTCTTTCTTTGGCAGAAACAAAACTTTTCTTTCAGCTCAAAGAAAACCCGACGAATAATTACTTTATTGTAGGTATTAAGAAGCAGTTAATCAGCGCCGGGCGCAGCGCTGCTCACTGCCTCGTCACTGTCATCTTGTGCTAAGCAGGGCCGAGCCCCAGGCCGGGCAGACACAGATCTGCATACTGATGGCACGCTATGGATCTTGATGGCGTTTTAAAAACAAAAGTTCTGCAACTCACCCTGAGAAAGTGAAAATCACTCCTGCCGACATGAATTCCTCCGATCATGTAAGCACTCCTGCATTGTTTTTTTCCACCTTTCTTTTGAGTGACCCGCTCTTCAGCTAATTATCCATTATTACATTTATGCACAATCCTTTGCTAAGCTAACCGTATGCTTTGCGCTTTGAGCTCACGTTACGGCAAATAAACGTTACATGTGGTAACGTTGCAGGCCTTGCAGGCCTTCTGTGTGAGAGAGACTGAAATAAGGTGATGTTTTCCTGGCAGTGTGTATAGTGCCCCCATATTTACAGTCATCAGTTTGTTTGCAGCTGACGCGGATCTGGGCCGGGAAAGCCACAACCCCATACCGCCATTCCTTAGATAGATGTGGAGGATCTTAATACATCACCCGCTCCGTTCACCATCTGTTAGTCACTGAAACCTATTGAGCCCGCCAGACTACCAAGTGTCACATTACGCCCCAGCTGGCCCTGGCCATGTGGGCAGCAGAGCAGTAATCCCTGCCTAATCTGAGACGGCTTTGTGTGCAATCAACGAATGCACTGTATATGCATGAGGAGGCAGAAAAAAAAACCCATCAAAAGATCTACATGTTATTAGTCTAATCAAGACAAGGGAATGAAATGGAAAAATGAAAATCTTATGCATTTATGCTAGCTCGGGCTCAGGACACGTGCGAGTGTTTGTTGATGACGCTGAAGGCCGCGTGGAAGCATACGTGCGGCGAAACGTTTACTCCTGCGGCTTTGTGAAGTCCGCTGCTGGTATGTTTGACATGCCAGCGAGGCGTAAATGTGCGGTCGGATGCGGAGGACAACAGCAGAAAGTAGCACAAATGGGGCAGCCCCAACAGATTTCCATCGCATGCATTTCACTTCCCACACTGGCAGCAGCAGACAAGAAGAAAGTCTGTCTCGCTCCAGTCTCGGCGAGACGGGCGAGGGAAGCGTGGGCCGCTGCAGAACCGGAGTGACTCTCCTTGGTGTCATTGGGTACACTAGATATATTTCCTGCTCCTCCTAACAAGATTTAAATTGGCTTCTCTATTTTTTTTTAAACCAGCGTTTGTGCATCAGAGGTCCATGGTTTCTAATATTTCACATATTTAGCTTCTCCTCAGATAGATTCGGGCTTAATATAAGGAGCAAATTAGAAAAGACAATGAGTAACCAGAGATAAGAGAGAAAGATGAGGGGAGTATTTTTAGTTCCTGAATTTCCCTGCTTGGAAACTTTTTCTTTAGTTTGTGGGCAAATTGGCTCCATGGGTATAAATAAAAATGGAGTGAGAAGCCAAGATGTTCAATCAAACATGCGTTTCAGCTTGATTTGGGTTTTTCTGTCTTCTCAAATGTTGTGATTGTTTTTGCTGCATGTGGAGGCTTGAACCAACAAAGCAAGGCCAGACTTGATAAAATGCACATTGTTTTATCTCATTGTGGCTCGAAAAAATTCATTTTGCCTTTCTTTTTTTTTTGTTTGAAAGTAAGAAACAATAACTCCAATCTTTCATCGTTTTAGCTGCTGTTGTCCTCACTCTCACAACTAAACTGCATTACATGTTTCTACACTGTCTTGAAATGTCTGAAAATGTAAATGTAATTTGAGAGTCTAAGTATGGAAACTAGTAATAGCAAATACTTGCTCTTTTTAGACCTTTTTCTAGTATCTAAAAGCGAAAAAACATGCGATTATCTCCAAATACCTCGAAATACATGTGTGAATTTGTGTGTAGCATGGAAAAAAAATTACATTCAACTGTTTTAATTTACAAAAATCAGCAAATGTTGTGACATATAAATCAAGTATCCACCGGAACAAGGAGTTCTTTTGGACTTCAGTATGATGAATTAACTGCAGGAACTAAAAATTTATTGTGTAATCAAGGTTAATTTAATTTTCAATAAATAATCTTTTTTTCCTAACGATGTAATTAAATAAAAATGAATACAGAAACAAAGTAGTGCACAGCAGAACACCTGACAGTGGGAGGTTTTTAAATGGGAAATTAAACCTGCAGAATGTTTAAGATGCTTAAGAATCAAACTTTTGTCAAAACGTTTATCTTTAGTTGAAAGTTATAAGAATATACATAAATATTAATTAACTTAAATTAAAGCTTAATTTATCTGTCAGTTTCAGAACCACTTCAAGAGAAAAAGAGAAAGCCCACTTTGTGGTCCGGAGTCGGTTAATATTCTGAACCGTAAACCTCGTAAAACCCAAAATTGATTTTATCTACTATGTGGATTTGGATTTTTCACCCAATACGGCAAATGATAAAACAATCAAACCCTTGTTTTGAACCAAGATAACATTTCTTGAATTATTATTATTATTTTTTTTACAACAGCTTACAAGCTGAAAACCTGAATACAGCTAACATACCTGCTGCGACTTTATGGTAAACTTTATATTTGCTTGCTGAAAACAAGCCGAGGAATGTGCTGAGACAATCATAAACCAGTTAGAAAATGAAAACAGAGAGAGTCGGCCTCGCTTTAAGATGCTGTTGCATCAAAACAATCAACACGGTCATCTTTAAGTAATCCGTCTCCCTTGTCACGCTCTGCACAGCTAACTTGTTGCTGCCGAGAATAATGAGATCAGCGGTAAAGATGAGCGGCCGCGCGACAAACTCTGTGACAGTTCAATTCTTCACAGCGAGAGAGGAGATAATGTGTTATGTTCTAACACTAACAGGATGCCTTATGTGCCAGTTTACTCTGTGTTTAATTTGGTTTCACTCATTGATGTTTTAATCAAAGAAATGAGCATGGCTCATTATCGAAATGACACAAGAGAGCAAGGGGGCTTTTACTTAGTCACAGACTGAATCATAGAATCCTGGAATGAATGATCAGGGACCAATGAGATTTTGCTGCTCATCAGCTGTAGTCATGTTCTCTTACCTGTGTCAAAGGAATAAAACTACACTTATGCTCTCTGAAGTTTGGTGTTTTTTTTTCTATTGGTCTTCAAACTTTTTTAAGCCTCAACATAATGATTGACGAGTTGCAACATTTCAGTTATCGGGAAGAATTAACAGAAAGTGCTTCGGATCAGAACCAATCAGGGGGAGTTCAGTGTTTCAGTCCATCAGCGCGTTCTTTCTCACAATCTCAGGTGAAATTATCCATCCCGCTGGAAAATCAGCTTATGGGAGTTCAGTAGCACCGTTTTTCTGCAGAAGCACACACTCAAAAAATTTTGACCAATCACTCAATAGTTTTGGATGGAGAGGGGGCCAAAAAGCTCACCGGTGGGGTTGTGATGAACGACATCAGGCTGAGAATGCCATTTTCATCACGCCACCGCAACCATGAGAACCAATTTCGGCATTTTGGCCTGACCATGCAGAGTGCTTTTAGTTAAACTGGCTCGGCATGTTGTCAGAAGGCCTGCTGGACGATTACCCTTTTCTGGGTTTCTGAGACGTTCCCACCGGGAGAATCCAATCCCAACCCAGATCCAGCAGAAGGGATAGTCCAGGTCCTTCAAATCCTCCAGAATGAGTGGGAGGTGAAGGAATTGTCTGAGTTTCTTTTGTGGGCCTTGTACCTCCTTGGATGGGCGGGAGATGATGGACAAGACGACCACTGGAGTTTTTCTCCTTTAGTGTATCGAACCATCAGACTCTCAAACAGTGGCTTGTTGGCTGTATGTCCGTTACAATTTATGCTACTCCGACACTATGCTAACTTATGTTTCCCTCAAGTTCTAGTATTTAAAACTTGATTTATTTTGTGAATATTCCCCCACTGCATTAGCAAACTTTCATTTATTGGACTGCCTAGATCGGGGGTGCCCAAAGTGGGTCCTTGAGGGCCGGCATCCTGCATGTTTTAGTTCTCTCCCTGGTGGTAGTAACAACCTCCTCAGCATGTCAGCGATCTTCTTAGAGCTTCTAACGAGCCATCATTGAATCCAGGGAGAGAACTAAAACATGCAGGATGCTGACCCTCCAGGTCAGACTTTGGGCACTCCTGGCCTAGATATTTGATCGCTGATTCCTCTTTTCTTTTTGTAGATTTTCAGCATCTACTGCTAAGATTGGACCTCACACTCATGTGTATTCTACACGCAATGACACAAACATACCAGAACCTTTCTTTTTTTCTAAGACCGGCCCCGTCAGGATGCTGTGAAGTGCTCCGAATGTGAATTCAGTGCTGACTTTTTCCATCCATTAACATGCCAGGCTGTCAGTCTCCGTGCTGACTCCGTCTTTCTGCCTGAAAACTGCTCTCCTGACATGAACATTCACTTTTCGAGGGGGCGTTTTTTTTTTCTCCCCTTCCTATAAATGTTATAATCTTTTTCCTGTGCAGATTGCCACTGCTGTTCGGCAGTATTTATTGCTACGGACAAAAGCGGGGACTTATCTGAAGCCAAAGATGGTCTCATCTTGACATTACCATAGCAACAAAATGTCCCAAGTATTCTCTCAAGAGCTTTGGGAGGTGGGGTAGGGCGGGGAGGCAGACGGGTTGTTTCTGCCCTCTGGCATCACTATTAGCAACAGAGGTGGGCGCCGCTCCGTCTGCTGCCTTTGAGTGGTTGTGATGGACGTTGCCTATTAGACTCGCTGCCATTCCTTCGCCCCTCTCCCGTAAAATTGAACCACAATCAAGTCGGTACGGCTCATCAGGGATCAAGAGTCCCAATCCTGCTACTTGATGGAACTCCAATTAATTGTCAGCGCCGCTTTATGGCCTGTCCGTCTTGAGAGGCGGCGCTCCTGATGCGCCTGGCATAAGATGGGACAGCAGCAAATGACAGCAAGATCTGAAAAGGTGTGAGATGGTATGAGAAGGCGCACATATATTTTCATTATTTGCCTTGGATAGATTTATCAGGTTGGGAAAATTGGTAGAAAATGATTGCTATGCCTGCAGTCCAGCACATGCACGTTTGGGGGTTGTAGAGGTTGATTATCACAGGATCAATATAAATATGATCAGATCAAAGTGAAGGGCATAAGCAATGAAGAGGAGTGACTTTAGAGAATACTTGTCTGTGTTTTGTAGAAAAAACTTTGCGTGTTTGCAAGGCACACTGTACATATTTTGTATCTGTTTTAGTGGCCAGTTTTTACGCCCAAGTTGTGTACAGTCACGCAAAATTATTTACCTTTCATTTGTTTTTATGTTCCCAAAAATTTCAGATGTTCTTAAAGAGTTTTTCTTTAACAAGAGCTGCAGCTGAAAGCCATCTGAACATATTTTGGGACAAGATCGTTCCAAATTCAAGAGACGGGAAAAAGTGTTTAACTTTTCAAAGATAATTTCCATTAGTGTTGAATCTGGACATCTTAAGACACTCTTAAAAGTGTAGTTTCAAAGTGTCTGGTTGAAGGAATAAAGTTCTATGTAGTTTTGATTGTTTTTCACTCATTTTCTTTTCTGTCAAAATTGGGACTGGCTTTCAACAGACTATATTTGTTCTAGAAATGTGTGTGCTAATAGTATAGCATTTAAAGTAATTTAAACTTCCTAATGTAGTCTCATCTTTTCTTAACTGTATTTTTAAAAGAATACAATTGAAGCCTAGAGACTTTTGCAAGAAACCCCCCCCCCAGAAAGATGACAACTGACTATTAAATTATTTAGATCAGACATTCTGTTTAAAAATTTATGTTTAATCAATGTAATTTTTGCTTAACACTTTAAATATGTCACATAGCGTGCTCAGAAATTATGCATTTTGTCACATTCCTGACCAACCCGAGGAAATTCCAAGCAATCACAACAGCATGCAAACGGAGAATAGGTGTAGCTCTGATCGTGCTTGCATTACCATTTATTCTGCTAACGTTAAAAAGAATAAAAAAAACAATTTTGCAAGTGAAGTGTTTCCATTAAATAAGAAATCCTGTTGAAAGTGAATGCGTTTGTTCACACGATGAGCCATTTAAAAACATGCTGTGCCATCATCGTCCAACGACTTCCTGTCGGCTTCTTCGCCGTCTGCGCCAGTGGCAACATCTGGTTGGCAACATCTGATCATGTGACTCGTGTGATGTGAAAAAAGTTTTATGAAATAAACTGATTTCGATACAGTCAAAAATCCACCTCATCCTAGCATAAAAACTTAATCAAAAACAGTTATTGTTTTCTTCAAAATAAGCTAATTTGGTTTCAAAATATCAAATTGCGCAATTATCTGGTCAGTGGAAACTCAACTATTGACTTTTCCGCTGGTATCTGAGCCACAGCTGAAGATCAGCTGGCAGAATTGATGACATGTGAACTTTATTTCACATTATTTCATAATCCATGCAATCTATTCGGGTTCATAACTGTCTTAGTTATGAGGACAATAGTTAGAGTCAAAATAAACCTTATCATCAAATCCCATATTTTTCCAAATTCCACCCTCTCACCCGATCCGCTTCATGTTGCTCTAACAGTCTTGTTTTTGTCTGTTGGGGCAGCAAACGCAATCAGAGGGGCCAATTTAGCTGCATTCCCTTTTTAAAAATAAGCCTAAACATTGTCCCCTCATCTAAACACTCTGCCCAATCACAGGGTTCCATTCTGCTGCCATTTCTGTTTGTGCTAATGCAGAAAATTTCCATTATTTCTGCAATAAGACATTTAATAAGCACTCAGCCGAGTGAAGAGCAGCTATAATTACAGTCAGTCAGTCAGGCGCTGAGGCAAAGGAGAGTGGTGGGGAGGGCAAAACGTCACGGCTATTTTGAATGTGGACGAGTGTCGAACAAGGAGTGATCTGATTTGTGCAGAACGATCTGAAAATGCTCCTGGAAGAGGTCTGGGTAATTACAAAAGGATTTACTCTCAAAGTGTCGAAGACGTACGGCTTAAGTGGGAACATTAATGCTGGAGACATTTTAAATGTCAGCCGGCGTGTTTTCCTCCCGGCTGTCACCATTCTGATTTTCTTTTTTAAACTTAAATTATTATTATTATTATTATTATTATTATTTTTTTTTTTTTTTTTTTTTTTAGGTTTTTTTAATGGTCAGCAGATTAACCACAACCCCATTTAGTTTCTCTTCTTGTAGTTGAATGTCAAGATGCAAGGGAAATATTAGCACAAGTCCGTGATACGAAATGATTGTTTTAAAAATAATCATTTGCTTTTGCACTGATCGGAGTTTGGTGGTTTCTGAAGGTAATGATTTCAGACATGGGCTGTGTGGGCAGGGCGGTATGTGAAAGGGGCGGCATACCCAAGAACTAGAAATTAAATTAATCTTATCTGTCCCTGTACAAGATTGGTACTTCTGGTATTCACGCAACAAGCAAGGGGGAGTAAGTTTCCCTGGCTTGTTGCGGACCATATAATCGCGCAGTTAGACATGCCACGTGTCTCTAAATACTTGATGAAAAGAGTGAATGAATGAAACAAACACAAAACTGACTAGATTGATTTTAGTGTCCTGTTCTTTTTTACACATTTGATACAGTTTTTCAGCTGATCCATGCAGAACTGATTAACCTGGAAGCTCTAAGCTCGCATTAGAGGAAATCTGAAATACCTCAACTAGATTTTCTTCAGTATTCTCCAATCCAGTTGCTGTCCTCAATTTTTCCCTTCAAACTATAAATGTCAGCCGTCTGCTGGGTGCTTGAAAGAAAACGCTTTCACTCGAGTCAACAGGGATTCATCCCCTGTGAACTGTGAATGTCTGTGAATACCAGCGCATGGGACAGTTTGTGTATCGTTCCATCTGAGACAAAACGAAATGGTCAAACGTCTGCCGGTCAGCCCACTAACTGGGGAGAATAAGTATTGAATACCGCTCCATCTGTCTCAGGTGAGCGTATTTCTGTGCGGATGACAAAAGAGGCCACATCTGCTCAATTAAAACATTGTAAGAAAAAAGCTGATGGCTTAAAATGAGATTCTGCAGGAACAAAAGTTTGCATGTTCTCCCTGTGCATGCGTGGGTTCTCTCCGGGTTCTCCGGCTTCCTCCCACAGTCCAAAAACATGACTGTCAGGTTAATTGGCCTTCCCAAATTCTCCCTAGGTGTGAGTGTGTGTGTGCATGGTTGTTTGTCCTGTTTGTCTCTCTGTGTTGCCCTGTGACAGACTGGCGACCTGTCCAGGGTGAACCCCGCCTCTCGCCCGAAACGCAGCTGGAGATAGGCACCAGCAACTCCCGACCCCGTTAGGGAGAAGGGTGACGGAAAATTGATGGATGGATGAGGAACAAAACTCAGGTTTAAGTGACTGTAAATCTGACTGGGCCATAAATTGATGTTTGGAACAGAATCAGTCCAAGGAGCTGTAATGAATAAATGGCAAATATGTTTTAGTATGGTAGAAATGCTAACCACGTGGTGCAAATTAATCTAGCTTGTGAACATTTTTGCTGGTTCATTATTGCACTGCATTTTGACACATTTTATTATAACGCACACTTTGGCTGGAAAGCTACTACTGATATAATATTCAGTAAGTTGATGTTTTTAATGAATTTTTTAAATGATCAAATTGATTTTTACCTAATATTTCCATGTGATTCTTGTTGCCATCGAGTGGCACGTTTAATTCAGTAAATTAAGGCAAAAACAGAACAATAAATCAACAATACATATTCTGGTAGACGCGTGATCAATATCAATAGTCTGATAGATTATTCAATAATTTCAGAACCGCACAGCATTCTGAGAGAGGGAGGCGAGGAAAGGGCTCGGCTGCTCAGTCGCTATGTTAAACTAAGCTAAGTTAGCATCGACAAACTCACTCATTCTATGGTTACCTAGCAACAACCTATTGAGTAACAAGAAAGGTCCTAGCACTAATTTTGCATTCTCTAAGTTATCAAAAAAACAAGCAAAAAAACGTATCAATAATGTTTATATGGACTCATATAAAACGTTCACATAGTGATAGTTTTTCAGCCACAGAAAATGCCGACTAGAAATAAATTTCCCGGCATTATTTTGGCGCCCTCGCTAGTGGGGCGCCCTCAAATATCATGCCCTGCTACAGTTGAAGAGATTGATCTTTGTCTACTGACTTCTCACTTATTGTTCAGGTTTTTACATCTCTACATAAACAGGATGATGGCAATTATGCGCAGTTATTATTCCAGTCAATTGATTAAAACATGTAATGAGATTAATCACACTCTAGCGCTCTGACTTGTCATGTTTAATCACCATGCCTAAGTTTGTCAGCTTGAAATGTAGAAATTCACGTTTTCCCCCCAAAATTGAATGTTTTATTGTCTCAAACCAAACATTTCAATTTTCTAGGTCTTTATGTTCAGGAGGGTTTGAAATAAATCATCAATCAATCAGCTTTATTTCTAACACCAGGTAGATTTGGTTACGTTTTTGGCAGACAGGAAACTTTACACCGATATAATTATAACATGATTCAAAATGACCCGGTGCTCAAAATGTTAAAACAGTAAAACTCTGAGTCAAATACAGTATTCTCATTAGGACAAGATAAAAAAAAAAAAGTTAAATAAAACTGCAACAAAAATGGTTCAGTACTGCAAGCAGTGTGCGTGGCTGACCGCAGTAACACGTTGCTTTGCGCTGGGTCACCCTCTGCGGGAGAGAGCCTTTTAGGTCAAAACAGGTAATGCGTTACGTAAAATCAACGCGTTAAGCATTTTAGATTGTTTTTTTTTTTTTTTTATACTGCAATTATTTATGCGACGGTTCCAACTTTTCCTCCAAGGCGAGCTTCTGCAGTGTGTGTCAGAGGAAGGAAGTGCTGTAACAGTCATATCCCCGTGTCATCCTGAGCTTTGCCAGAAGGTCGCTCCAGCTAGTAATGCTGGTGATAATTGCTTCTCCTTCTGATATTACTGGCAGAGTGTCGCTGTGAGTGAGCCAGGCGCGTCGAGCCGCTGCCACGGCTCCGTCGGTCCCACCCCGTCCCGTCCGAGCTGCTGGAGATCCTCCGTGTTTTTACTGGGTCACACTGAAACCAGAGACGGGCCGGGGAACCGCCTGGCAACATAAAAGCACTGAGATCTAATGAGCTAAATTACACTTTGTGAGTCGGGTGCTGAGCCTTTTGGGTCATGCGCTGCCTTCTGGTAGCTCGCCTACCCTCACTGTTTGAAGAACAGACAGCGGGGGTGTTAGAAAGAAAGCCTGGTGGGGAGAAAATGAAGCAAGGGAGATGGATTACACCTGCAAATGCAGCCAAAAGCAGTCTTTTAGCTGGGTCATTTTTAGGGGTGCTCAGATTGATCGGCCCAGATTTCTTTCGTTGAGGGCGATCAGTCGGTATGTGATCTTATCCACCGATCTTTATCACTGCCACAAGGCTTTCAGTGAAGGTTGTGTTTAACAATAGTCGGTCTACTTTCGCCAACTTTGCAACTTTTTAAAAAAATGTTCAGTACAGATTTTACCAATTTTGAACAAAATTAGTCTGGCTTTTTTAAATATCAGTGATCAGTCAAAAAACTGCAATGGGTTCATGGGTAATTCATACTGTCTGTCAGTGTAAATTATTAGGAGACATAATCCACCATTGTGAGAGAGTTGTAAGAAAATAAGCAGCCATGAGTTTAAATCACTGGTTTCTGGTTTGGCCTTCATCAAATATAAAGCTGCTCGACTTTTTCATTGAACGTCAAGCAGCAACTTCTGAACCATGTACGTTTTTCGTCAAGTTTTTGGTGGATTTGCACCTTTCCTCATCCAGCTGGTCCTTCCATCATTCTCTTTACCTCACACAGGGTCAAGGTTCATGTTGTGTGTAGGTTCTTACTGCACCCTTCATGTACCACCGGTCACAGAGTGGCACATGAACCAGAGTCAGACTAAACCTTTGCAGACGAGTGGTCCGTTTCTGAGTGCCGTTCGGTCTGAGTGGGCGAAACGGACTCTGAGAAAATCAAACGGTAAAACGTGTGTGGGTCTGAGTGTTGCTGCAGGGCCGCTAAGACCCTGAGAGTCTAAAGCTGAACTGTGCGTGTTACTACTGCACTTTGCACTCAGCAGACTAAGGAAGGAATTTACTGGCAGCGTTGACCTGCAGGGAATTTAGGTGGGTGGGCGTGGGTGTATGTGTGTATGTGTGTGTGTGTGTGTGGGGGGGGGGGGGGGGGGGTGGTGTGTGTGTGTGTGGTCAGATTGTATTGTTGCAGCTCTTCACCCCTTGACCAGTAATAACACCATGCTGGCACACCCTTCTGCTGGTTACAGACAGGAAGAGCGCCTAAAGGCGTGCAACATTCACATGAAGCTGCAGACTTCAAATGCAGGTAAATGGGGGGTAAAAAAAATAAGGTTTAATGTGTGAGTTTGTTTCAGTTTTCCATTTCATCATGCTTCATGTAACTCATGTAGTTCTGCGCCTGCAGCGTCAGTGGTCGGAACAAAGCGCAGCCGTGCTCTAATGTCACTGTGGCATGTCGAGTGGTTCTGCTACATCCAAGTTTTCGGCTCGTTGGACGCAAGCCGATCAGCTGCCAGGCGTTGGCGCTCTAATTCGTCAGAGTGTGTTTAGCGCAGTCTGGTGGCGATGAAGTGAAAACGATTTCACCGTCACACACATGGAAGCAATAACGAAAAAGAAGAGCAGATGGATTGTGTTGTTTGGTTTGCATGCATTGCTGCAGCTCAGTGTGCCTGAAACTGACCTGAAGCCGTTTATGAAATGAGAATAAAACAAGTTTGTGCAGCAATAACCAAGCTGCAGTTCTGGAGGGAAAAAAAATAGTTTCTTTTTTTTTTTTTTTTTACGTATTGGTTGTGAAATAATCTGAACTGTAGCAATTTATGCCAAAGTGCCAGAAATGTATTTATTTATTTTCTGCCTTTATGTGAGGTTCTGTTTGAATTGCACTGGTTCAAATAATTCATAAGCACATTTGACGAAACTCTCTGAAAGAAACAAGAAATCGAATATTAAACCCAGTTGATATGTTTTAACAAAACGCAGTGTTTTTGATGTGCTTGTTTATTCTAAAAAGTAATAAAACAAAAATGTTAACACTTAATGACACTTGCTTGTCAGATGTAGTCACAGACATTTGTAGGCAAGTAGCTCATGTGAATAATTTAAATCAATTTTATGTGGGCATGCATATAAAATAAATTTGGGACTTTCTCTTTTTTACTGTGACATGAATAGAGAAAGAAACTTCACAGTTTTTTGGAAACAAGAATAAAGTGCACAAGTAAGAATTCATTGTCCTCTAATTTACACACAGTTTTACAGAAGAGCTATGGATTCAACACTTTGGAATGACACAACGTGTTATGAACTATGTGATTCTGTGAGAGCTCTGGTGCAGCCAGCTGCACATTATTAAAAAACAAAACACTTCTACTTCCTGTTGTCTTCTTCTTCTTCAGCGTTTCCGTCAGTAGTAACATCCGGCTGTTGATCATGGGATTTGCATGATACGAAAACAACGTTTTTACATTGAAGCTTTCCGAAATGCATCTACTTCAATACGACTGAAGTGCAAAAACGTTTTGTCAACAAACAAGAGATTTTTGTGACATTATTTCAAAATTATCCTTGGAATTTCAATTTGTGCAGTTTTGTGGTTAATGTGTTGGTATTTGCCAGTTCTTTGTGTTGGCTTGATCTTCTGTGTGAGGGTGACAGACTAGGTTGAGATGGGAAACGTGGACACCGTTGGGTCTTCCAACAGGACAGCGGTCCAAGACGCTTGCCAATAGGTTTTCAAATGGGTGAAGATCAGTCCTTCAGTGTATCTTTGATCTTAAAGCATTAAAGCCTGGCGAAATCAAAACACTTACTTGAAAGTGTTTTGTTGTGGAATCAATTCCCTCTCAGTTGCTGATAAAATGCGACATTTTTGGCCGTTCATGTTTGAGTGCATGTAACCTTTTGCAAGGAGTACAAACAGAATTAGCTTCGAGTTCAAATGTGCGCTCTCACCTCAACATCCTGCAAATGCAAGCAGCATTTTTTGCCTCTTCATGCACTCCGTTAACCATCCTCCGCGCGCTCCGGCAGGAATGACCTTGCTGTGTTTTCCCACTCTGCACGGACGGCGCTCGACCGAGCTCAGCCGCTCCACACTTCAAAACTAAGAACCCTTTAAATAGACATGACCTTTGACCGAGCGGACGCCCACTCCCATCTCCACGTCATGTTGGAAACGCTCCGTCGGCCACACATCTGTTAAAACAAAAGCAGGGTGTGAAATCCAGCGGATATGAGGACAAATTTTACTGAACATGGGAGGGGAAAAAAAAGAGCCAGCAATCTTTGGAGATGGAGATGTAGCCGACTGATCCGGCTGTCGATGGTGAATGTTGCGACATGGCATTTTAGATGTGTTTATGTGAAGTTGTTGAAGGTCTGCTCGAAGTTTAAAATCAGCAATTGTGGTTTACAGGGCGGGCAATTTCTGGTGTATTCATATTATTTCATTGGCGCATTGCAGACATCATGGCCAAATGTTTGGATAAAGTTTAAAACTTCACTAGAGTCCACGCCTCCAGGAAGCAGTAGCCGAGTGTCCAGTATGAAACAAAGAGTTGAACAACAGGCTGTTTTTTTTTTTACCAGGAAAAGGTGTCAAAACAAACAAGCTGTTGATGAAGCTTCATCAACAACCTGTTGATCTTTTTGGTCAATGTTGGGTCCTTTCATCCATGCGGATGTTAGTTTGAACACGTCCCTCCTACCTTACCATTGTTGCAGACCATGTGCTCCCTCTCATGAAAACAGAAACTGTAATCTCCGATAGCTGTGGCTTCTTTCACCAGGACAATGCGCCCTCCCACTAAGGTCAGCAATGGTTGGAGGAGCCCAAAATCACATGTGAGGCATTGACCTGCCCCGGATTTCTGACCAGTCTATTAGAAAAAGTCTGGTTAATTAGTGACACATACCTCAGCACACCTTCAGGGATCGATTGGAGTCCATAGCTTGACGGTTCGCAGGTGTTTTGGCTGTATTAGAGAGACCCGTGTATTGATAGGCAGACAGTCATCTCATTGAGGCTAATTGGTGCATTTCAGCTGTCAAAAATATGGCAGAATTGAATGAATTGTAATAATTTTGTCTTGACACCTAATTATGATTTTGGACTATATTTGGTTTGCACTATGTGGCTGGAAAACACATAATGCTGCCCCTTTAAGCTGTGTAGGTTTCACCATGTCCAGGGTGTTCTTAAAACTCCAAACCTGTACAGCCCGTCTCTCATAAATGTCATCTGGACATTTACGGGGTCAACGGGTCATTGCTTGAGCTGACAGTGGTCAAGACCGTGTAGTGAGAAGAAGGCTCAGTGGGATTCCCTGACGCTAAGCTTGACTTTTACTGTGTCTGCCACCTCCACAGGGGAGCTTATCTGATAAGTAAAGTTCAATAAAAATAGGAGACAAGCCGTTTTAAAGCTGCATGAAGGAAACTGTGGATAAGTGCCTTTTCTCCTGATCACAGCCTAATGAGTCATTTTGTCTAAACAGCCTGTTTGGTTGTCTGTGATTGGTTCACATTTAAATGCCATGGCTCATCGATTCTGTATCTCCTTTTTTGATATGGTCTTATGAAGCTCACATCACAACCGTGGGTGAGTCTCATTGTGAAAGGATGATATGACAACACAAGGATGAGTCACCATGTCTGAAGTCTGATTAGTTTTTATGTTGATCTTCAAGGGTAGACATCCAGACTCTTGTGTTTACGTCCCTCGCTGTACAAAATAATGAATCAAATGGTTGGAAAAATGAACTTTGTTTTAAGTTGCATTAAAGCAGAGAGCAGAAAAGTCTTTACATGCAAAACTGTTTAACATTAGTTTGATTTAACATTTCTGCTACTGCACATGTGTGATAACAAGTTGTTGCTAGCTAGCCAAAGAGCAAGTGAGTATTTTCAAGCCTTTCCTTTGTCTTTGCTCCCCAGGATGCCAGATGGTTCTAGATCAGAGTTCATTGAAATTATCAAAATTCTATTGGACATATTTTCTGTTAGTATTGATCCTGGGTCCTTTGCAATAGATGTTGTTGCTTTTTAGCACCAAATAAAGCAGTACATTTGGTGCTGTTTCTGCACCAAATGTACCGCAGCATTAATAAATGGAAACTGTCTTACTACTATGATAAAAGCTAACATCCAGAGTCTTTCCTATTTCTGCTCTTATGGGGACAGCCAACCAGCAGCAAGGAAAATAAATCACACTCCTGGATTGGCTGCTTTGCAACCACCAACCAATTCAAGTCAAGTAGCATTGTAGCTAGCTACAAGCTTAGTTTTCTTTTGAATACTTTATGCGTGCTACAAAAAATAGTTCAGTTATTCATGAATACTCTGGAGTTGCAATCATCAATAAACAACATTAAGTGAAATTTGCAAAATCCGGACTGGCAGGTGTCTGTTAGTTGCAGTTTACATTTTTTAAAACCTAATCTGTCATGTTACATGCTAGAGAAAAAAAACAAACAAAACAATTGTGTCTTGTTGGAAAACCTTGAGTCAAAGTGGGATATATTTACGATTTAGGAATATCTCCAGAGACTGCTAGCTGCTCCAAATGCTAAAGAAAGACAAGATCCTATTTTACTCAAGAGCAGCCTCATTTCACTCAGAAGTGAGGCCTCTGCTGCTCATATAAATAATTAAGGCCGTTCATTAGGAAGGCTCATTATGCCATATAGTTTTAGTAACAGCTTACAGTTTGTCAATTTGTTCCTCCCTAGTTTCAGCATATAAGTAGATTCCTCCTTTTTAAGCTATTTTTTATCATGCCTGTGGGGAAAAAAAACATATTAAATATATAGTTTTGATTTTCTAACCAATATTAGCATTAAAAGCTTATTTTTTTTACCTCTTATAATGTGTTAAAAATGCGTTAGTAACCGTATTATAACAATTAAAGACTTGCATAGAATTTTATGAAAATAGCTGTTCAGAGGACTTTATATGCAAAAATGAAAACGCCAAAAAGTCATCCAACTGAGAAGCCAGTAACTTACATTACATTTTGTCAAATGCCTTCATCAAAATTATTGATATACGTCAAATATGTTGGTCAATGTAGCAGAAATTACGGGTTGAAAGCAACTCTAAACAGATGAATTTTTAACCTGGATTTAAAGGAACTCAGTGTTTCAGCTGTTTTGCAGTTTTCTGGAAGTTTGTTCCATATATTGGAGCATAAAGATTGAATTCTACTTCTCTATGTTTGCTTCTGGGGATGCAGAGTAAAAATTAAGTGTCTTTGCACCAACATGCCCATCAAAATCAGTTGCAAGGTGGAGTTTGCTTGCGCTCTGCGTACCCGACTGAAAGGAACCATCCCACCTTCACTTTTCAGAGTTCCCTTCCTGTCTCGAAGTTCTTTCACGTCAAATTCAGCAACTGATAGAAGAAATGGGGCAAGATTTAATCATAGATTTTTTTATGCCACTACCAGCTAAAGGACACGGGGATGGAAGGTACATTGTGAACATCTCTTTCATTTCCAGTGATAAATTGTGCGGCTGAAAGCCCCCCGGGTGACGCTTCCAGCATTGGTTTCAGCCTGTTTTCATTACACCGGAGGTCGTCATTGCCTCTGTTCCCCTGAAAATGATGCTGTCACATCTATAATGACTTGGACCATTTCAAACCTCACTGCAGAATGAAATCACAGCCTCTTAGGATACCTTACGCTCTGTTCCCATTCATAGTGAGCAATCTGACATGAACTTTATCATCTTCTTAAGGGACTAGTTACCGCACTTGGGCTCACAAACAAACAGGCCCGTGTGCGAATGTGTGAGATCGATATCTAGATTTACTGCTGTGTTAACAGAGAGGATTTAGAGTGAGCTGAATATCAGCAATGATGGATTCCTCTTTATCTGTTTATGGACCGGAGAGCAGAGTTAATGGCTTTGACACGTAGCTTTTAATTTCATAAGATTTCTGTGAATTCTGAGTCCATCTATTAGTTCTGACACTGGGGCGTAAATGAAAGTGTATCACATCTGTCATCACCGCTAAATCTAACTGATATTTACGATGTACAATGGAATGAATTGAATGGTATTTATTGTTAAGAATTCAGGATTGGATAAAGAAGTCACAACTTAATGCTTTATTAAAGTCAGTGCTCCTTTTTACAGGTATTTGAAAAAGTATTCACTCTTTAATTTATTTCATGTTTTGATTGGGAACAAAGTCGAAATGTTTGTTACATTTCCTGCTGGTGCGGTTTTCTTTCACACTGAACTGTTTTCCACTCCTCACCTGTGGTGGCGCCGCACCAAGAACCAAGCAACAGAAAAACCTCTGAAGAAGAGACGGAGCGGCAACTTTCTTCTTCATAAAATGCACCAGTAGCTGTGTTTCCATTACAAATATGTGCAAGACACAATTTCACAATTCAGTTGATTTTATGAAAGAAACCCAATTAAAATCAAGTCAATAAGTTTGTTCATGTGATGACTCATATCGCTCCCCCATCTTGCTACTTCATCCTGTCACCTTCTTTGTTTCTTCCACCAGTAGTAACATCCGGCTGATGATCTTGTGACTCATGTAATGTGCAAGTGTTTCCATTTCAATCACATCATCCGAGCGCAACAACGATTTAGCAAAAAATTTGAGGTGTTTCGAAATTGCCTCGTTTCCATTAAGCAAATTTATTTTTGTAATTTGACCATGGAATTTGCTCGATGGAAACACGACCAGTGTTCACATCAACCGAACCGAGACCCGGGTTTTTGAGCGGAACAGAGTTCGATTGCACATTCACACCTCCCCAAACAAACCAGGCTTTTCTAGACAAATGGATTGGAGCTGGATTAAAGTGGACTGAACAGAACTGGTGTGAATGCTCCCTTAGACTAACTAATTCACCAAACGGTCCTGGTTTTGGACTGTGGGAAGAGAGAACCCAACCATGCACAGGCTGGACACTCAACTCAGAAACAACCCACGCCAGGATTCAAACCTGTAATACTTTTGCTGCAAGCGCTACCAAGTGCACCACAGTGCATTTATCTGAATGTGCACCACACTCCGCAGCGGTGGGAATCGTTGCAGCTCCGCCTGGGGGAGCGAATCAGTCAGAACTCACCGCTCTGAGGCCCGTCGGCTTTGTTTGTTTTTCCTTTCATGCCTGAGCTGGTTGATTCTAATCCGCTCTCCTGTTCAGGTAATTAATAAATCGCCATCTGACTTTTGTGGCTGTGACTCTTGTTATGGTACAAGACAGAACATATTCCCCTGTGAACCGCGGCAGCGTACGCTCACTATGGTTGTTCCGTTTTATTACACACTCCTTCTGCAGCAAAGCTGTCGTGAGTCATGATTCCTCCGGTGTTGATTGAAAGCTGCTTCTCTGTAATGCTTTGCTGCTCTTCAGCCTATTCTGTCACCACTTCTTACAATCGGTTTTTAAACATACATGTGTAAATGGGAACAGGGCCAGATGGCAAAATTATGTCACTAATGATAAAGTTCAAATACACAACTTGCTGCTGCAGTTAAGATTTATGCTGATGGATAATTGGCCAGACTGTTGGGAACAACCAGGAAGATTTGATCCGGCAGGTTCTAAAATAAGTGCAAACCGACGGGACCAAAACTTTGATATGCATTTTATTTCATTCCAGACAGCATGGGAGAGTCTGCTGATGGGGAAACTGTCAGATATGCAAAAAAATCTGGGCTCCTCTGTGGAAGAGGTTTGACAGAAGTTTGATTTGAAGGTTTTCCACAAGTCATGGTATTGTTGATCAGATGAGATTGAAATAATTCTTCAGAGCATATTCATGTGTTAGAATGGTCCAGTTAAAGTTCTGATCTAAGTTTTAATTATGATTCTGTGGCAAGTCTTAAAAAGTTTTCTTCACATTTTCTCCATTTTCTATTATTTGGCTGGAGCCAGGGATTAGGGTCGTCCAGATAAAACTTTTAATTTTCGACACAATACCAATATCACAGCTGGTATCAGTATCGGCTGATATCAGTTTTGACCCGATATTGGTGCTAATCAGACATGCTTTTATTACCTTTATTTTCCTGTGAAATGTTTAAGAGAACTGTAGTCACGTGATTCTTTTTTTTTTTTTATCTGTTGTGAACTTTTATGCTTCACGGCTTTTTATTCCTTTTAATTTTGAAACTTGATATTCTCTCTTTACATAAACACTTTATAGTCGTCATTATTATTATTCTCTGGTAAGTTGAATCTTAAGCTGCCCATAATGCACTGTAATATGGGATTGTATTAATATTGATTGTACCTTGAGGCACTACAGATGAAATGAAATGGGAGCTAACGGCGTCACTGTGCGATGGGATGCGCTTTAGCTCTCCTGGGAAAAACCCGCGCTCCGTCGTAGGCTTCGTTCTTCCGCTACATCAAACTTTGACTCTCTACAATATAGGTGTCAAACTCTGGCCCGCGGGCCAAATTTGGCCCGCAGTGTAAATATATTTGGTCCGCGAGGCTATACCAAATGACTACGCGAGCTGGCCCACTGGTATGATACAGCGCATTCATTCATCGCTAATACTACAAATCCCATAATGCCTTGCTGTTGTTTTGGCGCGTCAATCAGGACGGGTCCCAGAAACGCCCTCTTCTCTGTGACAGCAGTTATAGCGATCTCAAGCTACAACTGTCACTATAGAACCGAAAAGAAAGGCAGACAACAGGAGCTTTCTGGACAGGTGGGAGACAGAATATCTGTTTACATATGTAAAAGACAGACCTGTTTGTCTTTTACATATGTAAACAGATATTCTGATATTAAAAGGTTCATTTGTTCAATGCTGGCCCGCGACTTTGTTCAAGTTTTACATTTTGGCCCTCTGTGTATTTGAGTTTGACACCCCTGCTCTACAATATGAGCAGCGCTTTCTATTGACTGCTAACAGAGCCGTGGAGTGGTTCTAAACCTTTCACCAGTTTGTTTTCGCTGAGTGGGCCCGCTGCTTCTCATTATTAGGTCTATAGCTCTGTTGGTAACAACCAAACAGCTCTTCTGCTGCTAGTGCGACTTAAGAGCCAAAACACATGGAGCTATAATTGAAACTGGAAAGCTAATGAGCTGATGGCTTTTTACTTCAATAATTCAAGTGGATACACTCAGATGTTCACACACAAACACCATCCGCACCGCTTGGTGTTGTTTACTCAGTTCAGTTGGTTGAGGCTTTTGAATGAGTCTGAACGCTCCGCCGTTTGTGCTGAGCCCAACACTTTGCGCCTCACAGGGCGGGAGGGACGGGGGACTGACAGAGGGGCAGAGAGGGGGTCTGTGGTCACATTCTACACCGGGCTGGGAAAAGTCATTGTCCAAGTGGAGAGATTGATAAGGGGTTCTAATTGCTGAGGGTACAAATATAGCAGGATGCTTTCAGTGTTTACATTGCCTCAGGGGTTTGCTAATTTCATCTCCTTTTTCTCTCTGTCTCCTTATTTGTGTCTCTTCAGTCATAACCAAAGGAGCACGTCGTTCTGTCATCCTGTAACCGGACAGATTTCCTCAGAGAACGTGGACTTCCTCCTGCAGGAACAGTAAGTGAAGAGACGTGTTACTTTTCTGCACCTTGAATCAGGGGAGTGTGATATGGATTCAAAAAGTCTGAAATTTGTGTATCTAAATATAAGGCCTGAAAATGTCCTAACTGTATTTATTTTTTTTAAACTGACTCGGCCCTTAATATGTCAATCACAGGTCTTAAATTTACTCTTGGCATGACCACTTAATCATATATTCTATGTATTTTTTTTCTCCCGAGACTTTTTTAATTGGGTACTTAGGCTAGTGCTAACGAGCCTTTTTGCATCAGTGGAAATGTATTTGCCAGTTGGGTGGACAAAATTCATATGTTAAATTTGTGTTTTTGAAACGTGCAGAAACTCCTTAGAGTTTTATTGTGATATTTTGTTCTACTATTTATGATGATAAAAATTATTATTAGAAACGATCAACTTTGTTTTACAAAGTACCTGTTTAGCTTTGTAACTTTATTGATAGTAAAATAGTAAAAATAACATTTCCGACAATGTCATTTTTTTTAAAACATCATTTGAAATTTATAGCGACGATGATAAATCAGGATTCTTATCATTATAAGAAATGTTCATGATAATTTATACAAGATAGATGATATGATAAATACCTTTCCGTATCTTGGACCAAAGAAATAATCTTGTAGAAACAGCTTGTTACCCTCAGTGTTTGCTTTCTACACCGGCTCTCATCTATATGGGCTGAACATCAACTTTTCTTTAACTTATGACAAATAAAGCTACACTACATTCTGAGATCTGATCAAGGAAATCCCAGAAATCATATCTACAAGTCAGAATTTTGACTTGCTTCCCTCAGTTTTTCCACAGACTCTTTGGCTGAACTTAAAACCAGGTTCCTGTTTTAAGAGGCAGCCTGAAGTTTCCCCACATGTATCTACTGTATCTACACATGTATCTACTGTGTGAGAAGATTCTCGTGCTGCTTTTCTTTCATTCCTCGGTTTCTTGTGTGAAAAAGAAAATGTTAATGTTTTTCTCAAGGACATGCGGTGATGTTAGCAGTGCTCTCACCGTCTGCTGATGCCTCAGCAGGAATGAGGAGAACATCGCTCCCCTCCAGTATAGACCAGGAGTGGTGAATTACAGCGGAGCGTACTTTTAGTTCGATCTGTTTTTCCCCTTTTGGAGAAGTTAAAATATGAAAGTTCTTTTTTTCTCTCTTAATGTTCAAACCAAAAACGGAGCTCACCTTCCCCTTATATCTGGAGCTAATGGAGTCTCGGGATACCTGTAACAAGGCTGCTTTCTATTTAGAAAGTTTTCTTTTAAATAAATTAGATAGACACGTCTTTCTCAAAGAGGGAAAAATCCATAAAGAATTCTTCAAGTCGTGCTGTGGTTTATGGCATTTTGCTGCATGGCGTTGCGGCGGTTAGCACCAATGCCTTGCGGCAAGAAGGTCCTGGGTTCAAATCCCACGCGAGACTCAATCTGCATGGAATTAGCATGTTGTCTCTGTGCACATTTTGGGTTTTCGTCTCGTACTCACACTTCCTCTCACGACTGGATCCCCAGATATAACGTGTCGTAACTGTGCATCCTTCTACTGAGAATCTAGAGATATTTAAAATTATGTTTTAATAGTACATGTAAGATATGGCACATGGAAACTTGCTAAGCTTAGTTTTTATGTTGACGATGCAGCAGACATATTTTTATTTTCTTTTTCACACACTGTTACAGTACACAGTAACAGTGTCTGACATGCAAGTAGAGTCAATGTAAAAGCAACACGGTGAAGTAAAGCTGGCTTTTTTTTTTGCTACACTCTTGGAGTAGCAGGTGTTTTTGTCAAGACTTATTTTGTCTTCTTGGGTCTCAGGTTTCCTCCAGCAGACTCAGCAGATAGAAAATTACATTAGAATAACAAAGCTTGTGGAGAAACAAGAGGTTTCACTTTAACAAACTGTAAATGTGTCTGGTGTATTTTTGTCTAAAACTCATTTTGTTCATTCAGTGAAGCTTCTCACAGTGGGTAGAGCATCCAGACATCTTATTCAACCAAGAGTGGTGATACTTCATACTAACATTACTCAGATGGTCGGATCTTTAAGCTCATCATATATCAGCTACTTCTCAGTGAAACACTGGTAAAAAAAACCCCCGTTGTTTAAAGGCTAATAGAGGAGCGATGCTGTGAGGACTTCCTGAAGGCGGCAAAGGGAGAGAGACCCAATTTCAGCATGTTGAATTACAAAGTCATATTTGACATGTATGGCATGCGAAAGAGACATGAATGTTCTGTGACACGGCACTATGTTCCTAGAAATCACATTATGCTGCCTCTTTAAATGTGATTCGGGTGTCGGAGCAGAGACTCGTCTAAAAAGTACCAGCGTCTGGCCGTCGGGGACCAGAATTTTCTCCCCTTGATTCAGTCTGTCAGCTCATTGGCCCCAGCAATCATTACTGGCAGATATTGATCGAGAAGAGTTTCTCTTTTCTTTAAAGGTCAAACCGAAGAGCTTGCTGACCACCAGAGGATAAGACACGCACAAAAGATTGAGGAGGACAAATTGGCCAACATTTAAAGTGATGTTACCTGAGGGAGAACCGAAGTTGTGGGTCTTTGTTTTACTTTTGCTCTGTCCTGATTACAGAAAAGGCAGTAGAAGTAAGGGGAACGGATAACAGAGCCGACAGGTGATGGTGTTTCCTGCGGCTGCAGCAGCTGTTCAAGAATAATAAAAAAAAAAAGAAAAGAATGAATGTTAGCCAAAACAAGCCAATAAGGTCATGTTTTATTTTCTTTTGAATACTTTAAATTTGCTCTACAAAAAAATCTCTGAACGGACTGGATTTCTACGACTTATTTGGAGTTATGTTCAGAAGAGAAATATGCAACTAGGCAAATTTGTCAGTTTTGAATCGCCAACAGGTCCACCATACTCTTAGAGGTTTTACAGTGAAGATCAGACAGGGAAGGTTTATGCACATCTTCATTTAAAAGAAAATATTCCGATTAAAGCAAGTTTGCTTCATTACACGAGAAACAACCGAACTAGATAAAGGCAGCAAACGGTAAATAAATTTGGGGAGTTAAAATAAAAAGCATTAGATCATCTGCATAAAGTGAAACTAAACCCGAGTTCTGATTTTCTCTGCAGGGGCAGAAGATGTTTATATTTTTCTGATTTACGATATAAGACAAGAGAATTTAAGGTGGGAACATGCAAAAGTAAAAAAATATAACAATAGAGAAAAAAATCATTCTGAAGTACACGCGATGATGAGATGTGGTTGAGATCATGTCAAAATTCCCTATCACACATTAAAATCCGTAATGGAAGTTTAAAGAACAAATCACACATTTAGTTACTATTGAGGTGAAAACTGGGAGAAAAAAACAGAAATCACAGGGAAATATGAATTAAAAGTTAAAGTAATCAATATTAAAGTCAGATTATCTATGCTGTCATTAAAGTATGAAGGATTTTATATTCCAGACTGTGACACAGATTTCTTAGAAGGAGTAACTTCTGAAATTATAAACCAGTCTCCTTGTGCTGAGCTGTGGGTTCATGTATTCATGACCCAGAGAAAGAAATCCTACTAACAAATCACTGAATTATTTCAACTGGATCCAGGTTAAAATGCTGCCTACCAATAAATAGCTAAACTGAAAGAGGACATTGATTTCCTTTATGTCCAGCTCCGCTCTACATTATAACCTCATCTGCTGCAGAGTTCAGAATAACTTCCTTTTCCTTAGAAATGAACAGTTTTAATTGCTGTTTCTGGGCGTGTCATGAATATTTAATGACCTGCTCTCCTGTGCGAGCTCTGCTCTCGGGTTTTGCAGATATCGATGCTTCTGTGATTGAATTAGCTGCTTTCAGCCCATTAGACCTCTGCAGGCTCATACAGACCTTAGCTACAATTATCTTTTTATGATTTTTATAAGTGGATAACTAGATAAAATTAAATTAGATTTTCTTTTTCCTTTTTTTTTTTTTTTTTTCTTTTTTTTTTTTTTTTAACACAGTTCTAAACACATATTTGCTTTCTTTCATTTGGAGAACTGCTAATGTGGGACAGAATGACCGTGGACCCGGTACGGACCTGGATGAAAATGATCAGAGTTATCAAGGCTTTGTTAAAATCTGTTAAAAATAGCACAGATATCAATATGGGCCTCAAGATATTTCAACCAACAAAAATGTTTTTCATTTTTATTATTACTACCAGTAGCAGTAGCGGTGCAGGTACAATATTATATATGAAGAAATATACAAATATCAGCATTAAAAATGTTTTTATGAATATAGCCAAACAGAAAAGCAGCGCCATGCTGAATATTCTCAAACATCCAGTTGAAAGTCACCCTCTCCTTACTACAGAGGGTGATTGGCAGCACTAAGACCCGCCCCTTGGCTCTGATTGGCTGTTTTTAGTTCACACTGGGAAAAGGAAGGAGCGCTTGTTTTTATTTAATTCTTTTCATAGATTTTCTGTCTCATAAAATACATGTCA
The DNA here is from genome assembly GCA_922788865.1 of Poeciliopsis turneri. Lineage (NCBI taxonomy): Eukaryota > Metazoa > Chordata > Actinopteri > Cyprinodontiformes > Poeciliidae > Poeciliopsis > Poeciliopsis turneri. The sequence goes on along the minus strand of CAKLNU010001107.1, from coordinate 728,568 downwards.
TGGTGACAGTTTCAACAAATATGCAAAAAAAAAACATTTTTGTAAAAGTTGCATATTCAGCTTTAAATAACAGTCCTGTGGTTAGAAATGAAACGAGTTAAAGAAGCAGCTGCGTAATAGCATCACTGTTAGCTTGTCGTGTTGTAATGTTTGATTACACGCATGCAGGTGAGCCATCTGTCATGGCTGATCGTTGTGTAAACGCATCAGAGCCAAATTCAGTCACTAATTCAGGGAAGATCAATTAATCAGGCCTTTGCAGCAGCAGATCTGATTAAGGGCTGCATCAAAATGTAATCAAGTGTCATTAAACAGACACAGTCTCTTCTTCATTTAATCTTTTTTCTCCACCATTCTGTCACTTTTCATTTCCTCTCTCAATCTTTCATCCATCCTGCATGATCATAATTTAGCTTCTGTTTCCCTTTATGCCTCTGTGGCTTTTTGTTTGAATTTGCATTTTTTTTGTTCACCTGAATGCTGTTGTTATTGTTTTCAGAGTTTTGTTTTAAGTCTTATTTTTAATTACCTAGAAATCAGCGCAGCTAGCTTTTTGTAAACACAGCCTTTATTGGTTCTACTTTAATCCAATCTTTAAAGATGAATGACAGAATGTTGTTGCCAGCTATTGTAGCATATTAAAGCTTAACTATTAATTCTGGCACTCTTAAAGAAAAGACTAAAAAAATAAAAACTGTTTTTCTTAAGACATTTTTAAGGTCTAGACTCAAATGCAGTTTGTAAAAATGACCTTCTCTAATACGATCAAAATTAAATTATGGAAATGTTTCTACCTTTTTCAGAACAATGAGGGGAAAAAATACATAAAGGAAGAAAAATAACAAAAACTTTAAGACACAGCATTCAGACTCTAACTGGTCGATACCAGTTTCCACTTTCCTTTAAGCTCTAATAACGTTGGTAAACTATGGACAGCCTTCTGGCTACTGTGCTTTCTGTTTGCTGTGTTTTCCAACCTGGTTCTATTTCAAATCTGACTCTCAACTAAAAGAGGTTTCAGTTGCAACCATTTTTTTTTCTTCTTTTTTTGGCTGGAATACAAACAAAGAAAATGTTAAGTCTTTGCTATTGTGTCTAGTGCTAGTGTGAGCTCTCAGGCTACGTTCATCTGGTGAAAATGTGCTTTTTACCAGATGAGGGTTATTGAGCAGGATATGAGTGGAAGCTTCCAGCCGTAGGACAGAACTAAAGCAAAGCACACTTAGTAGAGGCAGCGACATGGGGCTCACCCAGCCATCTGAGTTAGTAATTCATCTAAATAGATTCATTATTTTACCTGTACCCAAGACCTGTTTCATTTTAGAAAGGTTATTTACTTAATATAGCTGGCTTGATGAGGCTTACGGGAAATGCTGTGGAGAGTTGTGCTGCAACATCTTTGTCTTAAGCTTTTGCTCTTGCTCTGACTTTATTTGCTTGATATTTTGAATCGTGGCCAACACTGACTCGGTGTCTTCATTCATATCCAGAGCCAAGAAACTGTAAGGTATACAAATAATTTACTTTTGCAAGCCCATAAAACAGCACCAGTGCATCTGTGCGTTCAGTCGTAAAGAGACCCAATATCAGAAACGGAAACTAAAATATTTTTTGGGCAAAGTTGTGACATTTATTTATTTACTTATTTATTTATTAACACTGATTTATTACAGTATGAAGTTTGCACTTCTCTTGTGGCAATAAAATAATAGTTAAAAAAAAAGTATATTATAATAAGTATAATAAATCTACACAAATAAGATTGCCAAAGTAGGTTGTTGGTGTGCTACATCTGGTCATAAACGAGGAAACTCAAACTTAAGATTCACAGATAGAAATTTTGTGCTGCAAACCTTCAAGCTGAACAACAGCCTGAAGCAACAACTTTCAGGAGTCTCACCATCAACTTGCAGTTGCTAGGTAACAGTTGAAGAGGTAGCAAAAAATGTTTTTACCTGGACCTAAATGTTTCATGTTTCCTGTTGATGTGAGTGGGTTATAAATGTAACAGGTTAAGTTAGTGTGCCTCATTTCTCAGTCCTCTAAGTTTAGCTGAACTCATTTATTTCACCGCTTTCCATCCCACATTATTAAAAACCTTCAGACTTTAGTGTGAAAATATTAACTCTGAGTAGTTCCCTTCATAAGGAAATAATTCAAGGCATTAGTTTTAAAACCAGAAGTTTATCACAATCCAGAGCAGGTTTTCAACTTGTCCTTTGAAAAGTTAATATGCTCCATATCTGGTAAAAAACAACAACAACAAAACGTTTCAATTTCAATTTCTAGCTACGTTGTAGCATTTAAAGCACAGACAAAGTCATTTCAGTCACTGTGCAGAGAAATTGAAGATTACATTCCCACCCACTGTTTGCTTGAAACATTAATTATCCTGTTACTTTGCCACCACAGAAAATAAAACAACAAAGACAATTTCAGCTCTTCAGCAGTGTAACATTAGACACAGCCAGGGTGTCTAATGTTTGCACCTACCTGCTTCATTAAAGAAGGCAGTCCCCGCCAAGACCATTAAAGGATATAATTTGTAATTTCCTGCAGACATTATTCTACACATCCATAGATTTATGAGAAATGTGACAATAATTCGGCTTTTCCTGCGTCTGCACACTGTTAGACCCATTTTAAGTGTGATGTCATGATTTTATAGTGGCTGCTGATGGTTTGGAAAAGCATTGAAAAGATGCTAGTGAGTGTCAAGGACAACCTATTGGGTGAGTGCTAAAAGCAAAGACTACAATGTACAAGTGTAGGTTGGCTGGACATTTACTTAGTATATCCATCCAGCCACCCACCTACAAATGCATTATTACTTCCAGATATTAGCCTACACTGTCTAACTCCTGTGCTTAAAGCAAATGCCATTTAAGTTAACTCAGCTAAGATAAATTTTGACTTAGCTCAGTTAACTCAGTTTAACTTAAACTTAAGTTTACCTACCTAATTTAAAAGTTAGCGAAATTAAAAATGATCTTTTAAGTTGACTAAATTAACTTAGGTTGAAGATTAGCGTTCAACTTAGATGAGATTTCTTGGCTTAACTTAACTAAGCTAAGTTAGCTTAATTACTCTTGAAAACTTGGTAGCGTTCAGGGGCGGATCTACTGGGGTGGCAGTTGCGAAAGAAAATCCCTGCCCCCCTCTTGTCTCCCCATATATATTTTTCTAGATCCGCCCCTGGTAACGTTAGATTTTAGTGTAATTTATTATGTTTAAATATTGAAGACATTCTGTGAAGTTATTAATAGGAATTCCCTTATGCATAGAAGAAAAGTGTCATATCACAATGAGCTTGTTAAAAACATTCCTCAGAGTGGTGGAAGCTAACGGCTAGTTAGTTAACGGCTAACTGCTTTTGCTAACAGCTCAGTCTGAAAATCTTCACAATAGTTAGACAGAACGGTATGTTTCTTGGTGTAAATTGTTTCATTTGGACCATTTTGTTTCAGCTCAAGTGTTTCTATTTTTCCAGCCTGCTTCTCATCAGAAACTTACCACATAGAGTTGCTTTGATTCTTTCATGCATGCTTGAAAAATCCTTCAATCGCCCATGGTTGTGGATTTCTCACATATTCCGCCTTCTGCTCTCTCTGCTGTCGACCCGTGGCTGAGGGAGTGTCGAGTGTGACCCACATCCATAGCATTTTAAATAACTTCAATAACTTTCAGGCAGAGTCTTTTAGTAAAATGTCACACTTTTATAGAAATGGCTCTTTCTGTGTAATTAAATCTCATTTCTGCCCTGTCTGTTCACATCATTCCTCAGATTTATATATATTTTTTTTCTGGAAGAGCAGAAACGCCCTCCGCCCTGCTTACTCAAGGTTATTGTTACAGCGTGGAGTCATAATGCATGTGCCATTTGCATTAGATGAAATAATCTCTGTGCCATCACACTTAGATGACACTTCTGATCTTTGAATATTAGATCCAATATTTTTCATGACCCTTTTTTTTTTTCTTGCTCCAAAGAATTTCCACCAAGATCAAATTTCCCTAAAGTTTTCACTAAAGCACTGGAACTGCTTATGTCAACGTCATCATTTATAATTTAGTCTATTTCTCTGTATTTCCGTGAACCCTTCACTTTGGGATTTATAGTTTATGGCTTCATTTCTCGCTTTGGATATCACTTCAAAGAATTGGCCTATAGTTTGGTCATTTGGATTAATACGCTGATATTTTTGAAGCTATCACTTCAAAAGTTTATTATCCCTTGAACTGATCTGCTGTTGAACTGTTTCCAGTGTTGCTCTGCAGTAAAATGACATTTTGACCAATTGATATTAATTAGAACCTGGCAGAAATGTCTGGTTTTAGGACGATTTCAAACCTCATTACGACATGAAAGAATATTCAAGTAAGAAATCTTTGCAAATAAACTTTTTTTTCTTAAACATTTGATGAAATGTACAAAACTAAAATAAATAAATAAATTTATAGTTGTTTACATTGGCTAATAACATAAGGTGACCACAGCCTGTTGGCTGAAAATAATGCACCGATATGAAAATTTGGGCCGATATCAATATGCGATACTATTGCTGCTTCTATTCTGATAACCAGTATTTTCCGATCCTAGAACGGTGAGTTGTTTCTCAGCCATTAGCACAGTTAGCAGCGTCTACATGAGTATGATTGACAGCGCTAAGACCCTCCTCTTGTTTGGGAGTGGCTCATTTCTTCAGGCAGCAATAGCAGCTGTCTCATATCATGCTGTCCCGACACAGTAACTGTTATAACAAATATGTAAAAACACATATTTTTCTAAAAGTTGCATACTGTAGCTTTAAAACTGCTAATACATAAATTGATTTGAATTCTACTGTAAAAGCTTGGAGGGACGTTGCTTCGTCAGTCTATATTTTTTATTTAATCTTTAATTTAATCTTTCTTATCAAGATTAATTTAATCTTTATAGTTTTAATTTATATTTTTAATTTAATCTTTCTGATTTAAATGTTCCAGGTCCATATCCTGCAGAATAGAAACACCACGTCTGAACCTGTGAACACCAGTTCATCCGACTTCTGAGCCTAATGCTTAAAGGTCAGATTAGTTTGAAAGTAAAGGAAGTAGATAAATTAAACTAATTCAATTTTGTCTCCTCAGACTCTGCAATCAGAATCCTGTTGTGCAAACCACTTCAATCAAAGCTGCCACAGACCAAAGACTTTTTTTTCTATTGCGTGACTTTAATTGTGTCTGTGTGCTTTAATTAGACGATACGTAGCGGTTCAGCAGCTCTGTGCGTTAGCGCCGCTGTAAAGATGAACCGAGTCAAGCGAGTTCGTTCAGATTCGGGCGATGATGTAAGGAACTTTCTGATTCCTCCAAATGACCCCGGTTCTGTTTTTGTCAGGTGGACAAGCTTTACCAACCACCAACTCAACCCCGACATTTAAAACAATTACACAAAGAACTTAACTTTTAAATTAGAAAAAATGGAACTCGTTTGCACGTTTCAGCTCTTGCCTTTTTTTAAAGTTTGCATGGAATCCTCCTGACAGCGGACAACGTCCTCCCACACTGCGGCACGCAGCAGATTTGCATTTGTAGACAGAAGCTGATACTAAAGAAAAAAGCACAATTAAAACTCTACACAAAAAGTGTTTCCCAATTAGAAGGCATAACAAGAAAGTCCAGATTCTGACAAGATGTCAGACTAGAAAGTGTCAAACTGAATTTCTCTGAGAGAGGAACATTTTGTTGCCTAATTACATTAAAATCTGCGATGGAGTTGAGCATGACGGAACCATTTGTTTTTGCTTTTCAAACTAATCAGCCAACCGTCTAAATGACGATATTTAAAGTCTCATCTGTTTTACTACAGGAAGTCGTCTTCTGCCTCCATTAGCTTCCTGCTGTACTCGGCAGGAACATTTTAGAAGTGAATAAACGTAAGACCGTTTTATGGTCAATTTAGGGTGTTTTCTCAGAAAACCTGCTAAATCCAGTGGCAGAGATGCTGGGACAATCCACCAGCGGCACACTGTGACTTTGTGCCGAAAAATGTTAAAAGTTACAAAAATTGAGAGGTGGACAAGCAGGCATCACAATTTGGAAATAATAGCTTGAGAGGCCAAAGGCAGGGACGACGTCAACTTGCGTCAACTATAAACCTGGCTAGATATCAGACTACACAATTTAATGTCTTGAAATTGGGCCTCTGTCTCTTTAAAAACTCCTGCTGTTTCTAAAACTCTGCCTTCAAGAAGTCATCACAACATGGCTCTTCTATTAACCTTTTAACAATGTTTTTACCAGCGTTTCACCGAGAAGTAGCTCCTGTAATGAGCTCAGCAGACGCTCAGTTCCACCAGGTGTTTGCTAATCGCTGATGGCTAGTCTGAAGGAGCAGAGTGTGGGAATTGAGGAGGAAAGCTGCTTCGTGAGGCAGAAGCTTGGAAACTGCAACTCAAAGGAAGTTGCAGTTTCCAAGTTTCCAATATCTGCTTTAATAAAACAAGGATAATCGATCAATGCAAATCATATTTGTGAGGAACAGAGAGAGAGTCTGCTATTTTTAATTGAACCCTGAATATGGAGCACGAAGAAACGTATTGTGCCACCATCAGAGGCACAATATATCAGCCATTAGTTTTCTATTTTTTTTTCTGCTTTTTATCACAGAGACAGAATTGTAGGACCATTGTGCAGCACGACTCGGGGGCGTCAGCATCATAAAGAAACACCTATTGAGACTTGGCCATTAGCATCCCGTTTTTATTGTCCGGTACACGATGTGGCTTGCACCTCACACTCACTGCTGCTCAAATGAAGCTGCCTTTTTTGTAGCTCTGTTGCTCAGGTTTTTACATCTCTTTGCCTGTTTTGACAACTTTATTCATCAAAAAAAAAAAGAAATGGCATTGCAGATTTTAGCAGACGGCATTTAAAAGCTTCAGTGCTTTTTAATTTGTTGAAAAATTATATGTTTCTCCCATATTTGATTTTTCTACATCAAAGGCCATCGATGAAAATTTAACTGCCACTCAAAAAGTACTTTTTTCTCCTTCAAAGGTCTAAATCACATCCAACTTCATTTTTCACAGTCGGTGAAAAATGAGAAGGCGTTGAGTGCAGTGCCTGTAGAAATACAGAGCCTTACCATTTTGTTGCTACTGGCACAATCAGCATAATTTTATTTACTTTTGCTCCATTACTTTTGTGTCGCATACAAAACTATTCAATGTGAGCATGGAGAACCCCTAAAGCAGGGACGTCAAATACACTGAGGGCCAAAAAACCTAATTTGCTACAAGCCGAGGGCCGGACTGGTTCAACGTTTATTAAAATATATTGAAATGATTGCACATAGCCTGTTGAACCAAGACCAAACACAGTGTGGTGTATATTATTTAATAATTAAATGAATAAAGCAATATTTTCTTATGGATCTGTCAGTAATTTCAAGTGAAACCATTATCAACAGGCAAACAGACAAAAACAAACTTCCTTCAAAGAAAAATCACATGTTCTGTACATGAAAAAAATAAAGCAATATTTTGTTATGACTCTGCCAGAAACCTCAAGGAAAAACATTTTCAACAGGCAAACAGCAAAAAATTTTATTGTTTTGAAAAACAAAATATGTTTCTTAATATCATTATAAATATATAAATTAAAGTCCATGCATTATAAACTGAAAATGTACGATTGATTCATTTGTATATACCATAATTTGGCAACAAGGCAGTTCAAAGCACTTTGTACCATAAATCCATGACACAGTAACCAATTAAGATACATTAAAGTTTGTCAAATGCCATCATCAAAATCATCAAGGAAATAAACAGCAAATAAATTGATCAATGTTTCAGCAATTATAAATCTAAAGTTGTTGTTTTTTTAACTAATGCTATTCTATTCAGTGTTATGGAAGTTTTGCAGTTTTCTGGAAGTTTGTTGGAGCATAAAAACTGAATTCTGGATCTACCAATTTTGGTTCCTTTGCTCCAAAGCAGACAATAATCCAGTGTTTCATGAGCTTCCATTCGTCCGTTCTATAAAACCTTTGAAGCAGCCTATAGTCTCTGCTTTTCTCTGCAGTCTCAAGGCTGGATTAGCTTTAGCTTAGCATATAAAGCTACCTGTGCTACCACGACCTGCTGCTTTTGTGCGCTGTTGTATCTTATTTTATAGTCTATTTAACCGCTTCCTGTTACACGTCAGGTGCTTGAGGCAATTTATTCACACTGATATGTCAGTACAAAAAAGGAAATGGATTCATTGGAAAGATTCCATTCATTGTCATTCAAGGTGTGTGTGGGTTTAGCTTGAAAGTGTGACACATCCAGCCGTCAAGTCGCTTTAAGTTTCGCCGTGTGAGAGGTTGGCAGCCTGTTCCACCCAGACATTCAAACTGACTGCTGCTTGTCGACTAGTCATGGAAGGACAGCTTTTACAACCTAGAAAGTCGATAGAGCTTGAATTTTGTGGAGCACTTGTAGATTTGTTAAGCAGATCGACGACATTCCAGTAAACCAAAAGTGTGATTGTGGCACAATTAATCAGCTGAGTATTTCCGGGGCAGAGCAGTCTGACACTCGTTCCTGTGTGTGTGTGTGTGTGTGTGTGTGTGTGTGTGTGTGTGTGTGTGTGTGTGCAGGTCACAGGGTCCTCGCATGATGTCCAGATTCACGGCAGAGCAGCTGTCCAGCACCACTGTGAGTGAGGCCTCCACCGCCATCACGTCCTCCACCGTGGACTCCACCTCTGCCTCCAAGGTTGGTGGGCATGTCTGTGCTTGTCCATAAGATACTTGCTTGTTTTTGTGACATTCTTTGTTCGGCCAGAGCGTGATGTTTGCAATGATGTTTGTAATTAACAAATAGTGACCCGGAGAAATTGACTGGTGCCTCGAATCGGACGATTTTACGTTGGCTGGACGTGAATTTTGATCAGAGATTTCAATCTCTGGAACTAAACCCAAATATCAACTTTTTTGTTTGTGGAGAGAAGCTACATAAATTGAGCTTTAAGGTGCTATAATTTGATGCTGTGCAAAATGTGACATTTAAAAGACTTTAATCTTGTAATATTTGGCCATAAACTGTCTCAGTTGAGCTACTGCAGTTGTAGCAGTTTGGCTACAAACAGTGCAGCTCAGTTGACATCTACGTCTGCTTTTAGCAACCCAAATGGAAGAACAAAAAACAGTGCAAATGTGAATTTGTGATGTCCAAAATAAAGGCTCACTTCACTGCTTCATGTTCGGTGTCAGATTCCTGCCAAAAACCATGAGGTGCTTAGGAAGCACAAACCGCAGCACATTTATTATGACCTTTATTAAGGTTAAGTAAAAGTAAACTTTGACTTGCTGCAAATGGCACAGAATTTCCTAAAGAAGCTTCGAAGTGAAAGATCTCCGATTCAGATCACGCGTAGATCCCGAGCCCTTCCGTCTTTGCTAAGCAGAGATGCCGCCGAGGCTTTTTGCTTCTGTTACTCTATCTCTCACGCTTTAACACACTCGTTTCCGGCTCCGTTTTCTCCGGCTTCTCCGGCTCCGTCAACAGGTACCGCGCGACCCAGGTTGAACTCGTGTCATCGAGTGAGGCGCAACAGATGACAGGACATCCATCAAGACACCCAATCACGGCTTCCAGGCCCAGTGTTTTATCGGCTCCGCGGCCGTCCCAGGTGCTCTGGCTCATCGCTCCCCTACCTGTCATCAGATGGCGGTAAAATAAAGCCCACAGTGACGAGAGCAGCCCTGAAGAAAGAGGCCTGTCTGAAGATGAATCATCGGTATCCCCTCTCACGCAGCGCACCGCCATCTCAATTTGAAACCCGCCGTCTGAATAAGTCATATCTATTCCTCCCCTGACAAGGCATCAGAGGGTGTGCTGAAACAGAAATTACCCACTTCCCCTCCGAGAGTAATGTGTCACAATTCTCTCCTCGGCGCTCGTCGTCTCCACGTGTTGGAGTCACGTTTGGTTATTTTGTGGTTTTAAAGCAGCCTTCATAATATCTGGGAATGGGATTAATCAAAGTGACATGTCGGGGTCCCTGTTGCCTGTTCTGGACTTTTTCTTTCTTTTTTTTTTTGTGCATTCATACGCCTCATCAACTCGCCTGTCTTACTGTTTAAAAATCACATCTGTCAGCCGGAGAAAAAGGCGTGTTGAACAGTGGTACGTGGTTTATCTACTTTTTACCTTTAAGTTTAAGAATTTAGAAAAAAGAAATAATTTGACAAAAAAAAAAAACTCACATGAAGGTATATCTTTAATTAAACCTGTTGTCACTCTGTTTACTAAATGAAACTTTATTTCATATGAAGTCAATGCTCCATGAGCACCAACTGCTGGGACAATTTATCATCAAGCAAAATTAGTTATTGTGACAGGCCTATGTGCACTGCCAGTCAGATGGCTGAAAGAAAGCTTCAACACAAATGTCCCTTGATAGCGAAACTGTGCAGAAAACATTTCTGGTTGATTAAACAGTCATGACGCGAAGCCTGGACCATCACTCTTGGTTCCAAATGCTCTGATACAATGATATCATTATTGATATGGTATTATTATTAATATTAGCTTCCTCTTTAGCTTTGTTGGTATGGTAGTATCAAACTACTTTCAGAAATTGTTGTTTTCATTTGATTACAAGCATTTTAAAGGCGGGATTGTTCCCCGGTAACCGGCCAGAGAGAAAACCCGGACACACACACTCTGTCGCATTGGGTGTCAGATACAAACTGGTGCATGAAGACAGATCTAGTCCACCAGCCTCATCCTTCTTGCCTTTTTACGGGAGGCTTTGATGGGATGGGAACGAACAGATTTAAGATCCTCCATCGTCAATCCTTTGAAACGCTTCTCTTTGAATTTCTCCATCTGGGTGTTTCTGGAACCAGGAACGGCCGTAGACAGACATCAGAGACCTGAATTTGTACATTTGAAATATGAAAGTCTTTTTGGAAAAGACTGGACGATGCCAGTGAAACGAGCGTCTAATCAAATGAAAGATGGACTTTGCAGTCAACGACAGACATTCCTCCATTTTAGGATTTAGAAGTTCACCGAATCGGACTAGTAGCTTAGCAGTCTTCAGTGATAATATCACAACGTTTAAGCTTTTTAGATGGACATGAGATAGTTTAATAAATGAAGAAAAAGGCAACTGCTTATTCTTAAAGCAGTTTTACCCCAGTCACAGTAGTTTACATTCGCAGCTTTAGAGAAACGCATTAGCTAATCTGGGCTAACACTGAATGTTTTTGGGAATGCTGACAAATTGTATGGCTTGGCAGTCGCGATCTAAAGGTGCCATATCGGTGAATGCCGAAATTCTTATACTCATGTGGCGACAATGACCCAGTTAGGGCCGAAATGTTTAATTGTGATGAATCGATTATGGTTATAATAATCAACTAATTTTGTTGTCAATTAGTTGTTAACATGGTCTCAAAAAAGGCCATGTGCTAAAAGAATAATATCATCAAAGTAATAACTAAGACAAGATTAACAAAAAAATATATATATTGCATCTTAAATGCAAAATACGTCTTTTTATTTCAAAAAATTAAATGCAAATATGCTCTGTTTTAGATTCACCAAGTTCAAATTCTGTAAATAAAATAAGAAATTATTAGGCAATTATTAATCGATCAATCAAAAAATATATATCAGCAGATTAGTTGTACACTGACGTTGAGCCTTTTCTCAAATTGATGTTTGAAGTATTTTTGTAGCTGTACTTCCAGCTACAAAATGAGCAAGCGCTCACTAAAGAAATGCTGTGCTGCTGCATGTCGGGCAATAAAATGTGAATTTGATCATCTTAAAAAGCGATGGAATTATTAATGTTTATATTTAAATGTATTACTAATGTTATAAAAATATTGAATGTAAAATCTTCAGAGTGTTTTTCATTTTTAATCAGATCAGTCGATTAATTATCAGAATAACTTATAAGTAAACCAATTTCTAAAATAATCATGGCAGGCGTTGGCCCAAAAGTTACTTGATCTGTTGCTACCAACACAGACGTTCTGCTTGTGCTGCCACTCACCTTCGGCATTACAGATGCTTAAAGTAAATGTGACATATTGTCTGATTAATTTCGCTAGTACTTATCTATCATAACAAGATGATGGCTATAAATAAATATATTTCATTTCTTTGCATTTATACCTGTGTAAAATGCACCTTTGGTTAAGCCACCATACATAGGAAGATTCTTTATGATCACTGCAGCCTGGAGGTAATGCTCTTTAAGAGCCTTTTGCTCGACGTCAGATGAGTTTCTTTTCATCATCTCTCTGTTCCCATCGCCTCTCGTAGAGTGTGAGATAAATGCTTATGAGATGCAGATAAGAAAATAAAGAGATCCATCTGAGGGTCTACCTTTAATTGATTTTCCTTTCCAGTCCAAAAAGCTACAGAACTGTAGCTCCTGTTATATTTTGCTCGTCCACACCTGTAGAGGCCAAGAGGAATTGCGAATCAGCTGAAAAATAATTGAGTATTTCATTAACCCAACATTTTGAATCTGCATAAGATTCTGTCTGCTGAAGGAAACCAGCCTCCCTCCACGCTGCCACTCTTTGTCCCCGATCAGCTCGCGGGTCGGGATCCACATTAAGCGTCGACTCCTGTAAGTGCATCACAAACAAGAGCTCTGAAGGGGACGGGAAGACATTACTCTTCTTTAATTACTTTGCCTCGGGGAATTAAACTGGCAGCGCTGTGGTCTCGGGACGGTCCCTCTTGGCTTTCAGCTCGCCTAATTGTGTGCCACTCACATAATAAGTAGCTGTTTAGACTCTCAGTCACTCACCTGCAAGACAGAATGCTGCTGCACCGCAGGGACCAGTGGCAGTTCCACAAAATTACCCTTAGCCTAAAAATAGACCTCCGCATTGCACACACACACACACACGCACTCACACACACACACACACACAGAGAGAGGCAATGCCACATGTACGTATATGAACATGCTTAATATTTACGGCGTGCCGATATTGTAGTGTGTCTGTGTGTCTCGCTTGGCCAACCAGCCTCCATCTAATTAGTGAGTCTGTTTGCTTCTTCCCAGCTGTGGAACGGCACAGATTCACGCTCACATCAAATAAACATTCACCTCGAGGACTGATGTTAGGTACTTCTGGGGAATAAAGTCTTTCCTCTGAGATTTTGGAATACTCTCGGCCTGTCGCGATAAGCAATTAAACAATTAATGGCATGATAAATTTAATTGAGCTCTACGATTTACATTCCGATCATAATTTTTGAAGGGCAACTTTTGTTTATATGATCCATTTTATTTATGCTTTCTGCTGTGTTTTTATTTATTTTTTTAGTTTTACTCAGTGTTTTTGCTTGTCACGTTTCATTTTGAATATTTGAAATTTCTCTCGGTTTAAAGTCAAGTTATTTTTTACAGAATTAAAGGTTTTGGCCTTCAAGAAAGCAAACTTACATGATTGTGTCTGAAAATGGTCTCAAAACGACATTGTGTTTTTTAATCGCAATAATTTCTGGGACAATTCATCATCCAGCAAAATTTATTGTGTCAGGTTTTAATGTAAAGTGATTTTGTGATCAGTGTATAAGTCGGATAGCATGTAGGATGTATTGAGTTATAGTTATATTGCTAAAGTATTACCTAAGTAAACATTTTAAAAAGTAACACAAGGTATAATTTATAACATTTTCACAAAAAACCTGCAAAACATTTACATATTTTTAAAAAATTACCAATCACTTTGAAATAAAAATAATTTCCACTCTACATTCCTTAGATAAATAGTCGTATTTCTTATACATTGCAGCAAAAATATAAAAGTGTGTTTAAAACAGACACTGCAGATTGGTAGTTGCTGGAGTTTTTATATGGAGTTCCTCGAGTTGATTGTTTGGAACAATGTTGTTTCTTTTTTATATCAGTGACGTGTGTAAAGTTTTTATACCGTTGGCAGACGACCAAAAATTTATTTCACTGCGTAAGGAACACAAATCAATCAAGAGCTGAATGTCTGGTTGGTTTTGATACATTGACTTTAAATCTAAGTAAAACGATTCTCGGTCAACCATTTTAACAACTTAAATTTTGATGACTGATTCGATTTTGTCATTTCCTTTGTCCTTTTCGCTTTATTTACGTTTAATTCCCCTTTTCACTTTACCCTTCCTCTTTGCTGTCTTCTCTCCTTTGGATTTGGATTCTCACAACAAACAAGTTGATTCTCTTTAAAGAAGTGAAGGCACTGCGCTAGTTTTTCAAGGGAAATTATATCTGTTGAGGATACAGGCTCTTCAATACGCACATGCTATTATTAGAAAGGAATGCTTGCTCTTTGTCAGCTATCTTTCATATACATGGCATGTTGGCCTCATCCGTCATCACCAGAGCCTGTCACCACCGATAGTCAAATATTCAAAGTCACTCACTAAACTTTCCTATCAGCAGTTTTGTGCAAATAAAAATGTATAAGCACATTTGCATGCAGACACTTTCACTTGAACACCCCTAAATAAAATTCAGCTCAACCAATTACCTTGAGAAGTGACATAGACAGTAGGTGGTGTGTAATTTAATGCCAGCATTCAGCTGTTAAAAGGTTGTTGAGAATATTAGTAGCATCACGAAGACCAAAGAGCACAGCAGGGAGAAAGTGACGAGGTTCAGTGGAAATTTATAAAACAACGTCCCAACATGCCGATCACAACAGAAAGAGCCAATTTAAACATCAGAAAATAGAAAGAAAAGCATTAAGCTGAGAAACAGCCAAGTAGCCAGTAGTAAATCTGGAGGAAACTCAGGTGGGAGAATCTGAATTGATTGGGAATCTGTTGTCAAAAGAAAGCTGTGAAAAAAATCCAGTTTGTGGAATTTTGAAATTTCATCTTCCTTTTTCAAACTTCTGATGTTTCCTCCATTAACTTCTCCATATTTTCATATGGAAACTTCTGACTTTCACTTCACAGTCCTCCTCCTTCTCACCCAGCATAGAGAGATTTTGTCTTTGTTTGACAAATGTTATAGCAACAGTGATTCTCACTGTCAGAAATCAGGTAGAAAATTGTCTGTCGCCGAGTAATGACTATAATTAGGCAACAATTGGGGCAGAAAAGGAGAGATATAAAAAAAAAGAGATAATGATAGCGTGGATGAAGGCCTGTGCCGGGCTGCTGTAAGTGAGATTGAATGCTCTGATTAAGAGAGGAGCGCCAATTATGCCCCACTTGGATAAATCAGATATCTTCCTTTTAATCTCAACTTCTCAACCACAGATTAGATATAAAAGTTTCGCATGTTGAGCTAAAATGCACGTGCTTATCTTTTCTATTGGTTTAAGAGCCGGTTTTTAAGTTACCTTGATGCCATGGAAGGTTTTCTGACTGAATTACTCCTGGTTGTTTGGGTTTTGTGTGTTGCAGGCCTCTAGATCCAGTGGGAAGGTTCACAGCTTTGGGAAAAGAGAACAATCCATCAAGAGGAATCCCAACGTCCCAGTGGTGGTCCGAGGATGGCTATACAAACAGGTAGACGACCCCCTTTACATTTCGTTTATAAAAAAGTGTTAAATTTAATTTGGTGAAACCTGTCATAACCAAATGAGAGTTCCATTCCTGAGTTCAGGGCTCGAACAAAATCATTTCAAGTGCAAAGTGTGGCTCTTGGGCCACACTTTGGACACCCAAGAGGTTTGGATTGGACCACACTGTAACTGTGGTGATACAGGGTTATGCTGCTGTCAATTGGATCGCCATCTTGACCAGCAGCGAGTCTGAGAAACATGCCTTATTATTATCTCTTTACACCTGTATTATTAGTTTTATTATTATTTTATTTTCCGCCCTCCACCAAAATCCACTCCAGTTGGGTCAGGAAAGTTTCGGCTTTTTTCCACGGCCCACTTTTACTCCTCCCTGATTTATTCCGTGTACTTTGGAAATGTGGAGCACCTGGTGTTTGATCGCAGTCGGGCTATTACTGGAGAGCGTTTGCTTATTTAAAGTTCTACTTAAAATAACTGGCGCTTGGCACCACCCCGCCGGAAAGACGCCTGGCCTCGCTACGATGCGAACGGTGAGACGACGAAAATCAGACGGCGACAAACAGTGGCACGCGCATCACTATGCATGACACGTATATCACAATTACAACACCTCGTACCTCACACTCAGCGTCTCTGTGGCCTGTTTTATCCCTTTCATCTGCCCACACATTTTCTACATTTTGAGCAAATGGGAAAAGTATTTATAACTTTGTTTGAGGTTGGAGGGTTTTGCTTTTTTCCTGCTTCTGCTGTGTCACCTCTCCTCTATATATGGCTCCATTTTTAGCTGGCGAACATACAGGATGAAACAAGCGGCGGAAAAAAGCAGCGAGCCAATAAACATTCCCTGCTCGGGTCCGGCTCACTTCTCCTCCATGTCACAAAATGTACTGCAAACTCTGTGGACTTTGCAGTACGTTATTATTATTGTTATTATTATTATTACTCATGAGTGTTTTGCCTCTTTTTTCCTCTCTGCAGGACAGCTCTGGGATGCGCCTTTGGAAGAGGAAGTGGTTTGTCTTGTCTGATTTCTGCCTTTTCTACTACAAAGGTGAGTCTGTGCCACAAGGCCTAGCATGAGCAAAACAGTTTTTTGTTTTTACACGATATACAACTACAAAAACATAATAAGCTGATGATCAAATAAGTAGGAGGTGTCAATGGAAACCAAAAAAATTGAAAAAATCGTGAAGGAAAATGTGCAGCTTCAAGCTGGAATTTTAGACATTATTTAAACATCGCCAAGTTAGATGGAAAAAGAGGGAAGAAATACACTGAATTTCCTGTTATTTGTTTAAAAGTTGCAGTCGGAACGAACAGCAAACGCGCCTCCATAAAAAGCATGCAATTTCCTTTCTAGAAGCGTCCCATCCACTGCAAAAACACCAAATCTTACCAAGTACTTTTGATCCAGTTTGTAGAGCAAATATTTTAGTGCACTGAAAATTAATCCAAAATCATCCAATTCCTCTTTAATCTTTCATTCATATTTCTTGATAAAAAAAAACTATTTCTACTCTGATGCTGATTATTACTTGCCTGCCTAGTGAGATGAAATTTTAAGTTGGAAAAACTTTGCAAGTGCAAATGCCTGAGTTTGTCACCGATTGGTCCTGACAGTTCTAACTTGGTCCAGAACTCTGTGTGTCAATCTACATTAAATTGAATTAAATTAAAAAAGAAAAAAAAAACAGTATTTATGTCACAAATGTGACTTTGGTATAAACTGTGTAGAAAAAGTGCCTGATTGTTTTTGTGAAGTGGAACTGACAAAGGAGGCAGTAAATCAGTCTTGGCGTCCTCTAATTGGATTTTTCCTAGTGAAACACGTATGTGACAAGAGCTCACACACACACACACACGCACCACACACTAACCGCTGGGCTCTGTCGTCCTTCCTGTCTTAATCCGCCTCCCTGCGCGCTCCTTTGCCATCTACGTGTATTTTTGACAAAACCTGTCATAACCAGGTTCCGTCAACCAGGAGTCGCCTCGGTGACATCGATTCGCTGCCGTTTCAATTTTGCCTCTTTTCTCCCTCAGTTCAAAGGTTTCTGCTCTCAACGTGAAAAGTCTTGATCCGGCTTGTCGTTTCCTTTCATCACGAACACAACCACACGTTGGTCTTTCTATTATGTTTCTGTTAGGGCTCTAGATTTCTTTTGTTTTTGCTTTTTTTTGTCACACTTTTGAAACGATAGAATACGAGGACGACCATAAACAGCGAACTACGTCAAGAGTTTTTAAAGCAGCAGAGTGTAACTTTTATAAGAAATTATTATTTCTTCCATAATCTGTCTTCTCCCATTGCTCAAAGTTTGATCTGGATGACCAATCAGAGCCCGTCTCAAAACAAAACAACAGAAACAACAAATAAATTGAATGATGAAGTTTCTGTGAATAAAGTTGCCCTTCAAAAAAAGGGCTCTTTTTTTGAAGGGCTCACACCAGCCCCAGACTGAAGATCAGACTGAAGATTTTTATCATCCAGTTTTTGGTAGAAAAGGAGTGAAAGGATAAAAATGATAAATCACGCAAATGAAATTATTCAGCATATTTTAATTTATCAGGCCAATAACCGACTTGTTGCGACAAGCCTCAGTAAGAGTGAAGTGCTTACTCTTAAAAGTGTTTGGTAAAAAGACTGCTCGAGTAACAAACGAAGTATCATCAGACGGGCCAAAATATAAAGTTTGACATAATCATGAAATAACAAAATCAAGCAAAAATAAACATTTGTCCAAATCAGTTTCTTTCAATAAAAAAATCTTATGAAACTTTAACAAAAACAGCAGGTTTGTGTCTGGTGATGTTTTTCCTTTCATTCGGTGAAGTTTCTCACAGTGGGTAGAGGAGCCAGACGTCTTACTCAAGTAAGAGCAGCAACAAAAACTTCATAAAAAAAAAAGACTCTTAAAAGTAAAAAGCACTCTAGTTATTCAAGTAAATGTAACTGGTGACCAGACAACTCTTAATTTAACTCAGAGCTGATCAGGTTTGTTGTGTGTGTGCGTGTGCGTGCGTGCGTGTGTGTAAGGTGGCTCCCACCGTCTCGTCCACCATGTGGGGAATGTGTCCTCCAAACGACCTTGGATTATTTTCAACCCAACTCTCCGATAAATCTACAGCGTCACCTTATCACCTTCCATCCAGACACTCGGAGACGTGGACATGTGACATGCGCACATTCCTTCATATCAGCAGTGAATTTTACAATGAAGCAATCATTGAGCGCACACATACACATGCACACGCATGCAAACACATGCACACACATGCACATGCATGTTGCAATTCTCTGACAGTACCGAGTAGAAAGCCAACATGTACAGAGTTGTAAACATAGAGCGATATTTTTAAAAATGTGAGAACATCATTCCTCCAGCAGCGGCGTTAGGCATTAAGACAAAAGTTTAGGGTTAAGGTGAAAGGTCGAGGGCTGGAGTTTGGCGGATGGCTAGCGTTTACTCTACAGCTCATTTAGCTTCTGGCACACGGAGCGACGGCATGAGAGCGTCGTGTCGCTGGTGGCAGGCGGGGCATGAAATTAGAGGGTGATGAGTGATACTTATTTTATTGCCCCTTCCCTTCCTCTCTATCTTTATCTCTGTTTTCCCTCACCTACCCCGCCCCGATTACCCACTCCCTCATTCACTTTCTCCCTCCCTCTCTCCCTGCAGACAGCAGAGAGGAGGCGGTCTTGGGCAGTATTCCTCTGCCCAGCTATGTCATTTCACCTGTTGGCCCCGAAGATCACATCAGCCGCAAGTATGCCTTCAAGGTACGCCTCTTTTTGTTGTCAGGACTCTTTCTATGCTGCCTGGTAGTTCTTTTTTTATTTTTCTCTAATATGATTGGGGTTTTCTTATAAAGTTAAGATGAAAATGTTTTGTTGTTTTTTTTTTAATAACAATAAGCAGCAAATATTTCTCAGCTCATCATTTGCAAATGTTCTTCAAGTCGGCTAGCGCACAATTTACCGAATGAAATTACTGAGACGTCAAAGTGGCGATATAAAGGAGCCGCAGGGCTTTAATTTCACGTCAGCAAGTAGAAAAAAAAACGTCTTGATGCTGGGCGTCATGACCGCCGGTTGGAAGTGATTCCATCCTGACTGACAGATAATGTTTTTTTGTTTTTTTTTTAACACCCACTGGAACCACTTGAGATAAAATTTTTGTATGTTTCCTGCTATTTAAAGCTGAGAAGTTTCCGCTGAGTTATTTCTGTCATTTCAGCCTGAGAAGCTCATGCTAAATGCCAAAACAGACACTTGCCCTTTATAACCATTTTTCCACATTTTGTCATGTTATGATCACAAACCTTGATGTTTTTTTATTTGGATTTTCAGTGTGTGGTTTTTGGATCCAATTTTGGCCAAAATCAAAGCCAGACTTTTTTATAGGACAGCAATCGGCCAGAAAATTGAAATTGCTGCACCCATACTTTTCAACTTTCCTTTTTCTCACCACATTTCAATAAAAACCAGAATTAGAGAGTATAAAATTAACATCTGCAAATGTTCTTTAAGTCGGTTAGCGCACAAGTTACCGAATGAAATTACTGAGACGTCAAAGTGGCAATATCACTTTGTGATAAGACAAAGTGAAACTCAGGAAGAGTGTCTACTGAAGAGGTGACTTCTGATGCAACATGTTTTATTTTGAGGTGTTAGGGTAAAGAGGCTTGAATGCAAATCGATTTTGTTCCATTTTCATGAACTACTTTCTGTTGTTCTTTCACATAAAATACAAATATAAAACATTAATGTCCTAACGTGGCAAAATGTGGGGAAAGTCAGGAGGTACAAAAACGTTTGCATGTCACTGCTACACACAAGCACATAAGCATTTCCATAAAGAGATATTTTTGTGGTTTACCACACAGGTTTTCTATTTATGTGCATTCATGTGTTTAGTCTATTCCAGTTGTGCTCCCACAGATTGGATTATTAACCACATCCCTACCTACAGCCTCCGTCGGCCCCCTCCGCACCTGTTGCAGCTGCGTCCATTACAGCCGACTGCCTGTCAGCGTCTCTGTTGAGACGGAACGGCACGAAGCCTCTCCGCTCCCCGAGGCGGAGCTTTTTTGTCTAGCTGTTGTTTGTTTTTACAGTTCGGCCTGGCAGCGCTATGAGCAGATGCTCGTTTTTCTACGAATCCATCCAGACTCAGATGGGAGGGTCTACATGTCACGGCTGTTTTTGTTCGAAGCGCGAAAGCCCATAAAAACCAAACGGCTGCCTCAGCCCGAGTTGTTACGACGAGTTGTTGTGGCAACGCCTTGCCACAGACAGCAGCCTTTGCACCTTGCTCCTAATTAAAGCGTGAGATAAATACTGTTTTATTCTTCTGGCCGGACGGGATCGTATGCTCGTCTGTCTGCTGAGTTCTGTTCGCGTCAAGACAAACGCGACACGAAACGCTTTTCCACTGTGTGTCGGTGTGGAATCTGTTGAGGTTCAGTTTCGACCCGTTTGCATGAACTTTCTTAGGCCTTGAAATGTAGAAACCAAAGGTTTTTAAAGGTGCTTTCTTTCTATCATGATATTTAGTTTTCATGTATAATTACTGCAACGAAAGATACAAGTCGTCTGGATTCTATTTTCTTATAATGTAGGTCAATTATTGGAGAGTTTACTTATTATTTTGACCTCTCTAAAAAAGTATCGGTTTTTTAATTAGTGTACTTTTTTCCTATTAAAGTGACAACATTGCTGTTTCTCTTCCCCTTTCCTAAAATATATCCAATTTTCTTTTTAAATTTTACCATCTCTCTTGAAGGTGAAACTCTCTTTGAACTCTTAAATCAGCCAGATACTTATAAAGTGTTAAAAGTCCCTGTTTAATCTCACCTTAACACCCAGAATCCGATAAGTCCAAGGTCTTTCAGGGGCCACCGAAATGAAACAGCTGCTGGCTTTGTGAAACCTGGGTTTCTTTCACTTGGCCTCCCAGGTTTTCATTTCAATCCCGGCTGCAGGAATCTCATGCATCTCTACCAAACTGCTCAGTTTAAGTTCAGGAGGATTTCCAAACACACTGACTGTTGATGCCACAAACACATTTGATTGGTTGTATTTGTTGATTAAAATCCACAGTCACCTGCATATCAAACCCCGCTCCCCACTTCCTTTCATGCTCCCCTCGCCCATCTACTTACCGAACCCTCTCCCCTCTCTTGTTGCCATTGGCCGGCTGCCTGGCTGGGACCTCCCTCCCTCCCTGTGAGTGTGTTGAGCCATCCAGTGAAAGCCCGCCCATAAATAGGTACTCAATCCACCGCTGTGGTGGCAGTTCTCTCTCTCCCTCTCTCTCTCTCTCTCTGACCAGGTGTGGCCCTTCCGCATCCCTGTCGCCTGCCGTCACTGTGGCTTTGTTGGTTATAAATATGGGAGAATATACAACAGCTGTGTATATTCCTGTGTTTTTGATGCATGTCTTGTTTGTTTTGGGCTGATGTTTCATTTGGCAGTCTGTGTCATCGCCCTTATCTTGATTTGTCATTGTTACTGTCGTTTGACTGTTTTACCTCACCTTGTCCTGTTAATACATAATGGATCTTCCTGGTGTTTGTCTGTGTGGCCACGTCACACTGTTTTTTTTTTTCTGTCAGATCTGCTGCTTGTAACACACAACTTTTTCTGGGAAGTAGCAGAAAGAGAAAGAGTAAGCAAGTAAAGTTGAACAAAGACTGTTCTGTAATTCTGGAGTTACATCTCTTTTGTTGAGGTTTGACATTTCAGGACTTGGGGGGGAAAAAGGCAGTTATTTACTGATTGCACCAAAATGCAGCACAGAGCTCATTCTGGCCTGCATTTATTGAATTTATTTTATATTTAGGCCATATTTAAATTATTCAAAAAGGTTAAGTAGACTGAGGGGAGCATTGGTGAATAAAAAAACATCCAGATTTTCCAAAACTGAAATCTTCAAAAACAGAACATCTGATGAATCACTTAAATCAATTTGTCACCCAGGAGATTAAGGAAGTATGACGTTTTTTGTTTGGATTAGATGAAAGAGAAGGGCTCTTCTCCACAAAAAGAACATGAGGACAGTGTAGGTCAGACAGGTGGGACCAAAGTTGGCATGTTTAAATAAAAACTGGTTGATGTTTCATAGTAGAGCGTACAGATTTCATACAATTCCTTCATTCCTGACATTTTCAGCCACATTTCAACAGGCAAGGAGGGAGAAATACTTTATACTTGTAGTTTTAAAAACCAAAAGAAATGAAGGATGTACATAAGAAAGCCTGCCTGTTGGTACAACGTATTGCGTGAACAAACTTATTCACATGTGATTTCAACTGTGTTTCTCATTTAATGGAAACTGAGCATTTGCATAATCGCAGAGGGTTTTTTCTACACTAGTGGAATAGTGACAAAGTTTTGTGCACCTGGAGGGGCAGCTGGAGCGGCTCATTAGCCTCATCGGCTCGATGTCGCATACAAAACAGTTGGATGTGAAAACTGTTTCCTGCTTAGCAGGAAGCTGTCCGACTCAGTGCGCCATTAGAAAAAAAACAGCTTTTGCGAGGACGTGTCTTTTTAAAAAAAAAATTTATTTTACTTTTTTTACTTTTATGTTGTTCAAAGTAAACATTCGTTCACCACTGTTTTTCTTGGTCATAAAAACAGCTTACCAGCAAAAACACATAATTCTATTGTAATGCACGGTAGTGGCCAGTGATGACGAGGGCTTGTTTCAACCAGAGCACCATATACTGGATACCAAAGGACTGTAAAGTCAAATGGGGAGTTGGTCCGCTCCAACAGCTTCAGCTCGGCCCAAAGTGGCTCATTAACTGGGCCAGTACAGCAGAAAAATCCACAACAAAAATGGCTGAAAATAAAATAATCAAGATGCTGCCATGGCTAATTAAAACATCCTAAATTAAATTGGGATTCAAATGGATTTTAAAGCGAGAGGTGCAGAAACAAAAGTGAGAAAATATTCCTCCTCCACAATGTGGGCGATGAAAAGGTCACATAGAGAACATTATCATCATTATAATGTTCTGGCTGGGACCTCCCTCCCTCCCTGTGAGTGTGTTGAGCCATCCAGTGAATGGCTCAACACTGGATGAGCCAAAAAGGTGCTTCCATTTTGGCTATCAGCGTGGACTCTCTCTGTCTCTCCCTCTCTCTCACTCTCTGCGTGTTTTTGCACTCTTGAGCTGAAACGTGAATAATTTTTACACACCAGACGCTGTTTCCCCGCAGAGCCCAAAAACGCCAACAAGCTTTCCGTCTAAGTGCTTCCAGTTTAAATCCGGTTTTCGTGGTGGCAGGTTGGGGAGAAGAAGGTAACTTATCCGGAGCTTTGTGGCTCTGGCAGCTGTGGCTTATCGGCGGCAACACAAGCGACTCTTTAAATAGCGCCTGAAAAAAAAATGGAGAGTTTGTCAGCGGTTGTCCGAAAGCGACGACTGAGCACCATTGTGAGCTTTTGAGTGTGTGTGTGTGTGTGTGTGTGTGTGTGTGTGTGTGTGTGTGTGTGTGTGTGAGGCAGAGAGAAAGAGAGGGAGAGACGTAAGCGATATTTTCAGCCTGTGGCAGGAGTGGACACGGAAAAAGGCAGGAAGTGATTCAGAGTGGAAAATACTAAACGAAAATAATGAGAGGAAGCGTTTGAAAGGACGCAGAGGGTTGAACTGATAAAGGCTTGTTCCTGTGAAAGACAGGACTCACAGAAAGAAAGAAAGGAACAGTGGGATTTTGTTCTCCCTTTTTTGTCTCTGCTTCATCAAACACAATTAAACAAAACTGGTGCTGAGGCAGATAATCAGAAACCCGACTTAAAAGTGTCACCAACTCCCACGCGCGTCCAAACAGAGCGGCGCGAGCGCTCGGTGTGTGGGTGTGTTAGCCGCGCGCACTCAAAGCTCAACGACCCTCTCAGCGTTCCCGATAAAGGCGGCAACGGACTCTGTTTAATATTTATTTATTTATCGTCTGCAGGAGGTGTGTGGCGCATGGACCCGCTTTTTGACAGTTTTTTTTTATATATATATACTTTTGTTTCTTCCTCCGTGTTAAAGGCGTAGCACATTCGGAGTTGAGGTCAGTGTAGGGCGTTTAAAAAGTTACATGTGCAACATTTTACAGTACAAATATCCGTTCATGCCTCTGCACAGGCTGCTGCACGGTCTTCTGTCTCGGTGGCTAGAAGAGTCCGTCTGTAGGGGAGCTGATGGAGAGTCAGGAGGTGCGCTTTGACAGCTGTTTCCTCAGGATGCTCTTTTGCTTTTCTTGAAAGGTTTAGTTTATTTTTGGTGCTCGAGACGTAATTTCTAGCCCTCCTTCCCATTCCTCTGCCTTCTGATCTAACTTAATATGCCTCGGCTCCTGGAGATAACTAGCTCTAATGTGATTCGTGATATTGGTGCTTTTTATCCGGGCGGCTTCCTGATGTTTTCAGACAGCAGTCTGAAATATTGGGCCCAAACATCGCTGTGGGGAAAAGAGGCCCGCAATAAAAAGCAATTCTATTGAAATGGCTTTGAAATAACAGGCAAACACCAACGTTGTAGAAATTGCCCACAATTGTCTTGGGTACAAACACCGAAATAGTCTGTTGACAAAAAAGTCAATATCGAGATCTCATATTAAATAAAGGCCTTTTTAATTTTTTATAAAGCACACCTCACAGATTATCAAGAGGTTTTTTTTTTTTTATAAAGTGCCTCCAAAATGCATTCTCAAAACTTTGGATGTTTTACCCTTTTTTATGTCAAGAAATCCATTTTAAAAAGTTCTTCTTTTCTTTCTTTTTTTTATATATTGATTTCTGTTTTGTTTTTGTTGGGGTTCTTTGGCAAAACATTTACAAAAAAAACACCCTGTGTCGATGCAAACACTTTTCCACACACAAAAAAAACAAAAAACGAAATAAACAAAGATAACAGTAGAATAAAAAAATATTTTACATGAAATAAGTAGATTGCATGAATATTCACCCCTTTCAAGTCAGTGGTAGATGAACCTTTGACTGGCTGAAGAGACAATCACAATCATAAAAATAAGTGTATGTCATGGTGTCCTGCATCCCTAAAACGTTTTCAGCTTGTGTATCTAAATTATGGTCTTTATTTTAAAAATGTAAGTCAGCTTATATATGTTAATCACAGGTCTTAAATTTTGATAAGTTAATCTCGTATACTCTTTTCTGTCAGACTAAAGTTTGAGTCATACTCAAATGTATATTAACATCAGCAGTTTTTTTGCTAATTACTTTTAATCCATTGCCAAATTCAAATACAAAAATCACAGCTATAAACCACGCCTGTCCTAATCACATCAAAAGATTCAATTACCGTGGATTCATGAATTTCTAGATTTGTCTTTCAAAAGCAGTTTGTCATACAATCTGTCAGGGATAATGTACTTCAAAACTAACGATCGTCAGACAAAGACAAGGTGGTAAAATTTTGTTTTGTCACTGTGCGGATGTGAAGCACTACCTCAACGCCGCCCTGACAGAAGGAGGCGTGCCTTGCCAGGTCATCGAGTCCCGGTTGGGTCGATCCAGCAGCGCAATCAGCTCCAAAACATCATGAAGTGTCGGGTCCAAGCCCGCGTTGTGGCCATGCTGAGCCAGAGAACTTTAGATCAAAGCGTTTTTCTCTCGTAATCAGGGCAAAGTGTGCGCGAGCGGCCGGGGGGGCGGCTCTGTGAGAAGGGGACGTGAACGAGCGCGGCGCCCGTGTGCGCGTTTGTCGGCTCCTTTGCCAGAGTTTATGTAGAGTTTACAGTAACACAGCAGGGGCGACAATCTGCTTTATTCACCAGCGTTTGGTGTGTACGTTAAAAGCGTCGGCGTGGGCGTAACGTTCGCCGTTTTTGCTCATGAAAGACAAGAAAGCCAAGCTGCTGAAAGGCTCATCTTCTAATCTGAACCTGAGAACACAGAGAAAATGTCTGTACTGCAGCCAAAGTGGATCCAAACGCTGTACAACCCCCCCCCCGCTGTCCTGCATTCATTATTCAGAGCAGGAATTAGAGTACGTTAGATTCTGTGTTGAATTACTTTTCATTTACATGCATCTGTTCTCAAGAGAGGACTCTCGTTTGTCTGCTGGTCTCAGCAGTGGAGGAAGGAAGGAAGGAAGGAAAAGGGAAAGTGGATTATTTAAAAAGCTGGGCTCAGTGAAGTGCAGCCCGGCTTCTAAGGGGAACTAATAACCCCACATTTACAACAAAGATCTATTTATCAAGTATACAAAGCACCTAGAGACTATTAATTAATCAGCAGCCCTTACACAGAAGGTCTTCCTTAAATGTCCGACTGGTCTGCTTGTTGTTTGCCGTGTTTCTCGTGTTCCCGAGGTTAGTCAGAAGTATACTGGCATCATGTCGAGCAGTGAAGCTGGAATATTCTCAGCCTGTAATCAATTCTTAATGGATTTTCAATCAGAAAGCTTCTTGGTGTCCACCTCTTGAGGCTCCTCTCTGGACTTGGCACAGTGACCTACGGGGAGGCTGCAGATCTCTTTTGAAGATTCGGTTGCCACGGCAGCCGTAAACACTCCCGATTTTCCAAAAAAAAAACAACAAAAAAACCCATTTCTCAACACCCTCCCCTGCTTTCCATCTCTACCCAGTGCTGCGCTGGTCTAGTTTTTTTTCCTGCCGTTTCCACCTACACAACCGGAGTAGCTTTTTCAAAACAGAGTCTTCTTGTGGGATTCTCGGATGTGCGATAGCCTGGGAGATAAAAGAGACGGCTCTGAACCCTGAGCTGCAAGAATGTTTATTCTTTGGAGCCTCTTGGGACAATGGAGGAAAAGACGGGAGAAATACTGTAACATCGAGCAGCGCCAAAAGCGACGTGTTGCTTATTCACGAAATAGGTGTGGATGTGAGACAGAATAACAACATCCATTTACAGATGTAGCACTGTGCAAAATAATTCATATGCCTTGAATATTTTCACTTCACAACCATAAATGCATTTATGTAGAGATGGACTCAATACTAAAGCTTTGCTGGAGACCATTAGTGAACAAATAGCATTGTGAAGATAAACACCATCCATCATCCATAACGTCAAACCCGCCAAAGCCATCCATCTAAATTGTAAGAGTCAGTAAGGAGAGCATTTAATCAGAGAAGGAACCAAGTTGCCCGTGGTTACGGTGGCCCAGAGGGGCCACGTGCAAGCAATAGCTGCGAGATAACAGCGAAACCTACACCGTGTCCAAAGCAACGCAGCCACAGCATCATTTCTGTTCATTCTGAAACAGAAGTGATGCTAAATTTGCTAGCATCTCCTCTGTTACAGCATAACTTCTGCTTTGGCTTGTGTTGTTGCGTTGCAGCTTTTATTAGTTGTGATGTGGTTTTTGTTGCTGTTTTTGTTGTCAGTTTGTGGCTTTGGTTTTGTTGTGACTTCTGCTATTTTGTTTTTTGTTGGTTTTTGAGACGCTGCTTTTCATTTGTGACTTCTTCGTGTTCCATTGTGACATTTGTTATGTTATGGTATTTGTTGTTACTTTGTGGCTTATTGTTTTTTTGCGATGCAGATTTTTCTTTGTGACATTTAGTTGTTGTGTTGTAACTTTTTTGTTGCTTTGCCACTTTTTGCTGTTGTCGTGACTTTATTGTTTTCTTGTGACTTTTGTTGCTTTTGTGACTTTTGCACTTTGTTGACCTGTCTGGGCCTCCGTACATGGTGAATTTTCTCCAGACATCCACACCTCAGGAGGGAAGGTCTGTCAATTCAACAACTATTGGACAAATCTGAAGTGAGTGGAGAAGTGAAGCCAATGTTGAACGGAAGTTAGTAGACGTTCTTAAATGCGGCAGTGAGGCCTTACTGTCAGATGAGACCAAAAATGCTACTTTGTAACTAGATGCAAAACATTAGGTGTGCTGAAATCACTCTTGATACACTTTCCCCCTTTTGAAACACAGTAGCTGGTCAGAGGCTGAAAACGTCTTGAGACGAGGGCAGAGCTTTTCCTCCGGGAGGAAGGCACACCAAGGTGTTTTCAACACCCAAAACCACGAAGCTTGTGGGCTCTCTAATCTTTTTGTTCTACTTGTTGGTTCATTACACCACAAGAAATGCAGCCTCTTTTCTCTTTTAGGAGCTATTGTTGTTTATGTCATTAGTTATT
The DNA here is from genome assembly GCA_922788865.1 of Poeciliopsis turneri. Lineage (NCBI taxonomy): Eukaryota > Metazoa > Chordata > Actinopteri > Cyprinodontiformes > Poeciliidae > Poeciliopsis > Poeciliopsis turneri. The sequence continues at coordinate 699,899 of CAKLNU010001107.1, read as the reverse complement.
CTAAAAGATGTCTTCCAGGCATCTCATGATCCCACGGTGTAGCAGCTTTTACATCTTTAAAGTAGGTATCTGAGTGAAAAGACCTCAAGATGAACAAGGATCATTTGTGTTAAGCCTTCTATATTTCCATTCTCCATCATATCGCTGTATCCTTCCTTACGCTGGTGAAGGTTGTGGCCGTTGTTGAACCCAAGTGCCTGATATTTATGTCTGTGCCACCGTACTGTGTGATTTCTCCCCCTCTGCATTGGTCAGTGCCTGCGTCGCCATCGATGTTTTCTTCTCCCCCCTCCGCCATGGGACAGCATGCTGCCCTCTGTCTTCGACCCCTGCACTCTTTGACCTCTGCTTCCCTCCAGCCGATCTGATCTGACCTCTGCTCTCTTCCTTCAGGCTAGCCACACCGGTATGCGTTCATACATTTACAAGCAGAGCTCTGTGATTGGCTCGCAGGCAGAGCACACTGGCATGCGGACGTATTACTTCAGCGCCGACACCCAGGAAGACATGAGCACCTGGCTGAAGGCCATGAACCAGGCAGCGCTGATGCAGAACCACCCAGACAGGCTCAGGTAGGCCTTCACACCTGAAACCTTAAAGCACACGTTACCAGAGGAGTTTGGTTCTCACATGAGGTCCTTTTCTACTTTGGTATAAATGTACATGGCCAAGAAAAGATATTCATTCGTGTCTGCGCCATATGTAGCTTATAGCTGAGGTTCCCAAACGTTTCCATGACTCCCACAAACAGCATTAGCTTCTAGCCGTATAGCTAGCCGTATAGCAAACAAAGCTTAGCCTGGTAGGGGGGAAATAAAGCCTGGTGGCCCACCAGACTTACTGTAAATACACTGGAGTTAACCTTGAATAAGATTAGCTAGCATAACTGCGCAGATGATACACAGCTCCACATTACGTCGCCAGGTGAAAATGAACCTTGGCAAACATCATTGTGTGGATGTGCCATGACTTTCTCCACCTAAACAAAATCAAGTTATTATCCATCCATCCATCCATCCATCCATCCATCCATCCATCCATCCATTTTCTAACACCTTTGTCCCCAGTGGGACTGGGAGGTGTGCTGGTTCCTGTGTCCAGCAGACGTTTCCGGCGAGAGGCGGGGTCACCCTGGACAGGTCGCCAGTCCATCACAGTGATGTTATTACCTCTGGACCTAAAGAGAAACGATCAAGAAAGATCATGCAGCTTCAGTTATTGCAGCTAGAAACTATGTCTGTAATGTATTCTGGTGCTAAGAACATTAAGTGATTTATCAACTAACATTTTAAAGTCTACTCTCTGATCTGTTTGACTTTATGCTTCTGTCTGCCTTGAAACTCACCACTTCCCATTAAGTATTCAGCCTCCCATAGAAAGGAATATTGGAGAGCGCCTTGTTCATCAGCCTTTGATAACATGTATGACATCTTGGTTTCTCTCTCTGGCTTGTCTTCGCTCTGTGGTTGCTTCAGTGTCCGCTTCGTGCGCAGCGTGTTTGTTTTTGTGCTTTGAGACGACGGCGTTTTTGAACAGTCGGCGGCTCCCTTCATGCGTTATTAATGCGTTGACGATGGGAGGTAGCGCAGATCAAATACGTGCGGCCCCTCGCTGGCAGGCTCAGACGCTGCCCACTGCCGCCCCCCTCACACTCTCCCGTCCTTTCTCATTACGCCGGTCTTACGAGAGGAAATCCCACGACGCAGCGCTGCCTGCTTCTGAATGACAGAAAGAAAGCCGAGCCCCCCGACAGCTTCCAACCGGGAGTTCTCTGAAGTTTCTGTGAAAGCTCCCTCTTTTCCACTTTGTTTGCCTGCGGAAGCCGTGACAGTAGCACTAACACTGTTGCGCTTTGTTGTTGCTAAAATTTTCTGTGATAGCGTTTATTTTTCATGAGTATTGATAGGATGCAAAGGGAAACTAGCGTCAAATGGGGTCAACGCAGTTGCCGGTGTGCCAGTTTTCCTGAATTATTTTTAGATAGTAGCTGCCAGGAAGGATAATCTTGGCACCACAGGCTTTCCTATTATGCAAGGTTTTTCTTTCATGACTGGAACCTGAATATTTCTTAAGGCTTTTTCATGTTGGACTTAATTAATGAGTTTCGATTCAGCTTGTGCCTCTAAGGCTTTGCTTGTCAGCTGCGACGCTTTAAAAAAAAAGATCTGCACGATGTATTTAGTTCTGTCCTTAAAGTAAAAGATGAGGCTTAAAATTTCTCTTTTATGCGACAGCAGTCTGCTTTAGATTCTGTTCAGGACAAAGAAACAAAGATCTGAACTCTCAGGACATGGGAATATGATGTTCTGTTGATTAAATTACTTTAACGAGCCTGTTATTTAGTGAGCAATTAGGTATAAATTACCTTTTTTTTTTTTTTAACAAATTAGCCAGAGAATGTCTTTAGTTTTTTATCACTAGAGGCGCCTTGCTGTAAGTATTCATGCCCCTTGAACTCTTCTACACATTAGCCAAAACTGTGAATAACCCATAAGAATCTGAAGCAAAATTATGAACACGTTTCCAAACAAAAACCTGAGAAGTGTGATGTGTGTTTGACTTTATGCACCTTTATTTTAATACCCCTAAAGAAAATATACTTAAAAAAAATATGTGTTCACTAAAATTCATGCAAAATCAACAGAACCCTGCAGTTTTTTGTGCTTATCCGTAGTTATGAGTTTATTGCAAATTTTCTGCAAAAATTGTCAGAAAAAACGATGAGTGCCATTAACCGACTCCCACCTGCAGGAGGCAGTATTTCTTACTTCTGCAACACTGTGACCTCTGCCTTATTAATATTGATAACTTGATATTGAACAACATACGGTCTGTGGCAAGTTTCAACAATCAAGCTATTAATTTATTAATTTTATCAAACTTTTGAGCTTTGGGTATTTTTGTAGTTTCATTGAATTATTTAATATTATCTGACTGTGTGGCTTCTTCTCTGCAGACCCGTTGACAAAGTCACCGCGTTGCTCCAACAAGCCGTCCCGCAGACAAACCACGTGAATCACCAGAAGATGAAGACCATGGACTCTGAGACCACAAAAGCAATTGTCCACGAAGTTCTGCTGGAGCCCATCAACCGAAACGCAGAGGAGCTCTACAGCTTTCACCAGGACGCCGGCAGCGTCACCCTGGAGCGCCACGGCGGGACCGCCTGTTTGGAGACGGACAAACAGAGCCCCCTTCCATCCAGACCGCCAGCCGCCTCTGCCCTCCCACTGTCGGACCGCGTGTCCGCCTCTGCTCCCGTGTCCAGAGTGACGTCCCGCGCTCCGTCACGAGCTGCCTCGACGTTGCCTTCCAGCCTTTGCACGAGGAACGGCCTGGTGTCCACGCCCAGCCCCATCCTGGAGCCCAACGGCATCGCGGCGGGGACGTACCAGAAGGCACCGGAGCCAGCAGCCTCCGACACGTTCAAGCATCTGCAGAGGAGAAACACTCTGGAGCAGGTGGAGCAGTGGGTCAAAGTTCAGAAGGCTGAGCAAAGGGGGTAAGTCAGTATTGTTCGTTTTGCATAAAAACTTTCTGATTTTAGTCATTTGGTTTTCAGCTGTAAAAAATTTTTTGAAACAGAACTTCACTTTTGATGAGCTCATAAAGAACATCTTGCCTCAGAGTCCTTGCTTCCTGCTTTTGATACCATCTGTGCATATTTGTCACAGAAATGCAGCTACTGAATCTTTACTTTAACTCAAAGCTTACAGCCTTTCCACTGTCACTACTTATTTACATTGCTTTTATTTTCACTTTATGTTGTAAATTATTCCCGGGTGTCTTGAAAGATGCTAGAAATTCAGAGACTCTTAATGGTTATTACTGTGTTGGGGGAAATGATTTCCGCCTTGTTCCTCTTCAACAGCCCTCCCTCCAGAGAAAACACCCTCCCTCGTCGGACGCCACCCACTCAGCACAAGCTGCCTTTCAGCTTTGCCAAAAACTCCACGCCACAGCCCCCCGTCGGGTCGACTCGGCGAGTACAAGTACGCCCACGACCGCCTGAGCCACTTCCGCCTCACCCCAGACCAGGGGGGCTCGGGGTCCAACACAGTGCTGCAGCTGTACGAGTGGCAGCAGCGCCAGCAGTTCCGTCACGGCAGCCCCACGGCGCCGATCTACACCCCAGCCCCGGATTACCCGTTCGGGCCCCGGCCCCCATCCACCGTGCCGCCCTCCTCCTCCTCGTTGCGCAGGTCGGAGGGTTCTCCTCGCTGCGTGTCGGTGCCGCCGTCTGTCGCAGACATCCCACCACCGGGGCCTCCGCCCGGTACCAGCAGGACGCTGTCGCCCAACCGAAGGCCGCACACTCCCGCCGAACGGGTGACCGTAAAGCCCGCTGGGGACGGGCCTCTGCTGAACGTCCCCTTCACCGTGTCCCCCCGAAGGAGCAAGTCTCAGATGCTGAAGGTAAGAATGCAGTTTATATACTGCAACTTAAACCTGACTGTAGCGATGGTAGTAAATCTACAGGGTCTGTAGCTCCAGCTCACCCAGATCCGTCTCTCCTGTCATTAACTACCAACATGGATGTCTATGCTGCAGGCTGCTACTATTGAAAGACGCTCGATGCCTCCAACTGGCTACATCACTCACACAGTCAGCGCTCCCAGCCTTCACGGCAAGACGGTACGTTTCATAACTGCATTCACTTCTTACGCACACAATGCCACAACCTATCAGACTTCAGGCTCTGCATTGCGGAGGTCCTCGGTTCTGTCAGTGGAGGGTTTTAGCAACCGTTTGTGGATTCATTTCCTGGTCAGTTGGCTGTTGATCAGAGAACTGTGAAGTCCACTTTATGTGTAGCAGATTTTTGTTTCAGCCTCGTTAATCTTTAATTAAGCTGCAGTTCTGCTTGTCCAGATCAGAGATGAGTCACACGACATATTGCACTGCAAAAACACAACATCTTACTGAGTATTTTTGGTCCAGTTTCTACTGCAAATATCTTAGTGAGCTCAAAATAAGACAGTGCTAACTATTAATAATAAAGAGCAATAGCAATAATCCATAAGGTGTGACATTTAGAAACATTAACACCTTTTTTGTGAATTCAAATTATGAGTTTTTTGACCTGTTGAAAGCCAAAAACAAGCAGTCTTTGGAAAACGTTTAGCAATTGTTTAAGATTAAAGAGCATATTTATAAGTTAAAGAGGAATCACAGTTTTAAAATGTGCAGATTCAGATCTACTAGAAAAAACTTGAATCATTCAATATTGAACTTGGAACAAATGATCAGATAAACAGGATTATTCCTGGATATAATGCATAACATGATAGTCAATTGTTCCTGGTTTTGTTTCTTGGTGAAATTGAAAGGAATAGTCATCGTTCATCTGCCGTATTTAAAATTACATGCAATATTAATGAGTTTACTATTAGTTACTGGTTTAGTTGGCACATGTATGAACTATATGTTAATGTAGATGGTTAAGGAGGGGGAATTTTGATAAGTTTATACTTCTACCCACTTCCATGAGTTTGTAAAACAAAAGCTTTTACCTTTAGCTTCACGCTGTATTTTTTGTACATATTCAAGAAATAAACAAGTGACTTTTCAGCCAGAAACACAAACTTGTTGATGAAAAGGTATTAGTTATTAGAGAAATAATCTGCCAACGTAATAAGACATTTCAACGTGGACTAAGATATTTGCAGCAGAATCTACTATTTGGTACGATTTTGTGTTTTTGCGTCCTCGCCACTGTGAAAGTGAAGGTTTTGAAGAGCTGAGTGGGTTTTTGTTCAGCATGTGAGGTCAGTGTTGAGAGCTGCCAGACTGAATATCCTGCGGTGCCTCCCGACAGCCGGAGGAGCTCACTCTGCTCCTCATTCAGCTGCGCCGCCACCAGGCCAAGATGGCCACTGTGCGTCAGCAGACCTTAGCTCACATCCAGCGGCTGAGCGCTCCCAGAGAGTCCTACCACCAAAACCAGCTCCTGACCGCTGTCGCTGCTAGCGACAGCCCCCTCCTCAGCGCCACCGCATCTCCCGAGTTGCACCTTGGAGATGTTGGCCCCTGCAGCGTCCAGGTGGGGCCCCGAGAGGCATGGCTACCCCTCCCTTATGTTACTAGGAGCTGGTAGAGGCTGCCACTAAATCTTAATTAAAGGTTTTATAACATTAAAATTAGACATATAAAAAAAAAAGAACTTTGACAATTTGTTACTTTCTTATGCAACATACATCATCGGATTTTAGTTGTTATAAAATTTAAATGTTATTGTATTGACAGAGCTTTACATCTGCAAATGTCGAAAGCTGGTAGAAACGTGACAAATTAAATACAGTTTGAAATGACTAGTTTGTGCTGTTGTTTTACATAAAATCCTAATAAAATGGGTCAATCTTTGTGGCGGTAACACTTCCGCTAATGCGCTAAGGGCAGAGCTAATGCGCTAAGGGCAGAGCTAATTTTTGTTTCGCTCTTTGGCTAACTTTGAAAAGCTTTAGCACACTTAGCTTCCTTAAAATAAATTTTCCAGATAAACTCTCAAGCGGTAAATGACTTGGTTGTTTTGTGACATTTGGGTGAATAAAGTTCAACGTCTTTGTTGAAGTTTTGCTTCTCGACTGTCAGGAGTTCAAGCTGTTTATATTCATCTCTTATTTTGAAGTTGGTGAAGACTGTTTACTCAGCAGTTTTGTTTTCTCTTCAATTGCTCTCGCTCTTTTTCCTGTTAACTTTCAGACTACAGGTCTTTCGAGGGCAGATATATTTTGCGTTGAAGTTAGCGCTTTAGCATTAGCTTTCACTAATTACCATGTTGGTGTAGTTTTTAGGTGTTACACCAACGCTAAAGCATTGCTAGTACTAACTGTTTAGCATTAGCTCCTACGAAACACTGCTGGTTTAGCACTTAAACATTACACCACAGCTAAATTGTTGCTAATATTGGTGCCTTAGCATTAGCTTCCACAAAATACCATGCTGGTGTAATCATTATTAGTTTATGATTAGTGATTTAAGGTTAGCACAACTAACTGTTTAGTGTCCACCACTGTGTAATATTGATAAAGAATGCTGTGTAAACCTGGACTTCATGACCAAGCAGCAGCCTAGTTGAAGCAGTGGCAGCCTCCACTCACTCCCCTCCTCACTGAGCGCTGGCCGGGCTGCAGAGACCCATCCACCTCTTTACCATCTGCTGCTCTTTGGCTGATCCGTCTCCATGTCGTGCTTCTGCCGATGTCGTCTGTAGCATGATGTGTTGCGATCCCTTTGACGTCCACAAAGCCATCCCATGCTTCAAGCGAGCCGTTTGGCCGGCTCTGATTGCGTGCCGATCGGTTTTGGTCTTGGCGGTGCGTGACGTTCCTTTTGGTCCTCGTCATGAAGCTTGCTTTGATGTTGCCTGTCTGTGAGATGAGTTCACGGCTCCCTCTGAAGGAGTCGGTCGCTCTTTTTTTATCTGTTGTGGACAGCGTGTTTAACCGGATCTGAAATCAAAACGAGTGCAAGACGTTTTTCAGTGTGGGTGCAACTTTGTCGTTCTGCATGTCAACAGGAAATCTGTGGTTGATGCTCGGGGTGCACCGATCGATTTCATTCACTTTGGGCGATCTGTTTACTTCCGCACAGATGTGAAGATCAGTCACTGTCCCCGTCTGGTCATTTGTGAGAGAGGGCTGGTGATCGGCCTGAAAACTGCAACCGGTGCACCTCTAGTTGATGCTTCTGTTGAAGAGTCAGACTGCACATTGTTGAGTTTGTTTTTGAATCGGATGGTTTTCACCCTCTAGGCCGATGACACGTACATGCAGCTGAAGAAGGACCTGGAATATCTGGACCTAAAGGTGAGAAAACAAAATGCACAGCTCAGTCTGTTGTATTTTCTCTGATTTGAAAAGCCTCAGACTAACACACCGGCCTTTGTTACTGACTGACCCTTCTGTTCTATGCCCGACCCTGAACGATTGACCCAAAACATTCCAGCTGTAGCTCCAGATTATTTAATGCTGGTGTTTCTCCCAGTCGCTTGACCTGCTGTTAGAAGCGCCCGCCGTGTTGTGACTGCGGCTCTTGTGTCTCTGTGATTTCTGACTCCCAGATCAGAGCTCTAGAGCCGCTGATCCTCGCAGTTCACAGTTTACTACTGCACTGCACTGCTGGGCCACTCAGGCCATTAATGAACGTAAGCTCAACTTGTTTGTAGCTACGTGTCTCTGTGTCCGGTAAATGTTCTACAGCGTAGCGTGTGCGTGTGCGCGCGCGTATGTGTGTGTGTCTGCTTGTGCATGTTTGTGCCGTGGCGAGAGCAGGGAGGTTTCTGTGTCGTGCTCTATAGTAAGACCATCCCATCGCTTCGCAGCGCTGCATTCACAGCTCAAACGGCATCGTGACTCCATACCTCTCCTCCACTGTGTGGCGATGTTGGCCAGGCTGTTGAGTACTGGGCATGGGATGGCTCGGCAGTGCATGTGTTGTGGTTGTGGCTGTGACCCGGTGGTTGAAAAGCCAGCTGCTTCTACCATCGCCTCTGAAACGCTGCACCTCACTCACAAATTGTTTTCCCCGATGAAAAAATTTATCTTTCAGTGATAACCTAGTTGTTAAAACTGATATTTAACAACTAGGTAAAAAACATTTTTGAAGTGAGATTCTGTTGAGAGGTTCCGAGCTGTTACTATCTTACTTGCACCCATGTGAAGATAAAAAAATTGCTTTTATTTTGAGCAGAAAACCAACTAGTAGTGAATGTACTTTCACTAAATAAAGTAATAGTTTTCTAGAATATGTTACGCAAACTCTTCAAATAATTTTGCTATCCTATTATTAATCGGAAAGATAGCGGTGTATTGAGAAGTTGAGTGAAAAGAGCGAGGATCTTCACATTGATGAAAAGACAAATTGTTGGTCAATTGCATAAAAGTCATTTAGGTGGTACATAAAACATCATCAGAATGTGCCAACTTTTTTATCCAATTACTCGATTAATCGTCAGAATAAATCAATATAATAGTCAATTAATAAAATAATTATTTGTAGCCCTAAAATATTATGTTCAAAGAGACGATGCTTTCTCCAGACAACACTTGCAAACAACAAGTTAAACTTGTTCAGATTTTGTTTTCTTCAAACTTCACATTATACTAAAAACCTGTAGTTTCAGGTTTATTGCAATTTTCCTGACCATTTCTCCATCTGACCCTGGGCTGAATCCACTGACACCTCCACTCCTGGAAAGGTGGCCAGCTGCGTTAAATGTTTTCCGTTTGTAAATAGTCTTTCTTGTTGTAAAATATTGGGTTTCAGATTGGTTGGAAATGGCCTTAAAAACACTCCTAGATTGATGGACAGCCACATTTGCAGGGCGTCGCAGATGCCTCTCCGCCTTGGCATTTTAAAAACACCCACCTGTTTGCTCTGCAGCATGAATCACCCCACCCTCCTGCTTTACTATTTGGGCTGAAATGATTTATCGGATTAATTGAGAGGAATCGATGATTGAAATAATCGTAAGCTAATTTAAGAACTGATTAATCGTTAACTGGCATATACAAACTAAAAAAAAAGACAAATTGTTGAAAGATCAACACATTTAAACTAAAAAAAACTTTATGAATATGTTCCATCCAAAACACCTCTAAAGGCATGCTTTAGCTTCATTTGTTTCTAATGCTGTAAAATGACAAAAACTTCAACACCTTTTGCTGTCAAATTATTAATTCAGAAAGAGTTGAGTTCTTCACATGTCGATGTTAGAAAGATTTCTTTAGCCACAGAGGCACTGATGGTCGAGCGTCTGCTAAAGGAATGCTGTTGTTAAAATTTAGGTAAAATGTCTATTTTCTTATTTAAAAAATAATTATTATTTCTTTATTTTCATCTTTTAATGTATTTCTGATATTGTATAGAAAAGGTTTTTAAGTGGTTAAGTTGAAAAATCTGCAAAATATGCCAAATTTTTAAAGCGATTAATCATCCTAATGATTGATTAATCGATGACAAAAAAATTTGTTAATTCGTTTATTTTGCTGATGATGCACTTATCTGCTGCATCTTTCATTTGTCCCTCCAATAGAAGCATCAGCTTTTCATTATTAACCTTTCAACAGAGCCTCACATCAGAAATCCAACCTGTCCCTTTAAATGAGCCCTCACCTGTGTTCTCAAACCTTCTCCTGTTAGAATAATAATCTGAAGGCAGCAAAGGTTTTACAGGCAAGTGAATATTGTGCAGAGCTTCAAAGTGTCCATAGCCACCGTGTCGTTCATGACCAGAAGTCGCTCACCTTGTTCATGATCACAAGGACAAGTGAATGTCAACGACAGTCTCCCCCTTATTTGTGGTAGTTCACAGCTGCTCCCAGTGTTCTGCGCTTCCCTTTGTCTCGGCGCTAATGTAGCGAGGAGCCAGACGCCTCGCCTCAGCAAACAACTAACATCTGGGTCTGCTTACGTTGAAATGTTGCAGGTCGCTGGAAGTCATGCGCTGAAGGAGGCGGGGAAGCCTGTCAAGGTTGCAGAAAGCGATGTGGACGTGAGTATGACGATCCGCACACTGGAGCCATTTTAACCGCATAAATAATCAGATTGAAATCCTCTTTAGGCATGTTGTCAGTTTATTGAATTTCTCCACCAACATTTATGGATTTCCAATAGAATTAGAACAGAATTTATTTTCTCTTCTTCCTTCCTTCTCTCCTTCCTTCCTTGTGGTTTTTAAAGTCATTTAAAACCCGGCCTTGTTAGAAATCTCTGCTGTGAATTCCTACTGAGCTTCTGGATCTGAACTGTGGAAGGAAATCAAAGGACTGACGTCTTTGTGAATTTAAAAAGAGGTTAAAACATGGAATCTGCTGATTAACTATTTATTGGAGGTGTGAATACTTCTGATTAGACATTAAAAGGTAAATAAGTGATTTAATAAAACATTAAAATAACAAGTTTGATGTTCAACAGATGGCTTCTGGTAAAAAAAAATATATATATCTATATGTCACCTCTTTGATAAAGAACAAGGACACTGACAGCACCTTGAAAAGATCATTTTGTTTACGCCGTCTTTTTCTAAAAAGCCGTAAATGCAGCACTTTGGCCTTTTTCCTCTGCTGCCCATAAACAAGCGGAGATTGAAAGCTGTTGAAAACAACAACTCAGTTTACTCAGAGTCAGAAGTAACAAACGGCTGATCTCACTAATATTTATTTTAGAAAAGTTCAATATAATAAGAAATTGATGTTTTTTTTGTTAAATTATTAATTCAAGTCCAAAAAAATATATCAGATATTCAACAGCGCCGCCCTGAACTGTACTGATGTTGGGTCAAGTAGAAAGAGTTTGTTGCATGTTGTAGATGCATCCTTTGCTACAGATGATCCAGAGGAATGTTCTTTATTTTCTGAATTAAAAAAGGGAATGTATTTGTTCATTTGCATCTTTTAGTGTATTTCTATTATTGTACGAGAAATCTGCTGAATGTGCACATTTTCATCAGAATAATTGATTAATTGTCGGAACAATTAATTAATTGTCAGGATAGTCAATTAACTGTCAGAATAATTGATTCATAAATAAGTTCTGTGAATAACTAACGGAGGTTTTTTCCCACGTTCTGCTGCTTTGATCCAATGAAATCAATGTAAGTTTTATTCTCTTCTGGTAGCAGAAGCATCCAGAGACTCTGTTCTTCTTCGCCTCGGATAATCCAAACAATTTTCCAAACCTTACTTACACTATCTATGAACGTTCACATGAAAGGATTCGATTATACAACCATACCCCAAGAATGGGGTTCACCTGTGACCACAATAATGTGTCAGATTGAAGCTCAATTGAAGATTTTATTGTTTCGCTGCATTAAAACTTCCATCAAGAGATGGTTTGTTTGAGCCGGTTCTTGTAAAGTGAACATCTTCGAACACACCTGCGCCGGACAGGTGGAGTTACGACGCAGCAAATATTCAAGAATCCGTCCATTAAACCCATTAAAAGCGGCTCTCGCGGATCACCGTTGACGCCCTGACCCTCTGTTCTGTATGCAGTCAGCGCAGCTGCAGACACACGGCTTTAATTAAGTAAGAGGGCCACTTCATTATCAGAGGTCAACGCGCAGACACTCTGATTAGCCCTTGAGGGCGACTTCATCTGGGTGAACGCCGCATGCCCACCCGGCTCTGCTTCTCCCCCTGCAGGTGAAGCTGAGTCGCTTATGTGAGCAGGACAAGATTCTGAAGGACCTGGAGGCGAGGATCAGCTCCCTGAAGAACGACAAGGTAACCCGTCTCTGAAACGCAACAAGATGAAATGAATCTGACATAATCCAGAGGCAAATGCAGCTACAGAAGGAAGTAGAGTTTTTTTCTTCGCTTGTTTTGGCTTTAGTGGCCTTTATTTGATAGTGAAAGTGGGTAATGAGAGAGAGGGAAAACATGCAGCAAGGGTCACCAGCCCGAGAATCAAACCTGCAAAGGCTGCGTCGAGGACTAATGCCTCCTTATGTGGGTTATGCTTAACTCCTCCGCCACCACAGCGCCCCTAAAGCAGCATCAACCTCCAAGAATCATCAAACTTTATTGTTTTTTTATTATTAAATGCCATAAATTAAGCTGAGGAGATCGAATAAGTGACGTTCTGGTGAGACATTGTAGTGAGTCTGGATGTTTCTTGGTGAAATGCTGCCCTCTAGAGGCGGTTTTAACTCATCACAGCCCAGCTTCCCAACACATCTCAGTCCAACTTAGAGAGATTAATTAGTTTTAAAGAAATATAATATACATATATGTGTGTGTGTTTACATTTATATTTACATTTAAATATTTAAACGTCTCCCTATGAAAGCTTATACACAACACAAGACATGGGCTGCATCAGTATTTATTAAATCATGTCAGTCTACATTTTGAATAAATTAATATTATCAGTCCAACAGTAAAATATTCATCTTTGTCCATCAGGATATCCTTGTTCTTTTCAGCAGCTTTAGCTTATTTTAGTGCTGTCAGTCGATTAATAAATGTCAGATTAATTTCACTCATACATGCTTAACTTTGTAAGCTTGAAATGTAAAGACGCATGTTTTCAAGAAATGTTGAAGAAAATGTTTCAATTATCTCAAACCAAACGTGTGTGAAGATGCCTTTGTCTTAAATGTATCCCTTTTAATTAGTACTTTTCCCTCCGACTCTCCTTTGCTGTTCTTTTGTTGTTGTTGTTTGTTCTCTTGGTTTAGCTAATTGGTTATTTTATAGATCAATGGCTCTGTTTGCTCATTTGTAATGTTTGTTTTGTATGCATTATTGGTGAATAAAACAACAAATAAAATAATTTGGACTGCTCAACCCCTCACCCGTTGTAGGACAAGCTGGAGAGAGTGCTTGACGTGTCTCACCAGCAGATGGAGCAGTACCAGGAGCAGCCGGCTCACGTCCACAAGATCGCCTACCAGCAGAGGCTGCTGCAGGAGGACCTGGTGACCATCAGGGCCCAAATCTCCTGCGTCTCAACGGTATTCATGTCTGCTGTGTCTGTTGCTGTCGTCTGATAGTGCTAGACTTGTTGGAAATGGTAATATTTAACTTTAAGGCTGCAGCGATTAATTGGATTAATTACAATTAGTTGGATTAATTGTGATTAGTTGGATTAATTTAGATTAATCACGATTGTTAGTCAAATTAATCGTCATCCAGTTTGGTAATTAATCGTTAGTTGACGTATCCAGACTCAATGCTGGGAAATTTTCTGAAAGCACAACGTTCTCAGAGCAATTAATTAAGACAAAACTGTACGAAAAATATGTATGTGTAAAAAAAAATCTTAATCTACCCTCAAGTGTCATCATTTTAGCTTCAACAAGTTGATCAAATTCTGCAAAAATAATCTCCAAGTAAGCGCTTATTATTATTACCCAAATATTATAACAGATAATCATCAGAAGCAGGCCTGAGCTTTTCAAATGTTGATGTTTGGATGTTTTTAGCTGCACGTTCAGCCTTTACTACGAATGATTCAGTGTTCACTAAAGAAATGCTGTCATTGCATTTTTGGTGAATAATTTTCTAATTTAAAAAAAGTAATCAAATCATATTTCATTTGCATCCTTCAATGTATTTCTAATATTGCATAAAAAAAAGTTTAAATAAAATATCTGCAGAATGCGCCAATTTTTTAAAATTTGATTAATCGATTACTTGTCATAACAATCAAGAGATTAATTGATAGCTAAAATAACTTAGTTGCATCCCTATTTCCTTTATAGATTTATATGTTAGTAGGTAAAAAAAAATACATATTTGAACTCAAATGTTTTAGTTTGTGCACACAAATTGTGCTTCAAATGCTAACCAAATGGTTTAAGAGCGTGCGTTTGTTTGGGTTTTGCAGGAAATGGCGCGTGCGTGGGAGGAGTACAACGGGTTGGAGCAGTCAGTAGAGCTGCTAAGGCTGGCACTGCAGGCACACATGACCCACAACGACACGTCTCAGGTGGGACTTCCTTCTGCCCTTTAAAAAATAACCCTGAGCATGTCAGCGGTTCTGAATGTTGCTTTTCCACAACCTCGATGAACAAAAGTGCAAACCACAACACTGTCTTCAGCCGAATGGCAACAACAGAGCTTCCACACGTTTAAATAAATAAATAAAAGGTGAAATTAGTAGAAAGAAATCCTGTGTCTGTTTGCCTGTGTTGCAATGCAGCAGGAAAAGGCTGAACTGAAGCGGGAGCTGTGGAGGATCGAGGACGTCATGGGGGGTCTTAGCGCCAGCAAAGCCAATTACAAGATAACTGTGGACTCTATTCAGAATCCAGGTGAGATCCTTCTGTTTGCAGACGACATTGTGATCGCTAACGCAAGCTTCTCTAATAGTGTGTAGCCCTATTCCTGTGAGTCCACCTTGAAACTGAGGTCTTAGTTGGGTTGAAGGGAACTCTGGTGCGGTTCAAATGCTCATGTGAAAGCCATGCAGAGCAGACACCGCTTCAAAAACAGGAAGTGGACGATAGCGAAGGGCATTTTGGGTAGATACAACCAAAACAAACATAAGTCATGTGATGGCAGGTATGGCTCATAGTCTTTTGCCAAAGACAAAGAATAAATCCTACAGCCACTAAGATTGGATGCTACTTCATTTTTGTGTAGATTTTATGAAGAAGGAAGTTTGCTTAGCTACATATTTTTACACTACAAATCCAATTGTATTAAACTTTTGTTTTTCTTAAATCTTAATGTCTTGTTCTGTAACGTCTGTGATGTTTGACTAAATGTAAACTGACCGTCATGTGGTTCATTTTCACACGGTTTAAAATTAGCCTCTTTTAATTTAGCGTAGCATAAAAATGCCATTTCCATCCCACCTTTGTTTAAGCGTACAGCTTTCTGTGTTGACACGCCTCAGCAGACAGGAGATTAGTGCCTTCGGTGTTGGACCAGGCGGTGCCTTCCGGCGGCGCGGAGGTCCAGCCTCCCCCCCGCAGCTCCATCACCCACGCTTTGCCTCACAGCACCGTGCCAAAGTGGGTGAGTGTCCTTCCTCGCCCTCTGCAAACAGAATACACCACAAACCTCCTCCACGAGTCTGTAACCATCCTGATCCGACCGCCGTACAGGCAGAGGACGACGCCCCGCCCAGGCCGCCGCTGCCTCGTCTCTATGACTACGAGGAGACGCCCCCCGTGGTGCCTCCGCTCCCCAAGGAGGCCTCGGTCATCCGCCACACATCGGTGCGAGGGCTCAAACGGCAGTCAGATGAGAGGAAGCGGGACAAGGAGGGCGGCCAGTACATTGCCAATGGAGACTGTAAGGTATTGTTCATTTTTCTAAAGTGGGGAGCCTTCTACACATTGCTTGGTCATGTAGATATGATACAGTGAATCTGTGTTGGCTAATAGAGATGCTGTGCTATGAGCTCAGCCCGTCTTTGATTTCTGTTTCAGGCTGATTTGAGGTCATACCTGAGCGAACCAGAGCTGCCAGGAAGCAGCCAGCCAGTCACAGCGTCTGAAGCCGACTACCAGTATTACCGAAGCAAAGGTAACATGCTTCACCTTGGAGCTGAAACGACCCAAAGTCTTTTAATCACTGCAAGCAAGAAAAAAACACTTTTAATAGAAAATGTCCAACTGATGGCCAACAGTATTGCCATCATCCAAACACACTCGGATATCTGGGAAAATGGATACATTGTTATGCATTTTTGCCTTTCATCCAAACGGAAACTCAGTTTAACATCTCAAAATGATTGTTTATAAAAACTTTGACCAAAGAGGATCTGAGGAAACTGTATTTGTGTTTGCATCTAAAACTGAGATTTAGGGTCCCGCACATTCTTCAACACAACTCCAGTCAGCATCATCTTGTGTTTTTGTTTACATATTAGAATGTAAAGTTACATGTGTAAATAACATATTTCATTCTAATATGTGATTTTAAAGCATATATCTGTTGACACAATTAAACATCCTGGAGCCATGTTTCATTCCTAACAGGAAATCTTGATCGTTTTGACGAAATCTAGCTTTGTGCTACACTGCCCCCTTTGGGTTTGGCATGTTTAAAACTCAGGAAAAGAGATATTCCTTTTTATAAAGACATGAGAATAAATTGTCCTCGAAGGACACTTTGTCTAATGTTTTAAAATGTTCTCTTTTTTTTTTTGAGGGAGAGTTATTGGTGGACTAGACCGACAAAGTGGAAGGACAATTATACGTCTTTTTTTTTTTTTCTTACTTTCTAAAAATAAAGCTGAACTACCATGATTGTTGGTTCTGTCATTGTCAACTAGGTTTGTTAGGAACCACGTCTCAGCTGGACCAGTCCAACTCCATCTCGTCCTATGTCACCTTGAGGAGGGCTCCCGGCAGCGCCGCACCGAAGGTCAGTCTGTTGCAGCACATGTGGAAAACAAGACAATGTGAACAGACTTATGTCAGTGTTAGAAGTGGGCCCTCTCCAAAAGCAAAAGATCTGACAATTAGAAAGCCAAGAGTTTACAGACGGCGGGTTGGATGGCAAAACCACATAAAACAAAGTTAAAACCATGGCAGCCTAAGTTACCTAAATTTGCTAAAATTACGCAATTCCTAACTTTCACTGATTCTTTCCTTCAGTTTTAACCATTTGATTCAAACCTTCAGCGCTGTATTTAAAAGCATGTGGGCCCCTGGGCTGCAGTCACTTTTGGTTCCCTGTTAGCCCCCGCCCCCCAAAAAATATTTTATTCAAGCATATAACCGAAACACAAACAGAATGAAATTGTATTATTTTTAGTCACATACTGCAGCTTTAAGTCTTGAAATATGACATTTTGAAATGGAGCATTTCTAGGAAGATTTCCCATTTCTCATCCCGCCCCCTCTTTCCTCCACCGCTGTCTCTTCAGGACCGACCCAAAAGCGCCTTTGAGCGCCTGTCGTCCCCCACGGAGGGCGGCCCGTCCCCCAGCAGCCAAACCCGAGGCCGGATGACCGCCGAGGAGCAGCTGGAGCGCATGAAGCGCCACCAGAGGGCGCTTGTCCGCGAGCGAAAGAGGAACCTGAGCCACGGCGAGCGCTCCGGTGGCGCGGGCCCGGCAGCGTCGGGGTCTCAGCGCTCGTTGTCGGCGTCCTCCCGGCTGCCCTCCAGCCCCTCCGTACGTTACCCCTCCCTGCAGCGCAGCAGCAGCAGACACATGGAGCACCGGCTCCACCCTCAGTGCTGCTACAGCACTCTCCGGCCTCCAGCCACATAACAACTTAACAGGGATGCTAACGACTTAGCGCTCTTCCTTGGTAGCAGCTCCCACTAACAAGCCGACTTGCTTTGATTAACGCTTTATAAACGACGGGAGACGAATCAATCCGGGGGAAACGCTCAGCGACGGACAGAGACGCTCCGTTTTTTTATTTATGTTTTTTTTTTTTAAACTTCAGGGCTTCGAGATAGCTAAAATACCACTGCCCCCCCAACCCCCCGACACCCACCTGTGGGACCTCACTGACACGATTCTGAATGTAAACATAAAGAAGAGAAAGAAGCATCGCTTTAACTTCTTTTCTCCATTGTAATCACCAGAAAGTAAAGAGAGAGCCCATATATATATATATATATATATATATATATATATAGCATATATATGCCTATATATGCTTTTATTTATTACCCGAGGGATATTTTCAGTATATAGTTGTAAAGTTCTATTTTGTATAGATTTGGTATGTAGAGCATATATATATATAGAAGACTGAGTGATATAATGGGGAAGAATAAAATCCCAAATTTTCAGGTTGATTTAAAATATATGTATAAAATGAAGGAAGATGCAACACTAGTGGCACAAATCATACGACGGCGTATTCGGGCCATTGTAGATAGACAACAAAAAAGGACGAGTGTATTTCCATCAAAAAATCTCAGAAATTTTTTTTACATTAATCTCAGAAGTTTTCTGGAACAAATACGGGAGTTTCTGAGTTTGAAAAGTAATAAATTACTATAAAAGCTCATAAAGTTGTAGATTAAAACTTTGAAATAAAATATTCTTGACTTTTTTTTTTTTTAACATCAATCTCAAAATTTTCTGTTTTTCCGAGAAAAACTTTTTTGACTTTCCGAAGTCAGAAATTTCCAAGTTTCCTCTATAACATTTCTGAGCTTAATCTATAAATTTCAGATTTTTTTTTTTGACAAAATTAGTCCTTTGTTTCCTCCTCTCTACTACGGCTCTTGTACGTCGGCGTACAAATCATGGCCGTACCTCCCTGCTTTCCTTTTCTTAAATCAAATCCAAGTGCCTTGGTTTGTTGACGATCATTTTTGCCTTTATCCCAAATGTCCGTCTTTAAGACTTCTCAGAGTGGCGTAGGACTGATGGAAGAACCAACTGTAGGGCTTGTGTTACAAACTCACAGATAGTAGTCATGGAAACGCAGGGAACCTGCTGCTTTTTAACCTAGAAACTGGATTAGCTTACAGCTAACACTTCCCCCTCTGAGTTTAATGTGGTATGCTAGCAATGCTAGCACGCTTTAATGGAATGAAATTACTCACACATTTTGGATAACATTAACCGCCAGGCTGGCACCATGGTTACAGACTAACAACTACCAAGTCTGCTGTGAATTGAGCAGAAATTGACGGGCTTTGCAAAAGTATTCACACCCTTCGATCTTTTGCTTGTTTTGTCACGTTACAACCGCAAACTTTACTGGTTTTACTGGGATTTCATGTGACCGACCAACACAAAGCAGTACGTTGTTATGAAGCGAACGTAAAAAGGCTCAGTTAAAGTTTGAAAAGTGTTTTATCCAGGATTAGAGCTGAAAACCTTTAAGAGATTTGTACTTCCAACAGCCGTTTGGCTGTTTTGCAAAATAGTTCAATTTCATTTCGTTTGCAATAAAAATCGACGTTCATCTTTTCTATTTAAAATTGACAACGATGCAGTTACTTAAAAAAACTGTATCTGACACCAACAAAGAAGAAATTACCATTTTAATTTTAGGTTTAGATCAAGAATATGACATGGGAAAACAGACACCAGGACTAAAATTGATTTTGATATTTAAGTGTTTGATTTCTACTAATATTAAGGAAAAAATATGGAGTTAACTATCGTTAAATAGTTATTACACAATCATTTTACATTTGTCTAAAGTATTACAATGTTCTTCATTTTTAAAAACTAAATATTTTTAAGGTTTTTTCCATTTAAAAAAATCTTCAATTTCTCTCTGACTTCCCATCATGCACTGCTTTGTGTCGTTGTGTTATATAAAGGCTCCAATAAAACATGCTGAAGTTTGTTTTTGTAACATGTCAAAGGTGTGAAAACTTTTCTAAAGCTCTAGAGTTTTTATTTCTGTCACAATAAGCAATATATGTTTGGGTTTGTTTTTTTTTTGAGTTGTGCTGTTACTTTTTCACCTCTTTCTAATGATGTCACCAGAGTATATTTCATTGTGTGCTGTTCTCCACCAGCATTAAACCTTTTAATTTCATTTTGAGCTAACGGCCTAGTTCATGTGCGATGGTCTCTTTGGTCGTTTTTCTTGTTTGACTCCGTAACAAAAACAGCGGCTCATTCGATGTTTGATGCTCAGATTTGAGTATTTCTTCAAGTGGCCTCTACTGTGTTGTTTTATACATTATGAATATATAGGACTGGTTTAAGGAGCCGGGTTGTTTGGCAATAACAAAATAAAGTGTCACAGTTATTGGCAGCCCTGGTAAACATGGGTAAAATGTATTACCGTAAATTAAACTCTTCTTTTTTTTTCTTTTTGCATTCTTTCAGTGAAAGATGCTAATGCTAAACAGAATTAGTAGTAGCGGGATTATTGGTAGCGTCCAGAGCAGTTTATCAAACTTTTCAGGCTGAGAATTGCTGAACCCATTTAGGAAACACTCACAGGCCATTTACAACTTGAAATTGTCCCCGGTCTTAAGCGAGTTGTTCGTCATTATTTTTAAACACAATCTTTTCGTAAGCTAACCAGTCATTTACATGCAGTACTTTGCGGACCACTGGGGGGCGCTGGCAGACCACAGTTTGAGAAAGCCTGATGTAGAAAGAGAGTGGCCCCGCCACATCGCTAGATGTTTTTCCCTCCACAAACACACTTTGGAGCTTTTGTTGCTGACTGGCTCTCAGTTTGTGGTGGTTGAAAAGAAATAAGACTTTTTAAAATTTATACTAACAAAAAAGTTATTTTGACATAATGGTACTGCAAAAAAGGAAAAAATACATATTTTTTCTCCCCATCTTTACCAGGGCTGCCCATAGAGTGTGAGCAAGGAGCAGACAGCTCTGTCATGAAGAGTCTGATTGGTTGGATGTTGTAGTTGTGTGGAGATATTTGTCCTTTTCATCCTGTCCTTTATTGCCCCGCTGCATATTCAGGTTCAAAAGTAAAATACATTTGTCGTGATCAAATATAACTTTTATCAACAGTTACATTGATAACTATATCAACAATTAGACCAAATACATTCATATTTGATTTCTAGAGAATCTGACGAATAAAGCAAAACAGTATTGCAGCATTTCGACACTTTGGACCCCCCTGATCAAAGATCTTTAAGGCAAAGACTTTTGAAAAGTTACAGGTGTTGACTTGACCGTTTTGGGCCTTGTGTCAGAGTTTGGACTCTCCTATTGTGGATTTATGCCCTAATGACACTGCTTGTTTGAAGTGTCACTCTTTGTGACACTCCTTGTTTGCTCAAAGTGTTCCCCCCCGTATAGTTCCCTCCCCCCCAACACAACACACTACATCAGATCCAACAGAGCAACAGCTAGATCCCTAACAGAGGTGACCCGCTGAGCGCCGTCTAATTCTGTGTAATTGAAGAAGCAACAACTCTTTTCTCTCCTCTTTCTTTTCTATCATGTAGAGATTTGCACTCAATAAAGAGTTTCTTGCTTCTCAAGCTCCTCCTGCCTGTTTTCTTCTTAATCTGGTGGGGAGGTGGCGGTGGGTGTGTGCATGGTTTTCTCTCTCTTGCGTGTGTGTGTGTGTGTGTGTTTCCTGTTCCTGAACACACGGAAGGCATGGGACGCAGCGTTTACTCTGAGCATGCGAGCGCTCCGACAGATCTGGCTCTGCAGGCTGAAGGAGTGGGAAGGATGCATGCATGGCTTTGGTGCTCCTGGGATGATTCCTCACAAGTACCCCTCAGCTACACAGACACACACACACCCACACACACACACACACCCACACACACACGCCAACGCTCCTCGGTAGGTATTCTTGGTGTGCTTTTGGACTAGCAGGACGAAGCTAGGACATATCTGTGTGCTGTCTTCCTCCATTTGGTGTCTTTCAAACATCTTCTGATCCTGTAGGTGTGAAATTCATTTAGGCTCCCTAAACCTCCACTACTGTCAGCTTCCTCTAGCGCCTCAAGAACAAAATGTTACCAAGTTCAGATGTCTCTGTTCACACAAAACCAACTTACACATTACTTTTCAGCAAGATATCGGACCTTTTTTAAGTCAATAATTCCTTAGTATTGATGGAAAAAAATAGTAGTTTTCCAAGCAGATTATTTCACTTACAACAAAAGATTTTTTCCAGGTTATATGTGAAGTGGAACTAGGACTTTTTATCCATATTAAGGACTTATTGACTTTAAACAGGCTCCTGTACCTTGCTGAAAAGTTACTTGGGAGTTTTGCCTTATTCAAGTTTACTAGGATATTTATAGTGGGAACTAGACAAACATGTTGTGGTAAGATTTTGAGTTTGCAGTCAAACACCTTGAGTCATCAGGAGTTACCTTCTGTGAAACAGAGACCTTTTCTTGACAATTTGATCATTTTTCCTCTTTGAAATGTTCAACAAACATCTAATTTCACCAGAACTGATTTTTTGTTTTGTTTTGTTTGTTTAGATCGTTTACTCTGAGTTAAAATTGCGTTTCATATCTATACAAATTAAGATTACCAAACTTTTGTTACCTATTTTGACCCCACAGCAGATATTTTTGTTCTTTCATGTAAAAAGCTTTATCTAATCAATTAAACTATTCCGAACAGCTTAAACCACCCAGAATTAAGCACATAAAACCTAAAATAACAGACGCTCAACATGTTTGTTTGTTTGTTTTGGGTTTTATTTTTGTTTTTGATTAGAACTAATCCCGCCTCCTTCGCCTCTCCAGGTGTTCGACTGGCAGCAGGAGCGACCTGGAGCTGAAGGTCAGAGCGACGAAGGCCTGAACCTGGTCAGAGAGAGGGAGACCAGGGACTCTGACGAGTGGGTGACAGTCACAGCCAGGCGCGTCCAGGAGGCCGACCTGGAGCCCCTCCACTACGACCTGGACATCAGCCGGGAGGTACGGGAGCAGGGCCACGCGCAGGCGCACCCATGTATTTTTGACTGCTTGGTTTTTCAAAATCTGGCTGCCAATTCAAACACAATTGCACAAAAATAGAAGAGAATATATTTTATTCACTAGGTGGAAATTTGTCGAGGACTCCATGGGTTTATGTTGCATAAGTTCCCAAAACAATTCACGTAAAAGCTTGAAACTTAATCTACAGCTTAAGAAAAAAACCCAACTCAGACTCAACATATTGTCTGTTTAAAATGTGGATTTAAAATAATAAAACACATGTCTGTGTTACAATTTCATGAATTTAAAAATGTTAACTTGAAAACATCTTTTCAACCCTTCTGGGATTCAGGGTCGTAGTTCATGTATTATCGCATCAGCTTTTGAGACGCTAATCGTTTGCTTCCAATGCATTGCTGTTGAAAAGCAATGCATTGTTGCCACGGTTACACAACCGTAGCAACTGTCTGGAAAAACATAAGAGCAAAATGTAAGAGCAAAACTACTTCCAGGAGGCGAGAGAGAGCAACTTGTGCCGACTCAACCTGAGTAATGAACAAAATTTTACAAAAATATCAAACCAGACCCAGTGCAGCATTTCTCTGTGTGTCCGTCCAACACGCAGCTGTCCAAACCGGACAAAGTTGTGATCCCGGAGCGCTACATCGAGTTGGACCCCGAGGAGCCGCTGAGCCCAGAGGAGCTGGAGGAACGCTGCCGGCGGGCCGAGCGCATCAAGAACCTTCTCACCAGGTCCAGGTATCCTCACCTCAGTCTGCCGGGGGAACTCACCTGATCCAACATGGCCGCATTCCATTAAAAAACCTTTTGGATTTATTCCCCCTCCAGTGTCCAGAACATCCAGCCGTCAGCATCGCTGGAATTCAATGAGCTGGACTCGGCTATGGAGGAGCAGGAGAGGATCATGAGCGTCTCCTACGCGCTGGCCTCAGAGGCTTCACGCAAGAGTAAACTGGTCGCAGGTCAGTTAGTTCGTTAGTCAGTTAGTTAGTTAGAAGTACAAGTGCTTTAAAGCGGCAGTGTTATGTAGAAATGACTTATTTTTAGCTTTACATGTCATGTTATGTTATTTTCTCATCAAAATCATACACTGCCTGGCCAAAATAAAAGTCGCCACCTGGATTTAACTAAGCAAATAGGTACAAGCCTCCTTTTGGATAATTCCTGCATAGGCAATTATCTTTCAGCTGGCAACAAGTTATTTAACCCCAGCTGATGCAATGAGTAACTCCTCATTTCTTAAACAACCATGGCAAAAGACACATCCTGTGGTCGTGGAAAAGATGTTAGTCTGTTCAAGAAGGGTCAAATCATTGGCATGTTCAGTTTGCTAGGGAACATTAAGATTGGACTCTGGAGGAATGGAAGAGGGTCATGTGGTCTGATGAGTCCAGATTTACCCTGGTCCAGAGTGATGGGCGCATCAGGGAAAGAAGAGAGGCAGGTGAAGTGATGCACCCATCATGCCTAGTGCCTACTGTACAAGCCTGTGGGGGCAGTATTATGATCTGGGGTTGCTGCAGTTGGTCAGGTCTTGGTTCAGCAACATTGTGTGCCCAAAGAATGAGGTCAGCTGACTACCTGAATATACTGAATGACCAAGTTATTCCATCAATGGATTTTTTCTTCCCAAATGGAACGGGCATATTCCAAGATGGCAATGCCAGGATTCATCGGGCTCAAATTGTGAAAGAGTGGTTCAGGAAGCATGAGACATCTTTTTCACACATGGATTGGCCACCACAGAGTCCAGACCTTAACCCCACTGAGAATCTTTGGGATGTGCTGGAGAAGGTTTTGCGCAGTGGTCAGACTCTCCCATCATCAATACAAGATCTTGGTGAAAAATTAATGCAACACTGGATGGAAATAAATCTTGTGACACTTCAGAAGCTTATTGAAACAATGCCACAGTGAATGCGGGCTGTAATCAAAGCTAAAGGCGGTCCAACAAAATACTAGAGAGTGTGACCATTTTTTGGTGGCGACTTTTATTTTGGCCAGGCAGTGTACCTGGAGTGTTGCCTTGATTCTTTAATGCGTGTTTAAAACAAAAAAATCCTTCAATCTCCATGGCAACCCATTCAGCTGTGGAAAACGCCCGGTTTGTCCGAGAGATTAGTTGATAAGCATTAGTTTTTACTGTGCCGTTGCAGAGTACTTTCAATGTGAACTTATGGACATAAAGAGGAAACGTCCAAAGGCAGTAAAAACTTTTTTGAACGTTTGGTCGCCTTTAGTATTCTACGGTAATTAAATGTTTTGAAAAATATGTTGTTTTTTTTCTACATATTAAATTGTCACTATAATCTGACAATATAACATTCCTCCTGTGCTCTTACTGCCATCTGTGGAAATACACCACTCTGTCAGAAACAGCCAATCAGAGCCAGGGGGAGGGTCTTAGCACTGACAATCACATTCGTATACGTGCTGCACAACCCTGCCTCCGCCCTGCTGCTCTAGATGTGCTAATGTGGAAAATAGCTAAACCAGGAAAACCGTTTGTCATCGGTGGCTACGCTAACTAGCTTTAGCGTTCATTAGCATTGGAATTAGCTGACCAAGCTCAGTATTTTGATGTTTTGACAATTTAAATAAATATGTAAAAAAAAAAAAAAAAAGAAAATTACATATATATATACTGCTCAAAAAAATAAAGGGAACACTCAAACAACACAATATAACTCCAAGTACATCAAACTTCTGTGAAATCAAACTGTCCACTTAGCAGTGTATATATACACTGCTGAAAAAAATAAAGGGAACACTCAAATAACACATCATGAATCTGAATGAATAAAATATTCTCATTGAATACTTTGTCCTATACAAAGTTGAATGTGCTGACAACAAAATCATTGTTGATTGTCAATCAGTGTTGCTTCCTAAGTGGACAGTTTGATTTCACAAAAGTTTGATGTACTTGGAGTTATATTGTGTTGTTTGTATTTGATATATATATATTTTTTTTCATAAAAGTTACCTACTGCTGCTTAATAGTGGCAAAGTTTCAAAGCGCTCCCTCTAGTGGTGAATAACCTCCCATCTACAAGAACTTCAAACGCAAACGGCACAGAGGTGTGTGTTCAGACGTCTCAGAGTGAGACCGTGTCGTTGTTCCTGGTGTGTAGGGACTGAGTGGCTGGAGAGGTGGTGAGCAGGCCCGGTCCAGGTACACACACCCTGACCTTCCTCTGTGTTGGGATTGTTCTCTGTTTGTGGTGTGTCTTTTCTGGGGGCGGGGTTGCAGCGCACAGATGGCCAACATAACGATGTCAGACTGATAAAGATGGCGTCTTTATGAACCGAACATTCACGTGGAGCTCCAAAACCCCGGCGGGGTTTCTGTCTTCTGGGTGTTTGTTTGGTCAAAGAGGCTCGGGGGAGGATTTCACCAAGACTTTCTCGACTTGTTTAACATGCAAGAGTCGTGTTCGGTTTGCTTACAGGTCAGTCAAAAGGAAAGGAGCTAAAAACACAACAATAAAGAATTGAATTTATAGACCCTAATGTTAAATTTATCTCTACTCCTTCCTCAAACGAGAGGTTTATCAGCGAGGATATGGGTAAAAGAGGTTGTGATATCAAGGGGTTGCACCGATAGCAGATTTTGGCCATACCAATTTTTTTTTTCCTGAAAATATTAGTTGGCAGCTGTTGGGGGACTATTGTTAACAGCACATGTGCAGACGTGGTCTGGTGGGCGGCTCTGTCAGTCAGCCCTCTGTCACTGCAGAGAAAAAGGAAACTGGCTGATTTTTCAGATGTTTGCCGATGTTGATGAGGCCAGTGGATGAGATCGGCTTCAAATTGGATGCATCTTTGAATCTCCTGCAATGAAGAAAGTCAGAGGCGATTTATGGACCGATTTATTGGTGTACCCCCAGTGGCATATAGAGGATTAAGTCCCTGGCTATAATCCAGAATCAATTCCGAATTACCGTATTTTCTGGACTAGAAGCCACCGCTTCATTCATCGTTTTGCTGGTCTTGTGACTGCAATTAGGCTCGACTTATGTTTCCCTCTTCATGACACATCTCTTGAGTGACGCAACTTTTCCTCCAGAGTGGCTGATAATCCAGAAAATATAGTCGTCTTACAATTTAACCATTTTTTTTTTAGCCTCAGGCTTCCTGTAAAGTCTTTGCGAAAAGGTTTCCTCCCTGCTGCTCTTACTGGAGAGGCTGAGCTTCTTAACAGATGCCTTTGGGGGAATATTATGGTCCTCTGGATTCAGCTGGTGTTTTGGTGCAGGCTGTGTGTGTCAGTGTGTCACTATTGTGATGATTTTCCACTTATCGGTAATAAGAACATGGCATTAAAAGTATATTACATCAGATCAATAAAAAAATAACTAGTTTTAATAGCCTTAATTGAAACCTGCTTTTAAGATCTTATCTTCAAAAGGGACTTTTAACCTGACCAACAAACTTTATAAAAGTTTTCTTCCAAGTTTCTAATCAAT
This sequence comes from Poeciliopsis turneri, assembly GCA_922788865.1. NCBI lineage: Eukaryota > Metazoa > Chordata > Actinopteri > Cyprinodontiformes > Poeciliidae > Poeciliopsis > Poeciliopsis turneri. Next base: position 672,637 of record CAKLNU010001107.1, on the reverse strand, counting down.
CAATCAATCAAAGTTTATTTGTATAGCACATTTCAGCTACAAGGCATTTCAAAGTGCTTTACATCATAAACACAAAATACAAAGTCATGCAACATAGAATAAAATGAAATAAAATACCAAGTGTTTTTTTTTTTTTTTCCTTCCTCCCTTTTCTTTTTGACACGGAATTTAAGCGCCTGTTACCGCCGGACTCCGCCGTCCGTTTAACCACGGGTATTCGTCGGCCCCGTTGCCCACAACAGGAAAAGGTCTCAACCTACAACTTACATACATATCCACAAATGCAAATCCAAATACAAATCCATACATATTACATTTCAAATACAGTTCTAAACAGGTGTGTTTTTAGTTGAGATTTAAAGGAAGTCAGGGTTTCCACTGTTTTACAGTTTTCTGGAAGTTTGTTCCAAATTTTGTTCCAAATTTTGTGAAATGTCTTAGAATATTTGAAAAAATTCAACTAACTTACTAATAACTTTTCAGCAAGATGTAAGAGCTTGTTTTAAGTGATTCCTTGATACTGATGGATAAAGTAATAGTTCCATTGGCAGATTATTTAAGTTATAATGTGGGGGAAACGTCTCGTTATAAGTTCAATAATTTTCCAATGGAACTAATACTTTCTCCATCAGGAATTGTTGACTTAAAACAAGCTCCTATGAATTGTTGAAAAGTTACAGATCTGGAACAGACTTCCAGAAAACTGCAAAACTGCTGAAACTCTGAGTTCCTTTAAACCAAGACTAAGAGCCCAGCTGTTTAGAGTTGCCTTTAATTCATAGTAGCTTTGAACATTGATTGGTCCATTTGCTCAATGATTTTGATGATGGCATTTGACAAAATATTCCTGTTTATCGTTTATGATTGTTGCTGAATTGTGCCTAACAAATGAACTTGACTTTGTTTTTGTCTCCTCAGCCAAAGCTGCTGCTCAGCACTGACCCACAGGACCGGCGGAGGGGACGCTCTGTAAAACAGAAGGAAACGCTGTGGAGAAGGAGCGCCACGTTTTTCCATCAAATTAACTTATTCAGTCATTAAAACAAAGTTTTTTTTTAATATATATATAATTTTAATACACATTTTTTAAGCTTTTTTTTTTTAATCACAGATCTTTTCATAATACGTTTTCATTGCTTCTGCACTTACACTGCACATTTTATGGAGAATCACAAAATGACTAAACTTCCTTTTTGTGTGTTCTGGATTTTCAAGATAAAAGTCAGAGTCGATGCGCTCGGATTGCAGTGGGAATGTTTAGGTGACCAGTTTGTTTGCCAGGTGGATTGAGATTCTTTTATTTTTTATTTTTTATTTTTTCCTCACTGTCTCAAAACTGTCAGAATGTCAAATAATTTAAACATAAGAAAAACATAAGAATGTTGGGCTGCTTAAAATAAATACTGAGATAAATCCTTGTCTCTGTTTTGTTGTAATGTGGTTTTATTTTTAAGAGTGTTTTCAGATTACATCCCTTCAAGAGAGTAGACTTTTGTCTTTTGCTTCTGAGTTTCTATGCAGTCTGGAAATGAACTATTTTTCAGTATGGTAACATATCTTGTTTTCATACTTTCTCATTTTCCATTACTTGGATTTATCTATCCAGAGTTTTTGCAGGTTCCAGATTGAAACTCTGTTGACTGGAGTTTTTGCTGAATTAAGATTGCATCCTTAAAGCTCATCACCAAATGTTTTAATTGATCACACATAAAGTCAAAATTAAGATTCTCAAATAAATATTGCAATTATGAGTTTGTGTTCAAAAGCACCCAACAGCTTCCTCTTAGAGCAGCTGCTTTAAAATGATCAAACGCCTCCAAATAACAGAAAACTACAAGTCATATCTACACAAATCACATTTAATGGCAAATAGTCTTGTCTCATCCAGTACATTTCAAGGCAGACAACAGGACAGTTAAAATGTTCAAGTGAAATAAAAACATTTTATGAAGCCTTAAGACTAGATTCTTTCAGCACATGCACACCAGGACGCGTCCCATCACACAGTACAAATGAGAATTGAGTGATGTCCTAAAGTGAAACGGAAAGCATCAAACTGTCCCGATGTGAGAATAAAAAAGCTAGCTCCTCTCCCCTCCTACGATGATTTTACGAAGGCCATTTTGTAGTTCTGTTTCCGTTCCTTGGGCTGGTCGTCGGAGCCGGGCTCCTCCTGTTCTGGTGATTTCTCCTCGGGGCTGGAATCTTCCTCCTGAGCTTCTGTGTGTTGCTTTTCACTGGACGACTCCTCTGGTTTAGCGGCTTCTGTCTGAGAGTCTGCAGGCTGGGAGATGACCGGCTCTGGCTGAGGCTGACCACAGGAAAACAAAGAAAGCTCTTTCAGGATTTCCCACCGGTATTTACAAAGAAATTCCACGACCTTCAATAATTCTCCATGACCCACGAAGAACAGGTTCATAGAGAAAAGTCCAGGCAGATGGGGAGGAAACATAAATGACAAAAATGTGAAAATGAAATTGAAAAATGTCAAAATATTGACTGAGGAATCATACGATAATAATGTCAATACAAACAAAAGCATTATAGAACTAAAATAATACACTCTGTTATATTATTGGGTTCTGTTATGTATCAATTGCCACATTGAGTTCCCTGTTAGGAATGTTTCCGTTGTAAATTACGTTTACGTGAACTGCCCCTGCCTTCACCGTGCGATAAGCATTGCTAAGATGGATGTGAATAACCGCCGTGTAGCAACTAATTGAGTTACTTTGTGTCACAGAATTAAAGACACCAAATAACTAATCTGCACCTGTTTCAACCTGCTGATGACTCTGTGTGACGCTTGGAGCTCAGAGGCCTTTTCTGTCCGAGCATCCAGTTTTATTTTCAAACTGGCCTAACAGGCCCGCACACACCAATTTTTAATAAAATAGCATAATAGCTACTGCAGAGCGTTACAATTAGAAGAATCGGCTCGTTTGTAAATGTCACATCTGTGCTATTCTTGCTACAATCTCTTGTTACATCATCACAATGAGACTGAAAAGGCAGCAAAATCAGCTGTTTCTTGTCGTGGTTTACAGTGTTAATGTCGGTGTGAGCGATGGCTATGCAACACTTGATCACACTCGACTATTTATCGGCGTGTATTTTACATCATCCTGGACAATGTTAGCCTTGGCGAGCCCCCACCTCGCTGAAGCCCAGACCGCAGTGCCTCCGGTCCCGGCCCGACAGTTTTCCGTCCATGCTCTGCTGGTACTGCATCTCCAGCTCGTCGTTCATCCGCTTATCTTCCTGCCCTACGGAGGAGACGCACACCGGATCGCTACAGATCGGATCCAAGCAGGGATCAATCAAACAGGAAGTCGTTGCACTTTGCCAAAGCAACAAAGAGGCTCACCGCTGCGGAAGTGGGACGTGGACTTGTGGTCACCGATGACGAGGCGACCGGTGTGTTCTTTCTGGGGGGGAAACAACAACCAAGCATTTTATTTTATCTGTCTGCTTTAACTTCATCTGACTGACACAAGCTGGAGCGTACGGACCTTAGAGGCGCCCATTAACCGTAAGAACTTTTGCTTCCTTTCGTCGCTTCCCAGATCTGCAGACGCCCACTGGGTGGACCCGTCCTGCCAAGACAAGACCAACGTTCATTTTCAGCTTCGAAAGGTCATCTAAAGTTCATTCGGAAATCGGGGAGTTTTGTTTGTTTTTGTCAAAATAAAAGAAAATAAAAAATGGCCATTTATGTTGTCAATGTTGATCTCAGGTTCTCTTCAGCCACAGCTTGTCATTTGAGAACCGACGACTAAAATGTTCAGTTGTGACCTGGTTTGTATGCGGTGTCAAGTTAAAGTCAAAACACTTCTATCTTCACCATGTCACTTATTCATTTATGTCAGTTTCACACAGATACATATTCAGTTTGAAGCTAAAACTTTTTGCTAAAAAAAAAAAATGTTAGCAAGTTAAATATTTAACTTGATGCCAACTATTTAATTTCACACTAACCATTTACCTTAGCAACTAATTAGTTTGAAGTCAAATATTTAGCTTACAACTAAATATTACATTTCAAACTAACATTTGCGAATGAATGACAAACATGTTGGATAAAGTAACTCTTTTATAGCTGCCTAAGCAACCCAAATTATTACTGTTAATTTTTGACTGCAACTTTACAATGCCACCCTATTGGTGTCATATCAAAGGAATTGTAATGTATAACAATTATGACTCAGGGTAAATACAAAAGGCGGCTTTTAAGTTGTGACTTAATTTGCTAATAGGGGAAAAAACAGCATCCAAACTAACTCTCCCTAAATCTAGCAGCTGGTCATGCCGTTCTTGGCGTAACAACCGCCATCATGCGTTTGCAGTGACTCTTTTATCCGCAACACTTTTGTTTACTGTCACACATTGGAGAATTTTCCGTCTGGCCTTTGACCAGACAGACGTCTCCAAAACCTAGAGATGAATTCATGGTTGAATCCCGCCATGGTATGCTATTCTTTCTCTAACATGCTGTTAAGTTTTCACCAGCTGCGGCAGGAAACACCTTTCTAAGAGTTTGGCTTTTTGTCCGTTCGGTCCATGTAATGTCTCTAGAGGAGAGATGTTTCCGCTCCATTTGGTCAGCAGGAGTTTTGGTCTTTGAACTCAACCACGGAGGCCATTTTTGTCCAGTCTCTTTCTCTCTGATGAATCACAACCACTGAGTTTAACTGAGGCATGAAGCGCTTTAGATCTTTGGTTCTTTTGTGACATCCTGGATGAGTCAAAGCGCTCAGCAGAGTTACTCTGGCGGACCGGCCACTCCTGGGAACGTTCACCTCCGTTTTGTCCTCTCAATCTACTAAAGTGCTTCTTACTTTCCAGACTGATGGTCGTCGAGGACTTTGTTTCACATCTGTTTTTTTTTTTATTTTACAAAACAGGGCTTCTATCTGAATCCCTGACCCTGGTTGGGCAACAATCTGGCCTGAGAAACTCAACTTCTTCAATGAATGCAATCATATTTTGTTTCTTACATTATAAAAGTTATTATGAAACACTTGAGAAATTGAGAAGAGTATTAAGCTATATTTCATATAACAGTATTTAGTTATAGCTAACTACTGTGCCATAGAGCTGACATAAAGGTTGAAGATGGTGAGAAAAGGTGAATAGATTGAACTGATTCGTGAACAGGTTTTGTTCTGAGGTCACATTTGAATCAAAAACACAGAGAAACTGGCTAAAAACATCAAACTATAAAATATTGTATAGAGGAGAGCTTTAGTTTTAATGAGCAGCAACAGACACAAGATCTACAAAACCTACAAAACTTTATCAACTGGACAGTAATCTCAACACTGTAGACTCTTCGGCTGCTTTCACCCTGCAGTGTGATGTTCAAACTTTGCCAAAAGGTTTGAAAAATGAGCAGAAAATTCCAGGGAACTTTATTTTGGGACCGCGGCGTGTTCACGTTTTTCACCAAAAAGCTCGTGAGCGCTGATGCCTTGCTGCTAGCTTGCTAAAACTAGCAGCAAGCTAGTTTTAGCTTGCAGCTACATTTTGATTTTATTTCCTACTTTCGTAAGTGAGAACAGCAGCTTTTTGTGTTTTACTCACTTCCGAGGGAGACGCGGGTCGTTTTCTCCCGTGTTTGTCCTCTGGAGACGTCATCATTCACTGAAATCGGAGTTAAACTGGAAATAGGGATTGTATTCCACACACAAGCAGGAGCTAGCTTGCATTTGTCAACAATTCGTACTCACCCTGACGACACTTCCGGTTGTTGTCTTCTTCTACGCTTTTAAATTAGGCTGCTGACCACGGCTCTAATAACAGAAGATCTTGTTAAAATGTGACTAGAAATAAACAAAAAAAAAAAAAAAACAAACAGCGGAAATGAACCCTGGATAACCGACATGCTGTGCGCGCTCTTATCATGTGTTAAACATACACAGTTTATCATAATGACAATACAGTTCTTGCACATACTGGTTTATTCTTTATCTTATTATACAATTATATTTTTGTACATTTTGTTTGCTTGTCACCTATTTTTTCTTTTTTTTTTCCACGAATAACAACCTGTCCAAAGCAGGTGTTAGACTCACTAATTAGCGCATTACGTAAGCAAATAGTCTGAGTGGTTAGTGCTCCGTTTGTGGCGTTAAAACAACCGCAGCAAAGTTGTTTTCAGGTCGGATATTCCAATATCCGCAGAGCGAGCGGCGCCTAGCTTAAGGTTGATCCGACTCATGAACGCTGATTTCGGCCAGCCATTCTCCACCGCTCCCTTCACTTAGGGACTGTCAACAAATTTCCCAACCAAACTCTCCTAAGAAACAAATGTAAACAGATTTCTTGCCTTCTGACCAACCAACACAAAATTCATGCTGTTACACCAGACGCACTGTTCTCTAGTGAATTTTTTAAAAGTCATGTTACAATTTTAATAATTGTAATATTAAAAATGATAATTTTTTTCTTCAATAGCTTCCAAATCATGTGCCCTATTGACTCAAAATCAGTGTGAAACTCTTCTTCTAGACTGGAGAGATGAGGTGCACTTATTTTTATTGCATTTGAAGTTTTTTTTTTTTACATTATTTTAGCACTTTAATTTATTTATTTTTTCTTTGTTAAAATTGAGTATTTTCCTGCTGTAGATTCTAACAAAGTATCCCCCTTTGGTTTATTTTGGAGCAAGTTGAGGGACTAGTGAACTCTGAACTCTGGATGTCCTAAAAAAAATCACTTTGAATATCTGGAAAACGAAAGCTGCTCAAACGACAGTTTCCTGCACAAACGGAGCACTGGCCACTCAGACTATCTGCCGGATTTTCTGCAGCTTCACTCAGCCGCACTGACCTCATCACGCAACCTGGTTCAGCCCAGTGAGGAGATTTCACGCTCTCTTCGCAGTCACGCTTCACGCTGGTTTCATATTATTTTATTATCATTTCTATTATTATTTTTTTCCGGTTACACGATGCATCAAACCACATCAAATGCTTTGTCCACTTAGTCAGTCAGAGTTAGTGTGCGCGGCTGTGCGGAGATCTGAGAAACTCGAGCAACAGTTTCTGTGGCCCTTATCGAAAATTCAAGAGACGTAAATGAAAGAGCTGCTAAAGCCACATTAGCAGCATTGAGTTAAATCTCCCGTTTGTTGCGCATATCTGCGCACAGTGCAGAGGATTTAACCCATCATGCAGGGCCGGTCCAAGAATATATGAGGTCTGGAGCAGAATTTGACTTGGGGAGAGGGGGTCCCTTTTATTGCCAGAAACATCAACACCTCTAACAGCTTCATAGATTTAGTGAAATCTGGGGGAGGTGAGGTGGTTTAAATGGCCAACCTAAAAAACAATAAGTTATAATCACAGTTTACTAATTTGTATTTGTGAACAAACAGAGCTCAAACTCAAAGATTAAACTCATAGCATCAGATTGTTGCTATGGTAACAAAACAAAATGAATATTGTTCTTTGAACTTTTACAAAGTAAACTTGCCAGATCCTTAAAATCTTACATATAAATGTTAAACAATTTAAATCAAATGTAGCAGCATTGATAATCTTAATAAACAAATGTTACAGACCTGTCCAGGGTGTACCCCGCCTCTCGCCCGGAACGTAGCTGGAGATAGGCACCAGCAACTCCCGACCCCGTTGGGCTGCACAGTGGCACAGTGGGTAGCGCTGTTGCCTTGCAGCAAGAAGGTCCTGGGTTCGATTCCCTGCCCGGGGTCTTTCTGCACGGAGTTTGCATGTTCTCCCTGTGCATGCGTGGGTTCTCTCCGGGTTCTCCGGCTTCCTCCCACAGTCCAAAAACATGACTGTCAGGTTAATTGGCCTTCCCAAATTCTCCCTAGGTGTGAGTGTGTGTGTGCATGGTTGTTTGTCCTGTTTCTCTCTCTCTGTTGCCCTGCGACAGACTGGCGACCTGTCCAGGGTGAACCCCGCCTCTCGCCCGGAACGCAGCTGGAGATAGGCACCAGCAACTCCCGACCCCGTTAGGGAGAAGGGTGACGGAAAATGGATGGATGGATGGACAAATGTTACATTTATGTATCTGTGGTCTGTGTTGAGATATTAGCCTTTATGGGGCCCCTGAAGCCCTGGGGGGCCTGATGGAGCTGCTGACTGAATTTGTATTAAACAGAAGTGCAAATAATTGATATTCATTTTAATTTGTTGTGTGATTTGTTGTTTTTAAGACCAGTTGTGGGTTTAAATAGTGTTTCACTGGTGATACTTTCCAGTAACGTATAATTACCCAGTCATATTTTTACATTTTCTGTCTACTTAACATCTTTTAATACAAAAACACGGTTGACCGCCTCGGCGCCCCGACCACTGCAGGGTTTTCTGGGGGAAACCCTGCAATCAAAGAAAAGATTAACAGCCAGGAAGAAAAACCCTTAAAAGGCAACTTGAATTTCAACTTCAGTTAATAAGGGAACAAGGTACCGGCGATTGAAGTTTATTTAAGTATTTAAATTTTGTGACTGCTTGATTAATTATTTCTGAAAGGAATGATATCAATGTAACCAGCTATGCTTCATTCATGGTAAAAAAACGATTTTGGTTTTCATTTCTCTTGTATAGCTCTTACGGTGGTTGATGACAAGGACGGGTTTAATAAATCATCATTTCACCATCAGTCTCGGCTTCCTAGAAGTTCATGTTCATGTTGAAATGTTGGAGGCCCTATCAGAAGACAATCTCAAAGATCCACACAGTTTGGAGCCTCTAACTCCAAACCGTCTGATCACAACGAAAGCTTCAACCTCCGGCTGGACAGTTCTTTAAAGAGGACCTGCATGGCATCAAATACAGTATCTACTCGAACAGTTCTGGAGCAGAATTGTTTTGTTATTGCTCTCCTTATTTCCAATCCTTCATTGTGTTTCTAGTTTTGTCTTTAGTTTTGTCTCTGTTATTCTTGAACGTCTGATTCCATGTCGAGCTTTCTTTAGTGATTATAGTTAGATTATTTTCATTTTATTTCCCTGTAGTGATTCTAGTAAAGTTTATTTCTTAGTTATTTCATCACCCGAGGTTCAGTTATTCTTACATGTCTGGGTTAAGGGATACCTTTCTTTAATAATGTTTATTGCTTAACTTCCCCCTCGTAGTGTTTCTAGTTTTCTTATTTTGTCATGTTTGCTTTAGTTAGTCCTTTTGTCTGAATCTATGTCCATCTTTCTTTAGCAATTCTATTTAGGTTATTTCTTTGTTTAGACCTTGTAGTTACTCTAGCTCTATGTTCCTCATTAGTGTGAATGCTGTATAGCAAAAGTGGAGGCTTTTCACTCGCTTCATCTGTATTGCTTCGTCTTTAACTTGTGGTGTCACATTATTTAACGTGCTTGAACACGACAAAACGATCAGATTCATGGACTGGTGACATCTCTTGACGTCTCACTTGACTTGTTTCTATGTCTCAACAGGACAAGCAGAACATTTTTCCCCCTGTCTGCATTGGCAAAGCTGTTATTTTATAATAGCGGAGAGACCAATGCTAAGTCAAACGTGCTAGCATCTCTGCCGCTTCTTGACTTCGAAGTAGCAGCTCCACCTTGATGGAAACTGAAATCATTTCTTGTTTTCTTCAACTATTTCAGTCATTTTTTTATGCTTCAGTCATAGACAAGTTATTAATTTTAGTTTCTTTTTGACGATTCAGGTTAGCTAAATGAGCTCAGCACTTGGAGTTTCACCAACTCACTTCAGTACGTTCATTTGTCAAGCTTAATAAGTGACACCTCTGCCGCTGGTGTGCTGATTAAAATCACCCAAAATGGCTTGTAAACTGGAAGACGGGGCGTTTTGTCGCTGCACTACTAAAGCCTGGCGAAAGGTGGCGCCAGAGTAAACCTAATAGCCGAGGAGCAGCTGACGCTCGTGCCGCTGACAGGACTCTCAAACTTCATTTCAGCAGCGCGAGAAGTTAATCTGAGCATTGTTTCAGCGCCTCTTTGTTTTTTAAATTGATTTATTTATTTATTTATTTATTTTTTTGACGGACTGAAAAAACAATAGGTCTCCAAACATAATCGAGATGATGAGTTTTTATTACTTTTTTTTTTGTAGACTAAACTGAATCCCCGTGATTTCTCTTTTTATTATTATTCTTCTTTATCTTTTTTTATTTTATTTATTCTTGACAAAATAATAATAAAGATGTTACTTCGTGAGCTTTAAGACAAAGCGATGGACGCACGCGGGGCTTGTCGCGCGCTGAAGAATCTCTAAAAAGAAGAAGAAATGTAAAGAAATAATAAGTGGGAGAGAAACCACCGACTCCCACTGTTGTTCTGCAGTCGCAGGTAAAATTTCTCGGCCGACCGTGAACCTAACGGGGAGGTCTGGATGGAGCGAGAGAGGGAGAGAGAAAGTGTGAGGGGGAGGAGGGGTTATCCTGCCGCTGCCTCTTTGGCCAGCAGTGCCCCGCACTCTGACTGGAGCCTCCACGTAGAGCCGGACGGGAAATAACCCGATAAATACTCTTCTTTATTTTTTATTACTTATAAAAAAATTACTATTATTATTATTATTATTATTATTATTATTATTATTATTGTCGGTGTGTAAAATTAAAAAAACCTGGCAGCTCCCGGGGCGGGGCGTCACTCCTGACAGCAACTCTCCTAGACACCGCACTCTTCTTCTTCTTCTCTTCTTCTTCTCCTTCTTCTTCTTCTCTACTCCTCGGCGCAGCGCAAACAGAGGGAGTTTACACCAAAAGTCCAGAGATGGTGACTTTACGGCCGGGACCAGAAGACAGCCCGAACTGAACCCCCCCGCCACTTGCCTCTTCTGCTGCCCGCCGGTTCGACATCATCATCATCATCTTCATCTTCAGTCCAGTCCTCCGAAGTTTTGTTTTTGTTTCTTCTCTCTCTTTGGCGAGAGCGCGCGCGCGCGGCGCATGTGGAAGAAGAAGAAGAAGTGAGTCCAGGTAAGAGAGCCGTCCCCGGTCCCTGTCCCGTCCCGGTCCCTGTCCCGTCCCGGTCCCGTTGCTCGGAACCGCCGCGGCTCGGTTTGGTTTTGGACAAGAAAGAGAAAAAGAAGCGGCGATAACAGCTGCAAATAAAGCCCGCAGAGGTTGTTTCCAACAACAAAATAATAGGAAATAGAAAACGTGGGGAAGGGAAAAAAATGCAAAATAAATAAAAAGCGACTCAAAAATTTCACTTCAGGCAGGAGACCGCAGGTTTTATCAGCTTGCTTCAAATCCCCAAAACTTTTCCAGACGTTTCAGGACTGAGAGTTTAAAACGCGTTCTCCTTTTTTTTTTTTTTTTTTTACTTTTTTAAATAATAACTTCAGTAATAAAAGCAGAAGGCTGTTCATTTGCGCCACTTTTCATTCCAGTCTGCGCACTCTTCAACAGAAACAATCGCATAATAAAAGCAGAATCCAAACCGCACAGATACGAGCAGAAACCAGCCCCGGTTAAAGGTTGGCAGCTTCAGAGTTCAATTTCAACCTTAACTATGACTGCAAACACCAACAAACCCTTCAGTTGTTATTTTTTTTTATTTTATTTTATTGTATTTATTTTTCTGCTTATTGTTTATCAGGAGCAGGAATAAATGCACAATGCTGTGCTGTCTAAATTCCAGCACATTTGTTGCAGGTCGAAAAAAAGAAAGAAAAAAAAAGATTTAGTCTACTGTGTCTTATTGTAATCGTCGTTATTATTACTATAAAAATAACTAAATATCAGATTTGTGTTCTTTTTAGTTTTTAGGACTACTTCTTCTGGCACAAGCTCAGACTGACTCTATAGTGGCTTTGGATACAAAACTCAAGAAAAATCTCCTTAACGACATTAAAAATCAAACGTCTGCCTCATGCAACAGCAGCTTATGTGAAAATTTTAGAAATAATTCTGCAAAAATAAATAAATAAATAAATATATATGTTTGGGAAAAAACACACAAAAAGAACGGTTTACAAAGAGATATAAAATCTGACATCTGTGAAGCTGACATAGTGAAATTCAACTTGTCTGAGTTTAAGCTCGAGTGTGTGTTTGTATTTATTTATTGCAGTGTGTCATGTATTCGTGTTCTCATCCTTGCCTCATAAAAACTTTCTAAATCATCTGGAATACACAGAGAGAAATGAAGGCTTCCATCTTGCCGGAGGTCACGCAGGTTTGACCCGCACGCGTTTTTTATCGTCTCTCGGTTTAAATTTTTCTTTTTTTTTTTTTTTTCGGGTTGTAACTCTTGAGGTGATCAGAAAAAAAACCAATGACAACCCCCCACCCCCCCACCCCCCCACAGTGGGTGTTCACGGCTGAAATCCGACAGTTTGAACTTGAGCTTCTAATCCCATGATCGTCCGGCTTTCAACCCCGCTCCCGTGAGGAGGACAAAGAGGAGGAGGAAGAGGCTTTGGCCCCTGGAGTTCACTGTAAGGATGATGGGACAGGACGGTGTAGGGGGGGTGTAAGGGGGGTATGGGAGGACAAGGCGCACGGCGTGGCGGTGGAAAATGCGCGATAAAGGCACTTGGAGGGTGTTCCCCGTGTTCGGAGGCGCTACACCTCCAAGATAAGCCTCTGGCCACCCGCAGATAAGAAGCTTTCAGAGTAACAGAGCGAAAGAGAGAGGGAGCTCACGCATGAAAGACAACATTGAGTTTAAAAAAAACAACAACAAAAAAAACAAAACCCAAAACGCAGGTCCGGACAGCGGTGTCACTGACTCCTCATCCCGGCGGTTTAATCACTTGTGGAAGTTGGGTGAGAATGCTCCATTTCCCAGGATTTACCCGCTGAATGCTTCCAGCTCATCCTTTCTTTTCTTTTCATTTCGTGCGCATCAAACCACCCTCTTCTCCCCCCCCACTTTTTTTTTCTCTTCTTCTTCTTTTCAGACTTGTAATTGCCCCCCCCACCCCCATCCTCCTCCCTACTGCTGCCCTGTTCAGGCCTGCCCCCCTCGCTGTGGCAGTAAATCACCATTCCCAACAAGTTGTTTAATTGTTTGGACTCTGGTAGAACAATTTATAGATACCCATCCTCCTCCTCCCTCCCACTGAGTCCGCCCTCCTCCCCCTCCCTCCACCCTCCAGCATGCACACCTCTGTTGTAAGTGAGAGTGTCTGTGAAAAACAATCTGGCCCGCTCTCCTATGGCATTTTGTTTGGAGCAGGTGCTGCAGGCTGAACTTCCCTCATAAGGTAAAGTGGCATTAGAGCGTCCAAATGGCAGACTTATATATAGGCTGCCGATTCAGCACATTGTTCCGAGGGGGGGAGACCTGCTGTCCCCCACCCGCCACCCCCGTCTGCCCCTTTGCTGCCTCCGCCGCCACTCTTCTTCCTCCTCTGTGGGAACCAGCAAGTGATCAGGCCTGTGTGGTCCATTGAAAGGCTGTTGAACATACGTCAGGGGCCTCCGGCCTGGGGGTGCGGGGGGCCCCTGCAGCTCCTCCAAAGCGCCTTTGCAGGAGTTCAATTACAAAACGATCCAGAACCGAGTCGTGACCTGAGCCTGACTTTAGAAAAGGGTTATGAGGGGCGGCAACCCAGAATAATTTGTGTGTGCGTTTACAAACATTGCACCTCATGTTAAAGTCATGGGGTTGTTTTTTTTTTTAAAATAAATTTATTTTAATTAATTCATACTGGCATTTTATTAATTTAAGCTTTACTCAAGTATTTGAAAATTATCTTATTTCTCACCTCATACATTGCTTTAAACTAAGCAATTTATACCTACAGTTCTCTAAGGCCTATCTAATCAGCTGTACTCTGCATGAGAAAATTATTATTATTATTATTATTATTAATTTTCTTTGTTTTTCTGAGAAAGGGACCAAAACTGGCTCCTGCCCCGGGGCCCTTGTTTTCCTGAATCCAGCGCTGTTCGGGACTTTATGCATAACTATGTGTCATGATATTTTGTGGTATTCTTGTGAGAGCAATAAGAACAATTAGTTTTACTATTTCTGAAGGAGAACCACAAACACAAACACTCAAATACTAATAAAATGTTTCTTTAGGACAACTGTGATCCAAAGGAGTGATTTGCGTCACTATTAAGCTGCACACAGTAACTGAATCTAATCATATTTTTTTAAATGTGTCGATATTTAGTGATGCTTTCATTGAACAAACAGTGGAGAAAATTGTAAAAATAACAATGCAGACCGTTTTGGGGGTATTGGAAGATTATTAATTTGAATTTATTGCAAAAGCGGTAAATGAAAACGATCTTATCATGAATTTGTTGTGATAAGTGATGAATGACATGATAAACGCCATGAAAAAAGCTGATGATAAGCAGGATTTCTTTTTCTTTTTCTATAAGAAATACGAGATTTTAAAATATTATTCAAACACTGTTCACTGATTCACTAATTTATTTATTTATTATGGCATAATAATAAAAATCTCGTTCAGTCAATTGCGTCAGTCGATAAATAATAGCTGGTTGTATCAAATATTACTCAAAAGTTCATTTATTCCAGAAACCTTTATCACAAATTGAAGCACATTATTCAGATTAACTCAATATAGACGGATGTTTGAAAGACTCTATTATTGTTAATTATGACAATTTTCTATTCGCAGACAATGAAAACATAACTTTTTAAATTTGAATATTACGTCAAACAATTAAAATAAACTGTTTTTAAAATCAGAAGTATGATATAAATAAAAAGCATGTTTTATACCCGCTGGTTTTATAGGGAAAGTCTTACTAAATGAATGTAACTGCAGATATATTTCATATCGAAGAACCAAAATGGACTTTATTTCTTCTTTTTACAGCTTGAGGGTTAAAACTTTGAGTTTATACAACTCAATGTGAGTCTGAATGACTTGTTTTCTATATTCTCTTATGATGTCTCATTTTCAAAGATGCGTCACTTTCAGTCTAAACATAAATGAATCATAAAAAAAAATGTTTTCCCGCTGTAGACGGATACGTCCAGAAAGTTGCCAAACTTGGAACTTGTAAAGCTCAGTAAATTATCAAATGCTCAAACGCAAATAAAAAAAAAACCCAAACATTTTGAAGAGATTTGACGTTAAAATGATTCATTTGTTCCTTTCAGATGTTTCTAAGATCTTAATGATTTACTTAGTTTCCTTTCTGGATTGAAATCCTAACATGTCAGTCTCTGGGCCTTCGTTTCATCACCCGGTCATTTCTAAAAACCACCGTCTGATTTCACGCTGCAGCTCCAGATTCATGATCTCTCCGGATGTGACAGCCTCGGAGCCATCTTTAAATCGGCTGGAAATGTTCTGCAACAGGACGCATTTGCTCTGGTGTGAAAAAATCAAACAAACAAACAAAAAAAAACAGCAAGAAAGTGTTTGTTTTTAATTTTTTTTTCTGAAGGGAATGATTCGCTGGAACGCAGAGCGGCTCTCGGGTTGCGGTCGGGGAGGAAAAGCGGGAGACCGCCCTCCTCCCCTCCTCCGCCCCCGTATCGCTGCGATGGCGACTGTACCTGACTCGGCGAGTCGTTTTTGTCGTTTTATTTCTCCTCCCTCCATCCAGCCTCACCGTGTTGCGGGTTTAAGCGCTTCCAGATGTTTTTCCCTTCTTTTTTTTTTTGCCGAAGATGTCATTCAACTTCATTGCTTTAAGCCTGTGGCCCCGATCGGGAGAGCCTTAATTATTTGTTGTCGGGGCTCTTTAATTATTTGTTGTCGGGCCGCCCCCCTCCCCAAACACAGACACACACACACACACACACACACACACCCCTCTCTGAAATTGGACATGTGTTGTACAAACACAAATTAAACATTTATCCCTAAGTATTTCTTCCCCGGGATCCTAAGTGCATATTAGTCAGCCTATACTTATCTCCGGCCCCAACGGCACACCCAAATTGCAGTGCTGCTGCTGCTGAAGAAGAAGGAGGCTCGGGGGGCCCCCGGAGAACGAGCGCTCGGAGCGCGCTGGCGGATACCCCCGTCAAGTCTTTTTTTTGTTTTTTTTTTTTCCAACCACAAAAGTTGTCGTAGGTGTGTGTGAGGACTTTCACGTCTTTTGTGTTTTCTTCGTGGACGGAGGAACGCGTGACGTCCCTCTGCGCGGACGCACCGCTCCGTGTCCCGCAGCTGCACACGCAGCTCTGAGAAAGGATTCCTTATTTTCCTTCCAGGGTGGAGGGGCGGGGAGGGAAGACACATTTGGGCCCCAAAAACCCTCTTTCCCCCCCCCCCACACTTCTTCTCTTTTTATTTCGGTGTGCTTTGGTTGGGAATTTATTTTTGCGGCACCTGCCTCCTTCCCTCTGTCCGAGTCCACAGAATGAAATGCTTTAGAGGTCCTTGCTTGACTCTCACTTGTTCATCCGTCTTTCACCTTTGACCTTCCTTCCCCTGCGCGTGTGTCCACTGAATGTGCATTGCAATGCATTGTTGACGTCAGCCAACAGCACAATTTGAGAACCCCGAGTAAAATCGGCAGGTTTTCACGCCATCCATGCACAATTTTAAGCAAACAGGATCTCCTTAAACATTTTGATTGATCTAAAAAGCAAACAAACAAAAAAACAGTGTTATGTATTAGAGATATATTAAGTATCCAATATTAAAATCTGTATTGGTCCGGATTTAAAATATTCCACATCAGACATCGTTGATGACGACGTGGCCGATTCCTGGGGCAGATCTAGTCAGTGCAGTTCTATGCTTTGAGCTCTGAGTAATGTTCTGTCTGACTTTTATACTTAAAATTCCTAATTGCACTTTCTGAACCACTTGAAAGAAGCTTTGTTGCAGTTTATTTTTTACATGTGTGTCCAAACTTTTTTTTTTTTTTTTTTTTAACGTTTAAGTTTCTTTAATATTTATTTTCATTGGCTTTTCTGCTCCTAACTGCACTGACTGAACAAATGAAAGTTGTTTTCACGTGTTTGACTGAGCCTGTGAAGCTCTTAGTGTACTTAAGTGTGTTGTACTTAAATACACTACAGTGCAGAGTTACCAAATAAATGTGCAATTCAGTGCATTTATGTCCGTGTTTAAAAAAAAAAAAAAGACATGTTTTGTCAGTCCAGCTCTGTTTTTCTGCATCAGATCAATATCGGCCGATACTGAACCTCAAATATCTGTATCAATACAGGAATTGAAAAAAAGATTGTTCTGTGCATTCCTACTACATATAGAATTTATTATTATTTTGTTGTAGCGACATTTGCAGAAATGTAGAGTTAACAATTTAGTTGGAGCTTTTGAGAGGAGATTGTAGACAAGAATGACAGGCAGGGGTGTACACAGACATTTTGGGGGCCAGGTGCTCATGTGGAATTAAAGGGCACCGTGTTTGGCACAAGGCTGATGTAGCCGTGTGAAATATAGTAATGCAACAGCACAGAATATGCACATTTAAAGAACTGGCTATACTTATGCCTGTAGATGATGTAATATGACAGGAATTATTCTTTTGAGAGTTAAGATTAATGAGATTAACTACAAACCCTCGAGAAATGAGAAAAACGACGTGGAGCAGAATTACAAATATGTGGCGCAATGGTGATATAGTCTTTTAAATCTAGAAATACTAGCTTTGGCCACACACTACCTTTGTGTACATAACAAATGTGTGCAAAACTTTGTCAATATTGCGCTGTTGTCGAAAAAAAACACAATTTCACAATTGCAGTGTCTCCATTGAATAACAAATGCAACTAAAAATCACATGTGAGTAAGTTTATTCACTCAATAAGTCGCTGGAAAACATGACTCGTATCATCCTACTTCCTGTCGTCTTCTTCTTTATGGTTTGCGTCAGCGGCAACATCTGGTTGTTGACCACGTGACTCATAAAAAAGTGTTTCCATTGCAGTTTTGCGAAATAAACCAATTTTGATACAACCAAAAAACAAACAAACAAAAAGAAAATCACCTCATCCAATTTCAAAATTGCCTTGTTTCCATTAATCAAATATATTTTTGAAATGGTAAATTATGCAATCATTTGGTCAATGGAAACGCAAATACTATGGGAAAAACAAAACCAAAAAAAAAGATTTCACTGGTTTTGTCCACAGGAAAAAGGAGTGGGTGCTCTAATACCTGCTAGCGTCTGTGTCCATCCCTGCTAATATTAGCAGCTTCATTAGTCAGGCCATCATGCTGCTGTCTGCAGTTTCAAAACACAGAAACAATAACGGGAGCCCTTTCACTTTTCACACCACGACCTGTCATGTTTTTCAGAAGCTGGACCGCTTCTAAACTGCCAGATTTGTTTTTCTTCTAAAGGAAGAGATGATGAGTGAAATAGAAGAGCCTGACCACCTGTGGAATCAAAGATAATAGGCGTCTGCAGCGTTACCATTTGGCTGAAGGTGAACAAAAGATAACACTTTATACTGGGCTTGATTTTGTTCCCAGCTTCAACTTCAGGAGTAAAATAATCTCCACATAAATAGTCGGTGTTTCATATCTGCTGACCTTTCTGCTGAAAATGGCTAAAGAAGTTTAGAAACCAGAGCGCCGCGGCGTCGGACTGTTTATTCTCCATCTGCGCATTTTAAAATCAGAGGAAAATCAAAAGTAGTTCAAGTCTGCATTCATCACAAACCGATTCGTTTTATTTTCTAATTCTGCAATAATCTGGAATCATTTGTTTGCTTGCCGCTTTTGTGCTCCAGTAAATTTTCACTTGGCACAAAAAGATCCTGCAGCTCGGAGTGGAAAATCTCCTCTTGCTCTGCACCGACGCACAGCGCAGAGTTCGGGGTTGGTTTCTCCTGTTTGGTGCCGGAGAAACTAACCCAATAACTGGAGGACAATTTTTTTTTAAAAAGTTGCTTAAGCTTAACGGAGTTCTGAGAGGAAAATTCCTCTAATTTGGTTTAAGCGCAGTTAGACAAAAATAAAATTCTTTTCAAACAACAAAAGAGGGATTTGTGTTTGTGCTAAATATTTTTAAATGATTCCTTTCTCTATTAGAAGTGAAAATGCAATGATAGGAACATTAGATGATGTTCCTAAATGTTGATCAAATCCTCATGTAGCACTTAAAACTGTGGAAACGTAATTTAGCTCACTTTCTCTATTTTGTAATATTGGAAGAAGAAAAAGAAAGCCATTTTTAGCAGACTAAATGCAATAAAAAATTCATGTTTGCTCAACAGATTTTAAAAATGCAATCAGTTCCTCTCAATGATAAAAAAATAATGACATTTGTGTTTGTGTGAATAGTTAATTTTATCATAATTTCAACTATTTTGCTCCAAAAGCAGGAAGCTAACTATAGCGCAAGGAATTCTGGGTAAATACAACCAAAACATACACTCATGTTTACTGCTAGCGGAAGGAATGGCTTTTGGCCTTTTGCAAAAGAAAAAGCCTTCTTGGTGCAGCGCCATCACAGGGGAGGAGGTGAACAGGTGGCTAAGGCAATGTGAAAGCAAACTGCGAACACACTAAAACATCTGGCAGACGGCTCAACGTTGGTCCCAAAAAGATGCGAATTTTCAAACAATAGTGTAGATTAAATGAATAAAAAACTTGTATATTTAAAATTGATTCCAGGACTTTAACATGAGGTACAGTGTTTGTAAAACATGCAAAAATATTAAAACAGTTTTTTTAGGCTCCCCCAAAACTTGGCGCCCTGGGCGACTGCCCATATTTTAGTTATTTCTGTTGCATAAAATTCTAGAATTGATGACGTGTGTGATTGCATCATTAAAAGAGATTGTATCTAATGTATAAAATGATTGTAATCTTCAACAGAAGCAAATACCAATATTAAACATTAGCGACAGAGTCCTGAAAAAAAAAAGTCTTTCACTTCCCGAATATTAACGCCATAAATTGCAGGCCTAAAGTGCTGTGGTCAGCCTGTTTGACTACAGTCAATCACAGGGCTGACTCTTTTATTTATTTCATTATTGTAATTTCTACCAAGACTAGAAAATGACCAGGTGACTGACACAAGTGCTCCCAGGAGCCTTTCGTTGTCAGTCAGCAGCCGTGGACTGAAAACGCCGCAGCGGCGGTGCCAGATTCTCAAGCGACCGCAAGCGACTGGTGATTTTACAGAAACACGAGGACATTTTATTTTTTTAACTCCTCTTTCTTCCTTTTCTTGCCAACTCACCTTAAAATCATTCAGATGCTCTAAACTCAATTGGATATGGCTGTTTTACGACCAATAAGCAGCTGAATGCACATTAGCGTGGAAGCTAGCAGCATTAGCGTTAAAAAAATGGACTAAAACTAGATGATTTGAGGTATTTCAATAACTGGACAACACAAGATCTTGTACCGCTGCTTGTTTTAGTCTGAAATATCATGTGACTCGTGTGTCTGTATTGTCTTGTTCAAGATGAGTCAACATGCCTGCCTTTTATTGTTCAGAAATAGAAAAAAAACTTAACTTTGTGCTTACAAGGGACAAACAAGAGCATCCCCGATCACCTGGAGAAAAATTATGATTTATGTTCAGGATATTTTTCAAAATGTGTCGGATTATTTAAACGGTTTGAAAGGACTCTGTGTCCACAGCAGTTCTTAAATTACATAATGCGTCTTGTCAATATTGAAAAGTGGGCGTTGCCGGCAAAGATCTCGCGGATAATGTGGCGTTGTTAAAGAAACAAACGGGTGGGGTTCGATAGAGGAGAGAATATGGACACCTGAAAGTTTTCACAATTGACTAAAAGTGCTGAAGATACACCAGCTCTCTTTTATTAGTCTGCCAGGCTGCTTGCATCTGTATTGTCACGACATATCAACCCCACCCTTGTGGCACGCCCTGCAGGTTAAAACAAACAATAGAAATTATTTGCTCTAGCTGTGGATGGGCACTTTATAAGCTGATCTGAGGTCATAATATCTCTGAATCAGATACTGCAGCAGCTGTCACCTTTAAAGTCCGACGGCAAACTTGATGTTTAAGGTCATTTAAACTTCAAGACGTAGTAAAGCCATTCTTTTCATCAGAAAGCCTCTCTGTCCTGATGAGCTTTTCAGGAATCATTTAAAGCTGTGCTTCAGCTCAGTCAATACAGGAACAGCGTTGTGGATTGGAAAAAAGCCCCACTCAACAAGGCAATCTTCCGCTTATTTAGTTTACTTAAAACTTCTGAGCAGAAAGCCTCAGTGAACTTAAACTTTAAAATTTCAAAATGTTATGTTTGAGTTTTAGTAACTGATATATGTTTTAATTCTTTTTTTTTTTTTAAATTAGGGGTATCAGAGTTAACGGGGCTAAATATGTATACCATATTTCAGATTTGCATTTGTAAAAAAACAAAAGAAACCCAGATTTTTTTGCATAAAATTTCAATAAAATATTTTTTTGGGTTGTATTATGACAAAATGTAAAATAATAATAATAATTAGAAAAAAAGAAATCCTAGAGAACCTTTCAAAAGCATCCAGAGACATGTGGCATAAAATCACTTTGTGGGATGACAGAAAGTAGAAATTACATAAACCTGTCCAGTGTCCTGAGCTATAACAAGGCCTCAATATGATTTTTTAAATTATTTTATTTTTTTGCAACGCCACATTGCCCCAAAACTCAACATGTCACTTCCTGATGTCTAAAACTCTCCACATGCTGAAAACCTTCAACCTTCTGCTCACCCTGACGGTGTCAGAACAGTTTTTTTTTTTTTTTTTTTTATTTCCAGTGAAGCAGTTCCATAGCGAGATCAGAACCGGCTCCATGGTGCTGTTTACTGATAGCTGGAATGAACTTAAAAAAAACATACTTCTTTAAATTAGATCAAATTTATAGTTAATGGGTTTTATAAACAATGTTTACTCTCAGCAATAATACAGCGAGTATTTAGCTCTGAAGAACAGTCTTAGGCCATCCCTCATGTATTTTTGCTGTTTAGTTTCTCAGAAGCTGATTGTTCTCATATCCTTGTAAATATCTGCTCTACTCAAAGGATGAGCTGGTGTCATATCTTTCTATGAAACCACTTAGCAAAAAGCATTTCAAAACGCAATCTTTAGATGTTTTGCGCAGTTTACCCCACGTGAAACAAACTGCTTCCTCGTCTTCTTTAGGCCGTTTGATTCATTAAATAGTACTCCAGCATCAGCAAGGCAATTTGTAATTGTTCTTAAACTTTGCACGAGTGAAGACGCGTCTGGCAGGTTCAAAGTTCAGCAGCAAACCAGCCGTGAACGACCCAGATGGGTCACAGAGCTGTCAGAAGAAGCCTGGCTAACCGTCCCCTGACAGTGGTTCGGCGTAGTAGGGCGTGGTCGCTGTATTTTCGGTGCGAGTCCTCCAAAACGGTCCTGTGGTGAAGTGGAGGCGGCTGGGGATGACACAGGGCCCGCCCGCCGAGCAGAAGCCCGGATACAATTGGTCATCCCCCAGCTTGTCCGCGCGGGGCGTCGCTATGGCTTCTTGGCGGTAAAGCGACCTCTCGTCGATGTCATCGTTACGATTGGTGGCGAGGAAGAAGAGACAGATGTGGAGGCAATAAAAGCGAGGTGGGCCCAGAATAGAAACGCAGCAGCAGCAGCGTGCCGCTGTGAGAGCCGTACGTCCGATTTGTACCGCGTCTCCTGAGATGCTGCTGACAGAACACGCACCTCACACCCCTCACTGTCCCGGATCCTGCTTACTTTGCACGTGGCACAGTGCAGAGTGGCCATGTTTGTCACTTTGTGATGAGGGAGGGGGCGTCACCGGCGCGAGGGTCCAGCTGACTGGACTTGGACCTCAAGTTTCGGCCTTCTGACATTTACCCCGCAACATCTCACTGACAGGAATACACTTGGGTGTGAGCGTTTCACATAGTCTCACGCGATTTGTGGACTGTAGTTATTGATTTTGCTGCGTTTGTCTAACTTTATTGATCCCAAAGCCTTTTCAGCTTTTTATTTGTAACAATGTAATTTTGAAGTTTACAGTCACCTGGTGTTGGTCTGTGACAGAACCTGGATAAAATCCCTCCGGGTCTGCGACTGTGACGCGACATGAAGCGTGAGTGCTTTTTGCGAGGCTGTGTATGAAGGAGAAAAACAGTTACGTTGTTGAGTCTACAACGGTTTTAACGTTGGAAACGAGCAGTCGGTTCGGTCCCTCGACGGTTCTTTAAGAGGTAATTCATCCATCTCAGCTTACGGCTGGTGCGTAGCCAAATAAAATGGCCCTCTGCCACCGCGTTCGAAGTCCGCGGTTCCTCCCGATGCAGGAAAGGGGGGGAGAGAAAAAAAACCTGCCGCCTCAGCATGCCGCTCGGTCTCGATCTCAAGAAGCTCATTCCGGGTCTCCCCTGTTAAGTAAGGGGAACATATTTAGACCAGTCTGTGATGTCAATTGTTATTGCTGGAGGCCCGCTATAGGAAGAAAAAAAAAGAGAAAAAAAAATCTCATTTACCTTTGTAGAGCACTTTGGTGAAAAGGAGCTTATTCCATAAAGACGCTATTGTGATTGTGTGTGTATGCGTGTGTGTGCGTGTGCATACCTGTGTGTTTAGGTGTCGCTGATCCAACCTCCTGACCTTGAGGACTTCACATGCGCTTTCTTTACATGTCGAGTCACAATGGTTTCCGTACCTGTTTGTTCTCGCGGCGGTCTTTACAAACGGAGTGAAGAGGTGGCTTTTCTTGGCTGGAATTTATGAATGACGGCCGCGATTGTAGTCGCAGTGAAGGATTACACATTTCTGTGGCGTGCCACTCTTTGATTTTTTTACTTGTTTATTTATTTTTTACTTTTTTTTTTTTTTTGGAGCAGTGAAACTCCACAACTTACTGGAGGACAAGGCGAGAGGGATTCACATTTTCTTAAAATGTCATTATTTATTTTTTTTATAGGGAAGCGAGCGAAAAGAAAAGAGAAAAATCACGTCAATTTTAATCATTTGAAAATGCTAGAAACATGTTAAAGACTTTCCTCACATGCCTACCTGCAATTTGTTGTCTTGTAACCAGCATAATTTCACTGGGAATGTCTTATTTGCTTAGTGAATGAATTCTTCTTTGAATATCTATTAAAATCTCTGGAAACATAGTCACAAAATGATAATAGGAAAAGGTCGCTGCCAGCCTGACATGCTGAGGGACTCAATTTTGATTTCAAATCGGTGCATTTTTCTCAGATTTTCCTTTTGGTTAGTTGTGAGTTTTCCGGTGAAAGGACTTGGAAAAGCAGTGAGCGTAAAGAAACGAGAAAATCCCGGCTTCATTGTAAACGATTGCATCAAACTCAACATGGTGAAATATGAACGTCAAAAAATATATAAGACCGTGGACACAAAGTGGAGGAGTTAGAAATGGCAGCAGAAACATCTGTTGGATTTAACAAACAAAAAGTCATTGGGGCTGAAAGACAGAAGTAAGAAAAAAAAGGTCCTAAATAAAACAAGCGATATGTATCAGTATCTTATGTGTTTTCTTCTTTTCCAGTTGTCCTTTTTAAATCACTCGTGCCGACCACCTTCTTCATCTCAACAAGTCTCCCCTCGTGTTCGGCCTCTCCGTGTTTCACCGAGAAGCAAATTTGTGCTCCGTCCTCTAAATCATTTCCCTCTCTCGCAAATTGCTCCCCGCTGGAATATTGGCCTGACAGCCGTTTTTTTTTTTTTCTTTCTTTCTCCTTCCCTTGGCTTCCCCCAGCGGACTCATTTACATTTATGCACGCGGCAATTAATTACAGGCTGGCGCTGGCCTTGTAAATTAAAGAATGAGACGTGGAGGGGAGCGAGGTCGCCCCTTATTAATTGCCCCCCGACAGTTAAAGCCTTGTTGGGGTTGCGACCGGGTTGACTTTAGACCCCGGAAAAGTGAAAGCGAGAGAGTCGGTGCTTCTTCCTCGCATCTGATTTCAATTCGCCGTATCTGAGCGACGGCGTTCGTTTGTAGCCGTTGCCTTATTTTTCTTTGCACTCGTTTTATTTATTTATTTTGTGGCGGACTGGCCCCGACGCCGCTTTGCAACCTTTTACGTTCTTGGCAGACGCAGGTCATCGTTCCGTCGTTCCTTGTGTTTGTCTCCAACGAAATGCCCCCCCCGTATTCCTGGAGGTCTTTCACTTAATTACTTATGGAGGGTTTTTTTTTCCCCCTTCTTCTTCTTCTTTTTCTATAGACCCAAGAGTCAGGCAGGCAACTTCTCACGGTATTGGCCTTTTCATCGCAAAGACGCTCCAACTTTTTTCCAGCGCCTTCCTTCACAAGGCCTTCCTTTCTTCTCTGTCACGCAGTGATGTGTTTGTGCATACCTCACTCGTTCGACAAAAGAAGGGAGAGATCCTATTCACTTTTTTTTTTTTGCCTTTGACATTCACCTCTTGTTTTTACAATCTTTTCCAAGGCGTTCTGTTTGCACAGTGGAACAGGCTTTGTCTTGAAGGAGTCGGACAATGGCGGGTAGCAGAATGTAATCTCTTAAGGGGAGCGAGCGGAGCCGTGAGGTTTAGATGTATGTGCCGCCACTTGCCCCTTTCGTCCCTCTCACCCCCACACCCCATTTCCACCCTTCGCTTTAGCAATATTTTATGTTCACAGCAACTTGGGAGAGAATACATATTGTCATTTAATCTGCCCCCCTACCCCCCCCTCGCCGCCCCGGTTGTTTGCAAAGGGAACGTAAAAGTGTTTCATTCATTCACTCTCCCTCTCGTCTGATCCCTCTGTTTCTATAGCAGTTTGAACAAGCCTCTTTCATACCTTCAACAAGGTCTTTTCTTTATTGGATGTAATCAGGAGATATTATCGTCTGAGTGATTTCTTGACCGTAAAACAATTGGCAAGCTTAAAAAGTGAATTTAAATGAAAACTTGTGATGGTAAGCTTTTACTTTTGTATTGTGAGCATCCCTCAGATGGGACATTAAACACATTTTCTGTTAACACATATGTCGACTCATGTAGCTCAGCAGTTATCTGACCAGAAAGGAACTCACTGAAAAACTAAAACGTCACGTTTTCAGTCGTGCCATGGAGCCGGAATGAGAGTCAGGTTGTTTTGCCAAACCGAGATTCAGACATCGAGCAATTTCAAAGTTTTCATTTTTAACTTCTGCTAGGAGAAGTTGGCAGCAGAGCCAGTGTTTGTCTACGTGATCGGACGTTATGATGAGTTCTTTGTTCTGCTAAAGCTGGAATTATGACGTGGAAAGTTGGAGAGCAGCGAGTTGGGTCACCAGTGTGGCTGCTGTGCTCATATAACATATTGACAGCTGTAGGTTTAAATGAGGTTTTTCTGTGTTTTACATATCGCGCCTCGTCATGCAACGTCTTTGAAAAAAAAAAAAAAAAACAGTTTTATAAACGTGGACTGTGGAGGCTAACGTTGGTTCTCTCTTTTCGCTGCAATACGTTTAGCATTGAGGTGCTATTTTAGGCTTCTCCTTTTCACAGCAACAGCCTTTTTCAGTCTGTCAGGAGATTGTGATTTGAAGCAAGATCGAAACCCCGGCTCCATCGCTGTTTGTGGACGTTGCTTGTGTGTCAGATTTATGAGTGGGCCAGAAATACACAAACACAAAAATTTCAAGCTTTTAGCTACACTAGCTAGCATGTCCAGCTAGTTAACGGAACTGACCAAGACGAAGTAAACAAAAAACAAAACACTGTATTGACATTTCCTCATTCTTACTTGTTAAATCTGCTTATAACTCCGAGATTGCTGTTCCAGGAAGCAATTTTGCTCCTACATTCCTGCACTCTTTGGTTCGTGTTCAGATTTTTTAAATAAGCGCCAGTAAACAAAGTCTTCAACAGGTGTCAGAATCAAATTTTATGCCCTAATGTGACCTATAAGGGTGTGTAGTGGTTGTATCTGGGCTTTTTGCCCCCTATCAGCAGCAAAAAGTTGACCAACAGCACCAACACCCAATCCAAAAAAAAAAAAGCCTCCGATAGCGTTAAAAATCCTTGTGGTTGCCACTCCCAGTTTGAATTTCTGGTGAATTGACAGAAGTATAAAGTTTATTGGCGGAAAGATTGGGTTTGATTTGTTGGTACAGAACCGCAGTAAATAATTTTTTTTCCTCCGGGCTCTCTTAAAACAAGTTTATGAGCTATTTCTTTACCAATATGTCCTTGGCATTTAGGCTGTTACTCTTCAAGAACTGAAACAAACAAGAAATCAAACTGATAGATGTCCAGCGCAAATTGTCTCCGAAATGTCTCTGTTGGAAAATAACACATTTTAGAAACTCATTTTTGCGAAACGCTAATGTCTTCAAAGTTGGCGGGGTGTGAGGTTTGGTTAAAAAAAAAAAAAAAAAAAAACAAGAAAAGAAGAAAAAAAAAATCAGAAGCCTGTGCAATAAAAGACAGTTTCATGGTGTGAAATGTGTAACCGTTTATTGGAAGTGTGTTGCTTGCTTACGGACCCCTCAGAGAGAGAGAGAGACAGAAAGAGAAAAAAAAAAAAAAAAACTGAGCTAAATAATAATATCTGACGTTTGACGTTACCAGCGGCCATCTGAGAGACGGCACGTGCTATAAGCTCATCATTTATGGGTCAAGTGAAGCTCATTTTGGTTTAATTGGCCATATGATTATTTGGAAACGTTGAACGTGGCAGCGCCGAGCCGCATGCTGCGACGCGCTTATTGAGATAGCCTCTGTCTGATAGAGTTCCATTGTTCTTACCCCAGAGTGTCTCCATCTGCACAAGTGGCACTGACAGCTGCAACAGGATGACATTTGGGGCTATGCATATTTGGTTGTTTTAGTGTGTGCATTCATTGTTCGGGTGCAGACGCCACTGTGAACAAACACCAGTTCATCGTCACCTCACCTGTACCACCTGTGATCCCGCCACGTCACGTTGTGACCTTTCTGAAACTCGATTCTCTGTTCTGCATTGCTACCAGTTTTTATCCTGCAAAATGCAGTTCATTCTAGTGTACTACAAACATCCTTATTTTATGCTTAAAATGAGGCAGTTTACTTGAAGTTTTTATAAACTACACTTGATAAGTTTGGGAATAGTATATGATCTTGATCCCAGAACAGAATGAGGTTAAATCATTGACTCATTGTACATTTACTACGGCAGAGTAAGTTTTTCAATTCATGCATTTGTTTTGATGTATTATCTATTGTAAACTTGCATGTTCGAGATTGCTTCTGGACTTTAAAATATGTGTGCTGAGTTTCATTACCTCAACACACCAGAAACATGGAAACATTTGACTTTATTAATCAGGTTCTAATTCCTTTCATAAGGAAAATACTTGAGGCACACTTTAAATATACTTCAGTAACCTAAAATCTAAACCACAAGTGTATACTTAACACACTATTATTGCACATGGATGAGTGCACTTGTTGTATCCTTGAAGGCATAACCTGATAAACTTTAAATGACCTCATAACAAGAGGCTTAAAGTAAACTTTTTATAGTCTGGTTCGTTTGGGGAGGTGTGAATGCAGACATGAACTCTGATGCGGACCAAAAAAGGGAACTCTGGTCCGCCTATAAAAAATGTAAATGTTAGTGAACTCTCAAATGCACATGTGAAAGCCGAGGGTACCGCAGAGT
The DNA here is from genome assembly GCA_922788865.1 of Poeciliopsis turneri. Lineage (NCBI taxonomy): Eukaryota > Metazoa > Chordata > Actinopteri > Cyprinodontiformes > Poeciliidae > Poeciliopsis > Poeciliopsis turneri. The sequence goes on along the minus strand of CAKLNU010001107.1, from coordinate 644,194 downwards.
GCTCCGAAACCAGGAAGTGGACAGGGAATTCTGGGTAAACACAACTAAAACAAACGCGGGAATGTAGTGTCTACATTTTGTGAAGGAGGACGTTGCGTTCAGTGTTTTCTGCTGAGGTTTTTTGTGTCATTTCCTTCAGTGACTATTGGTGCAGCGCCACCAAAGGCGTGGAGGAGAACAGGTTGCTCAAAGGTTTTTGGTTCGATTGACGGGGTGCAGTGTGAAACCGAACCGCACCAATGTAAAATATAACAAATGTTGCCACTTTGGTCCCCATCCTAACCAAATCTACCAGACTCTCAGGTGTGAAAACACCGCTGAAACCTTCATTCATTTTTCATGCACATCCCAACCTAAAGTCAAAAACCCTCCAACTTAAACCCCCTCTGATACGTCTCCTTTCCTGCAGCCCATATCCAAGTACTGACAGTTTTTATGGATCCGTTTCTACTTAAAAGCTCAAAAAGTTTGGCACTTACACAAGCATCCATTTAATATGCAAATTAAACAGGTATGTATGTTTTGCGGCGCCTCTCCACAATAAGGCAGCCAGCTGTCTCTCTGATTACCCAGCATTCCCCAGGTGTTGGACCTGTTATCTGCAGAAGAGCGGGAGTGAAATGGAGGGGAAAGAGAAGAACTGGTTCAGCAGTCGCGTGAAACTTGTTCAGACGGGTCAGCGGGTGCTGCGGAGTGTGAACTGGGATCTGGCAAATCCGTCCCAAAGTCAGCCGATTGCAAGAGACTTTTGAATCCTTGAATTCAGTCGGACAAAAATGAAAAGGAGCTGCGTCTTAAGCTTGTGTGTTGCAGACTTGTGTATATATTAAACTATGTTTTTTGGGGGTTTTTTTTGCAGATGTTTTATCATTATTATCTGCACTTCTTTGTGCGCGCTTAATAGTGCCCTAAGAGAAAGAAAAATGCAAGAGAAAATCATTTGGTCGACTATGGACATGAATAAAAGATCATACATGCCCAGAGTTTGCTTTTTTCTTTATTGTTCTCAATTAGCCTCAAATTTTGGAATCAAAGGCCTGTTTGTATTGCACTTTTTGCACAACTTAGATGCCGCATTTAGGAGCCGTCATGATGCCAAGTTTTGTTGGAGCAAGTATTGCTTCCTTTTTTCCACTCCATGAAGTTCCTCTTTATCTTGTTCACCTCTGTATTTCTTAAATTACTGACCTTCCACTATCAATTAAGGCTATCTTCCACCCTTCTTCAATTTGGGGCCACTCTGCTCTGCCTTTGCCGCGGCCCGTTTCGTGTCGCGGTGCCTTCAAAGAACCTTGCTGGCTGATTTGACCTCTTTGATGTTGTTTGTTTTCGGTGACCTCCTGCTTCAGCAGCGCCTGCTTGCGGCGTGAGCGCGCGGGGCGTGCGAGACCAAATTGAGGCCGACGGCAGGTCAAACCACCCAGTCAAAGTGGTTTGTCCAGGCCGGACGGCTGAAGAACAGAAAGCTGTCCGAACGATCTGAGACCTTTTATTTATTTATTTTTTATTTAACTTAGTTTCACTGGAATTGGTTCCTAAAGGTAAACATCAGGCATCGCTTACTGCGTTAAGAAGGATTGCGGGCAATTTTTTACAACTTCAAAGCGGCGTACAAAAATCTTGTTTGTTAGACCTTGCGTGGTTTGAGAGTATGTGATGCTGTTTGTTCGGTGAAAGCGATGTGAGGGAAACACACTGATCCTCTGTTTGCTCTGCCGTGAACTTCACACTGGTCCTCTGTTCGGTCTTCTCCGTCGGCCGCAAAGGCCTCTCAGGTGGGCTGAAAGTTTTTCCACTTCGAGTTTGTAGACTTTATCGTAACTCACTTTGCAGGTCACCGCTGTGAAATAATGGCCAGTGTGTAGAATCTCATGGCTTTCCTTCGTCATCGTTTGGAACTCTGTGATGACAAAGGACGGACATTTTGATGTGTGACGCTTGAGTCACTGCGTTAAAATGCAGTTTTCTCTGTTTTCCAGGCAACGTTCATGCGTTTTAAAGTCGACCACAAGTGAGACGAGGGTGTTGGAGCTGAAAGTCTCTTATCTGTGTAAGTTCCCTTCGCCTCCCCAAACTGTTTCCTCTGTCCTTCTTCCTTCCCAGCTTTTCTGTGCCACTGTTTGGCACTTTGGATAAGCTTTCAATTTCCAAATGATTTTGGCTGTGATCTTTCAAGTCAGACTTTTTTAGTGCTGCTTTTGTGTCTCTCTCTGTGTGTGTGTGTGTGTGTGTGTGTGTGTGTGTGTGTGTGTGTGTGTGCGTGTGTGTGTGTGTGCGTGTTTAGGATCTTTTCTGGCATAGTCGCTAACTTTCTCAAGACTGATGTTCCATGTGAAGAGCACAGCTTGTTCTTAACGTAATGGAAGATATGTTTTACAAATGGAGTCACGGAAATTGATGATAATCGACTCAATGTCTGTCTTTACTCTTGACTTTTTTTGGACCTTTTCTCACTTACCTTCTTGAAGGGGATGCATTTGTTTTTGCGCTTTTTTGCTGCTAGAAAAGACAAGTGTGTGCTTTTTTTGTTGTTGTTGTTGTTGACTTATCTTTTAGAAACCACTTACTGTATTTTTGTTTGTTGTGCACGAGGCTCCACTTCTGCTTTTCGAAGGTGTACAGACGTTTACACTCAGTTTTGACGTGCGAGTGTAAACGTTGAGAACCTGAAGCCCTGAATGAAACCTGAAACTTCATTCGGAAAAGACCTCAAAGTAGAGCAGACTAAAATTTCATTACCTAAGAATCATTTTGTGAAAAAATGTAATGAACATGTTTTGTTTAGCCCATGGGCCTTTCCTAACACAAACACATGAACTACACTAAATGGAAGTCAGTAAAGTGTCCTGTTGCAGTGAACAATTTGTAGTCCATTTAACAAAACTTTATCACACCCTTGCATGTCCTCTGCAGTTTCTTTCCCCCTCCCACCACCACCACCGCTGTCTCATACTAAACGCTTCTGATTTGTCTCACAGCGAATGTAGAGCGCCACTTTGAGCAGTGTTCTCCTCTGAGCGCCCTCAATGGCTGCTTTCACTTTAGTGAAGAAAGGGGTCCTTTTTTTTTTTTTTTAAAGGCTCTCGCAGGCATCACTCCAGGAACCTTTCAGCACTAGGACCCTACAGTTAGCCTTTTAATGGACTTTCTCTCTGTAAGCAATAAAGATTATATCTGGAGTCAAATAGTGCTGTCGGTAACACTAGCCTAAATGAAGCCAATCCCGACGGTTTCAGCAGGGTCAGGAAACACTGGAAATCTACTGATGGGGAGAGGTTGGAGAAAAGAGTGATCTGGCCATCTGGCTAATCCCCCTCCGTGTTTAAGAATACTTATTAAGGCACTCTCTGGTGGCCCTTGAGTCGTGTCACGGCTAGGTCAACAAGTGTTCTGTTTGATTCTTCCTGGCATCTCAGAATTGGAGGGCAGGAAAAGTCCGGGTGCAATACGACTTTGAGGGAGGCTCATCTTGAAAGAGATTTTGCCATCTTATGTAGTCTCATAATCTGGGGTGACAAGATTTGGACCAGACTATTGAGATCTTTTACACCCTAAGACTACAACCCTCTGACTGACTAGATGAACAGTTCATGCCTGTGCAGAAGGACGTGATTTATTTGGTGCGTCACATTTGTTCCTGTTTGTTTCTATGAGCTGAACGTCAAAAATGAGAAGCAGTTGTCTGTGAAATGCTGGTACAGTTTCCGTCATCAGTCATAAATCAGTGTTCAGAGTCTTGAGTGGCGTATTTCCCCTGCATGTCCTTCACCCTGTCCTTTAGACACGGGGTGAAGAGTTGCTGCTCTGAAAAGGAGTCAGTTTGATTGGTTTGATTGGTGTTTGAGTAGGATACCTTGTCCTGAAGATTTTTCTACCAGGAGGAGATTCTGGAAAAGTGTATTTCTTCTGGTTTGGGGCATCTTGGGATGAATCAGAGTAACTGGGTAGAGACATGTCTTAGTTTCCCTCCTACTTGTCACCCCCAGCACCCAATGTCTGTTGAAAACATTAGTGTTAATGTTGTAAAATCGTATGTAACGTTTATAAAAATAGTGTTTTCCATATTTGTTCAAACTGTCACCATGTTGTGTCAGTATGTTTTGAGATATATTATCTTCTCCATCTCCATTTCTTCAGATGGCGTCTGTTGCCATCTTAAGAAATGCACTGCTCCCGACCAAAACCAACCAATCAGAGCCAGGAGGTGGGTCTTAGCGCTGTCAATCACCTCATGTACTCACTGCTAAATGAGCTAATGGTTGAGAAACAACTCAGAGCAGATAGAGAAAGAAGGACGGGTGAACAGCAGCACATGGAGAGTGATTGGCAGCGTAAAGACACGCCCTCTGACTCTGATTGGTTGTTTCTAGTTAGCACTGAGCAAAGACAGAAAAGCTGTTTTTTTCACAGATCACTGTCTCATACCAAACTGTCACAACATAGTGACAGTTTCAACAAATATGTAAAACAAATAAATAAAAATATCTATAATGTGTAGTGTCACTATACATTATGGCTTTAAGACCTTGAACATGAAGAAAAGCTGCATTTAAAATTCTGGGAAATCCTGAAAAACTGCAGAACAAAGTAATTCTATCAATCTCACTTAACTGCATCAGTTCTTCTAACAAACTTGAAATTGTACTAACATGCCTTTTTTTTTTTTTTTTCTCAATGTGATTAAAACAGTAATCACATTTTCATACCATACCATAAAAAAGAGGTTAGAGGAGGGAGTGGATTCTCCTAACAAGATTACAGTCTTGATGTTGTGACAGAAACAATTTATGGTGTCTTTGTTTTGGGGGCGTTTGAAACGGAGGGGGGGGGGGACATGGTGCCACGCGGTGGAGAATTAGCACAATTAGAGGCCGCACTTACTGCGGTTTTCGTCACTTCATAAAATCTGAAGCGAGTTCACAATGTGCTTATCTTCAGACGGTGGAGAGTCAGAGCTTAATTTGTGTCTCAAACAGAGGTTTAATGATGAAAAAGAAAAATGAGATCAAATCCCAATCTGAGGCTGAATGCTTCTCAAACGGATCAGTAGCTTTGCATTTACTGACCTGGATTTCAATCCGAGAACCGTCCTAATTCTGAAAATCTGCAGAAACCAGCTGATGCTTGTAAAGTCAAAGCCCTTCCTTAACTAACTGAACTAATGGCACATGTGTGAGGAGTTAAAAACATAAACAGATAGCTAGCGGTTGTTGCGATAGCTTGAAAGCTAATTAGTTAATAAGCTAATGAACTCACTGAGGTTGCCTGTTTGGCTTCCCCAAAACAATTTCTGTGTTTGTTCTTTCTTTCTTTCTTTCCTTCTTTCCTCCTTTCTTTCTTTCTTTCTTTCTTTCTTTCTTTCTTTCTTTCTTTCTTTCTTTCTTTCTTTCTTTCTTTCTTTCTTTCTTTCTTTCTTTCTGCTTCATCTTTGTACGTGAACTTCACTTTGCTCCAATTAGTAAAGTAACACAATTTCGTGTTGTTTCTCTGCAGTTAGCTGTGCTTTTCCTGTCATTTTCATGCCAGCGAGGTTTTACATAAACTCATTATGAATGAGTTTTAAAATGACTATCATTGTAGTCATTTTGTTCAACCACCTTCCAGTTTATCATAATTCAATTCAAAAATACTTTGTCCATCCCAGAAAAAAATGAAATGTTGTAACTCATATTGCATAATTTTCTTCAGAGGAGTTATTGTTGATTCCAATGGCTGTGGACAGAGACGTTCTCCTGTAGCAGTCTGTATCACAGGTGTTTTGGTGAGGCCTCTGTTGCTGTATGACAGTCCGTAATGTTCTTCATTTTGACATAAAATCCTTTGCTTCATTGTCTCTAGAGCTTCTTTATCAGGTTGTTGATTTCAGTCTCTGGCTGTGATGCTGCTGCCCAAGCAGATGACAGCAAAAGCAATGACACTCAACCACAGACTTATAGAAGATATGCTGTATCTTGCTGCAAACACTGAAGGACCTAAGCTTCCTTAAGAAGTACAGCCTGTTCTGCTGCTTCTTTTAGATGACGTCACTGTTGAGTCTCCAGTCCAGACTGCTGTCCCTATGAACACCAAGGTATTTATCACATTCATCCACCTCCTCTTCTTCTCTCGTGATGGAAACGGTATTTGATTTGACCCTATTGCTCCTGAAATCTACAATCTGTGAAAAGGAGTGGTGAGAGTGCAGTGCCCTGTGGTGCTCCTGTGTCCTTCAGTCTCTCAAACTGTGGTCTGTTTGTGAGGTAGTCATAGATCCAGGTGATTGTTGTGTCTTCTGGAGTTTCTCACATAGCAGATCAGGCTGAATTAAATGCACTGGAGAAATCAAAGAACGTGATCCTCGTGGTACTGCCTGCTTTGTCCAGATGACAGAGGGTTTATAGAAGCAGGTGTATGATTCAACTCTTAACTTCAGGACCTTCATAATGTGGGATGTCAGGGCAACATGTCTGTAGTCATTAATCAGTGATGGGTGAGTTTCCTTTGGTAATGGAACCAGGCAGGAAGTCTTCCATAATAACCAAACCTTCGCTTGGGTCAAACTGAGGTTGAAGAGGTGTTGCATAGGACTTTGGCACTGGTTACGGATCAGTCTCTCCGATGCCCTCTTCATCTGATTCTAGATACAGAAAGATGTTGGGTGGAGGCAAAGGGAGCAGCATCATCTCCTGACTTGGTTGATGACAGACCTGTGTTACCAGAAGAGTCCATGACTGAGGTGGAAGACAGAACATCAGAGGTTTGACAGGACAGCTGTGAGTCAGAGGAGGGTAGGATGTCTGTTTGGATGGGGACAGGAGGATGTTGAGCTTCTTCCTGCTGCACTAAATCTGTTGAGGAAAAGGTTTAGTACATTTGCGCTATCCAGAGTTTCATCTGTCCAAATGTTCTTGTGCTTGAAACTTGTGATCTTCTTCATCCCTTGTATCAAATTCAAATTTTGACTTTGAACTACTTCTTAAAATTCCCTGACTTTAGTCATCATGGTTCCTGGGTGAATTTTGAACATCCTAATCAATTTCTTTTTGTCATAAGTGATAGGTTGGGTCAGATGAGGAAAGTCTTTATAGAAATGAGTGCAGAACCAGAACCAGCAGCATTTTGGATCATCTGCAGATTTGACCTGTGAGGACACTGTTGAAGTTATCAGTGTGACTAATGATAAACACACGGATGCTTTTGTCTAGATCTTGCTGGGACATTAGTCCTTTAAAGGTTTTTCAGTTGATAGAAGGCTGATTTTGTAACCGTCTTTATGTGTCTTTGAATCCATCACCACATCCAGATTCAAGCCTGATAACTTTTGTCCAAACCTTCTTGAGGTTTGGATTCATACATTTGAGCTGCTAGGTGTCATTTTAAACCTGTGTGGATGAGACAATTAACTCAAATTTGTGCATCCAACTCTGGCTTTTAAAAGTTGTAAGTTGTGTAATTTTTTCACCCCCAAAAAGCCGGAGAATTCAAATGATTTAAAGCCCCAAACCACGTTTATGAGTTATATATTTAGGTCTACAGCAGATACCACTAAGTTTTTTTTTTTATTATTATTTTTATTTCTTTTGGGGATGCGGAGTTCTGAAGTTCGGTGACGTGCTGTGGCGAAGCAGCAGATTATATGTTTCGTGTTATGGATTTGGTGGTTTGCCAGGCTGTGTCGGTACCAGCTTATTTGTGTGTTTCCTTACATGCATGCTGGTGTTTTACTCACTCATGCCACATCAGTATCTCATCTGAGGCCCATCTGGTTCACTTAAGAGGCCAGCGGAGCTGCAGCGGCGGGGAAGGCCGGGTCCGATCAGGGCTGGGCCGGGCCGGGCCCCGGCGGCAGTTCCTCTCCGCTCATACAGGAGCCCGTGGTGCGAGGCCCTCTGCCAGTAATAGTATAGATCAACCCTCGCGGCTTCCAAACCACCCAAGCTCATACCCACTTTCTCTCTTCTATTGCCCTTGAAACGAGGTCTGCTCTAAATATTATCTCCCCCTGCGCTCTCTTACCTCCGTTTATCCCGGAGTCGGCAGAGACGAGAAGAGAAGCCGTGGGGCTGAGTCACTTTTTCCTCCCTTCTTCGCTTCTCTCCCTCCGCTCTCCTCGCCAAAACCGCAGGCAGCGGCAGCGGCTTCCTGGAGATGAGCGCCTTTTGTCTGTTCTGAAACTGCTGCGGCTTTAGGCAGATCCTCCTCTGGTGAGGTAATGCGAGGTTCGGATGAGCGGGACAAGTCGGAAAATAAAAGGTGCGAGGCGAGCGGCGCTTTGGAACAGATCGATATTTCAACCTTTTCGAGCGTTTTCGCTCAACAGGATACGTGCTTTCCATCTTTCCTTCTAATGTTTGCGCACGTTCACAGCTCTTTCTAGGTGGTCCGAACTGCTGAGTAGTTCCACTGCAGGGCCTATGTGAGTCAGCTCCTTTCACGCAGCAGAATCTGGTTTGTGGTCCAATTTTCCATGATCAAGAGCTAATTGGAAGCGTTTCTACAAATTGAGGCTAAGAATAAAACAAAGAAGTCACTTTTTTGATGATACTTGCTTCAATTGCAATTAAATCCCAAAGTGAGGATTCTGTTTTGTCATCCAGTCAATCCTGGATGTTGTGATGCTTTATTGTGTTTGTTGTGACCTGAGATTACTGATGTTTTTTTTTTTTTTGGCACCTTTTTCAGAAAGTTGCAGTCAAAGTTGTAATTTTTTAAGCTTTATTCTTTTTTGATAAAATAGTTTTAAATTGCTGCACATAATAAACATTTTTTTAGCTATGTGGAGAGTAACACTGGCTGCGTTTCCATTGCAAATGTCAAAAAAAAAACCAACACAATTTTGCAATTTCTCTGTTTCCATTGAATAAGAAATACCAATTAAAACCAATGCCTGTGTAATTTTGTTCATGCATTAAGTCATTAAAAAACATCCCATGGAGTCATCCTCCAATTCCTTCCTGTTGTCGTCTTCTTTGTGGTTTTTGCCAGGAGCGACATCCAGGTGTTGATCCGGAAAAATGTTTCTGTTGCAGTTTTGCCACATAAACCGATTTTGATGCAGCCAAAAAAGAACTTTTTTTTTAATCAAAAAGCGGGTTTTTTCAAAAAATGTCAGTGTTTTCCTTGAGCAAATTTATTTACAAAATGTCAAACTGCATAATTATATTGTCAATGGAAATGCAACTTCTGTATAGAAATTTAAGGATTGGGTTTGTTCCTGGCATCAATGATGAGAAAGCAAAATAAAATGGGTAACAATAACATTTGTATTCTATATTAACAAGATGGAGTAAGTAGTCAGCATCCGCCTGACGTCATCTGGGTTGTTTGGAAGAAAACTCTGCAGTGATTGGTCAGATTTTGGCAAAGTTGCAGCTTCCTGGAGGGACTGATTAACTTACTGTTTTTCGTCTGCTGTTTGATCATTAATGCATAACAAGCTTTACAGGTTTTATGTGAATTTTTTTCTTTGTTCATGTCTGAGCGGGTCGTAAAAAGAAAAAAAAAAGTATTTCGACCCAGCTTGTGAATATGTGTGTGAACATGATGAATTTATGAGCTCTTGTTTTATTTTCTGCACATCATCGTCGACAACTGTTATCGGCTCAGACCTCAGGCCTCCCGTGGAGGAACGCCACCGCACTCGCCGACATTCCGGATAATTGCTTCCTGTCATGGTTCAAGGAGGTCAGAGGGCAGGGTCAGACTCAGCTGTTCCACCAGGGCCTTCAGAGAATGCCACCTGGCCCTTGGGCCGCAGCGATCCGGCATATAATGGAGAGCAAACAATATGCCTCTTCACCTTTTCTGCATTCTTCAACATGCTGTAGCTGGAAGAGGCGTCCTCACCAGCTGTTAGGCTCATCTTAACGCTTCGTTTGAGCCTCTTTGCCCCCTCCCTCCCCCTCTCGCTCTAATTTGTTAATTTATGTCAGAATTTAACCTGCTCATATAAGATGTATCAAGCTGAAACATGATCACCAGCATCGTTTTAATGCGTTCCACACGTTGGCTCAGGTGGATTGCGCTCCGTTGTTGACGCCTGAAATGTTTGCTGAAGATGATTTTGTAGAACAAAGAGTCATTAGTTTGTTTTCTCCCAATGAAGAAAGCTACTTATTAGAATACCTTTAATGAATACAATTTTCTCAGTGATGTCCAAATGATGGGATGTTTGACTTGGACAGATTTTGATTTATTGATGAGAGCCTGTGGATTTTAAGATATAATTTTTAAGTACATATAATTGTTATCTTTCTTTTCAGTCTTTAACCACAGTATTGTTTTGATATCATCAGACACAGCATCTGGACACTACTACGTTGTTCTTGTCGAGATACCAGCCTCACTTCAAATGAATCGCATCCTGCTAATATAAAAAAAAAACACAATTTCGCCATTACGTTTTTTCCACTAAGAAACACAATTAAAATCTCTTCCTGTCGTCTTCTTGGTGATTGTACAAGTGGCAACATATGTTTGTTGTCTCGTGTGATGCAAAAACGGTTGTTAGCGTTGCAGTTTTGCAAAATAAATCCATTTCAGTGCGACCAAAAATAACAATAAACACCTCAAAACGTTTCATCAAAAAAAACAACAACTAATTCTTTCAAAACTGCAGCATTTCCTTTAAGTAAATTTTTTTTTTAATGTCAAACTGCACAATTATATGGTCCATGGAAAAGTAGCTCGCGTTTGTAGGAGTATGACGTCAACAACGCCGCTGTGGTTCGTGTTAGCGGATGTGTCCACCGTTAGTCTCTGAATCACCCAGACTGCATTTGATGTCAGACCGTTAAGAAAGGGTAAAGCACTGATTCAGATCTTTAAAAGTCACATGAACCGCCCTATTTTGTGAATAATATTTACCTGAACATGCAAGAAAAAGGTACTTACTACCGCCTCTTTTCTCATAATTACAGCCTCCTCATTGCTGTAAAGATCTCGTCTTAAAGCCGCCATCAGCCAGAACGAACTGGCCTTTAACGGCCGCTGATTGCATTCCAACACCAACCAACCCCCCTCCTCTGCTTTTAGTGATCTGATCATTTAAGTACATGCTAGCATAATTGAGGTCTCTTCCTTGATTAGATTTGCGCCAGCTTTTAACAAAGCCTACTCGAACTTAATCCAATGAGGCCCATTGTGGCGACCGCAGAGGGATGACATCGCTCCTGGTTAGCTTCAGAATCAAACCGAGCAATTAGACGGCGCGCCGATAAAGAGGCCGAACGCCCAAAACCAAGAGGCACACTGGTTTTCTTTTCTCTGGCGGGAAAATAATGACCAGCTGAGAGGGGAGTTTTTATATTGTCTTTAAATGTACAAACATCTACAGATTGCTCCAGAAAGGTAATTTTGGAACGGTAACATATCAGTTCGGAACGCTGCCTTTCAAAGTTCCATAAATGCACCGTATGTGTGTGGTTGTCATCAGCTTTATTTATTTACTCACACTGGTCAGACGGTTGCTTACTCTCACCGAAGAACTTTTCTTTTTTTTTTTTTTTTTTCTTTTACTTGTTTTCACATGAGCTGTAAATCTCGGCTGCCGGTCGAGCTCCGTAGCATGTTGACGTCTTTAAAGTTTTACGTAGGACCACGAATGCAGCGCCGACCTGCAGGGCCTGGAATAGGCCGCTCAGCATGGCGCAGAGGAGTCGGCTCTGGTTGTGTCCTCGGTGACTCCTGCCCGTCCATAATCACAGAGACTAAACCCGCTCCTGACCTGTGGCGGTGTGTCACAGGCTCAGTCTCCTAATCTTCTCCTTTGTTCTCTGTCACCCCCAATTAGTCATTCACCAGGAGCCGCAGGAAAGTGGATGTGGGAAAACACGTGTGCGTGAACAATTACCTGTAATCACAGTGGGCGCTTTTGTTGTCTGACAAAGCAAGTGCACAAACTTGATGTGAGGATTTTATTTTTATTTTTGATTTTACGAGTTAGCTCTTTCATTGACTTCACTTTTGATAATATATGTTTTTTTTCTCTTATTTTTTAGTTTCCTTCACAAATGTGCATGAATCTTTGTCTATATTCTACGAATGTGTGCGGCGTTTTGGGGAAACAGTAGTTCGCCATTTGAAGAGCTCTGGATTCAGTGACGCACACATGAACTGTGTCATGCTGTGATCGCTCTGGAGGAGCCAGCTGGACATTGTACCACTTCCTGTCATCTTCTTCTGCGTTTTTGCCAATAGTAACGTCTACCTGTTGATCAAGTGACTCGAAAAAATGCCTCGTTGCCTCAGCTGCTATTCAGCCAATTTATTTTTGTCATTTCATTTTGCTCAATTTTACAGTCAAAGGAAACAACAACTACAGTAAACAGGTGTAAACACGCTAAGGCTCATCTGTTCAAAAGTTGACTAATCCCAAATTCCTCCTATAGTTCAGTGATCCGGACCATAAGGTGCCATCGGATCAGCAGCAGGCTTGCAGATAGAGGCTAAGCAGAGGAGAGGAGGAAAAAGACAAACAAGTGAATTTTGGAGCCAGGCCCAGTGGTGGGGAGGGTTTGGGGGGCAATTTGGAGTTAAAAAGCTGTTAATTGCTGTTTCAGGGCAGGCTGAACAAGCGAGAGAGAGAGAAAGGGATAGAGAGAGAGAGAGAGAGAGAAAAACCAGAAAACACGGTGTATGTGTCCCACCTTATCTCGGTTGTCTGTTTGCTGGCAGCGACTGATATGAAGTGCGATAAACAGGCTGTGATTTACGAGGGAAAACCGTGTTATACTCTGCAGACACGGAGGGACTGAAGAAACTCTGATATGAGCGCAGGCCTAATTTATGTGCTTGTGTTGAAGAGGACAAGCACCTCCGGAGTATGTTTGCTCAAATCCCTTGGATGGGACTCCAAAATGACTGGCTCCCTTCCAAACGTTGCATCACATGCCGATAACAGAGACAGATTTAACACGCTGTTGCCAATTTGTCGTTATTAGAAGGTACACATTTAGATACGCGCTCAAAATACACAAAGGGAGAAGATTTATCATCTGGATACAATCACTTTAACCTATGGAGCCTTACTCAATAATTAATATCTATTGGCTTATGACCTCTTTATGCCATACAGTAAACAACACGCCTCATAACTATGTATGAGCTCTTGTAGTCAGCTAATATATGGCCGAAAGGCCCGGAGATAAGCTCCGGGTCTTAATAAATCAGCCATAACTAATGGAACCCTTAATTGTGATTTATAGCCGACAAGCCCAGTGTTGAGACGGAGAGAGAAACGGATAAAAGGAACGGACGACAAGAGAATCCCCTCAAAGAGATGCAGGGCAGCAGGAGAAATGGGTCGAAATAGAAACGCCCTCTCCTCTGTGACAGTAGTTATAGCGATCTCAAGCTACAACTGTCACTGTAGAACCGAAAAGAAAGGCAGATAACAGGAGCTTTCTGGACAGGTGGGAGACAGAATATCTGTTTACATATGTAAAAGACAGACCTGTTTGTCTTTTACATATGTAAACAGATATTCTGATATTAAAAGGTTCATTTGTTCAATGCTGGCCCGCGACTTTGTTCAAGTTTTACATTTTGGCCCTCTGTGTATTTGAGTTTGACACCCCTGGCCTAAACTGTAGCTCCATAATTGCTTTCAAGTTAGCGATGGTTTCTTGAGTGCGGTTAGCTAGCCCGAAAGCAGTTTCCATTCGCCAACTCTTATCAACACTACAGGGCAATTGAAGAACTGCATTCATAAAGTGTTAAACATAGTTACAGGATGATTATGCTTATATCAGTAACTTTTATATGTGGGGTGTATAACAATATCACTTTGTTCACCAGAAAAGCTGACATGCTAACAGCAGCTAGATGGCACGAAAATATCAACCTGCCAGAGATGGGAGATGAATTCTTGTTACAATGAGAAACTTTCTCATTGTAATGAGACATAAAACCCGTCATAACGAGAAATGTTGCCATTTTCACGACTCATAAAACTTGTGATGATAAAACTTGCTAAAACCAAAGTCTGTTCACCTTTAAACAAGGAACAGCGTGACAGTAAAATGCTCGTTCTAGTAAAAACGGAGTCAGAGTTTTGAGAAGTCGTGACTTGTCAGAAGAACATATTTTTATGTGTCGTTATGACTAGAGTCTTTCTTATTAGGTAAGAAACTCATCCAGAAAGGTTCTAAACAAGATACTGATCCTGAATTTATTTACGAGCATTTTGATAAAAATGTTGTGGCACAACATCTTGTTACACTACTTCTTCTTCTTCTTCTTTTTTTTTTTTCCTATTTCCCCGACATTTACTGAACACATACACTGAGTCGCTTCAAGTTCAGGATATTATATCAACCCCATCAAGTCAACGACCAAATAAAAAAATAAAAATTAAGGCTCTACGTTATTAGCACATGCATTCATTCACTATAGAGACGCCCACAAAATTAACACTTGTGCAGCCAGAAGAATTCTTTCCTACATTTTATTAACTGGATGTTTCTTACTTCTCTAAACATTTTCCCAATAAATATTATATTTTTCCTGTATGCCAAAGTCACTTTGTAGGACACCAACCTCCACAGCTTAATCTGCTCTAAGCTGGCTGTAGTTTGTTGTTCCTGGCTGCGTGGACTTCTGGCCGGTTGGTTGGTTTTTGGGAGGAAAACTTAATTAACATACCTTAGCATGGTCGGAGGAAGAATTTAAGGTCTGCGCCTTTAATAAATCAAACGTATGAATCCCAGACTTTCAGGAATAACCAATTTATTTGGATCCCGGTTAAAATCCAAATGTGGAGAATTCGCTTTGATTTAAGTCTTTACAGTAATGCATTTAACTATTGGCTGGCTTGTGAAAACAGGTTGAGGTTGGAGCTCGTGCGTCATGAACAATACATATCGTCCTCAAAAACAATGGATACCTTGTGCTGAGTGGAGAGCACAAGGTATCCATTGCGCAGGACTGGGAGAGGACACTGAACTGATTTACTTACTTTGTTCGTCTGTTATTTTCTCAGCAAGTATGAACTAATAATAAATCCCTTCAGGATTTTACCCTTCTTCTGACTTCATGACTTAACTCACTATAAACTGCTTAGAGATTGTGCCAGATACTTTCTAAAGACTGACACGCAGCCTATTAGTGTGAGTTTCAATGATATCAGTATATGTGATATCAATCTGAAAATGGACTGCGAGGAATGCAATAATTATTTGCTGTTGCGTTACAAATGTCCCACTTTGAATTTCATTAAGATATTCAACATG
The DNA here is from genome assembly GCA_922788865.1 of Poeciliopsis turneri. NCBI lineage: Eukaryota > Metazoa > Chordata > Actinopteri > Cyprinodontiformes > Poeciliidae > Poeciliopsis > Poeciliopsis turneri. The sequence continues at coordinate 628,985 of CAKLNU010001107.1, read as the reverse complement.
TTGGGTGGGAAAGTTGGAAAAGAGAGGAATTGAGACTGACAGTAGCTGATATTGCCAATGTTACAGCAATAATATTGCCAGCTCTTTATTATTATTATTATTATTATTATTATTATTATTATTATTATTATTATTATTATTTATTTATTTATTTATTTATTTGTTAATTACATTGAAAGCAGAAATGTATAAAGTTTGTTAGTTTTTAGCCATGCAAGTGTCGACACTGTTGCACTGAGCGGTGGTGTTGCCACTTCTGTTCAGTTGATTGCTTGATTATATGTTGGCCTTAAAAGGAAAAGCAGAAAAGCAATAACCGTTCCACCATAATCACTGGACGGATGTGAAACTGTATCAGACTAAGGCTACATTCGCTTTGATGTGGACCGAAAAAGCAAACGCTGGTACACCTAAAAGTCTTGTCCTCGTTTTGGTTGGAGTAAATTCTGGTGCGGCCTGCTCCAAATGTACGAAGTGGACTATCGCACAGGGCGTTCTGGGTGAATACAACCAAAATAAACCTGAAAGCCGAGTGCTACATTTGCATTTGGTGGAGAAGCAAGTTGTGCTCATGTCTTCTCCAGAGGTTTAAGTTTCTTGCAGTGGCTCTCGACATGCAAAGGGGAGAAGAGGTTTTTCAAACTCTTTTGTTCATTTTTACACAATGCAGTTTTAAAATGTAGCAAATGTTTGAACTTTGGCCCCCAATCGAATCGAGTCTCCTGGATTGTGGGTGTGGAAACACCCTAACGTTCACCAGACAGGAAGTGGAACTGCTTCCTGTTCATCTCTCAGGTTTTCTTTGAATGAAGACAATATTTTTAGATGAATCTCAAAAACACTAGACTTGCTCCACGAGGCACTTTGCTCAGAAATCATTTAGGTAAAAGTGTCAGAATTGCTGAAGTAATCACATTTCCACCGTCTCCATTCCTCCTCCCGGCAGACGGAGACGTCCGCTGCCAATGAGACACGAGCGGAAGCCTCGGCTGGACTTCCGCGGGACGACTCGTCACGACCATCTGTACGCATTGCGCATTCACGAACGTCAATAATTGAGCGAAAACATGTTGTTTCGGTGGCTGGCCCACGAAAGTGCCCGGCCTTTGAATAATACAGTCACTTCACGCTAACAAAGCTGAGGAAATCCTCTTTCTCAGATAGGGGAACAAAGCTCATTGTCAGAGGATAGAGAGGCAACAGGGATTACAACGAGGCCATGCAGCGAAACGCCTTGTCAGTCTTAATCTGGGATTAAGCGGGCATTCACGCCTCCTGGGTGCTCTAAAAGCCACCTGTTTGGACGCCACGGCAGATGATGATACGATCCAGAGCTTCTTGTTTGATTCTCTTTTGTTTGCATTAAACTTTAAAACGGCTTTCTCCTGCAGGCTGTCGTGGAATTTCTGAAGCCATTTAAAAAAAATTTTTTAAATTCAGTTAAAGAGAAATGACTCTGCAAATGAAAAGTTAATTCTTTTGCTGTGTGAATGTGCGCAGAATCGAACTAATGAATAAAACCGGTGGTTTACATGTGGCTTCACCGTCCTCAGGACCGGTCTGAATCAGAGTTTTGGCTCCTCCGTGCCAAAACGTCGTCTCGAGTAAGCGTCTAGTGCATTATAAATATCAAGGATGGACGAACGCGGCGAATTACCTCGTAAGAATGTCAAACGCGGCTGTCTGATGATTGTCCTCGGCTTTCGGGAGACCCCTGGAGTCCTGTAATGACTTACTAAAGCTCACTTTCCCTCTGCTGCCAGCCTCGGGGCAAATGGGATCAGTCATGTGTGAGTGCAGCTGTCGCAGGGCTGCCAGCTTCTTTTGATAACTTTCTAACACTGAAGTCACCTCGAAATAGACGTCACTGTCGGCGATACACTGGAAACCTGAACCCCCTTAAAAATCCGCCTCCTGTTTGATTGTTTAATCTTCCAGATTCATTCCAAACCGAACGCAGCTGGACGCCATTCGGCCTCTTAAAGCTGTCAGTTTTGCCAGGGAGATGTAAGGAAATTCATGCTAAAAACAATTAGCATCTTCCTGCCTTTAGAAGTAGCTAACGCACGAATCAGGTGTTTTACCGCATGAACCAAGACTGTCAAGTTGAAACTGACTGGAGGTCACAAATATTTTTTCTATTCATTTTTCATTAGAAATTGTAAAAAACAACAAAAAAAAAACGTGATTTCCATAGAAAATGGAGCCGTACATCATTGTAGATCTGAAAGATAAAATCTATCAGAATTACCTTGTTTTAAAAATAATAAGCAAAAATCTACAAACAATATCCTAAACTTTGTGTTGTACTTTCCTTAGTTAGAGGACTATTTTTAACCACATCGACCTCCAACTTTGTGCCATTTGTATATCTCACATAACAGGATTTCTACTTGCTTCCAACTATTATAAAGAACCATCAGCAGATATTGACTCCATTCAGAAAGACGAAAACGCAGGAGAGAAACTGAGCTGAGTTTGTTGTAGATTGTTGCTTTTTCTTATATATTAAGGTATGAAAAAAGGCAATTTTCTGAAACAACACCACACTCAGGCTTTTACATAAAATTGTACAAAAATATATACATTTTGCATTTAAGATTTAAAAAATGCCCTTAACTGTAAATCTGTACGCCCAAAAGTTTCAGCTTCAGATTCTGTAAAGAAAAAAAAAAAAAAAAGTCTCCTATTAAAGACCTTTTGCTATCAAATTTTTAATTGTTAAATCAAAAATAATAATCAGATTATCAGCCCTACACTGTATTTATAAGTCAAGCAGAAAGGGAAGATCTTTTCACATGTTGATGCTTGAGGTGCTTTTTATCTGCAGAAGCTTCATTTGGTACCAGTGAGCAATCGTTCATGAAAGGAAGGCCATGTCATTTGATTTTATGCAATAAGATGCATATTTTTTAACTTAAAAATGAAACTCAATTATTTGTTTCTGTGCATCTGAGAAATTCTTTAATCTCCCGAAGCAACAATTCAGCTGTAAAATGCCTGAGTGAATCCAGCTCCTCCTCTGAGCTGCAGTTTCCAAGCTCCTGGTTCAGAGCACCTCTCTCCTTCAACTCGCCCACTCAGCTCTTTAAGACTAGCCAGCAGCAATTAGCACCTGGTGGATCTGTGCATCATTATAGGAGCTGCTTCTCAGGACAGCGCTGGTAAAAATGTTAAAGGGTTAATAGAGGAGCCGTGTTGTGATGGCTTCTTGAAGGTGTAGTTTCAGAAAGAGTTTTTAAAGAGACAGAGGCCCAATTTCAAGGTGCTCAGTTATGAAGTCAATAATCTATTCCTTTAAGTCATATTTGATATGTGTAGCATTTTTGTAACAACTGAAGGTAACATAATTATCTGATTGCACATGATGCTGCTCCTCTAAAGCCTTTGCTCATCTTTATCCAGAGGACCAATAACTTTGGAAGGAGCCTGGTGTGGTTCCAGCACAGCAAGGCTTAAAAGTTGTGTAATGGGCTTATTGGTGCTTCACGTCCGTCCCTATAGAGGTCAAGAGGTCCTTCGAGTTGGGTGTAAGACTCCATGAGATCCTTATGGTACACACCTCTACAAGGTGTTCAGGGATGGAGGAAGGAATGAAACAGATGGAAACAAAAAGATTGCAGAGAAGTGAATTGGTTACAGTCTCTTTTTCACTTCTGCTTGTTAAAACGGAGAATGCCTGCCGCATTTGTTATTTTTCAGGTCTATTTCTAACTAATTCGTTCAGCTGTTGACGTTCTCTCACAATAAAGCTTGCTGTTTCTGGTATACTGAGGAAGCCTATGATTCAGAAACAAAATCTTCATAATTTCTACCTAATGTGAGGCTGAAGGGGAAACAAACGGCCCCTTTCTGAGCCGCCGCGCGTGTTGACTTTGGTCCTCAATGGCTTCTTCAGAGGCCGGGTCTGTACGGTTGCCACGGAGCAGATAAATGTATATGTGTACTGTATTTGTGTAAGCTACGGGTGTGTTTGCGAGCCAGGAAAAATAACAAGCACAAGTGAGGGTGTTGGTCGCTACGACCACTTCTGGATTTCTGGGGGTCTGTGGTTTTTTTTTTTTTTTTTTTTTTTGCTTAGCATCCTGGTCCGGACCCTGAACACAGAGGCTACGGGTCCGCGGCCGCCGTACAAATGACGCATTCATCACTTTATGAGGGTCCTATCATTGGCTTTGATTGATATTTCCATTAACAAGCCTAATGGAGACGGATTCTGTGTTCGCAGCAGTTGTCCGCCTGATGAGGGATGATGTTCTGGTTTGTTTTGGAACGCTGAAATATTCGGTAAACTCTTGCGAGAGAAGGAGTGCTCTTGTGAAGATTTAGATTATTAATATATCATAGGAATACAGTGTTTCGACACAAAAATGTGAAGTATCTAATCCATTTCTTCTCATTATTATTATTGTTCTCAACTCAACTTGGTCGATTCAGCCCTTTCTGTTTATCCCATTTTGTGACTATTCTTTGATATTTTGTTCAGCTCACATCTGTAGATGAAAATAAACACATACTCTTTTTTTTTTTTTTTTTTAGGTTTTACATTTATTCATTATTGCCTTCCAGTAGTGTGTTGGTCAAATATTAAAACAATGGCACAAAAGTCATAACCTGTTTTGAAATATGATATGAACTTATTTCTCTCCAATCTGTTCATTGTTTACTTTATGCTAATAACTTTCTGGAGGAAATCAGGCGTTTTGTTTCATAAGAGTCAAATGGTCCAAAAAGGGATTCACAACCCAAATCAATAAAAACAAAACAAGGTGCCATATCAGATTTTTAGAAAAAAAAAATCCAAAATCCTAGTAGTTCTAATACTTGTTGCTTTTCTCCTCACAGGACACACAGCTATTTTTTCCATAGGTTTTGTTGCACGTAGACAAGTGATTGACAGCACCAAGTCCCTCCTCCTGGCTCTGATTGGTCATTTCTGACAGAGTTGTGTATTTCTGCAGTCAGCACTGGGAGTACTGGGAGAAACCAGGGCAGCTTCATTTTTTTTTTCACATGATTTGTTTCATACTGTCACGGCAATGACAAATTTGTGAAAAACATTTTGTCACAAAAGCGACATACTGCAGCTTTAAAGAAAGGCTTACCAAGCATCTTGCTAAAGCCCCACACCACTGACGCTGTTGATAAAAACATAAAATGCAAAACTAGTCAAAGTCTGATCATCATGTCAAATGTGTTAAAACAACAAAGGAAAAATAACACTGAAATCGTTTAAAAAATAAACAAATCGGTTGTACTCCGCACCTTGCCCTGACCGTTACCCTTTGGTTGGTTGTAAGAAGCTTCTAACAAGGTAAATCCATGAATTATTTCCAGAGTCTCACAGTGACGTGTATTTACCTGAGAGCGTCAGAAGGATTTGACTCTGACACCTGATTGATGGAGCTCGTCATAAGAGCCCACAATCGCGCGCAGCATCCGCCCCTCTGTTTACCTGTCCTCATTGTTTCACCTGAGTCACGGGAAGGTCAATACCTGCGGTCGTTGGCGATAAGCGGCACAAGTTTGAAACGGGGGAAGGCTATTTGTAGGTACCACAGAACCGCAGAGTTGCCTCTGATGGCAAAGTCAGAAAACTGCTTTTCTTGCGAAAACGACAGCGACAAAATCGTTCCGGTTTCGGAGGTGACTGGCCCTGCAATTGGGTTTATCTATTTTTGGCAGAAAAGAGCGAGGACGAGGGAATCTCTCGGAGAAAACAGGGCGGCATGTGTGTGCTCACATTCCACATGTCTGACCTTTGACTGTGGTCTGTGGTTGCAGCGCTATGCAACCATCTAATGAGAGTCCAGAAAAACAAAAAAAACGGGTTTTAAAAGCAGGACCAACGGCTCTTTTTCTTTTGTCCCATATTTAATGAAAAATGCAAATATACCTGTCAGCATCTCATTCACACGTTTCGCATTGCCTACAGTTGCATTGGTGACGACCCAAGAAACTCAGTAGTTTTTCTGTTTTCAAAAAAATTGAAAAGCTGACTTTAAACTCTTGAGAAATGTGCCAATAAATTACTGGAGTATCTCCTAATTAGGTTTTCTGTTTGTTAGCCAAGTATCTTATTTTATTAGCCAGTTGTTTTAATTATAATTAGAATAAGATTTTGGCAGGAAGTTGGTGATGAAACGTTTATAGAGATCTTTGAAACAACTTTCACCAATGTTTGTGCAGGGTTTCCCCCTATAAGCTTATGTATGATTTTTTTTTTTATGCACCTGTAACAGTGACAGTAAAGACAAATTAAGCTAGGTCTACAGTTGACATGTTGAATTTACTGGTTGTGAGATGTGCACACTAATTGCGCCATCCCTACAGATATCCGTTGACCTCGTGCGACGTTATTACCAAATGATGTCATTTGCTCTTCTGAATTTTTGTAACTTTCAACACAGTGGAGCTGCTGGCGGTCTGCCCACCGCCTCTAGCAGGTCCTCTTGGAAAAATCAGATTGTCAAATCGTACCTTTTCAAATAGTCCTAGAGCTTCTTGCCTGTCCCTTTGTCCTATTGCACTTTTTATTGAAATGAATTGATCTTACTTGACTTAATTTGTGGCTCTGTCACTTTGGTTTTGATTGCGTTGCCATAGAGTCTCTTTGTTTCCAGTGAAACCGTCAGAATGCTCTCCTTTCCTTTATTTTCCTGCTTGGACTGTCCAAAAGACAAACAATCTTCCAAGTCCTCTTGTTTTTTTTTCTGCCCGCCTCTTGTTCTCCGTCTCTTTTTCCCACTTCCTCCGTTGTATCCAGCTGGGACGACTGGAGATTTTACACCCAATTGGTCCGGTTGGAGGCCTTTGTCGAAGCCCTTCTCTCGCTCCACAAGTGGCAGAAGGACCTGGCCTGTGAATGGTGCTTTGTGCGCTGTTTTTCTTAGAGGGGGCCCTCTCTCCCCCACTCTCATCTGTCACAGGTCCCTCTCCGTCCACACACTCCACAATGCCTGATTGTTCCTGCCCCAGTCGCCAGGTTCCAGGCCAGATCTGAACAAACGCTCTCCTGCCAAATTCCGACCCTGGTTTTCGTTTCTCTTCCACTCACAAAGGGATTCTAAGTTACTGCTGGCTGTCCGCTATCGCCACTTCGTTTTGTCAAGTTTTCCTCCAAGCTAAAGGCTGTAACATCTTCTAAGGCAATCGGCAAAGGGGCAGAAGTTGGATCATCATACTCTAAAACAACGAGTTGGAGCAATAGAAGAGTAATTACATTAGCATCACCAGGAATTTGTTTTTTGTGACTAGTAACCCAAAGTCATTCTGCCATTAATGTCTTTGGGAGATTCTTGTTCTTGCCTTTTTAATTGCTTGTTTTTTAAAAACAACAACAAAAACACGCTCTGTCTACAAAGATGACTTTGCTCCGTCCAACCCAATTGGGGTCAGGAACGATGTTCAGCACTTATTTTATTTCAAACAGACGGGTTAGTGTTAACCTTTAGTCCTCGGCTGATGATGATGAAGTCGTACCATGTCTTGTTTGATACTTTACAGTTCAACAGTATTATATATCACTGCCCTGTGTTCAGTCTCCTGTCACTGCTCTTACCATGAGATGCTCACAGTGAACCTATAAAGTATCTACAAGATATTTACATGATACCTACAGTATGTTTATTAGTGTTGTACCCGTGAGTCATCTTACAAGCACCCAAAGCAGTTTATATTTAAACTGCTTTGGGTGCAGCTAGTTTTACCTGTTGTCTCAAACTTGGAATATCAATCCGAGTATCTAGACCTGTCGCCATAGCACATTTTGCTGGACTATCAATTGTCCCAGAAGTTATTGCAATAGACAACAACATTGTTATTTAGATACTATTTTCAAGTAATATAACGATAATGGCTTATTAATGCAAGAACACATGCTCAAAGATCAATAAACTTTAACTTAATTTAACAGTGGAACTGGAAGACATTTTAAATAACCAGAATAAATAAATGAAGCAACAGATTTATTATTTAACATCAAAGCAACACAGAGACACACAGGACAAATGGTCTTGCATGCCAGAGGATCCTCATGCCAAAGAAAATAAACGTTTTTGTTTCAGATTAAATATGTTTTGAATCTTAAACTTTTCATAAATAATAGTTTAAGACAAGAACTAGACATAAATAAAAATAGAAACATGCACTCCAGAGTTCTTAAAAACAATGAGCATTTCAGCTCTGATTGAGAAAAATAAGCCAAGTTTAATTGAAAATGACTAACTAAATAGTCCGAAACATCCAGTCCACAAAAAGTCCATCACTTGTTGGGTAAACAAAGAAGTTAACAGATAATTTATCTGATGGTCAGATTAAGAAGTACAACATCTTCCTGCTCCAGGCAGTCACAACAGGACTTACGCCGTGCTTACCAACAAACTACTGGTCCCTGCATGGTGAAACTCTATCAGAGGCAGCGGGTTGGGAGCCTGGCATTCCTGGCCATATGAGACTCCGGTTCCAAGAAACCAAAACTGAAGGTCCCTCATAAACACAGCAGCAGCAATATTGTCAGCTAAATATAGGCGGTCTTCTGTCTTCTCCTTCCTCGGCTCCTCAGTGCTCTCTCATCGCTGCAGCACCAAGTCCGTGAGTTGATCAGGGATTAGTGTTAGAAGTTGCTGGTTTTCTGACTTAATAGCTCAGGTAATGTCAGCATGTGGAGATCAAGGATCGCTTTTCCCAAAGCTTTCAAATGAAGACGACACTTGTGGCAAGTTTGAAATGAAACTACTGAAAAAAACAAGTACAATACAAGTTAATTCAATTTCAATTTTTGTTCTTAAATTAGATTTGTTTTTGAACTGGCTTCACACTTGATAGTCCGGCCATCAGGACAGCAGATTCAAAATTTCTACATTTATTTTACGTTTCGAGCTGGTACACACTCAGGCTGTCTTGGCGCGCTGCTCAAGAGGAGTTTGACAAATATCACGAGCAGGGAGGCGAGGGATTGTCCCGTCAGACAGTCAGTTCCCGAAACACACACACAAAACCTCATAAAAGCACATGCAGGGTCAATGCACTGAGTTAAAAACTCATGGAGTCTGATGGAACCCACCTCTTAAGACCGCGAGACAGTGAAGCAATTAACAATTATTTTAGTAATTGAGAAATCTGTCAATTATTCTGGAAATTAATTGATTAATTGCATTAAAAAAATGTACACATCCAGCAGCCTTTTCATTGAACGACTTATACATTTCCTATAGAATATTAGAAATACACTAAAAAATGCAACCCCCCCCCTAATAACTCAATTGCTTTTTTAAATGAGAAAAATAAACACTTTATTGCCTAAAATGCAATGACACAGCATTCCTTTAGTGGATTTGAATCAGGGGGATATAAAATAGATCCCCTTGAAGAATTTTGGGTAAATATGGACAGAGAAAAATGTTTTTATGTTAAATTCAAACTGTATATATATTTTGTACATCCATCCATCCATCCATTTTCTGTTCACCCTCATCCTTAAAGGGACAGGAGCTGCTGGTGTCTCTCCAGCTTCGTTCTGGGCAAGAGGGGTTACACCGGGCAGGTCGCCAGTCTGTCATAATATTGTGTACAGTTTTGGCTGAATTACTGCTCTGAATGTGTTGGTTTTGTTTCAGTAAATTACCTTTTTTTTTGAGTCTATGTAGTCCAGTTAATGATTTATTGATCACTTAATTAGTTGGCGATTATTTCCGTATTCAATTAATCACAATGAATCATTACAGCCTTATTTACTGATTACTCAGATCAATTACCGCTCTGAATGTGTTTTTTTTTTTTTTTTTTTTTTTTATCACAAGGCCTTTTTTGTCTTTGTGTACTGCAGTGAGTGATTTATCAATTACTAAATTCAATAAATGATTAATCACGACTGAACAATTATTCGTTTTAGTCCTGTTTACTGCCTGCCCAGCTTAATTACTGCGCTGAATATTTTTGGATCTTCTTGCAGCAAATGGTGTCCTTGAGTAGGAAGATAAATTGTGTTTTACTTGGAGTTTTTAAGTTCTCACATTCACTGAAGGAATCAACCTCTTTCATGTCCTTCATCTCTGTTTTCAACAGAATGATGTCTTCCATGAGAGCAACGCCTCCTTTCCACCCGCCGCCATCTGAGGAGGCGGACGCCACGGATCAGGACAACAACGCGGCCTGGGCTGGAGACGAGCGGGACGGCCTGACGGAGATGGCCCCCGGCATGACCCCGCCACACGACCGGCCCTGCCCGGACGAGCCCCCGCCCGCCGGAAAGAAAACGGCGGCCGACATCATCGAGTGGGAGACGGTCGCCCCGGCCGTGATGGTGAGCTGTCGATTCCGCTCGGCTGCTGAGAACCGGACCGTTACCTTACGCCAGAGATGCGTCGCTATAGCTCAGCTCTGTGAAATATTATGCGGTTGCCGTGTGTGGGCGTGTGTGCGTGTGTGTGTGTGTGTACACAGCGAACACACTCGGGGCCACGCAGCTCATAAAACACTCATGGAGTACATGCTGGAGCGCACTGGGTCTGCAAATTCTCATGCATAATGATGATTGTGCACGCTTGCGTGCGCCTTTTTAAATCCATATATATATACACTGACCCGGAGTGAACACACACTTTCACACAGCAGCAGTTGTTTCTGGTCTGTTTGCTGCAGGCGGTGCTGCAGGCTGCCCTGTGAGGGTCCTCCTCTGGAGGGTTATACCCCCAGAATTTTCTCATCTCCGCAGTGTGTTCTCAGGTGGAGGTGTGTATGCGTGTGTGTGTGTGTATGTGTGTGTATGTGCTGCTCGGCTTTAGGTTCTCTCGGTTCCCAGCAGATGAAGCAGGACTTGCTTGTGCTTCTGAGTTTAGGAAAGTTCTTGGAAAGAGATTTCTTTCGGTCCATCCTTGTAATAAAACACACTTCGCTATTCCAATGCAGAACTATACAGCTGTAATGTAAATTGGCCTATATTAAAACATCATCTTTGATGATGAGGATATTTTAGATTTTATTTCACATTCCACCACTTTCAGCAATCATGTCCAAACTTCACGCATTGCGGATTTATGCTGAAACTTTGATTTATTTTTATTTTTTTATTTTATATTTTTTGCTTTAGCATCAAGGTTCAAGCTGCCTCAAGGCAAACATGTTCCTGAAAACTGGGAAGTTTTAAACAAGTCAGTTCAAAGAGGGAATTTTGTCCCATAAATATAACAAAGTTTTAGCAAAAAGGAAATTTTGACTCCATAAAGTCAGTGATTCAGTTACAAAATCCAGCACCACTTTCTGTAACTTTACACCCGCTAACTTTTAGGCCAACAAAACGTAATGCCTTGTTGTAACGGGGAAGAACAATAAAACATTTGGTTTTTGTGCAAAAATACATTTCAAAAGAATAGCATGTAGTGTTTTTGCATCTAGAAACTGATTATTTTTTTCAAAACAGTTCAAACTCAGTCAGATTGAATGTAGTAGAGCAGGAGTGTCCAAACGTTTTTTCTGTCACATGAGCCAAAAGAAATGAGGGGAAAAAAGCAATAAAAAAGAAAAACAAATTATGTTTTTTACATATTTTGTTTCACCTACTCAACAATAAAATAAGCTGAAAAAATTGAGTACAGTAGTCATATTGTTTTTTTAGATCTGAATCGTAAAAACGGTTTTGCAGGTTGATGGTGTATCATTCATTTTTTGGAGCTTTTCATTGTGTTATAAAAACATACCTGGAGTGTTGCTTTGATTCTTTCAAGTATGTTTGAGAAATCCTTTTAATCCTCATGGCAACCATTCAACTGTGCAGAACATGAGACGCTCCTCCAAAACCTCCAGCCTCCCCTCCCATTCAACTCCTTCAGACTAGCTGGGAGCAATTAGCAAATAACAGTGGGAACTGCACATCAGCTGAACTTGTTATAGTAGATACTTCTCAGTGAAACACTGGTATAAATGTTGGTAAAGGGTTAATAGAGGAGCCATGACTCCTCTGTCTGAAGGCGGAGTTTCTTCAAGAGACCCAATTTCAAGTCGTTAAATCTCAAAGTCAAATTTCTTTTAAGTCATATTAGACATATACAGCATTTTTATAACAACTGAAGTTACTTGGTTGTGCTGTGTGTTTTCAGGGGGGATGGTGAGTCAAGAGTCACATCATTGACCTGCGTTGTGTGGTGTGGTGTGTTCGGGTGTGGTGTGTCAGTGAAGGATATCTGTCATATGCAGCATTTTAGACAAAAATAAAAAAACTACCTTTCCCTCCCATTTAAACAGAGCACCTGCTACTTGTTATATGTTTACTGTGTTTCTTACATGGCCTTCATCTTGTAACCAATTGAATCCAAAGTTGTGGTTACATTAAAAAAAAAAAGCTCAAAGGGTTGAAACCGTTTTGCAAGACCCTGTAAAACCTTCGTCTTGTCATTGACTTGCGTCAGATCATTTAGATCTCCCCCCACCGTTCCTTTGCACGCGGAAAATAATTGCTCTTGAACAGTCTACAAGTGACACCCTACCCCTCCCCCCCACCAGCCCCGGCTCCCTCCATTTGCCCCCAATCTTCATTACAGAGGTATCTCCTGCTTAAAGACAAAGTGCACAACAGGGGCCCCTTGTTGCAGTCATTTCAAGGGCGTCTTAAGATCCTGGTGTTCAGCAAAGCCTGTTGTCTTTGAAACTTAAGCCTTCAAAAGTTCTCGGAGATCCCCTCACTCTCTTAGTGGGCGGAGAAAGCATCCTGAAATAGCTCCGGTGTTGGGACACCTGTGCTCAAGTGTCTGTTGTGTGGGACAATGTGCTCATGTTGAAGGGATTATCTTCTTGATATTTATAGACACTTTATACCGATGGAGGAAAACACTAAAAGTGTTTAATAGGCTGCGGAAAGGTGGCTTTTGCACTTAAGACAAGAATTTGTCGACTTTCTGAAGAAAAAGAACCGTCGAGGTCTATTAATGACCAAATATTAAGTATCCACTTGAGGTAACCATAAACATACATTACGACGCGCTAAAAGCAGGTGGTATAAAATATAGAACTGGGTCAGACCTCAGATCAATATCAGGTTCCGCCGGAAATAAAATGCAATCCTAAACGTAAAAGTACCGATCCAATAAGGCCACTACAACGTCACCTATAGCTAAAAAAATACTTTATGCACATACAGCATTATGATGTGGCTGTGGTAAAAATGAATAAGATGTCTGCATAGAAAGTTTCAGATACATTCCTCATTCAGGTAGCACTTTATCTGACGGGTCGTGAATAAGACGAATAAGACGGTCATAACAACGTCATAAACATGTCATGAACATGAGTGAGTCTTCATGAACATTTATGACTTCTCATAAAGTGTCATTCGGTAAATCATGTCACTTTTAATACAAAGTTGACATTATTGAAAATGTCTTTGTTATGACAACTTGACATTAACCAAGAAATTATGGGCTGCATACATTTGTTATAAAAGTATTGCTGATTAAACTTTAAAAATGATGCAGCTTTATGTTATTAAAGCTGAATTTTAAATATTCATGAAGACTCACTCAAGTTCATGACAGATGTTTATGACAGTCTCATTCATGACAATCATGAATGGAAATGTAACCGGTTTTAGCTGAAAGAGCTGTTATACAATAAGTCACCTTTGTTTTCTACTAACTATGCTAGCATTATTAAGTTAGCATAGTTAGCCATCATTAGTTAATTAGCTAACAATCCTGGCATAACACTGCTAGTATAGTTAGCTAGCATTAGCTAATTATTCTAGTATTGTTAGCTAGCATTTGCTAACTATGTTAGCATAGCTGTGCAGTCTATGTGGGAATATCCTGGGAAATATATAAACCTGCAGTGTTCAGACTTTCACCACACAAACCAACATAGTCAGGTTCTAGTGAGCATTAAAATTTTCAGATTGCTCTGGAGTTGGACATCCTTTGTGTTGACGCTTACGTCTGAGAGGCCAAGCTGCTCTGACAAATCCGGGATGTTTCGTGACAGACATGCCCAAGGGATAAAATAGGAACCGTTCTGTGGTTTGTTTAGTCTTCTTGTTTTCTACTGATCTGCAGATCTTTTTCACTCATTTGTGGTGTTGAAGTTTAAACGCTCGTTGTCTATCTCTTCTCAGGACAATGAAGGCAGCAAAGGCTGCTCTGGCTACCCTTACCGGACTAACTCTACCTCTCCTACCAAGCCGGAGGAGTGTTCCAGGGATCGAGGCGAGTCGGTGATCGGCCTCGCCTTCGGGACTCCCGAGCGGCGTAAAGGAAGTCTGGCAGACGTGGTTGACACACTGAAACAGAAGAAGCTCGTGGAGCTGACCAAGTCGGAACAAGACGGTGAGAGAAAGCCTTCAGCTTGTTGAAAATGTGTGTGCGTGGTTTTTCATCTCTGTACTCAGGGATCACAGGAGACAGCTCTCTCTTTTTAGTGTTGCATTTCTTTCTGGATGCTACTCACTGTAACGAGTCTTTCACTCGACAACCTCGCTTGTTGTCTTGCTTTGGATGATGGCTTTTCCAAGTCTGAGAAACATTTCTGCTCGGTTTAGGCTGTGTGTGAAGATTTATTGGCCTAGTTGTTTTACAAGCTAAACCTATCAATAAATAGATCCAGTTAAACTAAAAGGAAGTACAATTTTAATCCCAAGATTTTCGGTACCAAGAGATTGCCAAAAGTTTTTGGCAATGTTGTCAAAAATTGTGGTAATTATTTCACAATTAGGTTGTGAAATAATGAAAACCAGACCTAAAATAGTGTCAAAAACACAAAGCAGATTTCACTCTTTCTCCATAAGACTTCTGGAACCAGAGTCCACTCAGAAGATCATCTTAAATATCTGCTCACACCAGCAGTGAAACACGGTAGTGGAGGTGTGATGATTAGGAGTTGTACCCATGATAAGTGGCCTGAATATTTCCACCATTATGTGAGAGAAATTGATGAAGTCATGCAGAAAAAAAAAGCCACTACAGGTTATGATTGCGAAGGATACCTCTATGTACTACAGTCTCATTGGGTATCGTGACTATTGTCAACAAATTCACGTTTCACAACATTATCAGATTTGCTAAAATGTATAAAAATTCTAAAAGAACAATTAAAGGTTTAAGTTGATTCACTGACAATTACACAATCAGCATACATGTAGCTATCTGAAATTGTGGTGATAATAACGCTAACATATTTGACAACTTATGTTCTTTATGAAAAATGAAGTCACAGAGGAATGCACAATAAGCATCGAGACTCATGTGTTTTAACTTGAATATTTCCAGGAAGGTTTGTAGGAAGTTCTGACTCAGGAAGTTCTGACGAAGTAGAAACTTGCCAAAATGCTCCAGGCAAAATGCCTTGTGTTATTTTGACAGTCTTGTCAAGTGGAAGACTCTGGCTCAAAATGTTATACAAAAACAAGTGAGAAATTAGAAAAAATAAAGAGATAGAGCAGATCGGTTTGAAAATCACAAACGCCTTGATAAAGTTAGCTTGCTCAGCGTTAGCCGACAGGAAGCTGGAGGCAGAGAAATACTTCTGTTGTTTCTTTCTGCGTGTAGCAAAAACTAAAACTTCTTCAAAACTCTTCACTCGTAACAAAGTCTTCATGTGACACTTTGAATTTCCGTGATGTGGCGATGACATTGATTTTTTAATGGTAATTATTAAAACCGTTTGTTGTTGTATCCGTACGCATTTTGTAATTTTTATTCAACGAATAATGATTCTGTTCACTTATAAGTTTTTCATTCAATTTTTTCATTTCATATAACTACTTTATTATGATTATCGCTTGATACACAAAACTACAGCTGAAAGTGTGTATTTTCTGTTCATTGTAACTGAAACGATAAACATAAAGTCACGTCGTCTTTATGGATTAAAAATCGTCTCACATAGTTGCATCGTAGTTTGAATTTATATGGGCTAAGTCCTTTTATTTAATTATCTCCATATATGGATTTCCTTTACAGTAAATGTTGGGTCAATGAAAGGTCAAAGCAAGAAAACAGTCTGCAGCCATCAGTCATGTCTGTTGTTGATTTTTGTTTGGACAATCACTAAGCAAATGGAAATATACAAATAAAGTTTAAATGTTTAATTATGACTCTAAGTCTTAAGTATTGTGACAGCAAAGTACAGTTACAGTAGGATTTTTTCACAATAACAGCAGCCAAAACTGTCTGAACAAACCCTTCGATTAAATTACTTTCATGCCTCATATTTCATAGGCAAGTTGTTTTCTATCTTCTCCCCCCTGTTGCTTACAGAGTGAGACCAGCCATGTCGTCAATGCTTATTTTGTTTTCCCTTTCCTCTTCAGAAGATCTTTGAACATCTTAAATTACAAGTGGCTTATCCCTCGACTGTCAGATCACAGTTTCAGTCAGTGAAAACACAGGTTTCCCTTTCTCTCCGAGGCCTCCCGGCATGCCGCGGCTCGCCCTTTCCCTCCCCAAAGCGAGCCAGATCTAAACCCGTCAAACACCCCTCTTTACTGTTATGTGCAGATAGTAATCGTGATGATATCACAGGAGCTCTTGATCTCCCTCATTTAGAGGTTTTACTGTGTTATTGATACAGTAAAGTTGGCGAGAACGGGACAGCCAGAGGCGTAGTGCAGTGACTGGTGCCTTGAGTTGAAAGGCAGGTAGCTGTGTTTCTTATCTACCTCACAGGAACCGGCTTAAAAGAAATGGTGTGTGTCTGTTGGGGGGTTCAAAAGGTGTTTTGACATTTCCCTCCTCTAATCTAAAGTGATATGAGTTAAAAGTTGAGACTGCTTTGCTTCAATAAGAGCCAAGAGAGACATTTCTTCATGTCTTCTCCTTAATAAGTTACTTAGCAATTAACTAGCATGAGGCAGTTTTTAGCCCGATAATTAACGTAATTAAAACAGGATGGAGCATGGAGGAGCGCGGTGCTGGGCCTTCCTCAATTGTCGCTCCTCAATGCCTGCCAGCTAGCGTAAAGTAGCACTGCTACACTTTTACCTCATTGGGAAGAAAAATTTGGAAAAAAATAGTTTCCAGTCATGAAAGGCAAACTAAAAGATCACTCTTACAATCGACACTAAGGTGTTAAAACAGCAGCTGGCAAACTGTTAGCAGGAGAATCGCTACGCAGCCGAGTCCTGGCTAGCTAGCTGAACAGTTAGCCCGACTTAGTGCCCCGCTAGTATCAGCTTATAACAGGTTAGCTGTTTTTATTAAAGGGATAGTTGAGTAGGTAAGTTACCTGCAGCAAATAAATCTCTTGGTGTTTTCATTTGGTATTAATCAAAGTTCATTATAACCCGAGACTGAAGGCAACTATCCGGAGGCTAAAAACAAACCGGAAGGCTTTTCACGACTCTCTGTTTGACACTGGAAGCTCTTTGGTGGTGCGGCACCTCCACTTCCGGTGGAAATGATCTTTCACTTCTCTGTGCAGCATCTGTCTAACAAAAGGCGATGATAGTTTGAATGTTAATGAGCTAGCGCTGCCATAAATCACTCTGACCTTTTTGAGGTTGAATTTGTTTTAAGATGGAGGAAATCCACTTTGATCTCAGCTCTGCTTTGACTATTAGTTTCAGCCTCCAGGACCAACAAATCTGGATTTACTCTACATGCAGACCTCAAGAGAGTAATTTACTGCTGTTCCTGTCCCTTTAAGGGAAATATAGAATAAAAGCACTTGAAGCTGCTACTGAATTTAGAAGATGTGCTACAGCATTTTCATCTGAACTGAGTTTTATTACTAATCTAATAAAACTCAGATAACAGAAGCACAAAACAGAAACTATGGCAGAGCCATGGCTTAGTTCTTTAATAAATAATAAAAATCTCAAAGTATGTTTAAATTCTTACAGGTACAGGATCCTTGAAAGTATGAAAAATTAGACAATAATGAAGATGTTTCAATAGTATGTTAATTATAAGGATATCACTACCCAGATAATAACATATTAGTATTTGAGCAGTGTGGAAAGTGTACAGTCCTACCTGCATGGCAGCATTGTATTAATCTTTTTCTTTGCTAATTAGCATATCTGCTGCCACAGAGTAGAAGGTCTTGAACATTTTGGTGAAATCAAACAGGAGAAGCGCGCGGTGGCGGCGGCGCCAGGCCCACCAGGCCCGCCAGGCCCAGCTCACTGTACGCTGTCAGCGTGTGTGAATGGGGCCTCCTAAAATGTTCCCATAAATTGCTGTGAACGATGCAGGCGCATCGTTCAGCTGGTCGCCGTGGAAATGCGTTCCACTGTGGATTCACTGTGTATGGATTGACAGGCACCTCTTCTTCTTGTTTTTTTTTTTTTTTTTTCTTTTTTCCGCCTAATTAGCTTCGCCAAAATGAAGCGAGTCGATCCATAGATGTCTGAGGCTGAATGCTTCATTAAGTGAGCTCCCCTTTCTGTGGCTTTCACAACTGATGAGGACTAAAGCATCTGTCCTTTTTTCTTTTTATTTTCTCTGTTTCTGATTTTTTTTCTCTCTCTTTTTTTGAATGTTTGAATAGACTACCGCTTCTTCATTTAATTGCACCTTTCTCTGTCTGCCATGTTTTTTAGTTTTTTTTCTTCTTCCCATTTTCACCTGATGAGAGACTTCCTTCTCTTGTCTTCAACCCTTCAATCTTCAGCTGCCTTTTTACTAGAAGGAATTTCTCTCCCACACGCCGACCTTGCTCCCATCCTAAATCAAAGCGCTTGTTGTGCCGGCGACAAACAGGGATGTCGCGAATTCACGATCTGTCGGATTTGTCTGTAAATTGTTAAAAGCACACAGGAGCGCAATGTCACCCCGGTGAACAGAGGCCTTCCTGTTAAGACAGGAATTAAAGATGATTTTTCTTCCTCTGATGACTCAGAGGTGGGAAACGCGTTCAGTATCAGAACGGTGACTCTTTCCCCGACCCGGACTCGCTCCGGTTCTGTTTACCATACGATCAGATAGAATGGACTCTAGTGGGGAGCATGGCTGATTTCAGAGCGATCCGCAGCAAAGGCAGCAGAATACTCAGAGGAGCCCTAAATGACCATGACGGTTCTAATAAATAGACATGGCCTCGCTGTTAGATATCAAAGGTTTATTTCTGGGTCAGCCTTTAAAAAGGTTTATCGAGAACTCTTTAAGGCAGCGTCTGGGAGATGTGTTGCCACACAGCTGGTTGCTGAAAGTGCCTCCCTATTCACCTGGACTTTCACAACACGCGAGCCATAAGAGGGGCCTTTCTCCACTATTTTGTATTTATGCCGAGTCGCGGCTCCGTTGCCCTGCAGGTTTGGACACAAAGGCGCGCCGAGCACAAAAGCCTTTCTCTGCGCTGCTAAAGCACTTAGCACATATTAGACTGTTAGGCTGTTTTGTTTTTTGTCTGTTTGTTTTTTTGAATGAACAATGTTCAAGGCCGGGACAAGGGAACGTCAGCAGAGAAAAAGGGAAAAAGAAAAACAGCAAGGCTTACAGAGGAAACAGAAATGCATTTTCCCCTTAAGCATGAAATTGTGCAAATTGAAATTATGAAAAAAAACAATTTTTTTCCTTCATGGAAAAACTCAGATTTTGAACAAACTCAAGCTTGGATGAGGCGGTTTTTCGGCGAGATTGATGTCATTTTGCAAAACTGCAATGCAAACACTTTTTTTCACATCACACGAGTCACTAGATCAGCAGCCAGACCGATCTAAAAAATGACGAAGGAAACGACAGGAAGTTGTAGGAGGACGGCGGTTGTTGTTGTTTCGCACAACGTTCAGCTGGTTCCACCAGAGCTCCCGCAGCTTCACACGGGTCATAAAAAGATTTGTGAATCCATAACTCTTCTGTAAAATCTCCAATTTCAGTTTCGCCTGAACATCACATTCATAGCTGCTCCCAAGTTAGCAGGGCTTGTTGCTCCAATGCCTGGATAAGACGCCGACTTCTCCTCTGATTGGCTGATAGATGATGAACGCCATGGCTGAAGTATGGTGCTAGCCACACAATAAGTTATTTTTATGACTTATTGTATGAACAAGCTTCTTCATATGTGATTTTAATTTCATTTCTTAATTAGTGGAAACACCAGAATTGTATCTTTTAGAACGCAAAACAAAAATTTGACAAAAATTTGTCTGTAAATTGTTAAAAGCACACAGGAGCGCAAGGTCGCCCCGGTGAACGGAGGGCTTCCTGTTAAGACAGACAGACAAAAATTTGTAATGGAAATGCAGCTACTAATATAACAAGCTGGAGAGAGTGGGAAACACAATGAAGAAAAAGAAGCCAAACAATAATTTGTCGTCACGAGTTTCCTGTTGGTTCTGTTTCCTGTAAAAGCAGAACGGCGAGTCGAAGCACTCTGGGATTCTAGCCGACTAACTTCAAACCCGTTGAAGTGTGCAATCGGGCTCCCCTTCCCGCGTTTGATGAGCGAATTATGATTATCTGCATTGTTGCTCCTCAATAGAGCCGACCTGCTGCTAACGGGGGCCTGGCGCGGGCAGCGTGCCCCTATGCCAACTTAGTCAGCCATCTAATGGGCCTAACGCAGCTCCGGCGCCTGGCAGACACTTAAAATCACACTAATCCCTGCTTAAAAGCAGAGTGGGGCTGAATCACTGCACAGTTTGTTTCATTTGCAAACGAGACGGGGCTCAACTGCAGCTGCGCTGAGGTAACCAGGAGACTCATTTCTCGGCCAAATATCTGCAGAAGTATTCCCGCCCATTCAGTTTCTTGTACCTTTGATCCTTTTACCAGCACAAACTTCAACAAATTTTATTGTGATTTTATGTGAGAGAGATTTTTATTGAGCATGCTTTAATCTGATTAAATCCAGGACAACCAATTACATTCAGAAGTCACCTAATCAGTAAATGGAGTCTTCTTGTATGTGTTTTGAACTCAGTATTAATCTGTTGGGTCTTTGAAGGCTTCAGAGGTTTGTTAGAGAACATTAGTGAACAAAACTGAAAAACGAAGACCAAGAAACACGGCGTCAGGTCAGGGAAAAGGTTATGAAGCAGCGCAGGGCACCACTAGCTAAAACGTTACAAATCATAAACATTAGTTGATGTTGAAATGCTATACCAACATGGTACTTAGTGGAAGCTAAAGCGCTAAGACATTAAAACGCACTGTGTGTCACAAGGACAACGTGAGGAGAATCCTGCTATGGGGCTGTTTTTCTTTTATGTTTGACGGGAAAATGGATGGAGTAGATTCTGAAAGAGAAACAGACTGAAAGCCACAGTATTTAGCTTTTATAAAAAATAAATCTTTGTCATAAAACATAGTATTTGTTAAAACTGTCACAACAGTGATGGTATCAAACGAGACAGACAATCTGTGAAAACATTGGGCTACTCTGCCTTCTCCCAGTGTTTCCAGTGCTAATTAGAAGCAGCCAATCAGAGCTGGGAGGCGGGGCTTAGCATGTCAGCTATCCTCCGTGTGGTGCTGTTCAACCTCTTTGCTCTTTACTACACTGCAGCTAGCATAGTTAGCATAGCCACCAATGACACCACATTTAGTAGCATGTACACGAGCATGATTGACAGTGCTAAGACCCTCCTCCAGGCTCTGATTGGTTGGTTTTGAACAGGTGGTGCGTTTGTTCAGTCGGCAACAGCAATTCAGAGAGGATTTGGAGGAGATTGATCTTTTCACAGATTATCTTCTCCCTACATGATAACAACAAATAGGTACAAACTACATTTTTCAATTAAAGTTACGTACTGTAACTTTAAGACATGGATCAGACGTACGCTAGTGTTGATCCATCACGTAAACTCCCTATGAATCCCATGAGCGTCTGCGATGCTGATCTTTTACAAACTATAGGTTGCCAGGGTGCTATAAACGGAGCGTTTGTCTCCGTCATACAAGGAGGCTTTTTTTTTTCTTTCTGTTTGACAGAAATCCAACAACAACACTTCTGTTTACTCCAGACAAAAGCGTTGAACCTTGACTCAAAGGAATGCGGTGTCGTTTCGTGGCAGACAAACACAGTCTCTGCTTAGTCGGATGCCTAAAGAGAAGAGGCGTCATTTCTGAAATCATATTTATTTCACCTCATTCAAGGCTGATTCATACGTCACTTCATTTGTTGAATATTTAACAGTTTGAAAGTATACAAAACAGGAAACACACACACACGCGCACACACCACTTCTCGCTCATTCCATCAAGGCCCCAAAACATTTGCGAGGCGCCCCTCCCACCATATGGAAACAGGCACCAGGCTGGGATTAGTGGTTATCACGACGGCGCTTTCAGGATCGAACAAACCCAACTCTTCTTCATAAGTCATCATGACTGTCTCGATCATCATTCGTGCGGGAGCTCCAACTTGCGACGCCTTATAATTAAGCGTTAAGTATAAAACTCCTGTTATCTGTTCGGCCCAGATGAGTCCGACGTCGACCTAAATTAAGCCGTGAGATTCTGGCTCGGTCTGTCCGTCGTCCACGTTTGTTCGGGTTTGCGATGACTAAGGCGGCCTGACGGGAAAAGTAGATTGAAATAACATGTTTAAGATGAGGTGATAATTTGAATAAAAGCTGAGTACTTGTTTGTGTCGCAGCTTTCAGTCGTTGCAGGGTTTCCCCCAGAAAACTTGTTAAGCCCAGTGGTTTTTGTGCCGTGTTTTTGTGTTAAAAGATGTTAAGTAGGCAGAAAATGTAAAAATATTACTGGGTAATTATATGTTACTGGAAAACATCGCCAGTGAAACGCTATTTAAACCCACAACTGGTCTTAAAAACTACAAATCAAAAAATACAAATAAAATGAATATCAATTATTTGCACTTCTGTTTAATCCAAATTAAGTCAGCAGCTCCATCAGGCATCCCAGGCATAAAGTGGTGTGAGCCTGTGCAGCTCTGCTCTGTGTCTGGAGAGGAGGCCGGTTCCACCCGTTCACCCACATAACGCCTCCTCCAGCTGGACGACGGGGTCAGAGCGAGGCCAGGCCTACCTCTGACCGTATTTCTCTGACACAAGAAAGACCTTCTGCCAGGTCTCGGTTTGTCCTTCCAGACTGCCCAGAGCTCGTTTCAACATGTCTGCCGCTGATGCCACTCCGGCCACGCTGCACGTTGTACGACCTCCTCAGTACAATATCGGACGAGGATATCCAAAGGAAAATCCTGCATCACTAATGCTGGGGGGGGGGAAGTCGTACAAAATCTAGAAGAGTATTCACGCTGCTAGAACCTGTCAAGATTTATCCTGGTTGTCAATCAAACAGGCTGTTTGTGGTGCCTGTGAGCATCGAGATTTTTGGTCACAGACCAAGAGAAAGCAAAGAAAAGCAATGTATGATTTTCAAATTCTTTTTGCAAACAAACTTCTCCATAGTGTGGCATGTGTGTACATTAGCTAGCGGAGCTGCAGAGCAGACATAAAACCTGTTTTTTCTCAGATTAATCATTTTTTAAAGTTATGTTATTAGCTAAATAGATAGAAGCAGCTTGCTTGTGCCTAGCCAACTGTGAGCCCGCTAGCTGTGTTTCCAGATTAAATCATCTGCAGATTTTCTTTGCCTGGCTAAGCTGCAGGAGAAACTGCAGTCCGTGACCTAACGTGGAACCTCTGCAAGCACCTTGAGCCTTGCGTTCCCTCTGTATACCCAATCTCTGTGTGTATGCGTGTGTGTGTGTGTGTGTGTGTATGTGACCAGGAGTTGCGATGACAGCTTAACAGCAAGCACGGTCAACCCCAAGAGCTAATCTCATTGGGTAATTGACAAAGCCTTGGCTGTGGCACCATGTTTGCCTTCTTCTACAGGATTGACAGCGTGAGCTGTGGTTGTTTGCAGGAAGAGCTTTTCCCAGTGTGTGTTGTTCGTGGACGTTTGTATGATAAAGCTTCTGAAATTAGCCCTTACCTGGCAGATTTATGAGAGGGGGGAAAAAAAGCAGATTTGGAGTTGGAGCAGAGATTGCAGAAATCCTGGAGAGCGCAGCTCTCTTCCTCTCTGCTAACTGCCTCTCTCTCTCTCTCCTCCCTGGACTCGTTGGAAGTTGCTTCCAATCTATCACGTTGTAATTGATAGGGCTTTCCTAGCTAATGATCACCCACAGCCTACGGGTCTCGACTGCGCAGTCGGTGGGGTAGACCTCTGCTGCTCTGCTTGGCTGCAGGCCAGCCAGCATATGGTGCAGCAGTAATGTGGTTTGCTGGAACAGCTTTGTACCGCGTCCAATAGAATCAGATAAAATTGTGATTTTTATCAAGCTCCGCTTTTCTTTTTCTGTTTCTGCAAGGATATCAGTTAAAGTCTAAATTGCTCTGTAGTTTGGTGAATGCCAAATTAATGCGAGAATAATGAAGAGAAACCTGCAAGGTCGCAGCAGGGATCATGTGTAAGGCAAGAAAAGAAGAAGGTTCGAAGATGATTGTTTACTTTTAGTGGTTTACAAGTGATGGAAATCCGATTTATTCGGTAAGATGCACTCTGACTGAACAGCCTCTTCCAATTATCTATTTTTTTAAAGAAACTCAGCTAATTTTACAAAAAAGAAAAAACTTTTGCATGAAACTATTCATTTCCAATGTTTAAACGTCTGTGGATGTATAAAATATAGTAATTTATTTGCATATTAATTCGCCTAACGCTTATTCAGAATCTTTTACGTTAACATTCAAAGCAGACCAAAGAACTGCTAATAAACTTACATCATCTGCTTTAGCCGCAGGCTAACGCAGAGTTTATGTAGGAGCTGCACATAGTTTTTGGTCTGAATCATATTCATGATTAGTTTTCATGTTTCTATTTTAGCAGCGCAAACGCTCATCTTTTAGTACCTGTACGTTTATTTAGTGTGGAGGAAATAATTGTAGTGAACAACCAGTCAAAGTTTTAAAGCTTTTCAAATTTTCTTTAGGTAAATGCAGCTAAAGCATTATTTTTTGTGTTTCTAAAACTTGATCAGAGTTTCTGTGAACTTTTAAGTTTTACTTCTTATTTCCCCTGAGCAATATGACATAAAATTTCTTTTTTCCGCTGGGAAAGACAAAAAACCCAAAGGGTTCAGTTTGCTGATCAAGCTGTGATATGGCTACAAAGAAACACACTTTTCTAAAGCTGCCATTTTACACAATCAGAGCAACAGGTTAAAAGTTTTGAGCAACTGGAACTTTAATTAACAAGCCTGAACGACATCTACTCTCCATAACAACCATTAGACACTCTCTGGATGCCAATTGGTTGGTTGGTTTGTCAGTGATGCCAGTAAAAGCCGTCGCTGTCCGACTGTCACAAATGTTTTAGTCAGATGGGACTAAAATTGAGATTAATATTATGTGACTGAAACCTCCTGAGTTTGGACTGAAACCCAAAAGAAAGTCTGTGTGGCAAACTGGAGAGGAAATTCATAAGAGGAGACTCAGTATTTTGAGTTATGTAGAGAGATTGTAAAAAAAAAAAACAGAAAAAGATTTTTCTTCCTGGCTGCTCCAGCTTTGTAAAATGTTTAAGGAGAAGATGAAGAGGTAGCTATCTTTTTGGCAATAGACAGTTGAATAAACTATTGATCACAGCTGTACCAATAATTTAGCTATCTGGGATTTACTGTTTTTTTGTTATTTATTTACCCATTATATTAAAGGAGTTTGAGGTTATAGTGCTGCATTAAGTTGTACATTTATTTCAGGAACTGCTTTTATCTTTTTCACTTTTTTACATTTAAATAAGTAAATGTCTAAATATGGTGAGTAGTTTCCTGAATTTGAAACATTTAGCTACAGTAAAATTGTGTTGCAATAACATTTAATTTCCCTTTGGGATCAATAAAGTGTTTTTGAATTTTGGAGCTGAATAAATAGCAGCACGATGGTGTAGGCGTAAATAAACATGATCTGCACTGAGCTTTGATTTTTATCAGATGCTATCTTTCTTTAGCCACAGGCTAAACACCAGTTTACTTTAGCACTGCACTTTCCTCACACTGTGGGTTCAGTTTTGTGAATCTTTACCAACATGACAGTTTTTAAAACCTTTATTAACTTTATCTAAAGTGACGCGTCACAAGCGAATGACTTTCATATCAGTTGTTACGCTGACGACGACCTGATTTATATGAACGCCTGTTCTCTGCAGCTCCTTGCTGATCATCCCAGCTCCGATGGTAGATAAAGATTATTTCATTATTCAGCTCTTTTATTGACTCAGTCCAGACTCACTGTCAATCCTCAGAGGTTTGACCCCTGACCCTCTCCACCGCCATTCAAGTCACACGTCCAGCCGAGCCAAAACAACGTTTCTATTGTGTCAAAACCACACGTTTTCCTGAGTCTGCATGTCTGCGCAGATATGTCTCGGTGTTTCTGCGTGTGTGTGTGTGTGTGTGTGTGCGCGCGCTGAGAGAGGGTTTCATGTATCAAGCCTAAAGTGGAACCAGAAGCTCGGGTCTTGAGCTGGTGTTTTCAGTTTAAGAAAGAGGCAATATGGTACGAGGGGTGAAAGTCTTGTCAGCTTTCGCGCAGCCAAAAATTGATTGCAGGTTTTATTGTGTGTTTAGGATGAAATTACTTGTTTTCTTTTTTTTATGTTTCTTCATTTTATTTTATTTATCTATTTATTTTATTTCAAGTGTAACTTTTCAATTTAACCATTTACAAGAACCTGGTACACAAAAAATTTGTACAAATTAAAAAAATTTGACTAGTATTTTGATTAGTCTTCTTGCTTTTCATATTGTAATTGATTCAGTAACATTTTGCCATCTGATAATTGTTATTAATATATTTTTTTATACTATGCATTTAGCCTTTTTTTATTATAAAATAAAATAAAAAATAAAAACTTTGTCAGAGGTGAAAACCGGCATTGTTACAGAAAAGATTTCTGACTTAAAAAAAAAAAAAAAACATTTTTTTAGATGCCACAATTCTCTTCTTTTTGCAGAGTGAAAAAAAGCATTTTTTTAAAATATAAACATTTCACATTTTTTTTAAATTAAACATTAAATGAGTCTGAAGGAAAAGAGAGATGAACTTCGGTGAACATTTTGGTTCCAGTCTGAAACGCGCTCAAACAGCATTCCCTCACAGGGGGCAAAGTGGGGTTAATTGTATTTTGTTGTTCCACAATAGGATTTTAAGGCTCTGTTGCTAACCATTAAAAAGATGTTTAACTTTTAACACTTTTATTTACTTCAACTCAAGTAGAACAGACTCTTCGGTCGGCTGCGGCTCACTAGCCGACTCAGCCGAGTCTTTATTGTTCTCCACCTCTGGGCTTGATGAGATTAGCTGGAGATGCTGCGTCATTTCTTTCCAGGGAAATCAAAAAGAATTCTGCGTCTAATGAGATTTATTATTTAGTCCAGGCTTCTTGTTTTATCTCAACAGAGAGAATGAGGATTTCATCTTTGGAATCTGTGGGTCCATTGCTTTGAGCTGCTCTGTCCTGAAGCATCTTAATTTAATCTTAATCTGTGATATGCACCGTTGGTAAAATACATTTGATTACTTTTATTGATAAATTGACAAATACCGTCCAGGTCTATATATTTGTCGTACCTTAGTCTATTTGTTTTGTTTACAAAGTACAGCTAATTTAATAAAACCTACAAGACTCTAACTTCACAATATCCAGACAGCCATCGTTTTTATTCAATTCAATTAAAAATACTTTATTAATCCTAAAGGTCAATGAAATGTCATGCAAGTTATCTTCAAAGTCAGTCCTGTAGCAGTCAATTAGAACCTGACGATTCCTCTGACTGAAGATTTTTCTTGTGTTATATTTTCGTGACTGCCATTATTTGCTAATAGCTCAGTATTCAGGAAGCAGTGATGATACTCCATCGTGTGTTCTGGATGATACCTTCAGTTGTTAGCAAACACTGCTAATTCACCTCATTTGCTCTTTGGATCCCAGCTAGCTTGGCCGTTGCTTTCGTCATTTCTCTTCAGTTTTCCGTCTGGACTTTCTCCCATTGAGTTGGATTCCCTTTGGTAGATTTTCTCCTGGGCCAGTCAGCGAACAGAAGGAGGGGTTGTGAAAGTTATTGTAGAATTGTAGTCTGGCTGTAGTTTTGGCAATGACAGTGGAGGAAGTGATCAAAAACAAGTGAGTGTAGCCAAACATGTTAGCTACATTCCAAATATTGAGTTAACATCAACAGGTGCCTCGTTCGGATCGGCACTTCTCTCTTCAGTGTATTTCCCCTTGTGGGGACCAAAGCATAAACAACCATTTTTTGTTTCATTTAATCTCTTTGAACTGCCGCTGTACTCTTCTTCATCTTGGTCTAAGGTCCTCTTCCTCATCCTCCCTGTGCATCTATGTAACATTTTAAAAAAATGCTTCAATAAGATACAACCAGTCATTCTGTGGCATATATTGTTATATATTTTTGTCTTTTTTGTGGGGACCCAACCAGGCAAACAGGACTGGTTCTGTCCTTTTTGCTTTTATTGACACACACACAACCCCAAACCTCCAACACACCTTAACTCTGACCGTGTTCTGTGACAAGAGCGTCTGGGTGTCATCTGACAGATGAAAATAGTGTGTGTGAAACAGACACCGTGCTAACATGCGGCGCAGCAAACCACTCTGCAGCGTAATGGTTTTAGAACACGACTGATTTTGTGTGTGTGTGTGTGTGTGTGTGTGTGTTATGTACCCCCACTGTTCAATTAAATGTCTCAGCAGTGTGGTGGTATTCTTTAATCAGAGTATGCTCTGCATGTCTGTGTGTGTGTGTGTGTGTGTGTGTGTGTGTGTGTGTGCGTGGGTGTGTGTGTGTGTGTCCTGTCCTCCTGGCTGGCTCGCCACCTCATGTTTGGACATATGTTGAGTTTTATTTCACGGAGACATCAATCCTGCTGGCCAGCTGTTAGGACAGCTGCTGTCTCTGTTCTTCCCTCGCTCTACTCTATCCCTCCATCTCTCTACTCAGTGTATTCCTGCTTCTCGCCCTCATTATTATTATCATTATTATCATTTCTAACACAGTCCATTGCAGAAAATCTTCACACCACTTGATCTTTATCACGTTTTGGCCATGTTACAAATTCAAACTCGAACGTCTTCCACTTGGGTTTTTATTCCGAAGACCAAAGCGGAGGCAGTGTTTTGAAGTGAAGGGAAAACTTCATCCTTCTGTCCAGTTTTTCCTGTCCCTGCTGAATGAAAGTATCCCCGCACCATGATGCTGCCACCCTTATGTTTCATGGGGTGGCATGAAACATGGGGGTGGCAAACATGTTTTATAAACATACCAAAAAATAAACAAACCAGATTTTCTTTTCTTTGACCTTTTTATTGACAGTTATGAATGAAATAATAATAAAAACCCTTTTAGGATTGTTGTTTTTCTGTCTTATATTTTTTGTTTTACTTTCTTCCTTCTTTTCGTCTTTCCTTCTGTACTTCTTTTTCCCCCATTACCTCCTTATTTGCATTAATTTCTTCCAATAATTTCTTCCCGCTGTCAATTCCATTCATCCATCACTTCAGTGAGAACTCTGGAAATATGCGTTGAGACAGTTATGGGATTTTGACACAAAACGTTCTCTATTGCTGGGAAAAAGAAAAAAACATAAACATGGAGAAAGTTGTTCAAGAGAAAGACTTTTGAACACCTTTCATCATGTATCTTTAATCACAAATCTTTTCTTTCCCTCTCTTTCTTCCTCCACTCAGTGTTTCTTTCTTTATTTCCTTCTTTCCCTCTTTCTCTCTGCGTCGCGATGCTGTGGGGTCTGCAGCTGAAGTCACAGGCCCCGACATAAATTTGGAAGTGCAAAGTGTAGCTGTCAGCTTCCATTTACCGGCACTCAGCGGCAAAGTGAAGACACAGAGACCTTTTTCTTTTTTTCTTTTTAGCGTTCCTGGGTGTGTTCGTTGAACGCTCGCTAAAACACGGGGTTTCTGTTGACGTTAGCATTAACTCATTCTTCAGATGAATGTTTTTTTTATTCTTGACTTTGGTATTTTATAGCAAACTCCTGAGCTCTGAGTTTCTGAGCTGCACTGCAGTTTATGACAGCGTGTGACCCAGTCGTAATGCTACAGTTAAAGGAGAGCAATGGAGAATGGAAGAATGTGAACATTTTTTTATTGTTTTAAAGGAAAATTCAAACCAATCCAGGGCCTCGGAAAGTCTCAACCCACTGAGAGATAACTTTTTTTAATCTCATTAATCAAATTTTACAATCAAATTAAAAAACTTGAGTAAAGCAGTCCGTTCATGTGATTATTTTATTCATTAGGGAAATAATAGGTTCTCCAAGCCAAACCTATGAGATAAAGTAAAAACTCTTGTTTGTTAGATTATGTATTAAGTGTGATTACCTGCATTTTGCAGAATCAAAAAATCATTGAAACAGAACCTGTCTGACAACCTGAAGTGGGCTAAAGATTATGTGAGCTTGAAGCCACCCTGTTCCGGTTCGAACGGATTGGAAACACAGTAGTCACACAGTAGATGTGGGAGTAAATCTTACAGAGTTTGTTTCATTTAAACTTTGAAAAAAAAAAAAAAAACACACTGAAGTGAAAGCGGGAAATTAAAACCAGCGAAGGCGACTCTTCAGAAAGAGCCTGAGGCAGACTTGTGTGTTCGTTGGCAGCAGTTGTTCGGGACTGTTGATTCTTGCCCGGCGTGCGGCAAACACACAAACAGGGAAACACACAGGTAGTTGCCCAACATCCAAAGCGCTGCGTGATGGCAGGTTGGCGCGGAGACAGGTGATAAAATGATGTGTACCCAAAACACTTGGCAGCGGCCCGGCTGCCTGGCTCCTGATTTACTGCGTCTCTCTGCTGCTTCACGGGCCTCCATTAGCCTTTGTCTTCCCTCGATCCACGGTAGCTACTGATGGATTAAAAAAGCAGGACAGGGTCACATGCTAGTAATATGAATCTTTAGTTACATGAAGTAACATAATGGCTGGAAATGATAGAAAATTCTTACAACTAAATAACTCAAATGTTATTTTGGCAGAGGCTGGTTTTAAATAGCTATGCGAAACTTTCTGGTGAAGATTTAAAG
Source organism: Poeciliopsis turneri (assembly GCA_922788865.1). NCBI lineage: Eukaryota > Metazoa > Chordata > Actinopteri > Cyprinodontiformes > Poeciliidae > Poeciliopsis > Poeciliopsis turneri. The sequence goes on along the minus strand of CAKLNU010001107.1, from coordinate 598,034 downwards.
TCCTTTTAAGCTACAGAAAGAAACAACATAGAAACCTCTGAACAAGACAAAGAGCGCAACTTCCTTCTTCACAAAATGTAAACAAAGATGGAGAAGAATTTGTGGGATTTTTCTTTTGTCGTCAGTAAATCTCCACAAGCCATTTCTCACGCTAGCAAGAGACGCCCGCGTTTCTTTTGGGTTGTGTTTACCCACAATGCCCTGCTGTACAGTTCGCTTCCTGCTTTTGGTGTTCACATAGACATTCGAACGTGTCAGAGTTAACTTCAGCCGAACGGAGACCGAGGTTTCCAGGTGAACCAGAGTTTGATTCCCCGTTCACACCGACCCAAACGAACCGGACTTTCTTGGCAACCGAACTACATTTCGATTAAAGCCGCTCAAATAGGAGCAGGTGTAAATGCATCAAAAGTAACAGTAATTATGCAGCATTAGGAATAGTTGTTGCTTTCTATTCTAATTTTGTTTTCTTCCACACTGTTCTAGTTTTATTCAAGGCTATCAGAGCGTTTCAATCTCTACTTCTCGCCTCATCGTTTTCCATCCTTACCTCCTCAACCCCTTCGCCCCAGCTCTCTTTCCTTTTTTTTCCTGAGCCATCCATCTTCGGCATTTCTCCTCCTCTTGATAGTGAGGCCTGCATTCAGACGTTGTGGAATCTTTACCCCCCCGCTGCCCTTCCCCTGCCTCCCAATCTAAACAGCTCTTGAACCTTGACTCGTTCACGGCGACAGATAAGAGAGCCATCTAGGGTAAAACATCTCCTTTTCATTTATCTCTTCCTCTTCTCCCTCCGTCCCCTGATGCGGGGCTGTTTATCGGTGCAGCGGGTGTAAATTGTGTGTCGGAGTACACACGGTTGACTTATGCAGATGCTTCTCTGAGTTACAGGTTGCAGCTTCCCATTTAAAAGCTCTCATAAATTGCGCTGAGATTTTTTTGTGATGAGGAGGCCTGTTACAAAAATGCACACTGGCGTCTTTTGGTCGCCTGACGAGAAAACACATCTGTCCCACTGCAGTCCTAGACAGTGACTCCAAAAATCAGCATTTGACACAAATATATGCAGTGTAGCAGATTAGCCTGTCTGGTTTATATGTATGAGAATCATTCTTGTTGTATTAATTGCTCCACTTAACAGCATGGTGGCCTCGTTTTTCTGGAAATACCTCATATTTTTGCCTTACACCCTTGTCCCTTGTGAGGTCGGGAGGGATGCTAACGTTCCTATCGAGAGGCGGGGTTAATCCACTAACAGTGGGGCTAATTTTCCGCTCTGTTGCCGACTCTTCAGCATGAAAAGTATTTACTGGCTGTTGTAGAAGTTGCTGGATGACGTCATTGCCTTGTTTTTATATTTTTCATCGTCTGAAAAGTCACTAAATGTAACAGCGAAGTTGCTAAGTTGACTACAGTGACTACAGACTTTAGCTCTTTTGCTAACTTTGAAAGCATTTGATGAATTCCAAAGCGTTACTTTACTCGGCTGTTTTGTAAAGTTTCAGTTATAATAAAGTTGGACGTCTTTGCCGAAGCTTTGGATTCTTCAAGTAGTTAGGCGTTTATGTTCAATGCTCTAATTTTGAAGTGGACAGAGACCGCGTTCACAACAATTCCAGTCTTTTTTTTTTTTTTGATAACTTCACCTCAAACAGGAAACATTCAGGAACAAAATAAAACACGGACAGAAGAGAACAAGATATAATCACAGTTACAATATCTAAGGGCATATATGTAAATTATTATTCCTAAATCAACTTAGTGCTAGAGGGCTGTAGTCCTTCAAGGGTAGGTATAATTTAAATCAACATTAAGCCTAGCTTCTGCTAAATACTGTGTTGGTGTAGCGCTTTAGCATTAGCTTTTGTGTCTGTAGAGCTCTAACATTAGTGGAACTAATGTTTATTATTAGTCCTTCAGCTTTCCAGTTAGCGGTGCCCACCGCTGTATGTTGACATGCTGAATCACCAGCAGTGATACCTGTAGCTCACACACGGTTTCTCTGCTACATTGTGCAGCCGTCTCCCCTCTGTTTACATTTTGCCCCCTTATGATCCAGACCCCTCATCAGCTTATTTATATTGATCATAATCCCTCGGTAAACATGTTAGGCTTTAATGAGCTCAGTGAGGAAGTTGTGCTCTGCTTGAGGACGGCATCCCATGACCACACAGTGGGCCCGATCGTACAAACTCAACATTAAGCCATTCACAATGGAGCATGTGCAGTAATGACTGCCTATAGCGCCTTTTGTCAGGATAAGGGCACCACAAATGAGCTATTGTCTGAGTTAACCATTCTAAATCAGGCAAGCCCTCAGGGGCATGTTTTCCACACAGAGCCCAAGAATGTCTCTTTTCTTTTTTTTTCTTTATGTGTGTGCGTGTGTGTGTGGGGGTGTGTGTGCGTGTGTGTGTGCCTTTGACATCCACGGGCTGCTGAGGCTTTGGCATGGAGCCCTGCGTGGCTCTGACACCATCTGTAGCGCGTACGCTGGCATGAAAACCACTGTTTGCACACAAACTCACAAGCTGAAAAATGCGTCAAGCGGCTCTGCATGCAGGAGGCTCTCATCGTGCGGAGCCTTGCGATAGTATTCACACCCGGTGAATCAATTTTTTTCTAATCACACCAACCGACATCTGAGTACTTTATTTAGATTGTGTGTGGCAGACCAACACAACCTAGTACATATATGGCAAAATAGTAGGAAAATAATTGTGTTTTCTTCATATTTTGACCATCTTCCCTATCCCTACTAATGAAGTGCAACCCTGCAGGATAGTGGTAATGGTGTCTTCGTGCTAGTTCTCCATGTCACGGTTTGACCTGCCTGGATACGAGTTGGTATTTGCCAGTTTATCTATTTGCAGATTTTTCTGTGGAACATGAGCTGATTCATGGAAAATCCACCTTTCCTTTAAAAAGAGGATATCCAAAATATATTTAAAATAATTGCTGAGGAAGCTGAAACATCTAAGTAAAATGATACCTGAAACGTGATTGGCTAGAGTTTGCAAAGCAGCAAACAGAGGAGCGTCGTTCATTTTCCTTGGCAGATGTTAGTTTCTTCAGTGGCAGTGCTAAGATGGAATCTCAGCGTAAACCCAGCTGTTTAACGAAGGCCTCAGTCAACAAACAGCATCACAAAGACCAAGAAACACAACAGATTGCAAGACAATGTTCCTGACGTTCAATCTGAGTCTGTTGACAGTCAGAGTTGTGACAGGAAAGTCTTTGTTGAAAGGAAGCAGTGAGAGGTCTGATCTCCAGTTTGCCTCGAGCCATGTAGGGCACACAGCAAGCATGTGGAACTAGGTTCTCTGATCAGACGAAACCAAAACATTCTGGCCTTCATGTTCTTTGCCATATGGATTTTGAGCTAACTCTGAAGCAACCACACACTGGTTGAAGCACGGTGGCCGCCGCATCATGGTGTGGGAACAGCTATGCAAAGCTGGTAGATAGAGTTGGAAGGTGGTTGTACAAAGTATTGAGACTGAATATAAATGCACAGTTTTTATGATTGATTAGTTGGTATCAACTCAATACCAAGTCAGCACAAGACTAGCATCGGCATACACTTGTTTAAAAATAATTTTATTTCATTGGATATTTTAGTGTTAAAAGGCAAACACAATGTTTTTTTTTTTTTTTTAATGAACTACAATAGAAAACAGTTTGGCAGCACAGAAACGACAAAATTCCCGTACGTTGCATCATGTGCATGCGCAAAGTTTCCAGACATAAACAGTAACATGCAGCGTGCCTCCATGGATATGATGTCATCAGTCAAACTGCTTTACGCGGCGCTAACTTTGACACTGGTCTTCAGAAAGCCACCTCCTTCTGATGCACATCGATTGAAGCCGCAGCCTCCGATCGATGTGCGTTTCCTTCTTCACGACTTTATCCACACTGTGACGCTCCTGCTCTCTCAAGTCCCCACCATCGCCTCCCTCTGCCTCCTCCGGCCTCTCTGGGGATAAATCAAAAAACGTTCCCATTGTTAGAGTGAAGTTCACAGCAGGACTCCCGTCGAACAAATGGGACCTTATGAATCCCATGACCACGTACGACCACGTGTCCCGCGCCGTCTGTTATCCCCAGGCTACGAGACACAATGTGAGAGAAGAAGACGGCCGCAAATAAGAGCCCGTCTCTGTATAATACGCACATTGTCATATCGGTCAGCTGGATGGCTGCTGCTTCTTTTCTTTTCTTTTTTTTAAAAAATATTTTTGGAGAAGAAGCTGGAGGACATTCTGGAATCTCACAAGTCCTCACAGATACAAGAAACGAGTATCTTCTCTCTGCTGGGTTATCCTCCCGTCCGACTTTCTTTTCTTCCACACCGGCTCTTGTGTTCTTAGTTATTTTTCTTTTTTTTTTTTTGAATCCACGAGCCAGGTGCATGAAGGACCCACGATTTCGCTATGATAATAACGTCGACATGCAAACTTCTGTTGTAAATAACATTTAAAATTGCTAGGCTAAGCTAAAGATGCATTCATTTAGAATTGCTTTTAGTACGTTGTACTATTTTGTCATTTTTATGTTTCCACTAATTTTGTTTTAGTTTCTCTCTTCATTTTTATCCCGGAGCTAAAATGGAGAGCACTTCTGCTCCCTGTCGTAAAGTGCCTTATAAATAAAACGTGATTGATTTTTCTTCTAAATATTTGACTTTCAGAGCCATTGAAGACTCATTAACGTAACGTTTCATTTTATATCTATATTTTTTTCGCAGAACCGTCCTGCATGGTGAGGCTACTTTCCAAGGACTGGAAGGATCACGTCGAAGGCCTCAACGCCAGCGAGCTGCTGGGGGAGGTCAAAGGTGAGAACACAAACGTTAGAGATCCGAACTGTTACTGAATGCAGCTGCTTCCGTATTATATTAAAAACAGTTGTTCTTCGGTTAGAGGGATTCGGGTGTGGAAAAATCATCGCGTGGCCTTAAAACTTACTTCTTTTTTTTTAACGGAGCAAAACACTTTGCTAAAGAAATGCAATAAGGTTTCATTATGGTTTCTTTTGCGAGTTTGTCTAGAAACATGGGACGTAGTGGAACATGGAATTTGTTGGAGATACGAGTTAGAAAATATACAGGAAAGACTCTGCTGCTTCGATATATATATATATATATATATATATATATATATATATATATATATATATATATATAAAGAGACTTGGGTCTACACTTTGTGTTCTTTATGTTCTTGCCATTTTAAATATTGTTTATTTCTGCACTAGTTTTTTGACTAGAGCATGGAAATTATTGTTTATTTATAAAAGTCTGACAGGAAAACTACAAATCTTTTCAAACCGGCCACATCTACAGCTCTACTTTTCTCCTGGGGCTCGTCCAAACACAAGTAGACTCATAATACAATCAATCAACATGAGCAAAAAAAAACAAAAAAAAACACATAAATAATAATAAAAAAATCAGGGCCATTTTCCATAGGAATTGACTAAAAATGATATGCTTATCTCCTGAATGCACTTTGAACACATGAAAGCAGGAGCGTAAACGCCCTCCTGGCCTACCTACGGGTTATAATTGTATCTCTGATTAACGGTTGGGTTGGAGGGGAGAGGCGACACGAGCCCCCGGCTTTCTGTCCGCATCAGCAAATAGCCTTTATGAGGCTATAAATCGCAGCGAAAAAAGTATTCTGGAGCTGGCTCCGGTATTCAGATGTAAAAATAGCGATTCTTGTGCCGCAGTTTGATTTGGCAGCTCCGGCTTGAGAAAATCAGACGCTTGTCACCATTTCATCTCACAACAACGTGCGTCGCTATGTCACCGTCTCACTATGCCTGGTAAATATAAACAGACAATCGCTCTCTCTCTGTTTCTCTCTTCGTCTTCGAAGTGGGGATTGAAGGTTTGAATTGAGTTTGTTTCGGGATCTTTAATTTATCTGTGGAAATGAATCGCTCTTTCATCGAAAACTACACATCGATGAATTAAACGTTTTGCTGTTGATTGTGCGAATTACTGTCGTACCAGAAACGTGCGAATACAAAGGTTCCGTCTCGGGAGATTTATTGTTACAAAGTAAATAAGTGAAAGCGATTTATCGCATTACAGTTTTTTAACTTAATATATTTAAAATGAATGTGTTGCAGTAGCACATGAACAACGGTTAAAGAGAAACATCTGCATATGTATTTAAGTACCAATAAATTGCTTGTAACATTTTATGTTACATGTGGAGGAAAAATTGGGCCTAAGAAATTCATTTCATGTTTGAGAAGTCCTTTCATTTCCATGGCAACCATTCAGCTGTGTATATCGCCTGGGTGGATCTAGCCCCCTCCTCCTCTGAGCTGCCGTTTCCAAACTTCAGCCTCACAGAACAGCCGTCCCCCACTCTGCTCCTTCAAACTAGCCAACAGCAATTAGCAAAAGCCTGCTGAGCTCATTATACGAGCGCCTTCTCAGTGAAACGCTGGTAAAAACTTTCAAGGGTTGATAGTGGAGCCATGTTGTGAAGACTTCCTGAAGGCGGAGTTTCAGAAAGAACTGGAGTTTTTAAAGAGACAGAGGCCCAATTTCAAGGCATTAAATTAATTAATCAAATTTCTTCCAAATAATATTTAATAAAAACATCATTTTCATGATGTGCCTGAAGGTCACATGTCTTGTCACACATAACCGTCTTTAACCAGTAAGCAAACACATTCTACACTTTTATGAAATTCCCAAGTCACATAACAGTATCTGCACTCCTAACGTTGTTGGAAAACCTGATGAGGAGTCAGACAAAGTGAAGTTTTCTGTCTCGGATGATTCGGCGGATCCTGCTCGCGCGCTCTAACGTTTGTCATTAACGGCCGAGCTCTCAGTGAGAGAGAGAGAGAGAGAGACAGAGAGAGAGAGAGCCTGTTTGTGATCGTCTCCTGTTGAAATGGCAAGAATTTCCTCTGTGGAAAAATCAACTACAGAGAGTCTTCTGCAACAGAACAGCCCAGACATTGAGTTTCATTTCAGCCCAGAAATCTGCCCTCCCCCCACCCCTCCAAGCTTCCTCCCTCCTTCTCTTAATTGTGGCCAACTCCATCTCCAATTACCGTAGCAGAAAAAAAAAAAAAAGAGAGAGACTGCTTTTACATCCGTAAGCACCTTTTGCAAAGTAATAATTGGACATCTGTTACAAGCCTGCTAACTCGAAAAGAAGCCATCCTGTCGAGTCGTGCTTCTGGAAATTACAGAAGCTAAAATGACAAGCGCCAACACACCCAGTCTGCTGCCTGGTCTCTAGACCTGCATTTTGAGATGCTTAATACAATTATGCAACAAACAGTATTAGTCAGTGGCCACCGCTGAGAGCCTCGGTGTGGAAATACTGATGGACACTGGAAGGAAAAGTCAAACCTATTTGTCTCTTCACGTCATTCAAAGTACCGAACTGAAATTTGGTGAAAAGCTCGCCTCCTGCTCCCCGCCGAGACGGACGCGTGGGCACAGGAGCGGTCTCCATCTCGGAGCTCGCAGATGTCTCCGTTCCCCCCGCCCGGCTGAAAAGGAACACCCTGATTAGAGCGGAGCGGTGTATTTCTCCCTGTCGGTCTGGCTGACCTAAATACACAAACACAACTGTTGCTTAGTGCCTCCTAACACAACAACCTGAACTAGCTTGTAAAGTCACAGTTACTTTGAGGGTGAGGAAAACCGGTGACCCTGTTTAATTCATTCGTGCTCGCAGTGTGTGCGCGCGTCAGTAAATGTGTCTTTTATTCGAAATGTCTGGTGGGAAATGCGTAGAAGACAGATACCCAGTGTTTTGGGGGGTGAGTTGTGCTGTTTGTGATGTTTCCTCTCAAAGCTTTCTGGGAGTTTTCACGCCTGATAGTCCGATAGACTCGGTTGGATTGGGGACTAAAATTGGGACGTTTGTTTTGTTTTCAGCTGCCTATTTCCCTCCTCGCCTGTGGCGGCGCTGCACTTTAAGCTGCTGAAGGAAATGACACAAAAACCTCTGAAGAAGACACTTGAGCGCAACTTCCTTCTTCATAAAAATGGAGTGGCATCAGATTTTAGAGGTTGTAGGATTTCTCTTGTCTTTGGCAAAAGACCACAAGGCATTTTTTGCGTGTTTATTTTGAACTCATTTACCCAGAATGCCTTGGGCTTTAGCCTGTTTCCTGCTTTTGGAGCGATCTCAGGTCCGTTTGACGTTCACAGGGCCTATGATTTTAAGAGTTGGTTAAAAGTTTGGTTTTTTGGTCGGCATCAGAGCTCGATTGATTGTTCACACCTCGACAACCAAACCAGACTTTCTGGACAACCAAACAGGAGTAGGATTAAAGTGGACTAAACAGGGCCGGTGTGAATGAAACCCCAGTCCAAAGTGTTATTTGTTGTGGAGTTATTTCTCCTGTCACCTGGAAATATCTTAGTCTTGAAACTCATCTGCAGAGTTTACCTGCAGTTCTAGAGTTCCTGAATCCCTCATGAAGCTCTGTAATCTTGTCCAATCATGTTTTTTAGCTGTAATATTTTACAGATTTTATGTGTGTTTCCTGGCTGGTACCAATTTCTGTTTTTTTTTTTTGATAGTTGTTTTCCCAGAATTTTGCTGGAAAAGGAAAGAGGTCAAAGTTTTCAAAAATCGTCAGATTTCGCTCTCCGGCAATCAGTGCACTTTGATGTTCAAATGTTCATTTGTCAGGAAAATCAAAAAGTAAGAGATTTTGTCTCTGCTAAAGATACACTTTAATTATTTTTGATGCAAGAAAAAGGAATAAGGAACAAAATGGTGTAAAATCTCTCCTAATAATCCACACGGTTTTCTTTGCATTGTTTTGTTTTTTTCCTTAAATTATTTTCCAGCATTTACATTTAAATCTTTCACCGGAGCTCAGTTAGTAAAGCAAAAGAACAGATGGATCGAAAGTGTCTCATTATAATGTTAGATGCATGAGCTGGCACATCTGGCTGCAATAATCATATTCACATTCAAGCGTCTAATCCACGATCGTACTTTTTTCGCCGTTATTTCTTATTTTTCACATGAAAACATATGTTTCTGTCCGTCCGTCCGTCCGTCCGTCCGCAGTGGCGAACTGACGTCAACCAGAATATTTTCAGATTAGATTTCACATCATTGCAGCCTCCAGATCCGGGTTAAATATCTCGACTGATACAACTTTAACCCACAAAGTGAGATGAAGAAAAAAATTCAATTTGGTTGTTTCCCTGAAAATGTCTCAGCTTCTGCCAGAGGAGAAAAGAAGGGAGCTCCTTTCAGGATATCCTTTATAGAAAGAAAATTTGATGCTAGATCTGGTCATTTCTGATTGTTACACAATAACATTACCGCATGATGTCTTACCAAGCTGGTATTGTCAATACAGCTGGTCTTGGGTTGGTCTCAATACTTTTTTTTTTTTTTTTGAAAAAACCCAACTTCCAGGCTCAGAGATTTGTATTTTGTTTTTCAAAGATCTGTCAATCTGAGCAGTGGCACATGAAGTTCTGCGTTAAAAAGTGAACAGGGATCAGAAACTTCAAAACAGTACTGGTACCGAAAGGAACAGCAGGTCAAAACTTCTGTATTCAACATCAACAAAACTCATGTGTTTATTCAACTTTTTTATGTGGTCATTTGTAAAGAACCGTCAGGGCTTCATCATTCTTATTATTTTGAAATGATATTTTCCCGAAACAGAAAAATATCAGATAAATATTATTGTATTTGAACTCGTATGTTGTATTTCTTTTTCAATCATTTAGAAGCAAAAATGGTTTTTGAATTGAAAATCTTGATTTCGTCGATATATTTGATTAAAATCCAATCAGTTTCGATCAACTAAATACAGACGCCTCATAAAAATATATGTTGCTTCATTATGTGGACTTATTGCGCGGATATTTTTAATAATACACAGATATCTTTGCGTGTGTGAGGTTTAAAATGAGTCAGGGTTCGTTTTAAAGCAAAACTAAATGTAACAGTAAAAAAAACCAAAAAAAAAAAACCCAGAGAGGACACAGGAGTTCTGGTTAAGACGCGGAACATCCACATCGCCCAAACCGAGTGAGAAAACAGCTAATGGCTTCTCTGTTTTGGCCCGTGACCTCAGCAGGCGTCAGGAATAATCCTGACGGATAGGAAACGGAAATATCTCCTAAGGTCGTTGGTGCCAGAAAGCATCGAAGGAACGCACAGCAGCGCGTCTGGAATGCGCAGCCCGTAATCCGCAAAGATGAATCATGGAGCCATAATCGCAGTTGTTGAGATTACACAATAGGGTTTCACTATTTGCAAAAAAACAAACAAAAACACGTGGGGAAACACAAAAGAAGTTTGTTTATATTGTGTGTGTGTGTGTGGGTGGTTATATGGTTGTAAAGCATCCATCAGTGAAAATCCAGCCAGAGAGGAGCAGAGAGAACAGTAGTAAGGGTAGATGGGTGAAGAGGAGTTAGAAAGGGAGGAGCAGGAGAAAGAGTTTCAGAGTTGAGAAGAGAGAAAGGCGTTGACAACAGCAGATGCAAGAAAGGAGCAGGAGAAAAGCAGAAGGCTCGCAATCTATAAATGATCTAAGAAGGGAGTGAACTGAGACTAAAGTCGAAAAGAAACTGGAGAATGAAATGAGACACAAATGTGGAAAAGATGGAAGTGAGAAAACCCGAGGAGAGCGGGGTAAATCACAACGGGACACAAAGGGAAGAAAGACGAGGCTTTAGGGAGAATCTGAACTTGGAGGTAACTGCAATGTGCAGGACTTTAAGTAAGAATCAAAAAGAAAATGAAAACTTAAAAAGCGACGAGAAAAGAAGAATGTTGTCTTTGAGTCAGGGCTGCTGAGGGGTAATTTCTCTGCTTGTGTGTGTGTGTGTGTGTTTGTGTGTGTGTGTGTGTGTGTGCGTGCGTGTGTGTGTGCGCGTGTGCGCGTGTGTGCGTGTGTGTGTGTGTGTCTGTGTTGGAGGACAGTCTGGGGTACAATAGTGGCCTGACAAGACCACAATGGAGACTTTGTTAGTATGCAGGTAGTGTTGGGGGCCACCCTACAGTCTCCCTACATGGCCCCAAGGCAAGACCTTTCACACACACATACACTCACACACACACACCTATACACACAGAAGGAAAGGAAATTCTGAACATGATAAACTTCAGTCCATGTGCAAGATTTACGTACAACCAGGGACACACACACACACACACACACACGCACACACACCAACACACACACACACACACACGCAGTCAATCAAAATGAATGGAGCTGCATCTGAGCTCTAGAACTTGTTAGAAAGTTAGAAAAATGTCGAAAAATGTACTTCTGCAATGACACGACCACAAAAATTTCGAGGCTACTCCTTTTACTATGCAGGCTGCAGCTGCGTCACCTGATGCCCTCTTTTGTTTATTTTGAAAATAATAAATGTAAAAATGAATAATTTTTTTCCTTACGAGATGAACTCAGGCATGCGCAGGACAACTAATGGCCATGCAGTTCAACTTCCTGTTGTTTCATTGCATTAGGTAGACATGATGCTGCTTCCACATCACCTCCTCATGGTAAGACAGCGGTCAATGAAATCAGCGATAAGTGTCAAACATACATCATGCCATTTAACGTTATCGCAGGGGTTGAAGATAATGAGTACAGATATTTTCTCCCTCTTCTTCATTGGTTTACTTTCTCTCGGTGATTTCTGAGGACCTGTCGGGTTTAGAGCTGGACTTGCTGCGACTGAGTTTAGGGCTGCAGCGTATTGTCGACTCCTCCGCTGCTGACAGATGAGGATGTTTGTGGTTGTACAGTGGTTTGATTGTTTGCTGAGAAATGATTGAGCCTGGAGAGATGGTTTGGTTCAACTTTCCAGCTTCTTTCAACTGAGCTAAAGAGCCGTCGTCCCTTCTCAGAGAGAGTGGGCTGTCAGTTAATCCTCACCAATAAAGTAAGTGGGTTTTTGCAGGTTTTTATTTACACTTTTCCCCCTCCCTCTCCCTGGCATCCCACCAGCAGGCTTTGATTTGTATCACCACGCTTTTACACCACAAAATGGTCCCACTTACTGTTGACCAGAATTGGTGTTAAGTCAGGTAAAGCAGTACGAAAGACACAAGGGCATAGAGAGAACAATTCCTTCCAGCTCTGTTGAAATGTTCTGTTCCTTTGTTAATGAAAAGGCAAATGTTAGTCACGCCTTCTCGGCTTTTGTCTTTGCTGCCGTGTGAAGTGTTATGGCTGCGGAGTAAAAGCTGGAATGTTTCTGGTGTCGGCCCACAAACCTCTCAAGAATGTCTAAATCATAAACCCGACAAAAGTCTTGAACACCAAGACATTTTCAAAAGGTGAACTCAATCTAATTTTATTGTTCTTGTGAGCAGACACTGGTTGATGGCATGTAGGGACAAGACGGAAGATAATAAGTAGTGAGATGTAACAACAAGTCAGAAGATGTATGGGAATTGAGGTATGAGCATTTTTCAAGGGGCCAAACAAGTTGTTGTGATTTTTTTTTTTTTTGTGCTGGTATCTGTGAAACGAGTGCTTCCAATTGTGAAATTTGGGAGAAAAAGAAACACCCTAAAGAACTCCTGACTCTGGAGAATTTCCTAATCATGTTACCATCTGGCTTTCAACTTTTCTATTTTGATTTGTTGGGATAAATCTCCACGAGTTTGTCATCCTCCGGGAATTTCGACGTGATCTTAGCAACCGTCATTATTATTGTGTTTCCTTTAATGGCCTCAGAGTACAAAATAAACTGACTTACAAATATGTCTGCAGGTACGCCCGAGTCGCTCAAGGAGAAGGAGCATCAGCTTTCCACCATGATCGGTCAGCTGATCAGTCTGCGGGAGCAGCTGCTGGCCGCCCACGACGAGCAAAAGAAGATGGCCGCCTCACAGCTAGAGAAGCAGAGACAGCAGATGGAGTTGGCCAGGCAGCAGCAGGAGCAGGTATGACCGGTCCGGTTCAGGTTCTGGTGGGCAACACCACTGAACGGTTCAGCCAGCTCCACTCAGAAGATGTCAAATACACCTGTTCATGTCAAAGTACCTGGTATTTTAATTGATACTTTCAAACGAGAAGTATTTCTAGATGTATCAAGGTAGATAATGAGAATCAGTTTTGCTGTAGACCAGCCGAGCCAAACAAATCCAAATCCAGCCGACTTGTGTGTGTGAACGCCGTTTGGATTTTGATAGGTCTGATGGGTCCCAAGATTCAAAACTTTATTTAGGACTAAGGCCTATAATTGATGCTTTGAGGCCCAATCTAAGCTGTGATGTGCAGTAGATGTAAGTCTAAACCTTCCAACACACGTATCGGTAGACCGACTGGTTTGTACTGGTTGCATTACAGGAGGCAAAAACCCTTCTAGGTTTAGGGAATATTATGCTTTCCTAACATGGTGAGGATTCCCAAAGAGAAAACCTGTTTTCTTCTTCCTACATTTTATTGTCATTATATTTGATCTCTGCTTTGTTTCCTGGTACTGCTATGTGTAATTAGCAAAATTAGTCTTACTTAAGTTTAATGCGCTCCTATTAAAAAGTTGTTTATGTGGTCAGGCTTAAGGAATCGCTTGGTTTCTTCACATTATTAAGTAAGTCTATAAAACTCCCAATCACGCCTTGGTAATCTTCACGTCGTCCTCCGATACCCTCAAGTGTACTTTCTTTTTTTTTTTTTTTTTCCCGTGTACGTACATATTTATTTAATTAAATTTTTTTTATTTTGCTGACTTTAAAACGTTTAGCTGCAGCGTGTTAATCCAGACGTGAGTCTTCAGGTCAATGACTAAACATTTGAGAGAGCAAACACAAGCACAGAGGTGTTTTAGGTGCGCTGCTCCTCTTTGTTTTGGCTGTTTGTCGACATGTCACCGTGGGCTGGCATACGACAGGCTCTGTTTGGACACGTCCACACCTCCCATCAAAACACATACCACCTTTCAGAGCATTACAAAGGAGCAGGCGAAGTGGGGAGAGTGAGAAGAAAGACAGATTCCAATATCAGCCAGTCATTTGGCTGTTGAGACTTGATAGGATAATGCCCTACAGACAAACCCCAGAAAAATCTGCTTTTAATGAAATATGACATGTGTGCAAATGGGGCGCCGCCTCCCATTCAGAAGCCTGTAATTATGTTTCGGAATAAATATACTAAACGATTCCTCAAGAAAAAGAAAAAGGAGAGAGAAGCAGCTGTTTTCCTTTTTTTTCCCCTCTCACTCTTTTTTTTTTTTTTTTTTGCTCAATATGGGTGGAGGTAGTCGACCGACAAGTTCCCTCCTTTGAGGAGTCTGAGTTTTTACAACTGGCAGGTCCTGGCAGCCATCACTGGACAACACTAGAGCCTTTAACGAGAGGAGAGGCGTTTGACATTCAGCGATCTCACGTTAATGAAGATGATGGCTGCTTGTGTTTAAGAGGGGTCCAAATGTTTTCAAGGTGTTGTAAACATGTCAGTCTCAAAGCTTTATTGTAACTTGAGATGTCTTCATGGGCCACACTTTCACCGGTTAGATGTTGCACGTGTCGTCGACCTCACATGGTCAAGTAGCTTCAACAAAAGCCACCTGACATCCACCAGATATGGAAGTTCATGATTGACATGCTTTTTTTAAATTTTTTATCTCTCTCTTTTTTTTTCTTTTCAGGTGAGCCACAGCTTTATATAACTTTTTATTTTTCGCATCTTTCACAGTTAGCAGTTAGCTCTCAAGACGATATGAGATTCTTCTATTTTCTTTTCTTTCGATTTCACTAAATAGAATCAATGTGTGATAAGTAAAGAATAATTCCATCCAAGTTTAATCAGTATGACAACTTGGGATTTATGAAGTAGAAATCATCAAGTTCTAAACGTTTACCTAAAGATATAGTAAAACAGCCCTTTAAGGCAGTTGCTATCAGTTAGCCAGTTGCTAACAGTTAGATACATTTAGCAACTGGCTAACTGTTAGCTAGTTTGCAACAGATAATTATTTTTTTGCTCATTTTCTAACGACGACCCAAATGTTCCAAAATAGTCCATATTCCATACTTTATCAGTCAAAATTTGTTCCAGTATCAGAGCAGCATAAAATGACAATTTTTCAATAATCTTTGATCAGTGTATTTTCATCCAGTTCAGTTTTCACCACTGTAAGAATTTTACAACTGTGATCTAGTTAGGAATCAATGAAGCACATGCTAACTTCAGCAGGCTAATGGTTAGCAAGTTGTTAGCCAGCAATAGAATTCTGACATTGTTTACAAAATGTTTTTATCTTTTTATTGCTGCCATTATTTCTTCTTACCACAGAGGAACCAAACGGTTTATGGGGTTGACCTTTCAATGCTAATGTAGTTATTTGCTAGCCCAGCTAATTGAAAATACTAAATACTTATGCAACAGGTTGTTCAGCTGAAATTGCTTGTTTTCACACTTTTGCTCATGATATTTAGTTAAACTTACTTCAACAGACAATTTAAAATGCTGATATCAGCTGGCTAGAGCAGAAACGTTGAGATATTTTAGTTTTTTTCTTTGTTTTTATTTTACCAGATCATATGAAATTCTGAAATGAGCTCTGTCAATGACAAGTTGTCGCAAAGAACGTCATCTTTTGTTGTTCTTATGTGTGTGCAGATTGCCAGACAACAGCAGCAGCTTTTGCAGCAGCAGCACAAGATCAACATTCTCCAGCAACAGATTCAGGTTAGTCGGCAGACGCGTTTGTTCATTTTTCAAAACACGTTTCTGCTCACAACTTTCACTCTTGCTTTGCTGTCGATGTTGCGTCGCCCTTCCCTCGTTGCAGGCCACGTCCAAACGGAATAGTTTGCGAAACTGAGATTTTATACTCGATTTGCACGTCACCAAAAGTAAAATATGTTTAAAAAGCCCCATCTGTGATTGCATAGGTCACTCAAAACAGTGGCAGAATTACATTATATTAGGATTTACGACTGGAGTGCAGCCATCTTTATTTGGGTTACTCTGTATCTGTCTTGCTTTACCTCAACTCTGTTTTAATTCAAATTTAAATGGAAGCAGAAGAAAGTGATGACAGAGAGGAGATGCATGAAAAAAAGGTGACTCTTTTTAAAGAATGTTTAACCGAGCACTATGTCAGCCATGCTCACAAGCTGCTTCTTCTGAAAATTTGACACAGTTAATGTTAATGATAGGAATCTGTTGAGCAAAGTAGATGATTTTTTTCAAATCATTTCTAAAGCCATGTTGTGATGAATTCCTGGAGGTGGAGTTTCAGAAAAAGTGGGACCTTTTAAACAGAGAGACATTAAATTGTGAAGTCAAATTTTATTGAAGTACTAGCTGATATACACAGCATACAACTGAAGGGGACGTAACTTACTTGATTGTGCTGTAAAATAGCTGGAAAACATAATGCTGCCCCTTTAAGAAAGTCATTCCCACCTTGGTGATCTAGCCTTTATACCAAATAAAAACTAAAACCAATGTCTGTAGATCACCTGCTGGCATGATAGAGATACACACACATTTCAGCCCAGTGGTGACCCAGTAGTTGCCCTGCTTCCGGCTCCATCATTACTTTTTACATCGATTGCTCCAAGATCAATATCCCAGAATTCCCAAACCTCCTGCCTGCGTTTTGTTTTCCCCTCCTCTAACTCGACTATCCAGCATGTGTTTCTCCTTGTACATTAGCATGTAAAACTCTCTTTTTTTTCCATATAGATTTTCTGATCAAATCGCAGCTTTCCTCGCAACTTTCATCAGTCGTGTTCCTCGTATCGCCTCCTCTCTCGTTTTGAAGTCGTATCGTGTTGGTTTGGCTCTTCCGTTCCAAACCGCTGCATCCAGACTCGGCACCAAAATGACCCCCGACTGCGAGCCAAACGCTGTCAAATTTGCACACTGTGGCTAATGGCCACGTGGGAAATTTGCTCCGCGTTTGATCTGCTTATTTATTTATTTTTTTTCTTTCCACTCTTGTTTTAGCGCTCGGACTAAATTAAATCACCTCTCGAGCCAAAGCCGAGCACACTCAGCGCTGCGACGTGCGATGCTTTACCCCCCGTCACGTCTCCCTGCCGCTCCGGAGGTGTGATAGAGTTAATGAGGGCTTGTTTCCCTCCCCCCATTCCCACACTCTTTAATTTTTTTCTTCTCCTCTTTTTACTGCGAGACCCCACCTTTGGATCTTAATAAAGCTGCGATCGGACTTCATTAGGATTCTCAGCCCCCGGGGGGAGAGCGAGCGAGACCACAAAGCCCCCCGTCACCCTCCCCCCCCCCCTCTGCCGCTCGGATCCTCTTCCACGCTGCGCGGCGGCGGATACTGTGTCATGTTTGGTTTTGAGGATGAAGAGACGTGCGGAAAACAGCTCTCCGGAGCGCCTCGTTATTGCGTGGGGCTTTCAGGAGCATCAGCTGTGTAGCTGTAGCTTTGCGCTTGTTCGTTTTTTTTCCCAGCACGCTTCCACAACTCCCTCTCTCTCTCTCTCTCTCTCTCTCTCTCTGTCTGTTTCTCTCTCTCTCTCCCTTTCTCTCCGTGCAACATTCCAGAACGCCGGGAGAAATCATTTGTTTTCATTTTAAAAGCCACTTAGCAATAAATCCCTCCACCCGCCCCAACCCCCCCACGGCGGGGTTACAGCAACTTTTTGTCGTTTATTTAAAGAACAATAGCCCCGTCTTGGCACAGCCGGCCCGACTTAGCGAGAAGCATATGGTGGGTCTACTGTACGGAGGTGTAGAGTTATTATGGCTAAGCTCCAGGGTTTAGTCGCTGGGGTACGGGCTGTTTACGCTGTGTCGGATGTGTGTTGGGCCTTAAACACACAGGCAGCGCGGCGGCGGTCTGGTTCCACTTATCAGTTCCAGACCTGAGCTTCACTCAGGCCAATGCTCAGAGGAGCTGACCGACTGCTACTGTTTCAGCCTCGGCCCCGCCGCCCCTTCACATCTCAATTCAGAGAAAAGCTAAAATCTCGTCCAGATGCTGCGTAGAATAGATCAGCGCAAAGTGGAACATTTCTCGCGCAAAGTGGAACATTTCTCGCGCAAAGCCTCCTGTGTAACGAAACCAACCCAGCAACAGCGCTTACAGGGAATGTTTTTATTTGTACTGGTTTTTTTGTTTGTTTTTTTGGTGTCATTGTGGACTTTAACATGCTTCAGCTCAAGGGAAGTTCGAAACAAGCCGGAACGCTTTTGTTTAGTTGTTTTTTTTTTTTTTTTTTAATTGTACATGTTCCTGTTTTCCTGCATGGTGTGAAACATGTTTGTCAGCTCATGTGGGGCGGAGCGGAGTTCAAAGTGTCCTAGGTTTCCTGTCATGTGGTTTTAAATGGTTCAGAAAGCCAGCAGGAGACGAGCAGGGGTTAAAGAAATGCTTCCGAAGGCCTCATTCTGCTAGATACGCTTACAAAACGCGAACACACAGAGGAGCGAACAAATGCAAGGCTTGAGGAAAAAATAAATCACTTACCTCCTGTTGGAGTCTGCTGGGTTTTTTAGGACATCTGAATGTTTCAGATCATCAAGTAACACAAAACGTAACATTAGTAAACATATAAATCAGGGCGTAGGCTATTAATTGTGATTGTGATTAATCAATTTATGAAGTAATCAGCAACTAATTTAGCAATCGATTAATCATTAACCGCCATACGTAAACTGAAACAAATGATATTTGCTGAAAAGAATCAAAACATATTCAAAGCAGTAATTATTCCCAAACTGAACAATACAACATGAATATATATAAAGATTTTTTTATGTATATATTCACTCAAAGATTGTTACGTCATTGCATTTTAAGCAATAAAATGTAAATTTTGTTTTTTAGAAGAGAAATTTATTTGTTTATCTCCAGCTTTTTTATATTTCTGATATTGTACAGGAAAGGCTTAAACAGTTTCATGGAAAATCTGCAGGATGTGTTTGTTTTTTGCTAAGCGATTAATTGATTAATCATGAATCGATAGATTAATCAATTAGTGAAGTAATGGTTAGTCGCAGTTTTCAAATGATGTTATCTGATAATGGTAAAAAATAGCTATAAAAAACCAACATTACTGTTTTAAAACCAGTTTTGACCTTCTTGGGTAAAATATAAACTAACTTTAGGTGGTCTAATTCTTTTGGTTTAGTCTAATCAGCCACATCCAGGCTGGGAGTAAAAAAATAATTACACAGGACCCGTCCGACAACAGGAAGTCGGCTGAACATGCAACATGTCGGAGCCCGATCCAAAGAGATCCAGGACATATGACTAATCGCGTCATTAGCTATGTTTATGTCAAATTGTTTTGAGGAAACTTTTAAAATGTCATAAAAAAAAAAGGGAAAAAGTGAGAAAACATTTCCATCTTCTGGTTTGGAGCGAATCAGCCACGCTACAAAAAGCCTAATTCTGCCAGATGTTGACACTTTGCACGACTGTAACAAAACGAGAAGTAGAATTAGCAAACTAGCCTGAACCAGACATCTACGAAAAGCAGACAGAGGTTTTTAGGAATGTGTTGCCTTTGGGTCGAGTTGGTATTGGTGATGTTACACGTTGTCTGGAGACGCAGAGAAACAACAGGAAAGAAATCAGCAATCTGAGCTCAGAATTTATTCTGTGAATGTTTTCCCACCCCGTTAGCGCATTAGCTCTTTTCCTCGGAAAAGCCAACAACCACCTTTATCGGACGTGAAAATCTTTGTTTTGGAAGATTGAGACTGTTGCTTCAAATTGTACAGTTTATGTCAACCTTTTGTAACGGAATACTTAAAAATGCACATCAAAAAATCATTGATGGAGACCCGGTTATTGACACCTATCAATCTGGAAAGAGTTACAAAGGAGATGACAACAGAGCATCAGGTGTTTCACTGAAGGTCATTGGCAATTCCGAAATTGTGTTGTTTGTTTGTTTTTTTTACCTTAGAGGAATATCAATGTTTTGTGCCAATCTGTAATGGAAACGGAGCTCGCATTGACATGAAGAAAGAGAT
Source organism: Poeciliopsis turneri (assembly GCA_922788865.1). Classification (NCBI taxonomy): domain Eukaryota; kingdom Metazoa; phylum Chordata; class Actinopteri; order Cyprinodontiformes; family Poeciliidae; genus Poeciliopsis; species Poeciliopsis turneri. The sequence goes on along the minus strand of CAKLNU010001107.1, from coordinate 578,072 downwards.
TGAGCGAAACGGCTGATGACCAAAAACACAAAGGCTCACCTCACATATCGATGATCACTCAAGACTTTTGTCTAAATATCCTGCTGACTGATGATACTTGTCAACTGAGAAAATATCAGAACAGTGAGGCACTGCAGTGGTAGTTTGCTGACATTTTGCCCTTATCGATGAAACTACAAAAAACCCTGCGGCCTGTCAGTTTCTAACCCTTAGATCAGGTGCACCTTCGTGTTTACTCACGTCGCCTTTTGTCTGGAGTTAAAATTAGCTCGACGAGCTGAAAAATGCAAGTAAGCCAGAACAGCCAAAACCGGAGGAAATCATGTGCGCATTTGTTTTCAGCGCTTCGCCAAGAAGAGACAATTGGCGTTAACGCGTAATCACGCACATGTGGACAGTTCATGCCTTGCTCTGGCACAAACAACGTACGCACACGCACACACGCGCTCGTAGCGGTGGCGGGGCCCTTTGTGTGTGCCGTATGAGCCGAGTGGCCCAGCCCAGCCTGGTGGCTGACAGGCATGTGTCTTTGTTAAGTCAGTTCCTATAATGGCTCTCATATGTGGCCCATTTCCTTCAGGCCCACAAAGACGCAGGCCCTAACCGCACCGCCCGGGCCCTAGCTAACTGGCTAATTAATGACTGCAAAGCCGCACTCCTCCTCCTCCTCTCTGTTCTTCATTTATAACTCCTCTGTCTCCTCCTTCACCCGCCCTCCTCCGTCTTTTCCGACTTTGGCTTTCTCGTCTCCTGTTCTTTATTCTTCATCTCGTGTCTTGTTTTTTTTTTTTTGTTTTTTTTTTTTCACAATATTACAACCCCTTCTGTTTGGCTGTTGACGTAGCGATTGATCAAAATGAGCGATATTCTGTGCGCTAAACTCCAAACAGCAGTCTACGAGGACTAAATGATTGGCTATTTTATTAGTCTTGATAGCGCATCGCCCTCTGTAATTCAGCCGTTTTTACTGTCTGAACCAGAGCCAATAGCTCTTCTGCCGTCAGGGCAGCAGACAAGCACAAGCACAGCAATCCACTCGCTCACAAATACGCACAAGAACTCTTGAGGAGCCAAGAGGCTGTTAGATGAATAGGCAGTTTCTAAGTCAGCACACGCTTCCAGCCGGAGCAACTGTAAGGCTCACATTGGCAACCGAGTTCAGCCGCTGTAATCATGGGATAAAACTTTTATATGCAGATGTTTGTTAAACTTAGAACAAGATTAAAAAAAAAAAAAGATCTTACAACACTGTAAAAGTCAGAGAACAGGAGTTTTGATAGGACTAATATGTGACGGTTGTATGGCAGCATATTAGGGGCGTTGTAGGCTGAAAAAGGAGTACATATCTGCCAAAAAAAAACTAATTTCCTAGAAAAAAGTAGGAACATTTCTCAGTTTTAAAAGTAAAAAAAAAGCATTGCTTGAAAAAAATTCTGGATTTTTGAGGTTAATCTGAGAAATTTTCTAGACAAGAACATAGACATTTCTGAGTTTCAAAAGTCAGAAAACTTTGACTCCTGAAAGTCAGGAAGTTTCCAAAAGTTCAAATTTTAGACTTTTAAAACTCTTGAAATTCAAAGTTTTTTCTTGAAAATTTCTGAGCTCAATATCAAAATTTCACTTTTGTTTTGTTTTTAGCAAATTTTCAAACTCAGAAATCTTCATGTGTTTTCTAAAAAAATTCTGAAATTAATCTAAAAATTTCTGAGTTGTTTTGGCCGAAATGTCGTCCTGTATTCTGCCGACGTGGCCCTCGTACTCCGTCGTACATTTGCTCGGGGGAATTTCCCACTGACATTTTATGAAGCTCCTTTCACGAGACTGCTGTCATGTTCATTACTGTTTCCTTAGCCAAACGCCATCCGTGTCGCTAAGCTAAAGTTAGCAATTGGTTGATGCTGTAGATTGATCTGTACCAGTCTACTGGAGCTGCTGCCACTTGACTCTGTTAAACGTTCATCAAGACTGGAGGAAGCTGCTGTTTGTGGCCGTTGAAGGTCACACGCTGCGTTTACAGGTCTTGAAGTGTTTTGGGAAATGTCTGGGAGGGACCGGTGCAGCCGTTAGCCAAAACAAACCTCACTTTAGCTAAGTAAAATAGACGCTGGGCGAGGAAAAGAGCTCAAACTTTACAATGGTCTCTTATGTCTGCTAATATAAAGTTAGAGACACTTTCAGTTTGAACTGGCTAGACAGAGTATTGTGGAGTAAATGGAAAATGTGTGCTGGTAACGTAAAACAAAAAAAAATCCACAAATCTGAAGTGTCTGAAATACTTCAAAGCAGTGGAATTCATCTTCCTTGTTAATGTAAGATCCTTCTTTCGGCCAGCTGACTGGCAGTGTGCTGCAGCAGGTGAAGGGGAACAAGGCTTGTTAGTCCAAAGCTGGGATCATAAATATGGCCAATAAAAAGCAAAACCTCTGTAGAAAGTAGAACTGTGACAGCTTTTAACTAAAGGTGGGCGTCCATTGAGTCATTTACCACGATAAACTACTTATCATGATTGAAATTTTGATTTAGCATCACAATAAATTCCCGTTAATAAAGTTTAAAATAGCCAAAGACTGTCTTTATTGTCAGGATTGATAGTTTTGCTTTTTTTTTTTTCCCGATTTTGTTCAATAATTGCATGAAGAAATGCCAATACATTTGAAAATACAGTTACTGTCGGCATCTTACTGAAACAAATAATTTTCTCTACATGACTGGTGTCCCAGAGAAACACATTACAAATGGGAACACTGTCAAGAGCAGTATGTGTTTGTAGGGACATGAATGCAGTTACCTAGAAAAACGATGTAGCAAAGAGTTGTTATCATGATCACAAACGTACCACGAAATATCCCGATCAAACCTTTGAGTTTATATCGCGCATACGTTTAGCCTGTAAAAAAAAAAATTTTAAATGTGCTGTTATCTCGCCTCTGCCCCTACAGGGTCGCCTGTCAGTCACGTTTTTTTGTTTGCGTTGGCGATGATTTCCTTGCAGGTCTACGTAGCCTGGCCTCAGTCTGAGCGATGGACCAGGTCAGGTGTCACAGTCGGTACCTGCCAGACAACACCGTATTTTTCTTCCTCGATCACGTCGACATAAAGACGTAACGCATACACACTCGTCGCCCTCTGCACCCCACCCCACCCCCTGGCCCCGGTGCCTTCCAACAACAGCCCCATTAATTCTGAGTGTGTACACATGCTCCACGCTGCCTAGGTGTGTATGTCGGTGTGTGTCTGGTGGGCAGTTAGAGGAAGGGGACTCTGTGTTTTCTTAGGGGCTAGGCAGAGGGGGGCCCACCGCCACCCCCACCCTCCCCCCCAACCATTCATCCAGTAGCACCCCCCTCGCCGCCCCTCCCCTCAGTAAAAGGAGATCTTTGTGTGTTTGCGTTGGAGAAGCTGCCCCAGTCAGTCCCAATGTTCCCAGAGGAGCACAATGAATGGGAGCATTTTGTCCTACTCCAAAAAACCCACACAACACACACACACAACACACACACACTCCTTTCCTCTTCTTCTTCTTTTTTTTGGGGGAAGGGGGGGTGTTTTTAACCATTCGGACTCATTTTTCCTTCTTGCCTCAGCATGTCACAAGACATCAGACTTCTTATCTTTATGGGAGCGTTTGTACATACGTGTGTGTAGAAATGCGCCAACAGTGCATCAGCCACCCGTGTGCACGCTTGGTGCCTCAATTGATATCGATCTTCTTTAGGGTGATGTAAACGACTCGGTCCAAGAGCCAGTCAGCCGATAAACACGTGAAGTCAAGTTAAAAATCTGTAACTGTAGCTTATTAAGACGAGCAGCAGCAAACATGGAATAGACAGACTTTGATTTTTTTTTTTTTTTCTTTTTTTTTTTTTGCTAAGCACAGGTTTTTTCCATTTGTGATTAAAATAGAGGAAAAAACAAATAATGTTTGGATGTAATAAGCAAGACAGGCTCTGCTTTCTACAAGCTTGATGATGTGGAGTAATATGAGCTTGAATCCATCATCAAAACCGCAGCACTGAAACGATTAATTGGATTAATCGTGAATAATCCAATAAATCAACTAACCTGATAATTCACAATTAATTGCTTTAATTGTGAATAATCCAATTCACCGTGATTAATCAGGTTAATTGTGACAAATCAATTATTGAAATAATTAACAACTAATCCTCCCCCCCAAAAAAGGGGGGGCAGTTTGCTGAAAAGAACAACATCTTCAGAGCGGTAATTCATCCAAACTGTACAAAATATAAGTACATTTTGTGTTTAACATTGAAACACCTTTGTCTGTCAGTGTGTTTTCTGTTAGTCAAATTCACTTAAGGAATGCCGTGTTGTTGCATTTCAGGCCATAAAATGTTTATTTTCTTATTTAAAGAAGGAATCAAATTGATTGTTTCCATCTTTTGATGTCTTTCTTGTGTATTGTGCAAAAAAGGCGTAAAATCTAAAGTAAAACTAGCAAAATGTGACAATTTTTGGACTGATTGATAAATTAATCGTCAGAGTGATTGATTGATTGATGAGTTGATTGCTAAAATAATCAATCGTTGCTGCCTTAGTCTCTTAAACGCACCGTCGTTAAGAAGAAAGAGGAAAATGTGTAAAAGCCTCTGATAAAAATGTTGTAAAAAGCCTTAAAATAAACTTAGTTTATTGCAGTAGCATAACGTGACACTGAAAATGCCAGATAACATCCAACCTGTTGTTTCTCTACACTGTAAGGATGTAAAATCTGTCAGGAACTGACAGTTTTTGAAACCTGTGTTGATTTAAATGTCATCAGGAGTTTAGAGTTTTTAGGACACTCAGAAATGCCGACTGTCTGCTGCACACAGTCAGTTGGAAGTTGAAGAACAATAAAAATAAACCTTCAAAACTCACATTTATTGAATCACGATGCAACATCAAAGTGCAATATTGCAATTGCAACATTTGTCTGGTATTATTCAGGCTGATTATGATATCAGCGAGAAATATTTGAACGAACTCCAGCAGCAATATTCATCAATACTATTGCAGAGAAATATTCTCCTCATATTCCACTTGCCATCTAACTGAAATGTGGATTTTGATCAGATGGTGTGTTTAGGGTAAAACAGAAGCTGCACGAGTGAGAAAAGCTTCCCAACCCCAATCTTCAGTAAAGTAGGGGACGTGTGGTGCAGTGGGTGTGTTTTCACTTGCCTTGGGCATCTTTTGGAACAACAAGACATCGACATACTCTATCTGTAAACTTCCCATTGGGTCGATGTAATGAGCCAAAAGTGGAACCTGAACAGAAGAGAGCAGTTTTCATTATGAAAGGAAAAAAATCCCCCTCATATGAATAAATAAACTCAAATTCCGGCCGTATTTATTTCAACGTTTTCATTCCGCCTCCAGAAAAGATTCATACTTCTATAAATACGGGGTATTCGTTTAGCTCGCAGATCAAAAGGACATACATATATGCATTCATAGATAAATAAGTGTTTGCATTATTAATTTAAAGTCCAATTACTTTTCTGTTGATCTAATTATTAATCAGATGATAATTCTGGCTCTTCAGAAGGCTGGGAGCAGAGCGTCTCTGTTTAGTCATGCTGTTTAAACCTCCTTGCTGCACACGGGGTCGCCCCAGAGGGGCAGCGGCGCGACAGAGGTCTGGGGATCGGCGGAGCTCCGGCGGCTCGTTATGAAGGCCACCGACGGGTCAGTGGGGCCCTCGGCGGAGGGGCTTTGGGTCATCAATGAATGGCAGTAAAAGAGACGAATAGAGGGGGAAACACTCTGAGGACAATGTTTCGTTTTTTTTTTAAAAGGACTTGGCCATGTTGTGGTTTTAGCAGCAAAAGCACAAAATGCTTAGTTTGAAAATAACAAAATGTGATAGCAGGAGAGGGAGAGAGAGAGAGAGAGAGAGAGGAAAAAAAAAGAAACTGCAGGGCTGGAGCCAGCTTTTTGGAGGCCTGAGGGAGATTTTTCTCCCCCCACACACACACACACACACCAAGATGTCAACAACAGATATTTTACCATTCCAAAGATTATCTATGTGACGATGTAAATGATAGAGTTGTATCATTTATGCAAATGATACAAATTGACGCTAAAAATTTGATAGCATCAATCTCGGCTTGCCTCATCCCCGTGTTAGCATGGCTGTTGCTTTTAGCCTTACAGGAGGAACAAACTGCATTTTGTTGGATTTTGAAATGCAGAGAGGTATTTAAATGTGCCGTCGGATTTTAACTATTTGAAAGTAACAATAGCTGATAAACATCAAATTTACAGTAAGCAAGTTAACAAGTTTCCCCAAAAGCAGCCAATGTAATAGCATTTAGCTTGCATTTTTAAATGTTATTTTAAACTTATATATATATAAAGAGAGAGAGAGTAATACTCCTCAGCTCATATCTAAGGCATTCCTAGTTAACATTTTATTACTTTAGGCCTTTAGGCTGTTGTTGAACATCTTTCAGGTGAAAAACTCACAAACGAGATGGGTAACTAAAAAGAGCAAGACGCACAAAAGGTGTCTGTTTTTTTTTTCTTCTTTTTTTTCCCTCACAAGTCAGACAAAAATTAATGAAAAGAGAAAAGGATGAGATAAAGGGCAAGAGGGAAAGTACAGACTGTTGGTTTAACCCTAATAGACTCCCGCAGGGTCATCTTTGATATGCTGCTTTCAGTTGGACCCGCCAGAGCCGTAACTCAGGCAAACAAGCAGTTTTTAAAAGTCTTTCAAGCCGACATGAAAGGCGGCTTCTTCACGCTCGCCGTTGTTGTTCAGGCATTTTGTTCAACGTTTTCACACTCGTCCTTCAAGAACGTACGTCTTCATTTGCTGCTTGGCTTCCTGAAGTCTTCAGTCAGCCTTTTAAGGCTCGAGCATTTTTACACGATGTACCATTGATTGATATGCTTTATTTTTTGTATGACTCTTTTTATTTATATGTATCTTCATTTCCCATCTTGATGTCTTTAATTGTTTGTTTTGGTTTTTTTTGTTAGTGCATTGGTGCCTTTTCTTTCTATTTTAATTTTTTTCATGCATAAGACTTTCTCCAAAACTAAAAGCACAAAAACAGATACATATAGCTAATTAATTCCAGGTACGAAGCCTGCTTTGAAAATATTTATCAGGCACAAAATGTAGTGAAGACTTTATTTAGTCTGATATATGTAGGACTTTTAAAAGCTTTCACTAATAAAATGAAGTAATTAATCGGTAAGTGGTTCTCAAAGATAGAGCTAAAACCTGAAATGAAATGACAATTAGTAGAATGAAAAAAAGTTATTTGGGAAAAACTAGTGTCGTTAAAAAAGTGTTCAGGTATCTAAAGTTGAGTGCATAAAGACAGAGGAGGGTTAGTCCGCAGACGTTCATATCTTGCTCTTGGAAGTGTGAACAACGTTCTGCGGGTGAAGTTTGAGGTTTTGATCCCGACAATCCAGTGGTGGAAGGAAAAGCTTGACCCAGTGAGGATCTGCTGCTGGTTCCAGTTTGATGTTTCACTGCAGAGTTTTGAACCCAATGCAGTTTATCGAGGATGCTTTTTGTTGATACACATGAAAACTGCATCGCAGTTGCTTCGTTGACTATCACAAGCTTCAACACCAACCTTCTTAGTTCGGCAATATTTCCATAATACTGTAATCCTGTTAAACGACACCTACTCTTCTTAAAGTCAGAATTCGAAAGCCTGGTTTTGGCAATGAGGTATCTAGTCGTCTTAAAGTCCAGTTGGATGGGGCAATTTTTTTTTTTTCAATCAGTTTGTGATTTCACTTTTACCCTTCAGGAAATGACAGTGTGAAGAACTGTATTTGCATAAAAGTAACGGGTCATTTTTGTTGTATTTATCTGTCATCTGTCCGATCTTATGTGTTCATCTATCCGAACACGTAAGATGTGTCATCTTATCTGTTCAGCATAAAAAGACCCGGGCCCAAAACAGAGCCTTGGGGTACGCCACATTTAAAAAGCAACCAGGTTAAAGCAGATTCTGCTTCTCCAATAAAAGGTGAATTCTTTTGAAACAGAGCCTTTCTATGACAACACTTTAGATTGAAAAAGTTCTTACTGGTCAGTAGAGTCTAAACCAGCAAAAACAAAATTACAAACCATGTACACTTTTAGAGTTTCTATCTGAAATGTGCTGGTGTAAAATTAAGTTGGGGGAAAAAAATGGAACAAAATCTCAGGTGAAATTGTTGAAGTTGGTAGCAACTGTTTGTGGCCTTTATCACGTGTTCTTGGCGGCGTCGGAGGTCCTCGCAAATGTGTTTTCAGTTCCTTTCTCAAGCTTTGGCCTCAGCCTCTCCCTCTTGGTCCGACTCCCCCTCAGGTCCAGGGTCACATGCCTCCTCTGATGATCCCCCTGTTCCCACACGACCAGCGCTCTCTGGCTGCCGCCGCCGCCGCACAACAAGGCTTCCTCTTCCCGCCCGGCATGTCCTACAAGCCAGGTATATTTATGTGCATCTCCCCTCCCATACCCCTCACCCTCCAACACACACACACACGCACACGCACGCACGCACGCACACACGCACACACGCACATGCATTCTAGTTGACAGTAATGAGGTGTGTCAGGTAAGGAATGTTCTGGAAATGAGCGGAGAGATTTACAAGCTCCGCTTGTTCACTTCAGGATCAATGCGTTTGGACACAGAGCGGACTGGAACATCTCTTTCCGTGGCAACCGCAGAGCATGTCAGTCGCTCTGCACATCTGCAACATGGAATTTCTCACACACACACACGCATACACACAATACACACACACACACCCCGTCCCCCCGCTGCATCCACCGACTGCACATTTGTAACTGGCCACGTTGAAATCAGGAACAAGTCTCATCAGGAGGCGTATTGAGTTATTTTACTGATTCTGAAAATGTGTATTGTGAAATTTTTAATGATGTCAAACACAGAATTTTATTTATTTTTTTTTTTTAAATGAGGGAGATGTGGCTGTTTCAATGTTGGCACTCTGCAAAAACAATCAGTGAGGAAACAGGCCTCAAAGTTTCAGAAGAATTGCCCCCAAACAGGCCTTTAGTGGCAGAGTGGGTTATGAGCTGCTGATAAGCAGCCATGTGTGTCTGTCTCACGTCAATCTTATTAGATGGACGGATGGATAGCTATATGGACACACAGATGGATTGGTAGTCCAGTACCACACGATCTAGATAGACAGAAGATGTATGCCTTGCCAAATTTGGAGCTAATTTGTGAAGAAAACCAGGCAGAAATTTCAGTCACTAGATGTGCAACGCTGGTACAGACATCCGCTAACAGACAGACGCAGATGGTTGCACACAACATTAGTTCGGAAAAGTTTATGCAAATAGATGCCACACTTTTCAGTCACTTATTTGGAAAAACAAACTTTGACAATTCGATATCAGTTTCCTTCCACGTCACAATGACTTACTTGCTTTTATTTTGTGTATGAAAGAAAGCTCGACCAAATCACGTCTAAGTTTGCTGTGGATTGTGACAAAACGTGAAGGTGTTCAGAGAACATGCTGACCACCTGAACCACTCTATGAAGGAAGGCGCACATGTAGCGTGTCGCAGCACATTTCTCTCCCCAGCTCTACCTCCGCAGCACGCCTGCGGCCACACCCTCACGCAAAGTCACGCTCAATTTGCAGTCTTGTTTTTGCAGGATCCCACGCGCCACCTGCTTTCTATGCGTCTCCCTCGTCCTTCGCATTCCTTCCCCCCCCCCTACATTCCTCCAGGCGCTCGCCTGACACAGGTTAGCGGCGAGCCTCCGCGGTTCGTATCGGTACAGTCGGACGCAAGGCTGCAAACAAAAAGAAAAAGTAAAAAAACTAAAAAAAAAAAAAAAAAAGGCGTTAAAAAGCCATCGTTGTGCACTCTGTTTTTTTTTTGGTTGTTTTTTTCTTTTTTTTGCTTCGATCTGTTTTCAACAAAGACCTGGACATGAAAAGCCTTTTAAGGACAAACAGTAGGGGTTTATACATGGCACTCGCTTACGAGCTGGTGAGTGCATCCCATTGAGCGGGCTCCGCTCAGCCCCGTCTCGAGCACTTATGTGTGCAGACAGTGAGTCTTATTAACCTCTGAATAAAGCGTTCCTGACCCTTTGTGTTTATGTATAAAAACATGAGCGGGGGGAAGGAGACAAAGCCGCGAGACGGAGAGAACGAGACGGGTCTGAAGGTAAAGAGCAGGTTTGTTCTTGTGCTGAACTCTGCCCCCACCTCTGTCTGCTAACGCGCGTTGTCTCTGGTTGTTCACCAGGTGAGAATTACCCAATGCAGTTCATTCCGTCGACAATGGCAGCCGCGGCGGCCTCTGGACTCAGCCCGCTACAGCTGCAGGTACGAGGGCGACGCCTTGACACTCCATTGAACTGAAACCTCATCAAACTGTTTTAAAATATAAATGAACTCTTTTTTTCATTTTTTTTAAAAATTTGAATAAAGCAAGGCTTTATGTAAATTTGCACACAGACAAGGACTTTGTAATAGAGTGGTGGCAGATAAGAGCATGGACTGGTGGTTGAGTGAGATATAGTGGATTTAACTTGGAAGCATTTTTTCAGCTGGTGATAAAAAGCATCTGTCAAAGTCGAAGGCGTCTAAAAACAATCCAAAACATTTTTTTGTTGCTATATCTGCTGGGCAATCAAAAAGAAAAATGGCTGTCACGGGACAAAGCAACCAAACTAGATGAGTGAGTGGATATAATGTTTGACATTTATAAAATTGAAAAAGACGTAACAGCCTTTTTCAATCACAAAACCAAACAATTAAGCTTGTTTTGGCAAAACAGGGTGAGTCATGTCACTATGTGAAACTCAGAAGTTTAGTTTCAGAGACCAAGTTTAATAAAACCGCCCTAATAATGCACTTTATCACTATTTATAGCGTTATGATTTTAGTTTGTATATTTGTACCTATTTCTTACTATTTGATCAATATTTTTACATTTCTTTCACGTTTTTCTATTTTGCATTTTTAATGTTGTAATTTTTCCCTGGGAAGTAAAGTTGTTTTAATGTGAGTAAAGTTGCGACGCTTGTTTTATTTATCATTTCGCTTGTCTTTCCTTCTTCGGTATTGAAATTTGCAATATGACATTGTATTGTTTTAGTAAAGTTTACTTCCTTGGGAATCAATAAAAAAAAGAAGAGAAAGTTTAAAGACATGTTCCGCTGTTGATTTAAAACCAATCCCATTTTTTTGACAGACACTAAACCAAGTTCAGAGTCGATCTTTGTAAATCCTTGCTCAAGCTCGGCGTCTGTATTTTCAAATTAATTCACCAGGACAGCTAGTAATTTCTCAAAATACATGCTGTATTATAAATATATAGGTATTCGTATATACCTGTATATGTGGTCAGGAAAGGCTCTGGTCTGTTGGTGAAGTGAGCAGCAGAGCGGAGCAGAGACGCATGCAGTGTTGTTCCGGAGTTACACGTATTTACATGCACTATATGGACTGAGGCAGAAGCAAGTGACCTTGAACCAAGTAGTTTCTAATTGTAAGCGTGTACCTCGCACTTAGAGGAAGTTCGGTGTGAGGTGTCAGTACTGCTGAAACTTGTTGCCGTATTGTTTGCTAAGATGCCTTCTCTTCTCAGTCATCTTCATCTTGTCAACAGAAGGGTCTCCCAGAGAAATGGCTTTAAGTTGATTTGTTTTATTGTTGTATTAACATTTCATCAACCAAAGCTTTCAGAAATGTTATTTTTGGCAGAAGAATTTGCTCCAGTTACACGTAGTAACTGGAGTAATAACCCTTTATCAGGCCATTAAATGTTGACCTAATCTTTGCAAATACAGCAGCTTCAGCTCTTCTGAGAAAGCTTTCACAAGGAGTAGGAGTGCATTAAAGGAAATCTTGGCCATCCTCATTCATACTTTTAGAATTATTTGCATTTTATTCACATTTGGTCATGGAAGTGATTGAAACTTGAACTCCATGATGTGGAGAGTTGACCCAGTATGTGTTGCACCATCTTGCATTGAGCATCAGAGATTTTATTTTGCTAAAACAATTTGCAGGGATTTTGTTTTGACAAGTTGTCTATTCGGGATATCGAAACATGTGAATCCAAATCACTTTAATAATCGAAATGTTACTTTTTTTTTTTTTGTTTAGACAACATAAAATTGGTGTTATACACACATTTGACAACATTGCAAGAATGCTGAAGCCTATCTTCTTCCAATACTGACACCTTATTCATCATTTATATGAAGTACAGTTTCAGAAAACTAAGTTTAAAGGTTGTGTTTTTTGAATGTTGGAACTGTCAGCAATGACCTCAAACCAGTTGTTAAACAACTATTTTTGATTGGAAGGACTGGAAGAGAATAAACTAAATAAAACTCAGGTTCATGTTAACCTTGTCCTGAGGTGAAGAGGGCACAGCACCAAAAACCTTGTGTTTTGTGGTTTACAGAGAGGCTTTGTGTTGCCTTCAGGGACAACGTCGTTGGAAAGGACGTTTATAAAGGCACAAAATAAATGAAATTCAACTATATCTTGTACAATAGCAAGTAGAATAATTTCATACCGCAAAATGTAAAAAGGCTGATGCAAGATGGAAGGATACAGTTTGGTGCGAATAAATGCAGGTTCTCTGCGGATGAGCCGGAGCTCTGGGTTTCCCATTACGCTCTTTCTTCTGCTCAGCTCACTCTGCTGGACACTGAGATGGAGAAGAAGGAGGTTGAGTTTGTTTCTGTGTTGATTTGGATCGTTCCACTGTTAAAAGACATTTTTTAAAGAACCTGTCATACACACACACACACTCTTCAATGCGTCATGCTCCTCCGTATGTAACAGCGGGACTTAAGGTGCTTTCTCCATATTCATCATTGTTGCCAAAAAGCTGCAAACTCCAAACATATACAGTTAAAACCAGAAGTTCACCTACACTGAATTCACTTGTTTCTCTCCCGGTCTGAAGTTAAATCAGAGCAAACGTCTCTTGTTTGAGCTCCGTTTGAATTACCCAGAGTGTTTCATTTGTTAAATTTGACAGTATTGAGCGACAGAATATGGCAGAGATTTGTTTATGAATGTCTTCAACATGAAATGTTTACATAAAGAATGGCTACTGTCTCTTTAAACAATGAGGGGAAGCCCAGATGATGATGTCACAGCTTTGGAAACCTCTGATAGGTTAACTGACACTTTTGAGTTAAATGGCGCCTCTGGATGTATGTTAAGATGCTCTGCTTTCTGGTTTGACATGATTGGAAAGTCAAAAAACATCGGCCCAGTTATCAGGAAGAGAACTTTGAGTAAAAAAGTCTACGTTTTGGTGTGACCATCACAAAGCCCTGACCCCTGATCCGTAAAATTGTGAGCCAGCGAAGCGGCACAAAAACCTGATTTATTAAATCAAACCTGATTTGTTAAACCTCGTTTTCTCCAGTTCTGCTAGGCGGAATGGGCCTATCTTATTCAGTTATGTTTATTTGTTGTTTTTGGCTGCGGGGGTCGCCTGTCTGCACTCTGCCTCGTTTGTGTCTCCTGGGCCTCCGTCGTTCGCTCCAGCCCTCGTAGCTCCTCCCCCTTTTCCCCGCACAGCGTTGTTCGGCGCTGCTGCGGGGCTGGAGTGCAGGGAGAGTGAGTTGAAGAGGAGGTGGATTTGTTTTTACTCTTCTCCCCCAGAATAAAAAATCTCAATGAAGCCTGGCTGAATGACCTCCAGAAATTCATTGATGCCACCCATTACATGAGGTCAAGCCATTGGAGGAACACATCTGAATACATTCTGCACATCTTTATCAAGGGCGGCTAATGAAACTGTGTCTGTATTCCAAACTCAGCAAGAACACAATCACATCATCTGCATAGCATGACGCTTGAAGGCTATTGTTAAACTCAAGAGGTCATAGTGATGGATATAATTATGAAAGAGGACCTTGGAATTTATATGAAGTTTAACATTCATAACGGCAGCATGGTTAACAGGTTGACAAAAGGCAGCTTAAGAATGCAACACCACTCTGTTCTCTGAACAATATGCTAGCCTGATCTCCTGTGCTCTGCTCGAAATGTTCCTGAAGAACTTTTTTTTCTTCCCCTTTTAAGTGGAAAGTACAATCAGGAGCTGGAGGGCCCCCAGCATGCATTAATTGGCGCACGTTGCAGCGTCCCTCGTGTTCTCCTTTGACGCTTAACGGCGTTCCAGGAGCCCTTTAAGTCGACATGACACGGCATTTGAAGATAGAGCTGGGTGGACCGACGCTAACGGGTTACCCTCCTCACTCGCTGCCTGTCAACCGTATCAGACAAAAGCCGCAAGATGACTGACGGAGAAATTCCACCCCACCAGCACAACACCTGGCCCCGGCAATTCATCACATTTATTTAACGGCTCCCTGACACCTGTGGTTTGAAAATAGCACTTATCCCTAATAGTTATCATACAACATGTTCGCAAGGCTAAAAGATTGTGCAAAATGAAAAATAGGTGATAGAAGAAGAAGAAGAAAAAAAGCAGATCTGCTCTCTGAAGGCGGTTGAGATCTCGACAAATCGAGCCTTCCTGGTCTACCTACACAGGAAGGACAAAAACCCTGAAGAAAAAGGTTTTTTTCATTTTTTTTATTTCACTCTCCAACAATACAGCTTCATCATGCCACTCGTTACCGTAGCATGGCTTTTAGATGTCACAAGAATCTTTATCTCACTTTATTCAATTTGCATTGTGGCTCTCGTTTATCGGAGAACTCATTAGCCGCTATTGACTTCGCAAAGCGCCGCGCCTCGCCGCGCTTCGCCGCGGGGGTGTCGGAGCCCTCCTGTCTCCCACTCCTGGCTTTGAAATGATCAAAAGGAGCCGCACGGCGCGCGAGAGGTAAAGAGGGCGCGTGATGTCAGAGGCGCAAATGTCGCTCACATTCAAGACGCTCGCGGAGACCGAGAGGCGGCGAGGAGCCTGAATGAGAGAGGAAGCTTCTCATCAGGCAGAAACCGAAATAAAAAAAAAAAAGGGGGAAGAAAGGCGGGGAGACAGGGAGCGCGGGGAAATGTTTAGGATGGAATAAACGGTGATTGTTGGGGGATTTTGTGTGTGTGAGAGGGAGAGAGAAGCAGGCAGTGGCTTCCAGCATGTTTGGACATTGTTTATACAGTAACGCTTTTGCTGAAAGTGATCATGATCACTCTGACGATGAGCCTCTTTTATTTATTTTTATTTTTTTTTTACTTTCCAGCAAATAGAAAATCATAGAGAATAACATTTGCACATTATGCAAATAACGTTTCTGACTTTATTTCTGACAGAATTACGACTTTAATCTCAGTATTTCTCCACCTTTTTTTCCTCGAAATCAGAATCGATTTCTCTCTCAAGCTCATAATTACGGTGCTACTTTATTTTTATTCTTACTTTTTTAATGATCAGTTCTAGTGTTTATGTATCAGAACCTAATAAAACTGTTTGTGGTGATATGTGGGGCAGTGGTACCGTGGCCTTCCCATTTTCAAAGACTTTTATTCCTCATCCGGGGTTCGATTCCTGACTTTTTTGCATCTTCCCTCCGTGTCGGTTTCAGTGTCGAACAGGCCTCAGCCGCTTTATGGATTGCCTCACATTTGACTTTGTTAATAGCGAGGCGTTTGGGATCGGCTCGTTGACTCCAAAGTGGCCGGATGAGCCCAAATCATCAGCCGTCCGTCACTGTGCTTGACGGTTGAAAGAGATTAGAGTTTTTTCCCTGAGTTTTTACAAGGTTTCAGTTTTCTGAAACATCATCTTCTGGTAGGATTGGCAGCTGCATTATTATTATTATTATTATTATTATTATTATTATTATTATTATTATTATTATTATTATTACGTTATTGAAATGTTTTCTATTTCTGGGGTTGGGGGGAAACAGTTGTTAGGTCATTCTTGAATTACGTTCTATCACCCTCATATGTTCAATGAAGGCAGAGAGGTTGCAGTTTGTCTTTCCACACACAGCTTCCCTACATTTGCTTTGTCTTTGTTTAATCCATTGCGTCCCATCAACGATTCTAGAACCAGGTACAGAAAGGACCGTTTTAATTACGTCCTAAGATGTGAAAAAAACCCTCAGAATCTTATGAGGGTGTACTTTCTTTTCACCATGACTATCACTGCAGCGCTGGAAGCTTCAGTTAAAGGAAATGTTCTTAACACTGATTCTCTGTTAACATGCTGCTCACTCCTGGGAAAACGTGGTGCGAGGCCAAATGCAATGGTGATATCATTAAAAATGCATCAAAAAAAAAAAGAAAAAAAAAAAAGAGAATGTTTCTAAAACAGAGGATGCGCGTTGTAGGAGAAGGGAGACATATGGCGCACTGTGTGCATTTGCATACATTAATGAACTCCGTTTTTGTTTGCTACCAAAAGGACGGTTTTCACGCAACCCTTAAGTCGGTTGGGATTTGCACAAGCTGCTGTTTGTTAACGCGACAGTCACTGAGAAAACTGAGATCTCGCTCAAGTCATTAAGCTACATTCACTAGAAAGCCCCTCGTTTCCATTCCTCTTCATTAGCCTTTTAAAGCAGCGTGCCACTTCCTACTTCATAAGGTTCGGTTCACGGCTCAGTTAAGGAGTTGGGTTCTGTAGGTCAGTGTGTTTCCAATCCGCAGTCTCAACATGAACCGGTTGGACGTACTCCTCATTCCTCTACGTCCTTTAACGTATTGCGGTTCTTGTGCTCTGCTCGGCTCGTCTTGGAAGTCAAGAGATCAGATTTGGGAGCGACCCAAATGGAGCGCGAGTCGGAACACCAGTAGGATTTGCTAATTGTTGTGGCGATAACTGCTGTCAGCAAAACGAGCCGATAAAGACGTATTTCGTTCCTTTTTACGCCTTCGAACTCTGAAAGGAACATGTTCACAATTAGGAATTGTACAGTACAAAGTGTGCCTCTTATTTAATGAGATACACACTGTCAGAATTGTTAATAAATAGTTTATGAAGGCAGCTTTTACTGTTTTTTAATGTTCTAGCCACAAACTTGTGATCTGCTCAGGCTACTCGCTCTGTTAAGCTACACTACAACCACTTTAAAGAGGAGTCCAATGTGCGACCTTCATAAATTTAAGCAAAGCCTGACAGTCGTGTCCCAGTGAAGCATTAATCATACCGCCAGCAACGCCAAGTTTTAGGAGGAAAAAAAAAAAAAAAAAAAAAAAAATCTGGAAATGTTGAACTGCGGTAGTATTTATATGTGCATCAGTACATAAACGATGTAACATTTATTTTAATATTGATTAATAAAACTCCCTCCAAACGTTCCTGGTAAACAATTCCTACCTCCGAGTGGCTGGGTGGTCGTGAGACCGAGCCCGGTTCCTAGAAGTGACTCTGGATTGCTTGTTTAATGTTCATTAATAATTTAATAAATTGTTTAAATGTTCATGAGTAAATTCAGCTGGATGTGTGAAATCACTAAAAAGACTAGACAGCAATTAAACATTTTCTCTCTCTCTTTTTTTTTTTTTTTTTTACTGTATCAGCTAAAAACCGAATTTGAACGACTGCTTGTCGAGATGTCCGACAGAAGCTGCGCGTGCAGGGCTCGACCGGCCGCGACCTGAAGCAACAATTTTGAACGCGCAAATCTTGTGCTGCCGCCGTGGGAACTTGTTCTGCCCGATTGTTTCTGAGGCCTCAAAGCAGACCCCTTCACAAACAGTGGATCTCTGCCGAAGAAAGGCCCCCTTTGTGCACGCTTAATGTGAGGGAAATACAGTTGCTTAGCAGACATACTTGTTGAAATCATATGACATCTCCCTCTGTGTCTGTGCTCGGTCATTTTCTCGTCCGGTGTCTGGGGCCCCGGCAGAAAAGGTGAGAAAGACCATTTGTCCCACGAGGTCCTTCCTGCCTTAGGATCACACACTGGTCTGGCCTGAATGGCTTCGTCCTTCGCCGATGATGATGCTTAACGTTGTGGTGGCAGAACTGTTAGCAGACCCAGAGGACGTGAGCTGGGAGGGTCAGTGGCTTATTCTGCGGTACAAAGGCGCCCTACAGGGGCTTTTAATTCAATGTAATTGTATAAACAAATGTTTATGGAGGGTCTAAAATAAAAATAACTGTGCTTATTAATACAAAAAATAATATAAACTGGCCACTCCAAGGCAAAAAACAAAAAACAAAATCCAAATGAATTTATTAGCTTCTCTTAGAATGAAGCTATTCTCTTCTCTGAGGGCGGGGCAATGGCACCAATGATTCTCAGTGCTGCCCCAAACCTCCGGGTCTGGCAATCAATCTGACTGTATCATTTGTGGATGTGGTCAATCTTCACAGCTTGATATCTTGCCACTCTGTCTGAATAAGTTGACAGTCAATCAGTTTCTTCCTTATAAACCTAAAAAAGACAAAACCTCATTTGTTCTGTGTCCTCCAGAGATCAGCAGCAGCTTGATACTAAAAGAGGCCAGCTCAGGGAATCGTCCGCTCTGTTCTGACAACAAAGAGAAAACGGTTACTGTCAGACTTCACCTTTTTTTCAATATACTTGCGCTAAGGCAAGCTAGACATGAACAGATAATGGAGGAGGGTCAACAATGAGGCATTTGAGTGAAATAAGCACTTTGTTCCAAAGACTAGTCAGGTAGTTTGGACAGACGGAGCGCAGTTTAAGACCCTCTTCGTCAATTTGTAATTTAAGAAATGGCTTCATTGTCTTCCCTCGGGGGTTGATTGTGCAGCAAGAGCTTCAGTTTGGGTTGTTTACGCTGCACATTAGCAAGTCAACAATCAATTGCTGAACGTCTTGGAAGGGGGAAAAAAAAAAAGCAAGAAAAGCTTTTATCGTGAGCCTTGTTGTTCACTCAAGACGTCTGTCCTTTGGTTGTTGACAGAAACGCTGCTTCAAGCACAATGGCTCAGAGTGCAGAAAATACGTACATGCAGACAAAGGGGTTTGTGTGGGGAGGATTCCCAAATGTGTGTTCTACCCCCCAAAAGATTCAGGTGCCTGCGCCGAGCCCCTCTGCTCCCTTTATGGCTGTAAGGGTATCAGGCACCGGCGCAAGTAACTCTGCGGTCGGCTTGATTGACGCGCGAGGCCTCACCGCCAACCATTGGAGAGGGGGATCTCGTATCGCCGAGGCGCTGGCCCGCGTGCTTCTGGTAGCTTCCAAGGAAAATAAGCAGCGTGACATCAGGGCTTTGTTTCAGCAGTGAGGCCCCTTCTGTTTGTGTTTAATATCGCTCAGAGAAAAGTGGAAAGGCAGCCAGCCAGCTTCTCCTGTCCCGACCGCTGAGCTTGGTGCTTTGGCGGCGAAGCGATGGTGGTCCTGCGTGTCTGCCGCGCGAGACCCTCCGTCCCTCGCTCTCCCTCTTTGTTCGAAGTTTGTTTTTTTTTTATTTTTGATCTTGGTTCCTATGAGGCCACACAGTTTTGACTGCAGGGAAATCAGATCTCACAACACCGGGGGCCAGTCGAGGTTATAGACAGTAAAAACAAAACTAACCGACGATGGAGATCTGGTGAAGACGATATGAAAAAGAAGATATGAAGTCAGAAGACAAGTGGAGAGAGGCAGAGGGGGACATCAAAAGGGAACTGGGTGGATTTAAGACAGATATTTAGAGGGGAAGGAGGGGAGAGTATAGATGAGGTGAGAGTAACGCAGAGGGGAGAGGAAAGCAGAAAAAGAAAGAAGTGAGGGGAATCTAGTGAAGGCCAGCCACGTCTGGGTGGTTTTCCTGAGGAGAGGCTCTTTGATACTCCAGCACTTACACTCCAATGCGTTCAGACAGGAGTTGACAGTGGTTTCGGGCAGCGGTTTGTCTGGCCAGCAAGCTTTGATTTAGAAGACCCTGGACGGTGGGCCGAGTATTTGGCTCTTTGATTTTTGCTAAGTACTTTGGATGGAAAGTCAGCTCTATTTTTCTTTCTTCTTCTTCTTTTCTTCTCCTTTTTCTTTTAGATTGTCCAAACCAAAGGCTAACGTGTTCCAAGGCTTTTACTTTTTTCTTGTTCAGTTTACTGTTTTTTTTTTGTGGGAAAATTTGCAAAAGATGTAACTGGGGCTTGGCAAAAACCAACTGTGACGGCTCTTATCTAAATACTTGAAGTGAAGAAATGACCCTATATATTCTGCTGACAGGGGAAAGATGGAACTGTTGCTAGCCTGCACAGACCAGCCTCTTGTTATACACTTCACTTCGTAAAGAGGGTTTGGACCCTCGGCTATTGAGAAACTGTTCTAAATACAGCTAACAGTTAGCTAGACGTAATGATCTAATGAGCTTGCTAATGGTTGTTAATGGATGCCTTCAACAGAGGCATATTGTCTTAAGTTTTAACCATTAGCAAGTTTGTTTGTGACATATGTAATAAGCCAGTTGGACGATATGAAGCTTACCTGAAATTACCTACACTGTAAACAAACATCCTTGACTCCACAGTGCTGAGCTGAACCAGATGACTGTCGATGTTAATTCAATATTTTTGAATTGACTGAACAGTTTTGTTCACTTCCTCTGCTGCCATTGCTAAAACTACAGGCAGACTACAATTCTAAAACAGCTCAGAATATCATCGTTCACAACTTCTCCTTTTGTTCGTTGATTGGACTGGTTGAAATTTTGGCAGAAGAATCTAAGTCAGTGGGAGAAATCCCAGACAGAGCAAAGGAGGGCGATGAGAATAAAGCGGGATTGTGTAGGAAGGCAACACCCAGGCTGCAAGTACACATAACTTTGTGTTGCATAAATCACATAAAAACCCCAATAAGGGGGAACGAGGCTGGTGGTTACAAGAAATGAAAAAGTTTGGCGTGCTTAAATGCTTTTGCATGGCATTGTAGCGGTTAGCATGCATAAGTGGATCCACTGTGGTGCAAAAGAAAAACCTCCAGAGAGGACCAAAGATTGGCTACAAAAAAATAGGACCAAGGGTGTGCGTGTGTATGTGTGTGTGAATATGGAAGTAGAAGAAAGGATGAAAGAGGAAAGCCACTGACGAGCTGCTGGCGAACAATGTTAATAAGCTGTTGGTTTTTCTGGTTTTTCCTCTTTTTGCAGCAGCTGTACGCCGCACAGCTGGCGAGCATGCAGATCTCGCCGGGAGCCAAGATGGCGCCCCTCCCGCAGGCTCCCAACTCCTCCGGTCCGCTTTCACCCTCCAACCTCAAGAGTGAGAAGCGAGCGTCCAGCCCCGTCACTCAGATCAAGGTGCGTGAAAATCCAAATTGCGTCCGCGATCGGGAGAGGCGTACGAGCCGGAATCGCGAACGATTATCAGAAGACGGACCCGCCGAGCCAGCGGCTCATACTGGCTCCCCTGTAATTAATAAACGCAGAGTTAAAAACGGCGTCTTAATGCACGCAACAGGCAACATAGTAACACAAAAGGAAAGAGTGAGTTCAGAATGTGCGCTATGGGAAAACACTTAAGACTTGACGATTAGCGCAAAGTAAAAAAAATAAAAATAAAAAAGTGAGAGGCTGGAAATTTGGAAGATGTTGAAACGATGATCTGTGCACGGCCCAGTGCTCTTCACCCTCAATTAGTGGCAGCTTATTTAAAAGTTGCGCTCTGACACACACACACACACACACACACACACACACACACACACACACACACACACACACACACACAGGACACTGGCGCTGGCTGCTGTTTGGCAGAAGCCCAGACCTCTTCACTGGAGAGAGCGTGCGCCTCATCTTTACTCAACAACCAGGCGGTAATGGAAACCACGTGTGTTTGTGGGGCACAGCTGCAGCCGGCGTCACAATAGGCCGGCGTCAGAGCTGGCCGCACTCAAACAGTGGTGCAGTGCCCCACCCTCTGCTAACCTTTGCTGTGCGTGTGCGACCCCCATCCACACTGAAGCCCCTCGCTGTTTTTGCACCCTAAACTCCTCTCCTCAACACTTTTGTCAGCTGCAAATTGGATGCGCGTTTGTGACGCGTTCGCTGCCAAACCGAAAATATAGACACAGACACCAATGGTGGGCACATGTGTTTTTGTTTTTTGCTAATGTATGGTTACAGGAATTGATTTGTTCTTGTGTTTTTGTCTTTTTGGTTTTTGTTGCTCGTTCTCAAAACAATGTCTCAGATCATCCAACAGATCTTTCTGTCACGGATAACTTGAGTAAATACTAAAGTTAGTTTCAAGACTTTGAAGAAAACAGCTATCCTATGATGGAGTATTACAGCCATGCTAAGAAAAAAAATCTACCATTAAAAAACAGATCTAAAAAATAATAACATTACGAGAATGAAGTTGTGAAAATATGAAAATAAAGTCATATTTTAACATTAAAAAAGTCAGTTTTACAAGAACAAAGTTGTACAAGAATAAAGTCAGAATAATACGAGAACAAAATCATATGAGAATAAAGTTGTAATAATGTCAGTGATGAGGTAATATTTTGAGTTTAATTTTGTAGTATTGTGACTTTATTTGAGCCATTTTGGCCAATTTTTAATGTCAGATATCGGAAGAGAAAAAAGTGGATCAGTGCAATCCCTGGTCAAAAAGTGCAAACAAGACAGAAAATACTAAAATATCTGGCCTTTATGCCAGTTTTTTAGTTTTCTGTGGAACATTTCTAAAATCTCATCTTGTCGTGTGAATTGTATATCAAGTCCCAGCGGGTCTGTTGAGCAGAACGCATCCTTACACCTCTCACATCTCCTCTCTTTTCCGGACAGGAAGAAGGATCCACACAGCCACTGAACCTCTCCGCCAGACCGAAGACGGCCGAGCAGTATCGCTCTCCGACGTCGCCCACGCAGAGCCTGCTGCCCGGAAACAAGACCAGCCCAGTCGGCCTGGGCAAGGGTCGCATCCCGAGCCCCATCCCCATCCCCAGCATGGGCCGAAACGCCTCCCTGGGTAAGTGGCAGAAACATCCCACCGGACCGAACCCCGTTGAACCTTCTTGTCCCAAAGTCACGTTGTGTGTAAACACGCTTCCTCGCGTCTACGCCGTACATCCGCGCCCCCCCACCCCCAACAAACACGTCCTCGCTTCCGTGTGAAAAAAGAAAAAAACGTCCCTTTAAATGGAAAAACAAAAACATCACGCAGCCAGACGCTTCGTTCCTCCCTGCCACCCACAGACACACTGTGCTGCGCCGCGTATGCCCCAACGACTGCAGACACCTCAACCCCACCAGGAGACCTCTGTGTGTGTGTGTGTGTGTGTGTGTGTGTGTGTGTGTGTGTGTGTGTGTGTGTGTGTGTGTGTGTGTGTGTGTGTGTAAAATCTGAGTGAGTGTTTGTGTTTTACAGGAGTCCAAAGCCCTGTATTTAGCCCCAATGAAAACCTGGCAGCGGAAGCAGTGAAACCCAGCACACGTTATTTGGTTTTTAAGAGCTTCCTCGCATTATTGTCTGCCCGCGCTAGACCTTTTATGCCCCTACCTCTGCTATCTGTTATTAAGGCCAATCTAAAGCCTCTCATTATACCACTCCCCCCTCTCCATGCTCCTCTCCCCCCACCCTCCACCTCAGAAAACAATTTCACCGGCTTCTCTATTGTGGCTTTGAGGACGAGACGCTTGTGCTCTCTGCAAAAGTTATTTTTCGCCCGTTTTTAGCGGCCACCCAAGCGTACAGTACCTCCTTTACTCGTGTGCTAATTAAACGAGGAGAGCAACGGAAACTTTACATCCTTTTTTTTTTTTTTTCTTACTTCTTTTAATTCCTTAAGTGCGCGTGTGGGGCTTCAAAAGTGAGGAGTGTGGCGCACAAACAAGCAAAGCGGGATGGAGGGAGGGAGGTTCTCCTCAGTTTCAAAAACCGAAAAACAACACGTGCCCAAAGATCTGATCTTGGGTATTTAAATGTTAAAATATTCTCTGCTTTACCTAAACTAATTAATAAAAAAAACATTTGTTTACTTTTCTTTTGTAAACTAAATTTAGTGATTTAGAATCTTAAGATGCAATTCAAACGAACATTCAGGCATGTAAATCACTGTTCGTGCTTTCAGCCATCCCCCTTCTTCTGCTGTGTCCATGTGCAGACATCTTGTCCAGCCTTAACTCAACAGCGTTGTTTGGGGACCAAGACGCGGTTATGAAAGCCATCCAGGAGGCGCGGAGCATGAGGGAGCAGATCCAGAGGGAGCAGCTCCACCATCAGCAGCAGCAGCAGCCGGGCCACCAGAGTCTGGAGGCCAAGCTGTCCGCGCTCAGCAGCATGAACCTCAACAACAGCAACAAGGTCAGAGGGATGTGTGTGTGCAAGTTGGGACGTGCCCACTCTTTTCACCAATGAGTTTTATAGGAGTCAGTAAGGTCTAATCTCTTCAATAATACCAAACCTTAAAGGAAAATCAAAAAAATTTTTTTTTAGCTTTACGTCATGTTATGTTATTCCCTCATCAAAAACATTCCTGCAGTGTTGCTTTGACTCTTTCATGCATGTTTGAGAAATACTTTAATCTCCCATGGCAACCATTAAGCTTTACAAAACGTCTGGGTGGACCTAGCCCCGCCTTCGAGGCACAGCTCCTCCTCAGAGCTCCAATTTCCAAGCTTCTGAGCTTCGGAAATACAGAGCAGCTCTCCGACTCAGCTCCTTCAGACTAGCTGGAAACAATTAGCAAACACCTAGTGGAATTGTACGTCTCCTGAGCTCATTATAGGGGCTACTTCTCAGTGCAATGCTGGTAAAAACGTTAAAGGGTTAATAGAGGACCCATGTTGTTATGACTTTTTGACGTTTCAGAAAGTTTTTAAAGAGACATTGTCATTTTTCAAGAAAAATAATAATGTGAATGTTGTGAGCCATCACTTTATGGGTATAGTAGAACATGGTCAGCAATATTACCGTGGTAGACTATGGTATTCCTCCATATACATGCCTCACTGTTTGTACATGGAATAATTGTATATAGCGCCTTTCCGATCATACTGACTAGTAAAAGTACTTAATACTAAGTCAACTTCCACCCATTCACACTCACAAACTCGCACACACATATAAACCAATATGGGTGTGCAACTTGCCTAATGCCTAAGGTCGTTCGGCAAGTTGGGGTTAAGTGGCTGGCCAAGGGGCGATACTGGAATCGACCCTATAAACTTTCCATTGCAGTATGACTGTTCTGTCACTAAGCCTTAGTCGCTCTAGGTCACCTTTAGTTGTAACCAATTGTCCAAAAGTGTAAGAAGAAGCTATCTCCCACTGGATTATGCTAACACCACCAGTCTGAACCCTTTATTCAAGACAGGATGCCTTCCCTTAGAAACATAAAATTACGTCTTTGACCTATAAAAGTCACAGCTGAAATTAAATGTTGAGACGAGGCAACGTTTTCCCAATTTACTGCTGTTCAGTTTTGTTGAGCCTGTGTGAATTGTAGCCTCAGGTTCCTGTTCTTAGCAGAGTAGTGCCCAAGGTTCTAGGTATGATATGTCTTTCATTCATTGATTGGATTCTGCATGGCATAGTTGTAATGAGCAGCTAATAAATTTGAGCTGCTGTTGCCCTACTGTAAACTGTCTGATCTTTGAAAAACTACTGCTGATTGGACAGTTTCTTGTTTCAGACAATGTTCTGAAAACCTGTGAGAATGTCAAAGAAAATCCCATTAAATCCACAGTTTTCTGAAATGTTTAGGCCAATCCATTTGGTATCAACAACAATGCAATGTTTGCAGTCATTGAACATGACATTGTCCTCTATGTAACTGGGATCCAGTCCTGCATAAGAAGTCCAGTTGTTAGCACATTTTAGACATATCTGTGCCACATCTATCTACTACTATCTATATCGTACCATCAAATAATTAAGAAACCTGATGAACCCAGTCTTTTTGTGTATGGCCCAAGGTAAAACGCCAAACGCCTCTGGAAAAGTCACCGAAAAATCAAGTTGTATCCAGCCTTTTCCAGCCCAAACCAGTGTACAGAGAGCCATGTGTTAGCAAGGATACTAATGCACCAGCTTCGACCTGCTGAGAGGATTCTCCATTTACCCCCCGAAAGCATTGGTTTCTGTCTCTGTTGCCCTGAAACATACACTTTCTTGGAGAAACGGCGACATCCACCTCTGTAGTTCTGAAGCCGACTCATTCCTGTGGCTCATTTTTCTTTTGTATTACCTTGGCTGAGTGTGCGGGGTTTCTCCTCAGACAGTGCCTCGGTCTGAGGAATATTCATGGATGATATTTGGTGTCATTTGGCTCGGACTGCTGCTGCTCTTAAGTACTTCTCTTTTTCTCCTCTCGTCTCTCCGGCCACCCAGAAGCCAAGAGCTTTGAAGAGAGAGCAGCTGGGCCAATGACAAGTGATGGTTTTGGCGTGTTAGTGTGTGTATATTTGTGAGCTTGCCCTAAGTCTGTGAGTGGGGCCTTTTTTTTTTTTTTTCCTCGGTTTTTGATAAATTATGTTAACATTAGCCTATGTTCATTTGTGTGTCTGTCTGTGTGTGTTCGGCCTGGTTGGGGCGTTTTAGCCCAACTACAGGGTGTGTTTGAGAGACAAATCCTCCTTGTCTAGGGATGTTCAAATCAGAACATTGTAGCAACATACTGATCTCCAGTTTTTACAAAGCTTTGGCCGGCTAATAACGATTCTGGCCTCCCAGTTTTGAGTCAATTTAGTGTTTATCAACTGGCACAGAGGGACTCTCTGCATTTCCATTTCAGATGTGAGCAAGTCCTGCCACTGTTGAAAGAACACAAGTTCGCGATTGCAGTGTTTCCATTGACTGTTTTTATGCTTGTTCACGCTTTAAGTCAGTGAAAATCATGGCAGAGACGGATGTAAACAGTTACATGAGATATATTCATATTTCAAATGAATATATAACAACAAATAACAACACCAGTGCTAACCAAGTGAACTCATTTCACTTGGTTCTCCTCCTTTTCCCCCAAAACTCCCCAAAGACTTCGCTCTGTCTCAAACAATTCATGGATGGAACTTGCCGGAGAGACCCAAGAGTGTGACTCAACGCTTCCACCTTCGGGAGGCAACATCAGCAAACAATATGTTTGCTGATCAGGAAACATACAGTTGTTGAATTTCTCACAGGCGGCAAATAGTTGACAGCAACAGGAATTGTCCAATTCGGTCACCAGAGACATTTCTCTTCAATCTCTTCTGCTCATTTCTGTTGTTATAGCTTGGTCACCATCGGGGTGACCAAGCTAGAGTCTTTCTACTGAGATCTCATATCCACAGGGGAAATTTACAGTCCAAAACATCTTCAATCAGTCTGATCAGCCAAACATGGATTCTTAGGATCAGACATTCTGGGGGAAAAAAAACAAAAACAAGGGGGGATAACGCGATTAAGCTGACTCTCCTGTGCAATTGATCCCATGTTGCTCAAAACCAAGCAGATAAAAGGGGAGGAGAGGAAGTCATAAATATTTTAGGGGTGGAGACTTTGAACCTTCCTCAACTCCCAAGTAGGTCATGATTGGTGCGCTCTAAGGATGGGCTGTTTTTGAATCTTCCGGACTTGTTTGGTTTGCATCTTTAGGAAGAAAAACATCCAAAATCTGGCGAAGAAGAAGAAGAAAATCCAGCGCCGTACACAACTTTGGCTCCCGAGTGGGTTTTTCTTTCTGAGTCATTATACCAGTAAACACTGAGTTTACTGAAAAACTCATAAGCATAAATTATATAACAGCTACAGATAAATTCCTTATAAAAGTTTAATGCGACTTGTCTTCTGCAGGTCCAGCTGAAAGTACCACGGAGATGAGTTTGTACATCAAAGCAATTTCTTTTTTTCTTTTTTTTTTGCTTACAGTTAAAGTCAGAAACAGTCGTACATTAAGGTGGGCGAGGAACGCTGCGAGTCGTTGAAACTCGACATTTTCCAACTTTATAGGAAACAAAACCAAAGCAATGCAGTTATTTAGTTTACAGCTGCCCGCCTAGAAATAAAAAGCTCACTGGGAAAGTTTTAGTGATTGTTTCCGCCGGCGCTTGTTGTCATGTTGTTGTTCGCCACCTAACAACAGGCTCCCAGGCCGTTTTTCTACTCAAATGTAAATGCATTAACTCCTGACGAAAAGAAAAAAAAAAAAAACTGTTGGTGACAATGTTTTTCTTCTTCTCCTCCTTTTTCCCTCAAACTCCCCAAAGACTTCGCTCTGTCTCAAACAATTCATGGATGGAACTTGCAGGAGAGACCCAAGAGTGTGACTCAACGCTTCCACCTTCGGGAGGCAAGGAGAGCGCCGCTCTCTCTTTACCTTGGACCGCCCTTTGTTTTCTGTTCGCCGAATAAGTTTCCAACTCCCCTTGAATATTTTAAGGCTCGGTCCTTTTGTTTTATGAGGCCGCACTGACAGTGGATTTGGGTTTTATTGAGGAAAAGGGGCAGAAGCTGAAACTGATACCTTCGGCGTTGAACGTTGGGCTATTCATCGCTCCAGCTGACTCGGCTCAAACCGAGTCGCCGGGCGGCGTTTGTGTTTGTTTCATTATGTGTGTATTTTAGTCCCATAGGCATTTCTCTAAGATGTAAAAAGTGATCCAAGCCCCCTCTATCTGTGTGTGTGTGTGTGTGTGTGTGTGTGTGTGTGTGTGTGTGTGTGTGTGTGTGTGTGTGTCCTGGCTCTGCGCTGGCCTTGGCCATGTTAATGTCATTATAGCTGGTGTGCAGACTACAGGCCCGGCCAGTTAGTGGCATTGTTGAGTATCACCTTACGCTTACGTTGCTTCCAGCTGGCCTGCGGCTGCCAGAGCTCACAGAAATAGTCGCTGTGTTTGTCTGTGTGGGTGCACACAAGTATATGCAAAGGAGAAAGAAAAAGAGCGCGCACGCTCTTTTTTTATCTCAACAGTCACAAAGCACTCAATAAGCCCTGTTAAGGGTCTGAACGACTGCAGCGTTTAAACTGCTCGCTTATTACGTGATGACAAACTGGACGCGGTCGTTTGTCATGTTGCAACATAAGAACAAAGCGGCATTTGGGGGAATTGGTGCAAAGTTGGTCCTGTGTGATGAACTGGTGTTCTTGGTATGATATGAATCTGGCTGAACCCCAGCAGCCTGGATCCAAAAGCAAAAGTGGTTCAAATTTGTAAATCGGTTAAGAAAGGACATAAATTCATCTGTTTTCTCTCTCTCAGCTCGCCTGATAATCTCGTACATATGGTTCATTGGAATTTTGCTTCAGTGCTTTTAGAAACAAGGCAGTTCAAAGTAAAAACATAATGCGGTAGCTAATTATGAGTCGAGTGATAAACATTACATTTTATCAAATGCCATCACGAAAACTCTCCAAATATACATCAGATATTTTGATTAATGTTCCAGTTCTTATTATCAAAGGCAATTCTAAACAGGTGTCTTTTCATCCAATTTTTCTGAGCATTTCTAACCCAGGGGTAAATGGATTGTAGTATTCGGTGTAGTATTCGGTTCAGGGAAGATTGTCTTCTGTCTCAAATATTTTCCTCCTGTGAGTGATCTTTTCCACCATTGAATGGTGGACTTTGAATTGTTTCTAAATGGCATTTTAATCCTTTCAGATTTTGGGCTGCAGATAATTGCTTCTCTGAGTTTTTTTGCTGATGCTACCACATAACATAACGACCCACATTAGGAAAACTGCCAAAACTCCTTCTCATTACTAATTAAATGAGTTCACTTGGTTAGCACTGGTTTAAATAATGTTCCTACTTTTACTCCTACGTCTGCAGGTCGATGCAATGGGTGGATTTTTCCATGCGGGTTTGTTTTTTTAATTGAAATTTGATTTTATGACCTTGTAAAGACCAGGGGTGTCAAGATGCATAAAAATCATACAGTTAACAGAGGGTGTTCTTTTTTTTTTTTTTTTACTATAACTGTTTGCCATATTAAGAGAAATTTCACTGCCAACAGTGATGTTGTTCCACCTCCAGTGTTTCATTTACGACCATTAAAGTCACTTTCAAATTCCCTTTACGTTGGCTTTTCAAGGACCGATCGCAATATATGTACAAATTTTGCAGTATACAGGAAGCATAAATTTTGGGCTCTTTAATTTAATACGGCCCATTCCACAGAAAGTCTTTTGTATGTCCAGTGTTAGCGTTGGTCAGTACGCTTGCACTGTTATGCAGGGAAGGTCTAGACCGAGGAGAACAAGCGACTTGGTTCTTCTTTTTTAGGAAGCGTGCCCAATGAAACTCGGAGTCCTGATTAAAAAGGGGTGACAACCATAATTTTTCTTCAAATGATGTCTGAATGATATATGCTGAGGCAATATATATTCAGAAAAACTGAAAGTGGAACCTTCAAATAGCCTTTTGAGTGTTTTCTTATTAGGAAAATCGACCTCAAAAGGGTGGGTGGGTGCAAAGGGGTTTGAATTGAAGATGTTCTGGGGAAAAATAGAGAGAAGAAAGGGGGGCTGAAAAAGACAGAGTAGGATTTGACTGACAACTCTATCAGCTGAAGAAAATCACAAGAAGGAAAAGAAAGGGGGGTCTTTCTTTTCTTCCTCCAGGACCAATCAAGTTTTGGAGGTTGCCAAAACTTGATTGGTCCTGGAGGAGACAGTAAACGGTTGTGGGTCAGCTGGAGGGAGGCTGTGCTGGCAGAAAGCAAGTTGTAACTGTGGTAATGAGCTCAATACAGTATGAATTAAAAGAAGAAGAAGGAAGGGAAAAAAAAAAAAAAACACACTGCAAAGTTTGGAGTATTGCCTTGGCAACGGTGGCGGGATGCAAAACGACAAACAGAGAAGAAACCGAGCAGAACAAAAAGAGTCGAGCCACTCTTAAATTTAGAAACTACACGGCTACTCAGTGAAGAGTTGAGATGGCCGCATCAGCTGCTGGTGTTTATTTTATTTTTATTTTTTTAACAGATTAACATTTTCAAAGCGAGTCTTGCACTTCTTTTCGACCGCTTTCCCTCTTTCGTTTCTGTGTATACATGTACTATAATGAGAGACATCTATTACCGTACTCCAAAAAAAGGGGCAACGATCCAGTCTGAAACCAGCAAACGTGCCGGCCAAACCTATTTCAATCTCAGCTAAACAAAGGGAAGACAGCTCCTTATTGCATTTGCCACAAAAGGACTTTAAAGAAGACCGAAAAAGGAGAGCGACCGCAAAGGGAATATCTTGAGAATCGTCGACCCGGGGGCCTGTCGTTAATCTGCCCTTTGGATCTTCCCAAACTCTGCTGATGATGTCTTGGTCCATTTAGCAAAACCCCAACTTCTTTTTTCTCGACTTTTCCATTGGTTTCCTCCCGTTTGCCGCAGAGTCATCTTTCCAAACTGTTTAACCTGTTTAAACATTGCGAACTATAGAACATCTGACATCCAGCCCTTACGGACGGATTGCCAAGATTTCTCTCGCCACATCTTCAGAAAGAGGCATCATCCGATGCGGCCTTCCACAAGTCGTCCTTTGGCAAGGCAGGAGCCTGAACGGGAGGTTCTCGGTGGACTTGAGTGGCTATTATTCTTCTTTAAGCTGGTTTTCCATTCCTTACTTTATCTCACTCCGTCGCTCCCTCCCTCCCTTTTTCTCTTTTCTTTAGTCCTTTGTTAGGAGGTTGCTTCCTGCGGTGAGCGTGGCACTGCCCAGGCACATGTTCTGTGGTAGGCCTGATTACAGCCCTGCTGTAGTGCTGACATTGGCCTGCACCAACTCCTCATCTATAAACACACACACACACATACACACACGCACGCACACATTCAGCGGGCCCTAAGTTCCACCAACCCTGCCAGCAGCTACCGCGGCATGACTTCACCCGGCAACCATTCTTTGCGTCAAACAAAATGCCTCTGTCACCAGAAAAAGAACGGGAGGAGAGAGGCAAGGGGGGAAAAAAGAAGAGAGAAGAAGAAAGGGGAAAAGAAGGGAAGAGTGTAGGATGTGCGGTAGCTGTGTGAAGGGGTTTGATGTGTTCGGACGCACATTGGGCTAATTTTATCCAAGAGGCAACCGAAGACGAGCCGCTCAGAGATTGTCTATAAAAGTGGAGTGGCAGGAAGATTTGCCAAATTAGAGCAAGCATGTGATAATGGGAAAATGAAGAACCCAACAGATTAGTCCGTCCTCAAGCTAATGCATCAACCAGATGATGATTTAGGCTGATGTTTGATGATCTTTGAATATCAGCTATTGAGTCTACAGCCAAGTAGGGGCTTGGCTGTGACTGTGCATTCACACATCCCCAAACTAAAAGCACTAAACATGGTGGGTCTGAATGCAACCAAAGGCGTGACAAAGGCTAGTCAAAGAATGTGATGCCGTCTCACAGCAGCGTGTGACCAAGCAGGTCGACTTGATAAGTTTTCATGGGTACAACCTTTATATACTCTGCTCCTCCACCCATAAATGCATTTTCTATATAACTTGCTCTCTACAAAGGAAAAATGTATGAGATATATTAACCTTTCTGAAATACAAAATACATTTTGTAAGCATGGTGAGGATACTGCAACTGGCTGACCGTGAGCTTGGAACTGGATAGTTGGGATTTACTTCCGAACTATTGGGTCAAACCTAATGTGCTATTTTACCACATTTTTCAATAACCTTGACTGCATTTGATCATATTTTCTTCAAATTCTGTGTTTTCACAAAATGTTAGCTTTAAAAGACATATTTCCCCCCAAACCCCATGCACCAGTTGTTTGGCATCATCTGGATGTATCATCACATCTTTACATTCTACAAATAAACCCTAGAAGAACGTTCAGTCAACTGCAGTGCAGTAAGCAATGCAGTTGCACGCGCTGTGAGAGCAGGTGGCTCCTCTGTCGTCATCTGTCCTGGGGGTTCTCTCTCCTCTGTAGGGTGCGTGTGAAGCTGAGCGGATCTGTACATATGCATGGATATCAGATGAACCATGTCCACCACCAGATACTTAGAGGCTCAAGTACATGGAGAAAGAAGCTATCTCTTAATCCATCTCGTCTCAAAATATACATTGATTTTTCACTTTACAGATTCCAGGCGAAAAAGATATGAGCCATGTAGATCCAAATGATTTGAATGGAATGCTAACGAAATAAAACCTGGAGATTAAGGGATTGTTAATTTAGTACATTTATGAGTACATTTAAGCTAAAACCAATGATAGTCGTCGTCTGTGAGCAGCTTTTGACCTTCCAACAGAACGCTTGAGGTCGGAATCTTTCGCATGTGACGTCACGTTGCGACGTGTCTATAAAAAACCGTATTTAAAATAAACCAACGAGGCTTAACCTGGTGGGGTGTCAAGGAAAGCCTTGCAGCCCGCCAGGCTCATAATACACTGGGGGAAGCCCTGATGTTTATGCAGGCTTTCCTTTGTTGCAGGAGCGGCTTCACTACGAGACTCTCAGCCAGCATCTGGGGAAGCTTGGGGAGGACGCAGGGAAGATGGTCCATCGAGTCATCGACCTGACGAGACCAGAGGATCTGGATGGTGGGTGCCTCTGTTGGGACCTCCATTCCGCTTTTTAACCAAACTTTTCCTTTCTTTGCTGTATGTTATCTGTTTTGCTTTGTTTTCTCTTTTCTGATGAGATTTGTAAAAATTCAGGCAACTCAAAAATCATTGACATGTGTATCAAACGTGGATCAACAAGTGCTGATATAGATATAGGTAACCTGCTCCAGTTTCGCTGGCTCCAGGACCTCACTAAAGTACGCCGGTGTCTGGTGTCTTTGAACCATTTAAGTGACTTTAGCTGTTAAAATGTGCCATTTGTCTTCAGTGTGCAAAACCAAAGCCGGACTGAGCTTAAGGCGGTCCGGCTTTGGACTGTCTTAATGATGCCTAGAAATGATGAGAAATGACATCTGAGTACCTAAGGTTCCGTACGACTTGTAGTAAGCATTCCGCGCAGCATAAAATATTCTCCTTGGCTATTGCCTTGGATCACTCTGACCTCAACCCACCTGTTTCTCATAAAGCACCAGTGTTTACACAAGATGAGAAGCTGAGGAGTACTCATCATGATTTAGTTTAGAGGCAGAGGATAAACACAGGAGCCTGGGGACTGAGATGGCATCAGTCAGGAGCAAACCGACTGCAGCGTGCAGCGTTCATGTCAAGGAGTGGAGGGCATTCCAGAAAGACTGGACTCACTAGACTTTAGTTGTACTCCTCGACCCAACAAGCACAGGGTTAAATTGTTTGTCAGACTTTGTTTTTTCTAATGGAAAGATGGGAAATGAATCTGACAAATGTAAAGCAAATGTCTTTGTTTGTCGTCCTTTAGGGAATAATATCACAGAGGCACGGGTGTTCAGAGAGGCACGAGGTAGGAACAGCAGCGAGCCCCACATCAAGAGGCCCATGAACGCCTTCATGGTTTGGGCGAAAGACGAGAGGAGGAAGATCCTGCAGACTTTCCCCGACATGCACAACTCCAACATTAGCAAGATCCTGGGTGAGAATCTAGACTACTCCACTTTGGACAAAGAATGTTTATTTCACTCAAGTCTGAACTCCTCCACAGCAACAGCTAAAACCAGTGTCAAAGTTTCAAACACGTTTCCTTAACAAAACGGTTAAGGAATGCATCAAGGGAAGTGGCACAGGGTCAAGCAATTTCCAGACTGGAAAAGGCAATGGTCTACCAATGAGACCTTAATGTCAAACAAAATAAAAATGGTTAATTAGTTCAGTAGTTATTTCCTGCCCTAAACAGATACATCACTAGCATTGTCCATGTATTTGCTCAATTTGACAATTTTGAAAATAAATTTATATAATAGGAACACGTTAATTTCGGATTGACTTGTCTGTCTTTGTGTTGCCCTGCGACAAACTGGCGACCTGTCCAGGGTGTCCCCACCTGTCGCCCGAAACGTTCGCTGGATATAGGCACCAGCACCCCTTCTCACCCCACTGGGGACAAGGGTGCATAGAAAATGGATGGCTGGATGGACGTCAGTTTCGACAGACACTATTGTTTGCTGATAAAAAGTCTTGGCATGAGGATAAGGAAGAATAAGACGATGGGAAGTTGTGGCGCACCTTGTTTTTTAATGACTTATTGCGTGAACAAACTAATTGAATTGTGATATTGTTTCTTATTTGATGGAAACACTGCAATTGCGACATTGTATTTTTTCAACATTAATGGAATAACACAGAACATAAACGACAGATGACATAATTGTCGGTGTTCTACTCAGTTGATGCACATTATCGATATACATTGTCTGGGCGTTGTTCCAAACAATAAGCACTATTTAAGCACTAATGCTAGCTGTACTTATTATGCTAATTGCTAATGAGGAATGCTAAATACACGTGAGATCTGTCATTATTTTGTTTGCTTTAAAGACTGTCTAAAAATGCTTTGCAAAACTGGATCAAAATTTAAAAAAACAACAACAACAACAACACAGGTTTAATTCCTAGGAACAACTTTCCTGTTAACTCAACCCAAGACATCCTCCCTCCCCTCCCAAGATAAAGTAACGTGTCTCCTTTTTTTTTTGCCGCTCTCATTAGCTTACCCTCCCTCTGTATTTCACAGTTCACAGGGTTCCTTACCAACAAGCTGCAGATTATGAGAGGCACTAATGTGTTTTTCAGGCCAGGAACGCGGCACACACAGAGCTCCACTGTGCCACCTTGACTCGTGTGATGGATGCATTCAGTTGAAATCCTTGTGGATTCTGACCTCCTCCACACAGATATCCATTCACGCCGCGCTGAGCGTAACGGCTGTTTCTCGAAGCATTCCTAAGACCTCCGATGTCCAACGCAGAGTCGGAGCCAGCAGAACGTAAATGCCGCTTCTGAGTAAACGGACCGCTTTTCCTTCAGAGGGTCTATGACGTTGACTTGGTTTTGATTAACAGGCGTCATTATTTCAGTGAATAAAACTGGGAATAAGTCCTGTCAGCCGTTATTATGCTTGTGTAACAAGACTCCGAGAGAGAGAGAGAGAAAGAGAGAGAGAGAAAATAAATTGTGTACGTGTATACGACCGTACGTATACAGTGCATGTCCTTCCAACACAAAAACACAGCTGGACTGTTTGGGGAGAAGGTGGGTGGCAGGCTCGAAACAAACTCCCCTGTGTTTCCTGTGTCACAAAAAGTACAAGGAAAGCTTGTGATGAACCTCGATAAACAGACAAGCGAGGCTGAGTGTGTATAATCAAAGTGCTTCACAGATGTGCTGCCTTCCCGCCGTGATGGCCTCGTCCACTTGTTCGGAAGGTCCTCTTTACCAGGAAACAGTAGAAGTACACAATGTATCATTCTTCCAATGCGAAGAGGGAGCAGACAGGAATCCACTCCTGGCTTTAAACAGCCTCTAATACCTGATTTACTAATACTTGTCAGGTTAATGTGACGGCGTATTAGGACTGTTCTCGGTAGGGGGAAAAAAAGAGGAGTGCATTTCCGCCAAAAAACTCAAGAAATTTTTAGTTTAATCGCAGATTGTTTTAGAAAAACAAGGACATTTATGAGATTCAAAAGTGGAAACTTTGCAAGGAAAAAAAATCTCATAAATATTCAAGTCTTTTCTACAACTTTCTGACATTAATCTCAAAATTTCTATGCTTCTTCCTAACAAATGTTCGACTTCTTGAAAAATGTGTGGAAGTTTTTGAATTTCAAAAGTCTAAAATTTTATAAACCATGCCACAGATTAAGACATTCAAGTAAAAAAAAAAATGTAAAAGAAAATACAGCAGGAGAGCCAAAATATAGATTACAAATGTACATGTTTTCAAATGTGTTATTCTTTCACTCTTTTAAATGGTTGATTTCTACCTAAATTGCGTGTTTCAAGTTATCGTTGCAAGAAAGAAAAGACAAAACTTCCAACGCCGCGTTTCAGGTTCTCGCTGGAAAGCCATGACCAATCAGGAGAAGCAGCCGTACTACGAGGAGCAGGCCCGCCTCAGCAAGATCCACCTGGAGAAATATCCCAACTACAAGTACAAGCCGCGGCCCAAGAGGACCTGCATCATCGACGGCAAGAAGCTGCGCATCGGGGAGTACAAGCAGCTGATGCGCTCGCGGCGCCAGGAGATGAGGCAGTTCTTCGTGGGGTGAGTGTGGCTGCGGCTTCACGTTGTGCTTTCTGAGCGGGTTTCTCCGTTTCTGGTGACCCGTCATTCCCCGCTTGTCCTCGTAACCGCAAAAAATGGCGACAAAATCACGTTTCAGGGATCTATTCACAAATCAATTTTATTTATAAAGCACTCGTTGTGCTAAAAGTAGCTCAACAGGCTGATCTATTAAGATCTCAGAGTAACAAAATGCTGCACAAGTTTATTGCCAATAAAATGTGTGGTCTGAGATTGTCACAGTGCTGAGCTAAAATTGCAAATGCTGTGACATAATTTTAATTTGACCGAAATGTATTCGTACTGCTTCTAAAACTATTATTATTGAATAATCTTAATATTTTAAATGTCATCAAAGGTTTTTTTTTAACTTTGTCAGTGATAGTTTGGAGACTTTGGAAAGGGAGTTTCTTTTAGAATCTCCATTCAGTAGCTAACTCTCATGTAGCCTTCGTTTAGTAGCATCGGCTAGTTGTCCAGTCCAGGAAGCTGAAGCTAAAGGCTAGCAGACTTTTAACTTCCTAAAAGAGATTAGAGCATTTCGATTCCAACGTGACATTATTAATAGCATTCACACAACCTATGACGTTTTTGATTAGAATTATTTTAAGATGGCAGAAGTATCATTTGATCTTGGCTTTTTTTCAGGCTAGCCTCTAGCTTCAGCCAGTGGACCAAATAATCTGTGTTTTATATTAAATGAATACATCCAGAGTCTATTTCAGAGCAGATATAAACCATTTCCTGTTTCAACTGAAATTTACTTTCAAAGCGCGTAACTTCTTTGTTACCTGCTTTCTGCTCCTTTGCAGCATGCTAACTACTGTTAATGTTCTAATGAGAGTGATGTGCGATTTTCCATGAGTTTTCACATTGTTACATTTTCCCCCAAACAGACAATTTTGTCTGTTATGACAGGAAAGTGATAAGTCAGGAGTGTGCAGAAACAAGCAGAGGAGGGGCAGCATCATGTTACTCTGTACGCCATACAGGCTGTGAAGACTTGATCCAGATTTTTTATTAAAAAAAAAAAAAAAGGATTTAATTTTTAAATCGTTGTGTATTTATTTCAGGCAAAATACTTTATGATATGCACTTTGGTTAATTTGTATTTCTTTTGTTTTATTTTTTTTTATGTGCTCCTGTGCAAAATGTTGCCATCTGAAGGTTTTGGGGGGTTTTTTTGTAATACAAGAAGACAAAAATGAATTATCAACCTATTGAATGTTTTCTCTTTCCTCAAAGCAGTTTTTGTGCTATTTTACGAAATGTTTCGATGACAACTGATTACTTTATTTGAGGCTTTATTCTCATGTGTGCTGCACTTGGAACCCTTATGGAAGGTCTGGAGCCCACTGTGGCTCCATCTGCGAAACAATTCAGGCATTTGCTTAAGAACATTATATTTTTAAGAGAATAGTCAGACCAGAAAGGTAGAGGGGTGGGAGGGGAACAGTGGCATTGTCTTTAATGGGAACCAGTCGCGGACGTGTTTAAAGCCATCTCAGTGGTCTGAGTTTGAGATGGATCTACCAGAGGCCGCGGCTTTAATCGGGAGCGATTTTTAATAGCTTGTCATTTATTAAATCAGGACAATGGCGGGTGCTTGCGGGCAGCGAAACCAGAGACAGACAGACAGAGTGGAATATGAAATGTAAGCAGATGTTTGAGAGGGGAAAGAGAGCTGGGGCAGACGTCACAGGCTCAGCGCCACATTTTCTGTGTGTGTGGTCAAGTGAATATGAGAAAACGCTCAGGCTCCACCGAGGCCTGGGCTTTCAGTTAGAGCCGCGCCGCTCATTCACGGCACAGTCCACACAGCTAAACCAGCGGCGTCTTAATTTGGCAACGAGGACGGGCGACGACATGTTGGGCGAGAAACGATTTGCCCGCTTCATGTGGTGCGTTTGGGGGCCTGTTTAAACAATGTTTACCCTCATCCCATTTGTATGTCTGCAAGCTAATTAGCTCATCCTGCCACTAACAGGTAGCACTCCATGCTAGCGGCACACTGGTCCACAAGACAAGCTTTACACTCAAGTTTGTTTTTCTTTTCTGTTAATCCTAACAGCAGGTTCAGGTTCAAGAATTGTTAGAAAAACATCCCAATTTCCTCTAAAGCTACCATTAACTTCTTCATGTTAACGTCTCATGTCCATCTGGGTTTTGAATTACTCTTTCTAAAGAAAAGTAAACTCACCTTCTTCTGTCATAATTGATTGTGATTTGTATTCAGTTTGACGAGAATGCATGTGCCCCAGAGAGGTTAGCGAGATCCCTGCCAAAAAGTTAGGAAATCTGTCAGCAGAACAGCAACTATGTTCTGTTTGGCTAGCCTGTTAGCATGCTGGTTTCAGCTTCTATGTACCAACACATGGAACAACAGACTAAATTGAATAAAATAGCTCTATTCATTCAGTTCTTCAGTGCAGATGAATTACATTTTCTCTTTGTTATAACGCCCCAAAAGTATATTGTTCCAGTTCATTATTAGCATGCTGATATAGCCAAAATCTATGAGCGATCAGACTGGAAGCGCTTACAGTTACAACAAAACAAGCAAAAACAAACAAAAACATATGAAAGCAAAACATATAAAAATATTCTTTCACTTTTAGAGTGTAATTTTAACATTAGAAAACAATTTATATCTCAAGTGGTGATTTATGTTTATAAAGGCTGTCAGTTGGAGATGGGGTTATCCTGTAGAAAGGCTGTTGGCAAAAAGCTAAGTAGGAAAGACTTGGAGTGAATGTCACTCTCTGAGGAGCTCAAAGGTTGCTATGGCAACTCCAAACAGGTTTAGTTCATTCTGGAATCTTCCAGAAGTGAACTTCGTGAAGCCATTGAGTGAATCTGATTCAAGAGCTCTGTAAAGATGTTAGCTTGGAACTGAAATGTGATTTTGCCCTGGAATGCTTATTTTCTTTCTTTTTTTTTTTTTTTTTTTTCCAACTCTCAGGCCTCAACCCCAGATTTCTCTGGGCAACAGCTCGGGAGGCGTCGGCGTTTACCCGGGCGCGATAACCATGGCGACGACAGCGACGCCCTCCCCGCACCTGACGTCGGACTGCTCCAGCACGTCAGCCAGCCCCGAGCCGAACATCCCCGTCATCCAGAGCACGTACGGGGTGAAGTCCGAGCCCGGCGGCGGCAGCAACGGCACGGGCGTCGGCGCCATGGATCTCCCCGGCGACCCTGCGAACGGAGACGACGACATGGACATGTACGAGGACTTTGAGGACGAGCCCAAATCGGACTATAGCAGCGAGCACGAGACGCGGGAAGTGGTCAGCGCCAACTGACCGCGACCGGGGGAGGAACGAGTAAAAAAAAAAAAAAAAAAAAAAACAAAAAAACCCCCAACGACTCCCTTTACGTCCAACAGAGACGAACTCTAAGAACAAAGTTCATCACGGAGACCTCCGGGAAGACTTTTTAGCGAGCATGCCCAGGCTTGTGGAAAGACTTGTGGAACAGTGTCTTGACAGGCGCCCTGTTGAAGAAAAAGAGGGCCGAGGAGGGAGAAGGTGTCCCACGAACACGACCTCAACAATCACTCAGACTCTGAGCTGACGGGGAGCTGCGGTTTCCTACTCTGACAATCGTTACAGGAGCGAGAGAGAGCGAGACGTCGAATAAAGGAGCAACAAATGCATCACAACGCGGTGTGGTTTGTAGAGAGCATGCATGGGTTTTTCTTTTTTTTTTTTTTTTTTTTCACGCATCACAAAATGCTCTTTGACAGCTATTTGGTCTTAAATGTGTACAAGAGTGTGTAAGTTTTACTATTATGATGTGTTTGACCTTTCGTGACCCCGTTTAGTTTTCTGACAGGCCTCACTGCCTGGACAAACTCTGGACTGTCGGAACTTGAAATTTCGAAAGTTTTTAATATAAATTCTGATTTTTGTTACCTTCTTAGTCTTACCTTACTTTCAACATAGTGCTAAGCCTTTCTCCCTCACCCTCCTTACAAACTGCTTATATTACCTTACTGTTAGGTTTTTTTTTGTTTTTTTTTTGTTTTTTTAGTTTTTTAGGTTTTTGTCGTTTTTTTTTTTTTCTTTGTTTCCATAAAAGTAGGACTTTTAGCTGTTACATAGGTAGGATTTTTCAGACAGTAATTGAAATATAGGGAGTTAAATCCCTTATTATTATTATTATTAAGGAAGGAAAAACCCATACATTGTACAGTTTTCTTCAGATGTGCCAAACATTCACATTGTCCCGGGATGTTGTAGTCTTAATTTCCAATGCTGCAAAAAAACAAAACAAAAAAAACAAAAAAAAAAAAAACGGAAGAAAAAAAAAAGTCTTATACAATCACATTTTTTTCTATCTGGTGTGATAGATAGTTTTGTTGTTTTTTTGTTATTGTTGTTTTTTTTGGTTTCTAAGTAAAATGCTGGTTCCCCTCCTGATCCAGTCAGAGCTCAGGGAGGACACGTCTTCGTCACGCTTTCACTCAGTCACACCGTCGCGTTGAAGCCGTTTCACTTCCAGACACGTCGTAGCGGAAGTAGCTCATTTTATTCCCAACTGCACTGGTGCTTTCACGAACCACGTTGCTCTTAGTTCCTTCACGCCAAACCAGTTTGCTCGCCGCTTAGCGTCGTGCTGTGTCAGCACTTATGGCTGTTCCTTCAAATCAGGCTAACGACAGAGGTCCTTTTTCAATTTTTTTTTATGTATTTTTTACATCTTAAATTAATTATTTCGAAGCACTTGATATTTTACCCGAATTACGTGACTCTTATTTACTGTAAATCCAGATTAGTTGGAGCTTGAGGCGGAACGTGCTGGCTTGCCCGAGAGGAGCCGAACATAAAACGGGCTCTTACGGGTTTTAAGTCAGGTCCCGTCTCCGAACATCTTACAATGTAGACAAATGTTATTTTACAAACTATTGCTCTAAAAATGCATCCATAAGGATTTTAGTAGTTGATTTCCAATTATCTTGAGACTATATATTACAATATTCTCCAATTTTTTAAAAGTCAAATTACATGTTTTTTTTCAAAAAGTAGATAATGGATGTTTAAATGAGGAAAAAAAAGAGGTCGGAGGTTGTGCGCTGCTGATTATCTTCCTGTGTGAAACGTATAGAAAGAGCCAAACATGTGAAATGGTCCCACTCAAAGTTGCTGTCTGATGTGATATTCATACTCAGAAAAATTAAAGGTATTTTAGCAGTTTGAGTGAGAGCTATTTTACAAAACTAATAACTCCCAACGTAGTTTTCAGTGAGTTAGTTTCTGTGACCACACACGTGCGCTACATGTTTCTCTTAGGAAACGAATGTCGACCCTCCGCCTCCAACCTTCAAGTAATCACTGTAAATATGCGTCCAGTAATTACAGTTTAGGCATTTGAAAATTGACATTCCCAGATTGTGTTTTTGTTTTAAGATGATAAAAGGTCATATTTGTCAGTCCTCCTCGCAGACTAGAGGTTAGCTTCAGCCTTCTGGTTCAACTAATCTGGATTTATCCAAAATGTATTTTGGTCACCTTTCAACTGAACCTCACTTCAAAAATCATGACCTGCCCCTTTAAGACTTGCTGAAGTTTGAAGCTGTTCTTACTCGGATTCAGACGAAAGGTGGGAGAGCCGTCGCAGAGAGGTTCTACTGAAAAGATGTGATTACTGTGGATTTTGTGTTTTCAATTCGTCCTAAAATGTCTCCTAGCTTGTTTACTATAATCGTCCTCTTAGAATAATGTGAAAAACATCTGAAAACTCGTACGTTTAAAGGCAAAATTAAACAGGTCCGTTATTCTAAAAAGATGACCTGTTGTGTCTTCGCATAGTTCAAAATTAGTTGGACAGAGTTTCGTCACCATTTGATGCGTAATGATACCGAGGGGAAAAATATTTGTGCTCGCTCATATGTCAAATCATTTTTTTTTTATTTAAAGAAGGAAAAAAAAACTGGTACCCTGGGTGCTTTTTAAAAAAAATTTTTAATTTTCTGCTTCATGACAAAATTTCTCCTTACAACTATTTCCATCCGTATTTATTAGGACTGAACATTAGCTTTAGCTCCTGTTACATTTCTGTTAGCATCATACACATATTAAGCACTGGATATTAATTCTGATGTACTTTTCCTGTTTTTCTTATTGACTAATGTGAAGTTATTGTTTGATTTAAAATTTAAGAAGTACAAATTAGTCAAATAAATTTGTTTTTTGTTTTTTGAGGGGGGCCTCGGTGTTGCCAGGCCCCATTAAAATTGCCATTTCTTTCAAAGCATTTCTTTTAAATATTATTATTATTATTATTATTATTTCATTTATTTAAGCAAACTTTGTTTCTCGCAGCTCTGAACGGGCCACGCCGCCTCTGATCTCTTTTGACAAACAAAAAAGAAAAAAGGTAACCTCATGCTCTTGTTAGTCGTGACCTGCGGACACGTTTTCACGGTCACACGCATTTCTGTTTTTATTTTTGGTTTTTTTTTCTTCCTTTTTTTTTTCTGTGATAAGTATTGTATTTGAAATTTCAATTGTGCGTTTTAACATTTCATTGTATTTATTAGCCTGCTTTGGCTCTAAAAAGTGTCAGTACAACTTGGTGAGAGAGACAATCTGAAAAAAAATATATATATGAATAAAAAAAAAAAAGAGAAAAGACTTCAGATTAACGTTGAAGTGTTATTTGCTGTGTGTGTGTGTGTGAAAGCAGTGGGACAGATAGTTCTTTACAAATTTCTATTTCCATTACGCTAAATGGAGCTCGCTTTTTTATTTTTTTTTCTTCCAAGAATCTAATAATTTCCAACACAAGGCTTTCTGTTTCCAAAGCCTGACTATTCCCCTCAGTCTTTATATTTTTGGTGGCCCATTACAGTAAATGTGGCCTATTGTTCC
The DNA here is from genome assembly GCA_922788865.1 of Poeciliopsis turneri. Classification (NCBI taxonomy): domain Eukaryota; kingdom Metazoa; phylum Chordata; class Actinopteri; order Cyprinodontiformes; family Poeciliidae; genus Poeciliopsis; species Poeciliopsis turneri. The sequence goes on along the minus strand of CAKLNU010001107.1, from coordinate 534,225 downwards.
GCTGTGTGTGCGAGTGAGGTAACGCTACACACTCTTGACTGTGCTGCGGTGCAAACGCCACGGCGCCGGCGCTCGCTGCAGCCAATCCAGCGACACAAACGGAGAACTCAGCCACATGCGACCACATAATAAATCTAATTGTAATTCCCAAATCAACTGTAGCGTCACCCTTCGAGGGGCGCCGACAAGTTTGTCGCACTCCTTTGTAAGGTTGGGCGTGTGCGTGCGTGTGTGCGCTCTGTGCCATAACTCTGAGTTGGGAGGAGTGTTTGAAATCATTCTTGCACCGTTGCCATGTTCATCTCATTAACGAAGTCATCATAACTTACTTTTCATTTTCTTAAACTTTTTGCAAGTTGACATACTGTGTGTGTGTGTGTGTGCGTGCGTGCGTGCGCGCGCATGTGTGTGTTAATGGAAAGGTTTAAACACCTCAATACTTGACAGTGTAGTTTTTAACATGATAAACTTTGGTATGCAGCAAAGGCATCGTCACGGAAACCTACTCCCGTTCTTGTTCCAACTTCATTAACTTCACTGCAAAAGACTTTATTTCAAAATAAAGTCACTTTAAATCAATGGAGTTCTTAAAAGTCCTGGTGAGTTTCAAGGAAGAAACAAAAAAGATGTGCCTTAGTATCTTTGCACCGTCAACAAAATGTTCATATTTTGCATAATGTTGCCACATGCAGGATTTTCTGTGGCTGATATTTAAAATAGCCAGGAGTTGCTGGTATTTTAGGTTGATATATTTTATTTTGCTTTTTTTGTTTTTTGACCAGAGATCAGAAATTTTCAATTTTCTTCCATGTGGAACCTTTGCAGTAAAACTAATTGATATTTTATAATATCATTGATGGGGCATTTTAAATAAACCCAAACAAAATGCTTTACTTTTTTTAAGTGTATTTATATATAATTTTTCCATTTTCAACACTTTTCTGAACAATTTAGAACAACAAAGTCTTGCACTACACAGACAACTTTTTTTGTTTTTAAAGCTGAGATAACTTTTTTGTGAATTGGTGCTAAATAAAACTAGCAGGGAAAGCTTTTATTTTGAAACAGGAAATCAAACCATGACGTGTTTTGAGAAAGTTTTTTCCCATTATTGTTCCTCTAATTGGTTATTTGCAGCATCCAGTTTAAGTGAAAACCTGTTGTTTCATTTACGGTCACCTTGGTGATCAGCCTGAAGCTCCCATCTCCACTCTGCCAGCAGTGAGTCGGACCCGGTTCTGCTGAGAGTTGGGCTCTGCCAAAGGTCGTCCCTTTGTCGCCGATTCTGTTCATGATCTTAACGGACAGAATTTTGAGGCGCAGCTAAAGTCTTGAGGGGATCCGTTTTAGTGGCCTCCGGTTCGGGCCACTTTTTTTTTTTTTTGCAGATGATGTGGTTCTGTTGGCTCCATCAGACCGTGATCTCCAGCTTTCCACTGGAGCCAAATGTGAAGTGGCTGGGATGGAAATCAGCACCATACTGAACAGTCTGGTCACTACAGCACTTTGTTTGGCATCTTGTTAAAAGAAGTTTAAGCCATAGGAATGGCTTAAGGGTAAATTTAACTGGTTTTGAACTTTTTAAAGCCTCTGTATATCCGTCGTCTGTGACTGATTATGTTAATAAATAGGGGGAGAGAGCCCCAATGAGCCAACAAAGGAAGTAAAACAAAAAAAACAAAAAAGGAAAACATGGTTTATAATATTCAACACTGGGGTTTGTCTATATTCTGCCTGGGTGTAAAAACCGACAACACAGAAACAAAAAAAGGTTTCACGCAGTTTATTTTTACCCAATTCTTAGGTTGGTTTGGGACATAGAACACTCAAAGTACGTATAAAGATTTAACGAACTTGCTAAAAAAAAACGTTGCGTGTTTCTGGTCAGTGAAAGAGGAGCACTGGACTAAAGGAAAGGGAATTATGTGAGGATTACCTTGGAAAACAGTCACTGGATGCTATTTCTAGCTTCACTGGAACATATGGAAACCTGCTTGATACCTGCTTGGGTTCCCATGTTGCCTTGGCATCCTGGTTTCTTCAACTCACACCTGAATAGTTCAAGTCTGAGTGCATTTGTGCTATATTTAACCTGCTTTAAGGAAAAAAAAGTGCAGCTCTTTTATAACACTTCAGGCTGCATCCAAACCAGCTCTGTTCAGACCACTTTAATCGAACTCTGGTTCGTTTGTCTTGAATGTCCGGTTCGTTTCCAAACTTGGGTCTTGGTTTGGGTGAAGTGAACTCTGGTGTGGTTCAAATGCATATGTGGATCCAAGTGGACCGGAAAAGGCTCCAAAAGTAGGAAGCGGACTAAAGTGCAGGGCATTCTGCAAACAAAAGTCGAAGAAACGACTCGTCTTTTACCAGAGACTTACAAGAAATCCTGCAGCCACTAAAATCTGACGCCACTTTTGTGAAGAAGGAAGTATTCCTGATGTCACCCGAAGTTTTCGTAGTGTTTCCTTCAGTGGTTCTGGGTGCAGCGCCCCCACAGGCGAGAGGGGTAACAGGTTTTTCTATTAGTTTTGAGTATTTGACACAGTGCAGTGTGAAGACAAACCGTTCCAGCTGAAACTATAACAAATGTTGAAGTAATTCTTTCCAGTTTCCAACACGGAGAGGTTTCTCCTCCATAGAGTCCCGTGGGTGAAACAATCCCTGGTGAATGAAGATTCAGACCAAGACTCTGTCTCTCAACAGTTATATCTCAGAGGACTAAATATTGCTGATCTGTCAATGTCTGAAGAAGATCTCCCTGGAAATCACATCAGGTGAGTAATCCTTCACTTCCTGTTTGTCCTTCCAGTGACTCACTTTACCGTCTCACAAAGCTGAGGCAAAGAAGAAACTACAGATTATCTTCACGTTCTTATTTTTGCAAGTAAACCTCGTTTAACCTTTCCTACTGATTAAGTGTTTTTCGAAGTGAGAGGCTGCCAGGGGGCGCTGTGAGGGCCTCAGAAAGTTGGAGGTAAAATGAGAAAGAAAAAAAATTAATCCCGTATCTGTTATGCGATCATGATTTTTGTTTTTAACAAAAAATAAAATGTTTTGATAATGTTGTAAATGATAATCTTAGAGGAGCTGTGACAATTAAAAACAAGAAAAGGGGGCAAATATTAATAATCACAGTAATTACCTCGCTATGCTGTGATGCTGAACGTGTCTTTCAGCTCAGTGATTATACACACTTTGAATTTACCTTCCCTTCTCGTGGCTCTGCCGTGTGTGTGGGGATGATGAGGTATAATGACACCTCTTTCTTCATGAAAGCCGGCTGGATGGGGGCCTCCAGGCAAAAAACCCACGTTTTGATTCTTAAAATCCATACTGAAGAGCGAGGGGGATCCACATCCTTTCTTTTCTCTCTTCGTTTACCTCTCCTTAGCAATCGGCCATGTAGATCAAGAGAATTGTAAATTGCAAACACAAAAGACGGCCCCCTTCCTGCCCCTCTTCTTCAGATGTGTTGAAGAGGCTTCTTCACGGAGGCATCAAAGCGGAGCTGCCGTGGTGCTGACTACTTTGGGTTTGTGGTGCTTAAACGTTCAAATGCTCGTCAGTCCAGGTAAGTTTAATTGGCCTCACACTTTGTTTCTGTCCGGCTGACAGCGAAGGTAAGAAGTTGACCAAAATCCTCCATCGATGCGCCTCGTCTGACGCCTCGTCTGACGCCTCGTCTGACGCCTCACCCTGTACTTCAGGCACAATGCAGCATGGTGCCACCAGTGTCATTGTTGTCACCTTTACGTTACTTGTGTTTTAATTTATGCGAGAAACATGAAGCCAAACACGTGAGCATTCACGCTGCCCTTGAATTAAAGGTGCACTATTATGTAAAGTCGACTGTTTTGAGCCGTACACCGTGTCATAATTTTTTCCCCTCATTAAAAAGGTACCTGGGGTATTGCTTTGTTTCTTTCATGCCTGTTTGAGAAAACATTTAATCTCCATGGCAACCATTCAGCTGTGCAAAATGCCTGGGTGGACCCAGCCCCGCCTTCGAGGACGAAGCTCCTCCTTGGAGCTGCAACTTTCCAAGCTTCCGTCCCACCACTGCCCCACGCAGCTCCTTCAGACTAACCAGCAGCAATTAGCAGTTCCACAACAATGTGGGTCTGCACATTATTGTAAGAGCTACTTCTGAGTGAAACTCTTTAATAGTGATAACAACTTTTTTAGAGGACCAATGTTGAGATGACTTCCTGAAGGCAGAGTTTCAGAAAGAGCAGAAGTTTCTTAAAGAGACAGAGGCCCAATTTCAAGGTGCCATATTACCAAATCAAATCTCTTTTAAGTCATATTTTCTAATGATAAGCATACATACTCGATATATATATATTTTATAACAATTGAAGGTAAGTTACTGGACGTTTGTTTTTTAAAATGATTCTCTGTAGCGGGAAACACATTATACTGACCCCTCTAAAGATACAGAAAGGATAAGATATAGAAAATTCAAAAGTGATGAATGTTGCTTTTATGATTTACTGGAGAAAATGCAAGAGATTCTGGAAACTGATGTAAAAAGTAAGAAAACGGTGATCTAAATTATCTTCCAGGTCATATGGACATAGAAAAAAAACATACGTGTTGCCAGATTTGATTCCCCTGTAATATTTGTCTTAAATTAAAATGTTAAAATACTCAATTTGAAATTGCTCAACGTTGCTGTAATCCATATTATCGAAGTTTCTTCAAACAGTCGTAGGTTGTGAGGACGGATCAGGTTTGCCTGAAAGTTTGTTGATTTTGGGAAGAATTTTTCTGTGCACATCAATGTACACATCGATCTACAGATAAATGTAGAACAATCTGCAAACGAATGAGGAAAAGCACATTTAATCAGGTCTGGCCACGTTTTTGGGTTTGTCAGACATGAAGTGATTAAGAAAATCATTTTAGTTTGTTTCACAAAAACCTTTTTGGTAATAATTGTAATATTTTTTCTTTTGCTACAGGCATAGAAATCTAAATTTGTCTTTACATAAAGCAAACACTTCCCTCTAATATATGAGTTTTCAGTTTTACCGAGCCAACAATGGCAAAACCTGCAACAAGTTTTATTCACATACCAGAGGGTCAGCATCCTTGGGGAGCTATTCAACAATATTCAAACAGCTCATCAAAATTACCTGAATAAAAAGAGATTGTGTTGGGAAAAAAAAAATAAAAATAAAAAAAAAATGAAGGAAATTGCTTTGACATTTTCTGGGTTTCCTTGTCTTAAAAGCACTGCATAAAGGCATATACTTATTTTATAATGCAATTAGAAATGAAAAAAAAAAAATCTACAGCACTTTCTCGACAAAATAGGCGACGGACAAAGGACAATTTTATCCTTTTTTGAGGCAAAGTCCTTGGGTCTTTGTAAGTGCATTAGTCCTGCTAATTAAATATTATATGTTAAACGAAAAATGCCAGCATGAAAAGCAGCTGGATTGTTTGACTCAAAGACACGGCTGCAGCCTTGATGAGTGGAAACTGTGCGTGACCATGAGAGGGTAAAGAACGTCATTGTTGCCGGTCGTCGCTTCATTTGACCCATCATAATTCTTTCTAATAATTCAACAATTCACATTCCCCCTTTGTGCTCCGTTCAGAGACGAAGACGGGAAGAAACAGTCGAGCCCTGAAGAAGGGCTCGCCGATGGGTCTGAGTGCGTCGCGTTCACCTTGTAAAGTAGCGTGTGCCTCGTTTTGCTTTACTTGGAAATGAATTGTTCTTCAGTTAAAACATAAAGACGTTGTTGCCTGAAAGACCAATTGAAAAGCCAACAGAATCAGAAAGACAAATTGTTCCGTCTAGGGCGGCGTTGATCAAACTTCTTCAAGCTGAGGACCACTTAACCCGTCTAACGGTCACAGACCGCCTAACCTGAGACTGGACCGGCGTCACGATTACACATCTTAATATATAAAGCAACCTGAAATGAAAATGTTGGTCTCTCAGGGTTAGATTACCCTAACCCCTGACCCTAATCCCTAATCCTAACATATTAGGATTAGGGACAAATAAAACATATTGTTTTATTTGTTCATCCTAAAAAAAAGACAAAGCCACGAACCGGTCTACTTTGGCATTTTGAGTCATTTACACATTCTAAGCTTTCCTATAATGTCAAAGTTATAGAAATAGAAAGAAGAAGTTGTTCTCGAGTGTTTTGTGCATTAATAATATTTAAGGCTATTTGTGATTTAGAAGCACAATTGAAGGAAGATGGGTTTGGGTAGTTTAATACAAACAAACAAACAAACAAAAAATCATTTTCTGCATTGTTAAAAATAAAAATAATTAATCCATTTCTGTAATTGTAATTATGTATTTAAACTTTTTTCATTAAATGAAAATAACAATAGCTGTTGACCTGAAAGTAGAGCATCATAAATTACCAACCAAAGAGCAGTTCTGGCTAGCCGGGGTGATTCCCAAGCTCACCGTTTGAAGGAATCCAGTCACTGCTCAACACTCAGCAGCTATGACTCAGCTTCCTCTGATCATATTGTAGTCCTGGAGTTTTTGAAAGTTTCAGGCATAACTTGGGCAAAGGGTGCTAAGAAAACCCCCTACACACCATCACACCACTACCACCACCCTAAACTATTGATACAAAGCAGGACGCATCCGTGCTTTGGTGCATTTTCTGTCAAATTTGTACCGTCATCAGATTGCTGCAGCTGAAAGCCAGACTCGGACAGATTACATTTTTCCAAATTTGCTTCCGACTGCTAATGGCAACCAGTGAGGTATTCTGCTGCTGTCGTGCATCCAGAGATTATATTCTTGATTGTAATGGTCATCAAGACGCTGTTGGTCTTCTTCTTGACACTCAACAGCAGCTGATTGGGTATTTTCAATTTTTTGGCCCCTTCTCTGTAAACTAGAGATGATCAAGGTGAAAATCCCAGTCGATCAGCAGTTTTTTACTCAGACCCAGCCTTTCTGGCACCAGCTCCAATGCCACAGACCGTCCCCTGAAAGCCCCTCCATCCCCATTCCGATGCTTGTTTTTAACCTCAGAAAATCATCTTCACTTTGCTCAGTGGCCTCAATTGAGGTGAGTGTAGGTCTGTTGGGGGAACAGCTCATGAACACAAGTATGCAGAAGTCACCATCTGTCTGCGGAGTCACTGGCTACAATGACTCAAGATTTCAAGAATGGTACGTAGAAGTCTTCGTGAAACAGAATAGGGGTTCAACGGCCAATCAGCAGCAGGGATAAATGAGGGATCTCAGTCTGACGGACGAGTGATGACTTGGTGCTTCCTTCATGTGAAACGTTTGGTATTTTGGAGCGTTATGATGTTGGTATTTGTGTTGAGTTTCATTGAGTTTTTCATTGTTTCATGGAAATAATCCAATTGCGAAATTGTGTTTGTGTTTTTTCTCAACCCTCAGTGGAATCTTGACAAAGTTTTGCGCACGTTTCCCATAATGGAAGCGCAGTTGCTTTTACCGCATGCAAACTCGACGTTCGCAATTTAACCCAATTGGCTGAGGTTTCCCCATTTTGACTGGTTTGTATAATAAACTGGTCTTGACTGCACGGCTGGAGTAGTTTGAATTTGATCTGTCTGCGTCTGAACTAGCTAAATATATGTCAGTTTGATCTGCTTGCCTTGAAATGTACTTTGACTTTTTTTGTGATTTGGTGCTACATAAATAAACTGAATGGAGTTTTACAAAGTTTATGATGTACTCTGATTACTGCCCCATTGAACAAATAAGTAATAGCAAATATTTAAATGGTTTAAAGATTTAAGAACCTGACTGAATATGTTTTAACCACTCCTGTTTACATATTTTTTGATGTTACTCATGTTCACATTTTCTATTAGGACGAAGCTCCGCTGGGCTTCACAGGTTTGTTTTTAGTATAATTTTCCAAGGTTTCTTACCCTTTGTCACGCGCATTACCTCTCTCTCCATAAAAGTCAGGTCGTGCTCTGTAAATTAAATCATTACTTGAACGTAAACATTTCCACTCCCTGAAAAATAAAGCGTCTAAACGTTAATAGCAGACAAGGTTATGCTTCACCTGTGAATGTGTTCCCGTCGTTTCTGCCTGGGGGAGGATTTGTGTCGATTCAAGGCTGCGGTGACCACACCACCAACCACATGAGACACGACTGCAGCACCTTTGATCACTGGAAGCTTCTTTTAAACACAGGCAGAAACACAACTTTTCATTTCTAAAGCTCTTGGGGCCATAAATTAACATAGGAACAAACTCTTAAGTGGGCTGTGTTGAGCCTATTAATCACGTTCCTCATTTATGTTTGCTTACGTTGTTATGTTGAACTTGTACTTATCTAACCACGATATCCGGAAGTTTGAGAGAGGATGACCCCGGTCTAAAGGCTTCTTTGTGTTTTTCTTGTGGATGAACATATGAGCAATTGCAAATGCAAACTAATCTTAAACCAGAACAATCAAGTCCCTGTGAAAGAGATGAAGATGAAGCTGGATCCGTCCACAATCACAGTGGCTGCATTTCCGTTACAAACGTAACGGAAATGCGTTTGGAGCAAATGCGTTTGGAGGAACATCTTTGTCGATGTTCCTCCAATGCCGCATAAAGTCCAACGTGCTTCCATTAAATAAGGAACAATCAAAATGACTCGCGCTCCTCCAACCACTTCCTGTTGGCTTCTTCTCCGTGGTTTGCGCCAGTAGCAGCGTCTAGTCGTTGATTGTGTGACTTGTGCGAAAGAAAGTGTTTCCGTTGCAGTTTTGTGAAATTAGCCAATATGGATGTGGCCAAAAAATGAAGAAGTAAAACCTCATCCTGGCGGCGAAACTTTTGACCGAAAAATATTTCCATTAAGCAAATTTATGTTCTAAAGGTCAAAATTGTGAAATGCAACTCGCAAACCCTATTGCGGAGCCAAATTGACAAATTACTGATTTCATGAAAAGTGAAATAAAAATGTGAGATTTGCTGAGACATCAGACAAGAGACGTCCACACAGTATGAAAGACGTGAAGGACGTTTGGAAGGTACATTAACCAAGTTACCCTTTCGAAAAATTATTGGCTCGAAGCTTATTTTTAAAATTAAACCATTCTAAATCAAATTCATGCTACAGGTGGAAAACCAAGACATTTAAACAAAGATGATCAACTTTTAGAATGCAGTCAGTTGCTTTAGCATCACATTGTATTGCGAGCAAAATCATAAACCAGAAAAACAAAACGCTGCAAAAAAAAAAAAAAGAAAAGATTTGGAAGCAGTACACAGTTGTTTTTTTTTTGCAACTTTAGCTAACTTTTTCTTTAATTACGTTTGCATAGATATATTTAAATCCTCCCTACATTGCTCTCTCTAATAAATGAAGAATGTTAGACATTCGGATAAATCAACTGCGATGTGACGCATGACTCAAGCCGGTTCATGCTCTGCTGCCCATTCTTTCTAAATGACAGAGCGAGCGTCATAACAATAAAAACAATGTTTTATGGCTAATTTTCTGGCACTAGATATAATGATAAGCATTTTCTGACAGGAAAAAAAAAGAGACTATAATTGTAGCATCAATCTAGTTCTTGAAAGCTGTAGTTTTCGTGGCGTGAATACCAGCTTGTCAGCAAACAGACATCAGCTCAACCTTTCTCTTCTTGAAGTGGCTATAAAAAACCCCCCCAAAAAAACAAAAACAAAAAAAACAAACGACCAAGTGTGAAAAAGATGCAACTACCTCAAATGACTTGTGCTGTTCGGTGTTTCACAAGAATTTCGAGCGCTCAGTTCGTGTCAGATTTGTTTACTTTCTGGTGAACTAGCAGCTTGTTCTGCTGCAGCAGGTTAAGCTGGGAGTTAAGACAATTTGGACGCCTTAACAATGCTCTACTCATTTCAAAGGAAGCGTTACGTTGCCTAATGCTGGGAAACTCTGGAAAAGGTGCCGACAGCAGCTTTACAGCGTGCTCTGAGGAAACAGAACGATTTCCCAATAACTTCCACTTTGACTAAGCTGACATGAAAACTTGTTTTCCATCAGGACTGTGGTACACGCTCAATAAGCCCACAAATAACCCTCTTATGGCTTTTATGATCAGGCTCCGTTTTTGTGGCTTCATGCAACTTGGCTGTGGGAACAATTAATGCTTTTCTGGCACGAGCTTTGTTTCAATTTGCCAAACAGGCTTATCGGCATAGTGACTGTGGTAAAATAAATATTCAATAAATCAAGGCGATAGCAAAACACATTAAATCTCCCTATGGACTGAAATAACAAACAAAAGGAAACACTTTTACAGGGCTGGCTCCTTACGCCTGCGTTTCAGCAACGGGTTTTTCGAGTGTCGCAGCCTGCGAAAAATAAAACGAGAAGCAAAAACAAAAGCGGACGACGTCGCTTCAAGGTTTAATTCAATAGTTGGTTAACTGGCTAGCCGTCAATTCGAAGTATTCTTCTTTCTTCTCAAAGTAGTAGCTGAGTCGAGCGACGGCGTACCTGGGGACAAAACAGAGAGCAGGAAGTAGAAAAAAATCGTGATGGGATGGTATTTTAATAGATTGTATAACAATTCTCAGTTTGACGCGCAAACGCCAGCTGGTTATAAAGTTTGAAAGACGAGCACCTTGTCTTCCAATCTGTGAATGAATCGTTTTATTTGGTAACCAAGTGGCTGCTCATGGTGGTAACGGAGGAGGTGTTAGCTTCACTGCTAATGCTAACCAGACAACGTAGGAGCAACTTCCTCACATACTCCAAAATAAGAGTCTTGAACATAGGTAAGAGTAAGACCTAAAGCTCTCCTCCTAATATCCAGAGCAATAGTTGAAGTAGTCGTAGTCAGAAGGAAGAGGGATGGATTTCCTTTTCTGCAGATGAACAAACCCATTAACCATTTAACACGTCGCCTGGTAATCTCAAATATAGTTTATGGATCTATGCAGTAAAATTAAAAATAAGACATTGCAACTCCGTACTGTTTTAGCTGTGATGTGGATACTTTTTTTAATCCTAATTTCAATCTCCTCTAAAACTGTTATTCAGTGCCTTTCAGCACATCACATGTTGAAGATTAAGGGATGCTGTTGTTGCTGTGTGAAGTAAAAGTGGGACGTCATGAATGTCTTTTCCTTCATCTTTACTTTCTGCCACTCCCTCATGCCACTTTTATGTGTGTCCTTGGGTTTTGCACTTGCTGTATCTCTTAACTATGTTTGACAAGGTCGAGTTTAGTAATAAAAACTTTTTCAAAAAATGCCCGAGGAAATATTAGAACCATTTTTAACACTCGCTGCGTTTCCATTACAAAAGTGCACACAACGATGCCGACAAAAATACACAATTTCTCAATTGAGGCGTTTCCATAAATTGAGAAATGGAATTAAAATCACACATGAATAAGTTTGTCCATTCAACGACTTACGCAATTAGTTGTTGAAAAAACACGGCGCACCACAATCCTCCAACTACTTCCTGTCATCTTCTTCTCCGTGGTTTGTGTTAGTGGCAACGTCCCATTGGCGATCACTTTATTTGTGAGGCACGAAAAAAAGTGCTTCTTTTGCAATTTTATAAAACAAACCAATATTGATACGTCCAAAAACCCACCTAACACCACCACCAAAACATTTTTTTTCAAACTGCCGTGTTTCCATTAAGCAAATGGAAAAATGGTGGAATCATCTGGTGAATGGAAACGCTGCCACTGTGTTAACCAGAAACTCAGCGGTCACTGTGATGTCAGAAATTCAGATCGACCTCCAGACGTATCTATCTAAAGGGAAAATGAGCTGTTTTGTCTATACAGAAAAATGAAACCGCTTTCTTAAGGATAAAGATTGAGATCTCTGTTCTATTTGTGAGGTTCAGACTGTATTCATTTCTATTATCAGCCACTGTTTGTCCCTACAGCCTAGATGCTGTCTACCCGTCACCACGGAGAGGCACGGGCAAGGATGAACCCGAAAAGTAAAGTGTTATCCACCAAGTGAGTTGCAAGGTAATGTACAATAATGTCGTCCTTTATTGTGTGTTTTACAAAAAGTTCACGCGGGAGTCTTCCACCCCGCGGTTGGCATGGCACCTTTGTTCGCAGACGTTGCGAATCATAAAACCGCATCGAGTCTTTGTTGGATTAAGTACTGAGTCTGAAAGCTTCAGAGGACAGCTCAACGGTGATGATGAAAGTGGTTTTGTGCTCGCTCCTACCTCACTGTGCTTGAGCGTCTCGATAAATCTGATGTCTGAGTACGCTGTTGCCCTTGGCCATTATACTATACCCCTTTGAAATGAGGCGAAGTTTGAAAAGCGAAAGAAAATGGAGGCATGGAGAGGAGTTGGTCCTTTAATTAGTGCTTTCACTGAACTCCTCAATGCCGAATCGGTTTTCTCGCTCTTACCGCTTTAGTGAGACAAAAAAGATAATTCAGACACATGCTTTTCAGATACTTGTGTGCCATCACTCTGCTAGCCTTCGTGCATTTTCTATGTAAAAACCCCGAGCTCTAATTATTGTTTCAGAGTGAGTCCTCTGTTGTCTTCTGCCAGTGGAATTATTTCCTCCTTGTTGTTCCTGCCACTCCAATCGGAGACCCTTCACGACAAAGACACGTGTCTTTGGTGCAGCCGTATATGTGCCTACAATACTGGGAAGGAAGAATTTTTTTTTTTTTTTTGGTGTTATGCTGGCTAAACTCAGGAGGCAATTTTCACTTCCCTCGTTGTGGCTTGGCGAGGTTTCAAAGGCATTTTTTTTTCTGGACAGGCTTAATCTGTTGAGAGCGGCGTTCTCCCGTGAGATGACAGGCAGTTCCCTCGCTCAGACACAAACGCAACAACCGACGTGTTGGGAGTGCAGCGAGATCTCGTGATGTTAAAACACCACAACAAATTTAGTCAAAGTGAGCCTCGTCTCGCAAAGCGCTATCCGGTTACTGTCAGCATGTTGACTTTGTCTAGTGTGGCACGTCTGAGGTGTCGTTATTGGTATGTGCTCTAAAGAGGCGGTATTATGTGTTTTCCAGACACATGGTGCCATTTTATAGAACAATCAAGTCACTATGTTAACTTCAGCTGTTATAAAAATGCTGTACGACTTAAAAGAAATTTGACTTTGTAATTTAACGCCTTGAAATTGGGCTTCTGTCTCTTTGAAAAACTCCTGCTCTTTCTGAAACTCTGCTTTCAGGACGTCATCACATCATGGCTCCTCTATTAACCCTGTAACAATGTTTTTACCAAAGTTTCACTGAGGAGAAGCTCATTAATGAGCTCAGCAGATGTGCCGTTCCACCAGGTGTTTGCTAATTGCTGCTGGCTAGTCTGAAGGAGCTGAGTGGTGGCAGTCGCAAATGAGGGCTCAAATGAGGAGGAGCTTCGTCGTCGAAGGCGGGGCTAGGGCCGCCCATTCGTTTCGCACAGCTGGATGATTGCCGTGGAGATTAAAGGATTCCTCAAACATGCGTGAAAGACTCACTTCAACACTCCAGGTAGGTTTTGATGAGGGAATAACATTATAAAATGCTGTGAAGCTCAAAAAAGTTGGTTTTATGTAATGCTGCCCCTAGTCTGAAGGAGCTGAATGTGACGACTTCCTGAAGGCGGAGTTTCAGAGAGAGTAGGAGTTTTTAAACAGACAAAAGACAGATTTCAAGGCGCTAAATTATGAAGTCAAATTTCTTTCAAACCATATTTCATATATGTGTATACAATTCACAGTTACTTGATTGTGCCATAAAATGCCAGTAAGTGCCTAAAAAATACAAAGTACTGCCCCATTAGTCATTTTCATCATGAACACTGATTTCTAATACACTGATACACTGGAACCTAGTTCTTTAAGACCAGCTGTTTCCACATACGATTTCAGTCGTCCTTAAGTATATTAAGGTCGACAGGTGAAACTCGGGCGCTCAGTGTTTATCATCATCAAAGATGAAACTGAGACATTTTACTATTTAGCAGAAAGGAGGGGATGGGGGGCTCAGCTCCTGCACGAAGCGCAGGTATTCCCTTTCACAATGTGCTTTTGTGCACAATTCCTTCAATTTTGCAGCCCGTCTCCTCCAAACAGTGGGCCTCCTCCTTGTTCATTTCCTCATAATAATGTCTTTGTCAAATAACAGCTGGGCCTGCCAGGATGTCCACAAATCGAAACCGCTGACTCGCAGACACACTTTCAACACATGAATAAAAATCATGAGAGGAAAGTAAATAAGGACGGTAGGAGGAGGGCGGGTTGGCATTCCCCTTGTGGCTCTCCATTGTCACATCCACATCTGGACCTGGTTAGAGCACAAGGCCTGTGTGACGCCTGTCACTCGTTGGGAAGTCGGCAAAGATTTGACTCATGGGGATAGAGAGCTGGGAGGAAAGTTTCTTGCACGCGCGCGCATGCGCACACGCGCGCAGACTCAATGAATTAGAACGCGCGTGACGAGGCTCCTTTGTCCGATCAAAAGTGCCTTTTTTTAATAGTCAAAACTCTTAAGCAGGTATTAACCACACCTTTTATCAAACCCACATTTTTGTATCAAAATGTTTTTATTGGTCTGCTGTAAGCTAATCTTAAATGACAAGTTTTCGTCGGCTGAAAGCAGAAAGTTGTCGCGGTTAATAGAAATAAAACCTTGAAAGCATCAGGCTGCGTGGAATTAATCTACATAACGTATTTCACTCAGAGAAGAGCTGTTGAAATAAATTAACTTTTCAAAAATATTCAGATTCATCGAAAAGAACTTGTACTCGCTCGGAGCTCAAGTCTATTTTTAGGTCTTTCCTTAAAGGAAGTTGTTTACTACACGCAAGCGATGAAACGAAACTGATTAAATCTGAACAAGTTTCATTTGAAAATGACAATAAATGCATTCATTGCCTCGTTTCTTTGGTTGCTTTTAGTCAAATTTTGGGGGACGGGGGGTTCATGGAAACTTTATATGGTTTAGTTTTTAAACCCATAACTTTAGAGCCAGGTTCACTTTAGGTGCTATGAACCTGCACCTACATGAAGCCGTTGAATGGTGCCTGTTTTTTTCTATTTGTGTCTATTTAACGTTCAGTAAAAAAAAATTCTGGTTCACTATATTACAGTCAATGCTGTCATACAGGTAGTAATTCCCACTGAAAGGAGATAGAAGCAATAAAAACTTTGTCAGAAACTAATTTGCATAATTGACCATGAGTTAAAAAAAAAAAAAAAAAGCAAAAACCAGAAACATTCAATCTGTTTGGAAATATGAGCTTTCATTTCTCAATGCTTTTTTGTTTTGTTTTGGATTAATATCCATCCTGTGCGACCCAGACAAGCAAATGTAACACACAAAAAAACTCTATTGGGGTTATTTGCTTTTTATTTTATTTTATTGAGTTTTCTTACCTCTGCCTTGACTTTTAAAGTTTAGCTGCCTACAACAAGTCAGAGCACCAAAGAATATTTTTTTCACCATAATATTTTTTTCTTTCCTTTTTTGGCGGACTTTATATTAATGACATCAATGAAATAGGAACAATAGCAATAACTTTCAGTGCAGCTGGTAGGGATATTAGTGTGAAGACTAGCAGTTTTGAAAATGTTACTTTCACCTGATCCAGCTTATCGTTTTAGTAACTCATGTCGACGCTTCAGTAAAAATCCATTTAGTTGCTCTTGTCACAATTTGGTATTTAGTTAGTCACAGGCATATTAGCAGTGACAATACTTGCTGAATGTTTAACGGTGTTTCATTCTGGCGCTCGCCAAACGTCAACATGACCCGTATTAACATTAAAGACTCCAGTGACTAAAGTAATTATATATGATATCTAATGCATTGCATAAGAGGCGTAATGGGTAAAGATTTTACTAGAAAAATGTAAATGGTACAATGTTACATTATGTGAATGTACAAAATATTGAGAAATACATTACCACGTCACGTTGCTATAGTTACCCTGGTCAAAAAGTGCAAGACTTAGCAAATCCCACAAGTTTTCCTAGTGTGAGGTTATACTAAGATCTAACTTTTGGTATTAACTACATTAGCTTGAAAGCTAAGTGCTAGCATGTCGCTCCTAGCCAGCTCACATTTATTCATGTTTTTGGCAACATGCTCAGCGTCTCTGAGCAGTCACCCATAAGTTCGCGTTTAAATGAAGAGGGCCACTTCAAAACAGAAATAGAAATGCAGTCTTGCATGTAGCTAACAAATCTGTTAGCTACAAGTACAACAGTTGCTCTTTGTCCCAGAGTTTCTCATTTTATTGTTTCTGTCATTCAAACAGAGGCTAATGAAAACAAAGAACAGAGAGGCGGCAGAACCCTGGCTGTCAGTGTTTCTTTTTGTTGAGCCTGTTAAAATAAAGAATTACGACTTTGAGCAGACACAAAGAATTTGAACGCTTGTGAGCGTGTATGAAGGGATGGCAGAGGTTAGCGGAGTAGCGCCGCTTTCAAAGATCAGACTTGGTTCCCTGTCATTACCGTTGCTCTCAGAGCTCATTTTAGTTTAACCCCTCCAGTTAAAGAAAGGTAACCCAACCCTCCACATGCACTTTAGGACAACCTCAGCCAGCGGCTTAAAGCAGCAGACGGCTATGTAAGACGCATAGCGAGGCTGGGTCGACAGCACTGAAACAATAGCGCCTCTGTGCCCCAGCACCCCTCTGGATCACATTTCCTCCGAGGCCCATATCGAAATGTGCCGGGGGCCCCCGTTGCTGATCTAGCGAGCGGCCGGAGAAAGCCACACAGAGGGGAGGGTGCCGTATGTCAATAGTGATTAGGATCACGATCACAACTGTTGCCGGTGCGGGGCACAAAGGAAAAGCGAGTCATCAGGGTGAAAAGGCGGGGGGTGTGGAGGGAAGCGTCGTGCTCTCCTGAACTTTACTGTCTGGTTGCC
Source organism: Poeciliopsis turneri (assembly GCA_922788865.1). NCBI lineage: Eukaryota > Metazoa > Chordata > Actinopteri > Cyprinodontiformes > Poeciliidae > Poeciliopsis > Poeciliopsis turneri. The sequence continues at coordinate 517,384 of CAKLNU010001107.1, read as the reverse complement.
GGCGATGAGGAATGTCTCCTGGACTCCTTTTAAGATGAATAACTCTAATGCACGCTGTTGTACATTTAAAAATAAAAGAAATGACGCTCTGGCATCCCTTGAAAGTCTTCATGAAAGCTTTGGCTTTCATCCTATCGTGATGTGTGGCGCAACAGTGACGAGAAGCAGAGAATTCCCCCGAGTAAATATTTTGTCTACAAGGAGAAGTGACAAGAAGAGGAGATGTGGATATCGTTCTGCTTTTTACGCAAGAGTGAGAAAAAGAAATATGCTTTCATGTAATGAAGGACATCACCAGTGAGTCGAGTCCTAACCCTGTTTCTGTTACAGCTCTCTGTGCGATGAGGACCCGTCGCCATGTGCACAAACCTGTGGAAGTCAAAGTCGATAGAGGAATACCGGGACTGCAGGATGGCCCAGAGACCCCAGAAGAAGTTGGATGCCTGGTGGAAGAGAAAGAGAAATAATTTGTGGAAAACACAAATCATCTCAATAAAGACGATTAATCGCACAAATTGTTGGCCTCGCTAACGTTTTCATGGCTCTATCGCGATTCTTCACTCAATAACTACGTCCCAGACACCGACTCTCCGACCAATCTGGAGTAGAGGAAGTGTTTGAATCAGCGAATCAACCACTGCTGTGTTCAGACGATCAATAATCGCAAAATAAACGCCAAGTCTGAAAACACAACACTGTAACCGACTGAATGTTCTGTTTTTTATGTGTGGAAATGTTTGCGTTTACTTTGGGGTTGCATCCTGACACGCTGGCGGAGCAGTTGTCAGCCAGTTGCTACGGCGACGGGTCTGTGTATGGCATAGCCAACATAACAGAGTGAAAACATAGAACAATTTGAGTGGTTCAGAGATTTTGTTCAACTGTTTTTCTGCGTGGTTTTCCCTTTCCTGTGGCGCACTGCGATAAATGAATAATGCCTACATCTCCAGGTTTCATTCTGCTAATGGAATCATTTTACCGCGGCAGAGAGGCTATGGAAACAATGATCTTTCTGCCCACCAGCGTTGTGCACATGCGTGAAATTCCCGGGTGTAAACAATACAGAGATTCAAATCGTCTTCAAGGAAAAGACGATTTAAAAAAATGTAAAAAAAAATGTAAAAAATGAATCCCTTCCTCAGGCTCCTGATGGGTGGGAGCCAACGTGAGCGTCAAGACCTGTGCGTCTTTTCTCAAACGGCCTCGAGGGAGGGGGAAAAAAAACGTACGTGGAGACTCTGAACTCACTTTGAGGAAGTCGAGAGTGTGAAACTGAAGCTTATTTTTGCAGCGCTGTAGTTTAATGTTTGGTTACAGCTCCTCGTGCCATGCTGCAAGGGCTGTAAAAACACACTGTGTGACCTCCAGTTGTCGGGTTGTAACCGCTTCCAAAACTGCTGCCGCTGCATGCCAGTTGCGCGCCGCTCAGTCAGAATGACAAACCCTCAGTATTGAATAGTTCCCTCCTTAATGGCCTTGCTCACTTAGGCTTGCGGACTTCCATGCCTCCATAAATTTCTGTTGTTCTCCACCCTTATTGTAAATCTTCATGGTAAGGCCACTAATGGCACGTCCTAATAAGATCCAGACGGGGGCCTCTGTTCTGCGGCCCAATGATATAATCACATTTTTATTTGATAATCAAATAAAGGGTGGAATGAAATGCTTGTGGAGCATTGTGTGGTTTCCCTTGGCTTCCCCCACACCCCCGTCAAACCTGGCAGATTTTCGTCTCTAATCTCCGTCCTTAGTTGGGGGAAAAAAAAGACTGAGCGCGCTTCCACTATGATTAGTAACTGCTCTTCATTAGGAGGAGCGTTAATCTAACGCCGAGCGGAGGGGAGTTGGAGGAGACAGAGAGAGAGAGAGACAGAGAGAGAGAAAAAGGGGGGAAAAAAGGACGACGAAGACGTGAGGAAAGAGCGACACCACGGAGCGGCGGGCCTGAGCTGCGACGACGCAGGAGCGGCAGAAGAAGGGCGGTGGGGCGGGGGGAGGGGGGGATCCCTGCGGAGGAAGAGGACGGGCTGCGAGGGCCCCACTGCGTCTTTGCTGGAGGTGAACGCGGGAAGCGTAGCTCTTTTTACATATTTGGCAATCGGCCACGCGGCTTCTCCCACTGGATGATATCAGCTGAGGCTTTGCTGTTGAATCAATTCGGTTCGGCTCGATTTTTTTTTTTCCAGCCAGAGTTGTCGCAGCTTTGCGCCGTTTGGCTTTTTAGTCAGTTTGACAAATGAGGTCAAACTAACAGAGCTAAACGGTTTGGGAAAAAAAAAAAAGAAAAAAAAGAAACGCGTAGCCATTTTGTAAGTTTTTGTTTCGGTGTTTGTTGTTTTTTGCTAGGTGTTAAATGAATACATTTTACTGACTATACTTACTCACATAAAGTGACTTGCAAAAGCATTCACATCCCTTGAATGTGATTTTAATTTAATTTAAATAAATGTGTTTTTATCCAGATTTCCAGGGACGAAAACAAAATAGAGCATAATTGTGAAGTGTGGTTTACTTTCTTTTCTTTTTTTTTTCTTTTAACAAACAATCTATAAAAACAGTTGTCCTGGTTTTATTTAGGGGTGTTAGAGCAAAAGGGGCTGAATACAGATTGATGTCATTTGTTTTTACACTCGTTTATTTGAAAGAATAGACAAATATTACTTGCTCCGTTCGTTGCATAATCTTCCTCAGCTTTTACAGCATTTCGGACATTTGAGAACAAAACTTTGAAGCCGAACCAGCTCTGAAACACATCGGGTTCAAAAGTCACGAAACACAAAGATGCTAAAATTAGGTTCCAATTTGCAGAGCATGGTCTCGAGGCATTTTGCTTTCTTTTGTTTTCATCAAACTCTTTTCACTCCAGGAGATAAACTGTGTCTTTATGGTGCAGTTTCTTAATTTTGGCTACTTTTATTCTATTTTCCAAACTCTTTTTTTACCCAGGTCCAGTTCAACCCAACTAATAAAACTGGGAGTTAATTGAACAGACTATTAAATGATCCTTTGTTTTATTTTAGTGTGCAGTCAGTCAGTATATCAAAAATCTAAATACTGACACATCAAATAAAATGAAAAATAATGACGTGGCAAAGCAAAAGTAAAGTTTAATTTGTAAAAGGCGATCACATTTATTTTGGATTTTTTTAGCAGATGGATGAAAGACAAGAAGTCAAATGTTTTTTGAATGCTCATTTTTTTTGTCTTTTTTTTTTCATACTTATCCAGGAAAACAATTTCCAGCCTTTTCAAGACCATGATTGATTCTTGTTTGCATGGAAATGTCATATAATTAGTTATATTACATCATTTGCTGGATACATGTGCAAAACATTGTAACCCTCCAAAGTGCAGCTTCCGAATAAAGAAAGTATATTAAGGAACTGTAATCATTCACAAGTTAGTCGCAATGATAGATTGTTTAAATTAAAAAACAAAAATCAGTAACAGTTAAATTAATGAAAATAAAAATACTGAAATTGTAATTACTTCCCCTAAATTTCATAACTGAGAAGCCAGTGAATATTTCTTTTGAAATTTACGATTCAAATACCCCACGAGTGGAGGCGAGTGAGAATGGGCGGATCGCTCCCCGTCCCCACACGTTACGTAACCCAAAGCGTCAAACGCTAAATATTAATCAAACGCTTGCAGGATAAAACGGGGCCAAGGTTCCCTGTTTGAATGCAGCAGGCTCGGCATCAGTTATCCTGATACACGGCGCGTCCAAACGAGTGCAGTTGGAAACTTGGCTTGTTACGTGTCAGTGAACAATTTCTCGCTCATCTCCCAAGTCAGAAAAAAAAAACCATAAAAAAAAGAAAAAACCTCCTTGGTCTGTCACCGAAAATCTGAATTCAATCAACAAGACGTTATCACTTCTCCCACTCCATTCCAGGCCGTATTTCCCCCCCACCCCCCGGCTTTCTCCCCCCCCCCCCCCTAATTTCTCCCTCTCTGTTTTTTTTATTTTTTATTTTTTTGGCCAAAGCATGGGTTATTTTAAAAAGTAATATGCTTCCTCATCACATCTGGGCTATTTCAAGAGAAATTCACACCGACCCCTCAGCCCCCCCCTCCCCCCCCCCCCCCCCCACCTCTAAATTGCTCGGACAATTCTGCATATTGTGTTGGAGCTGTGGAAGCACTTTCAGACAGATAGCTCAGCACCACTTGAGCCACCAAAGAATGAAAATTGTGGTCATAAGAAAAATAATTTTGGCTGCCGTCTTTCATTTTTTCCCCCTGCGGTAGCTTCTAATCAACTCGGACGGAGTCCATCATACTTTGAGCGGCGGTGGGTTAAACAGGATGGTTTGGTTTTGCTCTTAGGGGGGTGGGGGGGTTGCAAGGGGTTGGGGGCAGGGGGGGCAGGGGCAGGGGGAGGGGGGGTTGTTGCTGGAAAAGTAAATTATCAGAGCGTGGCGGTGAGGTGATGCCCACTCCGTCATCATGGAGGTCTGCGCACATCTGGATGCTGCTGAAATGAGAGCACTAATCTCATAATGTGTTTTTTTTTCCTCCTCCTTTCCTTTGTGTGAATTTGCCCAGAACTGTTAACTAAACAGAAGGAAAGGAAAACTTCAAAACAAAAACAAACAAAAAAAAAAAACAGAAGAAAACTTTTTCAATTTCGACAAAGTGGCTCACAACATGCTCATGTCATATTTCTGACTTACAAGAGAGAATTTGCAGACTTGAACGTAGAGCTTCGTGACTTCTTCGTCGGTCGCCATGACGTTGCAGCCCGTGCTGCGTTTGTAGCTCTGCAGGTAGGCGGTCAGCCAGTCTCTCTGCAGCTCCTGGCTCGGGTACAGGCTGTAGTCGACGTCAGTCACACCTTTGACCACAACACACACACACACACACACACAACGAGTTACTGTCAGCTTAATTAGAAGGTTTTCAGACTTCCAACAGGAGCCTTTTTACTTTGAAATAGGAAACCTTTTCTTTAGAGGTTAAAATTGACATTTACTTCACATGTTATGTGTGAAAGACAACTGGATATAGTCTTTAAATAATTTATCATCCATAAAGTCACCATACAGGCAATAAGTTAACAGTTGGACAGAAGTTGTCCAATTCAGAGAGCAATCTGTGAACAGATGTTGCAAAAAATACTTTCACCTTTTTCCTCATCTTTTCTTTAGATGCATCTGGATTCAGTGGCGACACCAAGTGGGGGACAAAGGAGTCATTGACCACCTTTGAAAAAATTAAACTCATAAACTGAATTAATGAAATGCTGCAATTTCAAGAAAAGGTTTTTGTGCTACGATGACATGGTTTTTCACATCACGTGATCAACAGCCAGATGTTGCTACTGCCATAGACGACAAAGAAGACGGCAGGAAGTGGTAGGAGGACGATGGTTTGTTTTTTTGTTTTTCTGACAATGTGCAGCTGGCTCCATTAGAGCTCTCACAACATCACACAGTTCATAAAAAATTTTAACATGTCGAATCGATAGCGCTTCTGTAAAATGTTTAATGTTTGCTTAGCAGTGCCGACTATTATTTTGCTTTCAGTTCTTTTGTCTAGTTAACTCAAACTAAAAGGTGATACTAATCTGTTGTTACAGCAGAGCCTGAAGCTTCAGGATGATTGGATGATGCTCCTTTAGTTTCCACAATGTGACTCTTTGTGTTTTTCAGAGCGTTTCTGTGTTTTGAAAGAAAAATTCGGCAGCCAGGCATGGATGAGACAGGAGCGGAGCTCCATTTCTCCACGCGCCTTACAACCAGAGAAAAGTCTGGAATAAAGAATATAAAATATTTTAATATATAAGAAGAAACACCTGCGATTTTTCTTTTTAACGTTCTGTCTCGGCATTCGCCACACAACGAAGACCACATTTAAACCCTTACTTAAAATTATTTTCAACCCAAAATAATTTTTTTAATGGTTGGACTACACTTTATTATGTCAACATGTATGCATTCTGACGATCACAATTTCAGATTTCAGTATCTAAAAGCTGAACATGTCAGGGAGCTAATAGAGAAACGGAAAGTCGTACCTGTTTCCTAAACAAACGACAGAAACAGGCGGGAAACTATCTCACGCGTCACGTGCTGTACGTCTGAGTCGTGTTGCTGTGTCAGTGACAGAGTGGAATTATTGTGTCAATGTGTGGAAAACCCACTCAGAACCCACCAGCAAACTCATTGAAGTGATTCCCGATGTCGAAAGCCTGGTAGTTGTAGTCCGCGTACTCGTAGTCGATGAATTTCACCGACCCTGATGGGAGGGAGAAAAGGGTTACCGTGACAACCTGACATAGTATTTTACTTCAAGCCAAATGGGTGAAAGTGGCAGCGCGTCTCTTTGGAGCCACTTTGAGTAGCTTTGCAGATATTGTGACAAATGAAAAACGAGACAGATTGCTACAAAAATTTGATTCTAGAGGATAACATCCATTTGATTTGATTTGATGGGTTTTTGTGTGTGTGTGTGTGTGTGCGTGTGCGTGTGCGATTTTTGACGCTGGAAGGGTTGGTCACATCATCAACATCAACAGACACATCACTTCTCATGCTGCCTCACCTGTGGGTCTCCTCACCTTCTTGACAGTCGTAGATGATGTTCTTTGTGAGCAGGTCGTTGTGGCAGAGGACGATGGGCGAGTCCGTCTGGGAGAGGTGTCTCTTCAGCGACTCCATCTCCTCCAGCAGAACCTCGTAGCTCGGCACCTCTCGAAGAGGAAGAGGCAAGGAGCTACAACCAGATAAGTCACATGTTCTATGAAAACATGATAAACATGCACAATTAAAAATAGAAAGAAAAAAAAAAGGTTTTATTGGTCCTAGTGGCCTTTATTTGATAGTTAATTGACAGGAAAGTGGGTAATGAGAGAAGGGGAAGACATGCAGCAAAGGTCGCCTGGCAGGGAATCGAACCTGCGTTTTATATTTTAACAAAGACAAAACGCTTCTGAAAGCGTTTTGTTAAAGTTCATATTTGTTCTCTTTGAAAGAAAGCTGAGGTAATTTATTATTTTTGGTAAAATGTTACATTTTGTTCCCGTGAGGTTTGAGTAGGATGCGACACAAAAGCCACTTCTCAAAATGGGAAAGACAGGGAAACATTCAGCGTTCGACAGCATATTTTCATTAAGATTTTACTGCTTAACCTGAACCCGGCCTAAATTTCGGGTCGGGTTCAGGCCATAAATCTAAAATAATCAAGCAAATGTAGGTCACAAACATTGACGAATGTTCCAGTTATTATGAGTAGCAGGCAGATCTAAGCAGGTGGGTTTTTAGCCTTGATTTAACTGAAGTCGATGTTGCAGCAGTTTTGTAGTTTTCTGGAAGTTTGTTCCAGATTGCGGTCACATAAAAAAAAAAATGAATGCAGCTTCTCCATGTTTGGCTCTGGTTCCAGGGATTCACCTGAGCGGTCTGGAAGGTTGATGCCATGACGACAGGCCTTCACTTTGGTACTTTGGTCGAAAGCCCAAACGCGTTTGCATGTTCTTAGTTCCGAAAGACAAACGTAAACTGGTTAAAATCTGTAATAAAAACTGGATATGTGAAGATTGTGAACGGTACATCTCCGATGATAATTCTCAGAAGAATTTGTGTAATGGCGTTGAACCGTTCCAGAGGTGAGAAACCGGTGGAAGATCGGACCGCAGCCCTGATGTCTCGGACCCTTCACTTGAACAACGTGTTTGTAAACCAGCAGGACTCGGCAAGAGGTCAAACATCCCGTCTCCTTCCCCCTCTGTTGATCGCTGCGCCGTCTTAAAGGGTCACGAGCCGATCCGTCTTTTTCGTTTTTGCTCGCCGTCCCTCTGTCTGCCTGGACAAGACGGAGCTGCTGGCCGTGTTATTTAAACACTACCTATTTACCCGAAGGGGGACAAACAGACTCTTGCGGTATTATACACACTTAGGGACATGATTTAGTGCGGCCTGCGAGGAACGCAATAAAAGCGAAAAGAGCCTCGCTTTGTTTATGATGCTGACACTGAGGTTCTGCTTTTTCTTTTTTTTTTTATATACAAATCCACCTACACATACTTAATAAGTCCTGTTAGACAGAGATGAAGGAAATGTCAGAACGATATTATGTCGAGATCAGAGTTATAATAGTTCAGTTTTATGTTTTATTTGGTTGGGACTTTATGTTTGACTTTTCCAGTTAGATTTTAGGGCGTGTTTGCTTGTTCTTGTTAGTTAGCATTAGCTAAGTATTGTTTCGTTTCAGTCACGTTTTCTTGAGTTATTGTAGTTTGTGTTTTCATGCTGCATTTTTAGGTGCAGAATTCAAAAAGGTCAAAGTGTTGAATTGTGATTATATGTATACATTCATGGCGGTAATGAACACTCAACTGAAGAAGCGTTTTTAGAAAAGAGACTGGTGTTTCCTCCCAGCTTTGGTGCCGTTTTTGCGGAGGAACTCGAGAAAGGAAAAAAAACGATGTCACATCAGTCCACTTGTAGGCCGGTAGGTTTTATAAACACAAAATATCGTTTCAGTTACAGTTTTTCCCCGTTAATTACCATTTTTATTAATCTAATTTTTTGTAACGTTGTTTTAGTTTAAGCAGCACAATGTGACAAAACTGCCGTCATGTCTTGACAATATGGAACGAGACGATCTGTGAAAAGGAGAACAGGCAGCCTCCTCGGCTTCTCCCAGCCCTAACTAGAAACAACCAATCAGAGCCAGGAGGCGGGTCTTAGCGCCGTCAACCCTCTGTGTTATGCTGCAGCCTTCATAGCTTCTTTGTGAATGCTAAGGCTAGTTAGCATAGCCACCGATGATGGTGGATAAGTTGCTTTTGCACCATTAGCACATTGAGCAGCGAGTAAGTGAAGATGATTGACAGCACTAAGATCCACCTCCCGGCCCTGATTGGTTGTTTTCGATTCATGTTTTCAGACAGCAACAAAATCTCAGGAAGTAGGTTCAAGTGATCAATCTATTGACAGATTATCTGTCTCATGTCAAACTGTCATGAGATCATTAGTTTCAACAAATAGGTAAAAATGGAGACTATATATATATATATATATATATATATATATATATATATATATATATATATATATATATATATATATATATAATGAGTTACTACAGCTTTAAATATAACAACCTTGGTTCAGATATCAGTTTTATTTCCTCCAAAGGCTGCAAAGAAAAGTTCAAGAGATACTTTTATATTCAAAGCTGACTCTATATTGATCAAAATCTTCTTCCTTTTTATTAGCTCCAAATTCAGAATGGAGTGCTTCATCACATTTACTCGCCTATAAAATTTGACTTTGTGAGACCCTGTCGCCTCTCCCCGCGACACGCACAATTCATCCGTATCCTCTCTAATATGAATTGAATAGTGAATCACCACTGATTCCTTTTCAACTCAACCCCCAAATTCCTTTCCCCCCCCCCCAAACCAACGCAACTTTTTTTTTTTGTTTTTTTTTTGTCGCGGCAGCGCCCACGAACGGTCGGATTGGGGGAAAAAAAACATAAAGAAAAGGAAAAAAAAAAACAAAAAAAAAAAAACAAAATGAAAAGACCCGCGTCGACTTTTTAAATGGGCGAGACCTGACGCCTTGCCATCAGATCTTTTTCCTCTCCTTTTCTCTGCTCATGAAACGCAGAGCGCGTCGAGTGCGTTCGCCTCCTGCTCCCTGTCAAGCCTCTGTAAAGTAATTAGAGGAATTTCCTCCTCTGGCGCTTCATTATGGCTGCGCCTTATTTACATACGATTTCAAACAGGAGCCGTGAACTGCGGATTTTTTGTTAAATTTTTTTTTTTCGCTCTTTTTTTTTTTTTTTTTTTCCGCGGCTTCCATGAGGAGTACAGGAGCACAAATGGGCGACCCAGCAGGGGGGCCCCTTTGGGGAGAAAAAGAGGTTGCACTCATGCTTTCCATCGCTCTTCTTTCTTTGCTCTCTCTTTCTTTCTCTCTCTCTCTCTCTCTCGGAACCATGCAGCTGCTGCAGCCTCTTTCTCTCTCTTCCTCCTCCTCCTCTTCCTCCCCCTCTTCACACAGCGGGTGGCTTGAGAGCTGAAGACCTCCTCTGCAGGTGCAGCCTCTTCCTGCAGCTCCCTCTGCCTTTTACCGACTCATCTCAAGACCACATTCATATCTGCACTTGCATACACTCTCGAGTACCGAAAGTTTTCTCTGATGCAAATTTTAAGAACCTTTTTTTTTTTATTATTATTTTTTTCTTTCCTCCCTCCCCAAACCCCCTCGCTGTGTTTCGGCCTCTGTCTCGTATCTTCGTCTTTGAAGAGGCCAGTGATTATCCAAACAGGCGCGCTCTGGTTTTAAATGCAAGCGATCCTACATAAATAATATCTAATTTTCTTAAATGTTCTTTTTTTTTTGGGGGGGGGGGGGGGTGTAAGTCCCCCGCCCCCACAGTCCTCGGGTTTACGTCCTCATCATTCCTCGTTTTTCAGATCGTCTGAATGTCTCTGCTGGCGAGCGGCACTTCAGCTGTGTGAAGTCATGGAAATGTGTCACGGCACAGCACCATCTATTGGGCCTCGGCGTGCGGTGCAGCTCACACTCTCACTACCCTTTCTGTAAGGGCGTTCGAGCTCCAGAGTTTTTGTCTTGAAAACGTGCAAAGGACGGAAAAGAAACCGGAGAAAAACATCACAGTGTTTAAATCGGAGGAGACTAAATAAGTATTGGATATAGCCAAGTTGGCAAAAAAAACTCTCTACTAGTTTGGAATCCAAAAGAATCCAAACCTCAGACTTTTTCATATTTTGCCACATGACAACCTCAAACATGAATGCATCATTAGGCCTCTCACAATAAGTTGGCCGAACGATAAATCGTCCCAGAAGATAAACGATAATATCGATGGCATCATAACACATTCTCAAAGATCAATAAACTTTAACATCTAATGTTGAGGGGAGTTCTGGTGGAAATGTTAAATAGTCTAAATAAATCAACGAAACACCAGAAATAACAAATTAAATGAATTATGAACAACAACAAAAAAATTGTCCTTCAAAAATTAAAGGGCAAGTTCCGACCGGAGCGCCAGACTGAAGATTTTTATCATTCTGTTTTTGCTAGAGAGAGAAAAGAGAAAAACCGTAAATCGTGCAAATGAAAATGATTGAGTTTGTTTTCATTTATTATGCGACTAATTAAGTTATTGTGACAAGTCGACGCAATGTATTGTGATTTTATGCAACAGAGTCCTGCAAAGTGAATGCACAATCGAACTCTGTTTAATTAAGAGTAAAAAAATGTTAAACTTATGGTCACAATTTGCTGTGACTACAGCAGTGGTGCCCCGAAGAAAAACTTTGGCCACCACAAAACTGGCCACAATTTTGGGCTAATTTTGGTTATGGAAAGCAATAAGAGTAAATTTCTTTTCAATCAAGACACAAATGTGAAGCCTGATGTATAAATCGATAATCCCATCACTTTTGGCTGTGCAAAATCTTGGGGGTTTGTCTCTGTCAGCTTTGCTGTTTTACCTTAGCCTGGTCGTTGTCTTCATACGCAATTCTCATCTCCATTCAGTGCTCTGCCTGGGATTTCTCCCATTGACATAGATTTCTCTGTTTTAATTTAAACCGGGACAAATCGGCAAACAGCGGAAGAAGCTGTAAATAACGATGTTGATTTTCTGTGCTGTTTTAGAATCGTAGTCTGCCTGTAGCAACGGCAGCGGAGGAAATGGACAAAGTTGTTCAGCTCGAGTTGCCAAAATATTGAGTCGAAGATTGTCGAAGACGTTGTGACCCTACTCCCCGTGAGGTTGTCTGCAGCTCACGCAAATTTCGGGCAAGCTTCATTGAAATGGCGCATTACGGACGTCATGGCAAACCGTTAGCGGTTGTGTAAAATTGAAAACTTCAGCAGAGTCAGCGCCTTCGGGGAGCAATCGTTTCTGAATAGCGAAGAGTCCAGAATCTCTGTACAAGCAAAGTGCTTCCATTCTGTCATAGACTTAGCGTTTGTAACTCTAAATTCTCTGATGGCACTTTATTGCATGTGTTTTTTTTTTCGTGTTAGTAGACTGAAAACTACAGCTATAAACTTAATTGAGTTGGTTTTTCCTTAAATTGTCAGCAGTAAAATACATTGCACTTTATAGTGGAACAGCTCAACGGTTGTATTACCACAACCAGACTAGGGTAAACTACCTTACCCACTTTCTAAGAAGAGCCAGGCCCTCCCAGTGTTCGTTTGCATGGACTTCTGGCCCCCTTGCTGAAAACACAAACAAGGTTGAACGTTTGACCGATAAGGGAGAGCTGAGCAGGAAGCTCATGGCAGGGTGTCTGTTTCTTTGTAGTGTCTGGAGGGCCTCCCGTGACCTCTGTCAGAGATAATGCAAAGCCACTGCCATTACAGGCCACTCCCCCGCTTCAGCTGTTTGACCAATTCTGGCTCAGCAAAATGAAACACTGGAGGACAGAAAAAGGGGGGGGGGAAACCCTTCCCCCCTCCTGCCCCCGACAACAGTTGATTGGAAACCTGTCAGCAGGTCTGAATATGTGAGAACGTGATGAAGGAATGGAGTACTCCTCGAAGATAAAGGCTGAGACTGGTTTTTATCCAAGAACTGATTGGAAAGAAACGACGTCTGAGGCAGGTTGTCGTTTAAAACACACCGGCCTCGTTTCGTCTGATTGAATCAAACTCTAGTTTGTCTGATTGTGGAAAAAAAAGGTGAACTGTGGTCTGCCCAGAAACCCAAGTCTGGGGTTGGTAGACGTTTTCCTGGTCATGGCCTTCCTAGACGATTGAGATTCACTCAAATCTTGCTTCATGGCACAGTCTTTGCTTTTTCCCGTTCAACCAGGACAATCAGCGAACAGAGGGAGAAGTTGTGAATGACGAAGTGGATTTTCTGCGTTGCCTTAAGAATTGTAGTCTGACTGCAGTTTTAACAATGGCAGCAGAGGAAATGAATGAAGCTATTCAGTTCATATGCTTCCATATGCTTCATGCTTCCAAGTATTGATTTAGCAATTACAGCAGTCTTATTTGATTTGGCATTTCTTGTTTTCGCAATAGAGGATAGTTGCTTACAATGCAGGCTACTTCAGGTAAGCTTCATAGCGTCAAACCGGAGCATTACGTTCGTCACAACAACAAACACAATTGGGTAACGGTGACGTGAGTCCAGGAAGCAATCGTTTCACAATAGCAGAGATTGTAGAGACTTATTGTGAAGTAAGGTGTACAACTAGGGGCTGGTTTGTACCAGGCTAGGTTGAAAAGCAGGAAATGGACTACAGCACAGAGCATTCTGGGTAAATACAGCGCGAGCTTGAGAAATGCCTCATGGTCTTTTACCAAAGGCAAAAGAAAATTCCTACCACCTCTAAAGACTGACACCACGCGAGTTTTATTTTTGTGAAGACGGAGGTTGTGTCTTCTTCAAGTTCAGTGTCTTCATCAAAGGTTTTCATGTTGTTTCCATGCTGCAGCGCCGCCACCGATGAGGAGGGTAATAGGTTTTTCAAAGGGTTTGATTCGTTTGAAACAGCGAAACGCACCAGCTGAAAGTGTAAAAGATATCACAACTTTGACATCTTTGATATCAAAGTTGATATATGTTTACCGGACTTTGATAGTCCGGTAAACTCAGTCGAACCGAGTTTACCGGACTAACAGGTGTGAAAACACGCTTATACCTTTTCACACCTGACCGAACAGCTGTGATTCACAGAGAAACCAAACAAAGATGAATCTACAACAGGAACGTTTTCTGTCCATCTCTGTATTTCATTTTGAAGGAATTTCAGTTTTGCTCTCAAGGCAAGTCAGCTGTCTGGTAAAGACCGAACCACTTATAACATGTCTGGAAATGTACAACCTGGGTGAATTTTCTTTGTAGCTCCAAGGGATGACCTCACTTTACATGTTGTACACTTTGTTTTGATAGATCCTACAGCCACTCTTCCACAGCAACTTGAATATCAACGTTTATGATGTGCTCTTTTTTTTTATGTTCAGGGTCATTTTTATGCGGCTCGCTTTTTTTTTTTTTTACCTTTTAGTGCACGCCTGCTCAGCTGGATTTCTGGTGATGCTGCTCTTTGCCAGAGTCAGAAAATGTGACATCTTCGCCCAGAGCTGAGGCTCTGTCGGCTGGCCACGTTTTGGCTGGATCGAGTGGATTTTTCCCATCTCGGCTGCAATCAATCTGCAGAGAAAAGAGAAAAAAGAAAAAGAAAAAAAAAAAAAAACAAACTTTTTCTCAGATGACCCTGACCGGTGCCGTTATTGCACAAACAAGCATTATCGGAGCAGAAACACAACTCCCTTTCCATTTAGCGTTCTTATCTTGTTCTTCTTTTGAAAATAATGGGCCTCCTTGCGTATGTGACCTCTCATCCACTTGGTTTTTTTGTTCTTGAGCCATCTTAGCTGGGAGGACGCAAGGTTTTCTGGGTAAGCACCAGCGATGGATGTCTATTGTGGCCCTGGCTGTTCGGCCTTGCCTGGCTGAGTTCTGGCCTGCTGTGTTGTGTTGTGTTGTTAGTAATGGTGTCAGCCTGTGACGGACGTAATGAATAAAACGAGCCAGGAATAAACGACGTTGCTCAACATGACAAGTAAGTGAGCCGCAAAACCAGCAAAAACTCCCTCAGGACGACTGAGAACCGAAAAAATGTCAATTGTCAAGTCGTAAACTGTTCCAATACAGTGTCTGTATCAATATTTATTTATTTTTTATATTGCTGCATCATTTTGTGATTTCATCTTTTTGCAAATGTTTATTTTCCACATTAAAAAAGACTTCAAAGTCTTAAATTTGTGTGCCTAAAATGAAGGCCTTAAATCGTCTTAAAACAGCTTTAAAAGATGAACGTTGGCCTTGAATACGTCAATCACAGGTCTTAAATTTGATCATGGCAGAACTATTTAATCTTCTCTGTATCGATATATAAATAATTTTTTTTGCCACATTGTTTTTTATAATTTCATCTCTTTGAAGATGCCCAATATTTAATATCTAAAATGATAAAACAGTTGCCTGGGCGACTGGAAATGTCTCTTTTTGTCTTAAATTTCTTTCAAGCGAGCATTAAACGTCTCAAATTTGACTTGTGGAAACTTGCAGACATGCTGCTTTCTTTTAAATAACTGTGTGTGTCAAGAATGTGGATGCAGATGATCCACCAATCGTCTCATATATTGATATTTTTTTTTAGTCTTAAATTGAATTCAAACTTGCATGAAAAAGCTCTTTAAAAAAAAATCTTAAACTTGACTTGAAACCTGTAGATGGACGGCTGCCGCAGCAGCTCGTCCTCCAGCACGTTTCCTCGGACAAACTCGTAACAGATGCCGTTCTGGAAGCTGCAGTAGATCTCGGGCCCGCAGCCATGCGCGTGGAAGACCTGGAACATCTCCACCTCTCGATCGCGATTCACGTAGAGCTCCGTCATTCTGCCATAAAGTCGCACCAGCACGCAACCGGGCTCCTGGAGAGAGCCCACGTAGCAGCCAATCAGCTGGTTGGTAATGCCTTCTGTAAATGTCTGCAACAAGATTCAGGAAATTGACTGTTTATTAAATCTGTGCATCTAAAAATGAGGATATTAATGGTCAGTCAACAATTGTTTAAATTCATTCATTTACACAATGCTGCTGTAATCTTAAATTTGAACTTTGACCAACAAGTCACACTTTAGTATGAGTCCTTTAAGAAAACTATTTATAAAAGTTAAAAAGAAAGTCATGTGAAGCATAAATAATTTAAAATGATTTGACTACTAACCCCCCGAGTAGCTCCAGATACAAATGACGGATTGCACACAAAACTAGACAAACACTGAGAAAGGAACAAATTTGTTTCCAAGCCGAGTGAGAAATGCAACTTTCTAGCAAAGACACATCAGTAAGTTTAAACCGAACTTGTCAAAGAAAAAAAGGGAAGCAGAGGAATGCACACAGGTGTCCTCTTCACAGCACAGTGGTGTTCCAGGACAGCCTGTCCTGCC
The DNA here is from genome assembly GCA_922788865.1 of Poeciliopsis turneri. Lineage (NCBI taxonomy): Eukaryota > Metazoa > Chordata > Actinopteri > Cyprinodontiformes > Poeciliidae > Poeciliopsis > Poeciliopsis turneri. The sequence continues at coordinate 501,414 of CAKLNU010001107.1, read as the reverse complement.
CTGTTTGTGTACACAAAGATACCGCATTGACCACAGTTTGCCTCCTTGTTGTCATTCGGCAGATTCTCATTCTGTACCAACGGTCCCTGAAGTATTTCTGAGCCTCTAAAGGGACACGAACACAACACAGTTTCTCATCGGGGTAGAGCGAACAATCATAGCTACCCTGACATCGGATCTATTATTCATGGTGAACGGAGGGAGGGCTGGTTTTGACATTTGTAATTGTGCTTTGTTTGTCCGCCGGACTTGAGTCTACTGTCTTCTGTTTCGTCAAACTCACTGAAATTGATACTTGTCAAATAATTATGAGAATACATTTGGAGAGGAGGATCAAAACGTCTCACTGAGAAGTAGCCGTGTGAAATGTAACTGACTGTTGGACAGATCTGCCTTGTTGGGCGGCTAAGAGAGTCGGGGGAGTTTGATTGTTGAGTCCATATGCATTATTGTACATGAGGGAGAGTTATAACCCTGACCTTATTCTTGAAACAAGAATATGAGGAGTGCCCACAGTGCCCACAGTTAAAGATGAGGGTTGGGATTCCACACAAAGTTTGTCCAATTTGGATCTCTTGATGGGTGTGTCCAAATTCAAGGGTCAGATACTTTGAATACTGTGATCTTTAGCTTTCTCTGGAACAATTCACAATCAACTGTAAGGCAGCTATGATGAGCTCGTCATAGCTGCATCATGTCAATAAACATACTGACGCGATGCGATATGTTTAGGCGGTGCCTTTAAGGCGTAGTAGGAGGGTGACGACTTGTTTTGGGGGGTTTTTTGGACAATGTGCAACTGGTTCTGCCAGAACTTGTGGATGTAAAACAGCTGATAAAAAGTTGTCTGTTGCTCCAATGTGCTGAATCCACAGTTTCAACACATTGGGTTGAAACTGTGGATTCAGCACATTGACTTGTCCCCAACAAGTCAATAGGGACTTGTTGCTCCAACGCCTGAACAAGACGCCGACCTCTCCTCTGATGGATGATGCCATGGCTGAGTTACAGCTTATTCATCTGTGATTTTAATTTCATTTCATACTTAATAGTAAAACTTTTTGACATTTGTGGAACGTCGACAAAGATTTGCACAGAATCATAAGTGGATGGATAAATACAATTTACACCCCGAAAGTAACTAAAGAGTGCATTTGTATCTTTGTGCATTTGTATCAAGCTAATGAAAGTAAAACTGTTCTCATTTACGATTGCTTTTTTTTTTTTTTTTTTACATATTTCTTGAATCGTCTATGACATTTCTGTAACTATCCTGTAAGGAGTGTGTAAATCATTGCATCTGAAGTTGATTCACAGCATTGTGTTAAAATTCGTCCTTCTCTTTCAGATGGTAAACAAGATTATTGAACAGGAAAGTAGCGTCTAAAGAGGAAGCCGATTGAAAAAGCACCTGTGACAGACTGTACACAGCCCATGCCAAAGCACAGGTGTGACAGCAGGAACCATCTGACCTTACCCTGACGAGCACAATACATCATTAAAGAGACTTGTGTGATCTGAGCTTTGAAGGGAAACATCTACTCCTCTGTGTGCTTTCCAGGACCCGGTGTAGATTGAGAGGTCACACAGCCGATGTGCAGTCACCTAACAAACATAAACCCTATTTCTCTGAAAGATTGGACCTTGTGTTTGCACATGGGACCAGAATGAGGTTCTCTTGTCCTCAATGGATGCTTTGAAAACGCACACTCACACTCACACACAAAAACTTTCTAAATTCTCCCTTTGTTGTCCAGTTGCCTTGGATTTGCTCCAGACTTTTTTTTTCTGAACGGTGATTTCTGACGAGGTGTCAGGGAAAGTTAAGGCTTTTGTAAATTTAAAGATTTTGCCGCCATACATGTGATTTGTTTCCGAAGCACTTTGAACGCAAAACGTTATGATAAAAAGGTACGAATGTACACAAAAAAACCCAACCGAGACATTTGTAAATGGAACCAAGTCTTCCTGGAGGCATTTTGCATCATGTCTAGAGACTGAAAGTGTGAATGCTAAGTTCTCAAACATGTAGAACAAGACATGGCCACCTGAATGTTGTGAACAAAATGAGGGGGGAAACAGTCCTCAAAGGTTCAAAAGACCAAATCATTCGTAAAAGCAAAGAACCTATCACTGCAGATCTATACTAAACCGTTTAAAATCTACTCATGCGTGTTTACGGACTGAAACAGTTTGTGGTTAACGAGGCAAAATCAGCAAAATGGGGAGCAATACTCAACAACCTTAAACCTGAAACCGATAGTCACTTCCTGAAGCGCAACATGTTGAGGTTCTACTAGATTGTAACCCTTGGCAGGGATCAACACAGTCAAATTTAGCGCGCTAGCTTTAGTTTCCATTAAACATGATGGCATTATACCATGTTTGCAGAACTGATATTTATGACTGGGACTTTAGGTTTAGCTCAACCATCTCTTTAGTTAGCTTTGCCTATCAATGACAAATTTACAAGCAAAATATTGAAAGATTTTTGTTTTTTTATAGACATGTAAAAGCTTTTCACTGACTTTTATTAGCAAATTGAACAAATGCAATAGCACACATTACATTCGCCCTTTTCAATAAACTTAAATCACTTTTAGAATATGCTGGCAATGCATTGTGTGCCGCTCTTTTTCAAATAAGAGCGTCACCTCCTGTTTTCATGACATCACTTCCTGTCAGCTGTGCCTGAGCTTGGAGTTCAGGCACAAGTAAAAGACTGACCTCAGCAATCACCCATGAAACCAGTGGAGACAGACTACAGTCGGTCCATATGGTTGGTGGCGTACCTTCATCTGAATGTGCTGCGTCTTCCACTCAGGACGCAGTTTGCTCAGAAGGTCCAAGATTCCTGTCCGGGGTTCACGCTCGTCAACAGCAACGTCCAGATGGCGGAGCTGATCCCCAGAACCTCCACGTTCCGAGTCCATTTCAGACGCAGAAAACAACCCCCTCAGTAACTTCTTCAGAACTTTTGCCCCCTCACCAGCTGGAACGTGTCCAGATTCGGCACCTGGTTAAAAGTTCGCCTGAGCCACTTTGGATGTAGTTTTAGATGGTTTTTTTTCCAGTGTGCGTTAAATGAACTCGGCATTTGACGCCTCTGCTCGGTTCAGAGGAGCCATCTGTGGCACTTGGACGTCGGTGAAGCTGGTAATTTGTGTGACCCAGCAGCAGAGGCCAACGCTCCTGTGGGCATCTTCAGCAGCTCTGCGGGAGCTTACTTATTAACTACCAACGGGGTCAAGTTCAGCAGCAGGAACCAGCAGGTTGCAGCCGGAATTTAATGGGAAAAAAGTAACTTTAGCTCGTAAATGATAGTAAGAGATGGAAGAAAGAAAGAAATATTGAAAGTGCTTTGCAAAAGTAGAAACACCCCTTAATATATTTACCATATTCTCTCATCACAAGACAAACCTTCAATGTAAAAAAAAATATTATTGTTGAACTTACAGACTACTTTGTGACAGAAAAGTTTAAGGGCCAAGAATCCTTTCCCTCGACTCTATGGAGTTAATGTGGAGCATAAAAAAACATTTAACATAAAACTAAAGATTCCTACGTTAAAATAAAATCATTAAGATCAATCTACAAATGTTCTTCCTCTGTGCCTGAATTTAGAGACAATCCTAAAGTTTGTAAAACTGAATGTTTTTCTCCTCTCGTGAAGGCACATGAGATTTTTCTCCAACACTGATGGACACTTTGTAACGCCACTTGATTCCAAAATTTCACCAACAATGAGAATCTCGGTTTACAGTTTATTTTACCGAGCTCCATTTAAAACGGCTCTATAAACACACGAAAAGTCTGGCCAATTAAAAGACTTTCGCTCTCTAAACATTTTTCAGATGCATTACATTTGGCTCTCCTGGCCTGAGCGAAGGGTTCAAAGGAAAGCTGGCGCTATTGTCCGTCATATTTAAATATCGTACAATCAAGCAATTCAAGCATGACCTCTCCGTTTAGCCCGATGCCATGAAAGACTCTAACTTGTTCAGTCTCTGAGCACTGAAAGGGATTTTGGTAAACACTGGAGCAGCATGTTTTCAGCCTGTTAAATTATTTACATGCTGGCCCAGTGTTTACCACTTTGCATCATTACAGTAATTGCCTAGAAGTCACGAACGCGCTGATCGTCTCGAGCCGTATGCTTTGCAGGCTTCCAGACCCAAATAAAATTCACTTGCCATCAAAGGTCGTCTCATCATCAAAGATGTTGAGTATTAAAAAGAGGGATGAGTGTGCTGATTAAAAATGTAAGGGTCAGAAAGGAGGGCTGGATTTGGCGCGTTATTTGCTGCGAATGCGTCTCCTCAAACGCAGCTGAATGGGTGAATTATGGGGAACAGCTGACGGGTACAGTAAGCCACATGTGACCACCCCACAGTTTGGTAGGACCATGACTGACTTAAAATAGGTTAAAAGCACGAATTCTCGCCACTAGAGTGCGACAGCTTCACCTCAAGCCGATTGTTGATTTTCCTAATGAATAAAACCGAGACATCGTCAAGCTAACCTCGAAATGTCCCAAGAAAAATCGATACACAACGAAGATCGTTTCATGAACAACGGGGAAACGGATATCCGCTTGTACTTCGAGGTGAAAAACCAGTGGGCGTTTTGTGTTCTGGGACAGTTGACACAGCAAACGTCAGCACTTTGAAACCAAACATGGAGCTACATACGCAAGATTCAGCCTCCAAGAAAAACGTAAAAATTGCGGCAGAATTAAAAGGCAGACCGTTAACATTGCGCACCAAGTTAAGCAAATAGCCAGAAATTTAGCGATACAGCTGGCAAAAGAAATGTGAAATTATCTAGCGTTTTCGTTAGCTGTTGATGAACGCACAGACATCATCTGTCCATTTTTGTTAGAGGCGTGGAGCGAGACCTTTCTGTCACCGAGGAGCTCCTAGATGTTCATTAGCACTGTGACAAACTAAAAAAAACAGTTACAAGAAAATAGGCAAGAGGTATTGCTCTACAAAAAAAAACAGAGGGGAGTGAGTGAGTCTATACTTCCCAGTGATTCCTGCAGACGTTCCAGTCAACACCGTAAACAAGACAGAGAACACAAAGTTTCACAAGCTCTCCAGCAGAGAAACCTGATAAATTAAAAGGTATAGAATTTTAATTGCATCATTGATACTTGGAATGCCAATCAAATGAATACACGAAACACAACAATGGATGATTAATGAGGTTTTTGTGCCGCAAATAAGGAACAAACGGCGCTTTAGCATTGAAAACTGACACGGAAGAGAAAAAAAAGACGCATTTATTTATTTCCATACCATCAGCCGTTAAGAGAATTATGAAATGAAAACATTCTTTATAATCTACTGCAAATGAGTTTTAATGTGATGTGATGTTTGTTTTGTTTTCTCTGAGCTTCGCCTCTGTATGTTCAATAGAAAACTATTATGAGAGCCTGAACTCTGAAAATGACCTTGGCATTTAAGAAGCTGTTAAACCAAATGAGATCTGGATGATTTGATTGAAAGTGTAACAATCCCAGGAAAACTACTTCCTTCGAAAAATTTCCTTTAAAAAAAAAACAATTTAAAATTTTTATAAAGCAATAACAAAGCCTCTTTGAGGAACAATACGTGGCAGAAATGCTGATGAAGCATGTCTACATCCGCTCATCAGGACCATGAATGCAATATTCCTTTCTCATTTTTCAAATTATTTTTCTTAAACCTTGAAACCAATTTTTCCGATGAATAGACCAAACGACATACCTCTTCGAAGAATTTTGGAAACAAGAATTAGATGTGCAGGACTGAAATTTTCAGATGTGCTTTTCCTCTCAACCCCTCAAGGTCAAACTTCTTAAAGCTTTTCGGCGGCGCTGGTAGTTTATTAGAATCGGTCGCCTTCGTGGCACAAACCACGAATCGTCAGCAGAGTTCAGCACAGGGCTTTCAGAAAGCCTAAAGACTCTTTTTTTTAAGTAGTTACTTTTTTCTTATTTTGTTAACAATGACTGATTTGTGAAAGCAGCAAAACGTTCCAGGGGGTTGAGTACTCTCTACAGACACTGGAGATATTAGTTATGTAATCTTCCTCTGGAGAAAAGCCTATGGTCCAAATAAATCAAATGTTTATACGGTTCACACAGAAAGAAATTCAATCAAATTTCACTTTATATGATGACGCAGCGTAAGGGCTATATTAAGAAAAAATATATATTACTGCAAGAATAAACTTGTCCAAGAATAAAATCGAAATAATAAAAGTGCTATGAGGATACAGTTGAAATAATACATCAATAAAGTTGTTATAATGCGAGAGTAAAATAAATATTTTGAGAATAAAATCGTAACGTTAAGAGATAACGTCATAATTTTATGACTGTTGTAGTACTATGACTTTACTCTTGTAATACTCGGAGAATGTTCTTTTTTCCTCGTACAGTTTTTTTCTCATAAAATGACGGCTTTATTGTCATAATTTCACTTCCTTCGTTTTCACAGCGCAGCCTTAATACGCCGTCCTCTGAGGGCATCCGTCACTTTGAAATGCTTCAGAAACCACGTCTCCTTTTTCCCCCCTCTCGTCCTTTTCTCGTCCTTCAGGAGTTCTTGAAATTACTATTAATAATAATAACAATAATAATAAAAAATAAACAACGGCTAAATCTCTCTCATTGCATGGCAGACAGTTGTTGGTGTCCTTTATCGTGGAGAAGAGAGACAGCGGCGCTTTGTAGACATTTAACCTTTTTATATAGTCTTACAATTGAGGCTCTCAAGGCCTTTCATTTGTGAAGTTCCTGTGGAAAAAAAAAAAAAATCAGGGAGCTTGGACTCATTTTACTACCAGTACAGTATATTTATATTTCAGCTCCAATCAAAATCTAGCCAATATGCCTTTCCTATGTATTTTTCCCTCTGAGCCATGCCTCCCCACTATAATTTCCACAGACATTTTGTGTGCAAATGCAGTAATAGACACATTTATCACATCAAAAGAGATTCAATTTTCTTTTCAATCATCCACCAGTATGAATAGCGCCACATCCTCACCGGCCAACAATGAGAGCCATTACCGTGAGCCAACGGATGACTTCGCCTTCTCTCGTTATTCAAGGGGGGAAAGTGTGTCAAACAGTTTCTCCCCGAAGCCAAACGTTTGTTCTAGGCAAATAAAGAGACGGCTTTCAGACAGGTTAGTGTCCAATTTTATTGTCAGACAAACGTCATTTTTGTTTGGGTCGGCAGTAATCACTGGGCTTGAGACACCGGCGGGGCCCCCGGTGACAAAGCCAGCAGTTAGTCCATTTAACACTCCAACTCTCACGTCTTGACGCGGACAGCCGAGAACAGACGTGACGCCCGCCGTCTCTTCGTTACGCAGAGAGGGTGACATGTAGGAATCAGGCGTCGGCCTTCGGCAAAAGGAGGCAGGTGGCTGGGGGGGCTAAGTGCTGCTGATTTACAAGAGCCTCAGAAATACGTTGTATCTGCAATTAATCATCACCGAGAGATCAGCTGTGTGGATGGGACACTTTCCACTGGAATAAGTATTGTACTTAATTTCTTCATTGCAGGGTTTCCCCCAGAAAACCCCAGTGGTCGGGGCGCCGAGGCGGTCCACCGTGTTTTTGTATTAAAAGATGTTAAGTAGACAGAAAATGTAAAAATATGACTGGGTAATTATATGTTACTGGAAAACATCGCCAGTGAAACACTATTTAAACCCACAACTGGTCTTAAAAACAACAAATTAAAATAATATCAATTATTTTCACTTCTTTTAATACAAATTCAGTCAGCAGCTCCATCAGGCCCCCCAGGGCTTCAGGGGCCCCATAAAGGCTAATATCTCAACACAGACCACAGATACATAAATGTAACATTTGTTTATTAAGATTATCAATGCTGATACATTTGATTGAATGGTTTCAGCATAAATACATTAAAAGAATTTAAGTTGTTTAACATTTATATGTAAGCGTTTAAGGATCTGGCAAGTTTACTTTGTAAAAGTTCAAAGAACAATATTCTCTTTGTTTTGTTACCATAGCAACAATCTGATGCTATGAGTTTGATCTTTGAGTTTGAGCTCTGTTTGTTCACAAATACAAATTAGTAAACTGTGATTATAATGGATTGTTTTTATGTTGGCCATTTAAACCACTCCACCTCCTCCAGATTAAATCCAAGACAGAAGCTGTTAGAGGTGCTGATGATTTTAGCAGAAAAAGGGGCCCCTAAGTGAGATTCTGCTCCAGGCCTCATATATTCTTGGACCGGCCCTGCATGATGGGTTAAATCCTCTGCACTGTGCGCAGATATGCGCAACAAGCAGGAGATTTAACTCAGTGCTGCTAATGTGGCTTTAGCAGCTCTTCCATTTCCATCTGTTGAGTTTTCAATAAGGGCCACAGAAACTGTTTTGGTTTGTTCGAGATTTTTTTTTGTCTCGGTGCGAGAGTTAACTAAGTGGACAAAGCATTTGATGTGGTTCGATGCTTCGTTTAACCGGAAAAATAGTAATAGAAATGATAATAAAATAATATAAAACCAGCGAGGAGAGCGTGAAATCTCCTTGCTGGGCTGAACCTGCGTGATGAGGTCAGCGCTGGAATTTTTATTCGATTGATTTAGTTGCTTTCACAATGTACACTTTGTATTAAGTTTAGAAAGTATGGGGAGTCCGCGCCAAGTGGCGGATGACAGATCACTGTCATCACTGCTTTTATAAACGAACTGTGGAAGACAGAAAATAGGTTGTTGGTGCCTCAGGGGAAATTAATTGTAACTTATATTAATTCATAATTCTTAACAACGTTTTTGAATACTGAGTAAAAACTAACACGAGCTCAAACACAAGCTGGTCATTTTATTTCAATGTGGTTTTTGTTCAGGTTAACAGCTATTGTACAGATTTAAAGCCGCCTTAAATAGCCAGGATGATGCATAGAAAAATGATGAATAATGCATTTTGACCAGCACTTGATTTACTGAACCACTAGCAAGTGGATTGTGCTATACAGCTCCATGTAAAGACATAGCGTGAGCCACACAGTCACATTTAGTCTTTGTCCATTAAATATGTATAACAGGAGGCTGGGCCCTTGACCTTGGCTTTAGAGCGAGCGCCGCATCACTTTATCTCGGAATAAAAAGCGAGACTGGCAGCAATTATAGCATGTTAATTACATATTCACTTTCATCTAGTGAAAAATCACACAGCTCTGCCCTCAGAGCTGCTGTTGGGTTTCTTTTGATGAAGGGGGGGGAGGTGGGCGTTGTACTGTATTTGAAAAAACATCTGTCAAGAGCCCCATCTTGTTAACATCCACGTTACCTGTTCGCGCTCAACGGGCTTCGTTTGATCAGCCGACGAGAAAGTCGAGAAGAAATCCGAAGCAGCGCGCTCCCAACACGAGGAATTAAACGAGTGATGATAGTGGATCTCGTTTTAAAGCTCGGCAACGCGGCAACCTATTAGGACAGAGGGACGGCAATTTCACTGTAGAGCATGTTTGAGTAATTCCCCAGCTGGGCTGTTAGGGTGCAGACGTTCCCTCCTCCCCCCTTGCCCCAACACCCCCACCTCACTCTGTGTCGGAGGGCAATTGAAACGGAGATGGTAATGTTGCCGCACTTACGGGGCGAGCAGAGCTGAGCAGCGCTTTCCGCCCGGCAGCCAGCGGAGAGGGCAAGCATTTCTTCTTCTGCTCTGGTAAATGAAATCCTCCGGAGGGGTTTCACAGGGCAGGGGAGACGCAAACAGAAAAGGAAGCCACATAAACACATATTTGAAGTTAAATTGGCTAGATGAAGGGCGCTGAGTACCGAGTGGAAATGTTATCTGATTTGGGACGTGATAGGAATGTTGGGACGTTATGGAGAAAGGAAATAGAAATGCCGGGGTTTATTTTGCTTGTTTGTTGTTTTTCTACATTTGGCTCGATGGACATTTTCACCTATAGAAAAAAAAAATTGTCGCAGCTCAGTAATGATACATTCAACACATGTACGTAAAAATGAGGTGAGATTTTAACAGTGTCTTCAGGTAAAACTGGTAAATATTTGACTGATTTTAAAAAAAAAGAAGTAATTAATTGTAATTAATTGATCATTTTGTTTGTGCGTTGCAATTTGAAGATGTTGTATTTTAAGGTCGTCCAAATAGTAAAGAACATTAAAAATGATCCTTTATGTGCTTTCCCGAATGAAACTAAGGATGTTTTAATGCCTAATCGTCCTGTAGTGTCACTTTGATTGGGAAAGTTGCAACATTTGCTACATTTTCATCTGGTGTGGTTTGCTTTCACACTGCACTTTGTCGGAACTTTGACCAAACCAATTGAAAATCCTCCTCACCTGTGGCAAGAAAATGACACAAAAACCTCCAAAAGACACCAAGTGCAATTTTTCTCTTAACAAAATGTAAACCACAGTGTAGTGACTTTACCATTTGTAGGATTTCTTCTAATGGTCCGGTCTCCAGGCTGCTTGGCATTTGAACCACGCCAGAGTTCACTTCACCCAAATCGAGACCTGGGTTTGTAGGCAGACCAGAGTTAACCGTTTTGGTCCACAGCAGCGTTTTGATTGTCCCGTCACCAAAGAAGTCAGAAACTATAGTTTGATTAAAGCGAACTAAACAGACCTGGTGTGAATGCATCCTTAAATTGTAAGTTTTCTTAAGCTTCAAACATTGTTTATATCCCGTCTGTCACTATCAGCTTAAAGCTGGTTCATGTTCGCCAGCAGACTCTGTTCATACAACCTGGCCACCAAAGAACTGCTTCCTTTCTTCCTTCAAAATAAGAGCCTCTTTGTCAAGAATTAACGTGGTGCTTTAAATATCGTCCTCTCTACTAAAGCTTCTTTTTCCAATCACTGCGCATTGAAAAATTACGTCTTCCTTGGACAACAAAAAGGGACACGACAACAATTTACTCTTAAAAGGATTCAGGGACTTAATAACTTTATACTACTACCCACTCTTTTGAACGTTTACCACTTATTTGCATGTTATAATGTTCAATAAACGCTGAAATACAAAAATGCTGTCGTATTATTTAAGTTCCTTGTTTGCACTGATCTGGCAGTAATCAGGCCTGGCTGTTGCTTGTGAAAATAAACTCAGCTTTCCAAACGTTTGTTGTTGAATTTGATTCTCTTTTAAATATTTACTCGTTTCAAAAAATGAGGCAGGAAATTAAAGGCTAATTTTTGACACCGCTTGTATATATTTTGTCATGAAGCGATAACCAATCAGTGTCTCCAGTCGAGAATGCCCAGTGGCGACAGGCAATCTTCGCCTCTTCGGGAAAGCAACTAAAATCCAAAGGGAGGGAATAAAAAACAATAAAAAAAAAACTAATTTAGCACACGGTCAACATTTTGGAAATTGTCGTTTTCTTTTCTCCCGCAGTTACAAAAAAGTAAAAAGAAAAAAAAACAAAAAACATACTAACTTGTCACTCAAAATATACACACCCTAGAGACTAGACAAAACCGCAGCCAGTCCAAACCGGTGTCAAACACACTTAAGTCTTGTCAGACGTTTAAAACCCAAAGGCGATGGATGCTGGGCTGTAACGCGATGCTCTCCGTCATAACTGCGGACGCCGACAGTTTGCGCACACGGCCCGGCGGTTCGCTACTGTCTGAGAGTTATGGGCAGCTCTACAAAAATAATATATAAAATTCAGCCGCTCGGTCGTCGGCAGGAGAAACAATCTGTCCTCAAATCCTCTGAGATGCTTAGACAGCGAGAGGGAAGTGGAATTTCGCCGTGTGTGTGTGTGAGACCGGGTGTTTAAATATATTTGGCTGCTGATGGGGCCGGGGTGGAATGGAATACCTTAATGGAGACGATGTGTGAAAGGAAGCCAATGGGACCAGCGAGACAAATGAGTGCGTACGTGTGTATTGTATTATTTTACTGGTGTTGTGGGGATAAGATTTAATACCTTTGGTCATGTTATTGACTTTTAAATTCATTTGAGGGGGAAAAAAGCAAGTTGTTGCAATAAGAACATTTAAAACTATAGATTGACTACAGGCTGAGTTGATAGTTTGCTCTTAAAATAACAACTTGCTTAATTGGAGATGTTGGGTTAAGAATATTTTGTGTTACTTGTATGGCTTTTAATTTAAGCAAATTAAAACCCAAAATGATTCAACCAAAATGTTTGTGTGTTTGTACACTAGATCTGTATTTTTTTCTTTCCCAACAGGTCAGAATTTCTGGGTTTTCTGATTGCAAGGCTTTTTGAAACGTATGCTTACTATTTAAGCAGGAAAGACCTGCTTAAAGTGCTGGTAGCTAAAAAATTACAAAATCAACACCCAACAAACGAGCAAAACATCACATAAAATATCAGATCATTACAAGCATGAGGAGTAATCTGAAGCCAATGCGATCATTGATTTTGAATCTCTGAATCAAGAGGCAAACAGAATTGGCCAAATGTAGCAAACTAACAAAGATATTTCCTTTCATAAAAACTAGACCCAACATATACCGGCTTCTTGATATTGGGTCTGCAAGTACAGAGGGCATTATTAAAGGGGAAAAAAATACTATAATGTTATTCCCTCATCAAAAACATACCTGGAGTGTTGCCTTGATTATTTCATGCATGTTTGAGAAATTACTGAATCTCCATGGCAACCATTCAGTTGTGCAAAATGCCTGGGTGAACATAGTTCCACTTTCGAGATGCAGTTTCTAAGTTTCTGCCAGTTCTAACTTGCAACTCCCACACAGCTCCTTTAGACTAGCCGGCACCAATTAGCAAACACCCCGTGGAACTGTTGAGTGCATTATATGAGCTCCTTCTCAGTGCAAAGGTATACAAAAAAAATCTTTGTTTATGGGTTAATAAAGGGGTGTTGCTGTGATGACTTTCAAAGAGAGCAGGAGTTTCTTAAAAAGACAGACATCCAATTTCAAGGTGTTAAATTATAAAGTCAAACTTCTTTTAAGTTGTGTTTGAAAGATATGCAGCATTTTTTATAACTGAATAGCTACTCGATTGTGCTATAAAATGATACAATGTGGCTGTAAAATATGTTTCAACAAACAGCCAGACCTACAATTGAATATTTCAGATCAATGCATTTTCATCTATTAGAATGGCCCAGTTAAAGTCCTGACATAAATCTAATTTGAGGCCAATTCGAATGAATGCTTTCGAAAAGCTTGTGGACACATAATCCAGAAAAATGTGCCATTTAGTTGATTTTGATAAGTATTTTTTTTTTTTTGTACGGTCTCCTAGAATCGGTTTGGTTTGATCAGGGATTAGGATTCTGTAAGCTGACCAAACGGAGCTTCGGAGACGGGAGCCAGTGGAAACCGGACGTTGCATCACTTTTAGCCCGTCGACCAAAGGACTTTCTCTTCACACACACACACACACACACACACACACACACACACACACACACACACACACGCACACACACACACACAAAATGGTTCTGAAAGCCATGTGAAAGTTCAAAAGTTTCTATCATTTTCCAGCTCTCTCAATTAAAAACAGCACGACCGAGAGACCAGAAAAAGGGCACAAAAAAAGAAGATGTGACGCATAAAATATTCAAACCCCGAAAGATTTGAAGGGAGAAGCGTCTTCCTGCATCCCAACTCTTTAAGATGCTTTTCTTCCACAAAGTGTCTCCGGCACACACTTCCAGGCTGAGAAGATGACAGAAAGTTTCGACTCTGGTCATGTCAGGCGACGCGAGTAATTAATTTGATCCGTTTTTTTTTTTTTTAACAAGAGGGGATTGTGTTGACGCTCGCCGAGGTTTTCCTGTGAAAATAAAAATAAAACCAGCCAGAGCCTCGTTGGTGTTTCTTTTCTCTTTCCCCATTCAGCCGCCACCTTGTAACTTTGGCCCGGTTCACGCGTGGAGGAGGCCTACAACGGAAACGTACAATGTGTACAAAAGACGATGCGAAGGGAGGAAAGCGAAAGTTCAGGAGCGCGAGAACCGAGAGAAACTCAAAAGCTACAATACTTGGTCCTCGCGGTCATGGCCAAGGCAAAGCAATATCAAAGGAACCTGTGTTTTTAGGCTGTCTGTTTAGTCCTCCTCTGCGTCAATACATATTTCATTGGTTCTCAACAAAGCGAGGCAGGAGCATATTCTATCACAAAGGCCTCTGAACGGGGTCCCACGTGTGCAGCTGGACAACTCGCACCCGCGCGCGCTATCTCTCTCTCTCTCTCTCTCCTCTCGCACACACACACTCGCGAGAGCCCGCGCGCGCGGAGCATTTGAATTGTCTCGGTGCGAGGTTGGGAGTGTAACAAGTCCAAGCTCAGCTTATGCCCTTAGGTGAGAAAAAGAAAAGCGAGAGGACCCTCAATTGTCTCTCCGAGGAGAGGAAGCCTCATGGAGAAGAAACGGAATCAAAGGAAATGACAACACAAAGCGCGAGGTTTTTCCACATGCCCTCTTCGCTGCTGCTGCTGCTTTCTGCACCGCGTCCAACACCAATGGTGAGTTTAAAGAAGTTTCTTTTTCTTTCTTTTTTTTTTTAAATGAATTTGTTGAGAGGAGGCTGGATGGTTCAGCTTGTTCCTCGGTTCAATGTCTTTTCGAGTTGGACGCAGAACTTTTTATTCACCAGATACCTTCACGCAAAGCAACCCGGAAGTTGGCAACATGTCAGGGGCTATTGGTTCACTTAGCAGGTCTTTATGTTATTTTCTGAATTCATCATTATTATTGTGTGTGTTCGGTCATACTGAATTAAATCCCAGCGCAATGAGACGTCTGCGCGAACGCATGCGCAGAAGCAGATGGTTGACGTCACAAAGCAGCGCGTCGATAGAGGAAGTAATGGCGTACCAAGCCTTCTGTGGGTTGATTTTTAAAGTTACCCAGCAACGGAGCGCACAGTCAGCAGGGTCACAAAATTGTCATTGGACCAAAACTCTAATGGTAAATTTCTCGCTTCTGGGACTAATAAAGGATTATTAGCCATCAACCCAACCTGAGCTCAGCTGTATGATCTCACTGTACAATGGCTGCTGAAAAAGACAAGCGTTTTGCTGTCCTGAAACCACGTGCTGCGTTCTTGTCGATTGTGCAGGAGATGTACTGTTGCATCATTGCACTTCTGTTGAGAGCCATTTTCAAGTGCCAGATTAAAGGTGGAGTCAGGAGGTGTGTCCAAGCAGCAGCTTATTTGAATTTAAAGCCACAAGGCACTAAAACGTCTCATTCTGAAAATGGGCAGAAGTCAGCAGGCAAAATTGACATAATCTAAAAAATATTTTGTGCAAAACAAATGTTATGAGTTTGATTTTTGTAGTCCAACAGATATATCCCGACCTGTTGCAGGAGGCATTAGATCCCCCGTTTAATCTTCAGTTTTAGTCTGAATTTAAAATGTTTTATGGGCCTCTGCATCACCACAGCCATTGTATTCTCAATATTTCCAAGTTTATTCTGCAAAAGTAAAATAATAATGATAAAAAAAAATACAAATATTTTTACCCTATCTTACTTTTTGCAGGATTGTGACCTATCTACTGTTTTTTTTTTTATCTACTGAATAACCGGAAATGCAAAATAGAATGAATTAATTAATGGGCAAAGTATTCTTGAGAAATGTACAATCTTGACTTGCACAGATAGAGGAAGGAGAAACTGTTTTATAGCAAGAATATGTTATTAAAACTTGAAGAATATTGAAATAAAAATCACAATGGAAAATGGCTTTCAGTGAGAAATACCTGGGCTTGTTGTCAAATCTCTCTTCCAACCTCTTGCTGAAATGGGGCTTTCTTCTTCATTTGACCTTTTCCTGCTCAGACTGCAAACACTGATAAAAGTTTTTCTCCTGTGTGATCGGCTACAAAACGACTCAACCAAAAAAAAAAAAAAAAAAAAAGCAATACAGAACAACACATTCAACTCTGACAAAAAACGTCTTTATTTAATTGCATATGATAATGGTGTATCTATATAAATAAAAAGCATTTTTTTTAATTTAAGATTTATGTCGCAGCTAAAACTGTAATATTTGAAATTAATGGCAAAAAGGTTTAAGGAAATAACATAATGTGCCAATGCTTTTGTCTTATTAGTGTTTTTTTTTTTTTTAAAACCAAGACAATCACCTCATTTTCCTGACTCTGTCATAAACAAACACTGAAATGATGTGACCTTTCAGGTAAATTACACTCATCACACAAACAATGAAACACCTTTGGTCGAGAAGAACAAAAAAAGAAACCGCACCGTGACGGAATAAATCCAGAATTTGCTCAATAATTACTGGCATATTCAATTTCCAGCGGAATAAAATGATGAGCTCTTTTTAACCTTACGCACTGTAAACAATGAATGCGCTTACAATGACTGCGGTCGTGTTAAGCCGTACATTCATCTCTAGGCTTGCATTTAATTATGTGTTCTGCATACTCCGTGCGGCCAAATCCACGGTCGAACTCGGCGAAGACGGACAAAGTTTCACTCGACAGTTCAGACGGACGTGCGCGGACACAGGCTCTGGTGACGTCCTCCGTCGGGGCTGCAACGCGCGGCTCGTCATACGAAGCTCTCCTCCATGTTGGAGCACAGCAGGAAAGAGTCGACCAGCCGCGGTTTGATGAGCTGGTGGTGGTCGGCCGCCTCGATGCTGTCCGGGCAGCCCGCCGCCAGCCTCCTCAGAGCCGCCTGGAGACACACAGGCGTTACACATGGGCAGACATAAAGCTGTGCATTGAGATCACAGTGAGATCTTGCTGCGCTGGGTGCCTGCAGCAGAACTACGTAGCTTTCCGAAACATTGTGGAAAACGGAGGAGTATGACTTGGGCTGGATGGTGCAAAGAGTCAGAACTTTTGTGCGTTTGGCTTATGCTATCGAGTACCTCGATTTATTAAAATTTCTTGGGACAAATGATCTGCATCAAAGCTTCGTTAAATTATGTTTCATTATTTTGTGTGCTCGGGTTGCACAAACCCCTCACTTCTGTCTCTGAATTATTGCTAAAAACATTGTTAGAGGGGTTAATAGAGGAGCAATGTTGTGATAACTTCCTGAAGGCCGAGTTTCTGAAAGAGCAGGAGCTTCTTAAAGAGACAGTGGGCCAATTTTTTTTAAAGGTTGTTCCAACTGAAGGCAACATAGTTACTTGACTGCGCTATAAAATGGAACAATAGGCCTGGAAGATACATAACACTGCTAAGGTTGGAAATGAAGGCGCTGCCGGACCCCTGGCTAAAGGGATAAAATGGAATTGCATTAATGTGAAAAGACTGACAAGTAGGAGCATTTCTCAGCCCAATTAATCCTCGAGCCGATGTGCACTTGAAATCATCACATCATAATCATTACAATCAGATTCAGAGAAGGATAAAGCTCCTTCTTATTCTATATGCATTCTGCGACTCAACACGTTCAAGACGATGCGGACCCTCTTCTGTATCTCGGCTTGATGTTACCGAGCTCGTGATATTTTGTCACGTCTCAAACGTTGCCTTGTAGAAGTAATTAAGTTGGACCTTGGCTCTTTGCACCCAACTTCAGCGCGCCTTCCAAATAATTCTACCGCCGCGCCACGGAGATCCTTTATGGCAACAGAGGAGAATGTATGACATTAAATGGAACAGGCAATTTGAATGTTTTGAAAGACGTTTTTTTTTTTTTTTTGTCTTGAGGACACAGGGTCATTTGAAAGCCATTCAGAGCTCTGAAAGAACACGCACAGAAGCATATAGAAACAGCCGACATGTTCCACCTACCAGGCAGGCCACCAGAACGGAGTCACTGTTATTTCTCTCTGTGGGGGAGCGGCACAGCTCAATGAGACGAGGGACGGCTAAACACAGCGGAAACACACACACACACGTTCACTTCTAAGAATATAGCTCTTCAGAATGACATGAAACACTGTGGCTTGTTATCATTTCTAATGGACAGGATTTGAATAAATCCAGGCATTCAGAGCAGGTGAGAAGTTTTAAGTTCACTAGTTGTATTTCCATTAGACACACCGATCCGATATCAATATCTGTATCGGTTCCGATACTGACAAAAATTCTACAATCTGTACGGGCAGCTCTATTCACTCTAATTCTGTGCTTTGTACTCAAAGCGACGTCATAATTTATTATTTATTTTACGTTATGATTGTAATTCCCAATTGCACTTTCTGAACCATTTGAAAAGAGGTTTGTTGCAAACAGTTTATTTTTACATGTTTGAGCAAAATAGTCAGTTTCTGTGTTATTTATTTTATTTTGTCTGCTATACTCCTAATTACACTGAGCCAATTAAAGTTGTTTTTGCATGTTTGTTTAGCTCGTGATGCTTTGGTGTATTTAAGTGTGATGTACCGGTGCAGAGTTATCAATTACATTTGTGACTTAAAAGAAACGCTTCAAGTCAGTTCAGCTCAGTTTTTCTGTTTTTCACACCTCAGGTATTGTACTTTATGTGAAAAAAGTGGATCTAGTGTCCTTTGAACATATGATTGCACAAATTGAAAATCTGAAAATAAATTTGCTGAACAGCAAATTTTTTTTACAGCTATTTGTAAAAAATCGCTGTTTTTCAATAAGACTTTTTAGTGCTAAGATGAGGAGGTTGTTCGGCCGTATTGAGATTAGTGTATTCCACAAAACTGCAACAAAGAAACTTTTCATTGCATCACGAGTCAGGTGATCAACAACAGGATGTTCCTACTGGCGGAAACGACAAAGAAGAAGAGAGGAAGTAGCTTGAGGATGAAGGCTCTGCATGTTTTTTATCGACTTATTGTGTGAACAAGCTAATTCACAATTTTACTTGTGTCTCTTATTTATCGGAAACAACGCAGTTGTATAATTGAGTTTTCTGAACAAGTTTTGCGCTCATTTGCAATGGAAATGCAGCTAGTGATGCTTACCGCATTTGAACTAGTCTTTTCACAATATTTACTGACTTTACAACAAACATATTTGATGACTATTTGAAAACAAGAACTGAGTGCACATGTTTGAATTAACTGCGAACTTCCTTATTCAAACAAGCTCAATTTGATACACATAGGCTAAAACATACAGTTTACCAAGATACTGAAGTTGATTTCCACCATGAAAGAAAAAATAAAACCTCAACAGGAAGTCATGATTGTGATGAGTCATAGTTGAGTCAGCTTTTTTAAATATTTTTTTACAAGTGGAGCATAAGAACGAGTTAACGTGTGTGACAAAAGAGAAACATTTAACAAAGGAGCTTTAAAAGCATCTTTGCCTCAGTTTACACAGCTCTTTGTTTCTCTCACTGATGGTTCCGTTCTTTTTTAAAACATCAAAGTTTACCATTAGCCCCGGACTCGGAGAGCAGCCGCCATTTTTAGTTCTTCTTTTTATAAATGCTTCATTTTCCCATTGTGTTTTTCCACCAGTTTTTTTTTTTTTTCATTATTTTTAAAGGAGGAGCTGCAGCAATGCGGCGTGACCTTTCACCTTTCAGCTGGATGGCGGTGTGGGCCACGTCGGGGTCTCTGCTCAGACGGGCCAGAGTGACCGCAGCTTTCTGCTGGACGCGCTCGCAGGCAGCCACCTCTGACGGGTTGGAGGACGAGGG
Organism: Poeciliopsis turneri; assembly: GCA_922788865.1. NCBI lineage: Eukaryota > Metazoa > Chordata > Actinopteri > Cyprinodontiformes > Poeciliidae > Poeciliopsis > Poeciliopsis turneri. The sequence continues at coordinate 481,837 of CAKLNU010001107.1, read as the reverse complement.
TTTCTCCCCCAGCAGCAGCAGCAGCCTCTCCATTCCTGATGGGGGGGAAAAATACGACGACTCGTTTAGAAAGAACAGAAGCATCACTTGCACTCAGCAGAAAGGCTTTAAAAACAGTGTTAATAAGGAGCAGTTTGAAAAATAACCAGCCTCCAAAACATTCGAAATACTCCAGGTCGCTTGAAGTTGGTTACTTGTAAATAATTTATGAGCAGAACAAATATAATAATAGATGAGTTACTAAATGATACTCAAACTCTTGTCAGGCTAATTCCCAAAGTTGACTAGATGCTGCCTTCTGGTGGAATAAAAAAAGAACTACACTCCATTCAGTCAACTTATGTAAATGTTTTAGCACTTTTTTTTTTCATATAAATTTCTGCATCACTTTCCTAAAATAACAGCCTAACTCATTTTTTTTGCCCAAAGTTTTTTTTGCCATAATGATCTTTCGATAATGAGGAGGTGGTCATTTTTTTTATTTATTTATTTTTTCAGAAAAACTGTTGGTAAAAAAAATGACTTAGGCCGTTATTTTAGAAAAACGACGACATGCTGGATGAAAGCAGAGATGCATTTAAAATGAATCCCAAGAAAAATATCCATTTGTTATGAAAATTTAATTTCACACAGAAAAATTTACAAAAAAGTTCTTAAACTGTGGATTTGAGAACATTTACTAAGAGGGAATTATGCAGTGGGAACATTATCAAAGATGCAATGGTGACCCTTTTTTTTTTTTTTTTTTTTTTTTTTTTTTTGCCACATTCATTTTAAATTTATTCCAGTAAATAAATTTTACTGTATTATTTTGACGTTGTCATACGATTTCATTCCTGTAATATTATGACTTTATTCTCGTAATTAAAATTAAAAGTATTAGCCTAACATTCTGTCGTATAATTCGCCTGACTTCAAAGTTCACACAAACAGAAGCCGTGGGACACGCTTGTCAAACAAGATGGCCGCCCCGACATCACAATGAACCGTGGAAGCCCAAGACATAAATTGGTTGCAAAATTTAAATCTTCAGAAACCAAAAATTTCAATTAGTTTGTGGTCCAGGTGTACAATAACATAAAAAAAAAAAACATATCTGATTACCTTGCTCTTGCAAGACTTCAGAAGCACACGACTCCAAAACAGAAAGATTTGCCAAAATTGTCACCACCTGAAGTTGAAGATGAGTAAAGAGATGAGTAAACTATGTGTGTGTGTGTGTGTGTGTGTGCTGGGGCCAGTTTGGGCTGCTTTCAGTACCTGGTCTTTGGAGTAGGGCGTGTCCACTCTCTGGCGGTCCTTGCAGGCCTGCAGCAGGATGTGGATGGCGTTCAGCTGCAGCAGGATCTCGCATGCCATGCTGTCAAAGAATGTGATGTTGGCCAAGGCCGCGGAGGCCAGGAGGAACACTTCGCCGCAGGAGGCGCTCTCGCACAGCTCTGGGAGAGGAAATTGTTGAGGGGAAAAAAAAGAAAGAAGACATTTTTTAGGGTGAGCAGAAAGCTTTTTGATGCAGGTTTGATTTTGCCGTCACCACTCACTGATGAGCGCCGTGACGATGTCGTGCATGCTCTCCAGGAAGCTGGCCAGGTGCTGGGTGGAGGTGTGGTGGGGTGAAGTGATCTGGGCCACCACGGCCGCAGCCTCGGCCCGGGCGGCCTCCACGCTGCTCTCGTCAGTCAAGATGTCTGCCAGGCACAGGATCCCGTCCACCTGCAGGTCAGTCACAAACACACCCGACTGGGTCAGTGGAAAACTGGGCTTTTAACGAGAAACGACCGTATGTGTGACGGGCACCGGCCTGGTCGTGTGCCTCGTCGGCTTTAGTGGAGGAGTTTGACGCCCAAACCGAAGATTCGCTTCAGTGTATGAAGATGAACAGCTCACTGAATCTTTGCACGACTTGTTTTGCATTTTGTCACGACGCATCCAAAACATTTAAGCGTCTTGAACTGGGGATTTTATGACAGAACAACACAAATTAGTGCCTAAAAGTAAAACAAATCCACGTGGTTTTGAACCTTTTCACGAGTAAAACTCTGGAAAAGTGAAGATAAACCAATAAACCATAAGTTTTGTTTGCCGTTGTGTGGAAGAATGTCAGACCTGCAATTTTATTTTTGGCTTTCACGCAAAACACCGAGTGTGTGTGTGTGTGTGTGTGTGTGTGTGTGTGTGTGTGTGTGTGTGTGTGTGTGTGTGTGTGTGTGTGTTAAAGCAGTGAAGTTGTGCAGAGTTAATTTGTAAAAGAATTAACCTAAATATCCTTTGGGTGTCAGACTCATCAGGCTTTTTATCATATTGTTTACTGATTTGTGAAAACGTCTTACAGTTTCTTCTTCTTCCCAATTATTATTGTAATTTTGTGTTGGTCTGTCATATTAAGTCCTCTGAAATACACAGAAGATTGTGGAGAAATATGGAAAATGCTGTTAGTATAGTTCAGCATTTACTTTCGTGAGTGACGTCAGAGCAGTGTTTTTCAAAGTTGCCACTATGGGGCGCTGTGGAGACCTCAGAAACACAGAGGAAAGATAAGTGACAATTATTTTTAAAACTGCAAAAATAAAATAACAAATATTTTTAATCCTATTTTTTTTAGAAGTTTATATCATTTTGATAAGTCACTGGTATAAAATATAAGTTAAAATAACTTATAGAAGTGTTATTTTCCATGCTCTTGTTTCTGATTGGTTCCCAGTCAAATTTATTAAGCTGCTTTGATAAACTGTTTCTCACTAAAAGAGTTTATCACTCTGCTGCAAAAACCCCTTAAGCACTCATGACCAAATAAAATCAGATGGATGGATTTTTGTGAAACAAATATAATAATTATTCAATGGTGAATAAAACTGAGGAGAAATGTTCTAAAAGTTGATGTTTCTTTACGGATTTTGTAGCTTTGTCTGTGGGTTTGGAAATGGGCTTAGCTCCCAGAAAGGAAGGAAAAGTTTAGGAACCTCTACAGAGATCTGATTGCTGTCACGCTTTAGAACCGATCATCCACCAGGGGGCAGTGTTGTTCAGTTTAAAGCGCACCAAGAAACATCTGTTAACCTGCATTAGACCTTAATGATGAGCTTCTGTGTGGATGTAAATGATGGAATGAAAACACACTGCAAAACACAGCAGAATAAACTAAAATGCATTTTTCTATTTTGGGATGAACCGACTCACCTGTCGGCAAAAGTAATTAGCTTTGCATATTAATTAGCTGTTTCTGACCCTGCTGTGGTCCCAGCAGCAGTCACGTTTCTCATGTGGGAACGGATTGAACCAGGAGCTGCTGGGAGCTGCTGGGAGCTGCTGGGAGCTGCTGGGAGCTGCTGGGAGCTGCTGGGAGCTGCTGGGAGCTCAGCCTCCAACCAGATATGCCTGAAAACTAAAAGTTTACCAACAAACATCTCAAGTGGAGCCGGCTGTCAGCTCTCAGCCTTCCACACCTGTCAGTCTTATCTGCAGACGAGCATCAGCCCGCCGAGCTTCACAGGACGACTTCCTATTTTTGTCTCCGCGGACGTCAGCAGCGCCGCGCGACAGCGGCCCACTGACGTGGAACCGTTCGCTCTCCACGCCCACGTTTATCTACCGTTTCACCCCCCTTCCCCCCGCCTCCCACCACTACCAGCCGGACCGCCCTCCCCTCCTCCTCCTTCGTAAAACTGGATGTTCCCCCAACTCCTCGTTTACAGGACAGTAAATGTATCTGCATTAATCTGTTCGCCCAGTCGTCTTTACATAACCGTCAGACGCGCCAGATAAGTTCGAAGAAAGTTGGCGCTGCGTAAACGTGGCAGCGCGGCATCAGGAAGTAACAAAGATAAAACATACTTTTATGTTTTGATGTTATTCTCTTAGAAAAAGGTTTGTGTTGCAGCTAAAGGCCTTTGACATTAAGGGGAAAAAAATGCTCTGCCTGCTTCAGTCTGTGACAATATTTACACAGGATATGAAAAGTAAAGCAGCAATTTTCACTTAGTCAGCTTAAGCCATGTTTGTTTTCAGCAGATAATCGAGAAGCAACTGCTAACTTCTGGACAACAGAATATTTTGTATGTCAGTTTGTAAATCACTTATTGGCTTCGCACCAAAAATACATTGAAGACCTGTTGTCATAGTAACAATCTTCCAGACCTCTCCGGTCTTCTGGTTCTGGTCTGCTGTGCATCTCCGGAACCAGAACCAAAGATGCAGCTGTCGGCGTCTATGCAACTTTCAGCAAACTGCAGAACTGCTGGAACACTGAGTTTAAGATTCGCCTCAGTATTCTTGATAACCTGATAACCGGAACTTGATCGATAATTCTGATGATGGCATTTGACAAATGTAATGTTTATCACTTGCTTCATAATTGATGACTCTGTGATTATTATTATTTTTTTTGTTATGTAAAGCACTTTGAAAGCCTGTTACTGCCTGTGTTTAAATAATTTTTCTAAACATGCATATTTCTCTTCTTGTGAGCCCAGCAGCCGTTTTCTGCCGGCTAACTGCTAGTGCTCAGCAATAGGTGAGGGTGGGGCTGTGATGTCACTCTGACACTTCCTCTGGCATGCCGTTAAAAGGACTACAACAAATTGTAGGAACACTGTGATGAAAAATGTTTGTTGGTTCACCTGAAACCAGAAACGGAGTGTAACGATACCAACACAGCTGGTGTTTGATAAACTCTACAAAGCTTCAAACTTCCAAACCAAATACTACTGTCTTCCTTCCTACTTCATCCCTCATCAATGAGGAACCTTCTGCATTGTAGCATCGTAACGACGGCAGTAAGTGCTGGAGTTTTCTCCACACCTGCATCTTTCCTAGCTCAACACAGACAGGTGTCTTTCTCAAGCCTGAGCGATCGGCGGGTAGCGCTCAGTAGCTCAGACCCGTCTGACAGCTCCCCCTTCGGGACTGGCTTCCTAATCCAGGGTGGACTTTGCTTCCCGACGAAGCGTCTTCACAGTTGGATAACTCCTGCCATTACCAGCTGCTCTTTCCGCCAACAGACACCGCTGCGGCATCATTATTCGCCGGGATCGTGTTGCGTTTCGTCTCTCCGGCTCGACTGCTGTTTATTTTTGGGTGTATTCTCCGCAGACAATGAAGGAGGACAGACAATAAGGGATGTCTCATTAACTTTCTCTATGCCTGCCACGCCCTCTTTGCTTTGCATGCACAAATGCCAACAGGGTCGGACGATTCAGCTCGGTACGGTCCTGGTGTTTGACCTGTCAGCTTAGCATTCAGGAGCCCGAACTAACGACCTCATTAATAAGTCCAACAGAGCCTGACCGGGAGTCATGTAAATAGACATTCACATTCATCTAGTCATCATGCAGCAGATGTTGTCTTTCTCATAGTCTGAAAGTTACACAGCAGAGTTTCATAAAACGCTTAAAGAAGTCAAATGACTACAAATATGAAAGTACTGAAGAGAGGCGTGCCACCAAAGGCTGGACGCAACAGTGACATCCCAACTTGCCCACACCTAGACGTACCCATAACCATTTTTCTATAGCATGAGGCAAAATGGATCAGAAGCCCAAAACATCCTTCAGACCTGTCTCTTTCTACCTAGCTTTACTTTTTGCAGGTGTTGTTCTGTTGATGTCTTCCAGAAATGACCTTAGGCGAACGCTGGAATGGTTTCAATCTAAGTGTAGAGAGGCAAAGATACTAAATAAACTGATCTGAAAAATATAAGCTACCCCTAACTTATGGTCATGAGAAATACAACAAAACCGAAAGAATGAAATACTGAATAGACGCTTTAGAAATAATATTGCGTTTCTTCGTAGGGTGGCCTCATCGAGGCGTAGAGTTAAGGGTAGGAACGTCATCATCCATTGGGCAATCCAGTTAGATTGAGAGAAGTCTTTAACGCCGTTTGGAAGACTTTTGAGCATATTCCATAGATCTAGAATTCCCTCAAGCGGATAAAGGAAATTGTGTGTGTCAGAGACAGATGTACCTTGTCCAGCTGGTTGATGCCCTCTTCCACGCAGCAGATGGAAGCCACTGTCCTCAGAGCGTGAGCGTAGAGGTCTCTGAAGCGGTCCTGCCTGCAGATCTTGAACAGGGCCACCACGGCGCCTTCCTGTACGCAAATGGAAAAACACCATTTCATCTACAGCCATCAAGAAAGATTGTTGTTAAAACTCAGGGCCAATCACTTCGTGAAACTGAGCCTGCATGCGTATTGAAGTAATTGATGATCAGCTGCAGTAATCAATTACATGGCAACGATAAAATATGTCACTCATAAGCACAAAGTTGTTTTATTCACTGTTTAGTCAGAATTATTTTTCTGGTGCCCATCTCCAGCGGTCATTGGGTGAAAGGCCCTGAACAGGGTGTCCTTCACAGGGCAGATCTGTGCTAAAACTGTTTCTCATGTTGCTTAATGTGTGCAATAATGTTCTGTCTGTTGTCCTCCACAGAGAAAAAGTTCTTTATTAACATGTCTTAACAAAACCATCTATTTACAGTGACTGGGACTGAAAAGCCTTGCATAAGCTGTAGAAACTTCCAGAAAAGCCCAAAACTAACTGGAACATTCAAGAACTTATAGGACAGTTGACTAAAACGTCTGTCTGTAAACAGACAGTCCAGTCTAGACTAATGAAAACACTCACTGCTTCATTCAGGTCTATACACTCTGTAGTTTCTGCCCCTGGGGTGAATTTCCCATTATATCTTCTGCAAACTTGCCAGCTGATCTGCTTTGTGAAGATCTGTAGAGAACAAGCGACCTATTGTGCTACAGTCAAGCGGCGACTTTGCGTGACGCTTCAGAGTCAGAATATTCCCACGCGATCTGTGTAGCAGCTGTCTGGCGGCGCTAACCGGAAGAGACGGAGGCCTCACACCTCCATGGTCTGCAACACCAACCTGCAACCTCGAATAAAACTCCAGACGGTTTGGTTTCTCACCGAGCCGCTGATAGAAAACCCAGAAATCTGTTTTCTTCGATTGGCATTTCCTGACTTATGGGAATTAGTGGACACCTGATTTCCTTCATGTTCTTTTGTCGTTTCCATCTTGAAGAGAAACTAAGAAAAGTGGCCTTGAGCGTTACAAGAATACTCCGAAAAACTTTATTCTCGAAATATTATGACTTCATCCTCATATCATTTCAACTTTATTCTCATATGATGTTATTATTGTAATATTAAGACGTTATTCACATATAATGACATTATTCTTTTGTTGTTACGACTTTATTCTCATTTTATTTCGACTTTATTCTTGTACTGATTCGACTTTAAGTTTGTCGTCATATTTTGTTCTTTTAAATCTTTTCTCAGTATTAGGGTAATACTCGGTGTCACATGAAGAAGTGCTGCTAGTTTGAGCCTCAAACTCAAACAAGAAAAATCTTCTCCTCGCCAGAGTCGACGTCACAGTTTCTCGTAACAAAATGAGACGCCACACGTTACCGTCCGCTTTTGTCCCGCGGACGTGCACAACCGGACAAAATGACACGTCAAATTGCTCCTTGCCACCTGGATCCGGAGCCAGCAGCGTCGCTCTTGGGCCCTGGAGAGTCCAAGGGACCTGAGATGAGCAGCGGATTTGTCCGGCTCCGCTCGGCGGGCCCGCCAGCTGCAGAACCTCTCAAATCCCTCCTGCAATTTTTTATTTATTTATGTTTTTTGGGGACGTCAGCTGAAACAAGTGAAACTATGCACGCCTCGTGAATGGAAACCAGCGAGCTGAGAAAAATCAAATCAAATAAAAGTAGATGTGCACGTCCGTAATAGCGGGCATTTTCTCTTCTGCTTGGTGTAAACAAAACAAAAGCAGCGTCTTCCCTCGCTCCGCGTTCGGCGCCAAAGCGTCCCTGTGTCGAAACGGATCGGGAGCGACTGAATTGTGTTCCCCGTGCGCGCGGCTGGAATTACCTGGAGGAAGACGCAGCCTGTAAATACCACCATTATCCTAATAAGGCCATTATGCCGGACTGGCATGTCTCGTGTTGCGCCGGGGCCGAGCTGCCGAGGCTTGGAGTGGTTAATCATCCTGCCCTCCAGCCTGACCGCTCTTCTCTGCTCGCTGCCTACGCAGTCCCTCTGCATCGCCTGGCAGGACTGTCGCCGCCGTCACACACTCTGCGGAAACGCTCGGGCTTCTGATTCCGGCTGCTCAGGGTTGTCCCTGTGGTTTCGCTATGAAGGCAGAAGATACTAAAAAACGTAAAGGTGCAAAAATACGATCTGAAAAGAAGTCGTTTTATTTTCCAGTGCGTATAAAGGCCGAAAACATTTCTGTCCAGGTAGATTTACTTCTGTCTTTTGCTGATTATATTTGAGGCAGAATCAGCAACTAAATGGATTTTACATGATTTTTTCCCCCCCATTGTGGCTGATTACTATGGCAGCATATTAAGGCTACACTAAAATAATAAATAAAAATAAAACAATCAAGTTAAAGGAATGAACTGAAAATGATACTAGAATAAAGTCATAGCAATGAGAACAAAGCCATAAATTGACGAGAATAAAATCATATTACAAGACAAATCTCATAATTTGTCTTTATTTTGGTAACTTTATAAGTTTTCTCATACGACTTCATTCTTATAGATTATGCAGACGGTTATTTGTAAAAAGACAAAAAAAGTGCACAAATTGAACCATATTTTATGTAATGTTATCCACACGATTTCAAAAATGTAAAGTGCCTATAAAGTTTTCACCCCTTGAATGTTGTACCATTTTAATTGCTTTCACCAATCAATCATAATCAACAGAAACCGAAATTTTGACAAAAAGAAAAAAAAAACGTATCAAATTGAAAACCGATTTTCCGATTATATTTTGGAGAAATTAGTTTTCAATTTGACTTTTGACTTTTTTTGTAAATTTTTTTTTTAAATGAAAAAAAAAAAAGCAACATTTTGCTGACCGTGGCTGATTAATACAGCTGCAAAGACACTTTTTTACAGCCATTATGATGTTATTGTTTTTTTATTACTATTATCCCACACATTGTAAACCGGGCCCAGGCATCGCTGACAGTGAAACGCCGAGCATCGCCATGCTTGACAGCTGCCTCACTTTGAAAAACTCTTTCCCTCTAAAAGACATTTTTTTCTCGCTTAACTTGCAGCTGAAAGCAGGAAGCATCTAAATCTATTCAGAGGAGAAGTTTTGGCTTGTTCCTGTTAGCAGCTGCGAAGTTCAGTCCGGCTTAAAGGATTCGTTTCATTTGAGGGGGGTGGAACGGTTTGGATCCGACGGTTCAAATTCCTTCATCAAAATGAAAGATTCCAGCAGGACGAGGATGCAGCGGTCGTCCCAAAACGCTGACCTGCAGCCTCTTTCTTGGAGCCAAGCTTGAAAGCCAATGCCTCACCAGGAAGCCAATCAAAGTGAAAGGAACTCTGCTTTCAACTCCAAACAGAGCGGTCACATCCCAGCTGGAGTTACACCAGAGTCTTGTGGATTGCTATAAAACCCATGTGTTCGACCTGCAAGTTGCTCATTGGGCATTTACCCATACATTAGTGGTGATGTACGTATATGTAGTGGCGCACATGAGAAAACCAGATCCACATCACCACCCAGAGCAGTTTCCTGTTTCCGGGTAAAATCATATTCCAAAATTTCAAATAACTTCCCAGCAGCTGCGGCGGAGCAATGGGAAACTTAACAGACTCAGCCGTCACAATGTGCACGGAGACGATTCTGTACAACTGGATCATGTGAACGAGCAGGTGTCCAAACAGCGCCGTGTTTTAGAGACGAAGGCATCAGATGTTTTGCATCCTGGTTCTAAGGCATTAATATTTAAACACTGGGGTCGAGTTGGTCGTTTCAGATGACTGCAGCGACGTCAGAGGCTTTAGATTGGAAGCCAAACCCAAAAAGGCGTGGAAGAAAATGAAAAACTACCAGTTTAATGGATCAAAGAAGGGCCAAAATAGAAAAGACTGAGGCGACTTGTCATCTCCAGAGTGAGCAAAGGTCTGTGAGTGGTGTAGCAGTCAGCAGACACTTACCGGGAGTCAAGCTAAAGAGAAATTGCATTGCATTTTACGGGTTGTTTTGGACATAAAATCGCTGAAACCAAGTCAGTATGTGCTGAAAAGTTACTTTGAGTAACTTTTCCGCAGTTATACGAGACAACCCCGATCACAATCAATGAGTAACACCTCAGTTCCAGGTCAAGCCGATGTTCCATTCCAACCTCCAGACTTTAGTCCCAGACAAAACTCCTCGGAAAGGCGTCAAATAATTGTTCCCAGTGCATTTCTGTGAACGGAAATGCATGCTCGTCAAAACAACTGAACTTTACTCACTCTTTTAGGAGCACCGCCGTTATTCAGGAGCTCGAAATTGTTAGGATATTTATGTCGATGATGAGTGCGTGTAAACTTCTGACCAGAACTGTAAATCCTATTTAGCTTACGGTTTATAGTTTGGTTCCTTGCCAGTTTCTTATTCTTCTTATCCTTACTGCCGCCCCTCCTTTCACTGTCCTTTTTCTAATTAAGGTAAAACAATCTAAGTGGACACGTTGGAAATATTTCTGAGCTCCAGCAGCAAATCTGCAATGTGGCCCCATATATCACAGAAAAAGTGACCATTTCTGCTACTATAAAGCCAGACGACGGCTGGTTTTAGAGGAATTATCTTTTGTTTCTCTCTCTCTCCCTCTCAGAGCATCTCCCGCTTTTCACAGATTGCTGGGCTTCTCGTTCGCTGCTTCCCCATCTCTTCCACCCATTTCACCCTCATTCCCTAAATGGAGCCCTTGGAGGACCGCTCCACTCGCACTTCATGCGTCTCCATCCGTGTCTCCCCAGCTCCACGGGCCCGCACTGCGTGTAATTCGTTTCCGTCTCATAGTTTTATGAATCATTCTCTTCTCTGCTTTGCTGAGCTCGCAAGCAGGGAAGGAGGTGATTTAGAGCAAGATTTACAAGCAGAAACCTCGTCAGTGAGAGTTTAAGTAATTTTCTTTGAGATGACGCAACACTGCGCACGCGGCTTGTTCGAAGCGGGGACCACGCGGCGGGCCGGCAGGCCGGCAGGCTCCGTGCGCTCAGAAACGACTCCGTGTCTTCTGATAACTCAGCAAAATTGAAAAGTTCTTAATCTGTCCCAAATTAAAACCGAATGTCGTCACTTTAAGTGACTTCAAACATACTGCGGGGAGGGAGCAGTCAGTCTTCCAATGCAGCTGAGGAGGCCTCTGACCGAAGACGGTCGCTGTGTGACAAACAGCCTGTGTGACTGTTGCACTGCAACAACACAAAATCTTACCAACTATTTTTTTCTGCCTTCCAGCGTAAACATCGTATCACATTTGAGTTAAGACAAAAAAAAACAACAAACATTTAAGTTACTTTTCAGCGGGATGAATAAGCTTATGTGAAGATTTCTTCACAAAAAAAAAAAACAAGTAAAATGTCTCATTATAGATGGAACTAGTCCTTTTTAATTTGCATTCAAGAATTGGTGATTTAAAACAAGCTCAAACATCTTGTGAGAAAAATTTACTTTCAAGTCATTTTTGTCTTAATTTACACGTTACTGACAGGTTTGCACTAGAAACTAGACATAAAAACGTAAAATTTTGTGTTTCTGACGCGCTAACAGCTGAATTTTCCAGCAGAGACGATCCCATGGCAGCACATTAACGCACCGCTCATTTGCTTTGGTGCCTTTCTTTAAATCCCCGTCTAGGTGGGCTTTTGGAGTCATGGTTTTGGTATTATTCTGGCTTTCGAGAGGCTAACAAGTTCCTCCGAGTCGTAAAAGCAATGCCTTATTGCTGCACTTACACATCAAAGCATTGGACTGAAATGAAAAAAAAAAAAAAAAGTGAGAGCAAAATTTCCTCCAGCTGCACAGAGGAAACAATCACCCAAACATGCTGCCCCAAAAAAGCCAGAATAAAAACTCCGATATGTAACGAGTGCAATCCGGAGATTTAAGGATGATCACTGCGACATTTTGGTGAATTTCTCTCCATATTTAAGTTGGTTATTCGTTCGTTGCTCATTTTCTGAAGACATATTTCAGTGTGTTTCTGCACAGACGTATTTAAAGGGCCGATGTTATGTATTTTCTAGCCACACAGTTCCATTTTGTAGCACAATCAAGTAACTGCGTTACCTTCAGTCATTACGGAAATATCTAAAATAAATTAGTGGAATTTTACTTCACCTTAAAATGGGCCTCTGTCTCTTTAAGAAGCTCCTACCCTTCCTGACCGTTCTCCTTCAGTTGTCATGACAACAATCCTTCCCTGTGCCAAACATCAATGTCATTTACAGCCATTTTTAGAAGTGTTGGACTTAGACGTCATTTGTACGATGAGCTCAGTAGACTTGGAGTTCCACCAGGTGTTTGCCAATCACTGCTGCTGCTAGTCTAGAGGAGCACAGCTGAACAGTTACCACAAGAGATTAAAGGATTTCTCAAACAAACATGAAAGTATTAATTCAACACTCCAGATATGTTTTTTTATTTTTTTGATGAGAGAATAACATGATAGAGTTTATTATAAAAAATAAATATCACGTCGAAGCAGCTATTTGACAAAAAAAAAAAAACTATTTTTGAGAAAAACTGACCAAAAGGACCAAAGGAAAGGTAAAAGACAAAAGCTTAATACTCAACTCCTGATCACATATTTCTATCAAATTTCCATTCACCTCCGCTTCACGACCCAGCATTCCTCAGAGCAGTGACACTCGGCCTAGATCTGCTGTAGAGACGGAGGAGGCAGATTCACTCTGAGCCCCCAGAACAACAAACTCCGGACAAGCAGGAAAACTAAAACGTGACGAAGAGATCCGACACGAGGTGGATGATGCGTACCTCAGAGTGCTAGCGTGACAGACAGCAGGAAGCTAATTAGCTCAGATAGCAGATGGACGTGTTGGGTCAGCGGCGCTGCGCTGGGAGTTAAATAGGAGTAGATGGGCAGGTAGAGGCATGTGTGCAAATTGCAATTGTGATCTATGTCCATCGCTAATGAGAGCTGACAGTATTGATCTCACAATCTGGCTATAAAGGAAGCGCACAGGTATATATATGATATATATATATGTGTGTGTGTGTGTGTGTGTGTGTCCATCAGGATGAGTCTTATCGAAGGAATCAGGGTAACTAATGGTCGCTTGAGACAGGCTGTCTGGTCTGTCTGGTCTTATCTGCTCCTGAAAGAGCGAGGCGGCGTTGTGTTCTGGTCTGACTGGTGGCCACTTGCTAACGGTGAGTCACCACAGATCCCAGTTCTGAGACCAATCTCAACCTATCAGGGTAAAAAAACCAAAAAAAAAAACATCCCTGAGCAGCTCAGCCAATCGGCTGCGCCGGTTCGCCCGGACTACCTTGGCGATGATGCTGCAGAGCTGGGGTCCGTCCTGGGTGAGAGACAACAGGTTGCTGATGGCGCTGCCAATAGTCTGGACGCAGTCCGACGACTCGATCTGTTTGATCAGAACCTGCAAGGAAGACGAGACCTCGGGTCAAACTGACGGACGACAAAGAGATGAATTCAGATAAAGGTACGGCTTGTTAAAATCACATTTTGCTGGATGTTTCTGTCACTCAAATTCTCTGGCATTACACATAGGAAACCATTATATCCTCTCATTGTAGTTATATCTGCAAGCCTCTACCAGCTTGTCCTGTAAATAACCTGCAGCTCCTGCTGCTGCAGCTGTTTCTCTGCTCCGTGGCTTAATCAATCAATCAAATTTTATTTGTATAGCACATTTCAGCTACAAGGCATTTCAAAGTGCTTTACATCATAAACATAAAAGACAAAGTCATGTAACATAGAATAAAATGAAATAAAAACACGGAATTTAAGCGCCTGTTAACGCCGGACTCCGCCGTCCGTTTAACCACGGGTATTCGTCGGCCCCGTTGCCCACAACAGGAAAAGGTCTCAACCTACAACTTACATACATATCCACAAATGCAAATCCAAATACAAATCCATACATATTACATTTCAAATACAGTTCTAAACAGGTGTGTTTTTAGTTGAGATTTAAAGGAAGTCAGGGTTTCTGCTGTTTTACAGTTTTCTGGTAGTTTGTTCCAAATTTTTGGTCCATAGATGCTGAAAGCTGCTTCTCCTCTTTTGGTTCTGGTTCTGGGGATGCAGAGCAGACCAGAACCAGAAGACCTGCGAGGTCGGGAAGGTTGATACAACAGCAGCAGATCTTTAATGTATTGTGGTGCTAAACCGTTCAGTGATTTGTAAACTAACAACAGTATTTTAAAATCTATTCTTTGAGCTACAGGGAGCCAGTGGAGGGACTTTAAAACTGGTGTTATGTCTCTATCTTCCTGGTTCTAGTGAGAACACGCCATAAAGTCAACATGACTGCCGAAGCTGCGGATCGCAGGTAAATAAACACAAGTCACCGACCCGGATCTCGTTGGCCAGCGCCATGTCGATCATGTTGCTGAAGGAATCGCTGACGTCTGTGAGGATCTCATGGATCGCCTCCCTCATGGATTTGAGGAAGAACTCGTCATCCGTGTGAAGGCACCTGCAGGAAGTAAGCCCAAACGTCTTCACACACAGTCACAGGGAAAATGAAGGAAACACTGTTTGATTCCAAACAATATCAAACACATTTTGTTCCTTTTTTTTGATGTGACCTCTGGTGAGCGCTGCTCCGTCGTCAGAAAAAAAACGTTTTTCATATTTTTCAGTTCCACTCAATTTCCACAAAACCAACATTAAAAGTAACACATGTTCAATCTTTTGGTTGTTTTTGTTGCTTTCCACAAAATATCAACACCCTGAAGAAAACCCTCTTTTGCAAAAAAAAAAAAAAAGTTGAACAATTTTCTGTGTTTGAAACCTTAAAAAAAGGAAATCAGAGTGTTAAAAGTGACGCATATCTCAGCAGATATTTGATGAAGACGCATTGGCTGTATCGTGTGGAAACAAAGGGATTAATGAAATGGGAAGAAGGTGCTGGGAGAGAAAGAAAGACAGACTTTCATCCCCCAGACCTTCGAGCGCAGCGCCAGACCCCGGCGTCCGCCACAGAGCGGCCCTCATAACTTGAACTCCAATAAAGACTCTCTGGTGGTAATTACAAAAAAAAAGAGAAGCAGAATATTAATGAACCGGAGGCCCTTCCCCGTGGTAACGGTGCCAGGAGCCGGTGTCAGGCTATGGATCACATTTACAGCAGGTCGGAACGGCTGAAGTGCGCTCCACTAAAGAGACTGCAGCGGACATTAAAAGCGGCGCTTCGTACTGAACTCGAAGAAACCGCCTGTAACATTCGCCGAGTTCAGCTGCTCAAACCGTCCGCCTGTGATCTGTTTTCTAGTTTCCAGAACCCAAATTGGCCCAAATATCAGGTGGAAATATTCTGTTGGAAAACACTGACCAGGTCTGGTTCTGCTGGATAACAAATGGGCTCCACTTGAGGTTCAGACGTCGCAAAAACCAGGCAGAAGTTTGACCCTTTAACCGTCACCCCAAATACCGTCGCGTGGAGGTCAAAGGGTCAATGGCAGCGCCGGCGTCCTCAAGCAGTTAAAGGGTTTTAAGGGAGATTGAGATTTTTCTGCCGAGACTCACAAACTTTAAAACGAACTGCCTTTAAACTTTTATCAAGAATCCACACTTCCTGTTTCAAAGTCTCTATTAAAATCCTTTTTTTTTTTTTTTTATTGTTTTTGATCATGTTGATTGTTTTTGATACTATACTGACGCTTTTGAAAATCGGTTGTAGTCTTGTGTGTTTCTATTTCTATTACATTTTTTAGTATTTACAGCCCTTCAAGAAAACTTTCTGTTTTTAAATGCACTTTTTAAGATGAATTTGAGCTTTATGAAAGATAAATAAATGTTTTCTCTTGTTACAATTTGATTTCTCACATGTTGCTGTTCATTTTCGTAGCATGTGGGTCTTTCTACTTCTTTCTCACATTTATTCTTATTTGCGTGTCTTGTTACCTCTCAGTGATGTTCGTCAGCTCCATGCACTTTTCCAGCAGTGATTTTTCATACTGCAAAAAAAAAAGCAAAGAGAAACATTTAAAGAACCGTTTCAAATAATTCAAGAAATCTGTTGCTGTTCATTTGTACAACAAAGTATTAGAGCTATACTAAGAAAAATTTAAAATGTTAAAGCAAAGTCATAATGTTGCGAGAATGAAGTCTTACTAATAGAATTAATTTGTTGTGTTATACGAATAAAGTTGAAATAATACGAGAATAAAGTCATGATGCAGCAAGGATGATGTAAGAATGTGAAAATAAAGTTGCATAAAGTCATGTTACAGCTTTATTTTCATAATATTATGCCTATTCTTGCAATACTACGTCTTTTACTCTCAAAATCTTAGAACTTTATTCTCATAATATTGTTGTTGTTTGTGTTTTTTTTTTGTTTGTTTGTTTTTTTGCGTGGCCTTAGTTCTCCGTCACTTGTGACACTTTTACTCTGTCAAAATGTCCCAAACGTCCCAAGAGCCAGTTTCTGCAACCGAGGATCGGACCGCCAGGACCCCCTCCCTCGGCCACCACTCATCACACAATGCACCCGACCCCTGTGGCCCTTCCCATAGGTGGTGAGCCCATTGGAAGAGGGACCCATGTTTCCTCTTCGGGCTGAGCCCGGCCGGGCTCCATGGGTAAAAGCCCGGCCACCAGGCGCTCGCCAACGTGCCCCACCTCCAGGCCTGGCTCCAGAGTGGGGCCCCGGTGACCCGCGTCCGGGCGAGGGAACACTAAGTCCAAAGTTTGTGGTCATCATAGGGGTCTTCGGGCTGCGCTTTGTCTGGTCCCTCCCCTAAGACCTGTCTGCCTTGGGTGACCCTACCAGGGGCATGAAGCCCCCGACAGCATAGCTCTTAGGATCATTGGGGCACTCAAACCCCTCCACCACGATAAGGTGGCAGCCCGAGGAGGAGTTCAAGTATCTCGGGATCTTGTTCACGAATGAGGGAAGAAGGGAGCGTGAGATCGACAGGCGGATTGGTGCAGCGTCCGCCGTGAAGCGGGCGCTGTACCGGTCCGTCGTGGTGAAGAGAGAGCTGAGTCAAAAAGCGACGTTCCTACCCTCATCTATGGTCATGAACTTTGGGTAATGACCGAAAGAACGAGATCGCGAATACAAGCGGCCGAAATGAGTTTTCTCCGTAGGGTGGCTGGGCTCTCCCTTAGAGATAGGGTGAGAAGCTCGGTCATCCGGGAGGGACTCAGAGTAGAGCCGCTGCTCCTCCACATCGAGAGGAGCCAGTTGAGGTGGCTCGGGCATCTGGTTAGGATGCCTCCTGGACGCCTCCCTGGTGAGGTGTTTCGGGCACGTCCCGCCGGGAGGAGACCCTGGGGAAGACCCAGGACACGCTGGAGGGACTACGTCTCTCAGCTGGCTTGGGAACGCCTCGGGATTCCCCCGGAGGAGTTGGAGGAAGTGGCTGGGGAGAGGGAAGTCTGGGCCTCCCTTCTAAAGCTGCTACCCCCGCGACCCGACCCCGGATAAGCGGCAGAAGATGGATGGATGGATGGATGAAATAAAATTCTGCTCAAATCCGTCCCACCTTCTGCATTTCCGGCGGCGTGCTCCGGGCGGCGCTGTACTCGTGGACCAGCGAGCGCACGTGGCAGTTGGCGCGCACGGCCGTGCTGTGGACCCTTTGCCAGCGGCCTTTCTCCAGCCGCTGGAACATCTTGCCCAGCTCCGTGCTGACCACCAGCGCCCGGCGGAGGAGCGTCTGCAGGTTGTTCCTGGCCACGTGGTCGCCCGCGCCGATCCCGGATGTCACGATGAGCTCCCCCTGGTGGGAGTCCTCGTCCACGCCGATGGGCTTGGCCTGGAGGACGCACATGCACTCCACCTCGGTCATGTGGCGGAGGTCCTCCATCCACCGCTGGACTGAGTCCACCTGCAGGGTCTGCATGCGGGTGCTGGAGGGGAAAAAATGGACATGTTTGTTGAGCCATAAAAAAAACAAAAAAACATTTAAAGGGACAGTTTCATGTAAGACAAAAAAGGAGCTAAAGTGTTTTGATTCTTGTACGTTTGAGAAATCCTTTAAAGGGACAGTGGTATTTATTTTCCAAGCACATGATACCATTTTATACCACAATCAAAATCAAGGACCTATGTTACCTTCAGGTGTTATAAAAATGCTGGAGATATAAAATATGATTTCATGATTTAACATCCTGACACTGGGCCTGTTTCTTTAAGAAACTCCTGTTCTTTCTGAAACTCCGCTTTCAGAAAGTCATCGCATCATGGCTCCTCTGTTAACCCTTCAACTACGTTTTCACCAGCGTTTCACTGGGAAGTTCCTATAATGAGCTCAGCAGATTCTCAGTTTCACCAGGCGTTTGCTAATTACTGCTGGCTAGTCTGAAGGAGCTGAGTGGAGGGCTGCTCTGTCAGCCTTTGAGGATGAAGCTCCTCCTCGGATCTGCAGCTGCCAAGTTTCTTAGCTTCTACCTCTGGGCCTCTGAGCAGCTCTCCCCTTCGACTCCCCACCTCAGCTCCTTCAGACTAGCCAGAGCAATTAGCAAACACCTGGTGAAACTGTGCATCAGCTGAACTCCTTAGCTATCTGTCAGTCCAGTGCTCCAACCAACACTTGTCAACATGTTGACTTCCAGAAGGCGGAGTTTCGGAAAGACCAGTAGTTTTTAAAGAGAGGCACCAATTTCAAGGTTTCAAATTTCTTTTAAGTCATATTTTATATCTATAGCATTTTTATAACAACTGAAGTTAACATAGTTACTTGAGGCTGCCCCTGTAAGTCAAGATTAAGGTGGTATAGTTAAGTTTTAAGGAAGTTTAATAAAACAAAGTTCACCCTCACTTGTTCTGAATGCGAACCTTTTGAACTGAAGGTTTGCCAACCACAAAAAATAAAAATAAAAAATAAAAAACTGTGGTTGGTCACAAACTACAACCAACCATGAGCAGCTCGTTCCCTCAGCTCCAACAAAGGCAAAAACCATAAACATCCGTCGCAGCAATCAATGCGTGCCTCACAGGCCAATCCCATCAATACTCGCTAGCTTTTGTTTTTGTTAGCTCAACCCCTCAGTGAGATGGCAGGTAAACACTCCCACCCACTTCAATCTCTCCCAGCGCTGACCCTGATGACCGGAGGCTTTGGGGGGGGCGACGGTGAACCCGAGGCTTCCTGGAAGGAGCTGGATTTGACGGCCACAGCGACCGGCCCCGCTCCGAGTCAACAGAGGAGGTTCTCTCTTGAAGATGGATACTCGCCGCCTTTGCTCACTGGCCTCTTCCTTTTCATTTGTTTTATTTTACGTTTATCTCCTTGTTCATCTTTTCACAAATCGTCTTTTTGCCTCCCGGAGCTGCTCAAAACGTCCGGATGTAAACATTAACATGCAACATGTCTATCTGCCATTGCCACATTGAGCAGCGTGTGCAATAGCACAACTGACAGCGCTAAGACCTTCCCCACAACTCTGATTGGTTGTTTCTGACCAGGCATGGTGCATTTCTGCAGATGGCAGTAGGAGCACAGGAAGGAGGAAGAGAAACTCCACAGATTATATTTTTCATGTTGTAATGTGACAACAAATATATATAATATATACATTAAAAAAACATTGTTTCTAAAAGTCACATATGGCAGTGTTAAGTTTCAGAAAGTTCTTTGCTGTACAGCATTCATTTAATCTCTGTAATGCTAGAAAGGAGATAAAGATCCAATAAGCTGTGGATGTGGAGTGGAATAAATAACGATGCAGTGTTACGGGGAATAAGGGTCATTTATAAGGAGCTTGTTGCACTAAGTGGGGTAAATGGCCTCACAGTGACAATGGAAGCCCCTGAGAATGGATGAGGCTCAATGTTTAGTTGCTGTCTGAACAAAGTTATTTCTCCCTAAACGATCCTGGTTGTCAAAGAAAGCTGAGCCACACTTCTGTTTTGTGACTCCTTCTGCTGTTTTCGGTGTTTCATATTGTTAAACACTTGTAAGCCATGCCACATGACCAGGTTTGCCGGGGAGCGATCACACAGAGGTGAGTCACGGTTTGAATCAACTTACCCCCAAAGGTTTGATCATTCGACACCATCGTAACTGAAGAGGACGCGGCGAGATGCTGCAGGTTTTCAGCGTTTAAGGTCTTTCAGACTCATCTTAACAAGAAGTGGCATTTCAAACAAACACACTTTATAGAAGTGTCTTTGCTAAGTACTTGGTTTAGGACGTTTTGGCAGCTCCGGCCTCAGGTCTCTTTGGGGAAGGGTTGGCACAGCTTTCCTCTTAAAGCTTTTCTTCTTCTTCTTGGCAGAAGTGATCAAACTCAATTAGGGTGGAGTGCGAGTGGCCGTGTACGTCTGCTTTTAGGTCTCCTCAAAAGTCTTTAATTAAGCGCCGCTACAGACTCTGGATGCTGAAGTATTTTCGAAGATTTCCTAAAACGCGTCCTAAGGTAGTTCTTGCTGCTGTGCCTCTTGATCTGCTGCTCGATCCTGACCAACAGCCTTGCCTTTCTGCAGAACAAGGGCTTCATATATACCAGCACTCATTTTACATATTTAAGCAAATCTGCATGGAGTAAGAATCTTGGTAAGAATCAGCTCTCCCCATGGAGAGCTGAGACGTTGTTCTAAGAACCTTAGACTGAGCTGGTCTGAGTTTATCATGAGATTTTCTCCAGGTACTCCAGTTTCATTGCCTACTGTCCCAAAAACAACCCCACTGTTCTTTCACAATTAGCAGCTCTATGTAGCATTTTTGAGAAATTTTGAGTGACTCATAAACAAACATATAAAGCTCAAACTGGTAAACTACACAATGTCTATCAACACTAAACAGCAGACGATGGGAAGACAGAATCAATAAATTTAGCTGCAGCTCATGGCTTCCCTGCTTACTACTACCCAATTATTTTGTACAATGAGTATCCAGTGTCTGAAGACACAAGAGCTCGACAACATAGAAATGTAGGCTATTATTTATTACCTAATAATTAGGTTAATTAGGTTATCCAATCATCAGATTAGTTCTAAATGTTATTATGCTAATTCAGTTCTTTACTACCGTGGCCTACGGACGGTGATATTGGCGTTAGCGTCTGTACTGTTTTGGACTAATGGATAGATTTAAACAGTGTGTGCGTGTGCGTGTGTGTGTTTTGCGTATCAAAACGTAGAGCTTGAAAACCCGCAATGCAATTTACTCTTCTGTGTCATCCTTGATTCTACAAAATAATAAAACAAAAACAAATTTAGTCTCGAGGACGGGGGAAGCAGGCAACAGGAATAAAGAGTCTGATTGTTCGCCCCAAACCAAATGTGATCATTTCACGCCATCTCTCTCAGTTACATAACCGGTCTCACATGAGGATGAACCCGTCCTGATTTACAGCCCCCTCCGCCTCCCGACGAGCCACAAAACATCACCCTCACAAAAATAATAGGCGGTTTGTTTCCCAAAGGAGGGGAAGCGGTGCGCTACGGCTAAGAGGGAATGACAAATATTTACATGTATGGCCAAGAGAGGGCCGGGCGACGGCGGCTCTATTATCTCGTTGAGCAGCGGGATCCTAGGGACACGATGCAGGTAGCTGTGACGGCAGTGGAAAAACGTGGTTCAAGGCTGCTAATGTGGCTTTGTTTGATGTGTTGCTTTTCTTGTTTTGATGACTATGTCTTCATTGATAGGTAGAGATTTTGTACATAGAGGTGAAACTGGATATTGACGTACACCTTTGCAAAAACACACATCAACTTTTTTCTTTCTTTCTGTCAAACAACAGAGAGCAAACAAGGGGTGTTCAAACGTTTAGTCACACCAACCGAATTGTCGGGTCAGAAGGCAATCATTGGCTGACAATATTAAAAAAAATTTAAAAAGCAAATACAGTTTTTAGCAAAAGAAATGGGAGTTCCTTTGAAATTGGCGTCTTTTCATTAAGCTAATTTATTTTCAGAACTTCAATTTGCGCAGTTCTATACGCAGTTACTAGAAACACAGCTATCATTCGCTCCTACACGTGTGATTAAATTAGATATTTTGGCTTATTTTAATTGTACACAGGTCTTTAAATGTCCTGTGATGAAATATATTTGCCAATTTGTCCATAAAATCTGGAACTTTTAATATCTAGCAGTTATTTTCGTAATTTTCCGGCTCCTCTGATTAATTTCACTTCCTGCTAGGGCGAGAGAGAAATTATCGTAATAACCCGACATTGACAACGTCTCCCCTTCCAGAAACCGTTGGAATTTTTCTGATAGCGCAACGTGTGGCGGGATTGCGGTACTGCAAATTTGGCCGGATCATCGCCCAAACGTTCGGCCCACAAGGGTTAACAGGTCCCCCTGATAAATGTCAACAGTGAAATTCGGTCCTCCTTCAGCTGTTAATGAATTCAACTTCTGGATGAGTCACTTTTTAATTTGGATGTGCTCAAGTAGAGAGTTCATACAGAAAGTACTTCAGGCACATGGTGTTCTGACGGAGCGGTCCTCGCTGTGAACTCTGAGTTCAGGGATGACGAGCTGACTCGATGTTTGAAACTATCAGGGGACTTGTTACTTTACAACTATAGAGAAAGTCTCTGTCTCTCTGTGTGTGTGTGTTCTATTTTAAAGTTATAAAACCATTTTCTCTCTCCAGAGCAAGGTGTTAGCAAAATGAGCCCCATTGATGCTTCTCCAGTTCACCACAAATTAGAAGCTCCTGTCAGCTGCTCTGTTTGTCCACGTGAAAATGAGCTGTAAAAAATGAGCAGTTTGGCACGAATCAATTCCAGCTAATTAGGGTGAACATGCGGAGAAAAACACTTTGATCAGTTACATAATTACATTTTGAAATGACCCAGAAGATTAAAAAAAAAAAAAATCTGAACAATAGTCGTTTAAAAGAAGGAAAGAATGAAGATTGTTTGGCCACAAATCTGGGAAATTGGCAGACCAACTTTATATGCTTTCTCTTTTGTACAGACGTGGATATTACTAGCCGATCAAATGGTTATGGATGTAGTGGCTGTTTTTAAATTTATTTTCTGTTCTATTCCTGCTCGTGCTTTGAAAACATATTTGGAGTTTGACGCATTTTTGAAGCATAGTTTCTTATTTTTCGACCTCCAGTTCCCGATGTTTCTAATCTATCTCATATTTATTGTTTCGCAACCCAAATCTGAGTCTTGTTGTAGCGTTTTGTAACATAACAATTTTCTTGTACTTATGTATGAGTGTGACTTTGTATAAACTGTAAAAAATTATTGTAAAAAAATGTCAAATACGTTCAGTTACGGATTTTTTCATCCATAAATCCATATTTTCGGACAGTTTTTTTTTTTGTTGTAATTATTTTTGTCATCGAAAGTCAAAGATTTTTGACTTTTAAAACTCAGAAATCTCATTTTTTTAAAATAAAAATTTCTAAGATTAATCCCAAAATTTCAGATTTTTTTTCTAGCATAATTTTCAACTTTTCAAGCTTTTTTTTCTCAAACATTTGTTTTTTTGTAGCACAGACACAAACATCTGTGTTCTAGAACATTTCTAAAGATTAATCTAAAAATTTCAGGGGTTTTTTATACCAATTTTTGTCATTTTCTCTAAAAATGACAAGTTTTTTTTTTTCTCCAAAATTTCCAATTTTTTTCTAGAAAATTTCTGACATTAATCTTCAAAGCCTCTTATTTCTCCTCTCCCCCTGATTTTATACCCACAATTTCCCCAATACGCCATCATAAACATGTCAGCCGCACAGACTCAGCAAATTCCCACAAAGCACAGCAAAAAGGAGAGAGAATCCACGCTTGCTTGACAGACTTGACAGACTCCCACATCACAGGGTGTGAGTCAAGTTTGGTTACGGCTAACAAAAAAAAAAAAAAAAAAGAAAGACAATCTTCCACATGAAAACTCGCTCTCTGCCTGAATCCCTCACTGTGTGCAGTCTGTGGGTCAAGCCACGTTGTGTAACGAAGACGGTAACCGTAAACGACAACATAAATGTGCTTTAAACTACAACGAGTCACAACGTTTTTACTACGCCGGCGTACTCCAAAGGGTCGTGCGGCGGCGTTGGCGCTCACATCAGACGGACAGGTGCGAGGCCAAGCTTTACAACGTGGCCGTTACAGGGCTTTCTCTTGAGGGATCGGAGTTGCTGGCTGGTCTGGCTCTTGAGGCTTCCTGTGATGCGGCGGCCATGACGCCTCACAGTGATTAATACGGGCAGCGTTATGTCCGCTTCATCCCACGTGATGCGCGGTCTAACGCCAGACCACCGCGCCGACAGTAAAAAAAAAAAAAAAAGTTGCACCACACCGGAAAAATAACAGGTTTGAAACGCGGATTAAGGAGGCAAAGCACACTGTGAAATTATAGCACGCTTCCCACTGATCTGGATTTTCCAAACTGTTAAATTTATAGTTTGGAAAGTTTAATGTGGTCTGATGAGGTAAACGAGAACATCGTATCCTCCGACTGTTTTCATAATCCATTCATGTTGCTTTTTTCAGCACATTAAGTTGTGCTGAAAACTTAATGTGTTTAAATTGATCAATTAGATAAATAAGATGTTAATTAACCAAAAAAGGGGGAGTACATGCCAAAAAAGTTCAACATTTGAAGACGAGGCTCAAAAAAAAAACTTCTAGAAAACAACCTGAAAAGTCCAGAATTTGTTACAAACAAGTTGTAACAAATTATTTTAGATTAACCTTTTGAGATTAATCGCAGACATGAAATTGTTAGATTTTATCTGAAAATAACTTGCATTTTAATGTTCATCTCAGAAATTTTTGAGTTTTCAAGTTTCAGATGTTTTTGGCAAATTTCTATCTACAATGGCCTCAACACTCCATGGTTAAGGCTGTGGACTGTTGAGGCCGTGACCTTTGACCAGCCTGTCAAATTTGTATTAATGTTGAACTGCAGTTGGGGGCCACACAAAACCAGCTCCTGGACCGCTAACGGCCCCCGGGCCTCACCTTGGACATCTAAGGGACTGTATTTACAGGCCCTCTGGTGCGCGTAATCTAACATGCCAATAAGTGATGGGGTGAAGTTTGAGGTTAGACGTCGTCTGAGACAAAGAGACTGAAAAATGGGAGAACCAGAGTCGGCGTGTTTTGTCTTCGCTGATTTTGGCCTTGGCTGCACATTAAAAGTTGCGAGAAACATCTGGAAGTCAGATGTCTGCCGTGGCCGCCAGGATTTTTTTCTACCAGAGGTTCAGAGGTTCAAACCATGTCCTACCAACGTGTTGCTTTTTCAACTTGACCTCCTGCCTCGTGCGTTCGCCTGCTCCTTGTCCCCCGTTTGCTGAGTTCAGTCGTCACGTCCGATCAGAGCGACGTCGTGTGGGCCGAGCTTCTAAGTCCTCTACAAGGGAGCGTTTTCGTTCAGCGTTATTCGGTCGTTAGCTGAGCAAAATTGCATTTCCATTCATTTTGGTCCCTTTAATGTCTTTGTCTTTAATTCTTTCTGAGACATTATTTCTACCTCCAGCTAAAGCCAAAGCCACACTCATCGGTCCACAAAACCTTGAGCGTCATTTTGCCCACATTTCCAGTCTGTCTGCCCAGAAGGACTGCGGTTCTGTGGTGGAGTTTAGAAATGCTTTCCATTTGTTCCTCACTGACCCCCAGGCATCGGACCGGGATGATAAAGCTCCACAGACATTAGACTCCTTCCTGCTCTCAGTATGTGTTTATGAAATCCTCTATTGGCAGACTGACTCCGATCAGGATACAGGAAGATATGAAACAGATTGCAATGTGAACCCTCCTATGTTTTATTTGTCAAATATTGTTTCTTAGGTCGCCAATAAAAGAGATGAATAGAAAGTCTAGCAAAAGATATACCTCTTTGGCTTGATTGAGTCTGATGACTTGATGAACAAATCAAACAGCCTTGACACACGAGGTACAACTCAGAAAGTTGGAATAAACTTTGCAAATTAAAAGTAGTTTTTGATGAATAACAACCTTTAAGCAGGTCACTCACAAAAAGACATTTTCACCTCGTGTTAAAATATAAAGATGGTAATTTTTCACTAAGTCTTTGTTGTATAGGGTGAATCATCAAATTCATGAAACCATGAAATAAATCACAAAAATCTAACTGTTTCTCCGTGGCAGATTTTACAGATTTTTTTCAACATGACTGTCTCAAGTTGAAAATTTGCAGACATTTTTAGATTTATCTCAAAAGTTTATAAAAAAAAAAAAAAAAAGTGGACATTTCTGAGTTTCAAAAACGCAACAAAAATTGCTTGAAAAATCTTAGAAACATTTTTTTTCTAGCAAATGTTTCACTTTTCAACTCTGATTTTTTAAAAATGGAATTTTACTACAATTGTTTTCTGCTCCCAATGGTCTTAACATGAATATCAATACTTTTTTTTTTTAATCAAGAGTCAAATTACTATCAAGATAATTGTCTTGGAATGGAAAACGTTCAATAGAACACAAATTACTTTTGCAAGAAATAAACCATTGATATTTTTACGAAACAAGTTGGAAGTGCGTTCAAATCAAACCACCTGTTGACACCCGTGGCCTTTGTTGGAAATTTTGGTTTTTGGAAAAAGAAGGCCGCGACACTTACCTTATATTAATGTTTTACCCATACACATTATGCCTCACATCAGAATACAAAGACACAACAGAAAACTATCAATTGTCAGACTTTTCCCGATCGAAGAAGTGCAGATTGGGCAGAGAAGCCGATCTGGGTTTGATTTTGCTGCAGAAACGTTTGACAAAGACGTGCGTGAGACACGGTCGCCAAATGAAAGATCGCTTCCCATCTGGGTTTGCAATTTATTTGAACACAATTAAGCCGTTGGGTGATTTTCATCACTTGATTTATTGAGTGTTAGTGAGCTAGGCGCAGCTCAAAAGGGACTTATGGTAGAGGGGGACACGTAGAGAGATAAAGGCAAAGAAGTCATTTACATCATTTCTTTGTTTGCGCGCCCAGTTGTCTACGTCGTCGGTGACGGCTCCACTGATCTCAAGTCCAAGTTTATTCAGCGCACTACGACCAAACGTGAGTTCAGAGTAGACAAACATGGCTGAAGAAGTAATGGTGGGAGTGTAGTT
Source organism: Poeciliopsis turneri (assembly GCA_922788865.1). Taxonomy (NCBI): domain Eukaryota; kingdom Metazoa; phylum Chordata; class Actinopteri; order Cyprinodontiformes; family Poeciliidae; genus Poeciliopsis; species Poeciliopsis turneri. The sequence continues at coordinate 454,786 of CAKLNU010001107.1, read as the reverse complement.
TGTGGACTATACTTAACAGAGATGTCCCTACTATCCACTGGACTCTCTGTTGCCCCATTGTAGTTGTCTTGTCTTTGCGTATTTTGGTTTTTCCTTTGTGTCTCCGTGAACTTGCTTTCTGATTGGCTAGCAGACTGCGTGCTTGTTAATCATCAGGGAGAACCGCGCATGGTGGATGTTGGGCTAAGACAGTGGATCGTGATGAATGTCCCAGATTTCTGACGGCCTTCTGAATGGACCAGGTCACTCTTTCCACACCCCACACGACAGGTAGATTATTATTATTATTCAGATTATTAAGAGAGACATCCTGAAAATCAGTGTCCTCCAGATCGTCACAGGGGGAAAAATCGGGTCAAGAATCGACATAATTATTGTCATAAAATAAGGATGTTACACCACAGGTGTTAAAACACAGTGGACCATCTGAGTGTCTTTGGAAAATTATAAATGACTGAGTTGTTACTCAGGATGCATCAGAGCGCATTTCTAGGGAACCTTAGGTAATCTGATGTTCTTGTGCTCACAAACCATTCATGCCTGATTTCTAAACTCATAGATCACCTCACACCAGCTGGAGTTGATCTGAAACTGTGAAAATCTGCGTTGGTCTTCCCAAACCACAGACAGATCCTGAACTACCCCCTTTCTGCTTCCCCCGACCGGCGTTCCCTCAAGCCAGCGTCTTTATTTATATCGAACACTTGCCACTTGCCTCATCGGCGACGACGAGAGCGAGCTGCTCTGCCTGGAGCTGCTCTGAGGGGTCGGCGTTCTCTCCGAGGCCATTTTACTTCAGTTCAGCATCTGAAATGCAACATACATCATAATCACAAAAGATGCACAACATTTGTGATTTATTTTGTTGTTGTTGTCTTTTCAGCTCAAATTTGCATCATCGGTCAATGATTTTCTGGATCCACTGAAGGGAGGAAAGCATCACACACACACGCACACACACACACACACACACACGCACTGTCTGATTACATATCCTGCATCCTCTGAGCCGTTTCCCTGCTGCTGCAGGTTTGTCCACAACAATATCTCCTTATTGATCTACCTCCAAGCATTCTATTCTTGTCAAAGAGCTTTTCCCCCCCTCCGAGTAATTTCATTATCAATAACCCGCACCCCCACCTCCCCTTTTTAAATAGAAGTAACCCACTAGTGTGCCAGTGGAATAATATTTCTTATCTTCTAATTTATTGGCTGGCTGCCAGCCAGTGACTCTGGCGTTTGTTTGTTGTTGTTTTTTTGAGCAAGAAGGCTGACGCTTCTAAGTGCCCGCAACTTTACTCCACTGTTTTATTGATGAATCCCACTTAGATTAGTCCATCTTCAATTGGGAGAAGCCACAGTTTGTCTCCCCGCAGCTCTTCCAGCCTCCTGTCTGTGCCCTGCTCCAACCCTTTTAGTTAATTATGTCTTCCAGAGGTGTGACTACATGCTTTATGTTTATCGTGAGGTGTAATCAGCAGCCAGTTAAGCAAATGAGGCCTTTTTTTGTCCTACCTCGGACATTTTCCTGTACTTTTGTGACGACACAAAGTTTCCTGTCACCAATGGATTTAGGCCCGGTCCACACGTGAACGGGTACCTGTGAAAACATATTCATTTGTATGTGTTTTAGCCTTTTATCCATACAAAAACTCAGTTTTATTTAACCAGAAATGGTTATTTCTGAAAAGTGGATTTGTTTAGTGTGCACATTGGGAAACCGAGTGTTACATTCCTACGCAGTTTCGCTCGACTCTAACTCCCTTCTGTTCGCCGTCTGGGTTTCCTCAAATTCACTTGGATTTCTTCGGTGGAATTTCAACTGGGCCAATTAGCGAACAGAAGCAGTTGCGAACGATGATGTTGATTTTCTGAGCTGTTTAAGAATCATAATCTGCCTGTAGTTTTAGCAACGGCAGCGGAAGAGATATTGAATCGTCATCAAGCCTCGTTAGCGACGGATAACATTTAAAACTTCAGCAGAGTCGAAGCCTCCAGCTGGTAAGTGTTTATCAATTCCTAACAGGAAGTCCTGGTTGTTTTTGAAGCAATTTGATTGGCTCACATAGGTGTTAGCTTTGTGTTATACTGCCCCCTACATGTTTGGCATGTTAAAAACAAGAGCTCAGTGGTGTATTTGTAGATATTTGTGTAGATGAAAACATTCCTGAAACCGATCCCGTGTCTATGATATATATTTTTTTAAATGATGTGGGGGAGATATTTGTTTTTATAAACACACGGCGCACAGCTTCAGGAAGAGAATAGCAACAAAAACACTTGAGAGGAGAAAGGAACGAAACCTTCAATCCAACAGGAGCAGCTTTTTGATCGCTTCAGTGGCCAAAAGTCACGTCACAGAACAGCTGACTGGTTTCTAAAGGTTCGAAAAATTAAACGATAACGCAGAAGTCACTTCCTGCGTCGTGTTGTTTGTTCTGAACGTGCCGAAGCTCCACGAGTTACGTAATTATGAACAGTGAGGGAATAAACGAGTCAGTGATTTTGTTGATTCAATACCCGAATGGATGAATGGGTGATTGGCTCGACACACAGAATAGACACGGGGATGTGAGGAGGGAGGAGGGAAAAGGGCGGGGGAGCTTTTAACTGCAGTCTTGGCAGAGCTCCTCTGGGGGCCATTTTTAGAGAAAGCGTCACAGTAATTCAGAAATGATACCGGAGCTGTGCCAGCACCACAGAGGACTGGCACACCGAGGCGTTTTCTGTCGAAGGGACGAATAATCCACGACTTTTGGTTCTGTGGTAACGGAGCAGAACGCAACAAAACAAAGAGACGATGCAGGTTAAGTTACCTGTTACAACTGGCGCAACGAAAGTGTGGATGAATCATACGGGCCCCTGTAATTGTGGAAAGGGTCAAAGCCATCAAGTCGCAGTCGCTGCAGATTCCACTACATGAGCCTTCGGCTCATTATAGCGCTCTTCTGTGGATTAGCCTATAAATGAAGATGAGTTGTTCAATCAAGCAATTTAGTCCTGGACACTTAGAGTGTGTCACTAAGTGCTGCGTTAAGGACCATTACACTGAAAGTGACCACTTGGCCCTGTGTCGTGAGCCACCTCACACGGTTCTGTTTCGGTTCTATGTTCTTATTTTAATGTGGACGGTTGTCCACAGTGTCCACAGACAGTGTCCACAGTGTCCACAGTAAAACATTTACATATTCTTGCAGTCATGAATGTGATTTCAGACCTTACAAAAAGTTCCTTGGAGATTTAAGCTTGTTATGGGATATTTATGTACAATATGTATCTGCCCTGGTGAAAAATTATTACACCAAGTATGTTAAATTTGAACATATTTTATGTGTGTAATTCAAAGCATACAGAAATGAATCATTTAAAGTAAGGGTTAAGTGAATTTTAAAATGTTTTATTTTCAAATAGATATCTTTTAAATATCTTTCAAACATATGTTTGAAAGATGTTTGATGATATTTTTTTTTTTAAATGATGTGGGGGAGATATTTGTTTTTATAAACACACGGCGCACAGCTTCAGGAAGAGAATAGCAACAAAAACACTTGAGAGGAGAAAGGAACGAAACCTTCAATCCAACAGGAGCAGCTTTTTGATCGCTTTAAATATCTTTAAATATCTTTAAATATCTTTCAAACATATGTTTGAAAGATATTTAAAATATCTTCAATTTACACTTGAGCAAATACATATTTTGTTCACTTAAACTGTACTTTTATTTCATATATTTCTTAAAAGTGTATTTTGGCGTAATTATATTTATGTTTAAAGTCATAATGTCAAAATAGGTACAAGCATGCTTTTAGTAAATATATATATATAAAAAAGGCTTGTCGACAATGGCTATCTTGCTTTTAGCTGTCAATGTAACTCGCTAAATCTTAAATAAAAGAAAGAGGGATTCTTTGTTATTAATGTTTAAATGAGTTAATCAATCGCTAATGAACAATCACAAAATGAGCCTGGAGAGATAACACTGCAATGGACTGAACGTCCTGTTCTTTGTGAGGGAAACGTTTCGAGTGTTTTTTGGTGTTAAATGCCGACGCATCGGTGGAGCTGTTGTCAGTCAGTTTCTATGGCAACGTGTCTGGGCGTAGCGTAACCGGCACAGAGAAAAAAGGAGAGATTTTGAGTTGTCCTCAAATAAAAACGACAAACATTCACGTCTGCAATGAACAGACGGAAACCTCACCAGGGCTGAAAGTAACTCAGAAAGTTTCCTGACCATGTGGTCACTAACAACAGTGGGTTTTTTTTTTTTTTTTCTGTCCCAAACATTTCTTTTTAGGTCCCGGCTGAAACCCGAGCTGGCCCAGAGGGTTTCCCTCCCCGTCAGGTTGCCGTGGTGAACATGTGGTTTGAAGGTAAGTCAAACAAAGGACACCTCTGTCTGAGTCACATGCTGAGAGTAATAACAGACTTATATGTAGGAGCAATCACTAGGTGGGTTCAGAGATGTACTGAAGCATGTGTGTTGAATGAACTGAAATGTCTTTGCAACATTGTTTCCATGTTTCTGTCACTTGCAGTTAAAGATGAGCGTCTATTGCATTGTTGGTCATTTATTAATTACCATGATAAAAACTGTTCATTTATAATTTTTTCTAAAACAAAGATGACAGTTTTATCTGAAATGTTATTTTTTGTTGTTGTTTTTTGTTCACCACAGGAGAGTCAACAAATATCAGTGTATTAGGAAATATAATTAAATGCAAGTTAGGTTATATAAATAAAGAAGAAGTAGATGGGTCTTTGTAAATCACAATTATTATTATTATCACAAAATATCACAATAAAACTCCCGGCTCAGCCCTACTGATATTACAGCATCGATGTTTCAAATAACTTTTGATACTTTGTTGAATACCAGGTTCTGTGAAAAGACTCATTACTCAACTATTTGTCGCCAAATACGACACATCAGTTCTTCATTGACCTTATTCTTCACCTCTTCTCAGATGTTTGAAGACATTGATTTTTCATTGATTTTTCACAGATTTTTCCACAAAATTGTTTGAATTTATGAGCTACAAAAAAAATCCACGAACACCAGGAAGGAACGGTCCAAATATGTTTCGTTAAGACCGGCCCTGGTGGAAACCAGTCGCTCGGGTCGACGCTTCGCTTCGTCCAGAGGGTCCGGATGCTCGGCTATCGAGAAGCGATGGCCTGGACTCTGTTGAGGTTTTAAATTTCACCCAATGAATGGTTTTAATGCCATGAAGCTTATCGGACGCTGACTGCAATGTAAACAAGCGCCGAACCAACGGCTGTTTACGTTAACTCAATGTTTTGTCACCTTCGGTGAATCATTTTTGTGTATTTTTTCATAAGAAATAAGTGATGTGTTTTTTTTCTTTGTTTTTTTCCCCCAAAATCACCTTTGGAAAAACAATTACTTCAGGAAGGTCTCAGTTTTGAAGCGTGACCAACATGGACTGAACAGCGTCGCTGACTTCCTCTGCTGCCATTTCTAAAACTGTAGGCAATTCAAAAACAGCTCAGAAAATCAATGTCTTTGGGTAACAGCGTCTCCTTCTCGTCCCTGATTGGTCAAAAAAACCGTCACCGGAGGAATCAAAGTAAGCGATGAGGCCATAGACATGGGAATTCAATAACGAGGCAAAGCGAGACCCTCTTTTCTCGTATTTCCCTTCTTTTGTTCAACAAAACTTGCCCTATCACTTTATTTAAAAAAAAGAAGTTCAGTCTTCCTTATATAAGCTGTGGTAAAATAGAATACCTCTGGTTAAAACCACCGAATGAATCCAAAACCTGATTTGCAGAAAACAAAATACCACAGTCGTTGGGTTCTGCTTCACTGTCATGCCAAAAGCTCTGGGTTTGTGTTCAAGTCGTACAGAGAAGTCAAACATGGTGGAGCAGGAGGAACAAGTAAAACCACTCACCATTTCTCAGAGGTCAGCGCTGGCAAGAATCGGCGCGATGGGAGTTCAAGATGAAGCGAGAGCTGTGATACTCCTGAGTCTTCAGCGGCTCTTATTATGTTTCACGTAGTTTGGATTCGTTTCCATTCGGCTCTAGCTCAAAACGCAACATGTCCCTTCGTTCACCTGATGCTCCGGTGAATGGGAAGCCTCCGCCACGCCGGATGCCTTTGGGTGCCGAGTTTTATAGAAGGCGGACACCCTGCGGACACCCTGCGGACACACTGGCTTCTCAATAACGCTGCTGTCCTCGTCTCATTCGGATGGAGACTGGATTCGCAGGGGAAGACAGCGGTTGCAGTCTCACCACAGAGCTGTCATGTGGGGACAGAAAGAGAGCGAGATCGGCCCTGTATGATTGCCTGGGTGGGAACAAGCTGGAAGATGGTTGTGCCGAGCCATGGAGTCAGCATTCCCATCCCACACATGAAGTGGGTTAGCTCAAAGTGGGGCCTTGTGCTTGGACAGAGAAAGCCACACAGCGTATAACGCCCCGATAGCTTTAATGCTCGGTGAGTCAACGCAAGTTTCCCCTCATTTATCACAAAACTGACAAACAGTGGGTCGGGTGTCTACATCGCAATTGAATTGCTACTATTTCAGAATGTGATGGAAAAAGATGTGAAGAGAAAGCAGAGGTACGAGACGACATGGATTAATCCAATGACTCAAGCTAAAACTAAGCAAAAAGTCAGGTTCTGTCAGCTTATACACACTCAGCCTAATCAAAAAGCGAAATGCTGTTTCACAAAGCGGTGTACTTTACAAAGGCTGCCACTACTTTATTACAGTCATTTTGCAGAAACCTTCAGAGTTCATGATTTTTTTGTGGCCAGACGCGACAACCTCGTCACTATCTTAATACAGCTAAATGCAGAGCATTCCTCAGATAGCGCTGGCATGGAAAACCTATTTTAAGTGACAGCTGGTGTTTTCAGGCAGGGCTGGATGTTTGTCTCAGCGTTTGCCCTGTGATGAACTTTTGATCCTGGTGGGCCATTTCCCACTTCTTGACTGTGTACCAACCAAACCTTGTGGAAATGAGACACGGGCAACCCTAACCCAAACCCTAATGTCTTCAAATGTTATGGTTCAAAAACTAAAAGGTTTCCTGTTTCAGCACTCCCACAGTTTAAAGTGTTTTTTACTGGGATGTAAAAAGAAAACATGGAAAGGAATTTCCTCTCAGCCTATTTTGGATTTTAGCAAGACAGAAAGTCCTTGATTGATTGGGAGAACAATGATACCTTCCTGTGCTAACGAATGTTTCAAATGCACCAGAGTTTACTGAAACCGAAGAGAGACCTGGGTTTTTGGACAAGACACAGTTCGGTTTCTTGGTCACATTCATGAACTTTAATGTAAAAAAGACAAATACTTAAAAAAAAAAGGTGAAATACTTTGTGTCGTATTGAAGTTTTCCATTGTAATGAGATTATGTCGGAAATAGTTTTTCTTTGATTACAAATTTTAGCCATATTATTATTACCTCACTGTCCTAAATTGCAAAATCAGTCCAAGTGGCCCCTTGACCGCACTTTGGACCCCAAACACGACCATAAGGTGTTTAAAGCGATAGATTTGTTTTTTTTCATGTCTGACTTTGCGTAGATATTCATTTCACCTGAATATAGGGACCAAAAACAGTCAAATGCGTATTTGTCGTTTCTGATAACAGCTGTAAGAAAAAAAAACAAAAAACTTGACATCTTCCAAAGTTCTTCCCACGTTCTGTTAATGACCAGGTCCAGAACCCGGAGTAAACCCGGCCAGCTCCCATCAGCCCGGACGGAAACACAAAGACACACAACAGCACATTCTGCTAAAGCTGCGCTGTAGCTCAGGTTGTGCTAATGATAGAAAAATAATGTCAACATCCTGACACGTCTCAGGGAGAATGATGGGGCTCGGTGGCGTCACAGGTTTCAACGCGGCGCGCTGTGATGTCAGGAATAAAACGTGTGGGAGGATGGAGACGTTGCATTTCTTACTTTCCCCCCCCGTGTATTTTTAAAACAATAAGAGGGCAAGTTTGGAAAGGGAAGTGGTGGTGGTGGGGAAAATAATAATAAAAAAAAAAGTTAAAGGAAGTGGAAATGTGGAGAAGTTGACAGCCGGAGATGGACTGTGGATCCATACAGGTAAGAAAAAAGCGACACAAACCCTCTTGTCACTTGCGGTTCTTCACAATGGGGAGTTTTTGACTGGGAAAGTTTCACAGTAGAAACATTTCTTATTTCATTGCAGAAATGTAGAGATTTTAGAGTTCTGTTTGAATCAGCTCAGGTCTCTTTGGGGTTTGCAGTGAAAACGCAGTTCAGCACACTCCGATCAGGCATAACATTATAAACACAATGCGACGTTTATTCCGATAGACGTCTGCTGGGTCAGAGATATAATGGTTTGTGGGTGACTGACGAACCCAACGTATGCGACGACGTCTTTACATCTGAAAAGAACAAAAGATGTGTCAAGTTAAACACGTGTCCTTAAAGACAGAAAGCTGCCTCGCTGTAACAAGTTTAAAAAGCCTAAAATTAGAATGTTTCTCATCGTTATGAGATTTCCTCTTGCTTCTGTGAGGAAACACCTCAACTCTGATGAACTCTTGTTCGAAAGCAGATTTCAAGTCGCTGAATGCTCAAAACAAAGACAAACAAAAAGTGACTGTGCAGGAGTTTCACCCTCCGGTAAAGACACGGCTGTTTTCATTACTCCACAAAGCATTCTTCCCGGTTCCCTTTAGCCTGTTTCAATGAAAAGTGAAGCAGTCAGGGGTTATCAAAAGTTTGCGGAGGGACACACTAGCAGAAACGTTCTTCTAGCTGCAGTTTTGTGCAGATGTGTTGAGATGAATGTAAGAAATAGTAGGTGATACAAGACGGTCCGACTGGCCCCAGATCTGGCTTTTGAAGTACGAAGAAGCTGAATCTCTTCCGCCTTCTTTCTCCGGTGTCGGCAGACGCAGTGAGAGCTTATTGGCACTTAAAATGCTCTCTAAGCAGACAACCTGACAGCACAGCCACACTTTCGCTCTCTCCCTGTCCTGTCCCTCATGCCTTCCCCATCTGACTTCAGCTTGGGTCTTAAGTTGATCCTAAAGAAAACCAGAGTGTTCTCAAGTTTTGCAAGACGCAATATGCCGAGCAATAGGCCTTAAGTATATTTAGAAAAGAACTGGAAAAGTAATTTTGTGTAATTTGCGGGGGGAAGGCATGCATCCTTTATCCAAGCTGACATCAGATATTTGAGAAGTTATAATAAAAGCACTCTAAAAGACTTTACCAGACATTAGAGGACTTTTTTTTTTTTTTTTTTAGCATGTCACAATTACTTTCTAAAGTTTCTGCATGCATGAATATTGAAATTGATGAAAACCTCAAATTGTTCCTTTTTAGAAAAAAATTCCTGGCTTCATTAATGTCCATGTAAGGCCAGACCCGGTGCTGCCTGTTCGGGTCGGCGAGCATTCTTTCCCTTTGCATAATGTGGAAGTTAAAAACTATAATACCATGCTTTCATAGCGTTTCTAGGCAACCCGTGGACGCAGACGAGATCACAAGGGTTGAGTTGCACCCACACACATAAACGCACACACACACACACACACGTTCATGTATAAACTTACAGCTTCATTCATGGTTCAGCAATAGGTCACCATGCAAAATGTTGCACTAATTCATGTGGGCTGGGACTGCTCTTCTATCACTTTAAAGGGCCGGTATTATGCATTTTCCAGACGTGACGAACGTTATTGTTTACATCCGGGAATTTTGTGCATGTGTACAACGTTGGAGGGCGAAAAGACGATTCTGTTACTCGCCATCCAAGGCCTGTAGAAGAACAATTCAGTTAACCAAATGAAACCTGGAGATGAAGGCGTAATTAATTCAGTGCGCTGTGCCACAGCAAGGGGAAAATGATGCAGAAAAATGACTGAAGAATAACTCAAAGCCACCTGCAATCTTTTCTCTCATTTTCTGGGTCGAAATTAGGCCTCTGTCTCTTTAAGAAGCTCCGGCTCTTTCAGGAAGTCATCATAATATGGCTCCTCTGTTAACCCTTTAGCAACGTTTTCACCAGCACTGCACTGAGAAGATGCATCGTTGATTTTACATAAGACCACGCTGCACACAGACCCGTTACTATAGCAACGAACTGACAGCAGCGCCGCTAGTATATCAGGATGCAACACCAAGAAACACGCAAAATTTAGAACAACCTTTAGTCTGCTACAGTGTCATGATTCCAGTGATTGTCTGAACACAGCGGTGGTTAATGAGTTAATTTAAACTCCTGCTCTACTGATAAAGAGGGTTGATCTGTGGGATGCCTTTTTTTTTTCAACTCAACCAAAACGCACCAAATTCTGCAGGACATCTACATGGTAAGGTTGTCAAAGTCAAGCTAGTGTAACTGACCTACTTCTCACTCCCTTACTATTTTTAAAACTTCTTCCTGATCTGTGAAACGTGAAACCGTTGGTAGCAAAGCAGCGTGCCATTTTTCTTTTATACGTCACGCGTACATTTAAGATTCAGCGCATTATGTTGACACACTGACAGCTAAATGCAATGTAAACATCGTAAGATCCCGCCCCCCAGACATGTGGTGTCACCCTGCAATGTGTCTACAGCACAACCAAGTAACTGTGGCTTTCAGCTGTTATATGAAACATAGCTGCAGAAAATGTACTTTGTGATATAACGCCCTGAAATTAGGCCTCTGTCTCTTTAAGAAACTCCTGCTCTTTCAGGAAGTCAACATAAGCACGGCTCCTCTAGTAACCCTTTAGCAACGGTTTCACCAGCACCGCACAGAGAAGACGCAACGTTGATTTCAGATAATACTGCCCCTTTAAGGCAAAGAATAATGACAGCAGTTCCCCGAGGCACCCAGTGAACCCCGGGCCCAGTGAAGATTACATTCAGCTGCACAAATAACTTTACCGCCTTACCACAAGTCTGCCAATGTGAACACACCATCTTCTTGCTTCTTTATAAGCGAGCTATAAAAATTACTCATAGCTCGGATTTTCCAAAAGACAAATAGGAAAAAAATAAGATAGCGGCTCCGTTACCTCACGAGAGGTCCAACATCTCCCGATTTACACCGCGACAATTATCCCAACGCTTTTGAGGTTTCCCAATTTCATCTACAGTTAGCTGAACAAATTAATAAAAAAAAAAAAAAAAAAAAAAAGGCTAGACTTGGTGAGGAAAAAAAAGAAAAAAACACCCCAACAAACACGGACAACTAAGCAGAGAGTTTGAGAGTGAACGTGTCGGTGTGGGGCGGGGAAACTCAAAACAGCGAAGACGGAGCAGAACGAGGATCCGGTCGGGAAGAGCGAAGAGGACCCAGCAGACACCTGACACCCGACCAGTGAGCAAGCAAAACATCAGGAGTTGCTAAATAATGAATGAGCTAAGCTCGAAAAGAAGCCCAACACACACACACACACGCACACACACACACACATGTATACACGCCACATGGTGAACAGCGAGTCAGACAGACGTAATTGAAGGTAGGCTTACATTGTGGTAAGGTAAAAACAGGGTATGTAACTATAATCAGTCAAAGCCTCTTGACACATGTTGCTAACTCTGTCATCCCAGTGAAGCCTCTCACATCCAACTACATTTTGTAAAGCTTTCATTTCACTTAAGTTTTGGTCCAACACTAAATAATATAATAATAATAATAATAATAATAATAATAATAATAATAATAATAATCATATCATGGCGACCTGTCCAGGGTGAACCCCGCCTCTCGCCCGGAACGCAGCTGGAGATAGGCACCAGCAACTCCCGACCCCGTTAGGGAGAAGGGTGACGGAAAATGGATGGATGGATGGATGGAAAATCATATCAGATGAGGCTGGTTATTTGGAAGTAAAAAATTGCAATCCTGTGTGGCGCGCAAAATGACAAGATTGATGGGTGTGACTGCAACCACACCCAAACCATACGCATAGTTTCACTGACGGAGCATTCCTCGAGGCAAGAAAGCGAAGAAAGTCCAATCGGTGACAAAGAGGAGTCAGTTTTAAGAAACCCAAGTGTAGGAATGAGGAGATCATTCCTCTGCAGCAGCAGCGGCGTCCCGGCAGCGCTGCGATCGCCATGTTCTGTTGTTTCGCAGCCACAAACGGCAACGGATGTCACACGACAGATCAACACCGAACGAGAGGATTGAAATCAAAATCTGTCCTTTTGAATAGAGAGAAACTTTCAAATAGGGTTACATTATAGTCCAGCATCCCAAACTCTGTTAGAGAGCTCTGTTCAATCTGTCATTCACAATGTGAACGTTATGGTACAAATACAAATGTTCACTTAAATTGACATTAATGAGAGAAGATGCAAAGAGGTCTTTTGGTATTTCTGCAAAGATCCACAGCCCAGATAGAAAAACATGCTGACAGGACAAACAAACCTGATAATCATATAGCCTACATAGTTAGTTCAGGACCAAAATTTAAACATTTGCGTTAAGCAGACCAGAGACGTTAAGCAAGCTGTTCCACCCCCTCGCCTGTGGCGGCGCTGCATCAAGTATTCAACCTGGAAACCTCTGAAGGAGACGCTGAGCGCAGCTTCCTTCTTCACAACATGTGAGCAAAAAGCTCATGCCACCAGATTTTAGCGGTTGCAGGATTTCTCTTTGGCGAACCTTTTTTTTTTTTTTTTCCACCAGCTTCAGACTCGCTTCCTTTGCTCTGGTTGTATTTAGCCAGAATTGGCATTCGTAATGGAAAATATGAAAAAGCATGGGACTCTTTTTGTCTTATTTTTTTTAATGAGACAACAACTTCAATTAGGGATTCAAAATAAACTAATAAACCATGGAACATTCCGTGTCCAAAAATAATCCTAACTACATCAGCAAAAACACAGCGGAGCAAAAACCCTTACGCCTGGGCTTGCTTTGATTTTTTTGTAGACTCCAGCAGTCAGAATGCAAAGCGTCACACACCCATCGCTGCAAACGCCGAGCACTTTTACTGAACCCGCTCTGGAGTTTCGCTTCTTCCAACTTTCACAACAAAAGCAGGACAAGCGGGCTCAGCGGATGGGCTTGAGCGACAGCAGCGATGGCAGCACGCACACAGAGCGCTGAACTCTCCAAGCCCGGAGCTACTCAAACTCAGCGTAATATCGCAATAAAACCACACGACACAGGGGAAAACTCCATAAAGCAGCAACTGAATAACTACGTCGCACCAGCTTTCAGAGTCAGTAAAAAACACTCCGGCTCCCTCCAGGCTGAAAGGGAGCGCGCACATAAAACGACATAACGCCAGGATGGAAATGTTTTATCAACACAGCTGGCAAAAGGAGTTACAGACCGGGCATCGGATCCCACCACGGCTGTTGGCAGGCTCTGCAGAAACGCGCTGTTTTCTGGAAGCGTGGTGAATCACGTGGGCGAGCTTTTGAAGTTTGACCCAACGTTTGACCCGGTATTTCAGGCCGACCACAAACCTGCATGTGGTCTCGCTTTAGACGGGCTCTAGTGTCATTGCTGCATCTCTGGTAGAGACGGGACTTGCGGCTCTGAGGAGGGAACCCGGTTCTTCAGGATCCGTTCACCTCAAAGACCCGTTCAGATTTAGAAAATTGTACATTTTTCTAAGAACGAGCCATTCTATCCGTGAAACTTAGTTTAGTTGTTTTTGTGAGGGAAGTTCACAAAAAGTCAATTTATCTGTTAACAACGGCAAGAAGCGCCGACAGAAAAAAATTATTTCAGAGAAAAGATAAAACAGTCTCATTTCAGGAGATTCAGAAAGTCTCTTCTGCGCAACTAAATGTAACAGAAGTCGCCACTGGCACAAACCACAGAGACGACGACAGGAAGTAGTGGAAGGATGACGGTGTGGCGAGTCTTTCAAAGACTTGTCACATGAAGAAACTTACTCACCATTTTAATTGTATTTGTTTTTTAACTGAATTGCAAAATTGTGTGTTTTTTTTTTTTTTTTTTTTTTTTACTTTGGCGAAATATCGACAACATTTTGCAGGTGATGTGACGCCTCAGACGCCTCATGTCTGAGTTGCTGCTCACGCCTGGCTAAGGCTGGAAGGAATAATCCTGACTTGAACCCAGAGAGACATTTCTTGAACTCAGAAATGGGCTTTAGAGTGAAATGATCGTGGGCTCTACGAGCAGGGCAGCTCCTCCCAGGTCAACCCTGCAGCTGTTTGACATTAAGAGGTGGGAGTGTGTCAGGTTGGCTGCGTCTGCCTGTGGGTTTAAAGTCGCAGAGAAAGGAAGAGTAAGACTCCTGGGTGGAGGGTACACGTCCTGCCCAGGTCGTTCCTCCAGGGTGGGACTTTTCCTTTGACTGACCACTGATTTAAAGGCGCAGGAGTAATGGGAGTCACATGCGCTCAACATGACAAGTAAATAAAAGCACGGTATGCAAAAAATGTTCCGTACGTGCGGGCCGAGCGGCGCACACGTGGCGTTTTTTTTTTGTTTTTTTTTTAAAAGAAAAAACATTTTCTGTGCTTTTCTTTGCTCTTTGGGTATAAAAAAGCAAACACTTTCTGCGTAATTAGACCCAGCAAACAGTCTGCCAAGTCTCATTTAAGATAGCATATCTAGAGAAATGGCTTGGTGTATGCGACTTTGTAATGAGTTTAATACTCAGAAGGACCTTTGTTAACAAAAGGATCTTTATATGCGGCAGTTCAAGTGTTTTTGCTCGTGTTTGCTGGTCATCAACTGCAGAGGGACGTTGGGTTTTACTTCACTGTCAGTCCAAAGGAACCACACGCGCTATAACATCTGAGTTATTCTTTTCCCCAGATGAGTTTCGTCCGTTAAAACGGGACGAAACTCCAGCTGTTCTAACCAAACTTTGGGTTCAAATTTGTGACCCCGTTTTTTTTTTGTTTTTTTTTCAAGGTTAAAGAATATACAAGGAACCTCGTGATTCCTTCCAGACCAACCGGATTGAAGTTCCTCATCCGAAACAAGAAATGGAAAAATGTTACAATAATGCTGTGTAATGAGGGTAATGTCAGCTGACTGAGTCGGATGGGAGTTCATTAAACTCTGTGAAGTTATTGACAATAATATTTCCTTTGCCTTCGTTGGAGCCATGCCATGTCGTCGTGTTGGAAACCAAAATAACTCCATGAAGTGGTCGACCCGAACAATATCGTCAGGTCTGCTCCAGCTCAGCCGACAACAAAGTCAACTTTAAGGTTCGGCATCAGAGTGAACATTGTTGCCATGCATGTTTTTTCCAGCTGAAGACGTCTGCTGAACGTACTGAGGGGAAGCCAATGTCAAAGGCTCAAAGAGTTAAACCTGCTTTTTCTACTTCACAGTTATCACAAATTATGCTTCCTTTCTTTTTTGCACATATTAGACAAAAACACTTCATGTGTTTTACATGTTGAGTGACACAGTTTATTTATTTCCTCCTTTTCTTACAGTGGATGAAGTTATGAGGAACGGAGGCTGCCAGTCAAATAAAACAATGAAAGGTTAAGCCAACAGAAAACAACCTGAGATGAGAAAAGTGTGGAGGAAGCAGAAGCGTGGAGCATTAAATGCTCTCCATGGACATTTTCAAAAGGATGGGGGGAGCAGAGGGGCCTCTCAATCTTCGGAGGAAATCTCACAACAAACAAAAGCTGAGAAGAACTAAAGCTCCAATTTCCTCTCGTGATCTTCCCGGTGAACCACAGCGAGGCCTGCGGAGCAAAGACAGTAGATAGCGATCGCATCAAAGACAGATAAGAAGACCGGAGCTCAATACGCCGCGACCTGCCGGCAATTAGCTGATGCAGATAGGAAGGGAAGCACAGAGGAAGGCTCTGGTCCGACGCCGAGATCGCACCAGTTTGATTTGGATCGATCTCCCAGTTCCTCGGTGGCTCCCATACTGGTACGCGCCCACGCAAAAATTTATACCTGCACTCTTGTAATTGGGTTTTCTCCTTCGAAGAGTCATCACTGAGCTGCGGACGCTGCCGCCGGGTCGTCAACCATCAAATATTCGCTGCACTGATGAATGTGAGACGTCAGTGTAGAGTTTTGAATGTGTGGCTTCACGGTGTGATGCTGAACATTATCTGCATAGTTACTGGCAGCTATTATCAACTTAGCTTACTTGATGTCATGTGCAAAATGCTTTGGAACTAATTTATTCTTGAAGAATATTTATATTTAGATCTTGTCATCTCACTGCAAGCTAGTCACCAAGCGCACGCTCCCAAAAATAATAATTTGGGTTTTTGTTTCCAACCTTTGTCACCGCATGTCGCCCCATGACAGCTGGAAACTCTGTCTATTGTTTACTTGTGAAAACAGTAAATGACGGAATAAGATGCACGTTCTGAGCCTCGAAGATGAATCAGGTTGTTGTTAAGGACGGCAAGTAAACCACTGACATGCCAGTCAAAAGTGTTTGCCAGTGACTTTTCCAAACCAGACTTGCGGCACCACGATCTGCTTCCTGTTTCCAGCTTTCGCTGTGGTCGGACATTTCTCATCCCACCCTCTGTGACAGCCACTGCTCATCACTGACTCTCTTAATGCCACAGGACAATGAGAGCGGGGGCGAGACTGTGAAGAGGCAGGCGTTTTATAGCGGAAACCCCAGTGTTCCCCACCCCATGGAAGGAGGACCTAATTAAACAGCATGTCAAGCACGGCCAGGGCCCCACCTGCCTGTGGTGGCTCGTGTTAAACCGCGGCACGCCCTCCCCTCCCCTCCCCTCCCCTCCCCTCCCCTCCCCTGCCCTGCCCGGCTCGGCACCAGGAGGCGCAGAGGAGAACGCAGCGAAGAAAGTCGCAGATTTGAACCCGAGTCAGCCATGCGTCATTAGACAAAATAAAGTCCTGGGCTTTGATCAGAGCAGACTGTAATTTGCTCATGTGAACTGAACTGAACTGAACTGCTGCAACAAGTTTAACCTTGAGCAATACATAATGCTGAAGTTGCACTTTGGGCTGAGGGAAGTGGTTTCTGATTTGAAAACCCAACGCGGGGAAGAATCGCAGCACTTTCACTTACATTGCTGCTGCACACTTTGCGTTATTTGAGCGGGACGATGAACTTCCGCAGTGCTTTGTAAAAGTATTCAGACCTATTGAGCTTTTCGGCATTTGTTGTGATGAAACCACAAGCGTTTAATTTGTTGAGCAGAAGGAAAATGACATGCGGTTTTTGCTTTATGTTCGCAAATTCATATCAGGAAAGTGAGGTGTGCATTATGATTCAACCCCGATGAGTCAATAACACATTATTGAACTGCCTTCCACTCAAAGACTTTTAGGATATATTTCTACAAAACTGTTGAATACTTTGTCACAGGGCAGCACAATAAATCGTGGACGTATCATCGTCGTCATTATCAGTGTTTGCAATCTTCACAAATGACTGGAGTGCAATACTTGTTGGCTGGTATGTTTTACGAGTTCTGATGTTGCACTTTTCATGCTAATCCAATTGTCAGCCAGTCCAATAGAATCTTATAACAGAAAAACCTCAAAACAGATTAAAAACAGCAGAAAGATGCAGAATTGTATCATCGTGTAATTTCCAAAGATGATACAACTGTTACTAATATGTACATGTTGTCTGTTGTGGTTTCTCGGTTTTGTTTTCTCTCTTTCTGCAGGTTTATAGACAGACGTCAAACATGTCAACCTGTGTTCTCTCTATGTTTACTTCTCACTCCTTCTCCTTTCCTTTTAAACCTTTTCCCCGCCTTCCTCCTTTTCTTCTCTCCTTCCTTTTTTTTTTTTTGTCTCTTTGCCCGTCACGTTTGAAATAAACGCAGAGAGATTTCTGAAACGGCGTCGCAGCGTCATCGTATGTAACCGGAGCACATTCTTCGCCTCCTCCAGGGGCAATAATCGTCCAGTCAGAAATCCTCCGAGGTGGGACGGTCTCGTCTCGGTGGGTCGCACCAAACTCCTTCCATTGTTGCATGATGGATGGAGGATTGAATTATACCGTTGTTTTATAAACTAGCCCTGCCTGAAACCTCACCACTTCTGAGCCTCGTGATTCTGTTTGTTTACTAAAGCCCTCTGACATCCCTTAGTTTATGCCACAAAATCCCAATAGAAAAACAACATCAAGTTCCAAGGCCTGTCCAACTGTGTCGAGAGGAAAACTTGCCTCCGGACTCTTCAGAGGAAACCCACCAAAAACCAACACGAGCACCACCAAAGGAAAGGACTGAGCTCGTTTTTTTTGTTGTTTTTTTTTAGTCAGGACTTACTTCTTCTCAGGCTTCAGAGCCATCCATCACATCGCTGATCTGAGGAACGACAGAAACAATAAATGATTCACATGTACTGTCTTTTCTGTTTCTGGCCTTCTTGTACGTCTTCTGTTTGGTCCTTTTGTTTTTGCTGTGTGACAAATAACGACATGGTGACAACATGACTTGTGGCACCCCAGAGATGCCTGCGATCCCAGTTCGCCGTGGTGTTGACTGCCCTCTTATGCAGCGAACAAAAAGCCAAAGAGGAATTAAAAGACCATAAAACTATATTACAAAAACATCACACATTTGGAAACTTCTCCTAACAAGTCCGTCTTGATCTTTTTATTTGTCTCCCGCTGCCAAACGCGGATTTTTCTTTTTTCTTTTTTTTCTTTCCGCGCACCGCAGTGCCACACAGACAGGCCGTCGTAAAGATGCACGCCGACTGTGTTGTCGTTATTACTTTCAGACTTGCAGAAATATTTGTTGTTTTTACGCCACCTCAACTTTCATCCCTCCCACACAAACCAGATCAGCCACTTTCCAAACTTTTTTTTTCTTCTTCTTCTTCTATTTCTTCTGTTGCTGCCGCGGCGCTCGGCCTCGACGTGACTCAGAACAAAAACATAAAATATTTTCCACTCGAGAGCGATGTGCGAGATCTTGAGGGGGCCGTTTATCTGCCATTTGATGCCCTCAAATCACAACGGTGGGACGTCTCCGAACCAGATATAGCAGTTATAATGTGAACACGTCGACTTGAAGCAATGAATCCATTCAAATACGTCCATCTGTTCCCCATGTGAGTGAGAGCTCTGCTGAGCTGCTGTTTAAAAATAGAACTTCATCGGTTGCAAAGAGAGCCAAGGTCCCAATGATTTGAGGAATTTCAAAGAACAGTTCAAAAGGGTAAAGTTAAAGGAACACCTGGTGGAAGAGGAAGCCATCATCAGCAAAGAGCTTCTGAAGGACATGACAAGTTTTGGACTTCGGATTATGGGAAATGTCATCATAACACCTGACCTCAACTCTGTTGAAGGTTTCTGGTGGGGGTTTTTAAAAAGTAGCAAGATGCAAACAAACCCAGGAATATCAATGAACTGGTCTTTGCCTGTGGATTAAGATTCATCAGGAAGGCTGTCAGAAATTAATTTCTGGCTATAAATCAGACTTTATTAGAGTACTTTTAGAGCAAAAGTACTCTTAATAAGAGTCAAATGTCCTTGTTACTGTATAGTTTTCACACTTAGTCTTATGATTAGTTTGTAGTTAGGTTAGTTGTGTTACGCTGTTAAACTGTTTTTCTTTAAAGGGGCAGTGTTATCAACATTTTTTCAAGCTTCACGTCATGTTATAATGTTATTCTCTCAACAAAACATACCTGGAGTGTTGCTTTGACTCTTTTATGCATGTTTGAGAAATCATTGAGTCTCCATGGCAACCATTCAGCTGTGCAAAAACACCTGGGTGAGCGTAGCCCCGCCTTCGAGGACCAAGCTCCACCTCAGCAGCTGAAGTTTCCAAGCTCCTGAGCTCCACAAAGCAGCCCTCCCTCACTAGTCACCCGCTCTGCTCCTTCAGACTAGACAGCAGCAATTAGCAAACACCTGGTGAAACGGTGCATCTGCTGAGCTCATTATAGGAGCTACTTGTCTGCGCAATGTTCGTAAAATTGCAGGAAGAAATTGTAAACTCCAGAAAGAAAGGATTTAAACTCTGGCTCTTTTTGCTGAGCAGCAGCCACCCTAATAACCGTTCCCTTAAGCTCCAAAATGCAATATGACTCAGTCTCGTGAAGCCGTTGCACAACTGTGACTAAAACTCTAAATCCTTCAAATTAAATCAGCCTTTATTTTAAGATAATTGCATCGATGTGTCATGCTCACTTTTGTCTCACTTCCATTACACTTCTCATCACCAGCAGCAACTGTGAATGATTCCTCGTGGAAACTGCGCAGAGGTGACGACATGTCGGTCGGGTCATGACACACCGACGAACACAGAGAGGGAACCCGGCGTTACACTTAGCAGTCAGAGAAAGTCAATAGTTTAAAACAATCCTGACGAGTTCAAAATGTTTGTCCAGATATAACCCATTTGGATGGATTTCTGGCCATTTAATAACAAAAAGAAAGAGAACAGCACTTCATTGGAGATTGTCTTGCTTTAACGTATTCACAGCAGCCTGTAAAACTCTGCTTTATTTTTGGCTCCATGCACTAATCACTGTCTGTTGCAGATTATAGACAACTTGGAAATGGGGAGGCGACAGTTACACTTCACAAAATGCAGTGTGCATTTTGTGTACACACTGTGTACACAAAATGCACACAGTGTGTTTGAAGGGGGAGAGCAGTTAGCCAAGCAGCTAACAGTTCTGTCCTGAACGTGATTTGACGGAGCCGGAACCACACGAGGCATGCGTGCTTGTTTTTTAACATCTCCATAGCGACGCTGATGAATGCAACAGGCACAAATCAGCAGGGCCTCCGTGTTGAAATCAGTCGGTCTGCCACTTAACCTCTGGTCAAAAACCTAAAGAGTCATAAAAATAGCGGAGAATGTTGCCAGTCGGTTCCCATGGATACTGAGCTCAGGCTGCAACAGAGACCTTGTTGGGCAATTAGCAACGCTTATTTCTTAGACAAGTCCCCAAACAAATGTGACAAATGGAGGAGGATTTAAACAAAGTGGATAAATGTTTAGTGTTTTGTTAAAGTAACTGTTTAGTGAAGTTGTGACTAGTCTTTTCTGCACGTTTACCAATCTGGCATAACCGTCTTTAAGTGTCCTAAAAATCACTCTATTAGTGTGATGTATTGTTATTATTATTATTATGAGGTTAGAAATTTGTCTGTTAAGTTATAGTCCTGGGAATTTCCCAGAGTGTTGCATAGGATGCTTTTTTTCTAAATCTGAAAGCTTGCTGACACTCGTCACACTTCACAGTTTACCATAGCAACTGGCTCCAGACTGTCTGCACTGTGCTTCATAAATCAGACGGCACCTGATGGAATATTCGTTGCAGCACCAGTGAAGCTTCACTCAAGCTACCAACACGGCTTCGACTTTTAACTCGGCTTAGTCCGACTGTCCGCGAAACTGAAAGTTCACCAAACTCACCCATCGTCTTGGCTAGAGACTGAACGGCAAGGTGTTCCTGCTGCGGCTCATAGTCAAAAGAGTTTGTGCTGCTTATCCGCGCGCTCGCTGTTCCCTCTGCTCACTTTTATCCACTCTGACTCAAACTCTACTCAGCTCTGTCTTCCGTTTTAGAGCCCCCAGCTGGCCCAACCACCACCAACGCCTGCCGGAGTGCAACTGAACGGAGTCTGAGCGCACAGCTGGCCTTATAAGTTTTTTTTTTTTTTTCTTAAGGAGAAAAAGTCCACATCCCACTGTCAGTCACAGCGGAGCATAGTTTCAGCTGGGCTGCCATCCAAACAGACACGAAACTATTCTATTTCGGTCCGCCATACGAGCAGCGGTTCAGTTCAGAGGAGGGCGGTGGGGTGGGGGTAAGATTCTGTGGTGGAGTATGTAATTGCAGAGTGACCTGTTATGGTGAGATGTAATTGCAGACTTCATCAGATGGAGAGAAGCTGCCAACGAGACTAGGTAAAGAACTTTTAAATAATACTTTTGGAAGAAAATTAAAAAAAAAAGAAAGAAAAGAAACAAAACAGACCACATAAATACACGAGGAGCTGGGTTCCAGATGTGGCAGCAATGGGAAGGGAGGGGAGAAGAAGAGGGAGGGACTGAAAAGAGACTTAGATGGAGAAGAGAAAAAAAAAACAAAAAAAAAAAACAAAACTGCCATGGCAGCAGAAAGAAATCCCAGTTCTGACACGGTGAAAGGGTGTTTTCCTTCCCAGGAGCGAGTCCCAGAAGGCCGAGAAAAGGGGGATGAGGGAAGGTAAGAGGATGTCGGTCTCGGCCCGGTGTTGTTTCTGGACCTTCACCACGACTGCTCCTGAGTGTCTGGTTTCACGTCAGCCTTGAAAATGACTACCTTATGGGGGAAAAAAAACTGGGGGGCTTTAAAAATGGAGGAAGAAAAATAAAAAAGCATAAACGGGGCAGAGGCGGCTGGTTCTAATTTCCACGAAAGACCCCGCTGCGTCGGCCCGATGCGGCTTAAATGGTTGTACTCTTGAGTGAATAATTATCCTGCCGTTATGTGATGCGTACGACTTTGCGTGCTCTCATCCGGACTTAAGACCGTAAGAGGGGGGGAAATAAATATTAACTCCGGCGTAAATGTGAGCGTAAACATCTAATTTCCTCACAAATCTGAGCTAATTTCCTGGCCAACGTGAGAAGAAGAGCTCATATAAACCGAGCAGAATGGCACATATATTATAGGGACGGTGATGCGAAGGTAGACTTTCAGAAAACAAATCAGAGGTTCTGCTTCCACTTCGAGTTAGACTTCAGCTTTTTTGGCTGAAACGGACTACGGCCAACGAGATTGTTCTGTTGCAGAAAGATTGAGATAGAGGGCACAAAATTATATCCAACCCAATCCTGGATACATATATACAAAATAACCCCAATTAGATATACAGAAGTCCGTATGTCTTTTGGAGAGTGTGCCAACATTAGCCCCATTTTCTGTTTATCTGGAGTCTGGGCAGACAAGACCCAGACTTCCCTCTCCCCAGTTACTTGTTCCCTGGAACAAGTAACTGGGGTATATAAACACCTTGGGATTCCCCTGGATTCCCCTGGAATCCCAAGGTGTACCCAGGTCAACAGAGAGACAAAGTCCCTCCAGCGTGTTCTGGATCTTCCTCCGGGTCTCATAATGGCTGGACATGCCTGGAACATCTCACCAGGGACGCATCCAGGAAACATCCCAACCAGATGCCTGAGCCACCTCCGCTGGCTCCTCTCGACATGGAGAAGCAGTGGCTCCAGTCGCTCCCAGAAGACTGAGCTTCTCACCCCATCTGTAAGGGAGAGTCCAGAGATCCTTTGGAGGAAACTCATTTTGTTCACTTGTATCTGCAAACCTTGTTTTTCTGTCACTATCAAAGGTGAAGATGGATTAACCATCAAATCTAGAGCTTCTCCTTTTGGCCCAGCTCTCTCTTCACCACTACAGACTGGTACCAGTACACCAGAAAAAGTCCTGCATGTTGCTCTATAAGCTTCCCTCACAGAAGCCTGACTTTAACATACAGACCAGTTTTATTAATTTTATAACTTGAAAGGTTTATTGGCAGAATTAGTGATCTAGACATTGATATTTGGCTACAAGCTAATTGTTTAGCTCGCAAACTACATCTTTATTTAAAATTGACTTTAAGTTACATATTTAAAGCTGGGTCTTGCAGGCCTCTATATAAACTCCTGCCGGTGAGCCGGTGCAGTCACTGTTGCCATAGAGCCGCTGGTATTTATCGCTCTTGCCACTGAAACAGCTCATCCTACGTTTTAAGCTAAGATATTGTGCATGAACAACTCAAGTTATTGCTGCTCATTGACTGTGAAAATTTTCCAAACGGGACCCTGCAGTATGAAACCTGAGAAACGTTTGGTTTTTATTGCATTTTGACACAAAAAGCTGTTCGATTGGGATAAAACATTCCTTTTACTGCTAGCACCATGTCCAGACGAAATCCTCACATATCCATTTAAACGGCTGTGTTAAAAAAACATATTAAGAAGTTCCACAATAAAGACAAGCAAAGCAGAAAAGTTGTACACTGTAGAAACCAAGGAATGCTGGTAAATGATGAAACCAAGCAGGGTCCAGCTCAGTAGAACCAGCAATGTGCTAAGTTGCAGAATCTGGTGGAACATAAACCATCTCAGATGCAGCATCGTGCCTTCGGCTCTCTTATTTCCCCTACCATCAAATTATTATTTAAAAGGAAAACGTCTTCCAAAAACCCTCGGTTTGGAAGCGGGTCTGTGGTGTGGGTTTCAGGGAACCGGACGAGAGGCACGGCTTTCACTTCTTGGTTTCTCTCCGATATGAATTGTTTAATTCGTGCCTGGAAGGGCCCCATTCAAAGCAGCTGTCTGCCATTACAAAGTGGGATTGTTAGATTACGGCTGAGAGAGAATCCTAAAACCGAACCGACCCCAAGAATCAGCTCCCCCCTGCCCCCCAAACCTCCTGCTCCTCTCAGTCATCCGGAATATGGAGATGAGATTTTATTTTTCCTCTTCTGTCATTTCAGAAAAATGTTCCATGTGGAAGTTAGTTGCTCTCTCTCTCCGGCAGACGGAGCAGCAGATAGTGTGACAGATCAGGGATTTTTTTTTTTTTTTAAAGTTCGAGGGGGAATAGAAAATAATTCCCCTCTCTGCTTCAGCAGCAATGACATAAACTCTCGAAATAACTCCCAGCTGATGGATTTGTAGGACTAATACATCAGCCAATTGGTTCTTTTATTGTCAATACTTGCTTCCTTTCTCACCGATTTATTGCATTACGTACGATGTCTAACAAAAAACTCCTTTGTTTTTTTTTTTGCCGCAGACACTTGTGTGTTGGCGCATGAAGCAAGTAGTGGCAAATACCCCCTTTTTGCTTGGCTGCATTGCTTAGCATTCATCCGTGCAGCCTGATGATAGGATCAACGTTATCCTGTCTGGCACGTTTTTTTTCCCCCACTTGGAACGCACTCGTTACGCCTTCCGTCTCTAAAGTCGCGCTAATGTAAACGCAGATCAGCAGCGATGAGCTGAAAGACGATGCTTCAACCGACACAGAGGACGCCGAGATCTTCAATCGCAAAAACCTTGGTGAACCTCAATTAAGGTTTCAAGCATGTGGAACCGATGAATGTGAAGTCGGATCGCTGTAGATCATGGAGTCCCTCAAGGTACTATGCTGGAGCTTAGATTGTTTGTTTTGTACACTTTATCATGAGTTATTTATTAATGTTGTTTTTGCTTATTTTATAATTGATTAAAACAAATTTCTGATTTTGGAAAGCTAAATTAATAGACAGTGTTATCCTAAGACATCAACGAACCGCTGGACTCTACTGTACTCTGCAGGTTAAATATCACAGTTCTGGTTGTCTAAAGTTAAAATTAGTTGGTATTAAAATGTGATGAAGAAACAAACTGCCAGGAGAAAACTTGGACTAGGCCAAAAGGATGGGGTAAGTGAGAATGACAGTCCGGAAACAGGTAGCAAGATACATAGAAAGTGGTTTCTAACCTCTTCCGCCTTGAAGGGGCTGAATTAATACGTTTCGTGGAACAACACGTGTGGAAATTAGAAAAAGTTACTGC
This sequence comes from Poeciliopsis turneri, assembly GCA_922788865.1. Classification (NCBI taxonomy): domain Eukaryota; kingdom Metazoa; phylum Chordata; class Actinopteri; order Cyprinodontiformes; family Poeciliidae; genus Poeciliopsis; species Poeciliopsis turneri. Next base: position 429,324 of record CAKLNU010001107.1, on the reverse strand, counting down.
AATAATAAGCCAGCTTAAAGACTACAGTAAGAGCCACAATCAACTTTTCATGAAGATAATTTTAAAAAATGATGGTGAAACACTCTTTAAGACATTTATTTCAGTGTGTCGTTCCACAATGATACAACGTCACCTGCAGGCAAGAAACCCTTTCAAAGAGCTACTTTTATGATGCTTTCACATTTAAAATGGAATGTATTTGAATAAAGTAATTTAATATTTGATGCGTTTATGAAATACATGAACAAAAATACAATTTTCTTTTTCAGTCATGCACCAGTAGAATGAAGTATTCCCTACAGACAGAGAAAACATAAAAGCTTCAGAAAAGCAAACAGGAAATGTCTTTAAATTTGAAGAACACTGTAGACGTCCCGTGCCTTGGGGGAAGGGACGCCGTAAACCTGCAGCCTTTTTGTTGACCTTTGGGTTTGTTTTTTCATTTTAGGAGAAAAAAGAACTATACAGATAAATGTGCATATTTAAGTTCCAACAAAACTGAAAGGTCTTTTTTTCTTCTTTTTTTTTAACTGATTCAGGATTTGGTCCATTTCATTTCACTTCTTTGGAAAACGTCGCACGACAAATTATTCCAGATCACTGGCAGGAACACAGAAATGTTTCTCTGCACGACGGGGAATCCACTGCGTGGAATGTGTTGCCCGCTGAACACTTTCAGGTGCACCACGGCTGACGTTCTGCATCGAGTTCGGGTGTTTCCAGAATTAACCACAACTCGATCCCGTTCTGAGATCGTTTGTGAAAACGTGAGGGCAGCCTGAGGTGTTGGAGAACGGAAGGTTTGGTTTCCCTCTCTTGAAGCACAGAGGCCTTTTGTGTGGATAATTAGATTGCCATCTATTGGAGCGTTGCTGGAACAACAAGTCAAACTCCTCTAAAAGGTTTCCATCATGTTAAATTTCCTGCAGAAAATTCAATTTTTTTTTTTTTTTACGGTTTGCCTAAAATATCGCTGCATGATGTGCAGATGTGTTTTTTTTTTTGTTTTTTTTTGGCTGCTTTTTGTTCAGCAATTCCACGTTTTTCTTGTCACGTGTCCGGGTTTGGAATGGGCCATTTCTGCTCCCTGTGGACTGTTTTGTTTTTGTAAATGTGACTCAAACGTTAATAGTTTTCATATTTATTCCGGGATCAATGACAGCATCGTGAGTACAAATATAAGCGGCAGGTGATTTATTTCTCTCTCTCTCTCTCTCTCTCTCTATATATCTGTTTACGAAATGCTTCGAAGAACAACACAATTACCTCAAACCAAAGTGTATCTAAAATACATTTTAATCTTGCTGAAATTTTTTTTTTTGTTTTTCACAATATTGTTTACAATATGAATCCACCACCGTTCTCCTCCTCATCCTCACTCGGGTTCTTCTTTGCCGTCTCGAAACGAAGCCGTACAATCATGTTCATGTAAATTTTTCTACATCAAGGCACAAGACAACAGCCGTTGTGTGGGGAAGCGAAGTGGGGAGGATCTTTAGTAAAGGGGGAATGTTAAGATGTGACTCTCAGCGGGGGGTCGGGCGCTACAAATGTGCTCTAACGATGCGAAACGTGGGGCGGAAAAAAGAAAGTGATGACCACTGCTGTTTTCATTTTATTTTCCAATAATATCCATGTATAAAAAAGAGTAACCATCGGGATGTTGTTGTTTTTGTTTGTTTTTTTTTTTACTTTAAGAAGTTCATTTGTTCATGTACATAAAGTAAAGTGCTTTTTTTCCCAATTTTTTTTTCAGTTATTTGCCAAAAGCCCAAAATAAATAAATTAATAAAAAAAAATAAATAAAAGAGAGAAAAAGATTAACAGGATGGATAACGGGGACAAAACATCCTTTCTTTTCCAGTAAGAACATGAAAGAGAAGGTAAAGGGCCAGTTTAGTATTTATCTGCGTAGTTTTGCTGTGTTGGATTTTGTTCACAAGTCGTATTTTTTGGGTTTTTTTTTTTCTTTCAGGTGTCCGCCTCTGAAAGACAGAAAACAAAGAGACGTTGAAGGTACGCCCGAAGGCAACGACGCCAAACTTTCATCGATGAAATACAATTTGCATAAAACTTGTGTTTTACCATTTCCCAGGAGACCGATGGAGAGCGCTCACATCTGGGTGCTTCTCCTCCGCCTGCCGAAGGCCTTGGCGCCAACGTTGGTGGGAACGAAGTTGCTGTTGCTCATTCCCCCCGACCGGCTCAGGAAGTCGGCCAGGCGGTGGGTCACGCACGTGGCCGTGTTGCAGGCGCGCTTCTGTGCTGTAACGCTGCTTCAGGACAGCAAACGGAGATTAGTGCGACGACGCCACGTTACGCTTACGTGAGCTAACATTCACAACACACTAGCAGTTACGATTAGTATTTTATGAAAGCGGACAAATAAGGCAACAGCTTATGTATTTTCTTACCTGTTGACTAACTGGGGACTTCCCAGGCAGATTTCAAGGCGTCTTAAAAGTGGATTTACGCTCTAATTTGTGTTTTAGGTCTTGCGTGTGCGTACATACATTAGCTAGCGCTTTCTTGTAGAAGACACATTCTTCGAGCAACTAATAATGGTGTCTCATGAGTGGATTATATTCCTACCTCTGAACTCCTTGATGACTATATTTCAAGGCGTGTTAAAGTGTATTTATGCTCTAGTTTGTTCATAGAACCAATGTTCGTGTCTAACGGACGAACAGCTAAGCCAGGAGTTAAGGCTTCCTGGTAGAAAATTACGCTCTCTGTATAACTTCATGAGTGGATTATTTCCTTACCTTTGGACGTACTGAAGCGTTTTATGGTATATATTTACACTCTTAACTCGTTTAATTTTGCATATTCATGCTAACCAAATTTTGTTCTCGCGTGTTCATGCAACCCAATTTTGGTGAGTCTTTTAAGAAAAACGAACAGGAGCTAAGGCTTCCTGGTAGAAAAATACGTTTATTGAACAACAAACATGGTGTCGTCATGAGTGTATTATTTATTAATGGTAACATTAAGTGAGCTGTCTTATTAGATGCCATCAAATAACACTACACAGAAATGGATATCTGATGTTGTAAGTTACAGCTGTGTAAATCATGTCTGATTGTCTGAGATAAAAGGAACAAATTATTCTCTGCCAAAAAAAAAAAAAAAAACAAGCAGGGAAAAAAAGTTAGGAAATAAGTACATAAAAAAAAAAAGAGAGAAAAGTCAGGTTCTTCTCAAGCCGGTAGGAGTTAGCATGCACTTGCCAGGATGAAGAATACGGAGAGCAAACCGGGAGGAAGAGACAGGACAGAAGAAGGGATAAATAAAGGGAGAGAGAGGAGAAAAGGAGGGTTTAGATGCTGTCAAACGTCTCGCCGTAGCTTGCATAGCTGTCCCTCTCAGGAGCGCCGCGCTTCTTGCCGGGCGTTCCCGCTCCCACGTTCGTGCGGGGGAATGTCTGCAACTTGTGCAGCTCCTGAGACAGTTTGCCCAGCACGCAAGTGCTGAGGTTGGAACAGCGCTTGGTTAGGGGCCTGTCCATGCTGTCGGGGAGGGGACACACAGAAAAAGACATGCAGAGAAAAAAAGGACTCATAGGTGAGGGAAAACATGCAAGACAAATCATCATAGTTTGGTCTCGTCTCTTGACCTCCGCTCGCACGCCGCTCTGAACCTCACATGCATTTCCGTCTCATGCCGTCACAGCTTGAACAAACGTGAAATAGGAACGCCTCAAATCTCATACAGCATCATGCCACCAGCTTTCCTTTTTTTCGAGACATTCAAAGAGCTTGTCATCCGTCCCATCATGCGCCAACCCACAACCCCCCTCTCCCACAAATCCTTCTTCTTTTACACCAACAAAAACAACCCGTCCACTTCCCGCAGTCATGCAGCTTCCCGTAACTACAGCTGACATCATGCACACTTGTTTTTTTTTTTTTGAGGGGGGGGTCTGAAAAGTGAATAAATGCTTTTCACATGCCCAGCAGGCAGTTTTTCACCCCTTCACACAGTCAAAACCAGGCTTGTTTCATGCAGGGGAAAAGGGTCATGACAGAGAATACAGATTTTCTTTTTTTGTTTCTTTTTTTCGTTTCTCCATTTTAGCATTTTGTTGTGGGGAAAAAACATGGGTTTTTTTTTGTGTTTTTCCCTATGTAGGGACATACCTCTCTAGAGCTGACTGATGATGATGCATCAGCAGTGGTGTTAGAACGAAACCAGAGAGTGAAAAGTGGGAACAATCTAAAAACAATCCGTCCGGTTTACATTTTCGCCAAAAGCAGCCAGGCTCTGAACCTGTCCACATCGTTGCCTGAACAAAATGTAGTCTGATAACTCTAGAACAGATCTGCTCTTAAACCCACCACACTATTTGTACAACCCTCCAGAATAAGACATGGTAATATGTAAATAAAATCAACTTCATGATCAGTTAATTGAGACGATCCGACATCATTCCATTAGAAATTGAGTCGTCTGTGAGTTTGCTTCTGCTGTGAGGAAATATTAAAGCTTTATTTGAGGAAACAAGAATTGGATGTACCTGTTTCCCTCCGTCGCCTGCTGTTCCATCTCTTCTGCCGTCATCTGCACAAACTCCTTGACGATGGCGTTCAGTAACCTTCGCGCCTCGTAGTCCGTGAGCGTGACTCGTTCTGACATGGACTCCAAACCTGGTCTGTGATGGGACGGTTCAGGGGACAACAAGGGGACAAGCGGTCAGCGGGCCAGGAGTCGTCTCCCCCTTGGGGAGCTGCCGGACATTTGTCACACATTTCACGGGGCGTTTAAGTCACTCAAAAGCTGGTTTTTGAACATTTCTGAAGAGGTATAAGAGCTCACACGGCCCCACAACCGCCAGGATGTGTGTGTGTGGGTGTGTGTGGGTGTTGGGGTGGGATCGGGGGGTGCTGGTAAAGACGATGTATGGGAAGGCGAGGCGGAGACATCAGCACCTCGGAGAGTAATGGCGTCTGGGTTTGAGGGCCAGCGGCCAACACTGGGGAGGGGTTGGGAATCGGCTGTGGGGGGGGGGCAAAACAATCTGCGGAAAGTGCCCCACTTGAGAAAGGGGGGGTTGATTTCCAACAAGCTTTAGATTTATTACAAAATCAATAGCTTCATAGGAACGCTCGGGAGAGTGGCTGGAATGGAGCTCCGTATGGATATATAGGTCTCATTTATCTCCCTCAGGAGTGAATTACAACTTCCTCTTTTTGTGTTTTATTAATAGTAGGTAAACAGCCACATAGATGCGCAATAACGTTTTGTGCAACAAAATCCATGTTTTTCAAGTTTTCCTTCCTAACTTTGTGATTTTTAAATTCTAAACTAAGCATTAGATTTCTTCTTTTTTTTATTATTATTATTTGCATCATCATGTTTAGCTACAACCAAGTCATCCAAGGTCGGGATTAAATCAAGCACATTCTATTCGACTCTATTCCATTTTATCAAGTCCCACGAATTAGTAAAACAACCTTTTAAAAGAAAATATTTCAAATGTCAGAATGTATCAATTACACTGCAACAACTCAAAATCTTACCAAGTGCTTTTTTGTTTACGTTCCAGTGGAAATAACATGGAACAGCAAAGAGAACTAACTTTTCAGCAAAAAATATGAGATTGTTTCACACTAACAAATCCTTAGTATTGATGAAAAGTACTAGTTCCACTGATAGATTATTTCATTTATAGTAAGACAGTTACAAAAAAAAAAATCTGTCAATGTTACTTGTTAAAATCAATATTAGGGAATTATTAACTGAAGACAAGCTTATATTTCTCGCTGAAAAATTATTTATAAATGTAGTTTGCCTTATTTCCATGTGTGCCAAGACATTTGCATTAGCGACTGGAAAATAAATATTAGATTTTGTGTCTTTGCCGTGGAGTTGAGTTTACAGTATGCTAAATATTTGAGAATAAAACATAACACTTGTACATGTACATTAATGTATATCAGCTTTTACTGCTTCTATTAATGTTATTGCAGATAATTCCTCAAAAAGAAAAACAGAATAACTAGAAAAATCTTTAAAGACTACAGTTATTTAAAAAAAAAAAAAAAAAAACCTCCTGAAAACCAGGAAACCAATTGTTTGCCATATGAGCGTTGCTTTTAAAATCCAGAAATCACTGCAAGTGCTTGACAGCCGCCTGAACGGAAAGTAAGTCACCAGAACCGTGTCTCACCTGGCAGGGGCGGCTTGTGAGCAGTACATCTGGCAGATGACCAGGGCGTAGGCAACGAGGAAAGCGGAGATCTTCAACATAACCATGGTCCCCTGCAACAGGAAGGAAGACATCCCCCACCCCAACCCTCTTGTCAGCATCTTGCGCACTGATGTATCTACAAGGCAACATGTGTAACAAATGCACTTGCTGCTCGCCGAGCCCCTTCTTCTTCCTCCCCTCTCCTCACCCCCCCAACCCTTGAGTTCCTATCAAACTTGGCTTGGTTCTACCCACGTCTCCTCGTCCTCACACACACAGCAGCCACCCCCCTGTTCTACTCTTGTTCACCGAAACGCACTGTTCCGAAATATCCAGCAGCGAGCACAGGACATGTAGTTCCCTCATGTCAAACGCAGCGGGGACGGGAGTGCGACATGCCTGCAGGTAGCTGGGTATGTATAAATGTGCGTGTGCGGGTTCGTGTTGGAGAAAGGGAAGCGGGGGGAAGGAAGGCAAGGGGTCCCAGACTCTGCAATATAAGTAGCAGTTGCTGGAAGAGGAGGGGTGAAAAGAGAGGTGGTGTTGTGGGGGTTACTCCAAGCTTGCCAACTCCCTCGAGGACCAGTGCATTAGTGTAATGAGCTTCCAGCACTCTCTACCACACACACACATTTGGTCTCCAACACACACACACACACACACACACACACACTTTGAGCTGGTTGCTTCTGCCCGTTTTTCTCTTTCTTGTGAAGTGCACCGCCTTAGCAATTTCTTTTTTTTTTTTTTTTGCTTTTTCTGGAGATCTCCTTGCTCATCGTTTCTACCTTTCCTCCCTCTTTTCCCCCGACTTGGCCGAGTCTTTGGGTCCCCAAGAGGAAAACAGGAGCTTCTCAACACGTTCTGCTTCTGGTAACCAGCCTCATTTCATCCACACCAACCCAGTCAAACAGCTGCCCACCCTCCTAATCCCACAACCGAAGAGTCAACACACAACCCCAACCCACTGATGTAGACAATAAAGGAAGTCAACACTCACCTTGAATGGTAATCACCCAGCAGTAAAAATAAATATATATAAATATCTCTCTGAATCTCTGTTCAAAACAACAAGAAGTTGACTTTCTCTCAACTTGCAGGACAACTCTTGACTCTGTTGCATGAAGCGCCAACCACCAGCCTATTTATCCCACCACTCGGATTTGTGCATCGACTGTGTAGGTGTTTAATTATTTGCAGGCAGCCAATCGCGTGGGCCGTGATGCTACGGCGAGCCAATGGGAAGCCTCCTCTCGACCCCCCGGGTTCGGACTTGGCTCGCCGCTGAGAGATACGGCTTTTGTGCTGACGTCATTCCTCAGTCACTAAGTGCTCCATTCACAAAATTCACCAGTCATATGGACCATTTGCCATCCCTAGTTTGCATTGATGTCATTAATCAAATAAGAGGCAGAGCGAACTGGTGGACGTGCAGTAGCACTGCCGGCGATAAATAGTTTCAAAAAAGTTTCCAAAAATGGTTCGTTTCATGCTGCATCTCAAAAGTATGAGATCAATAAAGGGCACCCCCACCCCTGTAAGTCACCGCTTCCCCTCCTGAAGAAGCACTTGCAGGCGGGGCCATCTGCTGGGGATGGACGTATACTACACAGTGACGCACTTCTGGACTCCTGCACTTCATTCATAATGCTGCCTGGATGACTCCAACTTCATTGTGCTTCATCACCATCCAGACTTCCTGCAGTGAGTTTGAGTAGTTGGCCAAGAACTTTTAGAGTCCCTAGTATAAATAACTGATTACCTCCCGACAAGTTTTGCTCTCTCTCTCTCTCTCTCAGCAAGTCTTACAAGTCTTACTTTATTATTAGTAAAGCCGCAAGTAAAGTGTGGCAATCTCCTGTCTCTCCGGAGTAAAAAACCTCGAACCACATTAAGGTAATAAAGTCTTACCAGACCAGGCCAGTAATGACCGAAGCTGCCGAGGCCTCCTCCCACACAAGTGAGCAAACAACCAATCGATGACAGCCTGCGACAAGGGCCGTTTCTCAACGGCAATTACACAAGTGTTTGCCCTGCATAATTGTCTCAATGTCCTGGCTTTTCATTAGAGGGGCAGGACGCCGTGTGCATGTGTGTGTTTCTTTCTAACCCTCCTCACAGGAGCACGCGTGTATGGAAAATGTCTTTCTATGTGTACTTAATGCCAGACAAATTGGATAGGTGTGTGTGTGTGTGTGTGTGTGCGTGTGCGTGTGTGTGTGTGTAGGCCTATATGTCAGAGTAAACTAAAGGGGAGGGGTTGCCTCTCCATGTTTGCGTCACAGAGGAACCCTATTATACAGGATGAACCTTTTAGTGCTATTGAGCCACATGGTTCAGCCTTGTCAGCTGCTAAATCACTGCTGAATAGGCAGCTGCCGGGCCTCAAGCCACATCTTCTGGACTCTGGAACTTCCAGCAGGCACTTTCTCACAAATAAGAACAAAGACGTTTTCTTGGGCTTGTGTATTTGTTTAGGTTTCTGCAGTTAAAAGGCTTGTGCATTCTGTCGGTGAAGGACTTTGGATCGTGCAACTCTTCCCTCATGTTGTTAATGAAGGTAGCCACCACTACCTTGCAAATGCACTTTTCCCTCTTTAAGAATTTGAACATTAAGTCATTAATAGCACAAAGGTTTGCTCACAGTTGCTGGGCTTCACAATAAACGGCGTGGATGGTCCCGGAGTACACTGAGCCTCCTTGACGTTTTGGGCAGACGCACTATTCAGCAAGTAGAAAACGGAAGAACTCCAAAACAATGCAGCATTAAAGTAAAAGAACTTCATCAAAGTCAGTTTGTTTTCCTTCCAGGGCTGAGCTGTGCCGCCCCTGTCAATTCATTCCAATGGGAGCAGTGATAGTCATAGCTGTGTTTGCAAGACGTAACTCATTTGCAAAAAGTGCAATCCTAAAGAAAACCGCACCAAATGATATAATAGTCTGCTTTCTGGAGACCAAACAAGCCCACCAAAGGGCTTTCCAGGTGTGAACACAGATGCGCTTAGGATTAGCTCAATCTAAGCTAGTCCTAATGTTTTATTTTACAGTGTGATGCAAAGTATCTTCAAACGGTGAAAGAAAATCATCGCCCTTCCTCCTGAACAGCTACGTTTTCAATACAAATGTGCCCAAGACTTTCTCAGTCTCGAAAAAAACAACAACTCTGCATCTGTGGTGTTCGTTTACCGCAATAAGTCATTAACAAACAAACAAAAAAAAAAAATTTTTTTTTAAATGCCACGCTGTGATCCTCCGACTACTTCCTGCCGTCTTCTTCTCCGGGGTTTTCACTTGCGGAAATGTTCGTGTCGTTGCTCATCTGACTTGTGTGATGAGAAAAAAGTTTTTTTCATTGCAGTTTTCCAAAATACACTAAAAAAAACAAAAAAAAAACACCTGAGCGCCAAAACACTTAATAGAAATACTAGTATACTTGGTCAGTGGAATCGCAGCCATTGTAGCAAAGCTTCTCCTAAACGTCTTACGAGTCTCCTCAAGTCCAAAATGCTCATTAACATATAAGTGGTACTTGCTTAGCTTCTAATTAGCTTTACTAATCGGTCAAGCATTTACAGGCTAATTACAACAACGTCCCACTAAATGACGACAGTGATGACACTAACGGCATTCAACGTCCAACACCTCAGACATAGACGCCGCTGAAACATCATAATGTTATCGTGCACAAGCATTTCTGAAAGGTGGTTAAATGGCCAAAACCAAATCATTTCAGACAAACACTTGTTAGGCTCAGCTTGTCTAGGTGTTGCAACCACAGGCGGTTATTCAACTTAATTTATTGAAGTATTAGTAGAGGAAGGGGATAAGGTTACTTGGGTACAAAACATTAATGAGCTGCGATTGCTGTCCAGTGGGAATGTCAGGAGAGAGGGCGACCTTGTCGGGGAACTGGAGCAAATGAATGAGAATGCTCTCTATTTGTGCATCTTCGACAAACATTGCACACCCGCATGTGGACGAATGTGTCTTCAGTGCTCGCCTCCATGCGTGTGTGTGTGTGTGTGTGTGTGTGTGTGTGTGCGCTTGCTCTTTCAGCGTGGGTGTTCCTTTTTTTGGTTCATCGGCATCACACTTCACCCTTGGGAGATGCGATGCGCAAGCCGCCCCGACTCCAGCAAAGTTTCGCCTCGGTTCCTGAAAAACTTCCGAGCGCCGAGTCGATAGAGCAACCTTTGAAGCCCCTCCCCCCACATACTGCTGAGATCGACAGACCCAGCCTAGTGTAAGTCATTACTGTGTTACTGTAGACACAACTTCCCCCCGTGGTGTAACTGGATGCAGACAGATGTGCGATATGTAGCGTTCATGGCTCACCTGTGTCGGGCCAATCAAGGATCTCATGTGGAAATGTAGCAGTTCTGGAAGACTAGCAGAAATGATAGTGACACCCAAGAGTGACGCTACTGATACAACAGGAGGGATGAAATGGAAACCCAATGGCTGAGCCCATGAAAAGGGACTATATACCAAAAGTGAAAGTGTGTTTCTGCACAGTACACACAGATAGATACAGTATTTACTGGGAAGTCAAAGGCTGGTGGGGTTGCATAATGGGTTTTTCATTATAGTTTCATATTGTCGTTACTTTAATTCAGTTTGTTTTTAGAGTGAGTTTGCTAGTTTTTATTAGTTACTATTAGCTAAATATTATTTAGTTTTTATTTTAGTTTTTAACATCATGGTTAATTTTTAGGTGCAGAATTCAAAGAGGTTGAGGTATTGTCTTGTGGTTATGTATTCATGGATCGGGTGTTGAATAATCAATAAAATATACAATTTTCAAAAAAATGTTTTCAATTATTATTGAACAACCATCTGACTGGTGGTTTCTCCCAACTTTGCTACTATTTTATGGAGCAGCTTAATTTGCAGACAGCTGATGTAAACTGCTTGTGTGTGAGCAGGAGTTTTATAAACGCACAATATAGTTCCAGTTTCTTATAGTTTTTCCCCATTAATTATTGTTCTTTCTTTTTTCTTTTTAGTTAACAAAAATGTTTTCTCAATTTCAGTTTTTGTCATGTTGTTAGTTTTAGCTAACCATAATAACCTTGAATCATAAATTTGAAAGAAATGTAGACTTCAAATGTTTGTTTTGTTTTTTTTTTGTCATCATTGTTCAACCATGGAAAGATGATTATTTTCAATACTAAATACAGAAGGACAAAATGAAGCACGCCACTCAATTCAACTCAACCGCAGAGAACAAAGTTTAGCAGCAGTAATTTAATGTTGTTTACCGAACGGCTTTATCGTTGTTGTGGTTAGAGACGTTGCCTGATGCTGACAGGTTAAGTAGTTACGCAACTGAGGTTTTCAGCCACTGTTTGCTTTGCACAGCTGTCTTAACACAACAGCAATTCAGTCAGGTTGACGACTGAATGATAACTTGGACGTTGCAAAACCTTGACTATCGACAGCATTAGAGACATATTTGGTCGTCAAGCAACGAGGATCCCAGCATCGAGCTGACTCCAGTAGGCCTGGATTTTCCCTCGGAGGGACAAAGGAGAACATTTCCCTTCAGTTTTATTCTCTATTAGCTGTGTTTCCATTAACCATAAAATTGCACAAATTACAAATGACAAAAATACATTTTGCTTAATGAAAATACTAAAATACATCTAAAAAATGTCTTTGCTTAAAAGTTTTTGCGTTAGGATGAATTAGTTTTTCCGCTAGACCGACTGGAACAGCAACACTTTTGTCGCATTTTGAGTCGCGTGATCAACAACCGGATGTTACTGCTGGTGGAGACGATGAAGACGACGACAGGAAGTAGTTGGAGAATAATGGTTTGTTTTTTGGACAGACTTGTATTTTTTATTGATCTTTTTAATTTTCTTTCTTATTTAATACAAACACCTGAATTGCAAAATTGTGTTTTTTCAACATAACCCGAGACAAAGATTCCCACACACTTTGTAATGGAAACGCAGATGGAGTGACCGATCCGAGAGCAACTTATAAGCCTGTGACTCCCAATCAATGTTTAGAACTACAGAGGGATTTTGGATCCTTCGATCTCCATAGCAACCATTCAGCTTCGCAACCCAAACAATTCCTGGGCTTTTTGTAAAGACAAAGGTGGAGCTTTGTTGTTTTTTTTTTCCTTCTTCTGCATAACCAAAACCGCCACCTGCTTTCAGCATTGTGAAGTCGTTTCGTTCCATGAAGGGAACAGCTTTAGTCACTGAAAATACAAGGCAGAAATGTGTGTTAGCATTTCATAACATGAATGCATAAGGCATCACTGAAATTCACACAACCTGCTCAGAGACGCCACATTGCTTTCAAGTTTTAGGAGCCGACTACCGTTTGCGTGCAGATTGCAGACCTCGCTTTGCACACATTTATCAAATGTGATTCTCCCTTTGTGTTTTTATAACCGCTTTAACGGGGCCAAGAACAGACTGGAAACCTCTGACCCGAACATGTTCGCCTGTAGTCATGGCGAAACAACATGAACCACATGTAAACATCATCTCATCGTTTTTAATTGACCAGACGAATAATGAATGATGTCATGGTCTTGTAATGGAACACGGAGGTGAATAGCGTGCTACACTATTATTAGCTAACCCCAGTCAGATGTGTTTGTTTAAGGTATGGCTTTCAGCTGACAGGTACTGTTAGGACTCTTCCCGCCTACACGGAACCATTAGCTTGAAGTTAGCATCGCATTGATTATCGGCTCTCGTCGCCGTTCTGCTTTCAATAAACTTGCAAAGCGGGTGATTAAAGGGAGAGTGATGAGCACATCTGGGATAAACGCAGAAAGCACAGGGCAGTTTACAGTCTCAGGTTCAATACTCAAAGTGAAACAAAACAGCTAATTTGACTCCAGGGTTAGCCGGACAGGTAGGCTGAAGCTAATGGCTAACCCAACGGACCCAGTGGGCCCAAAAGTGGTCTTTTTTCTTCGCCACTTTAAGAACTCAGAACTGCTCTGACATTTGTTGAGTTACACTGAGGCTGATGACGTAGACGGGAAATGGAGGTAGGAGGAGGTGCACCGCCATCAATCTTCCTGCAGGAAACACGAGTGGAACATGTAAAGTGTTTCCTGTTAAGAGTAATTACCTAAGAAAATCTAAGGCATTGCAAAAAGAAAAACAAAAATCTATAAATGATGTTCAGTTGCACTGCTAACATTTTTTTTTTTTTTTTTACTTTTTTCACACATATGTCAAAGACTTACTTTGACTAGGAATGCTTTAAGTGACCTATGGCCTGCAGGTGAGGCCTCACCACTTGTCACTTCAATGAGTAAGAAACTAATGGAGACCTGACCTCTGTTTATAGGGGCAGTATTATGTATTTTCCAGTTACATTTTATAACACAATTAAGTAACTGTGTTAACTTTGGTTGTTATAAAAATGCTATGTGTAACAAATATGATTTAAAACAAATTTAGCTTTGAAATTTAACACCTTGAATTTGGCCTCTTGTCTCTTTAAAAACTCCTGCTCTTTCTGAAACGCTGCCTTCAGGAAGTTACCAGAACATGGCTCCTCTTTTAACCCTTTAACAAGTCGTCGGTCCCCTTAAACATAACCCTGCATTATCTTTCTCACCTTCTTTGCACAATTTATGAATAAGGAATCGAAATAAATTGTACTTTTTTTTTTTTTTTTACTTCTTTCTTTTTGTAAAACTATTCCAAAAACATTGAAAACAATCTTTTTTTGCGCCTTGTTTTTAAATTTACCTGCAGTTGTTGGATAGATTTGCCATAAAGTCTGGCGTCTGGTCTTACAATATCAGTGAAAAACACAAACGAAAGACTCCGTTTCTCAATCTGTAAAGCCAGCCATCGTTTCCGTGCTTTCCCGATGCTCAAGAACCCCGACAGCAAGACGGAGAGTGGTGAAAGGGTCACTGCAGATTGATACTATCTATATGGCATTGCTCACCGTTGGGCGCTTCCCAGTCAGTTAAGGCCAGGCCCATCCAGATAAATTCCTTCCTGCGGAGGAAAGGAAGACGAAACAGCACTTAAGTCATTATCCAACTGCAGCCTCCTGTAATGGCTCTCAATCTCCAAATCTAATCAGTGGCTTGCCACCACAAACGGGGGGGGGGGAGGGCTCGCCACCTGATTAAATGCAAGTTCGAGTGGCGGAGCCGGTGCCACTTTGTGGTTTTGTCTTTTCACTCAGGGGGGGGAAACGGGGTGAGTGTTTAAACACCTGGAACCGCGTGTTCATCCGGATTAGCCAGAACGGGTGAAAGTGGGAGATATTTAAGCAGGGTGCTGACAGTCTTGGCCATGTTCTGTTTGTTAAAGCTGGAGTGCAAGTCGCTGAGGGGAAGTCGTGCGGACGTCCAGGGACAGGTCATCCGCTTCGGAAGCATGCAAAACGTCGAGGGTGTGAGGGCTGGGGGTGAGGGGTCGGGGGGGGTTGAAGCGTGCTTCCAGGCTGTTCATCAGCAGACATTAGGCGGATTATGTTAAACCGTCGAATCTTCACAACATCAATCGGCGGCCCTCAGTGTGGGAGGAATGCTGGGCCCCGTGGCCGTGATGGACTCTCTGTGTGAACCCTTGCGTGTATTTACTCCACATTTATTCAGGATAAAAGGAGCAAATGAGAAAAATAGACCTTTTAGCAATCGATAGTTAGACACTTAAAAATGCTGTGGACGTCTAAAGAAACACCACGGAGAGTTTGGGCTCACGAAAAGTGCCCGTCGCGGCACTTTGTATTCGTTACACAATAACGAATGAAGTGGCCCGACGAGCAGAAATATGGCAGAATTGGATTTAAGCTGTGCAGAGCGCTTGCCAAAGGGACAATAGAAAACACAATCTTGGCAATCATTTAATGCACTGTTTCCATTCACGGTTTTCTAATAAAAGGCTGGAGTTGGACCCACAAAGCAGCCCAACACTGACCTCTTTCTAGCTTTTGAGGAGACTGAAGACGAAGCACAGCACAACCTGTCGACAGCAGTGCTGTTCTTTTTTACCTACTCGGCAATTATCAATAAAATCGAAAATTGTATCCTTTCTTTCCACGTACGTACCCAAACTCCCTGCACTGGAATTAGAAACCCAACACAAATCTTCCAAGAGTGGAAGAGTCTTGCAGCCAGGAGAAGACATCTTGGACTACATACCGGGTCACAAGATTGTTGGCAGGACGGAGAGCACAACCGCGGTAGATGAAGCAATCCAAAACACACGAGCGATGTGTCTGGTTCTTTAAATTCATTGATATTAAATCTTTAAATCCGTCAATATTGGGAGTGGCGATTGTTTTAGTACATCTAATTTAACATCAGGGATGGAGACCAAGACTGGACCAGACATTCCTAGACCAAGACCAAAAAACCATTTGTGTTTTGGACTTTCAGCCACACAAAAAACTCTGTTTTATATCACTAAGAAATTATTAATTATGAAAACTCCGACCAAAGTGTAGATTTGAGAAAACTGTCGTGATGTTTAAGTGTAAACATGGAAGAAGTGAGATTTTAGGGTCCCGGCCTGTGGACTCTGTGACAAACCCGTGCGTTTGTCCACACCAATGAACATCTTGGCGCCATATTTAATTCCTAACAGGAAGTCGTGGTTGTTTTGAAAGATTCTGATAGGCTTTGGCTTTGTGCTGCACTGTAGATTTAGCATTTTTAAAACAACGCTCAACTTTTCTGATTTTGTGTGTACGATGATTTTCTTCTTTTTAAATGTGACGGAGATATTCATGCTCGTGAAGCTGAGGCCACAGTTAGATATGTGTCTTAAAAATATATTTTTTTGCCATTTATATTTCAGAACAGAAACAAACTGACAACTGTGGTTTAAGCAACTAACCATTATCAGGACTGGCCTGTTAATTGCATGTCTCAATAATGGAGCCATCATTATTGCGTGGCTGCTGTTATGCAGCCGGTGCAGAGTGACTCAGGCCGGCGGCTCCGTCAGAAGCTGGCCAGAGACGAGCAGCTCTTCCAAAGTATCTTAAGGAAACTTGGCACTCTTCTTTGGAGTCATTTCAGATTCAATCACACTTGATCAACTTGGACCGCATCCGGTGGTATTTATAGAAAGTTAAACGTTATGCGGTTATACAGCCTGGCCGAGACCCAAGAGCCCGCTATTTATTTCTGCCTCTGCAGCAAAGCAGGGAGTTGAGAATCCTTGGCTCTCGGGTCGAGTCCAGATCGCTCGGTTTCCAGTGAAACTGAGAAGGAGCTTTTTTTTGTCAACAGAACTGCGCACGTTTAAAATGTTGCGTTGTCTTAAAAAATAATTGTGAAACAAAATAAAATAACTGTTTTAAGTCGTTGACATTCTCACAATTTTATTTACTTCCGTAGTCCGTTACCAGGAAATAATCCGGTGTAAAAAATGGACTGATTGAGTTGAGCAAAACGTCAGCAAGCAGAGCCAGGACAACTCCACAAAGCCTGATTTATTTTTCTCCTGACATTCAAAGCAGTTAGCAGACAATAGACCATTAAACTCCTGACCCATTAACCTTTATTTTCCTATGTTGCAGTTCCCTCGCTAGCAGCAGAGTGTGAGAGTTAATGACTCATCTAATATGACAATAAAATTAACAAGGTGTTTTAAGCTGCTGCGTTTTCTGGTGCCCCAGAAACGGGCCAACTTTCCCAATCAGGAGAAAGCATTTGAAAGCACCCGTCCCTCCTAGAGGCCATTATCGCAACATGATAGATCTTGAAGCACAAGAGGCCATTAAGGCAGTTTAATGAATAGAGTAGCCAGAGCAGCCAGGTGTCTCCAGAGAAGCACTTGATCACACGCCAACAAAGTTTCAGCTCTCCGCTTCATGAAAGCTCGGTGGAAATCCGCAGCGGGGAGCTGAAAATGGCCTTCAGGCGTTTTGTGAGGAAAAAGCCATCCCATAAGACATAAGCATGTCGAGCCTTTGAACTGATTTCTCAAAGTCAAAAGGCATAAATATCAGCCTGGGCTAACCTTTTGCTCATGACAGAGTCCTCGGCTGTGTGCTGGACTTCCTCCTTCCTGCTGATATTGACTCGTCCTGATTCGCTCTCATGCTTGCTCAACTGGAACCAATGACAGGCGGGTTTGCATCACATGAGAATAAAATGCGAGGCTTTTCTTTGAGTGGCTTCTTCGAGCGCTGCACCGTTTTGCATTTAGGGAAACTTGTCGCTGTCAAAGTGCCACGCCAACGTTTATCTTTGCGACAACTAGAAATGGTTGAACTAAATCCAGATTTTATGCCGCGGGCGACACAAAGCTGCACATGCGATGCATGAAGTAGAAGATAATTATGGGGTTTAAAAAAAAAAAAAAAAAGGTTTTGCAAACAAAACACAATCATGTCTCTGGCTGACCTCCACGCACAAACAGCTCATTTATGGGGTGAAACAAATTTGTGAATTAATCTGAATTGTTTTGTGACTTGTGTGTTAGCATATTGATGTTTGTGGATAAATGCCTGGGATATTAACACTAGTGTTGGAGAAAAATTGCTATGCCGGTTTGAAAAAAACAGTCAGGTTTCTGTCCAATTCTTGGCCTTTTGTTTGTTTTTCGTTTTTTTTTTTTTTTTGAAAAATGCCCAGACAAGCATATTTAGATTGCATGGATACATATGTGACATGATTTAAAATCCTCCTATTTAATGATGAACTTAGTGTGTTTAGTGTTCCTAAATGGGTGAACTCATTTTAAAAGAAAGAAAAAAAACATTGTTTGAGTTGGATAAAATCAGCTTTGACAACTTTGGTGGTCAGTTTTTTTTTAATTCCGACTCTTTGTTTAGGAAGGTATAATTAGCATTATTGGAAAGCAACATATTTGTCAGTTAATTGAATTTGTATTGTGATTTATATGCTAGTTGTTTGACTTTTTTTCTTTTTAAATGTCAGTAATGCTGACTGTAGTTGTTTTGGTTTGAAAGAAGTTTTGGAACCAGCTCTTTGAAAATGTGGTATATCCAGTCTCCATGGATACATTGATTAAATAACAACACAACTTTATTCTTAGAGAAAATCTTTACAGAACAATCGATGTGTGCCTGTTGATTTCACAAAGTAAACTACTCCCGGATTGGGTCGTGAGGGAAGCAGCTTCAGAAGGGAGGCCCAGTCTTCTCTGTCTCCAGCCACTTCTACCCTCAGCCTTTGGTGTTGGTTTATAAATGATTGAACTGTCTGACACTGAAATCCATTAAAGACATGCTGTTGTTCAGACCGCTCGGGTGTTCTGGTTCTGGTCTGTTCTGGATCAGCCAGAACCAGAACCAAACATGGGGAAGCAGCATTCAATCCTAATCTGCAACAAACTTCCAGGAAACTTCAGAACAACAAAAACACTGAGTTTCTTTGAATAAGATGCAAATTTTAAAACACCAACTAATTTGTTAAAAAAAAAAAAAAAAAGGCAATCTATTTTTATATTAACTGAGTTCACATGCAGCCTTTCAGATGTTTTCTTTATCACTGTTTTATGTACTTTACAATAGTCCAAAATGGAAACCTTTCGATCTCCGCATATGAAATGCCGATCTGAAAGACGTTTTCAAACTTCTGTTCAGTGAGCTGCGTTCAGAGGTAATCAAAACATTAAAATGATGGATGCTGGTTCTCTGGCACTGGTGTGGCCGCACTTCCTGGCAGTGAAACAATAAAAATGACAGATTGAAAGATCCTAATGACATAATGACTGAAATCAGCTTCTCCCAGAAAAACGCTTTTCCTCCCGAAGCGGTGGGTGAACTTTTCCAGGGAAACTTTAATGGCACATTAACCAGTGTGTGTTTATGTAAAGCCCCGGGTTTTGAAACTAGTCTGGTTCGATTTGGCCGCACAGATGGACTTTTCCTGCACTTAATGACCTCTGGGTTATTTTGCCAACCCAGATTTTGGTTAAGTATTAACTAGTGGAGGGGCATTTTAGACGATGTTAAGGCTAGCTGTAGCCAGAGGCTGAGGTTATTTCAGGACAAATGAACCGACCCGTGTTTCCAATTGTTGGAGAAAGCCGATATATTTCAGCCTCAAGTCATTTTTACATAAATCCAGAGGAAATCATGGAAACTGGCTCTGGTCACCAAGCTCCTTTGCTGTTTAGGTTGTTTCAAACCTAAACTTGTCAGATATAAAATGGCTCTTTATACTTCTGGACTTTTGACACCGACCATGTGCCGGCTTGACGCAAATTTTCTGTATTCAACGCTTCGTCTGTTGTCAGGAAATCTGGTTTTCGGCCTCCAATTGATGATCAGATTTTATTAGAGGTCACAATCTGTCACAAGAATCAAAGAGTCTTTGAAACCGCAACAACAGCGACATATGTGCAAAACGTTTTGTTTAAAGTACAAAATGAAGGGGGGAAAAAAAGGGATGAAATGACAACATGTAGCAAGTTTTTGAGACCGCTGAGTCAGCAGCTGGATGTGCCGTTTATTTATGTACTTCCTGTTAGCGACTTAGCCTGTGTGTGGCATCAAACGTCTGGTCTGAGCAGAAAACGCATAAACACTTCAATCTGGTATGAAACACGACTGATTTAACCTGACTGTACTGACTGGTCAAAGTTTGAACATTTGGCTAATGCAACCATGGCGATGATTAAAAAGTACAGATTGAGAAAACTGTCTTCACTTCAAAGCAGTTTTGCTTTCTACTCCGCTTTACTTTTACATCAGAAAACTTTTCTAAGTGGAACCTGTTGACATGCTCTGTCCTTAGTTTTTGTTTCATGCAGGAAAATCACAAGTGAGGCACACAACCCTACCTCAGTTTCCCAGGTAAGTCATCCTAAACGTTCGTGTACATGATTGCCCAACTCAAGCGTGACAATGATTCGTTTTAGAAACTAGAGATCGGGGTTTGCACTAAAAAAGCTGCCAAGACAGCTGTCCTAGCGCAAGCAAGACATTCGCTGGTTATAATCGCTCCACAGAACCTCATTCCAAAGATTCGGAGCGCCTCTAAAACAACTGAAGAACGTTGTTTTAGAGGGGGGGAAGTTGATGCAGTTACATCCGAAACTGACATGGAAACGAATATTTCTGCTGCCACAAAACAAACTCAGAAACAACGTTTGCAGGGATGGAAGCAGACACACTGCATGCAGCGGTTAAACGCATTTTCCTCCGAGGCATCATCTCCAGGTCTGCTGTGTGCGGCTTTGGACCCGTCGCACAGTGACTCAGGCTGCTCTCCATTTGAAAAATTAAACAGCAGAGAGGGAGGTGGGTGGCGGTGGGTGGCGGTGGAAGAGGCTGGAGTTGGCGGCGGCTCGGGAGTTGGCAGAGTTAAATGAGGGCCTCGGGATGAAGAGGGAAGGGGAAAAAAAAAAAAAATTATAAAATAAAATAAAACATGCTGAGCTCAGCGCAGCCTTTACAATCTCAATCACGGAGGAGGGAGCCGGAGAGCTGATGTAATGGCTGAAGTCGTGCTGCTACCGCCTTGGCAGAGGGTGGGGAGCTCGTCAGCCCGGCCGCACTAATTCACCCCGCCACACACACCACCAATCATAAGATCCCGGATCAAGGGTACATCATGCCATCAGCGGGGGGGAAGGGTAGGGTGAGTTATGGTCAAGTGTAAGAGCAGGCGCTCATAAGGTACAGGATGGGAGATTTAGTGACTTCTTCTCAGACTGAAGAGTGACAGAATGAGAGAAAAATCACCCCCCAGCCCCTCCATGCAGCCCCTCTCTTTCTGCACATTAGCAAATGTATTGAGATTCTAAAGGAAACGCACTTGTTACACCTTCCCCGAAAACTGAACACGCTCCTCTCTCTGGCGATCAGCCTTGGGGGCAATCAGGCAAAAATACAGTTATGGATTTTCGGGAAAAGAAAGGCGGCCGGTGTCGAGAAATTTTCTGGGTGTCAGCATGTGGTGGTTGAGGAGAAATATTTTTGTTTTTCTTTACAACCAGGCCGTGAAGCCACGCCATGCCTCCGGCCACTTCGATGCAACGTTTGGGCAAAACTGTCCCATGAAGCGGAAATTTACTCTCAAACAACACTTTAAAGAGGACAGTTCATGCTTTTAAGTACTTCTATTTCACATTTAAATCGTCCATTTAAAGCGGGACCTGGTTGTTGTAGACAGCTCGTTTACCTGCTCTGAGGGGTTTTAGAGCCACTCGTTTTGCTCAGGGTTCTTTTTCAATTGTGATTGAGATATGACTCACCTCGTTCGGTCATTTTTGTAGTCTGATAGCAGCGATACGATTATATACCGTAGACGTCAACAATAGAAGACTTGCCCATCGTACCGTGCATGTATGACCCAGAGTCTGACCTCGAGCAGGAGAATGAAGACTAGAAACATGCTGACCCAGGCCTTCGAATGAATGTACTGCCATGGTGTTATTACTGTATTTACACCTTTTCTATCCCTACCAGCTACCGACAGTATGGAGCGTAGTTTAACTACCTTTTCAAGTAATGCCACCACAATATGAAAGAAGTAAACAAAGGCTCGACATAATTGAGTAGGAGTGTCAAGAACGTCACTGAAGGCATTTTAAATTCAAGAGTACAAAAAGTGGGTTTTGCGTATGTCAGAACAAATCAGAGCATCCTTTGAAAAGACACCTGACTGTAAGAACATTTAGGTTTGGGTTGAAGACATCAGACATGTGCAAACGGGTTTTCTTCGCTGAAGTTCCTTCAGGGAAAGCAGTCAGAGGGTGTGTCCAAACTGAGTTGTTCTCCGAGCTAAATCTGGACACACAATAATAACTTATGTTCCGCAACATGGAGTCCAAACTGTGGGGGAAGGAGGGAAAGCGTGCAATGGTTTCTTCTAGGTCGCTGCTGCCACCTGGTGTCCGAACACTGCCACTGCGTGTCCAGGATGAAAACAGTGAATTGAAACTTACATTAATTAGTATGGCCATGTTTACTTCCATGAAGTTCATTGTGATATGAAAATACATGTTTTTAGAAATAATTACTGTGGCAGCAGGTAGACAATCGAAACGTTAATGGACAACATTTTTCTTTATTTTATTTTATTTTTTATTTTTTTTTACATATTTCAGACTTTATTCACCTTGTGAGATAATCCCACAAAAAGTAGTGAATCATTTTGAAATGGTGTAGGAAGCTACAATATTTTTATTTATTTATTTTATATCTTTTTAATAACTACAAATCTAAAATATAATCATGTGCATTTTTGTTCAGAAGATGTGTGGCCACTGCTTCTGCTTGACGAACAGAGAGTTTTTGGCAAAAAGTCAAGATCAGTCAGATTTTAAAATGGCATTATACATTTGTGTTGCATTCTTATATGTATTATTATTAATAATAATAATTATTAATAATAATAATAATCATTTTTATTATTATTATTATTATTATTATTATTATTATTATTATTATTATTTAGTAAATTATTAGTAAAAGGTTTGACCGATCACTGATTTGAAATCGGCACTCTTCTGCTCTCCCCTGTCGTCACATTCAGGAAGAACAATCGAGCGTCACAGCGGCACAGCCTGCGCAGAGGAACTTGGACATTATCAGAGCAGAGATGGTAAGTTTGAATGAAGCCGAATGCTGCTTTATCACTTTAGTAATACGCGATATGTACATTAACAATAAAACGTCCAGTTGGTTGTTGTTATGTTGCTATTTTTGACCAGGGGTTCATTTAGTCACGCTATGCTAAGCGTTAGCCTGCTGAGTTGTGTCCGCACTGTGAGTAAGCAAAACAGCTTCAGTAGCTGTTAGCGTTATAGGCTGACCCAGAGGGAAGGTGAAGCAACTTTTCTTTAAGGACCACTGCGAAATACACGAGAACACGTCTCCTTAAACGACACAGTAGAAACCGAGACGCTTATTTGTGCGGTTGAACCGTCGGCAGCAGGTTCAACTGAGGAGCTAGCTGAAGTTAGCCGCACCAGATTGAGTTAGCATAAATGCGGAGGGAGAGCGGAGGCTTTACTTTCGCTTTGCCTCAGGTCACTTTCTTTTCATTAAAATGGCATTATACATTTGTGTTGCATTCTTATATGTAAAGGAACTCGCTTGGAGAAATCTTTAGATGAATTTAATGTGTTTATTTTTATCCAATTGACGCTACAACTGCAGTGTAGCCTGGTAAACGGTTCAAGCTAGCATGGGCTACTCAGTTGTCATCGTTTAACGTGGGTTTATCAATTATTTAGCCGCTATACGGTCATTTAAAACCCCTGACTAACACAGCCCAGGCTTTGGACGGGCGCAGAACCGGGTGCTACGTTTTACCTAGAAGGTTTTTTTGTTTTTGTTGTTGTTATTGAACACACACACATTTCCATAAAGAACTTTGTGATTATGGAAGACAACTACGTGCGTCTGGTTCTGTTGCGTTTCTCCAGCTATCAAAGCGGACACTTTGTTCTGCATGCCTTCTGACTTCTGGCTTGTTTTTTCTCCAGTTCCGCAACCAGTACGACAACGATGTGACAGTATGGAGCCCTCAGGTGAGTTTTCTCCCCCCGCCGCCCTGCAGGCTCCAGTTGCTCCGAGTTGAAAGGCCGTTTTCTGAGGCGCTTCTGTGTCCGCAGGGTCGCATCCATCAGATCGAGTATGCCATGGAGGCGGTGAAGCAAGGCTCAGCAACTGTGGGACTGAAATCCAGAACACACGCCGTCCTGGTTGCACTGAAGGTACGGTCATACAGCCATACAGCCCCATCAGAGGAGGTGGTTCTAGCTGGACTTTTACAGATTGACAATAATTGTTCGTAGTACTAATGAAGTTTCTGAAAGGTGGAAAAAAAAACCCCTGAATTTTCAGTGTTTGACCTGCTAACGACAGATCAGAGCTAATTGCAACCTCTGGTTCATTTACCAAGGTTTTTACAATCAATCCCCAAAGGGGATTGACATGTTGCCATAACTTGTATTAATTCAGGATTCTCCAAAGAGTTACTGTCACTGGTGATGGCTGCGGGCAGGAAGGATCTCCTGCGTGTGTGAAGAAGCCTCCGACTAAAGAAACGGTTTTGAAACCGTGCCTCATAATAAATAGGCCTGTCACGATAAGCAATTTTGCTGGACATTGGATAGTCCCGGAAACTGTTGTGTTAACGATAATATTCTCATTTTGAAACGATTTTCGGGTAATATAATAACAATTAGACAGGGAAAACAGGCAAGAGGGGCCAGTTTTGTAAAGGAAAACAAGAAAAACAAACTACTTTGTATCGAGCGTCAGATGTTTACAGCAGTTTTGCAGCATGAATTGATTTACTGCTCATCGTGTCTGGCTTAATAATGTTATTAAAAAGTCGACCTTAATGTCCTGAGAGTGAAGCCAGGATCCTTGCTGTTTTCTTGAAATATGTTTCCTAATAATTACAAGTAAAAGTAAATTTTCTTTTTACATCTTGACTATTTGCGGCAATACCCAGCTTGTTTTCTCTATTAGGTTATACCTGTGGCGAACTGTGAACCGTTGTCTTAAAAATGAGTGTGTGCTTTAATTTTGCTACCTGTACAAATAAAAATCACTATTAATAATAATAAAATTTATACACTTCTCAGTTTGCTAAATTTGCCTGTATAATAAACATTAGCAACACCACAGATATTTTCATAGTAAAGATAACTGTGTATGAAATGAACTTCTATGTGACTGAAAGTATTAAATAATACTTGGTCTTGTGTGGAATGACACATTTTTTCACGGTTCTACCAAACATCTTCGTGCCTTTTCAGAGAGAATAATGTGCTTGTGTCAGATTACTGACAGAGCTCATTAATTTTAATCATTTCTTTTGTCATCTATGATCTTAGCGTCTCATTTCGTTTTGGGAAAACGACACCTTCCGATCCAGATGTTTGTGTGAAATGTAGAAACTCCGGGGTTTGGTATGGTCACATGGTGCTTTTGGTTTTAATTGTCAACAGAGAGCCCAGTCTGAACTGGCCGCCCACCAGAAGAAGATCCTGCATGTCGACAACCACATCGGCATCTCCATCGCCGGACTGACCGCTGACGCCAGGCTGCTCTGGTAGGACACGAGGGACGTCCATCATCTGGATCTAGCTGGATGTTGGACATTTCAGAGATGTCAATTAAACTCTTGACATATTTTCTTTCTCTCAATTTTATGGCATTTAGTAAATAAACATAATTCTGGTGATTCTGACTGAGCTAAAACAAGAGAAGTTTGGTCTGATTGAACTTCAGATTAAAAAAAAAAAAAAAAACTTTGTTAAAGGCTTAATAGAGGAATGATGTTGAGATGACTTCCTGGAGGTGGAGTTTCAGAAAAAGTAGGAGTTTCTTAAAGAAACAGAGGCCCAATTACAAAATCAAATGTCTTCTGTCATGTTTGAGATGTACAGTATGTAGCCTACAACATTTCTATAATAACTGAAGCTAACATTGTGACATAGCATGCCACTGCATGCTTGGAATATACTGACTGCTTCCCCTTTAAATAGATGGATTTTCTCTCGCCTCCTTCAAACAGGGAACATGTCTCTTAACCAGATTAAACCTGCTTGTGTGTTTTGACTAATCTGACCTTTAACCTTCTCTCTCGCAGTAACTTTATGCGTCAGGAGTGTTTGGACTCGAGGTTTGTCTTTGACCGACCCCTTCCGATTTCTCGTCTAGTTTCACTCATCGGCAGCAGTATCCTTTCTATCATCGAAGTTCTCATCTGAAAAATAGTTTGAACTTTAGGATCAGTGTTGGGACCAAAAAAAGAAAATCAATACCAAACCGCTGAAAGTGATGTCGCTCCCCAAATATTGATAGGATCCTGAACTGAAACCATAGAAACCCAGATTCCCACACAGCGCTACGGGAGGAGGCCCTATGGAGTCGGACTCCTCATCGCCGGCTACGATGTAAGTTTCTGATTCACGGAGCTCCAGCGTTGACTTGAAGCGCGATAAGTGGAGCCATGAGATCTTTCTGTCTGCCAGGACATGGGGCCTCACATCTTCCAGACCTGCCCATCGGCAAACTACTTCGACTGCAAAGCCATGTCGATCGGAGCGCGCTCCCAGTCTGCACGCACCTACCTGGAGAGGTGCATGGACAAGTTCCAGGACTGTAAGATTCTGATTCCATTACAAAAACGCATTCAGAAGCGATTTGTGATGTCATTCAGTGGTGAACCTTGTTGTTGGCAGGTGCTCTGAATGAACTGGTCCAACATGGCCTCCGCGCTCTCAGAGAAACGCTCCCCACTGAGCAGGACCTCACCACCAAGGTACCAGGTTCCCTCTCAGCCTTGCTGGCCAAACTTTTTACAAAATTGTCAACTGGAAAATGCATATTTAAAAACAAAAACACACAGAAAAATTTTTTTCCCCTGTTGAGCAATAAACTAAGCAATCTAAAACATTTCAACTAAACAAAAAAAATAGATTTTTTTTTTTTTTTTTTTTTTTTTGTAGGAAGGGAATGTAAAATTATTGTAGATCTAAAGCTTCCCATGTTTTCCTTATTGGCATAAAGGCAACACTTTGATTTATTTTGTACAACAAAATATTGGGACCAAACTAAGAAAACAAAATTACAAGAACAAAGTTGTATTTTTATTTATGTTTTTTTTTTTGAGAATGAAGTCGTAATGTTGTGACTATTCTTTTAATAATAGGACTTCACTGTTAAACTAAGACTTTATTTTTATAAAACTACGTTATTCTTGTATTATTACAACATTATTTTCGTAATGGTCTGACCACTCTATTTTTGTATTTTCATAATGTGGCTCTAAGATGAGGTTGTAATTTTGGGCTTGACTGAAGAAAACAAAACGATTTTTTCACTTTCTTAGGTACAAAGTATTCATCTTTTAAAAAAACAAGCATTACTCTTTCTCTTTAATTTCATATGAGTTTTTACACTAAAGCAGACAAACCTGCTTTTGATTGCCTTATCAAAACTTTCTCTAACAGGTTGTGGAAAGATTTTAATTTATAGGTTGTAGTTTTATCCTAACTGGGGTTTAAAAAGTCCATCGGCGCTCGGGGGGACAAACGGGACAAGAGGCCGCGAATGGCCCCCGAGCCGCAGTTTGGACACCCCCTGCCTCTCAGTGCCCATCGTCGTTTAAAATCAGCATGGAGGTTCTCTGTGGGGGAGGTTTATGACGAGTGAATGTGTTGCAGAACGTCTCCATCGGCATCGTGGGTAAGGACATGGAGTTCACCATTTATGACGACGACGACGTGGCTCCGTTCCTGGAGGGCCTGGAGGAGAGGCCGCAGAGAAAGGTACGGCGCTTTGGCTCGCCTCACGCTGCCTTCCATCCGAAACGATATCCGCGAACTAAAACGCAAACCGTGTTTTCCGTCCAGGTCGCCCAGCCTGCGGAGGAGCTGGCTTCTGGAGAAGCACCCGACGAGCCGATGGAGCACTGAGGGAGCAGAGCCTCCCTGAAGCCCCCAGACCAACCGGATGATGCGGATCTGTAGAGGAGAAGGCTGTCGTGACGTGCCACTCACAAAACTGTTCATTCAAATTAGTCTTTGCCTACATCAACCCATGTAACGTTTTTTATTGTATGGGTAAAATCTACCATTAGAGTAATAAACATTCTTTTTTTGAGTTGTGCTTTTGGTCTCTTTTTTTTTTTTTTTTTTAAACCGATTTGAGTCCAAAAAGTTTGACCAGAAGTTGAAACGAGTGAGAAATGAGAGGAAGCAAAAACGTTTGTCTTTCAGGATATTGTAACATTTTCTGTCTGAACTCGTGTGCGTTTTCCGACAACAGCTTTCTGAAACATCCTCGCGCGTTTTCAGGAAAAAACGTTTTCACTTTGCATGCTAAAATGTGAAAACATGGAAAACACAAGGAAGTGTGGAAATGTTCTCACAGGGTGACGGCAATCCTTAACCCTGTCGTCTATCTGACTGAAACGCATCAAAAGAAATAAAATACAAGTTTCTTGCATGATTACATATCTGCACAGTTCATTTGCAGTTTTTAGTTTGATTCTCATTGGCCTGGCTATGTCATATATATAAATATTATGTCACTTTTTATTTAAAAAACAAAAAAGCTTGAGCTTTTAACAATTTTAGACGGTGATAAAGTCATAAATTAGAGCTTATTGTTGACATAACTTTCCAATTCTAAACATTTGCCTTTACATATGATCAACTCCTGCCCAGATCAACTTGCTCTGTGATCCCAAGTTCTTTAATGCAGCAGCATGTTTTTGCTAATGCCTCGGTCCGGCCCGGTTCTTGTGATCGTTCCACTCTTAACAGAACGGTTCAAATAAACCATTAAATGCCCAAATTTAATACACCAGTGATGATTGGCTGTCAGTTTTTGTCAGAAATGGTCAATCCCATAAATAGGCTGCTGTCAGTGTTGCAGTATGAACTCGGCTTATTAAACGGTTCATTTAAATGCTACGTTACGATACCAAACCTTCAGGCAGAGCCGTTCCTGACACTCAGGTTCTGCTCTCTTCCAGGTCAAGTACAGATTACCATGGCTGGCGTTGTCATGCTAACACCAGCTGCCATGCTACGGCCAATCTGCCGAGAGCGCCTGAAGCCCGAGCTAACGTTGCCGAGCCTCATGGGAGAGTCAGGGTGCGGCTTTTTGGCCTTCCTTCTCTTGTTCCTCCGTCTCACTGAGCCGCCGGATGTTTCCGTCGCCGCAGGTCGGCTGAGCTCTTGGATTTTCTCCTGCTCCAACGCGGTCGTCACCTTCAGAGTGACCTCCAGCTCCTGGACGACCCTGGCCAGGTCAAGCTGAGCACCTTCGACGTTGTGCTGATGCTGCGTCTCCTCCTCTTTCACTCTTTCTTCAACGTCTTCAGACTCTTGACCTTTAAAACCCCCCAGAAGGTTTTCCACCTGGTTGTCCGAAGCCTCTTCTGTTCTGCCTGCATCAGGTTCTCCTTCTGGGCTGTGCTGACAGCAGCACTGGGTATCGTCCCAACACGGGCGAGGCTCCTCTGGATAGTCTGGGAAATGTTGCGACAAATTTAGTTGATATTCCACTAATGTGAAAAAAAAAATTTTTGGGAATTACTGTTTCCAATTAAAATTACGTGTGAATATCATCCTCCTACCACTTCCTACTTTGTCATTTCCACCTGTAGTAACATGCAGTTATTGATCAGATGATTTGTGAGATGCCTAAAAATGTATCTGCTTTTTCATTACAAATGTGCGCAAAATGTTTTCGCTATCCCGCTAACGTTAGGAAAAAAAAAAATGACGGTGTTTCCGTTAAATGAACACAATTAAAATCACACGTGAATAAGTCTGTTCACGCAATAAGTGGCAACATCTGGTTGCGTGACTTGAGTGATGCAAAAAAAGTGTTTCCATCAAAGTTCGGTGAAACACACATTTTGTTAGAGCCGAAAAACACAAAACATTTTTTCGTCTGAGCTAGCTTGTTTGGAATTTGGTGAGTCTGCAACATTCCCTCACCGTCCCAGCCTTCCTGGACCTTCTTCTCCGGCAGGATCCCGTCCACCAGCTGGCCCTCCTGCATCACTCTGGTTATCTCTGACAGCTGCTGCAGCAGACTCTCCTCCTGGTCGGCGGTGACCCCCGTCACCCTGCGGGCGTGGTTTGCGGTTTCTAGTCTGTTTTTTCGACCTCAACTCCCAAAAAAAAAATAAAACAAAGCTCAACTAATAATTATTTTAGCAAGAAGAGTCACCTGTCAGGACTGTGGTGGGCGCCGGAGACGATGTTCTCCATCACCAGCTCCGTCTCCCTGAGCTTTTCCTGCAGCTGGGCCAGCTCGAAGTCGGCTGAGGGACCGAAGAGACGAGACGAGACGTTCAGGCGGCGTGGAACCGATCGTACAGGCGGCAAATGCCAGTTCGGGAACACTGACTTCACCTCCTCTATATTCTAGCTATATTCTTTTCACAGGCTGACGGTGTCCAGATATTATAAAATGAACAGGTTTATTAATGAGATGAAACTCACTGATCTTCCTCTTCATGTTCTCAGATCGATGTGGAAGACACCTTCTCGCTGACGGCTTGCTGTTCCCTTTGGACGTGATCTAAAAATACAACATTCCCAATGATTCCCAATGAGCTCCTTCCTCAGGGCAGTGTCAGAATACTTTTTACCTTAAATAAAATGTAGAGGATGTAGAGTAAGATCCCAAAGCCGTACACGGGGATAATCTGTCCCGCCAGGTTGGACTTGCCTCCGGTCCCTGTCCCGGCTCCTTTAGCCCTGGACGAGGAGTCAGAGTTATGGGATCTGGAGAACCCGGACCCCGCTGCCCTCTGGCCCCGGCCCTCCGGAGCCACCTGCCGGTGCATCATGGGAGGGAAATGGCCCGAGCCTGCAGGGACCCAGACAGATGAATGAAATGAAAGTGACCAAATACAAGGATTCAGTACTTTTCAGCAGGCTTTCAAATCTTTTTTTTTTTTTTTTTTTTAAACGTTTTGACTTTAGAGGCCTTTACTTCACAGTGAATCGACAGACACCGGGACTCGGAACTTGTGACGGCCGCGTCCCCATCCGTTCATAACGTTAACTTTTACTGAGAAACTGGTACATCCAATTTCTGACTTGGGTGTTTTGGGCGCCGCCCGCAGGGAGGAAAGCGCAATTACAAGAAGAATAATGACACTAGAAATATTTCATGCCACGTTAACAGAGTAAACACGGCGACAAAAAACACAGATTGGACCCGCCCGAAGCCAAACTGCCGTCAAATCAAACACAGGTTCGGTTCAGCGGTTAGGGAAGAAATGGCGGCGCACCTTCTGGCCGCTCCGCAGCATCCTTCCTCCCCCTGGACAGCAGCAGCTTGGGAAGCAGCAGCGCCACGCACAGCACGAGGCACGCGGCGAGGGTCAGCTTTTGAAACGTCGACATCGACATACCGACAGCCGGGCGGCCGCCTTTCCGGCTGTAACGCCACGTTAAACAAACAGGCCGGACTCACAAAAACAGAGAAGACATGATGAAGCGACGGCGCTTCCTCTGTGACCGCGGGAGCGGAAGTGGGAGGCGAACGGCAATTACAAGGTTTCACCGCCAGGGGTCGCCGAGGGACCGTGTTTTAAACGTCAACGGGCAGACAACGAGAAGACTGGAATATTATTACAATGGAAAATACTCGAGCGGACAAATATTACATGGGCCACAAATGTGGCGCTGTTTTGTGCCGAGGCTCTCCGAAACTAGGCACGACATCAGCAGCGTCCTTGTTGTGCTGAAGGTATGAAATTAAAATGAAGACACACAAAATGTCCAGGTGTCCCAAGTATCTTTTACCGACACAATGGTTACAGTGGAGAAGGTGTCACATTTCACCAAATGTTTGACCTAAATTCAAACTGTCATTTTTCATAACAAGTGTGTTTTGTTTTTTTTTCTTTTAAATCCTGCGTTTTTGATTCAGTATCTAGTGCAGGTTCAGATATTATATTTCTATTTGACCTTTTCTATTCTTGCAGAACAAGCAATCCTGTCTTTGACCTAAAGTGACCCTATGATGTCACGTGTACTAATGTCGGTACAAAACATAAATAAAAGGCAGACAGACTGTGATTTGATTCCAGTTTAATAAAAAAGAAATAAAATTAAAAAAAAAAAAAAGCAGCAAGGGAAACAGTTTGAATATAATTAAACTGGTCTGGAAATCTAAGTTTTATTTATTTATTTATTTCACTGTTATTATTATTATTATTATTATTTTTGTTTTCCTCAAAAAGACAGCCAGGAGAATCCGGCAGTCTCAGAGCTCCTGATTTCTTTCCCCGTCTCCTCTCGTTCGTCTGTTGGATCGATTTTTACCTCTTGTTGTTATTTATTTATTTTTTTTCAAACCAGCTCCTCGAATCATCGTCAGAATCCGCAGCGCTTCCAGTTCGCAGTCCACAAAAAGCGTTGTGGGAAACGTCCTCCCCATGGTCTCTCCAGTTTCACTTCCTGGCTGACCTCGAGCTCATCCGATCGGAACGGGCAGTTTTTTTTTTTGTTTTGTTTTTTTTTTTTTAGGGAACTGACCGCGCAGCTCTGCAACAAAGAGTTCAGGCATCGGCCGCGGCGAACGTGTCCAATCTGAGATTTTCTTCTCTTTCTTTTTTTTTTAGTTCGTTTGGCGGAAGCTGATGGCTTCGCTGGGCGTCATGGTCCAGCTGGCTCACAGTGGTCCCTCTCCAGATCTGCTGCGAGAGAAGAAAATACAAAAAGATCCTCGGGTCACTTTGCAGCAGCGAAATAGAAGGAGGGGGAAAAAAACAAAAAAAAACCCCACTTCATCAGTGTTTTTCTGCCGTAATATAGTCCCCAGACCCCTTATTTAAGAAACATTTCCCAAAACAATAACTATCCGGTGGATTCTAACTCTTTTTTTTTTTCCCCCTTCTTAGCGTCATCCAACTTTTCTTCCACCAATATAAAACTTTATAGATTTGGAACTCTTTTCAAGATTTGAAGCCATTGGAAGGAACCGCGGCACCTTCCGCACTCACATGCAGCGCCTCGCAAAACTAACAATCCCCCAGAGACGTCTGCACCTTCAGAAACACGCATTTCCGCGCACGATGTTGGCGTTCTACACGACAGACCGTCACAAACCAGTGCAGGACTGCGGAGCGGGAGGAGAGTGCCACACTGTTTTTTTTATTTTACAAATGAAGACCTGAAAAGTGTGGGGCCGCCCCTTTACTCTGATACGCCCAAATGAATCCGAGTGAGTGAGTTTTATAAAGGGAGTCGATTAGAAGCGGGAAAACTACAAACCTAGCAAAAGCATGACGGTGGATCTAAACTCAGTTAATATTAGAATGAACATTTTTCTTTCAGCACTTTATTTTGTTAACTCTGAAAATGCTTAGCGCACTTAGCCCCCGCTAAATTCTATTTCCCTGATTCACGAGGCTGATTTGCAAACGTCCATTTGAATAAAGTTTGGCGTCAGCTTAAGAGGTGGATGGAGACTGTCTGAGCGTCAGCTCTGCTTCCTCTTCTGATGTTCTCCACCTGTGTTCGTCGCGTTCGTAGAACGCATTGCCGACGACGACGCCTCCTCAGCGAAACACTGAGAGACCACAGGAGAAGACAGAAGGAGCTAAATGGAGGAAAATCCTGAAGAACGGCCTGTCAGAGGCGCCGTTAGATCTCAGGCTGTGGCTTCCAAACAGAAAGCCGGGCACACGACGAGAAATCACAATGTTTCTCGTGCTTTTGAATCATCCTGTCAAAGTCCAGGTCAAAGTTATACTGAAATAAAATTTTCTGTACGCAGAGGTTCTACATGAGGTTTGAGCTTCAGCTGCTTTTCAAAACGGAAGAGACAAAACCACGAAAAAGATTTGCAGCTGTAATTGCAACCGAAAGATAATCTAGAATATCACATATTTATTTATTTGTGGGGTTTTTTTTTTTTTTTGTTCGTTAAAAGCACGCCCTCCCCTTTCCTTTCAATTCACAAACCCTCCAAAATCAAATTTCTCCAGCTGGGATGTTTTTTTGTTTTTTTTCTTCTTCTTCTTCTCCTCTGAGGAGTTTCCAGTCTCTGGAGTGAAGTATCGTATCTACATTCGGCCTGATTTGGGACGCGTTTGGGGGGGAGGGGGGAAGAAGAAAAAAAACAGAAACACTGTCACGATATCTCATGAATGGTTTGGTCCAAACCGTCAGCGCAGCTGTGTGGGACTGAGCCTCATTGTTACCAGAATATTACCTCTCATTGCGGCTGTCTGTCGGAGCCTCCGTTAAGATGGCCTCCTTCGTAGTCCAGCTGGCACAGGATCATGTTGTTCTTGAGGAAGAACTTGTCTCCCACGCAGAATCTGCAGAGAGAAACAATCAAAACATGAACCGGCTCCTGCTTCTCGCCGGACCCTCAAACGAATCGCCAGGCTTTCCCACGAGGGCAGTTTTTCCTCTTTTTTTTTTTTTTTTTTTTCCCTTCCCAGGCATAATTTCATACCGCATACATCTACCGCTGTTATAATCAGAAAATTAATCTTGCACAGCCACAACCTTGATTAACTATTCAAGTGTCAGACAAAGACTTTAACCCTTTGAGCTTTTTTCTTTTCCTTTTCTTCTTCTTTCTTTCTTTCTTTTCTCCGCTGTGGATTTAATCAACCTGGGATCACGACCTGCACTAACAGTTTGCTCACCAGCGCACCTTCCAGACAAGTCAACTGAATTTGATCTCCCCGGCTAATTGCTCCCCTAATCTTACCTCTGGCGGCAGAGCTGACAGGCGAAGCAGTCTAAATGGTAGACGTTGTCTCTGGCTCTCATCACCATCTCAAAGGCAGGGATCAGCTTACTGCAGGCTGCACAGTTCCCCGTCACCCCGAAGAGCCTGCAGAGGGAGAGGAGGGCGACACGCGGGCCTTTAATCTGGGCGCGCACATGGATGCATTTCACCAAAGAGCTGCAGTGTGGGGGGGGGAACGCAACATAAGCTGGTCTGCAGAGGAATTTGTACCGTCCTGTACTTTTTTTTTTGTCTGCCCCCCACCTCCAATCCTTTAGAAACGTTGCAACGAAAGGCTTTATGCCTGTTTTGCTGTGATTTTATGTGACAAAACAACAGAAATAAATTTTTTTTAAAAAGACGTATCGCCTTTATCATTTATCGCAAGGCATTTCTCAACGTGATAAGACGTTTTATTCGTTTAACATTCTGGTTGATGATGCCAATGTGAATTGTCGGATTTGCCGTTTTTGCCAACGTCTCCACTGTCTGTTCAATAAAATCCATAAATATCATTAAATGTGGAAATATGATTACATGCAGTTACGACGTGAAGCTCAGCGATTCAGAGTTTTGTAACTCTAGAGGACGCCAATATGGCTGAAAATTGTATCACGATATAAAGGCTTCACATCAGTCATTATTGATAATTACTGATATCTAAGATACTGTGAATCTGGTGATGCAATCTTTCCTGTTTTATCCCCAGTTTCCACTCTACACTGTTATTTTTTTACTTTCTTAATTGCCGAGTAATTTTGATTCAAAACATGAAACCCTTGCTGCGCAAGTAACAAGCTGTTGCTAGGCGAACCAAAGAATGAGTGAGTTGCTAGGCAACCAAAGAGTTACTGAGTCAGTTGATGACACCAACATATAGCTTAGCTGACTGTGAGAGGTTGAGCAGCTCAAGCATTTCCTCTGCCTACGTCCCCCAGAACGCTGAACAGTTCAGTGAAATTATTGAATTTTTTAAAATTATCAGCTGATATTGATCATGTGTCTATTGTGATATATAATATTAATTTGTCATCCAGCCTTACTTTATAGCTCACTCTACAGAAACAAAAACAATTTTGCAGGCAGCAAGCTAGCGAACACATAGAAGGTTTTTGTTTTCATTTCGTAAACATGGTGATCGCGACCATTTTTAAAGAAGCAGTAACTCTTTAAACCTCTTTAAAATCGACTGTCTATATGATGCTCGTCGACAGTGCAAAAAAAATCTCAAATGAAAGACAGCCTGGTCCTAAAACACCAAACTGGAGAAGAAGTTTTTTCCCACATAAAAAAAACAGGCTGCAATTTGGAAGCGCATTTTAAAACACTTTCAGGGGTGTAAATATTTTTTCTGTCAACTACGAAGAAAGCAGTAGTGTTAAAAAACTTGCTTGTGCGTCTCGGTGCTAATCCGCCGTCTCCCGATAACCAGTTTGCTGCTTTCTTTCTCGGGGTGATCTGCATTTCTCGCAGATTACTCACCAGAGTCGTCTAATCACATCGTCTGCGAACGCAGCCAAGTGTGAGAAAGGGACTCAAACCAACATCCAAATTGTAATTATGGGAACATGATGGGATGAGATTCTCATAAAAAGAAACGGCACTCTACGTCGTTAAAAAAAAACAAAACAACACCCGCTGCGAACCATTAAATTTGTCATCCACTCATCCTCCAAGTTGTCCCATTGCAGGTCGCAATAGTAAAAAAAAACGGAACGGCCTCCCAAGCTTGGAAGTGGGAAATGGTCAACGTTTGCACATGTTGAACAGTGATGGACGACTAGACGGTTTCAGAAGTGGAGTCCTGTGCTGATGCTGCCGTCGCTTCCATGGTAACAGTGACTTCTGTGAGTCAGCGGCTCAGACCACTGCTGATACGAGCAGCTCGTCACGTTTTAACACAAAACCGTAACGTCTTCTGTCCCGTGTTGTATGTCATAGACGCGTGTTGTATGTGATAGACGCGTGTTGTATGTCATAGACGCGTGTTGTATGTGATAGACCATGTGGTAGACCGCGTGTTGTATGTGATAGACCGCGTGTTGTATGTGATAGACCGCGTGTTGTATGTGATAGACGCATGTTGTATGTGATAGACCGCGTGTTGTATGTGATAGACTGCGTGTGCCGAGTCACTAAAAAAGTGACTGAAAGCGACTCGGCGTTTTCTAGAACCGCACTTTGGTGCGTGCTCACACCAGGTTTACACGTCCACCGATCCTTCACTGATAGCAATTTCCAAGTCTTGTCACACATACTTAATTAAATGTAGCTCTGGACTTTGACTGGGCCAGTCAAAACCATGAGTCTTTTTTGTTTTTTTAATCTAATTTAAAGTCAAAGGCTTTGTACTCTGAGGGTCAAAGTCGTTCAGTTGAAAGTGCTTTTTTTTAAATAAAACATTTCTAAAACAAACTTTTGTTGCCTTCATTTTATTTAAATGTTACTAAAACTAAGAAAAATAGTCTGATTTTTGTACAAAACAGATCCACAAAACTAAAAGTTTCTACATTTTTGGGGGTTGCTTTCTTAATTGAGAAATAAGACTTGCTTTTGAGAAAAAGCAGGTCGCTGTTTATGGTTCTAGTTACTCCAGAACAAAGACGAATACTAAAAACTTTGACAAATGGGAATCCATGTACTGTCAACAAGTTTCGCAACGTAACTTTGATATAAATTTCTCCTTTGTGCTTTGTTTGTTCTTTGGTGGTCATTCAAACCGGTGCGTCAGCCTGCCACAATGACAAATTGTGTCTGCAATTATTGCGATAAACAATAATATTGGACCATATTGAATTTTATCGTGACGTTTTATAGTACTAATATGACAACATTATTGTCACTTCTTTTTTTAGGAAGCAAACAGTCTTAGGAGAGGAAGATTTATATCACTAACCAGCACACAGTAACTGCATTTAATCACATTTTTAGTTTTACTAATATGTATTGATGCTCTTGGGGAACAAACAACGCAGAAACGAGTCATTTTAATATCTCCAATAATTCTATCACTTTTGTTTCTTATTCAGCATCAGCACTTGGAATCGACAGAGGCAACGATGAATCCAAGTTCTTGTCACAGTAAGACATTTTTGTCAACAGTTGATAAATGATAACGATAAATGTTTCATTTTTAATCAAGTCGGACGTTTGGCTGCTCGGGATTTTTCTCGGCGGTGCCAGAATAAGGTCGGGCTGGAAAACAGAGGCGTGCCCCGCTTTCTTAAGCTTCCACTTCCCCTTCACAATCATGTCCTTCATGATGTTGGTCTGTCTCATAAAATCCCAATAAACTGCGTTAAGGTTTGCGGTTGCAACGCGACCGAAGTTCAAGGGGCGCAGATACTTTAGCAAGGCACCGGACTTCCAGTCTCTTACTCCTCTGCAGAATACGCCTCGCTTTGCTCGGGACGGTTTTATTTATGTCCGATTTTAGTCAGAAACAGCTGGCCAGAAATCTTGTGGTTGGGGGCTTTTTTTCTTCCTTTCTTTCCATCAGGGTATACAGTGTGATTAAAGGCCTAGCAAAGCAGCCAGCAAGCCTGGATTAAAATGAGCGCGCTCCCATATTTTAACAACGTTGTTGCTCTTCTGCCAACATTTCGCGAAGACAAACTCAAGGATTCTTTTCTGCTCTCATCGACGCTCCGCTTCCTCTGATATGTGGCTGTTATGATATTGAGGGTGATTTTTTTTTTTTTTTTTTTTCCCCATGGCTTCACTTTATCAGCTCTTCTTGGTAACATCCGATTTCAACATGGAAGAGTGCGGGATCCGAACATTTTCCTTTAAAGCAGCAAGTGAACTACCTGGGAACTAACTCTGCAGGGTTTTAAAACGGCTCCGGCTTCCGGCCAACTGCAGATGGCCTCACCTCTCACTCGCCTCCGACAGAACGAACAAATGGCTCCCTCGGAGCCTAACACGCACGGAGACAAGTGGCCACGACTGATTTTCATATTCCATTAGAGGCCAAGTTAAAAAGGGGGTAGGGGCGGGGGGAGGTCAAAGAGAAAGCATTCGGAAGAAAAAAAAAATCAACATCCGTGGTAGAAGAGGGAAATAGAGGGGGGAAAGAAAGGAGAATTTGTGTCCCACAGCCCGAGACAACAACTGAAAAACGTCATCAAATGAGTGACTAATGCGGGAACAAAAGCAAGCCCTAATTACCAGAATGTTCTGATCTAACGAGTGCGAGTCCTTCACAGGCACCTGGTGGGGTTTTTTTTTTTTTTTTTTCTTCCTCCCCCTTTCTCCTTAACGAGGCTACGAAGCTCAATGCTAATTCTCCACTAATGGTCCAATTAAAAGAAATCACATGGTTTTAATCCAGCTCTTCAAAGGCTTTTGGTCTGCACCCTTGCAATGATGAGGGAAACAGGAGGCAATCTAGCCAATTTAACTGTCAAAAGGGGTTTTGGTCTCCTAAGTGCAGCGCGGCTAATGAGCGACTTAGCTCCAACGAAATCCAGCTGGATTGTACATGAGACTAACACATGGGTTCGGCATCGGGGGCTGAGAAATCAGGAGTTCTAGCTGCTGACCTGACTCCACACGTTGCTAATTTGGTGGAGAAATTGTTTTGGGGTGTGACCTTTGGATCAGCCAGTTTTACAAAATCCTGTTGTTTCAAATCCTACTTTTGGCACTGTTGTGTTCAGTCAAAGTCAAGTTTACTTGCACACCACATTTCAGCAACAAGGCACTTCAGAGTTCCTTACACCATAGAAGCATAATATAATAAGCAATTGGGAAACAGGAATACGCATTACATTTTGGAAATGGAAAGAGAATGACATGAGTTCAAACTAGGGGTATCCCGATACAACTTTTTCACTTCCGATACAATACCGATATTACATCTTTCAGCACTGGGTAAACCGATATTGACCCAAAGGAACATCAGAACAAATCACATTAATTCCTTGATCCTGCAGATGTTCTTCAGCTGGTAGAAGGCTGACTTTGTAACTGTCTTTATGTGTTTGTGTAGGTCCAGGTTACTACACCCAGGTTTTGAGTCTGATCAATTGTCTCTAGCATGTAAACTATTTTAGCTTGGAATGATTTTACAGCACTTCAACAATTTTGAAAAAAAAAAACAAAACAAAAAAAAAAACAAGAAGCGGGTGGATACGTATGCAATATTGCCTGGGTGATTCCCACACATCCCATTTTTATTTTGGGGGGTTTTTGGTTGCCTGACATCAGGTTGACTTTAACAAATCACTTAAACAAATCACTGCTTTTTTGGGATTTGCTTTTTAAATGCATTCAAATAACTTTCCCAACTTGATTATTTCTCAGTCCAATCAGCCCTGTCAAGGAAATCTTTTTTTTTTATAGCAACACAGAAACTATCATCTGCAAGCAATCATCATCACCAGTCAGAAGTTAATGGGACTTCGCCTTTTCAAGTTAAACACATTCTACAACCATCAGCACCATTTATTAAAGGATTTAGAGGGATTTAGGCTTTGTATATATTTGAGTACGAGACCTTGCATGGATTAGCGAAAATCTAGAGTAAATTCAGGCCTGTGCAACAAATTCTTGTGTTCCTTTTAATCAACTTGTGTATGGAAAAAGGTTTAATCAGCTTTTTAACGTGAATGTATGTTGACAGCTGGGTAGGTATTCATTTTCTTGACAAACACAAAACCAAAGAAGTCCAAACCAAAAGATATTTAGCTCAGCTCACCTCAGAGAGAGTCGGCCAAGCTAATTGTCTCTCGGGTGTTAGCTTGGTTTAGCATAGAGATAAGTAGGTGTGACTCTGCTAGCTAGCCAGCAAAAACAAAACCTCTGAGGGGAATGTCTGGAATTACCGTAACCATAAACTAATATTTTCCCTGAAAACCTACAAAGAATTGAGTTGTTGTTGTCTCTTCTGTCTTTGCTCCATGCTATGCTAGGAATGCCAACCTTTCAGAAATGAAAAGCACAGAAACACCGATCACGGTGAGCTTTGCCCGCCGTACATATATGTGATTCTTTAGCAGTACAAAGCAGCTAACAAGCCGCTAATTACTTATGCCTTTTTACCAAGACAGCTAAAAAATACTTTATTTGTTCATTCCTCCTTTGTCTGAAAGAAAAACATAACAATTATTTAGTTTGTGTTAGTGAGTTAATCGTGTTCCACTTTGTAAAAACAACGAATATGCGACATATGAAGACTGTTAGCTTAGCATAGAGAGTTAACTGACCAAGCTGGGATTTAGCTAAAACCAACTAAAACTTCCAAATCTGCAATGAACCTACTTTTACCTAACAAAGCACATACATTTCCTGAAAACGCACAAGGAATTGCTTTTTTGTGGTCTTAATGCTTTTGCCACATGCTTCTCTAACAAGCCTCCATCTTCATCGGGAAACTCTCATTAGAGAGAATCAATGTTGCCCACCATTTTTGTAATGGTGGCATAAAAAGAGAAAGGAGGAACGACGTCAACGTGTTGGTGACTAAATGTGGTTGAAACGTGTTTGAGGTTGACCAAATTCTCTAACCAAGTCTGACGTTCGACGTCTTGGTTTAGCCTAACTTTGGACACGCCCTATGGGCTAAAAACGTTCAACATGTGTTTCTGTGCTAAATGGAGACAAGGACTGGCCAACATTAAGCGGCATAACAAAGACGTCCTTCGGCATTACAGGCCTCCTGTCTCTCGTTGCTTATTCCTGTGGAAAGAAAGCTCATGGTTTCCCCCTCACATCTTACAGAGGAAGCCAAAACACCTGTATTTCGACATTCTTTTTTTTTCCCTCCCGCTCTCTGCAGAACAAATCAAACAGAGGAAAGGTTTCATAATTCATTTCAAGAAAATAAGGGTAAGTCTATAGAAAGTTCCAACCCCACTGTTCTGGCTTCACTCTACATTTCCCGACAATGACTCAAAACATACTAAAAGGTCAGCAGCTTGTCTCCTTTGTTCCTGCATTCATTCTTCCAACTCCGTGAGCTTGCTGCTGACTGTTGCATTAGGTGTCAGTTCTTCCAAATCCTTGAACCCTCGAGCGAGTTCATTTGTCGAAGAATGTAAAATTGTTGCAGTCTGATTTGCGCCCAAGTCGGACTGCAACTATAGCAAACAATCAAATGTGGGCGACGCAGCGATCAAGCCCATCTATCGTCTGCACCGTGTTGCAAATGATTATGCAAGTGATATTTTCCCAGATTTTCTTAAATGGTCAATGCAAATGATGGTCAGTATAGTTTTCAACTCATGAACAATGACAGTATAAATCAGATTTTACTGAACAAAGCTCTTCTTTTTGAACCATGAACGAAATGGACCAGTCAGAAAGTCCATATACTTTGTTGAGGTCATTTTCACACCTTCAGTTAAACAGCTTTTTCAAAGGGTTTGGTTCATGTGGAAGCAAACCGCACCAGCTGAAAATGTAGGAAATGTTGCGATGTTGGTCCATGATCAAACCGAATCTACTAATACCCTCTATGTGGTATTACTCCACATAATAAGGATGCATGCTTAATAAGACTATTGGAGTAAAGGTTGGTCAATATTTGGGGAATTCATCAGCTAATTTTGGTTGTGTGCACAACACTTAAGCAAAAAGTGAATGGGATAGTCAGTTATTCTGTCTTCACACATGGAAGCCATACCTCAGGTAGTCTCTGCGGCAGAGGATGAGATTTGCCCGGGTGTACAGGGTGGAGCCGACCCGTCCCAGGCGGCAGTCGCAGCAGGCGCACTTCAGACAGTCTTCATGCCAGAACCTGTCTAACGCCTGGAGCATGAAGCGGTCCCGGATCTTCCCGTTGCAGCCGGCACAGCCTCGTGGCTTCTCTCTGGACTGCAGGGGAACGACAGACACGCCTGAAATGAAACAGAGAGAATGACCAAAGAGAACTGATATTTTTCCAGTTTTTCCCCAGGTTTCATCCGTAATTAAGTAAGTTTAATTCCAGTACTTTCTAGTTCCCAGCATAAACCTGAAACGTGGCGAATCAACTGATTGAGTCATTTGTAACATTTCTTCAAAAAAAAAAAAAAAAGCATTTAGAGCAAAGCAAGAAGAGGTAACAAAGACCGAGTTAAACTGAATTCAGAAGTTTTCATGTGTGCACCTTTATGTCAGTTTACATCCTGCTGTTCTTTCAAGGCCTTGGAAGAACAGCAGCATCATAAAGCAGGTCGGAGGTCAAGTTCTACAGAAGTTTCAAATGACTTTGCTTAAAGCCAGTCAAGCTTTAAGCTTCTCAAAGAGCTCTGTTCAATGTGTGATCGCACCTTCAAAACGACCAAGATATGACCTGATCTGACAGGTGGGATAATTAGCACATTAGCTGGAGAGAACCACAGGTTAAGTGGAAGAATCTGTTGATTGGACAATCAGTTAAGAGCTCCTCAAACCCAGGTAGGTGTGTCTGTAGGCGAGGTGGAGGTATCTAAATATCTAAAGGAAGAACTACGCCTGATTGGACGAGGAAAGTAAGGCACAATGTGATTGGACAGGCATAATTAGCGCAAGCAATTTTTCAAAGTTATTCATAAGTAGGGAGGGTTTAAACGTTGACGAGTTCCTCCGTGCAACGCAGCAGTGAGGGGGGCAGAAACACAGATCAAGTGGAGCCAGCCAATCAGTGTTTGAGCTGAAGAAACTCCTACGCTTTCGAGACTCTCGCCACATGAATGCAGGCGGTACGAAAGAGCCGCAAGAAACGCTTGAGTGCCACAGCAAACACGGTGGTGGCAGCATCATGATAAGGGCAGGCTTCTGTGCTGCAGGACGCCTGGAAGGAAAACTGACAGAGACTGCGGAAGCCTTGAGATTTTTTTTCCACCATCCGTAAGACGACAACCCTCAACATACAGCTGCGATGGAGCAGGGAAGATCAAAGCATGTTTAAGGCCCAGTCAAAGTACAGATCCAAATCTAATTAGGAATCTTCAGTGAGATTCGAAAAGCGATGTTCGCGGACGCTGTCTGTCCAATTTGACTGAGCTTTTGCAAAGAGGAATGGGTGAACATGTCAGTCTGACAACAACTTGGATGATTTTCCACTTCCTACAAAAAACTCCAGTGGGTTTTTTGTTTTGTTTCGGGTGTTTGTTTTTTTTTTTTACATAAAACGCTATGTTACTTCAGGCACATCCATTTATTCTGAGTCAGGAATCCATTTTTTCTACTTCATATATTTATAATTTTATTTGACATGCAAGAAAATTCAACTGCACACCAGATCAAAGGATGGCATATTCTAGTAAAACTGATTTTTTTTTTTTTTTTTTGAAGTACAGCTGATGACAAGCAGTGATGCAAATCGGCACTATAGAGCTTTATCTGTATGGGAAAAGATCTGAACAGACAAAGTACATTTCAATGCTCCGCATCTCACTTCAGAAGGAACAAACATCCCTTTATA
This sequence comes from Poeciliopsis turneri, assembly GCA_922788865.1. Lineage (NCBI taxonomy): Eukaryota > Metazoa > Chordata > Actinopteri > Cyprinodontiformes > Poeciliidae > Poeciliopsis > Poeciliopsis turneri. The sequence goes on along the minus strand of CAKLNU010001107.1, from coordinate 385,564 downwards.
CTTACTCTCCTCCTTGTCTAGCACCATCCTTCCTTCAGGGGAGGAAGAAGCGGCTACAATTCAACAAGAGCAGAACTCCCCGCACGTCTTTCCTCTTCTTCCTCTCCTCCTCCTCCTGTCTGCTGAACAACAGCGCTGATCAACGCGGACAGCGTAAATGACCGCGATCAGTCTGGAGTCGCTCAAACTTCGGATCTGCTCCTCATTGTGAGATCGGCGAGGAGGAGAAGGAGAAGGAGGAGGGAGAAAAACCCGGCAAGTATCTTGTCTTCTTAAAACATAATCATCATCGTGATAATTATAAGAACTGAGTCCGAGGGTGGATGACAGATGACGTTTCTTGAGGGTCACCTCTTCGGCCAGGGGGGGATGTCCTTTAAATGTAGAGCGTGTGAGCGCCGTGCTTGTCCTGGCTGATGTCAGTGCTTCAGTATGTCTGTATCTGCACGGACTGCGGCCGTTCCCTCCAGTGCAATGAGCCGCTCTGCACACTCTCTGCACGGCTCCCTCCCTCCTCTTCTTCTCTCTCTCTCTCTTTCTCTCTCTCTGCTTCTCCCACTGCAAAAAATTCACAGAAAAAAAAATACTTCCACACTCAATTTTTTGTTGTTGTTGTTGTTTTTTTTTTTTTTTTTTTTTTAGTCCCTGCGTGCTAATTATATAAAGTCATTATGCTTCAGATCTGATCGGAACCGCCCCTCCCTGTAGGAATCAATTATTCAATACGCAGTCGCACACACCGGGACAGCCCGGGCCTGAGGTGTTTTAGAATGAGCTTATTCAACTCCAAGGACACCAATTATCTCCGGGGCGCCCTGGCGTCACAGCCGGAGCTTTTTCAGCACGACAGATGCACGGAACCGGGACTGACGCGCGCGAGCTCGTGCGCATGCGTGCCAATTCCTGCGCGTGTTGTTTTTGTTTTGTTTGGGTTTTTTTTTTTTTTTTTTTTGCTTGTTTACTGTTTTTTCTGTTTCTTTTTCTTTTTTTCAGAACTACCCATAATACATTAATTGTGAGTAATTCCCGTGCTGAGGTAAAAACTTTTTTTTTTTTTACATTTACTATTATTATTATTATTATTTATTTTATTATTTTTTTTATTTATTTTTTTTAATTTCTTTTAACCCAGTCGTCTCGTGGGCTTTTTTACCTGGTCCACTGACCCTGAAACAGCTTTTACAAATTCTTCCCTGAAAAACAACCATGGAAACATAGCAAAGACAAAGACCAGTTGCATAAAGTCACTGCATTTGTCCAAATTCATTTCCCAACACTGGTCACAGTCACACTGATAAAATGAAACAAGATACAATATGTTTTTAAATGAGGCCTACCTTATTTAAAGAGAAACTCACTTTTCTGGGCCAAAAAGGCTAAACAATCCTCCTCGCTTATGCTAATATTGCTCGCCATCGCTCTTCCTCAGTCTACGCCAAGCCACGCCCCCACAGCTTCGAGCTCAAGGAAAGTCCGTCCTGATTGGATGAATCCTGTGGCTGCGGGCTGGCCCTGACCCAATCAAAATGAGCCCCAATGATTCGCAAACCGAGGGGGCGTGGCTAGGAGGGTTGACACCAGGTTTGTTGAAAATGTAAGAAAATGTGGTACATTCTTTATAAAATGCATTAATTTTTAGGTGGTTATTTTTAAGCTGTTTATTTCAACAACTTTATTGTAAATGTCAGGGAGGACTAAGCCCTACCAGCCCACTTAAACCGGCCGGCCCGGTTCACTAATGAAAATTTAGGGAGCCAAATTAAGCTAACAGTCATGTTTTATTTTGTTTTGTTTTGTTTTTTTATAGGAAGCAGGAGTTCTTTAGATAAGAGTCAAAGTTATGAATAAGTTTGTTCCCCCCCCACCCCCAGCTACAGCCAACTATGTTTTTTATGCAAAGTGACCGTATTGTTGGTGAAAAAGCTCCAGTTGTACCCAAAATTTCAACTTCTTATAAACCTTTGCACCTCAAGCTTGAACATGCAGCTTGTAATTAAATATTAATAGGAATGTTTTCTGTGTTTGATTTTAAACCACGAAAAAAAAATAAATAAATAAATAAAAAATCCAATCTCTGTTGTGCCAATGTTTTAAAATGTCAAACAAGATGGTGGTCGTTGGAAAGCTGCCACCACCTTGAATGACTTGTAACATTAAGAAAAGCCGGGACATAATCACTATTTCAACCTATTATTATCTATACTGTAAACATGTTACCAAAAACTTACCAGTTTCGAAAACCATTTCTCATCCTGACTTCTGCCGTTATTTACAATAGAATAAAAGAGAAAATGTGGTGTGCCAGAAAAAGTACATCCTTGCTACTTCCATAAGGTTCAAGCAGAAGGGCCATGCCCCCCCCTCGCATCCCATCCTGTGGCCTCCCTGTCACATAAGTCCACAGTTTGTTTCCTGAAGCAGTCAGAAGCCAGAAACCCTGGAAATCGCTCTTTAAAAAGACACAGAGTCGTATTAATGTCAGTCAAAACACAAGAACCAGCGATGATTGATCGTGGGAGGTCTGGCAGCCGTTTTCATGGCCGGACCTCCCACCGTCAGGCTCGTCGTCCTGGAAGTATTTAGATAAAAAATACATAACCGGCGTAGCTGAAGCGCTGTTATTGCCTCGGAACCCAAATCCCAGACCCGTTTAAGACATTTTACTGCCGACTTATTAATAGAAAACACCGCAGGGAGTCGGCCATCAACGTTTAGCTCGTATTGAACACCGCAGATGTTGTTATTCCTCCCTACTGATAGATTACTGGAACATTACTGGGATTCTTTTCTTTTTTTAACCACAATCCATAAACTACACTGTAGCCTGCTTCCCTAATAGATCACCCGACCCTAAATCCTCCTCATTAGGCTCTGTGGGATAAACAACTGTTCTAACATGGCCCCTGGATCAGGTCACACTAATTAACCAGCACCATCGACCGACCATTCCTCATTATCCGCCCTCTCGTCTGATCGCATATAGGCCGTCAAGACGGCTAACGATCAACGCGCTAATTAATCAGCTGACGAGGTGCAAGTGGAGCTCGAAGGTTCCCTCTTCATTTGCGAGACACATGGGAGCTAATTAGTTCAATTATTAATGAATCTAATTAAATATTTTCTGTAGGTAACCACGGCTGTGGTCTTGTCGTCCGTCGCTGCGCGCTCGGCCTCTTTTGTCCTCCCTGTTTTTGGCACACAGTCGCTCCATTGCAAAGGCCGGCGTCGACTAAACGTTACAGACTATTCATGGGATCCCATTAGTCTAATTGCACTAAAAAGCAGTCTGTGGATGACAGTAAAGGTGAGCTGCGGTTAGAGCTCTAATTAGCAGGCTGTGGAAACGGGGAGCCTGTGCGGCCATCTGCCGCAGCGAACCGTCATGTCTTCTGTGTGAAAAGGGCAGAGACAAATTTAGGCATTTCTATTTTTTTGTCTGATACAATGCCACGAGGGGCCTCGGCACTCATTGGAGCACATTTTTAATGAGCGACGGGCTGAAATTTAAAGGGGGAAAATACAAGAAGGTCCTCCCAGGACGTTCTCTCTGGACGCATCCGAATGTGTCCAAATAGCGCTAGACCAAAGCTCGTTTGCTTTTGGTTGTATTTACCCAGAATGCCCTGCGCTTTAGCGTGGAGGTGTGAATCAAACTCTGATGCGGAACAAAAAGCAAACGCCGGTCCCACCTACAAAACCGTGTCTCGGTTTGTTTGACGTAAACACCGGCCCGGTTCGGATGCGTGTGTGGATGCAAGTGGACCGGAGACCGTGCCAAATGCTGGAAGTGGACTATGGGAGCAGGGCATTCTGGGTAAATGCAACCAGACCATGAAGAATTCTGGGAGCATTTGGAAAATATTAAGATTGTTCTTCATGAAGGCAGTTGGGTGATTTTTAAGTCTTGTAAGAACATCTCAGCTAGTTTTAAAGCTTCACATGTACATTGTGCAATAAATCACCATTCACTCATGTAACATGGTACAATGTACATAAATAGAAAACCTCAACCCAGAGCCGTCTGATTTCCACAAGTGGAAATGTTTCCCTCTGCCCTTCTGACAGTTGATCTAAAGGGTGAGTGTTTCACCACAATTTATATAAAATTTCCATCTTCCTCTTCAAGCAGAATGAGCAAATCAGTCTGTGTTTCCAACCAAAGCTTGTTGATGCAGCTAAACCGGCGACCAGAACCGATGGGAAGAGAACGAACGCGGGTCATTTTTCCACGGAGGTTCTCCGCTTCTCGGGAAGCCGGCCGATCATCGCTCGGTCGGTCGGTCAGGTCTGAGCTGCTGAGCTTTAGATTGGAGCGGGGATGTGCTCGCCAGCTGTGTGATGAAGAGAGCCTGATCGATGGGCTTTCTGATTGGCTCTGGGGGCTGTCTCAGCAGCATCCTGTCCCCTCCGTCCTCGAGCGAGCCGAAAGCAATTGTCCCTCCACACGGGGGCCAAATAAGACCACTGACCCTGAAGCTGAGGGGCCACGCCCCGGAGCGTCCGTCTGCCCGCGCCTGGATCCCTCGCTTTTCTTCACAAGGGGAAGACGACGGAGACGGGTGGCGAAATGGGATCAATTTGGATTTCTCACCGCGTTTGCCGCACGTTCTCCGACGTGTTGGCTTTTCGGGCAAAAACGTCCACAGTTTCTGTGTAGGCAACACGAACGTTTGTGTCATCACAAAGCATTGTGGGTAAGATCAGGATTCTATCCAAATTGTACCTCAGAATAATGAGAATTATATTTAAAGTGTTTTGTGTTTAGCTGAAAATCACCACTAGGAGAGGAATCTGAAGCCTCCGACCCAGTTGGTTTTTCTCTCTATTTCTCTGGTCACCAAAAATAAACAATGGGTTTCAGCAAAGCAACGTTTCACTGATGTTACATGACAATAAGAACTGCAAGCGGCAACACCTGCTGCAAACGGTATCTCTATGGCCGGCTGAAATAACACTGAGCTGGACGCCATATCTATTTAGCCTCGCATTATCTGAAAACAAAGGCTATAAAGGCAATTCATGCTTCTTCTTTTTAATATTTTCAATTTTACTTCCAAGAACAAACTCAGCACGACACATAATAAAACATTTTACATTTAGACTATAAATAGGGACGTAAAGTAAAATCAATTGTGCTGTTTGAATGGTCCCTTTTGACGGCTTCAGGCTGAATCTCGATCTCTAAGTGAAACACAGTGACGTTTTAAATCAGCTCAGGAACGTGAACCAGATTCACACACGGAGACTTCAAAGGACTTCAAAGCTCCTGATTAAGGCTGAGTTGTTTTCCAGTTGAACGTTTTTAACTTCTATGTCTCGGTTTGAAAAGCGTGCGTAAAGTTGAAGGAGACGTTGAAGGTTGGTATTTCAAGGTTAGTTTGTTCATTTCCGCAGCGTAAAAACAGCCTCTGTTGTTCATTTGGTTTTCCAAAAAAAACAGTGAAACGAATAACAAACGATAGAAGACGCAAGTCACCCAGAGCTGGGCGATGTGGCTGAAAATTGGTAATTATTGATTGCGTAATTTAACATTCAGAATAACAAAATTGAAAATATTTTGAAAGGTTTTTCAATTTAAGTAACAACCGGATGTTACTGCTGACGGAAACGACGAAGACGACGACAGGAAGTGGTATGAGGACGATGTTTTTTTTTTTTAAATGACTCATCGCATGAACAAACTTGGGCTGCATTCTGCTGTATTAAGTGCCCCAAATCTGATTTTTTTTTTTTTTTATGTGTGTGTGTGTGTCTAAAATCAGATGTATTCCAAATTTATGCGCCTCGGAAGTTGTTGTCCGACTGGAGGCAGCACATTAATCCTCATTATTGGCCGCCATGGTTGTTGTTTTTCTTCCCCCTTGTGTGAAAGAGGGAACAAAATCATGAGCGCACATCCAAGTAGTCTGGGTCACAAACGAAAAAAAAATCTATCTGACCCCTGTCATTGAGAAAAAATCAGATGCAGGTCGCAGTGAGGCAAAAAAAAAAAAAAAGAAAAGAAAAGAATTTGGGTCCATTTAGCCCTTTTCCCATGTGATGTAGATTGCATTTATTGTTCAATAGAAACACAGTGCTGGCAAAATTGTGTTTAGTTGTTTTTTTTTTACTTTAGCAGAATATCTACAAAGTTTTGCACACATTTTGTAATGAAAACGCAGTCGGTGTTTCTCCACAGCTTTTCTCTCCAAGACGTCATTTGTTCTCTAACATTGTCCGACAAAAAAACACCTGCAAAGCTTTCACAGAACCGCTGGATTTATGACAGATTATTGCACACAGGTGGTTCTTTTTATATGATCTTACTTACATTTTATGCTCGCTTCGCAGTTCTTCACCAGTTTCTGTGTTGTGTAGATGTGATCCCAACAGAACACGCATCCCGACATTTCTCTGTAACTCCACCAAACGCGTAAAAGTTCAAGGGGGTGTGAAGAGTTTTCTACAGCTGCGTCTTTTTGGACGCATCTGCTATTTCTTTGTCACTTCGCATCCTTTCGTGTCGCTCTCAGCGAGAAGGTGGTCGTCTGTTTGACAAAAGGGGAAAACAGAAATTGCGAGTGTTTATGCGCAGCCATAAATCTTTTTTTTTTTAGGGGGGGGGCTGTTTATGTCCTAATCCATTTTTCTTCCCTTTGCCACGTCGTTTTCTCCCACTTGTAATTCTTCATTGTCCCATTGTGTCCCGCCGGGCCCTTCTGAAACCATTCCAATGATTTCCAGATTCCTTCTATGCACAAAAAAAAAAAAAGTGACAGATCGTGTAAATGTCTCCCTTTAAGTGGAGCGCAGCCATGATTGATGTAGTTATACTTTATCTGCTGCGACTCGTGCTTCAAAGAGACTCTCTTAAATTACTCTATTACACGGTTTATCAAGTACCAAGAGGAAGGAATCATTAAATCCCCCTTTTCCATAGAAAGAAAAAAATAAATAAATCACAAAGCATTTTGATATCTGTGCTGCCATCTAGTGGAAAACCTCCCAACTGATTTGTTTGTGGGAACTGCTTCACACTCTTTCCACCTTCAGTCGGGCTATTTTTAGCAAAAAAAAAAAACAAAAACAAAACAAAACAAAACAAAACAAAACACACACACAAGAAATTCCTCTTTTGCAGCAGAAAAGCCTCCTCTGGTGGTCGTCTAATTAACGTTAAGCTCAAAGCACCGGCGCAGGCCGCTGAGGAGCTGAAATAGCCGCCGTGTTATGAAATGTTTAGCTTTAATTTCCTCTGGAACAAGCAGTGTTTTAAAGGCATTTACAGAGGGAACATTGGTCTCCAAATCGCTCTATATAAGAACACGCTTGCTATGGTGTTGCAGAGTCTGAGGGGCGACGTCACTCCAAGTGGAAAAATTAAGCCAGTTAAGGGCAGAGTTCCTGCCCTTAACTGGCTTTCTTGGTTCGTTTTATAACCTTTTCTGTACTAATTACATAAAATGTCCAACATATATATATAAGGATTATAAATAAATATATATTTAATATATTTAATCTTTAAAAAGATTAAAGGAAGAATGGTAGAAGATGATGACTTCAGTGGGAACTGTGAAAACTCCCGTCTATTAGCTGATAGCTGAGCTCTGTAGCACCAGGGCTCAATTATGAAGTCATATGTGTCTCATTTATACACGAGATATGATTTCTGACACAGACACGCGTTGGGATTTTTAATGAACTGACTTGCTCGCGCGATTTTAATGTCATTTCTCATTTAACGGAAACGCCGCAACTGCAAAAGCCTTTTCTGCCAGTCTCCTCTGTAGCGGTTGCTAAAACGCTGCCAATGAAGGTCAGGTGTAGCGTGAAACTGTTTGGAGTTTGCAGACTTGGTAAAGAGCTTTACACCTTGTACAAGTTTTTTTTTGTGTGTGTGTGTGCGTGGTTTCGAGAAAACTGTACAGACAAAAAGAGGAGTAAATTTATCTCAGATTTTAAAAAAGCAAACAATTTATTTAGACACATGAGGACATTTCCGACTTTTCAAACTCAGAAGTTTTTTTTGGTGGAAATTCACTCCTAATTTCTTCTCAGTGGCCCCAACACGACCCGTGGTCTGACCGTGGCATCTGCCGCGCTCTTCCTGAGCGCTGAGGCCACTTCATAAAAGCGCATTTAGAAAAAACATCTAAACGTGGCTTTCCAGAAATTAAACTTAATAGCAAAACCCATCATTTCGACACACTTTCATTGTTGAAAAAGGTAAATATAGACAAATTAATAAAAGCCAGCAAATGAGCTGTTTGGCCTTTTCCTTCGTTATTTTGCGGGTCAGAAGCAAAGATGCTCGGAAATCAGGGACTAGAAATAGAAATTCATTCTAAATGAAGAGCATCTCAAGAGTTTAATCCAGACAGGAAATGCAAACAATCTCACACTGACACTCTTTAAAGTTTGTCCCGGTTTCAGCCAAAATCTGAATATCCATTTAAGAGAAATTGCAAAAGAAATCAGGTTAGTAGAGGGAAAGCATGCAGGAAATGCCCCGATTTACCAGAAGAAGAGTTATAACACAGGACTGCAGCCAGCAGTGCACAATGGCTACAAACTTACAGTTTTTTCTTTTTTTTTGAACATTTGGCAAGCTGCAGCGTTTAGTTGGCCGTCGTCTCTGTCCTACCTGGAGCAAAAACACGATTTAAGAGTTGGCCGGACTTGGACGTTTCTCTGTCGTTGTGCTTTTCAACCACTAATCATTCCTCATACGTGTCGTGAAACTGCCTCGAGCTACAACAGGAACTGCGTTCTGAGCGAAAAGAGGAAAGAAAGAAAGAGATAAAAAAAAAAGGAAATTGAAGCATTTTGATTTGAGAAAGGAAAACGTTTGAGTTATTGCCTCTTTTTCTGCAGCCATCTGCTCTATGGATCCTTCTGTTAAACCTTCGATAAACCTCTGATCGTTTGACGAACGCCGTCCATGTTTCATGTGTGCAGGCGTTCGTTTCTTCGCTGTACGCATCAGTTTGGTTTTTGGAGAAAGCGGTTAAGATAGACCCGTTAACTGGGGCAGAAAAAGTGCTTCTTGCAGGATCGCTTTCTAAACTCTGTTTGTAAATACTTTTTGACTTAAAGCAACTTGGCAGGGGGGCTGCATAAGTTGCCGAAAGCTGAAGCAGATCTACAGAGTTTTGTCACTGGATGTCTACACTTAGCACTTCTGCTAATCTGCTAGCATGCGAATTGCTTTGCTCTGGCTTTAGCATTTTTGCTAAAAGCATTTAGCATGGTTAGCTTAGCTAAATAGCTACATTTCTTCGCATAACGCTCCTTAGCCCTTATTTGCAGCTTGGTGAAAGATTAGTTGAGTAATAAGTTGAGATTTCTTCAAATGATCAAATCTTATCATATTATTTGTTGCAACACGCGCTTTGTCATTGACACGTGGTTGAATTTTGCATTTTGTATTAGCTTTGTTGTTAGCGCAACATTTTGCCCATCGCTGCTTGCTGTCAGCCGTTCATGTTGCTCATCATAAAGTGCCTTTGTGTTTGTGAAACAACGAATAATTGAGCAGTGAGAAAAAAGTACGCAAGATAATTCAAAATGGTTCACAAAAACATGTGTTTTAATTGACTCATCGCCTGAACGTAATTATTCACATGTGATTTTAAATGCGTGTTTTTTTGTTGTTGTTGTTTTTTTATTATTGGAAATACCGCAATTGCAAAATAATCTTTTCCACATTAGCAAAAAAAACAAAAACAAAAAGAGAAATGTCGAGAGCAGCTGCTGTTTTTCTTTAGGTCAAAGCGCGTTCAGGCGCTCCTGCGGCCTAGTCAATGTCTAAAGCTGAATCCAATGGAAAATCTCTGACTAGACCTAAGTTGGGCCAAAGAGGAAGCATCATTTGCAAAGAATATTCATAAACCAAGCTTCATTTTACAGTCATGCACCACGTTGAGTGTCTAATACAGAAAATCCCAAGAAAGTAGATTATAGTCGTGGCTGTAGCGTGACAAGAGGAGATGTTCAGGAGTACGTTTCAACGGTACCGAACGAACACGAAGCTCTGCTGCTGTGCCTCGACTATGGCTTTGTTGGAAAACAAGAAGAAGAAAGAAGCAACCTCCCAGTCCACCCAGCTTGACTCTGTTTTCACGTCTGGCTCCAGCTGGGACCATCACACTGATTTCCTCCTCTTGCCAAACACGTTGTTGATGAGCTTGGCCATGGACTTGGAGCCGCTGTAGCGCCGGCAGTCGGCTCGGTACTTCAGGTGCTCCATCACCTGGCGGATGAGCCGGGTGAAGAGGCCGGCGATGTCCTGGTAGCTCTCGGCCGCCGACACTTCCTGGAAGTGGCAGCGGGTTTCCTGCGCCAGCCGGCGGCCTTCGTCCTCTCGCACCTGCCGGACGTGGCACAGGTCCTGCTTGTTGCCCACCAGGCACACGGGAACGTCCGAGTCCCTGGAACGGGAACGAGCGTCAGCTTGGACCATCGTCACACGTCCTACGTCTGGATACATTTCTGAGGCGGCTGTTGCTCAGCCTCCTCGATACCAAGCTGATATCGATACCAACTTGGTATCGATATCGGTATTGACCCCGATAATGAAAACAAAAACAGTCACATTTTTATTTTACTTTTTTTTTGCAGGAAACAGATGTTATTCATTGCAGATCCAAAACTTTAAAACTGATTTTTCACGTATCAAAAGAAAGGCGTCTAGTGACCCAAAGACCCAAAACGGGCTTTGGGTCACCGTCTCTCAGAACATTTGCTAATATTTAGCCAAGTTTAATCAGTTGAGTCGATGCTGATTTTGGCGCAGCAAAGTCGGCTTTTCGGTCAAATTTCCTGGACAGACGTGGCTCCAGTTATTATAAAGGTTTGCTTATAAAAAAGATAAACACATTGTGCCGTATTCAACATTTTCAGTTGGAATAAAAAGAGTGCCTTAATTGACCGTCTAACTCTTAAGCTTTTATTTTCACTTTATATTTAGACTTTCTGAAGCACCTGAAAGATGTTGCTGTTTAAGTTTGACACGTTTGACCGAGATGGTGAACCTGTTGTTTCACCATTATTTATTATTAATCTTGCACTGGGCAGAAAATGTGAGAATTTAAGAATCTAACTGGATAATTTAAGTGCACAATATTAATGCTGTTATCATATAAATTTGTAATTTAGTACATTTTTGTCTGTTTTTAAAAAAAAAAAAGAACCCGTATAAGTCAACTCGGCACTGTTTTTCTGTATCAGTATCGACACTAGACCTCAGATAATCGGTATCGGAAGTGAAAAAGTGGATCAGTGCCTCCCTGGTCCCAGCGTACAAACTGCGACACTCAGATCCTCGTCTGATCTTCAGCATGAGTTAACGATCTCCTCCTTCCCTCCTCTTCCCTTGAAGAGGATGAATTTTCCTGAGCCGTTTTGCCCGGCTGATGCGGCTCGGCTCGTTTTCCCTCGCCCGTGGTCTCGGACCGTTAATCAGGACGCGCCCGGCCCGGCCCGGCCCGGCCCACAAACCCGAACCTGCACAAAGACTCCAGTTCATCTTCAAAGAGCCGAGCGGGAGCTCTTGTTTTCGTCCCGTCCTCCCGCCGCATTTTTTATTTATTTATTTTTTGCTTTTTCATTCTTGGGGATGCGTGGGTGCAGCAGATGTAAATAATTCCAACCATTTCCCTTGTTTAAATATTCTCTCATAAACCAACAGTCTAGTTATGAGAAGGAATGTCTTTTGTTGGAACGGCTCCCTTCGTCAGAGGGAAAGTCACGCTGTTCATCAAGATTTATAATCAAATCGGCGTCGGCCCCATAAATAAAACTGGGCTGATGTGAACAACTGATCCTTTTATCTTGTTGCCATTGGTTTCTGGTGTGTGTGTGTGTGTGTGTGTGTGTGTGTGTGTGTGTGTGAGGGGGGGAGGTTGCCATTGGTGTCGAAATGGTAGTGAAATATGTGTATCAACTAAAAATATCGGTTATCGACCATAACGGCAATATTAAAAGCAGATATCGATATCAGCCCAAATGTTTGTTCTGGTGCCTCTGTAGGTTTTAGGAGTCGACATTAAAAATGACTTTTTCTCCCCGAAACACTTTGGGGAAGTGATTTCTGCAGGCAGTTATGGAGGGTTGCTTTTAGAGATATTATAGTCCAACCAGACAGAAGAATTGACCCAACTAATGATGCTTAGAGTTTCTGTTTGTATAATTTAGCTTGTGTCACTGGTTTCAGTGTCGTTTTTGTAGAATATTGTACATTTTGTTAATTGAGAACATTTTTATAGTTTCTCTGTCAAAAAGCAGTCTTCCATATTTTTTACTTTTAAAAGTATTAAAAGGGTTCATCTCAAATTTCAGAAGGTTTTTCCAGCAAATTTTTTGGCTTATCAAACTCATAAATTTCCAAGTTTTTTTTTTTGTTTTGTTTGGGGGGTTTTGTTTGCACAATCTTTTTTCCCCCTTATCTACAGTGGCTCTAACACGCCGCTGTAGTTAACTTTCTAACCCTAACCCCCCTAAGCGTTTACAGCGGGGCACATTTCCACCCGCAGAACAATCAGAGGCGCACAGGAAAAGCCTCGTTGCCGAGCAAACCTCCGAGCCGTCAGAGCTCCTTACAGCTGCGTGACGACGGCGTGTTGCTACGTCTGATCTACCGCCCTCTGCGGCCGTGTTGAGTCGCGTTGCCGCTGACCCTTTGCAGCTGTCGGCGCGCGCCTCCCGGATCTGCCGCAGGATGCTTTTGGCGTTGACGAAGGAGGAGCGGTCGCTGATGTTGTACACCACCACGAAACCGTCTGCCCAGTCCACCGGCTCCTCCAGGATGCACCGGGCCTCGGAGCTCTGCGGACAGGGAGCCACATGTGCTTTTATTGTAAAATCACTCCAAAAGTGCAAAAAAAAAAAAAAAAAAAAAGAAAGATGTGAGCCGTACCTGAGAGCAGGGGTCAAACACTTCGAGGTTCAGCTGCCTGCCGTCGATCGACAGCCTCTTGTGGTACAAAGAGTCTGCAAACGAGACGCAGGAGAGACAGAAATCTGTTTGATTTGTGCATTTTGTGGTTTCTGAGTGACAAACATTCTGAATTCGTCCTTTACAAATTAACCGCTGTCTTGTTCGTTTGCATGGATTTTAAATCGACGCACCGATCCGATATCAATATCGGTCTTCTTATTGGAAAAATAAAATAAATTAAAAAATACTAGATTGGGTTTTGTGTTCCTGACCCACTAAACAAATTGAAGTCGTTTTTACATGTTTGACCAAGATACTGGTGTATTTAAGTGTTGCTGCACTGGTGCAGCGTCATGAGATAAATGTATAATTCAATACATTTTTTCCACTTTGCCAATTTCTACCCTCACTTTGCAGCCTGTCACTGTTGTTTCAGGGTTCTTTTTAATACGTAAGTCTAATAAATATCTAAAAATGCACAAATGTTTTTCGTAATTCCAACTGATTGCATATTATTTGAGGTTTTTTTGATGGGCAGGTGAAAAACTCCAACAACAACCTTTCCCATTAATCGTGATTGCTTTGGTAAAGCTGATTTCTGGGAAAAAAAATGAAAGATTATGAACTGATCGCACCCGATTAACTGTTCGATTGGTGGTTTTTATAAGTCATAAAAATCCATCAGTAAAAAAACAAACAAACAAAACAATCCCCCACCTTAGGTCATTAGGTTTCAGGTTTGGATAAGAAACATTTTTCAGTCAAAGGAAACGACAAAGAGGTGAAACGAACCTTCAGCTATCTGCATCCGGTGGCAGCCGTTTGCCGTCTCCTGCTGAAGCTTTTTAAGAGCAGAAATCTGCAATCTGGAAACACTTACTTGCGTTCGAGGCGTATTCACCGATGAAGCGTCTGGTCAGGAATCGCACAAGGACAGCTGGAGGAAACAAGAAGAAGAAGGGAAAAAAAACTCAACAACGTGAAGCACGGGGGTCATTAAAGTTTCGTTTCTCACAGGTGAAGGAATGAGGTGCGAAAGAAAAAATTAATAAAAAGCTTCATTTATCTGTGCAGGCCCGACTCGGAGCCAACGGGTTCTGGGACTGGAACGCTCCGCATCAAACGGGCCGCGGCGCTTTGCTGGGAAAGGTTTTGTGTGCGTGTTTGGCACGCCGAGCCGGTCCAAACCCACTGACCGGGGCCCAGTTCTGGTCCCACAGACAACAAGTTTCAATTGTTGGCCCCAGAACAGAACTTTAATGACGGCAGGCCTCAGCACACACACACACACACACACACACGCACACACACACACACACACACTGTTGTTTCAATTCGGTAAAGACCCAGAGGGCTTCCATCTCATTGTGCTGTAGCGCGTCGGAAGTTCTTGTCACAGCAGAGAGGCCGAAGAGGCCGAGAACAAAACCGAGCACAGAGCGCAACAAGCAGAGCAGAAGCGGTAACGATCGGACCCAAGCAAGCAGGAACAGAGTGCAGAGGGCCCCAGAACCCTCCACCGGCCTCTAGGGGTCCTCATTCTCCACGTCCCACCTCTGCTAAGTTTTGTTTGCAGGCCTGCTGTCTCACACCTGGAACCACTTTCCCCTCATCGCTGGACTGCACAAAAGCCTCGGTGACATTTGACCTTCAGCAGGTTCAGTGCTCGGACGGCGAGTTCGGCTGATTTCTCTGTCAGTTCCCTTCCACTGATTTCATCCCTGTTCTGTGGCGATACGAGGAGATTTTAGTGGTTGCAGTTCTTGTGTGTGTTAGCTCTGATGGAGGTCCAGTTCTTTCTTTGTTCTTTTGGACAGACAAAAGAACAAAGGACAGGTCGTTGGTAAGGCACAAGCCAGTGAAAAAAAAAAAGAAAAAACCCACCTGCACTAAATCCGCACTAGAGTGGTGGATTTTTCTTTTCCTTTTTTAGTGGCTTTTTTACATTTTTCAGACACCATTTAGGATTTCGAAGGTCTTTCTTAGAGATTTATTTTTTCTGCTGTGGTTCTGATTGTTGAAGCTGAGAGGGAACCCCGTGCAGAGATCAAATCCGTATACTCGGGGCCCTTCAGAGAGGAAAGGGCAGAAGCTTCTCTGGAGACGTACATCGTCTACAGAGGGGAGACGTTCAAAACAAACTGTCGGCTGGCTCGACAAGATACTAACAGAAGTCTTCAAAATAAAAATCGAAAAGCAGATTTCATGCTACCGACGTGGTTGATCGCAGCGCGCGCAATCTGGTAAGCTTCATAGTGTCGAGCTGGCGCAGCCACTGGGTGAAATTTCAAACAGTTGCGTTGAAAAAACTGTTGACTGTGATAAAACCTTTAAATCAAGTTTGTCGGCTGTTTTGCAAGCACCGGCGAGGGAAACCGATCTGGCCTGTTCTCTCTTCCTTGTGTGACAGAGAACTTATTTGAAAATTCCTTCCCTTGGCTTTTAAATGTCTCTGTTCTCTTTCTGCTCCTTTTGTTTCACATCTGGCCCTGAAATCAGCCGACCGGTTTCAGGCGGCTGTGTCAAAAACAAGGCCGAGGCTCAGAGCAGATGGAGCCTGTTCAAGCCTGGAAGATAAGGGAAAAGTTTTTTTCTCTCTCTCTCTCTCTCTTTACAACCTGCTTATTTGGATCTTTATTTCCACAGTGTAAGCTGCTTTATTTCTGTTTGTACTCTAGTCATTGTGACATGATTTAATTCCGCTTTTCTCTTTTTCATTCCCATCTAAATGTTGGTTTGATCCAGTACATACAGTCAAAATGAACAGGATTTCAAAATAAACAAACGAGAGACGACAATAATAATAATAAATATTATTATTATTATTAAAGAGATGAAGAAGAGAATAAAGAATATCCTTCCCTTGAAGTCGACTTAGTGTTACAAGAGAAACTTCAATGACGTCATTCAAAATGTTCTCAGCCTTCGTTCTTATTATTTGTGATTTATTTCCATTGCCGCTATATTACAACCATTCTCAAAGGTTTCAAGTGAGAAAACGTGAAACGCATCACGGAAACAGGCAAACAGGATTCATGCAAAAAGATATTAAGCCCTATTCATCTTGTCAGATCTGAACGGCTGATTTAAGAAGAAGAAGAAGAAGAAGAGTTACTGTCAGGCCTAAGTGGAAAAAAAAAAATAAAGAAAGAATTATACAAGAGTAAAAAGATGTAGATGCTTGAAATACTAAACGGCTAAAAATAAATAAGTATATAAATAAATGTCATATTTGGATTTAACTTGGTCAGTGGAGCAGATTTTGTTTCAGCTTCGTGGGAAGAGCATGCAGGAGTGGTGGTCGAGTATGATTGAGTCATTAGCGATTGATTAATTAATTGATCACCAATTAGCTGAAATTTCCAGCAGCGTCTCTGAGACGGATGCAGCTGACAGAAGGGACGTCTGATGTACATCCTGTTCCTGCTCACACGGTGCTGGTGGTTTTTTGTTTGTTTTTTTCTGCCATTTTGAAAAGATTATATTTATAAGTGAAGCAGAAAAAATTATCTAGTTAACAACAACAACAAAAAGATCTATTTTATTCTTTCCATCTCAGGAACAAGTGGAGGAATCTGGTTTGTCAACAAGTTCTGGTCTAAAATCATCTTTTTGCATCAACACGTTTTTTTCACTGAGTTCCAGCAAAGAAAACAACAACAAACAATCAAAAAAAGATGAGAAAACCGAGTAAATATTGATCTTTTTCCCCCGTTCTCCCAGTTGTTCTCGTGGCCCACCTGACTTGCCGGCCCCCTGGCTCCCCAGCAGGGCCAGCTTGACGTCGTTCATGGTCGTCGTGGCGTCAGGTCCTCGGCCGCAGCTCCGCGTCGCGTCTGGGATTCGGGTCCGAGTCCCTGCATTAAATACTCCTGACGGTCCAGACGGGATGGTGAAGGTGCAGCACTGTGACCCCCCCCTCCCCTACACACACTCACACACACACACACACACACTGTCCCACCTCCCCTTTACAAAGAGCAGTTTCACTTTTTAAAGCCAGAGGGAGAGAAGAGAGACGGCGAAGCAATCCCCCTCCCTCCTTTTGTTCCAGCAGCTCTACAGGACGTTTCTCTCTCTCTCTCTCGTCTGTTTTCTCCCTTTCTGTTATCCTGCAGCTCTCTCCCTCCCCTCTCTGTTTTCATTTCCGTCTTCCTTTCCCCTCCTTGCTTTATTTCTTCTGTATCTTTTCCGTCTCTGCCCCCCTCCCACACAGAGGGGGGTCACTCAAAGGCCAAGAATGACTGAACCTATTCTGCTGATCCTGCCCTTAACAGTGTAACTGTAGAGCTCTCTGCCGTCTGCGAGCCTTTCTGTTATTCTTCATACACCGACGATGACGGAGCTCATTTCCTCCTGGGAGATTCGGAGCCGATCGTTGTTCATGAATCATTCCACGCCGGGCGATTAAGATAAATGTATCTGTTTTCAATAAACGAGGTCTTCGTGAGAGAACGACTTCTTTGTTCTGGTCATCAGCGCGGTCACGCGCTGCTGTGGGACGGCGACCAGAAAGCAGCTTGATCGATGTGCCTGACGGGCTGCAACAAGTGTCGCATGGAGGCCAGTCCATGTTGGTGGACGTAGCTCGGCTGGTTAAGAGTGGAACGAGAGCAAAACTTTGTCAATATTCCACTGAGGTTGGAAAAAAACAAAAACTTAATTGCACACACGAGGTGTTTCCATTAATTATTAAAATCAATAATAGGTGAATAAGTTTGTTCAGGCAATAAGTTGTTAAAAAAAAAAACCACTTCCTGTTGACATCTTTGTCATTTTTGCCAGAAGTAACATCCATTTGTTGTTAAAGAAAAGAAAAGAGTTTGCGCTGCAGTTTGAATCTGATGTTTATCTGCAAGTCTTCACTGGACTTAATGAAAAGAAACAAAAATAACAAACAGGTTCAAAACAAACAGAAAGTGACGGTCAAGAGACTGAGTGTTACTCTCAAGATGCCAGACTTCATCATTTTAAAGTCGATTAAAAAAAAAACCACAAGATTGCAATGAGTTTTACCCACGTTTCCTCACAAACGTGAGCTTTTCAATAACAAAAGCGCCGATGCTTTGTTCCGTTTTTGTGTGAAGGACGAAAAGGGTTCAAAGAAAAACCTTTAAGATGTGCAAGAAATATTGACGCTTTCTGTCCCCGAATAACATTTCGTCAAATAAAAGCTTCTTGCCTGCTTGGATCTTTGGTATTTCTGCATGAAGCTCTTTATGCGTCAGATGTTCCTTATTCTCGCTGAAACGTGAATTTTCTTTAGCAGCTTTTTCCACAACCTTCAGTGTAATTTTTCCAATTTTTCTTATCTTTTAGATCCGAGATAAAGTAGTGCGAAATTTTGTGCAATCAAAGTGGCACGAGGGTTTCTGTGTTTTTTGGACGTTCATGTCCTCAGAGTGACAAACGCTTTTATATTTAGGCCCCATGAGTCAATTCCTCATAGGACCATGTTTGCCTGCAGGTCCAGCTGCATGTCTTTACCAGCTTTGCCCATTAAGGATTGTATTTTTTGGCAGGTGCTTCAATCAGCTAAAGTTCAATCAGAACGGTTGGAAAACATCAGTGAACAGACGTCCTCTAATCTTTGATTGTTGATTATTTTTGGGGTTTTTTTTTGTAGCTTTGGCTGCGTGGTGCGTCCGGAAAGTATGCACAGCGCTGAGAACTTTTCCACATTTCACACCGCAGCTTCGTTCCATGTGATACCGAATGAATCTCTGTCCGGAATATTCGACGCACCGATACCGATGCGGACAAACTCACCTCAGAACTTCGATGGCGACGTTCCCATCGAGATTATTCCACGCACGTTTCTGAAAGTATCGCGATAGAAAAGGTCGATGGAAACGGTCTAGTGAGATTTCGGATTTCGCAGAGGAAAGTTTTTTGGCGTCGGCTTGAGGCAAGAGGAACCGGAGACGTGTTCGCCAACTTTCCCATCCGCTGGTGGGTTTGTACTTTGGATCGGCTTCAAGCCGGCAGATGGAAACGCGCCTCGTTGGCATTTTCGTTTGTGCAACATTTTGTAAATTCGCGTCACAATTGGATGGAAACGTGGCGGCTGTTGAAAAAGTTGGAGAGTTTGGGCAAATGTTGCTGCGGGTGACAGAATACGTGAAATTCATGGTCACTCTTTCCTAAAACTAGAGCGCTGTGATGAATAGTGAAGCAATAAGGTTAAGGTTTTGAGTCCAAATCACGGCGCGGGTCAGCCAGACGGACCCATCAGTCACACTCTTGGCATCAAACGGAATCAGTTAAGACGAGCGATCCGTCTCTTTCAGCGAGCAGCGGCGTCATTAGTGCAAGGAATGTTTGTTTTGCTGGCCAGCAGAGCCGAACGTCGAGTGAGCGATGGGTTACAACATTTCTGCCTCTCCCGACCTTGTTCTGAATCTGTCCGGCTGAGTTTTGGGTCCATCTTCAAGATGTCTGTATTTGGTCTTGCTTTGTGCTTCCAGCATTTCCCGGCAACAGAAACACGACAGCCTCCGCTGTTAGTGGACTGCACGGCGAATTCACACATAATTTTTTGTTTGTTTTGTTTTGTTTTTTTGGTCTCTGGGATCAAGAATTTGAACTTGTGCAAGTGTTAACACATGAGCCACAACAGACAAATGAAAGCAACCCGACCGCATTGTGTGAGTCCAAGTCCGTTTGTGTGACACGGCGTGCGGATCGGGTCCGCTTTTGAAATGTTTACCGAGCCGCCCTCTTTCCGTTGAGTGATGTTTACATATCGTATACCCTGAAAATCCTTTCTGTCTGAGGCGAAACATAATTGGTTCCAGAGAACCTTTTGGTGCCATGCGCTCAGATCTGGACGGGACTCGCAAACGGACCGCGCCAGGTTCTGCGAGCCTCTCATCAGAACAGAGAGATTGACATCTTAAGTAGTGAAAACGGGTCCGATTCAGTTGAGTTTCGTCATCGTTGACGACGACAAACATGGATTGCCAACAACGTCAACGAAGATAAGCAGAGCAAACACAGGAAGTGGTGAAGTGGTGAGCGCACTTCCACTAAATGGCTAATCGTGACCTTTTAACCTTTTCAAGCATTTAACGCACCGAGCTTCCTGTGAAATAATTTAAAGTGTTGATACGCTCAACTGTACTATAAGCTGCATTATAAGCTTTGCTTTGAACATCAAACCTTTACATCACACACATTTTGCTTATGTTTACGTTCAAAAACTGCGTTAGCATTTGCAGAATAAATGAAATGTAAAATTGAGATAAGAATGAATGTGAACTGACACTATGCTGTGACAGTATGACAGAGATAATCTGTGAAAAAAAATGTCTTCTCTGTCTTATCCCAGTGCTTCTGGTGCTAGCTGTATACACCAAGTAAGACCCAGGAGTTTTAGCGCTGTCAATCAGGCTCATGTATGCACCACTCACGTCTCCTCCTCGCTCTGAGAGCCAGGAATGCTAAGGGTAGTTAGCCTGGCCCCTGATGACGCCGGTTAGAGTTTTTCTGTAGCGTTAAGTTGCTTCTGCGCCGTCATCGCCTCAAGCAGCACGTAGACGAGCCTGACCGACAGCGTTAAGGCCCGCCTCCTGGCTCTGATTGGCTGCTTTTGACTCGAGTCAAGCAGCAGACAGGAGGCAGAGGAGCTCCATCTTTTCACAGATTATCCGTCTCGTATTATACTGTCGCGACATGGTGACACTTTTAACAAATATGTCAAACAAAACACAACATACTTTTCAAATAAAAAAAAAATACTGCAGCTGAACAAAAAGCTGAAGGGACCCGTGAGGGGCCTCGTTCTTCTTCACAGCAGCGAAGCCTGATAAATCGGCTGCGTGTACATTTGGTCAGTCAGAGGCTGAATATGCTGGGAAGAAAAAGGGAAAACATTTCCTCTCATGACTGCTCCACGTTGCAGGAGGGCATTCCTGCTGGGGATTGCGCTAGAATCTTATTTCCTTCCCTTACTTGGAAGCCGGCGGGTCGCGCCATCCGCCGCGCGGTTTGATCAGTCGGCGGAGGAGAAGCCGATCTGTCCTGAGCTGATCAACATGAGGCCGCCGAGCCGCAGTCACATGGGACACCGTCATGTGCTCACACAGGAACACACTGACCCACACACACACCTACACACACACACACACACACACACACACGATCACGGAACGGCAGCGTTGTCTGCACAAAATGTGCCGCGTGTGCCAAGATTTTTTTTCTGTGAATTCAGATCATGTCCGATGTATGGAAAACCGTGTCGGATTTAAATTGTGGCTTTTGGTCCAATAGCGTTTCAAAGCCAAACATTCGCCGCTGTCAGACAGGCTGATCAAGGAAATGCATCAGCTCTTATATTTAGAGTAAATCTGACAGTTTTGTTTAGTTCTGGTTTACAAAGACTATCAAACCTTCTACAATAGAGCTCAGTCATAGTTTATCCTCACATTTAAGCTGTTAAGCAAAAAGCTCACATCAATATAAACACACATATGGGAGGAAGAGAAAATGGAGGCCACTGCATTCTTCACTGCTGCTCAGTAGAAATAACTTCTATTCTTATTTCACACAGGACTTGACATTTTGCCAGATCTCGTCCTTATCTTAATTTATCATCATCATTATTGTTGTCGTCATTCATAATTTGCAGACTCTTGAACTGTCCAAAAGGAAAGCGACGTGGAACCGCGGGAAAAGTAAAACGTCTTATTGCTGAAACCGTTTTCTGACTTCAGTCTTCACTCTGAGGACGTCAACCAGCAGCGTTTGCTCCAAAGATTTTACGTACTGTCGGATGTTATGGCAGCTTTTATGACTAAAACGGCGTACGCTTCTATTTACAACATGACCCGACTGCTACCAACATGATGCATTCAGTTTGACGAGGGGCTGAACGTGGAAAGGACGTTGTTTCCCCGTCGGGCCGATGGGCGCACGCAAATAAACGAGTCAAACACTTGACGTGGAAAGACCGATGATCATCGCACGAACGTGCAACGGAATCCCGCAGCAGGGTCTTGATTGTGGAGGGTTTTTTTTTTTTTTAATGAGGCTTTCGAGTTTCTGGATCTCCAGCTACCACAGCTGGAGAGAGGAGTGGAAATAAACACAACGAGAGCCAACTGAGCCGTTTCTCTGGAGATAAACGTCGAGTGGAAGCCCCGTTCATTTTGAATCGACTTGATGGAAAAAGCGGCCTTCGTTTTGTTATAAAGAAACGGCGGCGTCAGATGGCAGCCGTCGATCGTCCTGATATCAGCGTCACTCTGAGGGACTTTGAGAGTTTCACCTTGTTGTTCTGACCCGCAACTTCCTTTGCCGATTTTGTGAGAAAAAAATGAAATCCTTTACGTTCACACGAAGATGTTGAAAGAGGAGCGCAGACCCAACCAGAGTTTCAGGAAACGACGTCGTCTTCCTCCAGCTTCGCCTCCAAACTCAAGGTGCACAAAGGAAGCAGAAAGAGGAACGAAACACAGAGACGTGCGTTTGAAGAATCTGGGAGAATGTTTGTGCGGGAGGCGAGTCGACGCCTAATCTGACGAAAGACGAGCTGACGGCCATCTTGGCCGATCGAAAACAAGCCAGACTCGACTTCTGCCAGAAATACATTGAGTACCGGACAGGCCTTCACATTTACAGTAAAAAGTAGACATTCTACCCAATCCCTCCAGTATATACACATATTTATCAAAATCACATGTCTTGTAGTCCTACTTAAGAAATATTTTAAAGAAATTTTGCACAAAAAAAACGTTTTCCTAATGAAATCCGGTCCAAAGTCTCCATATAGACGAACGATGATGAGAAAGAAGCAGGTCGCCTTATCAATCGCAGTCTAGAGTCACATCAAGTGAGGCCGAGGCAGCAGAGCAATAAAAGTCGGAAATACTGCCACCTGCAGGTTGGAGTTAGCAGACGCTGAAGCCCAATGTTTATGACCAGTTTTGCTGAAAAGTTCGCAATAGACTCACTGTTATGCAAAAAAATGCAGGGATCTGTCGATTTTGTATAAATTTCCATTGGAACTGCCTACTGCCTTTAAAGAACTAGAAAGCGTTCTGAACTACCCCTTTAAGCACAAGCGGTCTCTTACAGCTTGAAACGTCTAAAACTGAGGAGAAAGAAGTCTGAACATCTTGTCTCATAAAATGCCGTCTCTGTCTGACTGGCTGGATTTGTCTCGTTTGGACAAATGGGATGTCATAAACTATCTGCTCGGCTTTCCGGTGTCTAAGGGAGACGCCAAGATTTAGTGACTCCAGTGTTTTTAACGCCGCATCTTACCGAGAGTGGAAGGGAGGAAATGAGTCTAAATGTCCACAAGTTGCAGAGAACTGCAACGACGGATCTCGCAGTGTTTCTGAAACGATGCTTCTGTGACATGAGTCAGGAATACCGCCGGATCGGTCACAGCTGATGGACGCTGGAGATCTCGTTCTGTTCAAACGCGTAAAGAACTAGAGGCCATTCCTCTCTGCAGCTGGAGGCATGTCTGATTTTTCTTCCTCTTATTTTTGCGCGCCGGTGATTCAGACTGAAAGAACAAAGGCTTTGATGTCCTTAAATCAAACATCTCCACAATAGGACGCTGGAAGGCGGCGGCGGCGGTCGGTTGGAGGAACTGGGGGGCTCAATGCAGCCGAAGAGGAACGAGGAAGGCCGACATGTGACTGAGGGTTTAATGGACTGAATGAAGTGGGTTAACGCATTAAAACGTCTCAGTGATAACGTCTCACGGTCAGTTTCCGCCACTTCATCTGAACATTAACCACAGCAGTGCTGGCCAGACTTTCACTTCATTCAAACACACAATGTTTAGAAGGAGAGGGTGGTGGGGGGGAGCAGAGTGGGTTTCATTAGTGCTTCCAATGGATTCTTTTTTTTCCCTTCCCTATTTAAAAGACCTTTTATGATGCTCATAGAGTCCAAGTGCTGCAGCTCTAAACACGTTGCAGCATGAAGGAGGGGTGGGGTGGTAAAAAAGAGTCTTTTGAGAGCACAGAGCGAAAGTAACTCTGTGCGCATGATATGGCATAAATTAGCCGAAGATGCGTCCTTTGGTTCTTTGGTGCGTGGCGATTTACGCCGAGCAGCATCTGAGCTTGAACGTCCTGAAGTGGAAACACTCGTGGATACGATTTGGATTCGTGAACCTGGGAGCTGCAGTCGGGCCGCTAAGCAGCAGGACAAGAAACGCTGGAGAAACGGGCCAACTCTCGCACGCAGAGCCGTTTGCATCCTGATCATCGTGTTGCATTTCAGTGCGGCACGTTTCGGAGGATCTTAGGGGACGAAACACAAAGCAGATGAAAATCAGCTTCTTGCATTTGTATTTAGCCTCCATCCCTCTGACAACACCCTTTTAACAGTCATGGACGACCTAACCTGAAATATCCCTAACTAATAACCCGACATTTTAATATTCACAGCCTCAAATGGAAATGTTAGTCTCTTGACTCATTTATTGTTGTCTTCTAATGAGAAGGGTGGTGCTTTTTGATAAATGTGACTGGCGATAGACGAAAACCACAGATGAGTTTACTTTAGGGTTCGGAGTCAAATAAACAGCTGTTTGCAAGCAGTGTCTTGCTTAAGGTATTTTCACAGTGGGCAGAATTTATTTCCAATGACGGGGATCAGCATTCGGCAAGGACAAGTGTGAACAACAGCAGAGAGGCACGGCGTTGGTCAAGGCAGCCGGTTGAACCAATCTCGTTGAAAAGTCTGAAGGACGGATTTTTCCCCCCCGAAGTAGAAAAATATAGTTCATTTGCGACATAACCTGACCTTCCTGTTAAGCAGAGAAGACAGTCCACTACATTTTCTTGTAAAATTATAAATAACAGCTGACAAATGAGGGACTCCAGTCCGAACCTCGAGGTCTCTGTGAATGTTTTTCCCATCTTTAGCTATGTCGTTATTCAAGCTTGCTGACAAAGGCTGGAAAGCTAAATGCAAACAGAAGACATGCACGTCTTCTACAGGTAGAATTTCCTTCCGCTGAAGACATGTCTCCTCTTCCTGCCGAGCCACCGGTTGCGAGCTTTGTTCATCCTGTCCTGGCTGGCCGACGGGAACGTCCGCTCTGGGAAAACCTCCTGCAGACTGCCGAGGAAAAACACCTCCAGGGTCCGGCCGGCCTGGGCCACCTCCGAGTCTGGCTGCCCGGGACGAAACGGAGGCTCGGTGAAAACCCGGACAATCTGGGTTGTGCAAACAGACTTTGACTCGAAGGGAACCGCATTTCCCCGACACTAGACTTACGTAGTTGAAAGTAGCGCAGTTCTTGAACATCAGCAAGACGTCGTCGACAAACTGCTCCGCCGTGAAGTAATGCAGGGTGTTGCATTTGTCCAGTTTCCTTCGGATCACCGACAGATCAATGGGCCTCTTGATGATCTGATAGTAGTTTCGGGCCTGGGGAAACATCGTCAGGAATTAAGCGTAGAAGGAGACAAGTGTGTCTGCTTGGGTGTAAATTGGGGGTTAAATAAGTTGAACAAAAATAAAGCACGCTCTCCGTAAAACCAATAATACAGTAATTTGTAGAGACACCTCGAGCAACAACGGTGTTTCGTGAATGAATCTTTCCTCGGATCGCCGCAATCACACTTTTAAAACCCATTTCGCAAATCACAAGCTGGGTTTTAAAGGATCTGTGGCCAAACTGATGTTTTCATTCCAGACTGACCAATAAACACCTTCAAGGTAACCCTGAACCAGAAGCACAGGTTTCAGATTCCTTGTCGCTGCGTGGATGTCACACGCAGTTCTGCGTCCAATCACGGCTGGTCGTGACAGGCTCGTCTTGGTGGCGTACGTTTCCCCCGAAGCGGTTCTGTAAGAGGCGTTAAAGTAGCGGAGGGGTTTCAGGCGATTGTGTGGAACTGACCAGCGGACTGACGGGATCGTGGAAAGGAACGCTGAGAGGGTGACAGTACAGCATGAGAGACAGCTTCTCACACCTCTGCAAGGGAAACAAAACGCACAGGGAGAGAGAGGAACACTGTCGGCAACTGGGATTTGAAGAAGGAGTTGAAGTTTTAATTTCAGCACTCTCCTA
This sequence comes from Poeciliopsis turneri, assembly GCA_922788865.1. Lineage (NCBI taxonomy): Eukaryota > Metazoa > Chordata > Actinopteri > Cyprinodontiformes > Poeciliidae > Poeciliopsis > Poeciliopsis turneri. The sequence goes on along the minus strand of CAKLNU010001107.1, from coordinate 359,603 downwards.
ATCTAAATCGGGACGGCTGATGTGACGGCGTATCAAAACTTACTCGCTGGTCCTGGTCGGAGAGCGTGTAAGGCACTCTGACCGCCCCGCACGGGTGTGTGTTCTCCACAGGGTCCTTGTCGGTTCTGCACAGCGTACACACCCAGTCTCCTCTGTCGATTTAAGATCAGGAGATAGGAATGAAAACGCTGGAGGAAAAAAATGAACCCCAATGAAAATCAAATGATTTTTTTCAAGTTACTGGAAACTATCTCTTCCAACTGTGATCACTTTTTTTAAGTTTTTGTAAAATCCCTAAGATCTCTCGAGGAAATCCTAAAAGCTTCACTTCGCTCTGAAAACAATAACAACATTAGTACACAGGAAATATTTTTCATAGTGGCTTTTTTTTTGGGTCATGTAATCACGTCGCGATTGATACGGATTTCTCATCTGCTTTGGGATACTGTAGCGATTCGCTGAAGTACCTTAAAGCCATGGGACGTTTCTGCATCTGCACCATCAGTTTCAGTCCCAGAGCGCCGACCAGCTCTGTCATTATCTTAGCACAGCATGTAGGTCGTAGTTTGGGTGGGAGAGAATGAATGAAGGCCTTATGTCAGAGTCAATGGCTTCTAGTTTATCACAAGTCATGTTTTGGTGTTGGTTTTGAACATGGCTATCTAGCTTATCTGTCTAATCTTCATTTTAGCTAACTTTATAGCTAGCTAGCTAGCCAAACAGATAGCTAGCCCCCTGGTTCCAACTAACTTTAACTGGACAACTAGCCAGCCAGATAACGTTTAGCTGATCTCGCCGACACGCTAATGCGACTCAAATCCTGCGCAACATCTTTTTTTTTTTTCTGTGGCCCTCCAGATCCTAGACAGCTGTTTTTTTTTTTTTTGTTGTTGTTTTTTTTTATGTGTTTTATCAGTATATTTTGTTAAACTCAGCCCTTTGAGGACATTAGTGGTCTTGATATGGCCTAGAATGAATTCGACAGCCCTGATCTGTAGCCTACTTTTTGGTTGCAGCTTCTTGAAGAAATCCTTTTAGTTGCAGCGAGGGAAGTTGTGTGTCCTCATGTGCTGTGTAGCCGCTATGAAACAAATCAGGCTGGCATGGTGCGAAGGACACCCAAATGAAACGTCAATCTCAAGGTCTCGACATGATCTGGTTATGTCCTTTGGTCTGCTACATCTTTGAAGTGTGAACTTTGACCTGTTCCCACGGTACTTACACAGGGAAGCTAATGAGAGAGGGTACATGACAATCCAGGTGGTAGACCTTCGGGCAGCGGTCGCAGCACAGCAGCTCGCCGCCGTTCACACAAACGGCACAGAAATCTTCACTCTCCTGCGTCTGTCCAGATTCCGACTCCAGTTTGGTCAGGCAACGGAGGTCGGCGCCGCCGTCTTCGCTGAGCTCCGGTTCCAATACGTCGGCTTCGCATTTGACCTCCGGGTCGTCCTCCAGCTGCAGGCACAGGTTCCGGTTCGCCTCCTCCTCCGGGTCCAGCTCCATCACCACGGCCTGCTTCGCATCAGGGTCCAAGTAAAAGGTTTCCGTTTCGCTTCTCCCATCGTCCGACCCGGAATCCAGAAGGATGTAAGGCTGGTCCGGGTTGGATTCACAGTCAAAGCCCGAGTCTTGCTCTGGTTCTCCGTACGGTGAACCTTCTGGACAGTACGGTTCAGTCCAGCATGCGGGCATGGTTTCTACCTGACACTCGTCAGACCGGGGTGGGCCTTCACCGACTTCCAAAATGTCTTCCTGAGTTGGACTGAACCCATTCTGTCAGCAGACAGCACAGAAAACAGAATTAAGGAACCCAAATGCACACTTATCTACGACGGCATATTGGGGCAATTGTAGATATAAACAAAAAGGAGGACGTTTCCATTGAAAAACTCCAACATTTTGTAGGAGAAAAAACAAGAAAGTCCAGAGTGAAGCAAATGTCCAACTTTTCAAGTCTCAGAAATGTTCTTGTTTTGTCTCAAAAACATTTCTGAGATGAATTCAAACATTTTGTCGTCTTTTTCTGGTAAATGTTCAACTTCTCAAGCTCAGAAATTCCCTTGTTTTTTTCAAGCACATTTTTTCTTCGGTGGAGATTTACTCCTTTATTTTGACCTCCAGCGGCCCTAATACGCCGTCACACTTATCCTCGTCTCATCCAAGTGAAATGTGTGAACTTGCGGACCTGTTGAGGACGGTCTGCACAAACTGCATCTGCTTGCGGAGGCAGTCGGACCAGAGTCACCACGGGCTGCAGAGATGATGACGACACGCGCTGGAAGTTCAGGCGCTCCAGACTTACGACGGCAACGGCAGAATTACCCAGAATCCTCCGGGCTTCTGGATGAATCCTGGGAAAATAATCCGAGGCGACGTTGAGTCGATCGTCAAAGTCACCGAGATGTTTTCAGAAAGTGACAGGGTGACGACTGAATGTAAATAAAAAGGCTTCGGGCCAGTGTAAACTGATCAGTCGGGTTTTCTACACATGCAGTCGGATGTTTTGCAAAACATCTTAAAGAAAGAACCCTGGCTGTCCATTGGGACGGTTTTCCTCTGAAGACCAGTTTATTCACAAGGGGAAACCACAAGGTTCGACATTCGGCCCCTGGTTATCTTGCATGTTTGTTTTATTTGAGTATTTTCACATGTTTTATTGTATCTATATTTACTGCTTGCTGGACCGGTATGCTGCCAGTCTAGACCAGGTCTCTCTTGTAAAAGACATCTTTTGTTTTCAAACTCGGCCTAATAAAAGGCTGTTATCATTATTGTTATTTGTATCACTGTTTTATTACTCTAAATGTTTCCGAGAGTGATGATCCGTCCACAAGCTGCTGCCATAGTCAGAAAATAATTGTTGAACTTAGAAGCTCTCTGGGTCCACCTGCTGGCTATTTTGATGTAGTGCAGCTTGTGACACCCCCTCAAATTATTTGACGCAAAATTGCATCCAGTGTGCAAACTCAAACAGTGCTGTGTGGATGGATTTCTATTCAGCCAATACTCAACCAATATTCACAGTAAGTAATTCATACTATACCTTATAACAAGGTATAGCACTTCCAGTGACAATATACTTGACCTGCAAATAGCTCAACAATAGAAAAAAAAAAAGCTATAATAACGTGACATTACATCCCTTTTCTTTGTGGTTCCATTTGACAATTTTGCACCAATTGTGTCAGTATCTAAAATCTCAAGTTGTTCCTTTTAGACATTACAGATTATAGTCGTAGCAACAAGGCTTCTCACCTCATCGTCTTCAGTAAATCTCTGACACTTTTGTCAGCTCGCATTTCCAGTTTCCCAGAAGAAGATGCTCGATTTTTTTCTGTCCTGGACCAGTTTTCCAACTGGCCCAATCCAGAAACGACGAACTACATTGAAAACAAACAAACAAACCAACAAACAAACAAACAAACAAACAAACAAAATACCTAGTGTCACAATAATATCTATATGACTGACTCGTCTTTAATAAAAACAGAGTATGTGTGCGTTACATTTTCCATCGCTGGGACTGGTTCCTCTGCCGCTGTCGCCAGACCCGTCTCTGGCATCGGCGGCTCTCCGGACTCGGCTCCCCGTGGCAACGGAGCGGCTCTCCTCTGGGGAAAGTTGCCATGGCCTCTCTTCGTCAGGGCTGCCATCGCCCGGAGATCGGGGCCCCTCGGGGGCGAACGAGCAGGAGAGGAGACGCACAGGAGCCGCTGCCGGTTTGAGGTCCTCCGCGTTCGGCAGAGCAAAAGATAAACAGAAAACTGCAGAAAAAATAAATAAATAAATCAGTCAAACTCACATTGCAGGTGATTTTTGTCGAAAAATTTCCATCTAAAAAACAAACAAACAAACAAACAAAAAAAAAACAAAAAAAAAAAGAAATTTGGAAACCATACAACGAAAGGCACCGGGTATGAAAGAGATACTGAAAACAAACTTATCTAGTAAAAACAAAACAAAACAACAAAACTAGATCAAAACATAGATAAACTTCACCTGAGTACGGAATAAATAAATCCAAAACCAAGATGTCGGCTTCAGATATCCAGGAGAAGATGAGTGAATCTACAGCCACAGAGGAGAGGGATGGACCTCATCCATGTGTCAGGGGAGAGGAGATGAGTGATCTGATTGGTGGAGAGTCAACGGAGAATCAGCCCCCCTGGTGATTTGGCTCTCTTCACCAGAAGTCGCAATAGGTGAGGTGTTTGTGTCAAACGCGTCACAGGCGCTTTGGTTCGTTGTTTTTCTTTTGGTGTTTGTCATTTTAAAAAAAAGAAAACGTTGTTATGATTCATTAAAAAAAAAAGGACCTTCACAAAAAAAAGTCTTGCTCTTTCGTGTCAGCGTTTATAGTTGGATTTTTAAACTTCTTAATGTTCCAGTGTGTTGTAATTCAGAAGAGGAAAAGAAGAAAATTTCCCTGTAGACTAGCTTCAGCTGGGTGGGATTTATGTCAGAGGAAGAGTTGTCGAAGAGCGAGAGCTTCACAAAGACCCGGAAACAGTTAGGGGCTCTTTTTTTTCCCCCACAAAAGAAAAACGTAAAGAGGCTAAACCGCCTCCATGCACGCTCACCGCACAACACTCCACTGATGAAGAAAAAGAGTTCTGAAGTCTGCCTACTGTTTCCTGCAGAAGACTTGAAACATGCCCGACAACAACTGGGAGTCCTGTACTCTCTTGATGTCTTTACACAGACCATGTTTGGAGGAGGAACGGGGCCGGATTTACCTGGATGCAGGCCCCGGGGCAGGAGCCAGTTTTGGGCAGGAGCCCAGAGCAATTCTTCAACTAATACAAATTACCATCCATTAACAGGTAGCCAAATCCATGAGATGGTATGAACTGATACATGATAGGCTTAATACATTAGCTCCATCCTGTTCCACAGCTTCATCATTTTTCAAATATTTGAGAATTGTTTACATTCATCAAAATCCTAAAATATTAACACATTTCGTTTAATATGAGCCTATGACTTTTATATAAATTACAATGCATTGATTGAAAAATAAAAAAGGAAGGAAATTGGGCTACTCAATCCCTATTTTATGTCTGGACCAGAGGAGAAATGATTCTAGATATTCCCTGAATTTCTTCTAGCTTTACATCATCTTTTAATGTTATTCCTGCATCAAAAAATATATCTGGAGTGTTGCTTTGATTACTCCATGCATGTTGAGAAATCCTTTAATTTCCCATGACAACCATTCAGCTGTGCAAAACGCACCATTCACCTCCTTCAGACTAGCCAGCAGCAATTAGCAAACATCTGGTGGAAGTGGGCCTCTGTGCAACAGCTCATTCTAGGAGGTCCTTTTCAGTGAAACGCTGGTAAAAAACGTGGCTAAAGTGTAAATAGAGGAGCCATGTTGTGACGGAGTTTCAGAAAGAGCGGGAGTTTCTTAAAGAGACAAAGACCCAATTTCAAGGTGTTATTTAAAAAGTAACATTTCTTTTGAGTCATATTTGATACGTACTGCATTATTGAAACAACTCAAAGTAGCAAAGTTACTTGATAAAATGGCTGGGAAACACACAATACTGCCCCTTTAGTAAATTTTTGTTAGCACGTTCAAACGCTTGCTCACCATGTCATTATGGTTTTTTAAACATAACTTCATTTGCAGAGTAATTTCTTTTCCGTGACATCAAATATGGAGTACGCACTTGAACCACTGCATGTAAAATTAGCGCATTAGTTTTGTTTTGTAAAATACTCCTCAAGCAGCCTCCAGCCACACCTGTGAAACTGAAACGATGCATTACTCCCACATGATTAGAAGGAAATAGCTTTTATACATGAAAATATCCCTTCCTGCGTCTGGTGATCTCACTTAGCAGCATGTGTTGACATGTCATCTGTTTTAAACGGACGCAGTGTCATGTTTGACAATCCACTTTTTTTTTATTTATTGATTCATTTGCTCTCAAAGCATCTCAGCTATCCACTGACGTTATTTTTTCTTTTTTAATGTTTTTTTTTTAAATATGATAATATTTTGGTATATTTTCTGCTCATTGAACATTTCCTTCAATGAGCTTTTTATACAACTAACTTTCATAAAATGCCTGCCCCACAAAATGCAATAAAAAAAATAAAAGTTCATATTTGATGTGACTTTTTTTAAAATGGTTAATCTTACCACTCTTATGATGCTGAATTCCTCCTGTGGGGATGAGCAGCTGCGGCTGATGTGGCAGTCTGCTGCTGAAAAAGCACTGGAGGGTGAGAATCTCCTCTCCCTGTGTGCTATTTTAACCAATGAGAAGTTACTCTCTGTAAAGGTGTAGCGCAAACTTTGAATAAAGGACCCGTTGTATGTAAATCAGCTCTCGCTCTGAGTGTGTGTTCCGCTAGGTACCGATAGGCGTCGCTGTGGCTGTTAAGCCCGAGTTTGGCAAGACAGCAAGTCTCGCACAAAACCGCGTTGTTTCCAAATCCCGTTCCTCTTTCAGCTAACCTCCAAGATGGTAGGTGCTACCATGTAGTTCCTGAGCACTGAAATGCAGATAAATCTGTTCCCATCCTCGTTTATACTTCCAAAATATAGAAAACTGACATTCTCGTTATATATATTTATCTATCATTAACCGTCCTTGTGTGTTATTTCCACACTTTATTAAAATTATCGGGCTTTTTGAGCGTTTTACTCTGTGCTAACCGGGTTTTCTAGGGCCGCAGCTCTTGTTTAGCTACTTTTTCGTCATTAACATTATAACTATAACGACTACACGGACATTTGTTCTTCAAATCATAATGTGGATGCAGTGTGAAATTTCTTTAAGCTGTTGGGTGTCGTAGTAACATTCCTAGCCACCGGCTAGTGGTTTTAGCTGTTAGCTTTTACGGGCATAGACAGCATGCAGGGCATCTACACTGCAGCGAGTTTAGTGGCTGAAACGTGAATTTGTAGCTCTGATTTAGTGAAATGGATGCATTGGAACTGTTAAAAGTCGGCTTTCATTGGAAGAAAATGTCTAGTAATCCTCATCGATATCGATAATGACAATTGTGAAGCTAAATCAGTTCACACTTCAATCATAAACTAGCTTCTTTTTTTGTTGTTTTTTTTCTGACAGCCTACCAAGAAGTCCAAAACCAGGAAGCTACGTGGACATGTGAGCCACGGACATGGCCGCGTTGGTGAGCATATTCTGCGGTTTCAACGCTGAATGATCAGAGTTAACAGGTCCTGTAGAATCATCCCTAAGAGCAGCTGGTTTCTGTCCACAGGGAAGCACAGGAAGCATCCTGGAGGTCGTGGTAATGCTGGTGGTATGCATCACCACAGAATCAACTTTGACAAATAGTGAGTAGAAAACAAACAAAAGCAACCTTTCTTGTTTGGCTTGTTCGTGGGATCGGGGTACGATGGAAATCCTTTTTGAATGTTGATGCATGATTGTGGTTAATTTGTCTCGTATCCGAACGTTTGTGTTTACGGTCCAACGGCCGTGTTTCTATCAGGGATTTTTTTTTTTTTTTGTAATGCATGTTTTAAAGTTTGATGCAAGCTGCAAAACTTAAAATAACTTCCTTAAGATTGCATAACATAAGTTTTCCACTCTTGCTTGATGTGGGTTTTGGCTTTTCTGAAAGAGAGCTAATACGCTAATGGTTTGAAATACATTAGCAGAATAAGTTCTGACGTAGTAAACCTGCCAGTCCATTGTTAGATGTGTGCCTTACCAGAGCAAAGAAACTCTTGACAAGTCAAAGTCCCAAAACAAAAAAAAACCCCAAAAAACAGTTACTGTCTCCTCTGATGTATGAAAACAGGCTCCTCACGTCTTCATAGATTGGTTCTGTAAGTTCTGAACCACTGCCCGTTTGTCTTCCTCAGCCACCCGGGCTACTTTGGGAAAGTGGGCATGAGACATTACCACCTGAAGAGGAACACGTCCTACTGCCCCACCATCAACCTGGACAAGCTGTGGACGCTGGTCAGCGAGCAGACCCGGGTCAACTACGGCAAGAAGCCCGAGGGCCCGGCGCCCGTCATCGACGCCGTGCGCGCTGTAAGCTCCTCGTCGATTTGTTCACCTAAATCTGCCCTTCATGGGATTCACAGGCAGAACTTTGGTCTGTGTTTGAGCGTAAAACCAGAAGTCTGTTTGCGGTGGTAGCGGTTTGGTACGTGGTTTGTTTTGATCTGTGGATTTGGTGAAAATGAAGCTTCAAGCAGGATTTCTGTTTCAAATTTGGTGGAAAGGGATGAAAAGCTTAAAATCAAAGATCACGTCTTAAGATTGAATAGAATTTTGAGGCACTGGAAGAGAAATGTTCCCTTCTGTCCTGAATTTGGAAGTTGTGCCACAGTAGCTAATGCAGAAATGTGTTAAATTTGAAAAGACTGGTTTAAACAGAGTAAAAAAATAAAATATATTTACACAATATAGGTAAACACATTCAGCGAGAATAGGTTTACGTATTATTTGCGATTAAAAAACTTAAATTTGAAAGAAAATGAATTGGATTGGCTGTGTACATATATGTTCATCAGGTTAGATGGATATTTTCAAAGTATCAAAAAATAAAACTTTGTAAGCTTCTGTAGAACCTTCCTCCTGTTTTCATTTCCTCTCCTCCCCATCTTTAATTTTTCTTTGTTTACTTATAAAGATTATCTTAGAGCTTGAAAATGGTTACTAAAGCAAATGGTATCTGTTTATAATGATTGTTAAATGAATATTTGTCTGCTGTTGCATGTTTTTCCTCAGCCAGCAATAAATGTTGGTTAAATGTTGGTTCAGTTCCATGTGTTTCTGCTTCCGGCCATTTGTAATTGATCCTGCGGAACAGTCAGCTAAGTAATGTTTGATGCTTTTGCTATGTGTTCATAAATAATTTGGTCTCGTCGTTTTCCTGCGCAGGGTTACTACAAAGTTCTGGGCAAAGGCAAGCTGCCCAAGCAGCCCGTGATCGTCAAAGCCAAGTTCTTCAGCCGCAAGGCCGAGGAGAAGATCAAGGAAGTGGGAGGAGCCTGTGTGCTGATGGCATAATGTTTCTTTCTACTTGTTTTTGGCAGAATAAACTGTGTAAATGGAACTTGTTGTCTCATTTCTGTGGGCAGTAGGAAAGGTTAAGAGTGAACTTAAATGTTTATAACAAACGACCTACGAGTTTTAACCCTGTCAAAGCGTCTAAAACGACTTATCCTATGAAATGTTCCTTTATACATACAACTACAGGGGAAGTCTGTTCACTTTTCAGTTTTATTTCAATGAAAATAAAAAGGTGGAGTGAATCAGCTGATTGGTTTTCCAGGATAAATTAGAGAAATGTTGGAGGTCCAGAAAGTCATTAATTAGTGACAAGACAATTTTAGTGGTAAATTTTTGTGTATCACATGCATTTACTAAGTTACACAGATGTTCAGGCAGAATAGGGACAGCAAAAAGCTGTTTACACATTTCTGCTTGACGATGGCTGGATATGAACACATTTTCTGATCATTAGCTTCTAAAGTGGAAGATGGAAATGGGTTCAGTCTGAATGTTAGTGTTCTAATAAATATAAACTGGTTTTCCCTGTGTTTCTAAACTTTTCAAATCCTTGAAAAGAATGTACAAGACGGACGCAAAAAATAAATCCAGGAAAGAGAAAATACTAAAATCTGGGAAAGAAAAATTGTTTCAGACGTTTCAGAAAAATGTTTTTGTAATTGGAAAGATGTTGCTCTTTTTATTACTCAATTTTAAGGATTCAATCAGATTTAGGTTTGCAAACTTCTTAACGAAAAAAGTTGCAGAAATAATAAACTTATGTCAAAAATACAACGTTCAGAGTTATAGTAGAAGGTGACAGTCTTTTAAACATTTAATCTTATACCGAGCAAAGGAGCGCGGTGACGTTTCATCTGCGTGCTTCCGGAAAGGGGCGGGGCTTAACGAACTGGATTTCCTGTCGTATCAGTTGAAAAGAAAGTGACAGTTGTCAAGGAAAATGTGACTTCCTGTCGTAAGCCTCGGCTCTCCGCGGTTCTGACTGTTCGCATAAACCAGGCTCCGTGTCCAGCCGAACCAGCGATGTGAACCGGACCTGCGGCAGATTCGCGGCGTTGTGACGGGAGAGTTATTGTTGTGACGACAGGGTAGGAAACCGCGGCGCGCGCGGGCGAACATATTCGAAATGTTTTGATTTGGAGCTTCTGAAGCTAAATGCCGTAAAGCTGCTGGTTAAAACCTCAGTTTAGGCCATTGAAAGAGCCAGCTTGTCACCTGCGCACCTAAATAATAATTTAATGTCAATTAAATTGTCGTTTTTTGACCCTCATCCCCAAAAATGCTACAAACGCCTGATAAAAGCACACCCGACATGAATCCGGAAATGCTCTTGAACCCCTTGTAGTTCATGCAAATGTTTGAGATTTGTGAAAAGGGAAGAGTTCAAACTTTTTGGCTGAGCGGTCCAGTTTATTGAGCCTCAGGCCAGGAGCTGGTCTTGCCTGTGTTTCTGGAAAGCTTTCAGTGTGAGATGCCTGACTGCAGTCAACTTGCATTCACCACAGCAATGTCCACAAAGTGATGGAATAATGTTTTGTACCACTTTCTTGTTTGGTGGAGCGCTGGGTCATACCCACTCAGCGCATCTGATGCATCCAGTCCTCCCAGGCATCTGGAAAATGAAAACGGAAAAGAAAAGAACCCGGGGGAGGAATCAAATTACAGCCAAACGTTTTACTCGACCAGGCTACCGACTGTAGTTCTTTAGGAAAATCCTGGCCTTGAAGGCAACCATCATATTTTTGTTTTTAAAACTAGATCAAATCTGCTACCTCGAAAACAAGCTGCTTGAAGTAGAACACGCCTTGGGTTAGACGTCAGATAAGGCAAACGGTTTCAGGAGCGTCATTGTCTTTCCTTGTTTTATGCATGTTTTGGTCCAATTCCTTATTGAGACATGTTCAATTATATTTTGTAAAATATCTCAGTGTCCTCCAAAACTGTTTGAGATCACTGCTCCAATAGTTGATATTTAGAAACAAAATCCAAAGTCTGCAGAAGGTGGTTTTTGTGTCACAGACCAATTTAAGTAAATTATAATATTATTGAAAAAGTTTAATTGCCATAATAAACGATATACATATATTAAACCAAACCATAAATGAAACGTATTATGAAGTCATCCATCCCTGATGAATTGATTAACTGCTCGTTGCGACTGGTTTGCTCATCGGGACGCGTGTTCTAATTTAACGAATGACAGACTGGAACGGCCAAACTTCGTTATGAAAGACGTTCAGCGTTAATTTTCAGCCAATTTTGTCATACAACGTGTGACCTATGACCTTTCAGGTGACATGTTGATGGCAAGCCAGGCCTGGCTGGAGTCTTCCCTGCGTCGCTCGGGCAGGCTTGGCTTGGACGTGCTGGAGCGAGCGTCCAGGCGCAGCATAGACTGGACCGGCATCAGAGCATCCCAGACCCCGGCGACGTCCCGCCAAGACGCTACCGAGGTGGGAGCGCGTTCTCATCGGGTTCCCACTTCTGTGCCTGCTGTCGGTTCGTGTTCTGCCCGTCCGCTGTGCGCCTCATCACATCGCATTAAACAAATGCGCTCTCGTTTCATCCTGCACCTTTCAGAAAACCCAGCCGGACCTTAGTGATGCCTTTGCAAATATCGCCACGTTCATGACCCAGACGAGCCAGCACTGCAAGGTCAGGGAGGATCTGCTGACGTTTTTTGTGAATGCGCTGCATTGCAATTAATGCAAGTGTTCCTCATATTGTCATGCTACAACCAGACTTTATATGGATGTACAGCACCAGTTGCTTTAGTAATCGATTAATCGATTAGTCTTAGGCCTGTCACAATAAGTCAGTTAATCACACAATTTCTTTTCAAAGGACAGTTTTGTTTAGCGAGATTTCATAATTCATTTTATTTGTTTGTTTTTATTTTGGATGTTTAAAATGTTAAATGTTCAGAATGGATTTAAAGTTTATTAATCTTCGATAACGTGTTCTTGAATTATTATACCATTTCTATTATATTACTTGAAAATGGTCTCAAATCAACAATATATAAATATATATATTTTCCCCCCCAATAACTTCTGGGACATTTTACGGTCCAGCAGAATTTGTTACTGTGACAGGCCCAATTATTCTGACGATTAATCGATTATTCAGTTAAAGAAAATGGTCACATTCTGCAGGTTTTTCATTAAACTACTTAAGTCTTTTTTCTACAATAAGAGTAAAGCACTAAAAGATTGAAATGAACAATTTAGTTCCTTTAAAAAAAATAATAAAAAATCAATTGCTTAAAATTACATGGCTTTCCTTTAGTGAATTTGATCTGGGTGAATATAAAAACAAGATGCCAGCTGAGTTTTGGGTAGAACACTTTGACAGTTGTTTTTTAATTTTATATTTGGAACATAAACATTCAAAAACCTTTTTGAGTCTAAGCTCCAGTCAACTGTTGATAGCTGACGATTATTCCAACAATATTCGCATTAGTCGCTTTGGATATGTACATGCTTTCAGCTAACAAACAAACTGAATTTTCTGGTCCCAACATCAAAAGATGTGGAAAAAGTTCAAGCAGCATGAGTTCTTTTTGAAAGATGCTGTTGAGACTAAAGAACAAAAACAAAACAAAAACACGGTGATTTATTCAATTTTTTATTTGATTTTTTTTTTTTTTTTAAATGCAGAAGTTTTATGAGTCTGGCAGCTGCAGGGAGCACAGCGCCGCCGAGAGGAAGCACGTGTCCAGGTTCCACACGCAGCCAGGACCCGGGCAGACGACATCTACAAAGCCCAGGAGAAAACCTGTGAGACCCGTGAGAGCGCGTCTGTTTTCACGCGACCAAGAGCTTTAGCTTCAAGCTAAAGCATCAGCTGCACGTTATGGCTAATGACCTTTCTGTACTCTGCAGCGTTTCCCTAAGAGCCCCGTCTTGGCAAGGGCTGAAGACTTTTACATCCAGGTGTCACCTGGAACGTACTCCGTCTCAGTCGGTTTCCCAGATTCACAGCAACAGACTCACCTGGTCAGCATTCGACCTGGAGAGAGCGTCGTCCTCACCTTTAACCTGAGCTGACCTGGCCGCCCTGAGCTTCAATAACAGAACTGACCAATGCTAAGGCTACGTGTGTGTGTGTCCTTGCCTTGTTTTAAAGTCTTATGCTTTGCTTTGAAATGGATTGCTTTTTTTTTTATCATGGAGAAAAGCCATATTATTGGACATTTTATACATGGTTAGCAGAATTTTACCCAGCATTATGTAAAAATTAGTGGATTTTATCACCTGCGATGCTACCGCGCTTTATTTTTTTTTAAACAATAAAATATATATTTTTTTACAATTTTCTGTGATTTACCAAGATGACACTACATTCATTCTACATTCTGTGACGCTTCTTGTAAAGCCTTAAAATCTGGGTCTTGTTTGGCCAAAGAATCACATTTTGAACCTGATGAAATATTTCAATTTCTCCTGATGTTTTTGATTATCGTCCTCATTTTTCCAGTCAGGACGCCTGTTTTTCATAATTAAAATGGCCTAGAAAGTTTTAATAACGTAGGAATAGTTATCATGCATCATACCAAACAGTAGCGATGCACTGATCCAATATCAATATATGTATCTGTCCCAATATTGGGACGGATACATATATTGTTGACAATATATGTATTGTCAACAGTCTGTTGACAATATAATTGTCAACAGACTGCTATTTTCAAGTGTATTTCTGTTAATTGTGCTTTTCTGCTTTCAGTTTATAAAAACACATTTAAGATTAGAGTATTACATAAAGACCAATGAAAATATTGTTAATATGTAAAAATGCGCTTAATTAAAGGTACTTTCATCAGTTTTTATGTGACAAACAAGCCTCATCGGAACACATATTCTAATTTATTGAGTAGGAGCTTTCGTGTACATTCCCTTTAAAAAGAATTCACACACAAAAACATAGAAAATCTGGCATAGGTTTATTTCCATTTGATCCTTCCTGTGCTTTGGCTGCAGCTATGTGTTACGACACAGCTTTTGTAAAGATTACCAGGTAGTGAACACAATACAAATACAACCTAGACTACAAAAATACCACATTATAAAATATAGAAGATTTACAGTCGTGATCAAAAGATTGACAGAAATCCCTAATTTCCCCACAAACATGTCTACTTCTGTTTATAAAGTGCATTGACTCTCCGTTCCTTTGAAGACCGACTGTTTCTGTCTCATGTCCCCTAAAGGTTAAATGGTTTGTTCTTGAAACTGAAGTCACATTGCTTGTTTGAGCATAGAATCTTTTCCAATAATGCTAATTCTGAATTCATTCTTTTCAACTACTTTTAAGAAGCCCGGTGTTTTTCGTACAGTTCATAAAATGCTTATTAGTGAACTTTGACATTAAGTAGAAACCCAACCTGTCTCGCAGCAGTAAAGCTGGAGACTCTGGGAATATGTCCATCAGTCACAGTGCTTTTAACCACAGCTGTCTACCTAATCTGTACGCAACACATTGTGCTAAGTAATAAACAATGATTATAGGACACTGGTTTTGACAAATAATAATAATAAAAAAACACCTACTTATATAACCCAAGGTATAAATCACATCTGCATAAGAATTACAAAAACAACATCACTACAGCTTCTTGTGTGCATTGAACATACAGTAGGAAACAACTTGTACGAGACACACATCAGGCCAACCCAAGAGCCAGAGCTACATCAGACGGGCTTCATGTGTAAACAGTAATGGCTTTATGAAATTATCCGTCTCTTCTTCACAATAAATAAGCATCAACGTGGGGGTGAGTACTTTAGGCCACTTAAAGTTCTAAGTAGTGACACCGGGTTGTTTGAAGTTAACAAGAGTGTAGTTTCGGTGCATACTTTTGACTTTGTTTCCAGAAGGTGTTGTTAGCATTTATTTTGCCGCTAGTACTTATAGAAAGTTTGGCATCAACTTTACGAAATACCCAACTTTGCTTTTTCCTTTTTTACTGTCTTTCCAGGAAAAGATCAGTAAAAGTCGCCTGTAAAGACAGAATGCCCGATTATAAACGGCTTAAATTCCAATGCTGACTATTGTACTTTTAGCAGCCATATTGTTGTGATCCAACTATATAAGCACTGCTTTTGGCAAGTGCATGTGTGTCTGTGTTGAGCCAGGAAGATCAATAATCCAGGACACTGGAAGAAAAAGGACAAGCACATAAAATGTAGTTAGTTGGATTTGAAGCAAATTTGTTTCACTTGCTTTATTAACTACATTTTTATTTACCTATTATAAATAAAACAAACTGAAATGAAAGTGTATAAAGTGAATTTTGACCAAAAAAACTGTCAACAGCTTTTTCTTTTTGATAACATCTAAAAATCTACTTTTCTCGTTTATAAGGAAATACAATTGCATCCAACAACAAGTTGAATTGTGCGCTGTGGATTTTGAGAGCTATTGCAGTCACTCAGCTGTTCACAATAATAACTGCAAAAATGAACAGATTGATTTCAGAAGTCTTGGCAAAAACAACATAGACATAAAATGACAATCTGACCTTTCATTTGGTGGCTTTTTAACAAATTCAACTTGCTCCCTTGTGGTTGTCCCAAACACCAACATCTGCTTGTCAGTATCAATTACGCACTGCAACACAGATCGTACCCATAAGAAAATATGTCATAGCAATGATTTATGTGCATTATTTCATTGACTAATTTGTAAATAATCACATTGTCTATTTTGATACCTATTTTCCAATACAAAGTCCCAGATGCCTCAATGTCTGTGGCTCCCATAGACCATTTAAATGGTAAATGAAGTATTTTTATAACTTTCTAAAGTTGATAGAAGTGTCCAGAAACAATTTTAGCAAGGGACCCATGACTTCCTGAACATCTGAGGTAAATATCCTGTCCAATTCTCTTCTGAGTTTCCAAAATGAGAAAGACAAGAAAACATATAATGTTCTATGAAACACCTAGCTATTGTTCTAAATGTGCCTATATCTACAGTCAGGGCAACAATTAAAACGCCAAAACCAAAACTTATTCTTGTTATCATGTACAGAGAGCGGAGTAGTAGGGTGAGGAAAATCTCTACCATCACAAACCTAAACATGTATAGTTTGTTTATGTAACAGAGAGCAAAGTGTGTATATGTCTGTGTGAATTTTGCCCAAAATAATGAAAGTTGTTTGTTTTTGATGAGATTTTTGAGTAATGCCATGTTTTGGAGCCACCTAGTGGTGTAATAACGGACTGCATGCGACGGGTCCTTCAGGCGCTCTCGCGGCTTCCCCCACCAGAATTCTGCGGAGTGCTGGTGGAGGTAGGTGCGAGAAACGCAGCTCTTCATTCTTTTTTTACTTGGGGTCATATTTTTCTGGTTCAGTACTTAACTAAATACTATAATAACAATTGACATCTACAAATATAATTTATGAAGTTTTGTCGTGGTTGAGTGGGAAAGATATGACCCTATGTGTGAGAGCTGCGTCAGTTGGTGTTCCTGGCTGACCAAACAGTCATGACGCTAACTATATCTTTTGTTTTTCAGCTGAGGGACCACTCGCAGGCAGTCACGTCTTGAAGATTTGTCTCTTTTTTTATCACTCTAGGGGGGTTCTGGTTATAAAAACATATGTATAAATGTATAAAAATACATATAGAAATGTTTTCCAAACGTTATAACTGTTAACTGTTGACTGCGATGGCAGTTATCTGTTATTTTACTGTTGGCTTTACTGAAGTTATTTTGGACTGAGAATGTTTTGTTTTGATTTTAAGAAATTAACTGTTCAATTTAGACTGTACGATCACACACACACACACACAAAAAAAAATAAATTTAATAAAGAATTCTGCGGAGTGCTGGTGGAGCTGAGGGACCACTCGCAGGCAGTCACGTCTTGAAGATTTGTCTCTTTTTTTATCACTCTAGAGAAAGTTACATTTAGCTCTACAAAGACTTAAGCTGGAACTGTGTCCTTTCATCCTGTGAGGGTGAGATTGAGGTTTTAAGCAACTCTTGAGTGGGTCTGGTGTGGAAGAAAGGATCAATGTGTAGAAAAGCATAATTATCCAAAACACAAGCCCAAATCAACACAGAAATGCTTCGTCAGACACTTGTGTCTCAAGCGATACAGCACGTGTCACAGCGGTGGAGCGCGCAACTTTGTGGTCCGGTGTACTCATTAGAACATTTCTACCACCAGTTGGAGTCTAACTGACCAATCAGTGTTAGACCAAAATGCGTAACATGGCATCATACCAGTGGGACAGAGACAAAAGCTCTCTGTCGTAAGCAGAGACCTCTTTTCCCCCAATCTGTGGACTTTATTGCGAGACATCAGTAGTTCCGCCCTCACTGCATCATACCATTGTCATATAGACCTACAACTGAAGAGGGACCAGGAATGGTGCGGTTCTAGTCAGTTTTACAATCAAACACACAAAATAGTATATCGAACAGCACCAACATAGGAGAACATTAGAGAGTCCAACTTGTACCATTGAGTGTTATACTCAATGGTACGGCATGGGTTTACTGCGCCAACCTTCTTCCATTCCCAGACTTAAATCCTATGGAAAATATGCATACCAAGGGTGCCAACAAATACATAGGATGATGTATAGGAGTAGGTACTGTATGTCACACATTACCTTCATTATACCAACAGCGCTAGAGCAAGGATTATCAAGAGCAAGTAGTATTGATTTACCTTGAATGATTTTAAAGTCTTGCTGCCCAGAGACAAGAGTGGCTTGGTACTCTCTGAAAATATATGAGTAGACAACAATTATATGACAAACACCATTGTTTTCACTTTTCATAATATAGTTATTTTCCTCACCCACTATAAAGAATGAAGACATTATTCGAAGTCCTCCAATGTTCAGGCTGAGCTCCCTGATGTATCCGTCACTGCAAAGTCTACGTTGAAACGGAAACCCATCTGGCTCCATTTTGTTCTCCTCAACAAGCACTTTCAGTCTTCAAAAGGAAGAAAATGTATGCAAGTGTTAAGACACTTGCATGACACTGGGTTCCTTGACGACAACAAGCTTTTTGAATTCTACTCACCCTAAGCTATCCACAGTCGATGAAGACATCAAATTTATGCTACAGCCTGTGTCAATCAGCACTGGGACTTCCTGTCCGAAACACTGCAACAACAAGGACAAGATGGCGGTTAGAAGGAGGAAAATAATCACTGCAGCAGCAGGACCAGAAAAAGGTCAACAGTTAATTGAAACATTGAAAATAGGATTCGTTTATGATACAATCGCAGGCAAAAGGATTCATGACCCTGCAACTTTTCCACATTTTGTCACATTACAACTACAGACTTCAAGGTATGTTATCGGGGTGGGCGATGATCTCCTCTCCATTACAAGGCCACACAAAAGATTAACAAACACACACACTCACAAAATCATACCTATAGGCAAGTTACGGGTTAATCAAACAGTCATGTTTTTGGACTGCACCAGGAAGCCAGCGTACCCGAAGAGAACCCTCCACCCAGACCTCATGCATTAAGACCCCATGCTGAGATTCAAACTCAGAGGCTTCCCAAGTGGTCCATTGTGCAGCCCACAGTCCGTCATGGTTTTCCTTCATTTTCCTTCCTCTACGTGTTTGGACTCCTTAATTCCCAATAAAATGGATTCAAACACTTTGCTAAGTGACTAAATGTAGGGAGCGGAGTTAAAGGGTTGTGAATCATAGCATTCTGTTTAAAGACTCAGTTCAGACTCCACCCACTTTACAAGCCACATAAATCAGGTCTTCTTCGGCCTCTTCCGTGTCGTCGTCGTTTGGACACCGCCAACAGCTCGGCTGGCGCCCCCTGCTGTTCGGGGCCACTCCGTGTGTGTCCACCCTGCCCTGGGACAGCCTGGGCTCCAGCAACCTCTTCTGGACGATGTTGTGCGGCTGCTACAGCAGAAACAAAAAATATTAGAAATGTTAGGAAGTGTCTCTTTAGCTTATTGTTACGTTTAAAATACTTTACAGCGTGTTGGTTAAAATAATATAGACTAAAAATACAGATTGTTCTGATGACGTAACACCCCCAAATGTAAACGAGCAACGATAACCGGTCGGTTGTGATGAATATTGCAGACACTGTAAGGCGCTCCGTACAACCGGAGGCCCGTAAAACGACGCTCACTCCCTGCTTGGACGTCCCGAGTTTCTTCAGCCCGTCCAAAGGCAGCAGGTCGGCCGAGTCTCTGTGCAGGAACCGGATAGCTTGTTTCAGCCTCCTCTGCTGCCTCAGCGCCGTGGCATCCAGGACTTCCGAGCTGCTGCGGCTCTCCGCCCGCATCCCGGTAAACATGACGGCGGAGGAGGTCTGGGCGCGAGCGCCGAGCGCGAGGCAGGAGGCAGCCGTGTCTGTGCGCGGCGCGCGAGCTCTCGATCCCCCCCCTCCCCTTGTCCACGGGGTTTCCTCGTCTCTGCGACCCGAGGAAACCCCGAGGCACGACGTGGGCTCGTCCAGGAGGAGGGGGGAGCGTGAGGGAGACACCGGCGGTGTGAGGTTTGATTTCTGCTCTGAAAACACCGAATAACTTAGTGATTCATGCTGCGTCAAAAATAAAAAAAATGTTATGTTATTTCTTTGGTTCAGACCAAAGAAATAACTATGTGTGTGTGTGTGTGCGTGTGTGTGTATGTTTTAGAAATCCTTTCATCTCCCATGACAACCATTGAGCTGTGCAAAACGCCTTGGTGGACCTTGGAGGATGAAGCCCCACCTCGGATCCGCAGGTTCAGGCTTCCAAACTTCACATAGCAGCCCTCTCCTTCTGGTCCACCCACTGAGCTCCTTCAGACTAGCCAGCAGTAATTAGCAAACTAATTACCCCTTTTTATTGACGACGCTACAGTTGGTGGCATCTGCTGAGCTCATAGGAGCTACTACTCAGTGTAAAAAACATTGCTAAAGGGTTCACAAAGGAGCGCTTTTGGAATGTTTCCTACATTATGAGGTATCGCAACTCTTCCTGGAGTAACATTTCCAGGTTTTCTACTCAGTGTAAGTAACTTCACTAAACAAAGAACAAATATGTTTTAACCACAATTCTGGAAATCGTGCAAATTAGCTGAAACACTGAGAACCTCTAAATGTAGACTAAAACATCCACCTGTTTCAAAGTTGCTTTTTTTAAAAAAAGAACAATAACACTTGACGAAATGTTTCGACCGTTGACTGTGTGTTTTCTGTGACTTTATATAATTGTGTTTTCATGATGCACAGCACTTTGAAATGCCTTGTTGCTGAAACGTGCCAATCAAATGAAATTTAATTTGATTTGACAAAAAAATAGAAATAAAAAATGTGCCAGAGAAACACACGCCTTCACTTTTTTTTTTTGTTAAAGTGAGACTTCCTGTTTGTCCATAAGCTTTGCTGTTCTCCTGAGCCTTTTGTTGATCAAGAATGTGGAAAGAAAAATCAAAAGTGAACACTGCAAAATTCAGTCCCTGGGAAATGGGCAAATTTCTCAGAAACTTGGCCTTGGCCAAATTTTAATACCAAATTTTAGGCTTATCTTGAAGATGCCTTCTGTTTCTAAAATGCAAAAAAAAAAAAAAAATTTGTACTTTCTCAGTTCAAACTTTTTTTTAGGGTTTATGGTATTTCTTTCTTTTTCTTTCTTTCTTTTTTTTTACTTCAGACTTAAGATTACCAGACTTATTTTTTATTATTATTATTTATGATTTCCTTTATTTAACAAGATAAAACCCCTTTGAGATCTTGGTGTTTCTGATGGCATTATTTCTAAAAACAGATGTTCTGCAAAAAATAAAAATAAAATAAAAAATACCACTTTTACTTGAGAAAAATGAAGTTAAGTAATTCTACTCTTACTTGAGTTGAGTTTATGGGTACTTTCGTGCTTGTACGTGTAATGTATCGTTGCTCTACATTGCCGTGTTTCAAATCCATATTATTCCACTGAGTCTCTTTTCACTGCATTGCCCACATTCCCCCTTTTTTTCCCACACGACCTTGTTTTCAACATGGACGCCGATAAACCTGCGCACACGTCCACGCTTGTGCGACAAAAGCAGCATTTTAGCTGCAGCTCGCGGCGCGCCGCAGCTCGCAGGCAACAGAGTGGGCTCTCCATGATCTCGTTTGAAAACTTAAATATTTATTTTCCGCGACGACAGGGCGCAGTGGCACTGGAAAGCTCGAGACAATACGAAAACTGGCGCGGAATGGCGCCTGCTAGGGGCCCGGGAGGCTGAATGACTGCGCCTGAGGCCGAGCGACGCCTGGCGGGACCAATAGGAATTCACTTCCCAAAGAACCACCCAATCATGTCCCGTGGTAGAAGGATAGGCGGGACAACAATAGGTCATACATGTTCCTGGTTCGTGAACGTCGCTGATCGTTTCCTGCACTGTTGCATGGTGGTCGAACAGGAGGAATTGTTGGAAATTTTCAGAGGTTAGTATATAAATTGGTTTTTACCCAGTGTGCATTATTCCCACAGCCATCGCTGTTGCTAGTGGGAGTGACAGGCTGCGGGAAGGGAGTCGGCAGGAATCGGGAGAAATACTTTGAAATGGAAAAAAACGAATAGAAATGTAGCGAGCAAAAATGGTTATATCATTAATTAGCTCATGGATTCCTGGGTCTTGTTTTCCGTCGCTGTTGCTTGTTGGTCAAACTAGGCTGGGAGCTTATTAGGGACAGCTAGCTTGGCTCTTCCTTCCACACGTTGTCTGTTCGGACATCACGAACAGCTGAGAGTAACAAAAGCGATCGCATCGACCACAGCTTTCAGGAAACATTTGCTCTCCGCCGCTAGAAAAAAAAAAAAGTCGTGTCAGCAGCTCTTAGCGCACTTAGCTGCGTCGTTAGCTCGACAGTTAGCTAGCTAGCTTACCAGGTTTGACATGTCGGTCCTGCGGGTGGAGCAGCGAAGTGTTGGAGGATTTAGCACAGTAGCTATTTAGTATTCGACCGACATGTCCCGAAGTAGACTCATTTGAACATTTTGCTTTGTATCACGTGTCATTAAAAAAGTGGGAAATAATGCAAGTCACAGCTGGAGCTAACCAGCTGAAAGAGCTGTAAACCAACAAGCGCCAAAAACTGGACCGCGGGGGTGACTGGCTGGTTCTGTGGCCCCGTTACGTTTCCCCCCACTGGTCAGAGGTTCTGTTCCTTTTACCAGCTGCGTTTCTCAAAGAACCAGTCCCTCACTGCACCACGGTGTCACTTTTCCCACAATAAAAAACTGATGCTAAGCTAGCCCATGGCTATTTACGTTCTTGTTGTGTGATACAAAGAGTTGTTAAATGTCTAAAGTGTTGGTAAAAGATCATTAAGTGCCAAACAGTGTTGAGTAACAACACTGTTTGGCAAGAAAATTTTTAATTAAATAAAAAGTAGGAATAACATATTTCCTGAAATAGAAGTCAGTCATTTAATTTGTGCATAACAAATAAATAGTCATAGTCCTTGTACTTAACACATAACAGCCTCAATGTGGCTTATGAAATAGTCCGTGTTAAATGACTCATACCAGAAGGAAAATCTACTTTAGTTTTCTTATAATTTTTTGTAACGATCCTAAAAAGTGATGTATGTTAGTTTTCAAGCGTCTGTACTTTAATACCCCAGGGATCTAATCCATACACGTTTCATTTAAACAGCAATACATTTAAATAAATACAGTTGTTTTGTGAAGGTCTTAGAGGTTTTGTCAGAATTATGCACCATGAAAAGCAATGTGCTAATCAGACAAGTAAAGGATAGATGGGTTTTTTTATTAGACATTTGTAACAGAAATAGATCATAAAAAAGAGTCAAGATTCCTTTTAATTGTTGTTGTCCAGGTGTACAGCAAAATGTTCATTGCGCTAGCTTAAAAGAAGAAAAAACATCACAGTTCTCGTAAGATATAAAAATACAATCGGAAGTCAGATATATCACATTATCTCACACTGCCTATATTTTAATATGATCCACCAATGATGACTTACTTTGTTTTCTTAGTGCTAAAAGGGTCAGTATTGTGTTCAATTGACTTTTGAGCATTACATCATGTTAAAGCATTATTCCCTCATCAAAAAATACCTCGAGTATTTCCTCGATTCTTGCATGCATGTTTGATAAATCTTTGAAACTCCATGGCAACTATTCAACTGTACAAAACGTCTGCGTGGAAGTAGCTCCTTCTTGGAGCTGCAGTTTCTGACTCAGCTCCTTCAGACTAGCCAGCAGCAATTATTAGCAAACACCTGGTGAAACTGCACATCTGTGTACAATCAGAAGTAGCTCAATATTCTCAGTGCAACACTGGTAAAAATCTTGTCAAAGGGTTAATCGAGGATGACTTCCTGAAGGCGGAGTTTCAGAAAGCAGAAGCTTCTTAAAAAGAAAAAATTCCAACGTCAGATTTCTTTTAAGTCATTTGCTACGTACAAAATATGTCTGATGATTGATTCTAACGTGAAATGAAACTATGTGCCTTGAAAAAGAAGAAAGAGTCCATATTGGAGAAGTTGCTCTACAATCAATCTTTTGGATCTTTACAAAAATTACTGCAGGATATATAAGACCCATCAATAGGCAGCTCGCTCAGGTCAGCTATATGGTGGAACATTAGGGCTGGGGGAAGATTTTTCATTTTTACTTTTAATTACGAGATTAAATTAATAATATTACCAGAATAAAGCGGTAACATTAGGAAAATGACATAATTTTATGAGAACCCCGTCACAAAAAAATAGAATGAAGAATGTTGAGCCTCTTGTGAAGTTAGATTTTGGCATCATTTCACAGATAAGTTAACACTTCAAACTCTCGAGGCTTTTTTTAAATTAAAACAAATATTTTTTTCACAATTCTAAAACATTGTTGAGGTCAAATTGTGTCCTCATTTTGCTGATATTCTGACTATGTTCTCGTAATTAAACAAAACCTCTCAGGCGGGCCCTGATGCTCCACTCACAGAAGGAATGATTGAAGTAAATGCCACTTTTTGAAAATATTTTCTGTCATTTTTAATGTCTTTTTTAGAGAAAAAAGTAAGGGAAAATAGGTAAAAAAAAAAATAAAAATTCAGGAGCTTATTAAGTGGTGTTGTGTTTTTATACTCTGCAGATGAATATGTCGGAACATACATCAAATTACATAAACCAGGCCATTTCACAATCAAAATATCGCAGATAGCTGACAAACTTAGGTTTTAAAGATGGCTCATTTGCTCAGGTTTCTGGTGGAGTTTCGGTGCTCGTGTTTGCTTGACTTGTGAGCACCGGGGTGAACTCGTCTCCGTTTGTCGCCCCGCCAGCTGCAGCATGCTCTTGGCGCAGATCAACCGGGACTCCCAGGGAATGTCCGAGTTTCATGATGCAGACGGGCAGCCAGTCACGCTCTGTCTGACGGAGGCTGTGACGGTGGCAGGTGAGTTCCCACGCCGGTTGTAGGTTGATGCTGATACCATAAACTGCCTTCATAACAACAAGCTACAAGAACAGAAGGTCCAGTTCCATCTTGGAAGACAAAGACAACTCTTAACTTTCAAAACTAACTTCCCAGATGGTGATCAGATGGAGAACATGGACACAGTGAGCCTGCAGGCTGTCACTCTTGCAGATGGTTCCACTGCGTACATCCAGCATGAGTCCAAAGCTTCCTTCTCTGATGGACAGATCATGGACGGTCAGGTGATCCAGCTGGAGGACGGCTCAGCTGCCTACGTTCACCATGTGTCCATGCCTAAAACAGGTACAGTATAAACCCTGACTTCTGATTAGATAGTTCCCCACTGTGCTTTATTATATGAGGTTGTTGTTTTGGTGTGTAGTAGACATGTAGTAATGTGTCTGCTGGGCAACAATGGAATCTCTAAAATGGCGGGAGTGACGGTTGTCTAAATGTGTGCTGCAGGAGGGGAGAGTTTACAGCTCGAAGACGGCCAGGCTGTCCAGTTAGAAGATGGTACAACTGCCTACATTCACACTCCCAAAGGTAAACGCTGCTCTTTGTGTGGACTTCAGTAGAAAGCTTGAAAAACAGCAGTTTTCTTCCTGGGATGAGTTGTAGCAAGACTGTTCAGTCATCTGGTGTCTTAGAACCTGGCTTTCCACTCTTGACGGGGAAAGAGTTGGTCTCACCTTTTTCAAAAGTTCCTAAACAACCTTAACAGCTTCTGAGAAATTTTGTTGATGTACAGTGGTTGGGACACCTCCGCTAACATGCTAATAGTGGAGCCAATTTGTCATGTAGCGCCTACGCCCTTTTGCTAACTTTGAAAAAGTTTATTACAGTTAGCTTATTCTAAATTAATTTTCATGAAAAAATTCTCAGACGTCCAAATACTGTGTTGGTATAAAGTTTTAGCGTTAGCCTCCTCTAAATACTGTGTTGGTATAATGTTTTAGTGTTGGCGCTCTCTAAATACTGTGCTAATGTAGCATTTTAGCATTATCTTCTGCTATGTACCGTGTTGGTCTTTTGCTTTAGCATTCAGCTAACGTTATTAATGCTTAAGGGTTAGCACAGTGAACTTTTTAGTTAGTGGTGCCCAGTACTGGAAAACTGGTTTCTCTTTGGGCTGGTGTTAATCCCACCCTGCCTCCTGTCCTCTGTGTAGAAACGTACGACCAGAGCGGCTTGCAGGAGGTCCAGCTAGAGGATGGAAGCACCGCCTACATCCAGCACACGGTGCACATGCCGCAGCCCAACACCATCCTGGCCATCCAGGCTGACGGCACCATTGCAGACCTGCAGGCCGACGCCTCGGCCATCGACCCAGAAACCATCAGTGTGCTTGAACACTACGGCACCAAGGTGATGGACCGTTTCATGCTACTGCTGTGGCTCCAGTTTTTCCAACTTGGCATTCTTGCGGTCATGTATTTAAAGAAAAAGCGTGAAATTTATGTTAATGTCCTGTTTTCCTGCTTCAGGTGGAGAACGTGGAAAATCCCTTGGGGTCGTTTGGCAGAGTGGAAACAGACAGCGGCGTCCACATGAGGGTAGAGTAACTGTGTTTTTCTTTCTGTCCACCTCTTGGTTGAAATTCGTCTTCCATGCTGATTTGCGCGTCACGTCTTCAGATTGTGCTGCAGGGTCAAGACAACAGGCAACCAAGAGTAACAAATGTTGGAGAAAAATCTTTCCGCTGCGACTACGAAGGCTGTGGAAAGCTCTACACCACCGCCCACCACCTCAAGGTTTGCTTCGCTCCTCCGTTTCAGTGGATACAAATTGATTTTAGCACAACAAAGTGTTCTCGCTTCCAGATGTTCTGATTTTAAAAGGCTGTATTCTTGCAGCATGTTGTGGAAAAGTGCATTTGTCTGTCCGCCATTTGGTTTTGAAGAGTTTTGTGTCGACATCCTGCAGGTACACGAGCGCTCGCACACTGGTGATAAACCGTACGTCTGCGAATATCGGGGCTGCGGAAAGAAGTTTGCAACAGGTAGCTGATTGAATTTTTTCACTTTAAAAAAATTTTTTTGGGTTTGTTTTATATTTATTTTTGAATTTATCAATGCTTGTTTTAGTTTTATGTCTTGGAAGATGCTGTCGCAATATGAACTAAACAATCGTAATGGAGGATGTTCAGCTTGTTGCAAACAGATGAAGAGTTCACCAGGGGAATAAAAAGGCCTCCCTAACTGCCTGTCTGTGGTAATCTAAGGTTACGGACTGAAGAGTCACTCGCGGACGCATACAGGGGAAAAGCCATACAGATGTCAGGAGATGAACTGCCTCAAGTCCTTCAAAACCTCCGGAGACCTTCAGAAACACACGAGGACTCACACAGGTACAGAATCAGAATCTCATAGAACAAGAAGAATAATAATAAGCAGAGAAAATGTAGCTCACACTTAAAATTGCTTCAGACAGATCCAGTAGAATACAATAAACTGAGCCTGAAGTATTTTGTTCAAACCACTGAAGGAAATGCCAGGAAAACCTCTTGAGGAAGACGCTGAGATCAGCTTCCTTCTTCATGAAACGTAAACTAAAATGCAGTGGCGTCAGATTTCAGCAGTTGTAGGATTTCTGTCTTGGCTTTGGTAAAGTGAAGTGCTAGACACAAAGGTTTGTTCAGGCTGTATTTACCCAGAATGCCTTGAGCTGTAGTTCACTTCCTGCTTTCGGAGCAGTGTTTGGAATTCACATATTCTTCGAACCGGGCCAGAGTTTACTTCAATCGAGCCAAGACCGAGGTTTGTAAGGGAAGCAGATTTTCTCTTTTTGGTTCACCGCTCCAGATAAACGAACCAGAGTTCGTCTGAAGCGGACTCAGCAGGGCTGATGTGATTTCACCAAAAGTTGCACAGTAAACATTTAACCGTCAGCTCCAACATGGCAGGTCACTTTGTCCTTACGCATCACACAAGACCCCATTCATATAATGTCGCTGAATCAAAGAGACCTGCAGCTTTCCTTCCCCTGTGAGGGATTTCCCTCTAGGATAATGTGTTCATGCATGCTCCTTCAAATACAAGGACAGTCCTTGTTCCCAGTCCTCAGCAAGTTATCTGGGTCTGATTTGGCTGATCAACACCGATAATGAAGGTTGATGCGATTCCCTCCACCACCGCCGTGCTGCGGCCGCCATCTTTGCTTCATCACACCTCACCAGAAGAGGTTGAGACTGCAAGTTGGTCAGTCAGAGTCAGACTCTTTCAGGTGTGAAAAGGACATGTACATCATGGGACAAAACGGTAATCTGGAAGGAATTTATGTGTGTTTTTTGGTCTGTAAGCGCATCTGCGACCAAGAGTGCCGTTAACGGTGGGTTCACTGATCAGAAACATAAAAATCGGGTCCTTTTTTCATCCAGCTGGCTGAACAGCGCTCAAGGACATTCAGAGGAGGTCAAAATCACCTGCTTCAGATTTGCTTAGTTTCTTTTGGAGGGAATTAAATTGGCTTCTGATAACTGATGCTTCTGCCTTCCAGACTTCACAACAAAGAATCCTTTCAGAGGCGTGTGTGTGATACGACCGATCACATTTTATCCCGAACTGACAGCCTCTGGTCACATACAACGGCTTCTTGAACAGCAGGAGGGGTTGTGTTAATGTTCCACAGCACACATCATGCTGGAGGGAAGACCACATGGTTTCTGTGATGAACAGGATGCCTCTGTGCTACAGGGTTACCTTCACAAAGTTATACTTTAAAAGTTTTACTTTAAAAAAAAATAAACTGCAGCAACTTAGAGAGGGAAAAAGTGAGGGTTCATTTTCAAAGACATATTTTCACCTCGTCACTCGTTCTTTTATAAATGCCACCTTCAAACTGGATATTTAATTACAAAGCTGAATATTGAACTTAGTTTCTTCAACCGCTTATTTAGTTATAAAGTTTAATATTTTGCTTCAAACTTAATATTTAGCGAGGTTAGTGAGGTAAATCTTGAGTTTGAAGCTAAATATTTACCTTGAAGCTAGTTTATAAACTAACTATTGATTTAACAAGCTAAATAGTTAGCGATAAACAAAGTATTTTCAGTCAGTGCGGTAAATATTTTAGTTTGAAACAACATATTTTCATCACAGCTAGTTTATAAGCTAAATATTTAGATGGCAAGCTAAATATTTTCCTTCCTAACAAAATACTTAGCTTGGTCCCTAAATGTTTAGCTTCAAACTAAATATTTAGTATATTAACAAAATACTTAAATGCTTTGAAATATTTAGCTTGCAAACTAAATATTTAGCTCACTGCCTAAACATTTCGTTTGAAACTCTGACTTTTATAAACGAATGAACACCCTGGTGAAAATATCTCGTTCTTCTTCTGTGGTTTTCAGGGGAGAAGCCCTTCAAGTGCCCAGTGGAAGGCTGTGGCCGCTCCTTCACCACGTCCAACATCCGCAAGGTCCACATACGGACGCACACGGGGGAGCGGCCGTACTACTGCTCCGAGCCCAGCTGCGGCCGCTCCTTCGCCAGCGCCACCAATTACAAGAACCACATGAGGATCCATACAGGTGTGTGTCCACACACACACATAGGTGGACCTGCATGTTCCAATCCACGATCTCAAACGTTCCCGCTGACCATCTTTGCTTTGTTCTCCAGGAGAGAAGCCGTACATTTGCACGGTGCCCGGGTGTGAAAAGCGTTTCACCGAATACTCCAGCCTGTACAAGCACCATGTGGTTCACACGCCCTGCAAGCCCTACAACTGCAACCACTGCGGCAAGACCTACAAGCAGATCTCCACGCTCGCCATGCACAAGCGCACCACGCACAACGACTCCGAGCCCATCGAGGAGGAGCAGGAGGCCTACTTCGAGCCACCGGCAGGTCTGCGTCACCGTGCCAACGGCTGCACCTTTCCTTTTATTTTATTTACTTATTGTCATCGGCAGGAGAAATGAATCCGCCAACTGACTCGTTTCAGACGCCATCGACGACCCAAACGTGAGCTACACACCGGCCGTGGTGGACACGGACGACTCGGAGCCGATCCCAGTGGACTCCTCGGACATGTCCGGTCAGCCGCAGGTCGCCTTGGTAACGCAGGAAGATGGAACGCAACAGGTACGCTGCACGACATCTATACTATGGAGAGCAGTTCTGCACAAGCAAAGTCGTTTTGATTATTTTCTTCTATCAAGCTTCAGTCCTGACTTTGTGTCGTCTGCACAGCAACATGTTGGGGCATGTTAACTTCCATTTTGTGAAATGATGTCAAAACAACTAACTTGGGTGGCAATGTGATTGTCACAAGGTTAGATATCTCATATAAATGAAAAATAAAGTCTCTGAAGGAGGGGCTCAGAGAAGACGAGACAATTTCAGCTGAAAACGCCCCGAATCTGGAATGATGCTAATTATCTCTGCACAGAAAATGCCTGCTGAAAGCAATAAAGGAGTGAAAAAAAAAATCCAAGGGGAAGTGAATACTTTTCACAGCACCAGTAAAAGGTTTAAGCAACTCTTCATCTGTTCTGAATCTGTTGAACTCAGTAGATTTCTGTCTTTTGCTTTCATATCAGGTCAGCATCTCTGAAGCAGACCTGCAAGCGATGGGTGGCACAATCACCATGGTCACCCAAGAAGGAACCACCATCACCATCCCAGCGCACGAACTGGCAACGCAAGGCGCACATTCGGTTACCATGGTGGCGACCGACGGCTCTGACGAACAGGTAAACGAAAATGAAGGTTCCGACGTTTTGACGTCTGCTTGTTTTTCTGTTTGTTTGTTTTTTTTTCTTTGTAAGTCATCTGGAAATGATTCACAAAGACTGTCGCTTTACAGTGGCTGAACTCTTTACTTTTAGACGTCTCTTCAATAAATAACAGGAGATGTTAGGGTCAGGTCAGTTTTCAAACTTTAATTTCTTTAAAAACAAAGAAGAAATGTTTGACCGATTCCCTTTTTGGACAAAATGTGGGAAACAAACAAACAAACAAAAAAAAAAAGAGTTCCACGTGCTGCTGTGTGTGACATCTATGCTAGCGGTGTTGACTGTAGAAATTAAACACGAGCTGCTGCATCGGTGAAATGTGTTTTTGTGTCGCTCAGGTGGCCATCATGACACCCGACATGGCGTCGTTCCAAACCGTGGAGGAAGCAAACTACAGCCAAGACCAAGAGGATCTGCATCCGGTCACATTACTGGCCACGCCCAACGGCACTCACATCGCCGTTCAGGTTGGTAAACCAGTACTGGTCCAAACAACTAACCGGGTAATAGCCTAGCAAATATGCACTACTGAACACTTAGCAACTAGAAGATTTTTTTTAACTCTCCAAAATAACACTGAACATCCAAATACAATCAATAAAAAGCAGTCACAACCAAACCACTAACACTGTGGATTATGATGTGTCTGTAAACAACATTTTTCTTAAAAATATGAATCATCACAATGGAAATCATCATTATTTGCCAGATAGAATCTAGATGTGTCCATGTTTGTCCTGTTAAAAATGCCAGATTGTGTTAGCATCAACAGCAGCCCAAAAAAAGTTTGTTTATATAAAAAATATATATATATGTGGAAAGAAAGCAAAGAAAGTCAATCTGGAAACTGAAATCTTTCCAACAATTTTAAATGTCAAAAGAAAAAAGTGCTATAATAATTCAACTGTTTTTTGTTCGTCCTGATATAAAGTAATGAGACACAGATGGATTTCTAGAAACAAAGAAATCACAGTTTTTTTTTTTTTAAATCTTTCTACACACATAAAGTGTAAAATATTTTGCGACAACTAATGCATGACACAGTCAACTTCAACTACAGGTCTTCAGCTCTAGTGATCAAAAATGTCATATTTTGTTTGCGTGACAGTTTCTGAAAATGTGGAGTGTTTTGTTTCCCTCCAGCGAGGCTGCAGAAACATCCTGGATATTTAGGGACGTTCTGGAGATTGTGACAAAGCCGAGGAAACATTCCAGCACTTGAGTGATAATTGTGACAACAGCATGGCGGTTTGACTGCAGTGGCCATTGCTGAGTTTGTCCAAATTTGCCACTTTCTGGTTACATTCAAACCGGTCGCAGGGAGACTCTTGGTTCCCAGTCTGACAAAAAGAAAAGACAGTCAGATTCAACCCAACACAGAGCTCAAAAGAGGTCAAAGTTCATATTTCTTTGTGGATTTTGTGACTACTTCTCAGTGTCTTACAACGTAATCCTTCTTTTCAGATTTCAACTCATTAAATATTTGCTGCAAGTTTCCTGCGGGAGGCGTAACCTCACTGCTGCCCCCCTGTGGATGGACTTTGTTTCTTATCAAAGAAAGTTAAAAAGAAGTATGAACAGTAAGAAGTAGACATTCAGGAAATGACTCAAATAAGAGTAAGACAGCTTTTGGTACCTGATCAAAACATCAGTCATTTAATATTTAAAAATTACATCATCAGACGGACCAAAGTATGAAGTTACGTGGACATTTTCTGGTGTTTTAAGGACCAAATTGAAAATGATTCATATGAATAGCATAGTTATTAAAACAACAAAACAAAATCAGGCCAAAGGAAAATGTTTCTACATCAACTTCTTTAAATATAAACCTTTAACACAATCAGCAGGTGTGAGTAAGAATACTCCCAAAAGTCCTTTTACCCCCCCGAAAAAGTTACTCGAGTAAATGTAACTAGTTACTAGTTGAAGTAGCTAGTTAAAGCTCACAGGGTGGCAGCTTGAATAGATCAAAGCAGGCAGGACTGATGACTTGTTTCCTTTTGAAAACTTTTGTCCTTTATGATCACCTGGTTCCTTTTGAGGTGCGCTAATTAGAACCAGCTTCCTTTTGTCTGCTGGTTTGGTCACGTGACCGCACTCTACAGCAGAGTGAAGGACGCATTGTTAGGAGCAGTTAGTTAAATGGTTATTAATTAAAGTGAATGATTTATTCCTCTTGTTTTTTGCTTTTTTTCGTCCTGTCGTAGCTGAGCGATCAGCCTTCTCTGGAAGAAGCCATCAGAATAGCCTCCAGGATACAGCAAGGAGAAACCCCCGGCCTGGACGACTGATTGGCTGACGACTCCGCATGGAAAATGAATGAAGACCAAGACCATTTTTTCAAATGGACTATATATGTCTATATACAGATATACATATTTGGGAGAAATCATGTCTTCTCCATTCTGTTTCCACAACTGAACTCTTGCTTTTACGTGTAAATAGGATTTTGATAACTGAAGCTGCGTCATGCTATTTTGTCTCTCTCACGGAAAAAATGGAAGAGGGAATTAATGCTTTCTAATGTTGCTGAATGCACAGTGCAGTGTACAGAAAATGCTATTTCTAAAATAAATAAACAAAAATTAAAGATTGCCTGGACATGACTGGCTTATGCTTCCACCTTAGACGTTATGCAACAAACTGTAAAATGGTGTCTGACCAACTAGAGATGGAAAAAGCTGACTAGATACAAACGAAGGATAAAAGGACAAACTTGCTTCACAGCATCTGAGAAGAGGTTGTGTGTGTCTGTGTGTGTGACACAACCAGGTGATTCACTTTGTAAATTTTCCTCTCCATCATGTTTACAGGCTCCAGCTTAAAGTTTTTAACCATATAAGGCAAGGACTCGTGTTAAGTTGAAAATAATTGCGTTTCCATGGTGAAATGCAATATTCACCATAGTGGTGATTCTATTTGCACAAAAGCTTGAAACAGAACTGTGTGACATGTTCTGTTTAAGCTCAAAACAGAAACATGACACTTTCTACAGCTAAAACCAATGTAACTTGTTAGGTTATCCTAACACTGGATAATCAATAATAGTTTTATAGTTACCAATTTGTCTATAAATACTTTAAAAAATTATTAACTGCTTATTATGCATTAATTGATGCTAAGGAGACAATATGCTAAAGAAAATTACATTTACAAACGCTTTTTGTGCTCATGAGTCTAAAAGATTTAGCATAACACCAGACTCTGCCCTACTGCCAGGATCATGTTTTAAGGTGAAGAAATTTAATTTGCGCGGCATGATTTTATTCTGACTTAACTTTCAAATTTTTCCCATGCTAATGCAGCCTAAAAAAATAACAATAATGATCTAAAATACTGGTCTAAGTTTTGGGTTTGGTTTCTGAGCCATGCATTAATGTGCAGCATGTTGATCTTGTCAAAGTGCATAGAATGTTTGAAGACAAGTAATGTGTAAATATACCTGCGAAAATTGCATAAAGTGCTGATTAGTTAAATTTCGTTGTATGTAAAAACAATGTCCTATTCAAAGTAACGACGACAGAAAACTTTTTTTTTCCTCTTCATGTTATCTCACACACACCTGTTTTTTAATTTTTTTTGTCTCATTCGTCTGTTCTTTGTTTTGGGTGGTAATAATCCAGGCATTGTCACTGTGACTCATGACTTCGCGCCACATTCTTTCACCTCAGGGGACGACTCTAGGGACCACGTAACCCCTCCGACGACTACACTGGAACGCCCATCTTTCAAAATTCAACGCCGGGCGGTGATTGGCCGCTCGGCGACACGTGATCAACGGTCGCGGGAAGTTCTTTGCCACGCGCTTTCATGGGAAGAGCTCAGTTTTTGACTCCCTCAAACTTTTGTAAACACTGCTAAGGTTTCTATTCCGGAGAGACGCGTTTTACGTATCGGTCAGTCATCAAGGAGAGCGTGACGGACTGTTGAAGGACTGTTTTTCTTTTTTTTTTCTTTTTTTAAAATAATTTTTTGCTACGGAGGACGTTGCTCCTGCATTCGACTCGAGCGAGCGCGAGGCCATTTTCCCAGTTTTGACTGGCGAGACGGGAGTTTCAGAGGACCGAAGTTTTCGTAAAGTTGAACTGCTAAAAGTAGTTTTCATGAGCTTTATACCATTCAACAGGTAATTGAAGCTAACTCGTTTTTGAGGAAGCGGTGGAAGCGAAAACCGCGTGTTTTTTCTCTCTCTCTCTTTTCTTCTTCGGGGTTTAAATCCTCGAAATGTCGAGCTACGGTCGCCATCGACTCGGAACGCCTTCCCCCAAATCCCGACCGATTCGCCAGAAGCTGCAGTTCACGTCCAGCGATGGAGAGGACGACTCCATCGAAGATGTCAACAACAGCACCGGGGGAGAGTCCGGCTTCACGGAGATGGACTCCCCGACGCCGGTGCGACGGGCTCCCGCGGACGAGAGGCGGCGGCGGCGGCCGGGTGGTGGCGGCGTCGGCAGCAGCCCCCTGAACCACTCCGGCGGAGACGACGACGACGTGGAGCTGTGGGACGAGGAGGGCTTCGACTCCCCGTCCCTGCTGCAGTCCCCCGGCAGCGTCATCTTCGCCAACTGCTCGCCGTCGCCGAAGAAAGTGTCGCGGATGTACGCAGGGTCGCCGGAGCGGAGCTTCATGCAGGACGACGGGGAGGGATCCAGCTCTCCGATACCGGACTGTCCCGACACACCGCCGCACAAAACCTTCAGGAAACTCCGGCTTTTCGACACACCGCACACACCAAAGGTCAGAATTAGCCGACCTTTTTGGCTTTTCTTGCGTTCTATTATATGAACATTATCTCATTTCTGCTCTTTACGAAAAAAAATAAACGCATTAATTATGTCTTTCCACAATGCTCAGTAGATGCACATGATTTTGTTTGAAGATCTGGTTTTATCTGCAGGATCCGTTACTGACCCACTGACCCACTTACTCTACATCTCTACCTGTTGCATAATTTATGATCCAGACTCCTATTGGTGTTGAAGAGAAAGCAAACTTTAAATATTTTTTGACACATGTTTATTTAATTTTTAAATGAATGAATGACATCCAGATTGGTGGGGGGAAAAAAAGAAGAAATAAGTTATTTTATTTATTTATTTTTATTTTTTTTGCAGAGTTTGCTGTCCAGAGCCAGGAGCTCCGTCCCGGGCTCCTCCAGCAGGAGAGTTGCTCTCTTCAAGAACGTGGAGTCTCCACGAAAGTCCTTCATGGACAGCAGCAAGAAACAGCAGGTCCCCCTGGTCAACTTTAACCCCTTCACTCCCGACTCCCTGCTGATCCAGTCCGCCACGCAGCACAGAAACAACAGAAAGCGAGCGCATTGGAATGAGTAGGTTAAGTTCATTGAGTTTGTTGCATGGAAAGAATAAAACTAATAAATATACGAGTTGATTTCCAGCTGCAGGAGGAGATCTGCAGAAAAAACATTGCTTATTATTGCACAAAGGAAAGCGGGTTCAGGGACCTTTCCTGTTATTCTTTAACATAGTTATGTTAAAGTTGTTTATTAGGTCGAGGGGGAGTTGCCCTGTAACAAGGACCTCGTGGGTTGAGGTTGATCTCCATGTGCTTGTGTAGCTCTCAGTGCTGCCCCCTACTGGGCAGGACGCTAACAAACATCTTTGTTGTTGCAGTTCTTGTGGAGAAGACATGGAGGCCAGTGACATTGAAGGGGAAGAGGAAATTCTGCCGCCATCAAAGGTGGAAATTTTATCTTTTAATTTTGTCATAGATTTTGTTTTGTAGGATGTGTTAATAATAATTTGTTTGAATCAGGGAATAAGTTCAAATTTAACCTGACATTCAGAGGTGTTTTCCAAATGCAGTAGAAAATCAGTGACTCAAATTGCAAATATGCCATCATGCTGTTTCTGTGTGTAACCTCTTTTAATTATAATGGCCTTTCATCAGCTCTGCGTTGTGTTAACACCGGACCAGGACACAAGATGAGATAAAAATGTAGTTTATCTGTGTGAAACAGAATATAAAATAATCAGGGACCAGGTTCGTTACAGGCGGTACAGCACCCTTGCGCCCATCTCTCGTGAACTGGCCAACGGCCGTATTTTATACATTAACATTAGACAGAATTATTAGGAAATAAAACAATAAATAAACAACACAATATGTACCTGTGTGAAACAGAATATAAAATAATCAGGGACCAGGTTCGTTACAGGCGGTACAGCACCCTACAAGGAAACAGTATTTGGCGTTAGCAACAAACTAACAGAACATCCACCAGAACCGTTACAATGTTCCTAGTGAACCTACCTCGCGCCCATCTCTCGTGAACTGGCAACGAGATGTCTGGGTTCACTAAATTTAATGTTGCCAACCACCAGGAGGGGGTGCTGTTTCACCCATTACAACCGAACCAAACTTGGAAGTAATGACAAGTGGAATTCTGTACAATATTAACTATGTTACACTCCCTCCTGCCGAATTCCACTTGCCCCATTACAACAAACAAAACTAAACAACAATAGAAAAAAAAACAAGAAAGAGAAAGAAAAAGAAAAAAAAAGTTCAGTAACACTGGGCAAGGTCCAGGTACAAAAGCACAAAAGGGACTAAGACCACTATTCAAATGCACAGGAAACCAATACACAACCACCGTTTCCAAAGTCGCTTGTGAGGTACAATCACATCAAATTCACAGTTACAGATATCCAGTCACAGACTATCCCATAGGGATCAGTATGAGAAAAGGTTGGCCAAACCCTCCCTACATACATGGGAAAAAAATATGCCCATTTACATATTTTGCTAATATGCAACTGCAAATGCACCTCCCAAATAGCAAAACAGACATGAAATATCAAAATTGTTATAAAACATCAAGGTCAAAATTGAAACAAATAGAACTGTAGTTTTACAATTAAGAACTCATCAAACTAATGCTGTTCTTTGGTGCATCATTTCGATTAGCCTCGTCACTGGTTTCAACAACCGCCCAGCTCTAGATCTGCGGGCAGTCGCACCATCAACTACTGCCACTGCAGGAGTACAAGTAACAGGTACATCAGTGAGAGTGTCAGGAATAGGAGTCAGAGAGGTCTCTGGGCAAGCCATTCGGACTGCTGTGCAACCGGGGTCTGGCTGATTCTCACGAACCCAACCTATCGAATGTCTTAGAAGATTTTAGGGGCATATTCATAAAAAACTCAAAATAATAATCTTTTATTTGAACAATCATTATTTCTAATATTTTGCAAAGATCATTGTTACTTACCAAAATAAGTTTTTTAATGTTTTTTAACTGTTTTTGAAGTCACAAATTCATTACCGTAATGCGTCCTAAGTGGAAAAAAAACGCTTTTACCTCAATTTATCATTATAAATAATCAAGCAAGTTTACAAAAAATATCATAAATTTGTTTAAATGTACATAAAATAATAAAATTTGATAATATGTAATAATTTGCTATTAAATAATTCTGAATATTTTAATAAAAGTCAGTGTCTGGAGGTGCAACTCTCATTACCGTTGCACCGTATTAAAAAGTCGTGTAATTTTCACAGCATTTTTTTAAATAAAGTTATTTTGATACATGATGCACCACAAAGAAGAGAAGACAAGATGGCGACAAGGTAAGATTGTCTGACATCTTTGATCATGATAACTGTTAAGTTTCTTGTTCCATATGCCTATTTTTACACTATAGGTGATCATTACCGTAATGTACAATACCTCATGTTCTTAAAAAGTTATTAATAAGATACTTTCTTGTACAGAAGAAATTAGGGAGTTCATACTGTTTGTGAGAAAAGTTTAGCTGAGTCATCATGGTATGCTAGAATTTTAAGCTAGTTCATGTGGATGTCATTCATTACCGTAATGCATAACTTTCATTACCGCGTAATCTGAGGCCTGTTGCGGTAATGAGAAATAAGATTACGGTGATGAACAGTGTCATTTTGCAATAGCAAATAGATAAACGTATAGGTGATTCATAACGTGATGTTTGTTACTTTAAAAATTTTTTAGGAAAACTTATGCTAATTTATGCTAATTGATATCACCTAATATGAAGGGCAAAAGGAAGTGAACAGAAGAGGGCAGCATCAAGAGCTAGAGTAGAAAAACATAGACAGAAGATTTATAACAATCCGGAGCTTCTAGAGGAATATAGAAGAAAGGAAAGGGAAAGGTAGTGTCTCTGCGCCTCTTTCTCCCTCTCTTTTTCCCTCTGTCTCAGCTCTCCTTCGATTTTTGTTTTTCACGCTTACAATGTGCAAATACAGTATGGAGTATGTTGAAGACTTTGCTGTCTCACAAATGTTCCTATTGATATCTTATTTTAACAGGTATCAGAAGCGCAAGGAAAAAGGGTTGTTAAAGGCAGCTGCAGATCTGACACCCAGGCAGCTGCAGAAACAGCGAAAAAAATGGCGGGAAAATTCAAATCGATACAATAAAAAGAAACAAATAATTCAGGACATACTAAATGAAACCCCTCCCTCAGATGACAGTGTAAATGAAAGTAACCCTCAGCCTCAACCACAACCTTATGAAAGGATCTTCCAACCAAAGAACATATTCTCCAATCAGCCAACAACACCAAAGCGGAAAAAAACAAACAAATTAAGAGAAAAACTAAGGAAGGCACAGCAAATTCTCATTGAGAAAAAAAAGGAACTAGATTGTTTGAAGAAAAAACTAAAACGAATGGAGGCACACAAGTCCACAAGTGTAATTACAAGTCGAGCCAAAAAGAGGAGCGAGAACCGGAAGAAACAGTGTGAGAGAAGCAAAAGAAGACAGATGAGTGACAATGTCAAACTGTTCCTAAACAGAGATGATGTGTCCACATTAATAAACGGAAAAGCTGGGGAAGTCAGGAAGGGTGGACAAATTTACAGGAAGAGGTTCCTCTCAGACACCATGGAAAATCTCCACAAGAGATTTCTTAAAGACAACCCAGGTCTCAATGTGTCCCGCTCCCAGTTTTTTAAGCTGAAGCCCTTCTGGATAGTGAGACCAAAGATCACAGACAGAGAAACATGTGCCTGTAAAATCCATGAGAATTTTTCAAGTAAAGTTAAAAAAATGCACCATCTTGGAATGATACATACGTTATCTGTTACTGATGTAGTGGCTTCATCTGTCTGTGATTCAGAAAACATTGATTGTATGTATGGTAGATGTGAAGCCTGCAAAGATCTTACTTTCCCTGTCAACGTGGATCCAACAACAAAAAACAACATCATATCTTGGACTGAATGGACAACAAGGTCAACACCAGTAACAAAGAAACTCCAGGATGGCACTACCACTGAGACAGACATCAAACTCACAACCATGGAGAAGAAAGTTGCGAGTATTGAAAGGCTTGTAGAACTAACAAAGATGGAACTGCCCCGGATCTGTACTCATTTGTACAATATTTGGCACCAGTTCAGTCATCTCAAGCAATTAAAAGAAAATTTGACCCAGCATGATGTTGTAGTCCATGTCGACTACAGCGAAAACTACACCTGTAAATGGACCAAAGAAATCAAGGACACTCACTTTGGTGGATCCCATCAGCAAGTCACACTCCATACCGGGGTGTTATATTAAACTCATGGTCACGCTGAGTCCTTTGCTACTGTCTGCCAGTCTGCAGCACGATGCTGTTGCTACATGGGCACATTTGCAACCGGTTTTAGACTACATTAGAGCTAACTACCCCCTGGCAAAAAAATATTCATTTTCTGTCTGATGGACCAACATCTCAATATCGGAACAAGATAGCATTCTACCTTAGCGTCCCACAGTGCCTTTCATGAAAGGGTTTGAGACTGTCACATGGAACTTCACTGAGGCTTCTCACGGGAAGGGAGCGCCTGATGGAGTAGGAGGTGCACTCAAAAACCTGGCAGATCGTGTGGTGGCCTATGGGACAGATATCCCAAATGCTTCTGCTCTACTGGAGAATCTGGCAAAGCACTCATCTGTTAGGCTTTTTGAAGTAACAGAGGATAATATTACTTCCTGTGGAGAACTAGTTCCTCCATTCCTAAAGTCAGTCCCAGGAACTATGAAAATCCATCAGGTATCAATTAAAGTTTGCATTTTAAAACAAATATATGTTATATAAACCTGACATTTTCATGTTTTGGCAGATGAAACTAAACATAATGTCTCCACAGGTTGTTGCTACTGAACCAGGAAATATTAAATTTCGAGAGGTCTCGTGCTTCTGTAGTCACTCTTGTGACTGCTTCTCCCCAAAGGAGTTTGTTTTCACTCAAAGGGAATCTGAAGAGACCATCAAAGTAGGAACATGGGTCCTTGTGGACTATGATGGAGACCTCTATCCTGGCACAGTAACACAGGTAGGTTTAAGACTAAGTGGAGAATGGGAAGTCAGGTGAACAAGTATTGGATTCAGATTGTCAACATGTAATGTAGAGGTAATAATCATCATAATCAAATTGTCTTTGAAAGACGCAGTTGATAAACTTGTTTTTACTTCATTAATCCAGATTGCCAGTGGTCAGTATGAGGTCGATACAATGAGCTGTGCGGGAGACAACCGCTTCTACATCCCATCAATAAGATTTGCTGGTGAGAAGGTGTGGTATTATTTGGATGACATCAAAGAAATTATTCCTGAACCACTGCCTCCCTCTTCATCCGCAAGACACTTCTGTGTGGTGTCAGAAATCTGGGCCAAGTACAAAAAGAAAGTCCAATAAATTTTTAGCTACAGTGGCATATTAAAGCATTAAAGCAGTTGGGATTAAAATCAGAAATATTTGAGAAACAAATGTGGAAATTTCTGAGTTTCAAAAGTTACAAATGTACTTGTACATTGTACAAAATTTTAGATTTTTTTGTGGAAATCTTTAGAAACAAAGGATGGAAAAGATTTCCACAAAAGAATCTAAAATTTTGTACAATGTTCAAGTACATTTGTAACTTTTGAAACTCAGAAATTTCCACATTTGTTTCTCAAATATTTCTGATTTTAATCCCAAAAAACTAATGGGTTTTGTAGAACTCAAGATTCTGGCATTTAAAAAAAAATCATTTACAAGTGTTAATGAGAAGGATAAATAAACTATAATATTGACACTACTTTTGAAATATGTGATTTCTTGTGTACTGGCATCGTTTCCTGTTCAACCGAGTTTTGTTTTGTATTTGTTTTCCTCCATTTCTGTATCACTAGAAATTTGCTAGTACAAAGTTGGAAAAAAAACATGAATTCAGTAATTTCTTTGTTGTGTTTCCTGTTATTTTGAAGTTCAATATCTATTGTCTCTGTGCCTTTCTTCTAATCTCCCTATGCCTTGTTTGCTTTTGCATTTACCCTAAATCAAACTGTTTCCCATTGTCTTCTGTTCAGAATAATAGTATGTTGACTTAGTAAACTTAAATTAAATTGGAAAATATATGTTTTACAAGGGTATTTTATTGTGTAGTTACATAATATAGCTATGAAGGATTCACTACCAAAACATTGTTATTCATTACCGACATACGTTTTTTCATTACCGCTATGTTAACTTTGAGGATTTATTTAGATTAGTTACATGAATTACTTTTATATTTTAGTCCCTTGATGAAATGTGCCAAACCCTTTATACTATGGTTATATTGTTTTTTCAATATAATGATTTGATACAAAATCACAATGAAAATTGACTTTGAATTTTGCAACACTGTTACGGTGATGAAATGATTTTTTGTATTAAAATAAAACATTTTGTTGAAAATGCCTACTTTTGTTTATATCTGTCCCTCTGTCCACACTTAAATCCTGGGTGTCCAAAAAAGGTGACAAAAAAGATTTTGTGGTTTCAAATTTCTTCATGGAAATTATGTTACGGTAATGAATTTATTTGCTCAAAGTTGGAATAAAATGTTTAAAAATACCTAGAAATTGTACATATAGATTATAATTTTACAGTGAAAAGTAAAATTGGGATCTCTTTTATAAGGAGTGAGTGTTCTTGTGAGTATATAATGTTTTTTAATTTTCGCTATGAGTTGGACCATGTTTGTGAGAATCACCCGTCTGCTGAACTGCTGTCCATCGAAACAGTTCCATCAGAGGGTTGTAACTGATCAAGGACTGGCTGGGTTAATGGCAACACCGTGCCCTCTGATAGGGCATTAGTAGGTTCCGTGGCTCCCTCCAGCACAGTGCCCTCCACCTGCTCTGCATCTTCTCCCTCTGTCTCGCTGCTTGCTCCCAAAGGCAGGTCAGATACCCACGCTCTTGTTCTAAACTCTGCTGAGTTAGAAATGACTTCACTGATTGGTGACCTCCCAACACTTAGGTCAAGTGAACTTGATGTCGGAGACAGAACAACCTCCTCCTGGTCATCCTGAGGTAAAGGCAGAAAGTTTACTGGCATTAGCAGGTTGTGGTGAACCACTTTTACTTGGCCTGTAGTGGGATTCTGGATTCTGAAGGTGTGGCTCTCATCATCCTTTCCAACCACCACATACACCGTGCTATCCCAGCGGTCAGCAAGCTTTCTTTTTCCACGTTCTCCTTTGTTGGCCAGCAGCACTCTGTCGTTCACGTCCACTGGTACGCCACGAACTCTCCGGTTGTATAGCTCAGTGTGACGCTGGAGCTGTTTAGTTGCTGTTGACTGAGCTACAGCCATAGCCTCTCTCATGTCACTCTGCAGGGACTCAATATAGCGGTCATAATCCACCACCTCCGGATCACTGAGCACTGAGCCAAAGATGACATCCACCGGAAGACGTGGCACCCTCCCGAACATGAGCAGGAACGGTGCATATCCTGTCGTCTCATGAACTGTACAATTGTAGGCAAATGTTAGAGATTTCAGGGTCTGAGGCCAACGATGTTTAGCTCTTCGTGGCAGTGCTCGAATCATGTTGCCTAGTGTCCGGTTCATTCTCTCACACGAGCCATTCCCCATAGGGTGATAAGGCGTAGTGTGGGACTTTTGCACGCCAGCCACATTCAGCAACTCTGCAATAAGCAAACTCTCAAAACTGGCCCCCTGATCAGAATGCAGTCGCTTGGGAAACCCATAAATGCAGAAATAGTTGTTCCATAACTGGTGTGCGACTGCTTTTGCTGACTGATTGGGGCACAAGAACGCATGTGCCATCTTTGTGAAGTGGTCAGTAGCTACGAGCACATCCAGTGAACGGTTTGAAGAATCCTCAGCAGTCCAGAAATCAATACTGACAAGTTCCAGAGGTTCAGAGGTTCTTATGTTTGTCAGAGGAGCTCTTGCTTCTGGCTCTGGTGACTTGCTGACAACACACCGTCTGCAGTGTTTTACATACTCGGTAACATTGTGCGCTAGGCCAAGCCAATAAAACCTCTGTCTTGTCAGCTATAGAGTTCGTTGCTGACCCTGGTGACCAGCCTCATCGTGAACACCTTGTAACACCTTCTGATGCAGTGAGCGGGGGACGACAAAAAGGTAGGACTTATTCTTCGTGACAGGGTTTTTAGCTACCCGGTACAGAACTCCATCTCTCAATGCAAACTTTTCCCAGCCTTTCAAAAGCTTGAGGACTTCTGACGACTCCTTGACACGTTCCCTCCTGGAAGGTCTCCATTT
This sequence comes from Poeciliopsis turneri, assembly GCA_922788865.1. Classification (NCBI taxonomy): domain Eukaryota; kingdom Metazoa; phylum Chordata; class Actinopteri; order Cyprinodontiformes; family Poeciliidae; genus Poeciliopsis; species Poeciliopsis turneri. Next base: position 315,865 of record CAKLNU010001107.1, on the reverse strand, counting down.
TCTTTCTACAAAGAAGATCACCCTACTTAGAACCGGGTCATTTCTCTGCCTCTCCTGCAACACTTTAAGTGACAGCACCTCTGAGTTGACTTGTGGGGTTGTCAGAACAGTCTGTGAGAACTGTGGCAGGAGGAGAGCATGAGGGCACACCACAGGACCATTTTCACTGCATCCCTGGAGTACAGCAGCAACTTCTAGTGATGATACTGCTCCTGTCTTAACAACCGCCACACCCTGGCATATCTGTGGGTCACACTCAGATGCTGCAGGGGGGTTGGCTGACCAGCGAAACACCTCCTGGATTCCATTAGCACCAACCACTGCGGCCTCTGCCAGCAGCTCGTCATAAGGCACTCTCGTCAAACGGTGAGACGTACTAGACTGTACGAAGGGCTCTCTGCTAAGGGCGTCAGCCACCACATTCTTTGACCCAGGGATGTACTTGATGTCAAACTGGAATGGTGCCAACTTAGCAATCCACCTCTGCTCACACGCGTCCAGCCGAGCTTTGGACAGGATGTAGGTTAGTGGATTGTTGTCTGTCCACACGGTGAATTTGTGACCTCTCAACCAGTGATGGAACTTCTCACACACCGCCCATTTTAAGGCGAAGAATTCCAGTCGGTGGGCAGGATATTTAGATTGGGCATAGCTGAGCGCTTTACTTGCAAAAGCAATCGGTCTGGCTGTTGAACCACCAGCCGGCACTTGTGACAGGACTGCACCAAGTCCGTTGGTAGAAGCATCCACAGACAGGAGAAAGGGCTCATTGAAGTTTGGGTGGGCCAGCACCACACGATCTAGCAAAGACTGCTTCAGTTGATGGAAAGCCTCCTGACAATCTGCAGTCCAATCTTCAGCACGGAGCTGTTTGCGGACTTGACGGCGTTTTCTCCCACCCCCACGTGGACCTTTAGAGCATGAGATCAGCTGAAACAATGGTTTGGCCATAGCAGAACACCCCTCAATAAACTGCTGGTAGTAGACTACCATGCCAAGGAAGGAGCGGATCTTCCTCTGTGAGGGAATATTCGTGCCAACCTCCATAAGGTCTGACTCAGTAATGGCGGTGATAGCAGTCACTTTATCAGGGTCAGACTGGATCCCATCAATGCTGATGAAATGACCGAGGAACTTCACTGACCTTCTCAGAAAGTGGCATTTCTTTTGGGGGCGAGCTTGAGGTTATGGTTCTGGAGTCTCTGGAAGACCATGTGTAGGCGCTTAAGCGCTAGGTCTTCTGTTGGAGCAAACACCAGGACATCATCCAGGTAGCACAACAAGCTCATGAAGTTCTGGTCACCGAAGATGTTTAACATCATTCTCATGAATGTTGCTGGACTATTACAGAGTCCCTGAGGCATCCGATTATACTCATACAATCCAAATGGTGATGAAAAGGCAGTGTACTTTCGGTCAGCCTCATGCACTTCCACATTTAATAGCCAGAGGTCAAATCCATAGTTGAGAAAAAGGCGTTGCCCCCCAAGGCTGCTAGAGCATCAGCTGGATGAGGGAGTGGGTGTGCATCCTTGACAGTGCGTGCATTGATCCATCGGAAATCATTACAGATCCGTAAGTCACCAGACTTCTTCCACACGATCACCAAAGGAGATGCAAACTCACTGCTAGACTTCTGTATGATTTCACGCTCCAACATTTCATCCAATGCCTCTCTCAATTTTTCATACTGGGTTGGTGGTATGCGCCTACATTGCAATCGAAATGGTTTTTCATCCATGACTCTGATGCGATGTAGAAAACCAGTGGCTTTACCACAATCCAGCTTGTCCCTTGAGAAGATCGACTGGTATTGGACAATGAGCTCAGCTAGTTTAGCCTTATATTCAGGGGCAACGTCACATGACTCAATGTCCAATTCTGACAGTCCCAGTCCTCTCAGCTTTGCCTGAGGAGTGTCAACTATGCACGGTGTCACAAAGTGCGGATGATCCGGCAAGGTGGAGTCCTCTGAGACGAGGCTGTGTTTTGTACTGTTGTCCGATGGCAGTTGTATTTGGTGATGGATGCTGAGTTGAGAACCAGCAAACATCTCCACTGAATCACAAGTGCACACATCAGCCAACTTAGCATTACGTCTCAAGGTAACCGGCTTCTCTGATGGATTAATGACCTTTAATGGGAGCCACCCATCTGCTCTAAGAATTGACACCGACCTCCCCACTAAGACTGTTCTTGGTTTAGATCTTACTGTTGTTGGCTCCACCACAACAGTACATCCAGCCAACAGATTATTCACCTGTGGCAACTTGCCCCAGATCAGATGCTCTGTCATGGGTTCAAGAGTAACAGCTCGCTTGATTTTGACAGTTCCAACTGCATCATGGACGTTTTCATCGGCAGCTTCCACCCTTGCCAACAAACCTAGCAGTTTCTGCTCTGCCTCACTACAGAGTGCTGAGGGGCCCTGGTCCTGGAGATCTTGCCTCTGCTTAAACCTGTTAATAATGTATCTCAACAGGTTACTGCCAACAATTAGTTCTTCATTCTGATTTTCAACAATCAATGTCGGGACAATCACTTTGAAGTCATAAAGACTCATCTCCAGATCGCACATGCCAGAAGGTAAGGTCCTGGACCCCCCACACCCAATCAACACAGTGGCTGTTGGCTGAAGGGTGGGGCTCCTTAAAACATCCTGATGTAGCAGTTGAGGTATTACTTTAGAGCTCAGTGTGCACGCCATCGACCCACTATCCAGCAAAGCTCTGACTGTAACCACTCCTCCCAGTGTCACATCTTCATAGAACAAGTTGTCATGCTGTTTGAGTCTCTGAGTCTTTTGGAATATTGGTGTATATCCCATTTCTCTCACTTCACATGCACTTTGACATATAGACTCCATGTCATCTTCTACATTTAGAACAGGGGGATCACTTTTAGGCCAAACACTTGCCCCCACCACATGCAGGCCAATCAGTTTTCCTGAGACTGCACCACCTGTTTATCGCTCCGAGGCTTCCTCACCACAGCCCCTGGACACTCTGCTCGGATGTGGTCAGGTGCAAAACAGCTGAAGCACAGGTGGTTGGACCTGCAGTGGTACTGAGTAGTGTGTCCTCCATCGCTGCACACAGCACAAGGTCCAGCAGGCCTCACTTTCATCGGTTGGGCCCTCTGGGTGGGTACATTGGCTCTACTTTGAAACGTGTGCTGTTGTGGTTGCTGCTCCAGAACACGTTCGAGCAGAGCGATGACCCGGTCCAGGCGGTCTGGTGAGCTTTCAGCTGACATCCCTATAGGTGGTGGAACCACAGCAGCTGGAGGCAGTAGAAACTCCAATTCGTGAAGCTATGTCATTCAAAAGTCTTCCATCAACATCACAATGTGGAGCATCTACAGTGTCGTTAACTCTTTCATCCAAATAAGCAAGGTTTGGTTTTGGAGTAGATGCTTCTGGGGTATTCAAAAACCAACCCCTGCCTGTAGCAACTGCAGGCATAGGAGTAAACATGCTAAACCCCCTTCCCCTACCAAAAGAATTGTTGCTTGCCATAACTAACAGCACTTAGTGATCAAAAGCAAAAATCAATAAATAAATAAAACGTTTTTTTTGTTTGTTTTTTTTTTTAAACACTTACAAATTAAAAACAGTGGCGAAAGTGCGCCTTCAACAGATCAACAAGTAAAGCCCGAGTAAAATAAAACTGTGACATTGAAAGTAACTTTGTTTCAAAGTGCTCTTCCTTAAAGAGAGCGAAAAAAAAGAAAAAAAGAATTCCGGTAAAAACCAGAGCGCAGCCTAACGTTAGCTCTGCTCGACACACAAAACTGTTAAAATAATAATAAAAGTAACACCACGATTTCAAAACTGACCACCACTACACTGCCGAAGCGGCAAAGAGTTCATACGGAACACCGTGTCTGATAACCGGGACCGATGCGCCGCTCACGATCCGTTGAGGCGTCGGGAAGTAGACGTGGCCACCGCGCTGGCGTAGTTGAAGAACGGGTCACGGGCACCAATGTAACCTCTTTTAATTATAATGGCCTTTCATCAGCTCTGCGTTGTGTTAACACCGGACCAGGACACAAGATGAGATAAAAATGTAGTTTATCTGTGTGAAACAGAATATAAAATAATCAGGGACCAGGTTCGTTACAGGCGGTACAGCACCCTCGCGCCCATCTCTCGTGAACTGGCCAACGGCCGTATTTTATACATTAACATTAGACAGAATTATTAGGAAATAAAACAATAAATAAACAACACAATATGTACCTGTGTGAAACAGAATATAAAATAATCAGGGACCAGGTTCGTTACAGGCGGTATGTAGAGCCCTGAAATTGAACACGTTAAAAATAGCATTTATTTGATTTATTATTATTATTATTATTTATTATTTAGATTAAAGCACATGTTAAAAATAGCATTTATTTGATTTATTATTATTCCATAGATTTCTATCATTGTAGTAACACTTTAAGAACAGCGTAGTGCATGATGGGAAAAAGTTCATGACGTTTGGTTGATTAGAAAATGAAAGAGGAAAACGATATGCTGTATGTTGAACCGTGGATTTTGTTTTAATAAAGTTGCCCAAAAGTGAAATTCAGAAGTATTTTTTTTAGTTATTTTCAAGGGTGCAACATAAATTTTGGTGTTTCCGCCCGGTTCAGCAAATGTTTTCGGCAATGAGAAGTTTTTTTTTATGAAGAGGAACGACGTCTCAGCGGAGGTACACGAACATGCTAGCGGCTATGCTAAGCTGCTATGCTAAGTGGCTATGCGGCTAGTCAGACGACAGCTATTGGAAAAGAAAAACAACTGTTAAAGAAGCAACCAAACGAAACATCATGGACAGTGAGTGGGAATCTCTGTTTGCCGATATTGAGAAGAAACTGGTCACTCTGTCACTCGATGAGCTAAATGCCCTAACTGAAGCGCTAGGTCTACAGCTGAGTGAAGAGGTGAAGTCGACGCTAGGTCTCGGCTAATAAGGAAAACTACTCATTCACTTGGAAAGTGAAGATGTCACTTCGTTAGAGGACAGTGGATTTTCAGTCTTGTTAACCACCAATGATTTAATAAATGACCTGAAGAAAGCTGACATGGGCGTTTTGTCAAGTGCTGAGACAGAGCACACCGCCGCTGAACAACAAGTGGTCAGTAAGCAACCTCTGCTGGTACAAATCGGTACTGCACCTTCAGTTTTACCGCCGCAAATATCAAGCTGCTCACCAAGTCTTAAGTCATCGCAAGTGAAAGACCAAGTAAATGTGCATCCAATTTTCAGAAAGGATTTTCGAATTATTGGACAAATCGGTGATGTGGGACAAAAAGACAAACTGAACTTCACTAGTCTTGAAAGACAGATCGAACGTGGACTTAAAAAAGGATACGATGAGGGAGAGATGCAAGCAGTGATCCAAGCCATTGCACCTGATGTGAAATTAAAAAGTTATCTAGAGAGTAGGTCAGAATTATCACTGGGCTCTCTCAGGCAAGTGCTTAGGACACACTTCATCGAGAAAGATGCAACAGAACTTGTTTTGTTTTAATAAAGTTGCCCAAAAGTGAAATTCAGAAGTATTTTTTTTAGTTATTTTCAAGGGTGCAACATAAATTTTGGTGTTTCCGCCCGAACATGCTAGCGGGCGTGTTCGGGCGGCCTTGGGATCGTGCGGTACAAGATCCCAGAGAAACTCCTGTTCAGTTTCTTATACGCACCATGGACCTTAGACAAAAAGTGTTGGCTGCTTCTGATAGAGTTAAAGTTGGACTGAAATACAACCCTGAGCTCGTGCAGACACAGTTCTTACAAACTATTCGGACTGGATTACAAGATGATGCTGTAAGAGTGGACATTAAACCTTACTTGCAGGACGCAACCATTAGTGATGAAGTGCTTCTTGAGAAAATGAGTGTCGCCTACAGTGTTGAACTCGAAAGAAGGAATAAACTGTCAACGAGACAAAAGAGCATCAAAGTGGCTTCAGTTCTGGAAGAGGATGGCTGCAAAAGTGAAAATGTTGGAGGCTCAAAGAAAAGCAAAAAGCAGACAGAAAAGCCAAACCCCATTGTGGAAAAGCTGGAAGCTAATAACAAAGTTATTTGTGAAGCTATCCAAAATCTTTCAACACAAGTTGCTAATTTGACTCACGCAAAAGTGAAAACTGAAGACAAAAACATAAGTAAGCCATACTACCCAACTGTTACCAGAAAAAGCCCCAGAAAATGTCATCAATGTGAACAGTCAAACCCAGAAGGAAAATGTACACACTGTTTTAAATGTGGAAGCAGTGAACATTGGGCTGTTGGATGTCGGAAAAAGAAAGACTCAGCAGTTAATGTCAACAAAATTGAAGTACATACTGCAAATTTTATTGACAGTGTTCCACAGAAGGATGTATCTTTGTCAAAAAAACAGGAAAAGACAGCAAAACTAATAGGACGCAAAAACCTTGTCCAGTGTAACATTGGAGGTGTCCCAGTCACAGCTCTTTGGGACACAGGATCACAAGTGTCAATTGTGGATCTAAACTGGAAAAGAGAACATTTACCAGAAACCGAGGTTCGATCAGTTAAAGAGCTTCTTGAGGAAGGTATGTTAGATCTTTCTGCAGCAAATGGGACTGAGATACCTTATGAGGGTTGGGTAGGAGTTGAGTTTAGTCTTACAGAGAACAGAGACAGTGAACTGTTAGTACCATTTCTTGTAAGCTCTCAGCCAATCGCCAAGCCAATAGTGGGTTTCAATGTCATAGAAGAACTTGCAAAGTCTAACATATCAACAGATAGGACTCTTCCCAACAAGTTTTTGCACAGTCTTGGGTCAGCATTAGACGTAGGACACAAAAGGGCAAAAGCAGTGTTCTCTGTGTTAATTAAAGACAAATCTATGTTGGAGAATCAAACAGTAAGGCTTGGGAGACAAGATGTTATTATCCCAAAACATCAAATGTTCAAAGTAATCTGTGGAAAAGTCAAGAAAAATGTGCTTAAGGGACAATATGCAGTTTTAGAGCCAAATGAAAGCACACCATGGCCAGAAGGATTACAAATACAACAGCAACTAATACACATACCAACTGATGAGGGAGCTACAATTTCAGTTGTAGTCGAAAACGATACGGACAATGATATCAGACTACAAAACAGGACGAAAATTGGGTCATTATTCACAGTGGAGAACATACAAGATGTAAAAGAAGTCACAAAGAGGTCACAAAGTGAAAGTGGACATGTACACACCAAAGACATGAAAGCGACACAAGAAAATGAAGGAAAAACTGACAAACAAGTATGGGATGTTTCCCTTAACAGTGGAACAGCAAGGCAAAGTAAGAAAAATGCTAAGAGAGGAAAGTGATGTTTTTGCACAAGATGAGTGGGATACAGGATGCATACCTGATCTCCAGATGAAAATACATCTCAGAGACAACATTCCAGTGACAAAAACATACAATTCGATTCCTCGTCATTTATATCAGGAAGTGAAAAAACACATTCAAGATCTACTCAGTAGGGGGTGGATACAGGAGTCGACTTCTTCTTACTCATCGCCAATAGTAATTGTGAGAAAAAAAGACTCTACCATCCGACTTTGTGTGGATTTGAAAAAGACACACCCAGACAGACATCCCATTCCAAGAATTCAGGAAATTTTGGAAAATCTCGGTGGAAATTCCTGGTTTACTGTGCTAGACCAAGGAAAAGCCTACCACCAAGGCTTTGTTAGTCCAGAGAGCCGAGCATGCACTGCCTTCATCTCGCCATGGGGACTCTACGAATGGCTGAGGATACCCTTCGGACTAACAAATGCCCCAGCTGCTTTTCAGAGGTATATGGAGGGTTGTCTTGGAGATCTCAGAGATGAGATATGTGTACCTTATCTCGATGATGTTTTAGTTTTCAGCAAAGATTTTGACCAACATGTGGAAAATGTGAGAGAAGTTTTACAAAGACAAAAAGAATGTGGAATCAAACTCAGACCAAAAAAATGTGATTTTTTCAAAAAGGAAGTGTGTTATGTCGGCCGTGTCATTTCAAAAAGATGGATACCGGATGAATCCAAAAGAAGTAGAAGCTGTCCAAGCTTTGAAAAAGTCAAGTCCTAAAACAGTCAGAGAAGTAAGATCCCTTGTAGGCTTTCTAGGCTACTATCGATCATTCATAGCTGACTTCTCAAGGATAGCAAAACCGCTTTACGATCTGTTGTCACATCCAAAGACAAAGAACAACTCCTCAAAGAAAGGTTCTTCACAGTTGCCACCATCTCAGTCTGTGGCATGGACAACATTACAGCAGGAGGCACTTGAAAGGCTTGTTGACGCTTTATCAGATCCACCAGTAATGGCCTACCCAGACCTTGAAAAACCATTTGTGTTACAGGTGGATGCATCAGAGGAAGGTCTTGGGGCTGTCCTGTATCAAAGGCAGGAGGGAGCATTAAGAGTAATAGGGTATGGTTCACGTACACTCACTCCCACTGAGAAAAACTACAAACTTCACTCAGGGAAGCTTGAATTTTTAGCTTCAAGCTAATTTTTAGCTTCAGTGACAGCGAAATCGCTCGCTGTCACTGAGCGATTTCGAGATTACCTCTTCCATGCCCCACACTTTACAGTGTACAGTGATAACAATCCCTTGACATATGTGATGAAAAGTGCTAAACTGAATGCGGTAGGATATCGCTGGGTCTCAGAATTAGCTGATTTCCGGTTTACTCTGAAGTACAGACCTGGTAAAGTCAACCGAGATGCTGATTTTCTATCTCGCAAACCTACGGAAATAGACAAGATAATGTCAGCATGTACAGAGGAATGTAAAGCTGATGACATAACAGCACTACAGCAAGGACTCAAAGCGGATCACAGTGGTGATACTGACTGGATTTCAGCTGTTACATGCAATGTAGATGTACTGTCACAACTAACTGTCCCATGTACAACTCTAGTTGAGCCGATAGCAATCGAAGACATTCAGATTGCTCAACAAGAAGATCAAGTGACACAACGAGTAATCACATTAAAGCAGAAAGATGAGAAAATTAAATACAGGGACAAAGTGAAAGAGACAACTGAAGTAAAACGACTTTTGAGAGAATGGCCTCATCTTTACCTAGACAAAGATGGAGTGTTACGACGAAAGACGAAAACTAGAAATCAACTTGTCGTTCCTGCTAAGCTTAAGGCACTGATTTATCAGCAACTCCATGAGGAAATGGGTCATTTAGGAGCAGACAGAATGATCTCATTGGCCAGAGAGAGGTTCTATTGGCCAAAAATGCGAGAAGAGATTGAACATTATGTGACAAGAGTCTGCCACTGTTTGAAACAGAAGAAACCCAACCGAAAAACTAAAACCCCACTACAAACTATTACAACCTCTGCACCTTTTGAGCTAATTTCGATTGATTATCTGCATCTTGAGAGAAGTAAAGGTGGAGTAGAGTATATTCTTGTAATAGTAGATCATTTTACTAAGTTTGCGCAGGCTTATGCAACATCTAACAAGTCTGGAAAGACAGCTGCACGCAAAATCTTTGACGACTTTATTCTGCGATTTGGATACCCTGCTCGAATCCATCATGATCAAGGAAGGGAATTCGAGAATGAGTTGTTCAGAAAGTTGCAAAGATATAGTGGGATACAACATTCAAGGACAACACCTTATCATCCTCAGTCTAACCCAGCTGAACGTTTTAACAGAACTTTGTTAAGCATGCTCAGAACATTGGAAGAGACACAGAAACCTAACTGGAAAGACTATTTGAACAAAGTAGTACCTGCATATAACTCTACAGTCCATGAATCGACTGGCTTTTCACCTTTTTTCCTGTTATTTGGAAAAGAGCCAATCCTACCTATTGACCTATTGTTTCCAAAGGAGCAAAAGCAGTCACAGTCTCATCAAGACTATGCAGACAAATGGCAAAGGTCAATGCAGGAAGCTTACAGCACTACACAAGAAAACATGAGAAAAGCAGGTAAAAGAGGACAAAAGTGTTACAGCAGAAAAAGCCTGGAGTTCAGAACTTCAACCTGGAGACCACGTTCTTGTCCAAAAACCTATCTGAAAGAGGAGGACCTGGAAAAATACGTGCTTACTGGGAAAACAAAACGCATGTTGTTAAAGAAAGAAGAGGGAGAGACAGTCCAGTTTATGTGGTGACACCATTAGATGGTGAAGGGAGAGAAAGAATTCTTCATAGGAATGTTTTATTACCCTGTCCTTATCTCATTGATGAACAAGACACTAAAGAACCAAAAGAAAAACACAACCAAAAGAGACAAGGAAACAGACAAACACACCTAACCAGACACCAAGTTCATGAGGATTCTGACAGCTGTAGTGAGGATGAGTACTCTGTGTGGATTGCTCATCAAAGTCCGACTACCAGTCTCAACCCAAAAGCCGCAGTCTTTCAGTCCAGATCAAGCCAACCTGCAGAAGAATTTCAAACTAGGAGACTTGTACAAAGACAAAGCCAGTTTCAGGATGAGAACGATTCTGCTGATGTCAGTAATGAAGTGGACAAGAGGCATGAGGAAGGAGACTTGCAGAACCAAGACACAAGTCAAAATCCGGACATGGATACGGAAGATCAAGTACTGGAACTTGAAATGCCTGAGGAAGACATCAATGCTTCTTCGGAGGATGAGCAGGAGGTGGAGCAAGAGCGACGTTCCCCAAGAACACGTCAACCAACATCCATCTTTACATATGATGAGTTAGGGAAACCTAGTTACATATCTTTGAAGAAATAGAAATTCTATTTTGAACGATATATAGTTACAGTTAAAGTTAATTGAAAATGTTTTATCATTCATTTGGTACAAAATATTTAGTTACAAATAAGAGTCATTTTGCAGAGATTTATTTCTGGTGACTAAAGCTACACTTAAAAGTTAATGCAGTATTTACAGAAGGAAGTGAGTGTTCTGTAAGGTAACAGAAGTCATACTACATTCAAAGCATGTTTAATGTGGATACATTTAATAAGGTGGAATGGTAGATTTAGCTATATGTGACTTAATGGACTTGGGAGGCCTACCAATGTACCAATAATTTAAGTTAATACACTGAAACAGGAATATAAGTAAATATACTTATCCTGTATACATGCATTTGTAGTCATTTAATGTGTAGTAGTGGTTATTGTTTTTGAAGAGCAACATGTAACTAAATGGTACCTGGTTGAGTTCAGTGTTAGAAGCTAGTTGTAAGGATACATTCTTTATGTTTTGAAGTGTAAAATGTTTTGGAAACATTTTATTATTTTAGTAGGGGAGGGTGTAGAGCCCTGAAATTGAACACATGTTAAAAATAGCATTTTTTTTTATTTTTTTTTTATTATTTAGATTAAAGCACATGTTAAAAATAGCATTTATTTGATTTATTATTATTCCATAGATTTCTATCATTGTAGTAACACTTTAAGAACAGCGTAGTGCATGATGGGAAAAAGTTCATGACGTTTGGTTGATTAGAAAATGAAAGAGGAAAACGATATGCTGTATGTTGAACCGTGGATTTTGTTTTAATAAAGTTGCCCAAAAGTGAAATTCAGAAGTATTTTTTTTAGTTATTTTCAAGGGTGCAACAGGTACAGCACCCTACAAGGAAACAGTATTTGGCGTTAGCAACAAACTAACAGAACATCCACCAGAACCGTTACAATGTTCCTAGTGAACCTACCTCGCGCCCATTTCTCGTGAACTGGCAACGAGATGTCTGGGTTCACTAAATTTAATGTTGCCAACCACCAGGAGGGGGTGCTGTTTCACCCATTACAATCGAACCAAACTTGGAAGTAATGACAAGTGGAATTCTGTACAATATTAACTATGTTACATGTGCAATCTGTAAATGTACGGCATTTGATCAGAATGTTTCCCAAGACCAAATAATAATAAAAAATGAATTTTAGCCCTTACAAAAGCGATGGGGTTCGTGCATCTTTAAAAAGTTGGCTGACTTTTTAAATAAGGCCTTGTTATTTCAAATCAAGGCATTGAAAAGTCTTGATTTCACTGAAGGAAAAAGGTTGACCTAAAATACGTTCACCGCAGGTTTTTAAAGCATGGCCCTTTAATCTGAGTTGATGAAGCCTGCAGAGACCCAGGTTTTCGTTAGCATGTTGCTACTTCCTTCAGTTTTTCTGATGAGAAGGTCATTCCTCCTTCTCATCCTTGAATCTGACCACCTTTCAATATTATTAATTTCATTTGTTTTAACTGTGGGAAATATAAAATTTTCAACATGCTAATCTTGCAGAAGCCCAGCGGGTAGAACGATGTAACAAGCTGTTCTGTACATGATGTGTGTATTGCACAATAAGCATTCACCTGAAGCACAAACGGCTGCAGGCAAACGTGCCAGTTCATATGCAAATGCCCTGAAACCGTGTTTGCTTTTTGTGTGAATGCTAAGTAGATCTGTGTGTGTTTGATGTGTTCCGCCCTGCTCCAACATGCCGTTCTCTCTGCAGAGGATCACCATGATGGAGAGCAACATGATGTCCCGCTACACCTCAGAGTTCCTGGAGCTGGAGAAAATCGGCTCGGGGGAGTTTGGCGCCGTGTTCAAGTGCGTGAAAAGGCTGGACGGCTGCATCTACGCTATCAAGAGGTCCAAGAAGCCCCTGGCAGGATCGGTAGATGAGTAAGTTGAGCATAAGCGGAAGGTGCAAGTGTGCTGAACAATGTGCTTTTTAAATAAAAAAACAACTTTTTCTTCTCCTCCCCTCACAGACAGAACGCGCTGCGGGAGGTTTACGCCCACGCCGTGCTGGGCCAGCACCCCCACGTGGTGCGCTACTACTCGGCCTGGGCCGAGGACGACCACATGCTGATCCAGAACGAGTACTGCAACGGCGGCACCCTGTCCGACGTCATCGCCGACAATTACAGGCGGCTCAGCTACCTGTCGGAGCTGGAGCTGAAGGATCTGCTGCTGCAGGTCTCCCGTGGACTCAAGTACATCCACTCCATGTCTCTGGTCCACATGGACATCAAGCCCAGTGAGTCCAGCCGCGACGCTCAGCAGACACGGCCTAGATGGAGATGCACCGATCCAACATCTGTGTCTGCCGATACTGTAAAGAGATTTTATGTCAGATATTGGTGACACTTAAATTGACTTAATCAATTTAACCACATCATAAATGAAAACAAACTCAGTAACTTAAATTTGTGTGATTTATAATTTTTCTCTTTTCTCTCTCTGTTTCTGCCAAACACTGGATGATAAAAGTCTGTCAGTCAGTCGGTGCTGATAATTGACGTCTTCCTCTTTGTTCCAGGCAACATCTTCATTTCCCGTAAATCCGTAGCGAGCTGCGACGAGTCTGACGAGGATGATGGACTCACCACCAGCGTCGTCTACAAAATCGGTTAGCTGCTCAATATTTGCCCCAGTCAACTAAATCTTCTTTCTACTATTCAGGTTTTTCCTGAAATTCTTAAAAATGCTTGAATTTCAATAAAATGTTTTCAGGTTTTTATATTCTGTCTGTACAGTTTTGCAATAAAGCTGCAATAAACCTTTAGGAGAAAAGACTCCTTACGGACAGTAAAGTGATTTATTTATTTTGAATTTGATTATTTGATTTGATTTGAACAGGAACGTTTCCTTTAACACAAACTGATTTGTTTAGTGTGATATTTATTATTCATCTGCTTGATTGAAATAAATGTTCTCTTATAGTTTAGCTATAAAAATTGAGAATTTTTGTTGAATTTGTATTTTATTCTCAGACCAATCAGGTGTGCAGGGTGTTTGTGAGAAGATTTTCAAAACATGTTTTGTGTTTCATCCTTTTTTTAAGAAGATGACTATTTGATTATCTACAGTAATGAACATCATATAATCGTGAATTGAATGTAGTTTATTTGTATTGTTTTCTCTCTCAAAAGTAAAATAAGAAACGTTTGAAAACCTACATTGAAAGTGCCTGAAATTTACTGTAAAAAAAAAAAAGAAAAAAGTGAACGGAGCCTGAATATTCAGCTTTTTAAAAATGTTTGCTATTCTTTCAGGCGATCTTGGTCATGTGACCCGGGTGAACAATCCACAGGTGGAAGAGGGGGACAGCAGATATCTGGCCAACGAAGTTCTGCAAGAGGTATTCATTCTGACTCTGAGACATAAATAAAATAAAAAAAAGGTCTCATTTTTTAGGCGGTCCATGTTTAAACCTGCTCTGTGTTTCTCTGTAGGAGTACAGTAACTTGACAAAGGCGGACATCTTTGCTCTGGCCCTGACGGTAGTCAGTGCCTCGGGAGCCGAGCCTTTACCCACCAACGGGGAAAAGTGGCATGAAATCAGACGGGGAAAACTACCCTCCATCCCACAAGTGCTTTCTATAGAGTTCCTTAGTTTACTCAAGGTAGATCCCCTTCCAGTTCATTGAGGAGCAGATTGTTCATTTAAGTTGTATTGTCATAAGTGGAATTTTTCTCATATATCCAAATGCACCAATCAGCATTTTGTATCTAATTTGTTTATTTTGCTTATTACTTTATTTTCATATTTTTTGCTTAACCTTCCCAACATGTGCACCCTGGTTTAGTTTTTTTTCTTTTTTTCTTTCTTTTTTGTCCAAATGAGGATAAATAAATTGGGGGTTTTTTTGGTTGATTTTTTTCACAAGCAGCAGTCTCAATGTCTTCATCCTACAAAATGTCATTTCTTACCAACGTTCAGAGAAATCTAAAAGGCTGCAAAAATATCCTAATTCAATATCAAAGGATTTATTAAATAAATTGAATGCATTCTTCAGCAGCGTATTAAGGCAATTGTACACAGAAAAATACATTTCTGCCTGAAAAGTTGTCATTTTCTAGAAATAACATGGACATTTCTGAGTTTCAAAAATTGAAGTAATAAGATGAATCTCAAAAGTTGAGGGTGGGTTTTTTTTTTCTTTCTTTCTTTTTTTTTTTTTAAGTCAACATTGTCCCTAATGCTCTGTTATAGCACTGACCCTTCCTGTTGCTTCCTGAAAGTTTGCCTCCCTCTCAGCCTGGATGAACCGTGTTCATGTCTCAAGTGAATACTGAACACGCTGCTTCTCTTCTGCTTCTGCTTTGGGTTTTCTGGCTAAAAGTTCGGCCATGTTTTCATGACGATACTCTTGCTCTTTTGCTTTTTCCGAAAATTTAAAAACAGCATATTATGCAGACATGTTTATTCAGCTGTTGCACATTGTTCAAAATTTTCTTGGTAAATACAGCAGTGTAATTTCCCTTTCCAATTGTGTATCGTTTTGTTTTTTTGTTCCAGCTGATGATCCATCCAGACCCAACCAAACGACCGTCGGCCTCTGACCTCATCAAACACCCGGTGCTGCTGACGGCTGCCAGGATGAGCGCCGACCAGCTCCGAGTCGAGCTCAACGCTGAGAAGTTTAAGAACGCTCTGCTGCAAAAGTAAGCGCAGCACAAGAAACGGCAGCAGCTGTTTTCAGGAAGAGCGAGTTCAGATCGTCGTTGTCTGGAAACGCTGAGCGGAAATGCCTCGTTTTCCCGTTTAAAACCCACTTTTCAATTTGAAGTTGGATTATGTTTTTTTTTTTTAACACATCTTTGAAGTGCTTTAATAGTGCTCATCACATATTGATAACATTGCACCAAAGATAATGAAAAACACATTTTTATAATTAGGACTTTATTTTTTAAAATTTTCTTTGCAGAATTTAAAGGAGGTGAAGTTAAACTTACATTTGGAGTTCTGGTAAAATATATTTAGACTAAGATTTTTTTTTTAATTTTTGTAAATGTATTTTTTTTAGTTTTAGCTTAGTTACTACTCTGAAGATGTTATTCCTTCATCTGTTGGCCTTTTTATGAGTCAGATGCTTCAGTCAATGATTAATTACTACTTTGCTACTTTAGTTGACAATTATTTCAATTCGATTAATCGTTTCAGCCTGAAATGTGTCACAGCTGTAAGCCGAAATGAAAGCTGAATTAAATGGTTTTCAAGCGCATATTGTGCAAAAATATCAAACCTCTGTGCTACTGTCTTTTATAAATAACAGCAGTTTAACAACCCGGTATTTGAAAAAATTTTTAAATCATCTTAAACGATCAGATTAAGATGAGATACATAATTTAAACTTGCAGCTGTGGACCAATTTTACTTCTGATTTTGTGCTTTTGGAGTCTCACGAAAAAGAACTTTTAAACCAAAGGGATAATCTGATGAAGTATTGACCAAATTAAAAACGAACCCACCCACACTTCTTGTTGCTCTCGAGTTCAGACTTGTAACCCTTCTCCTCTGCGTCTTCCTCAGAGAGCTGAAGAAAGCCCAGCAGGCCAGAGCGGCGGCCGAAGAGAAAGTGCTGTCCACCGACCGGATTCTGACCCGCTCCACGCTCCAGTCCAACCCCAGAACTTCCAGACTCATCGGGAAGAAGATGAACCGGTCGGTCAGCCTCACGATCTACTGACCTGAGACCCAAAGGCTCATGGACCTTTTGAAGGAGTAATAGAAGCAGTCTGGGTTTTAGAGAAGAACCCCCACCACCCTTTCTGTTATTGTTGGGATCTTCTGCCCGACCCAAGCTGCAGACTGTTGCTACACCGAACTGGAAGTTCTCTCAATAAACTCTGGAGTAGTTCAGCCCCGTTTCTGGTGGGCAGTTTTTTTTTGTTTGTTTGTTTGTTTGTTTGTTTTTCTCCTTTTTTGGGGGAGGAACTCTTATTTCCTTAAAGGTAGTTCCTTTACCTTTCACTCAGTCATTCCTTAAGTTTGCCAAGACGTCAAGCTCTCTGCCAGGTTGCCCGGACGACGGCGGAGCCCGTCGGCGAGGTGTTGCTCCCTCCGGAGCGAATGTACTTCCCTTTAGCCGTGTGCACCTTACTGCCTGACGTTCTGGAAACCGACCATGTCTGTTTGGAAAGGAGCACTTTGCAGGGCAACATGTGGTATTGCTTACCACAGTGTTTTAAGGAAGACGGGGAAAAAAAAAAAAAAGAAAGTATCTTGCTGCTATTGATGTTGTGTCTGTGTCAGGGCTTCTACTCAAAGTTTGGATTGTTCTAGAGATCGTTGGCTCTTATTCCACCATTCGACCCACTTCCTGTTTCAGTTTGGATGGATTTTTGGATCATGTGATCTGAAGACTTCGTTCTGTTTTGAATTATAGAAACCAGTAATTGGACTCAATGTTTGAGAGGTTTTGGACGGATCCACTCTTTGGTTTCAGTTTCCCTGGTGGTCTGTGCTTCCAGCCCCCCACTCCCCACTCCTACTGTAGCATTAGAACAATCATCGTCCTCTCCTGCCATCGGCTTCCTGAAGCTCGTACGCCGAATGTTGAAAGGATTACTCCTCTTCATGTTCTTGTAAACCCTAACACACAAAGCGTTTGTTTCTGTAACATGTACATATGTTCTGTAATAAATTCTCATGAATCATCTTTTTGTTAAATTGTGGTGATCGCATTATTTCCAAGTTCAACAATAACAGAAGAGGTCTTGATTAGAAACCATTTTCTTTGGTTCTGTTGAAATTATTTCAACCAAAATAATTGGTTGTAATAGTAATGAGCTGAACTACTCAATATTTTTGGGATATTCCTCCAAATATGTTTGCAGATGTACTAAGGTGTTTTTGATTGATCTTGGTAAAGTACTTTTAGCCCAGGCAGACTGGATGCAGAGTATTAGTGAATGACAGACTTTGACTGGGCCATTCAAACATATGAATATGAGGGTCAGGTCTCCTTTGAAAAAGGTTCTTAATTGGTGATTTTAAAAAAAAAAAGAAATATAGCCTGGTCCAAATATTTGCCATGCAGTGAAACAACGATAAGCTGAAAGCACCAACAGACCTCAGACATTTTATAATAAATGAAAATGTGAAAATAAAAGAAGGTGCTGAATTCAATAACAACATGGGATTTGCATTTTCTGTGTTTCTTTCAGTACTTTGTATTTACACATTTTAAAATAAAAACTGAGTTCCATACTTTTAATTGAAATAAATGATATTTTTTATGAAATATAATAAATTGAGAAGGCTACAATATGGAGTACAGACACTTGTTGACTGTGGACAAAATTACAAAACATGTTTAAAACAATCCAATGGGTAAGTTCTTCTTTTGATATATTAATCATTCTCTTGTATTATGAAGAGTTATTTTTGTTGAGTTTCAGACGTAATGTATTAATTTAAATATCTAAACTCAAAAAGACGCCATGCATGAACGTTTGTATGCTAAGCTAGGATTTTTTTTCCTTCAGGCAGAACAAAATAATAAAAAAAAAAACTTCAAGACGTTATTTGAAGTCATATTTTGAGTTTAAATGTAAGCTAATTTTTTAAGTACTTTTTAAGTAGCTGCTTGCATACTCATTTTTCAATATAAAACCGTTAGCTTATAAACGGGCTTTGCTTATAAATCCTTTATAAACTTAGCTTATAAAGCTAAATCCGTTAGCTTATAAACGGGCTTATCTTAGTTTAATTATTTTTCTTTCCCTGGGTGAAAGTTTGACGCCTTTCAGCCCTCATGGTACATTTTACTTTAAAAATATCTCCCATTCATCCCTCTAACTTCACCATGCTGCCACTTTAGCCGCTGTTATGCAGTGACAGCTCATAAAAACCGCCAACGTCCCCCCTACCCCATGTTAGCCTCCTCCTGGTGCGCGCGGCCCTCTCGCTGAGCGGCGCTGCCGCTCTTCGCTCCGCTCCTTCATCATCATCATCATCATCATCATCATGCCAGACACGGAGCGTCACGTGACCCGCCCTCTCGGTGTCCAGAGGAGACGGCACACTGACTGCGCCAGTGCGAAGAGACACTAAGAGAGGACCTGAGTAAGAAAAACAAAAAGAAAGATACGCACTCTTCTGGCAACATGACGCTGAGGGACGAGCTTTTGAAGTCTATATGGCACGCGTTCACAGCTCTGGATGTGGACAAAAGCGGGAAAGTGTCCAAATCTCAACTCAAGGTAAGTTTACTTTGTCTTTCTTTCTTTTTTTTTTTTTTTTTCAGAATTGTTGTTGGTTTATGAAGCGCTGGCAGTCAACGCGCCTGGTGCGTTTCGCCTCGCTCTTGATGCCGCGCGCGTCTCTTCCTCCTCCCTGGGAACACAGGGGCGCCTCTGTCAGACCGGCGCACCTGCTGGTGACGGGGCACCAATCCAACTCCCAAAAAACCCCAGCGTACCGTGGGGAAAACAACCACATCTCGCGACGGGAAACGCTACTTCGTCTCCACTCATGTGTCCGAGTTGAGACACACAGGCGCGACTGCAGGGAACGCTTTTTTTCTGCAAGAAAATCACTGATGGTGCAGCTGAGGGCCAGCCAAGCGTTGTTAGGCAACAGTAAAGGTCAACGTGGAGGTCAGCTGACTGGGAAGAAGAGTTTGGCCAAGTGGGAGTTTGTTTCACGTCTTGTGCAACGTGTGAAACTGTCATTTACTTGAGTGGAGTTGGTCATCAGTCAGCTTGACAGCTCCACTGATGTTCTGTCCGGGGCCCCACGACCATGTTAAAGTCTGCCAACAGGGCCACCCCAAGCCTTTCTGGGGCCCTTGACATGCCGTCAAGGTGTGCGACTCTTATGTTGCACATCTACTATCATTAGCATTGGTGATATTTGAAGGGTGGGCTAATAATTTCGAAGAGTCGAATGGGAATAAATTGAAAGTGACACCCCAATCTTTTTGTGTAAAACTGACATATTCTTCTGTTTCAAAGTGATGGCGAGTTCTGTGTCGTTCTTTCGCATGAGATCTCCATGAAATGCGATAATGTTGGTAATAATGGTTGAAAGATATGAATGCTTTTGCGAGGCGTTGTATCGTTGAACTCCTCCTTTGCCCTCAAGCGACCCAGATCTACAGCACAGGGACTGCAGCCGATTGCGTTTCTCAGAACTCTGCAGAGTAGCAGCCGCTCCTTCACTCTGTGAAAGATATTTTTCGGAGCCGATAACCGGACAGTGACTGCCCTGCAAACTTTGGGCCGTTCTCGTTTAACTTTCATCGCTGTTTGTATCCAAGTGCGAGCCTCTGTGTCACATTGTTTACTTTGATAAACGCAAACGCTCTGAGTATTTTAGAGGGTTTTACGTAATATAACCAACCCAAGGAAGTGAATAACTGTGAGGTAGGTCGTAAAAATATTGTAGTTTTCAAAATCTCAATTCCTCTAAATTGAAATGTGAGACGTTTTGCGTGCACTTGAAAGCTTACTTCTATAGAAGTGTTTAACTTCCAAAGCAAGACAGTAAATCTGAATCAGTATCTTGTCACAAAGATAAACTTTGCCATTAGAACAAGAAAGTTCCTCATTTTGGCAAGATTTATATCATTAAAACCAACATGTATGTTGCAGTTTAGCCCGTTTTGTGCTGTTTTTAGGAGTCACAATGTGTCAGACATTTACAATTATTCCTTGTTAACTGATAACATTTCTTATTTTTTAGCAGCCGCTTTAATGAGATAAAACTTATGAGTTTTATGTTTTGTTAAACTGAGAAAGCGTCTTCTTTTAATGAGTTTGGTGTCTTGTTTTCACAGGAAACTTTGTTGTTGTAACGAGACACACAAAGGTTTTTAATAGAGCCTCAATGTGATTAACGTCAGCGTAAACCCAGGTGTTCTGTGAAAGCCTCAGATGTTTGTTAGAGAACGTCAGTGAACAGACGGCTCCATCAAGACCAATGTGGTTTCTCAGTTCTGTTTTTTTTTTTTTACTCTCTTTCTGCAGGTGTTTTCTTGTGTTCTCTTTGTCCTTTCTTGCCTTGTCTCTCTCTTCCACATTTAACTTTTTGTCCCCCATCCTCTTGTCTTTTCTGTTTTCTCTTGTTCTCTGTCTTTTCTGTCTCTATGCTCCATTCCTGTATGCGCTACGCCAGACAGGGAATGTACAGAAAGCAACAGAAAACCGCGGGTCATGGATGAAGTTATGGAGAAGTTTTCAACTATGTTAGGTTGTGGAATCATATTCTGAGCTTTGACCATCTAATGCTGCATTGTTCAGCCATTATCTGAGGATGGAAAAGAACCTGTTGACGTGGTAACGATCATATTTGGACTCCACAAACAGACGAGGGTGAAGCGTTGCCTTCCAGCAGGAGCTAGCAGCGCTAGCATCCTGCTGTGCAGAACTTGGAGACCTGCGTTTCTATGTCGGTTCCCCAATATAGAAAACGTCGCCGTTAGTGTCCTTTTCACAAAATATGTGAATTTGTGCTAAACTGTTTTTCCTTTCTTGTACCATTTCTTGCTGTCAATTCATCGCATGTTGTTAAAAAGTGTGTGTCCCTCGTTTCAGGTGCTTTCTCATAACTTGTGTACGGTGTTGGGGATCCCACACGACCCGGTGGCGCTGGAGGAACATTTTAAGGACGATGACGAGGGTCCTGTTTCCAATCAGGGGTACATGCCGTACCTCAACAAGTTCATCCTGGATAAGGTCAGTCGGTGGCACCGCACAGTGCGTATGGTCACACCGAGCCTAGGACCAAACCAAGCCTTTTTGAGGTTCTTGATGTTTGTGTTCCACGTATAATTCAAAGGTTCCTATTGGTCAACAATTGTGGACACCGTAGCAACAAAACGACTGATGCCGAGTCAGCAATCTGCTCCATGACTTTTTATCTGCATGTAAGGAAAATGTTACACTATCAGTGAGTTGATAGCAGACCATAAACTGGGGTCTGTTTAGTTGAAGTATATTTACAGTATAACAGACCTGAAACAGTGGTAAAGTTGTGGTTGCTAAGAAGCCCACTCACAGGAAGCCATAACAGCCTGATTGTTGTGACGTTCGGATCTGAGAGAATCTCCTACAGTCACTGAGAGGTTTTTTTTTTTTCTTCCAAACTTTGTGGAACATGGACGAACACTGCACTCTGTTTGCTCTCTGCTGGACAGCTGAAAGAAAGAACACCAATAAATTTTTTTACTACACTTACAAGATGGATACATTTGGATGTTTTCCAGATATGAAACAATCAGTCAGGGTGTAAAATGTAAAGGAGTGGCGTCTGTAACTCATTAGGGTGACACTGTGTAAACTACAGTTGACAAGCTATAGGCGGTGAGCAACCGGCTAACGATCTGAGTAGATTGCCTGACTAGTTAGCAAGCTAATATGAGTTTGTTCCTCATATTAGGAGGAACAATAGAGTGCATTATGGGGATACTGTGGTGGTGCTGGGGTTAAGCACAACCCACATATGGAGGCCTTAGTCCTCGACGTGGCCATCGCAGGTTCGATTCCCAGTCTAGCAACCTTTGCTGCATGTTTTGCCCTTCTCTCGTTACCCACTTTCCTGTCAAATAACTATGAAAAAAATCCACTAGAACCAATAAAATTTTTAACAAATATGTTAGTGTAAGTTTAATACTCTTAGACGAAGCCAGGATCAGTGAGAATTGTTATTTTTCTGTCTTTAGATCAAAGGACTAAGTTTACTTAATTTTAAATCTTGCATAAATACAATGAACTCAAAGAATCAAAAGGTTATCGTAACATCAAGCTCTCACAGCAGCTCTACAAGGTACAATAACAGTGTGGTTTTCTCTCAACAGGAAATTAGCATTCGTTCACAGCGGTTTAGCTGGACTCACCACAAGACAAGACAAATGTCAAACATTCTTTTACTATTTTCCACTTCTTTGGTATTTCAGTGAGATTATAAAGGATTGTTACGAGAGTATAAAATCGGTTGCCATGTCATTTTAGAGGTGTAGACCTTTTTGCTCAGGTTTACTAGCTAGCAGGCTAGCAATATACACAGAGCAACCTGTTGTGTGTCTTCCTTTCTGTGTTTACTCAAAATCGTGTTGAATGGGTCCTTGGAGCTAAATGCTGACTTCGCTCATTAAAATATCTGCGCCTTCATGGTGGCATCATCATCGCTGTATAAAAGGCCTCTGGTGTTCATTCAGCTGGACAGTCTGAAACGGCCTTTTCTTTCGGTTACATGACATCACACCAAGAGGTTACTGTCAGCAGGCGCTGCTGTGGATCAAGCTCTTATTTGGACATATAAAAATGTGTGAAAATAAGACCATGTTACTGTGGCAACCAAACAGGGACAAACCAAAACAGTGAGCGTGTTTCTGATAGCCAAGGCAGTTTGGAGGATGGAGTAATCACCTAGTTATCTGACATTTTTAACTGTAGCTTATTGTATGCTGGATATTTGAATGATTGTTTCTCTATTTTCTTATTTCTCTTTATGTGCTGGGATGACTAGTGTGTCTTCTGTATTTCCAGATGTTGAAACCACAACAGATTCAAAAACGTGATCTCAGGTTATATTACCCATCATGTGGTGATCCCACCTTTAGTTAATGTTTAGTGTAAATACCACACAGTGTTAAAATTTAAAGCAAAAATCTATAACTTCAATAGATTTATCTTATTTTTTAAAAATATGCAAATCATTCCCTTTGTCTTCCTTCCACATATCAAAAATGATTCTTTTTTTGCACATTATTATTTATAAAATACCTCTGCAGGAAGAATACCTCTTTCTCCCCCACTCAGCTCCTTCAGACTAGCCAGCAGCAATTAGCAAATACCCTTAAAGAGGTTTCCTTTCTGGGTTGTCCTGTTTATCATCTCTGTCCCCAGACTCCAAAAGAATCCCCACAGCATGATGAAGTCAATTCCATGTTTCACTGTAGAGCTTGTGACTATAAATAATGTTCAGTAATACTTTTCCAACCAGGCATAACTTCAATAGGCATGGTACATTTTTATGATGACTTCTTCCAGATGTTTGTCCTTTAAAGTGGATTGTAGCTTTATTACCACTGGGCACTCGATCACTTAGGCCAGTTTATGGTCAACGAATACTTAAAGCTACGTGAATCTGTTCTTTCCATTTCACATTTATGCCCCTCTTTGTTTGTTGGTCCGTCACATAAAAGATCAGTTGTTTGCTTTTGCAAATGTATCAATAATTAATCAGTAATCATAACTAATTGATCTATTGACTGTAGTTTTAGGGAAAACACACATTCTGTCTTTTGGGAATTTCTTTGGCTTCTTTCCGCTATTTGGTTCATTAGACCTGGTGCTGATGTCAACTAAATGGCTGCCTTGCAAAATTGTTCTTCACAACCCGGCGAGTTCATTTCAACAGAGATAACTTGGCTGTAAACTGTCAACACCACGACACTGGAAGAAACTCAGGGAATTCCTTTCATGTCAAAGTTTCCTCACTAGTTCCTTGTTCCTTGTTATGAAGCTGTAAAGCGTGTTTTATGACTGTTAAGTCTGAGATCGTTCAGTGTATGATGTCGGCGACGGATGCAAATGAAACTAATTTGATTCGGTGTTGATATTGTCTAACAAAATATGTCAGACATTCTCTGATCTCATCCAACACACACCGAGGAATTTACTCCAGCCTTAACGTCAGATTAATCAATTACCAGCTTACGGTGCTTTCTGAACAAATGCAGTCTGACTATAGGATTAGAAGTGACTTCTAATAAAATAATTAACAATCACCCCTCCTTCCTAACATTGTTTGTACTTTTCCACACACAGCCACCCCCCCTGGCCTGTGGACAAGGGTGGAAGGGGTGGCTGTCGATGCTTTCGGCTGCCGAGGAAACTCCACCCTGTCACACAAGGAAATCGTGTTGAATGGGCCCAAGTGTGAACCAGAACCAAAAAAAAAAAAAATCCTGCTGAACATTTAAATAGAGCAGAGGGCCAGGAGAAACTGCATCCATGTGTGTTTTTATAGATGGAAAATAGAGGAAGATAGAAGAAGTGCATCATCCTCAGTGACTCACTGTTTCTTTTATCGTAAAGCAGAATATAAAGTTGTTTTTAATCTTGTGACAGAGCTCAGTGAGTTGGGACAGTCTGTCATTTATTGTTTTGGTGGACTGAAGAGGTTAAAACACTGAAGGTTAAAGCATTAAAAGGCCAGTACGATGTGAAATTGACTTTACTAAACTTTACATCATGTTATAATGTCATTTCTGCATTAAAACATCCTCGAAGTGTTCTTTTGATTCTTTTATGCATGTTTTAGAAATCCTTTAATCTCCCATGGCAACCACTGAGCTGTACAAAACGCCTTTGTTTTATTCAAATATTGTCAATAATAAAAAGAGTGACCCTTGAGTTCTCTCCACCTAACAATTCTTGGTCCAAATGGGAAAACGTTTGGACACCACTGCATTAACATGGTGAAAAAGGTGGATCTTTAGGCAGGGTAGCAGATAACTCATAATAACTCTAGAGAGAACCACTGCTCTGGTGGGATTATCTGTTGGCAAAAAGGCTATCAGCCGACCATAAATCTGGTCGGTGCGGAAAATGGTGGCAATCAGGAAGCGGTGGATTAAAGAAGATCATGCTTCCAGTTTGCCCCGAGGCGTGTAGGGGCGACGGGAAATTTGTAGAAGAAGCTGCTCTGATCAGATGAGTTCAGATTTGTATGTCCCACCCAGTGAAATTTAGTGGTGGCACCTCGAAGGCGGAGCTAGGTCCAACCAGACGTTTTACGCCGCTGGAATGGTTGCCGTGGGAGATCAAAGGATTTCTCAAGGAACTATCTCAGAGAAACTACCAGTTCAGCCTGACGCTGATAAACAAGGAAGTGCAGAATGAACTTTAAAAACTGAAGCTGAAGTTTGGACCCAGAAAGTTAATAAACTAATCAACACGTGGCATGTTAATATCTTACTTGAAATATGTGAACTTGGACTGGAAGTAGGGCAGCAGGACAAAACCAGAGAGCCATAAGGAAAAAGAGAAATGGGAAAAACACAGTACAAAGACGATGAAGGAAGCAAATCCCTCTTTCACAACATCAGCTACCTCCTCGTCTGCCTTGCTGCAACGTCTGTGATTCACTCCCAACCCACCCAGATAAAAAAACAACCTCCACCGCTTCCTCGTCTCAGCAGTACAGTTTCCAGTGGTGCTTCATCAAAGATGTATTTGTTCTGAAATATGATGTAATGTTCATTATGGATTGAGTCTATTTCTCAGCATTCATGTCATTTTTTTTTCAACTCCACCCAGACATCTGTTGTCTGCAGCATCATGGGGCATCTGGAGGGCTTAGAGGCGGCTTTGCAGGAGCTTTTTAGTTCCACAGAAAAAGCAGCTGTGTTGTCAGCTACTTTAAAGGTAGACTATAGTCATGACTAAATCCACTTTTTGACAGTCCTATCAGTATATAAAGCTGTTCTATATTTGGGTAAAACTGAGTAAAAGTGATCTTCATACTGACTTGAATTATATATTCTATATATAATAGAATATTATATATTCTATATATAATAGAATATTATATATTCTATTATGTAATATTATAATTATATAATTATAATATTATTATATAATTTATTTTTGTAGGATTTTCTTCTTTAGTCATCTGTTTGACTTTTTTTTAAAAAAAATTTATTTGTGTAACAAACAACAAATGATCTGTTTAGTTTCCACAAATTCATGTTTTTGTACTTGGGAGATGGATAAACAACAGGAATATTCCCTAAAACTGAAACCTGACTTTAAAAGTTAAAGCTTCATCAATCACCAAAACCAACTGGATTCTCTACCTACGTCTATAATACCCTTTGCTCAGTTTTAGAGTTATTTTCCAGATCTCTGCTCCTACCTCCAATGGAGTTTTAGCATTTGCATTTATTCAATGCATAAACTCATCCTGCAGAGGCAAGCTGTCTCTCTAGGACAGCTTCAGTGAAGTAAACACGCTAAAGCAAATCGGAAATAATCCAAACTTTAAAGTGACCTGTTGTACTCGGGAAATCTGGCAACTCCAAAACGATGTTGACGATTTCGTGAACACTCTGAAAAGTCGTGGGTCATTTCTCTATAATTCCTCTGTCAGAAGACATTTCCTGTCAGAGCATTAGAGTAAATCAGACTGGAATCGGTTTCTAAGTCTTATGCATATTAGGTAAAGAATGCAGGCGGCAATCCAGATGGTCTTGTCATTTATTGATACAGTTAATATGGCCATGTCATCTTAGAAGGGAAAACCATTCCTGTATACTTCAGTACACAATAAGTACAAGTCCTGGTTTGCCCTTGGCGTTTGTTAGCTAGCCGTCTGGAATGCTACAACCACAGAAATGCTTCCATGCCTCTGGGCGTGGCTTAAATGTGTGGTAACGTCGCATGTTGACATGAAACGCTGGTTTTGTGGATACTAAGGAAAATCACCGAACCTCCGGTGAGAACACAGCCTTTCTGAGGTGTGTTTGGGAAAAGCCTCAGTTGTTCGTGTGCCGGATGATGTCGAAACACGTACATTCATGTAACTCACATGCTGCTTGTAACACCTGTCTCATGGAACAACAAGCTGACACATTTCTGGTTATCAATAAAAGATGAGTGACGTTGCTTAGTCATGTCTACTGCAGCTGTTTTCAGCTGTTGGAAATCTAAAAATAGCATTGACGGTTTAATAACGGAGGAATATGTTCTACATTTGGTGTACCCCGCCTCTCGCCCGGAACGCAGCTGGAGATAGGCACCAGCAACTCCCGACCCCGTTAGGGAGAAGGGTGATGGAAAATGGATGGATGGATGGATGTTCTAGATTTGCTCATCCAGCTTGATGTGATTAAGATCCTAATAGGGTGGAGCATTACCTTAACATCCAACACTGGTTTCCACACAGAGGTTTATCCTAAATGAGCACAACAGAGAGTTGCGTCAGATCAGGAGTGGTTTCAGAATCGTCCTCTACTCGTCGGTGCAGTTATTTCTGTGGTTTTTGTCTCTTTCACAACACCAAATGTGTCAATTCTGTGGCGTTTTGCAGAATTTAGCTGAAGAAAAGTGTTTTCCGCAAAGTTCTGTCATCACGATGAACAAGCATAGTTCTCGAGCGTTTTTCTTTTAAACTAAAACACATTTATGACTTCCTTCGTGATCACTTTTATTTATATAGAGGAAGTCCAAAAATAAATTAATCAAGCACGACATAAAACCAGTACTGCACCGTGACTGCTGAAAATGTTCATTTGCAGCAACGTACTCAGTTCAGAAAACAGGAAAGTAAGAATCAAATACATTCCAGTTTTCTTTCGATAACATTTCTTGAGACAAAAAGCAAACGTTCTGCGTGAAGTGAAACATACTCCAGATTCTCAACAGTCTCAGGAATGTTTCTTTATTTTTGTATCCATCGAACAAAGCGTGGCTCCTCTGGAAGTGTTGCCGTGGAAAACTCTCTTGTCCCTCAAAGTAAAACATCAGGAATGCTTGGTTTTGCAAATGTATCTGAATGAATCTGAGAATCTGCTGGAATCATGTCCTTTCAACGGACAACAGGTCTGACTGCAGGTCAGCGTAACCACCAGTAACCACCAGTAACCACCAGTAACCACCAGTAACCACTGACAAACACAGTGATGGAGGTGTGATGACTCTGTTTTTTTACTGCGTGGTCATAGTGTCATTGTTTGAATTCTGCATGAGGTCTAAAGTGTGAAAGTGCTCGGATAAAATGAAGGCATACAAATATCAAAAAACTGTTGGTCAAAAATACCTCTTTAAAGATGTCAGACTAAGCAGTTCTCATTAAATTATTGAATGAAAACCTGGTTAAAGATGCAAAACAAATCAAATTTAAAAGGAATACAACAACATATAATTTTTTTTGTTGTTTTTTTTTTTTTTTGCTTGGTGATCTTGGAGCTGCTGTTGGAGGATGTGGATTTACGGTAATTATAGGAATTATAGGAAGGAGCCTGACCATAAAGCTTGCTTGAAAGTTAGTCGGGATTTTTTAAAATGGATTCTAAAAGCAACAGGTTACTAGTACAAAGCTTTTAAGGAACATGATCTCCTCTGTTGGTTCGGATCGACTGAATGTGTTGGGTCGATGCATACGGCACAGAGGACAGGAAATAAAAGCATGAACAATCATCTCGAGTTCCTGTTTTTAAACCCAGCTTCTTGGTTCACAAATATTTCTCACATGACAAATGGTTTTGAGCGGGCTGTTTTGAGTGACCTTCAAGTGACCTTGATTGTTGGGAACAACTGCTGCATTTCTTAAAAACTGAACCGACTGATGAAGAAGTCGGACAGAAAACGACGTTTGCAGAACATGCTTATTTAATCTCGGTTTGTCCTTCATTTTGAACGGATTGGTTTGCTATTTCGGCTTCATCTGTCTACCAAACATCTTAGCTCGTTTGACCTTTGTCTGTGTGGTCCTCGCTGGAATCGGGCCCGCTTCACCCTGAGTCTTCAGATTGCCAGTTAATCTCAGGGCAACACACCTAATGTAAAATCATCTCTCTTTTTTTGACTGCATCATGTTATAATGTTATTCCCTCATGAAAAAACATACCAGATTTATTGCCAGGTTGATTCTGTTGTTATTTCTTCAGTTCTTGTTTGAGAAATCCTTGAAATGGGATGTTTTGTGAATTTTCCAGGCACATGGTGCCTTTTTATAGACCAGCACTCTTCCCAACCCCAGTAGGGACAAGAGTGCAGAAAATGGATGGATGGATGGATATGACTTAAAAGAAATCTGTAATTTCACTCCTTTAAATTGGGCCTCTGTCTCTTTAAAAAATTTCTGCTCTTTCTGAAGCTCCACCTTCAGGAAGTCACCACATTATGGCTCCTCTATTAACTCTTTAACAACATTTTTACCAGCGTTTCACTGATAAGTAGCTCCTGTAAGAAGCTCAGCTGATGCCCTGTTCCACCAGATATTTGCTAATTGCTGCTGGCTAGTCTGTAGAAACTGAGTGGGGGAGTTAAAACAACTGGATAAAATTTCAGCTTTGATAAAACAATAACGATGGTGTGTTATTGTTCATCTCAGGTTAAATTTAAACAGTTAAGTAAACACCATACATAAAAGCCTGCCTCAGTTCAGTTCTACCTAATCTAGATTAGATGTTAGCCATTCAGGTTAGATACCGACATTTTTTTTTCCGGACAGAGATCAGATATTTCGATGAAATGAAGTGAAAACTGAAGCATCCTGAACATGTGCTGCTGCTTAAAGTTTCCAATCACAACTCTAGACCGAAGCTTTGCCTCGCCTTCAGCGTGGAGCTCTAGTGGGGTCTTACTGAACAGAGAGGAACCCAGCGGGATGAGATGTGCTTCTGTTCCACAAGACTGCACAGTCAGCCTGCCAGCAGTCTCCATGGAAACGTCACTGTTCACAGACTTTAAGAAAACATTTCCCTCTCCAGCACCAATTGTACCTTTTCAAGAGCGTTCTACCCACTTTGCTCTGGAATGTGAGAACCTAAAAACAAAGGCTGGCTTCTGATTCTTGTCACAGTTTTGAACCGTCGCACCGTCTCTGCAGTCATATCAGCTTTTGCATGGTTACTGCTCTGGGTCATTCTCCATGCGTGCTTTCCCACAACAGCTGACCTTAATTGCAGGAGCAATAAATATGCACATTTAAAGCAGCATTCAAAGTTCATCTCAGGAAAGGTTAAGTACTAAAAACCTGGGGTTTTTACTCTGACAGCTTCTCAGATCTGCAGACTGAAAGTTGCACCCAGATGGCTCAACCTGAGCTCAGCAGTGTTCTTGCCACTGATTATTTATGAGAATCAAACTTGGACTCTGGGTCCTACTACATGTTTAATCCTAGAGAAAGATTTTTTTAATCTCTGACAGGGTTTCTTCCAAGATTAATAGCTAATAGTTTATTTTTTGACAGTGTCTCTTGCTTCCTGAGCTGTTCATCTCTGCAGCTCTTCCAGAGGTAACACAGGCCTCCTGGCTCTAAATTGATTATTTGAACAGCGCTCCATAGGATCTTTAAAGTTTGAGACGTTGTTAAGAACCTAACAGTTTAAACCTCTCCACATTTTATCTCTGATCTGTCTGCTTTCGTCCTCAGTCTTCATTAGGCTTTCATTACTAATGTTCTCCATCAAACCTCTGATTTCAGAGAACCATTGTGCTGGTCTGCTGAAATTAAATTAACACAGACGTTCTGTATTTACTGAATGTGTGACCTCTGGAGGGCAATTTGTCCTGGTTTAAATAGTAAACCATGGAACACTTTTAAGTTTTTAGTTTTCAATGTTCTCTTACAAACATTTGAGGCTTTTGCGCAAAAAAAATGCACTTATACTGAGATTAACTTACACAGAGGTAACAGTGTCTGACTACTGAATGTGCCTGGTTGCTCTTTATTCAGGGGTATCAATGAAAAATGGGGCAGGTCACTTTTTGGACTTTTGAATTATCCAAAAAGGGAAAACCAAATTCTATTTTCATTCAGACTCAAGGTTTCTGCTGGGCTTCCAAAAAAAAAAAAAAGTCAATAAAATGCATTCTATTGTGCTGCTGGTGGCGTAAAAAATCTGAGAAAGTTCAAGGTTTTGAAATGTTCAGGTGGTTTTATCTTTTGACAAACTGTTCTTGTTTGTGGGGTAGGGGGTGACTCTCTTCCTTGTTTTCAAACAGATAATTCACAAGACCTGCTTTGTTGTCCTCCTTCTCTCTGCAATAGGCGAAGGATAACTTTGACCGCCAGGACTTCAATAAAATGTGCTGGACGTTGTGCTTTCGGAAGAACCTGGGTCAGAAACAGCTCGTCATCTCCAACGACGACGCCTTCAAGATATGGTGCATATTCAACTTCCTGTCTGAGGACAGATACCCGCTGGTCGTCGTCACAGAGGAGGTGAGATTGCATTGTTTACATCCAAACATTTCACATGCGCGCTCGTCACACAAGAAGGCAAAAAGATGGTTGTTTTCCTGCCACCCATCGACAGGCTGCTGCAATAGAGCAACTCCGTTAACAAAATGAAACCTGCAGAAGTTGGTATTTTTCATTTATTGCAGCGCACCACAGAAAACGGCAAATAAACAAAGTCATAGTCATGCTAGCACAGCTTACAAGCTTGAGCAAGTTCCTTGTTCTCCCTTGCTATATTTTTTGTTTTTTAGAAACTTTTTACTGACCTGTTGAATGTGATACTCTTGGACCTTATCTTGTTGTTGTAGTGTTGACAATTAGCAAAATGCTGCATCCCTTTTTCTTTTATATATCACCTGCACATTTAAAATATAGCGTGTTATGTTGGCAACTTGACAGCGAAAACCAATGGTAGTAATCGTTGGCCAGCTGTCTATTTTTCTTTTGCCTTCCATACAATAAAGACATGGGACTACAAGCAAACGTTTCAGTATGCGACGCTCCCCTAATCCTATTTTATCAGTTTTGCCATCCCTTTGTGAAACAACATCTGTAAAGCATTTCAGCGGTTTATCATTGTCATTGCATGGCGGTGGAAAGGCCGGGTACAGCAAAGCCTCTATATTCGAATTCCACAGAGTTTAGTTTTGTTGCATCTGTTTAGGACGTTTAGCAGAAATGAAAACGTGAAGAAGGTGAACTCCCTCCCTCTCACGTTCCAAATTTGTAACACCTAACGGATTGAACAACCTGTTAGGTGATACAAAGGGACTCGTGTTGATCAGATAAAACACTAAACAGGAACATCCAGTTCATGGTTTCAAAAATAAACCTGTCTATTAAAAATTATTTCCACCCTGCGAATTAAAACCCATTAAAAACAAACTTAAATAAATATGAACGTGTGGACGTTTCTGACGTCGTTCACACCAAAGAGGCACTTTTAGCAAAGTGACAAATTTCTATCTGATAACTAGAGGAAGTCACAAATTTATAAAATACGAATGGAGTCATATTAGCCAGTTAATCTGAACTTCTCATTTCAGTCGATTCTTGTTTGAATGAGTTTTTGTTTAAATTTTCCAGCAGTTCTGCAAACCGGAGGCGATTCTGCTGTAACAGACATTCAGGGTGATGTGCTGCATATGTGGAGCGTTGCTGTTTCATCAGTTGGTCAGTTGCTCAAGAGCAGAAAAGGAAGTTTCCAGCTTCCTGTTCTTTTACAAATGCTGGAAGATTTATTGTTGAGTACGACAAACATCAGAGCTGGATCACAGGATTGTTTGTTGAATTGAAACAACATTTCAAACATTTCACTCAGCTAATGTTGGCTTCTACGTTGGTAAAAGGTAGAAGAGTCAGGGAGAGTTGTCGTTTGTTCTGTTCAAGTAGGTTCTGGTCAATTCAGAAATACTTTAGTATTTCATTAGTTGGAATTTATCGTAACAACAATAAACCAGGATTTTATCACAAAAAGAAATGTATCACGATAAACGATACACGATAAACGACACACTGCTAATCGCCAAATCTTACCAAGCATAATTGGTCTAGTTTCTCGTACAAATTTGTACAAATTTTGTCTTATTTCACGTATACTAACTTAGAAGTAACTTTACGGGAAGATAGGAAATTGTTTATAGACAATAATTCCTTAATATAGTAGTTTCACTGGCAGATTATGGGAAAAATGTCTTTCTATAAATTACATTATCTTCCATCATCAATATTTTTCATCAATATTATGGAATGATGCTCTTAAAACAAGCTCCTGTCTTGCAGAAAAGTCACCTAGTATACTCAGTGTACTAAGATATTTGCAATAGAAACCAGACAGAAAAGACTTTCGCAGTGTGAATGTCCACCCCTAGCAATGACTCCATGAAATCAAGCAGTCTTTGCGCTTTCCCTTTCGAACTTGTTCGATGTAGTTGACCGTATGCGGTGTGTGTCCTCTTCCACAGATCGAGTATTTCTTGCGTAAGCTGACGGAGGCGATGGGAGGAAGCTGGGTGGAGGAGCGCTTCGAGGACCTGAAGCTGGAGCTGAGCTCCAAGCAGCAGTGTCTGAATGTGTGGGCCCTCATCACACTGGTGGGCTCAGGCCAGTTCAGCAAGGGCATGGACCAGCAGACGCTGTCCATGGGCATCAGCGAGGTCTACCAGGAGCTCATTCTGGATGTTCTCAAACAGGTGGGCGACACGTCGACCTCTTCTGGATTCAGACTGTCTGGTTGAGTAACAGCTGTTATCAGGTTTTATATCTGCACAGGACACAAGACCATGACTTTTTCTTCCTTTTCATTAGGAAATAACTTGGCTTTGTCTATTGGTTCACCACAGAAAATAGTATCTTAACAAACTGTCTTACTTATGAAGTATATGAATGTTAATCTTCTATGATCATTTTTACAATGTAACCAACTAATCAAAAGCAGGATTATGCTGCCAAGCATCTGCTTTTGGATAAGTTAAGCAGGAATGGGCCGCTTTCTGAAGAACGTCACAATTCAGATTAATGATTCTTTTCAGTCTGTCAAAAAAGTTATTTCTGATAGAAAATGAGACAGGCATGTTCCCTAAAGGCCTCCTTACCATCACCCTAATGCGTAGCTTCCTCCACAGATCCGGCTGGGCCAATCCACAGTGTTGGCATCGCTCCCCAAACGGAGAAAAATTTTAAAAAATTCCATATTTCTTTTTCTTTGTAGGGATATATGATGAAGAAAGGCCACAAGAGGAAGAACTGGACAGAGCGCTGGTTTGTGCTGAAGCCTGGCTTCATTTCGTATTACGTGGGCGAGGACCTTGCAGAGAAGAAAGGAGACATCCCATTGGACGGATCCTGCAGCGTGGAGGCATGAAAGCACTGATTCTACTGCTTTGTGCTTTGTTTGCTCAACTAATCAAAAGCAGATAAAAGAAGATAAAAAAACAAAAACAAAAAAAAACTCCAAACCTATTTATGCATTTTTATGTTTTGGAACATAATATTTCCAGACTGGTGAAATGTTTCATTCTTGCTTTCCACTGCAGTCCTTACAAGACAAAGAGGGAAAGAAGTGCCTCTTCCTCATCAAGTCGTCTCAAAAAAGCTTCGAAATCAGCGCATCGGACAAAAAGAAGAAGCAGGAGTGGATCCAAGGTGAGCCGTGTGAAAAGTTTATCGAAACCTCAAAAAATTGCGTCTCTTCTCCTTATTTTCCTTTTGGAAAAGTAATTAAACCTGTAGAACTGTCACATTTTGTCACCCTACAGCCACAAACATCACAAGATTTAATGTGACCAACAAGCACAAAGGAAATAATTGTTATTTTAATAATAATTACTTTTCTTTTTTTTCCTCTCAGCGATCCAGATGTGCGTGAATCTGCTGCGTCAGAGCCGGCCCGCGCCGCACCACGAAGCCCGACAGAAGCGGCGAGACCTGCGGCTCCGGCAGCAGGCGGAGCAGGAGCAGCTGGAGCTCAGGATGAAGGAGCTGCAGACGGCAAACGAGGCCAAGCAGTTCGAGCTGGAGAACATGAGGAAGGTGAGGACAAAATATATCATATATAAATGAATCTGGTGGAAATAGATAAAAAGACTGAGAAATAATAATAATAAAAAAAACAGCAGCTCAAGCAAATACAATCTCAAAAGTAATCTGAAGTGAACAAACAGCTGAATGGATATACTGTACTTTGGTAAATAAGGAAGTTAAACTTTGTGCTGTATATCTTCATGGGAACAACTCAGCGAATGTGGTTTATGATCAAGCAAAAAAAAAAAAAAAAGAAATAAGAAAACACACTGAAACATAAATTAGACAAAGCGGAAGTAAAGATAAAGTGTAACAGCTGTCAGCTTTTATTATTACTCTGCATCCATGAAGACTAAAATAAAAGACAAAAATCCTTCAAACGGCACAAAACCAGAGGGAAACCGAAGCCTGTCATCAGTTGCATCAGTTAAAATGAGCTCGATGATTTCCATTCTGATTATCTTTTGTTTACAAGTCATGCAAGAAATTGCTTTCAATATTGGGATCCACAAGGACATTGAGATCGGGTCGGTTCTACTGAATTCACTCTATCAAGACATAGTAACTCTGTAGAAGATAATCAGCAGGAAAACGGTGTTCACTTTGTGTTCCTCCCACTTAACCCTCTCAGGCTCAAATTACTTGTAAAGACTAGCTAAGTAGCATTTAGTTGTTGTAAATCTGCAACATCTGCCTGGAGAGGGTTAACAACAAAACACGGACCCCCACAAACACTCCAACCAACGCCACAAACTACATCTGATCTCCTTTCACCTGTTTTGAAAGAAGATCAAAAAAAGTCAAAACTTTTTTGACTCCGAAAAGTTTTGACTTTTCGGAGTCAAAACTTGATTTTCCGTCACTCAGAGTTTTTTTTTTTGAATGTGGATCCGAGAAAGGCAGCACTTGGTGTTTGTGGCTGTGTGCAAAAAAGACACAATGCAGAGTAAAGCTACACAAACATCACTGCCTGTACACACCGTTCACTGCTGACGTTGTGCTGGTTGTTTCTTCACCATGTCAGTTTCTACAAGATAAAATCTTTAACCAACATGTTATTTTTTTTTTTCCTTCGCTGCTTCTCTCAGTTATCGAGCTGTTTTGCTGTAAGCTAATGATTCAGAGCTGCAGAAGATAACATATTTCCTGATAATGTGTGTGTGTTGCATTATTTTGAGTGGTTTCCCACACACACTTATGTCACAGCAGCACTGCTTCTGCTGCTCGATGCTAAATAAGTCACAAAACTTGATTTGGCAGCATTCCTGTGCTGCTATGTCACCGTAATGAAAGGGCCGGTGTGTGTTTAGTGCTCGGTTAGCTTCAGTGCTCTCCACTTTGTCATGCACTGCTGGTTTCACACATGCACTCTATTGTCTCGACCGGCCCAACTGGGTCACCTAAAAACTACTGGTTTACTCTGAAAAGCCGCAGCCTGCTCATGAATAAAGTGAAGTGTGGGCGTGGCAGAGAACACGCATGACTCAATGTCTTCTTAGACCTGAGTTCATCAAACACTGGTCTTGACTAACGGCTTCCTCTTATCACCGCCAGAGACAATGAGGCGAACAGGAAATGTCAGCTTTACCAAAAAAAAAAAAAAAAGGTGATGTCACTCATTACTCTGCTTAGTCACGTCAGAGTTCTGGTTTTGATTGGTCGTTACCAGCGGCTCTTTTACAACTCGGTCCAAGCTGAGTTTTCAGAGCAGCAACGTTTTTTTTTTATTTGAAAAAAAAAATACATAAAAATCACACTTGTCCAGTCAGGTGCCATTTTTGGTTCAATTGTTATTTTGATTTCTAAGCTAAAGTTTGGGAAGAATAACTTGGATTTCACATCATGAAGTAAAGTAGTTGGATGATTTACTATACAACACTGCAGCATGTTAGGTGAAAACTACAAATACTTCACAGCACTTGTCAAGGAGTTGATTTGGGTTTGTATTGCGGCCACAGAAGCTGTGCACCTTGCAGCCATCACCACAGTGTTCTCCACTGACATGTGAAACCAGTTGTGTGACTTCTGAAGCATCAGCCAAACTAGATTTAATCAGGACGGCGCCAGCAGAACGGCTTGAAAAGAGCAGAATCAGTGGACCTAAAGTTCATTCCTCAATCCGACGCAGCGGCGGTGTTGGAAATGAAGATCATTTGTATTGCACATTTCAGCAACAAGGAAGCTCAACGTGGCTTACGCCATAAAAATACAAAGTCGCATCACACCATACGGTCAACAATTGAGAAAATCAGCAACTTAACATTACATTTTGTTGAGTCCCATCACCAAAACCATCAATACACACGAAGAAAGAAACAGAGCTCTACATCCAGACCTCAGTGACGCAAATGAAGCTTCACTATCACAATTGCAATAAACTGATCATTATTTTATCAGGCTGACAATTCTAAAAAAAAAAAAAAGTTTTTTAGATTAAGACATGAAAATCAGCTCTAATGTACCTAAGAGGAACTTTAGCAGGTATCTGTTAGCTTGTGAGCTGGATTACGTGTCATGACGCAGGAGGCAGCATCATGGTGGCAAACAGCTAGTCGCACAGACAGAGTGGAATAACTCTGTGACACTAGAGGACAGGCCAGGCTTTGTGTACATGAGAATGCACAACAGTCTGGCGTCGAGGTGCAGAACTCCATCTCACATAGTTAGCAGCATGAATGCACAAGGAACACACACACACACACACACACACACACATGCACACACACACACACACACACACACGCACACACACACACACACACACACACATGCTATAGACTCTCTGTCTCTGTGTGTAGAAAGATAACGCAAAGTTCACCCCGATTGATGTTTTATCTTAACAAGTTGCAGAATTTTATTCTCAGATCTGATTTTACAGCTATTTGTCATTCCGTATATAAAAGCTCTTGACATTTAAACTCATTCAGATAAATATTAAAATTACGGTGGGGGAGCCAACAAATCTCGGGTAAAACGTGTTACGGTACATCAAAATCTGTGATCAATACTTCTCAGAGTGACTCCACTTGCTGAATGAAAAGGGCATGGTTCAAATTCAAACCAACAGGCAGTGCAAAGAAACGATTAATCAGAGAAGCAGCCAAGAGACCCGACATGAGGCTGCAGATCAGTTGATGCAACAGATGTTGGTCCCACACGACATGAATCTGACTTTTCTGGACGATGGCGTAGGAAAAAGTGTAATGCTAAACGAAACCCAACGGAAGGAAGCTAACAGGAGGCATGCTGTGATGACTTCCTGAAGGTGGAGTGTCAGAAAGAGCTGGCGCTTCTTAAAGAGACAGAGGCCCAATTTCGAGGCGTTAAATTACAGAGTCAAGCTTCTTCTAAGGCATTTATGATACAGCGTTTCTATAACAACTGAAGGTAACACTGTTACTTGATTGTGCTACAAAATGAAGCAAAAAATGAAATACACAATACTGCCCCTAATTACAGCTTATCACAAACACCTACACTCAAAAGTTATTGTCTAACACGAAGCTTTAAATGTCTAGGATCTCACCAGATCTTATTGGCATCTGTCCAAACAGCCATTTTCACTTTGCTCATTTTAGTTCTTGTCTTCCTTTTTGATTTTAGTTTTCTGGGTTTTTTTATTTATTTTTTTATTTCTGGTCAGGCTCTGGAGGAGGCAGCAGCAAAAGCAGCAGAGGAAGAGAAAAAACGCCTTTTGACTCACACCGAACTTCAGGACCGCTACAGGACAGAGCTTGAGAGAGAAAAAATGGTACGTGATTCAGGAAATTATTTCACCAGAGCAACTGCAGAGCAAAAACAACTTCTGCTCAACTCTCTCTTTAGCTGCTCTGTATTTGCGTGCGTCGTCGTATGCCAGGTTAAAGACAACAAACGACTGGAAGAAACCTCTATGCTCAAAATAAAACCAAAAATCTACCCCAATAAAGACCTGAAGCACAATTTCTAATATATCTGACTTAACTTTGTTTCCTCTGTTAAATGAAGTCATGTTCTTGTTACTGAAATACACATTTGGTAATTGTTGCGACCAGAAGTTGTTTCGTCTCGTTCATGACTTCCTCTGAAAATAAAATGACGTGCAGAGCGCCCTTTGTGGCTGTGTGACAGACTTTCTATCAACATGTTTATCTGTGTATTTCGGCTCAGTCAGCCCACTCTGCTGTCTTATTGACTTTCAATTTTATTTCTGTTTCAACCAGAAATCCCCCAGACTTTGTTTTTTGGTCGCCTCCGGCAAATACATTCAAAACAAATATTAAGTTCAGTGCAATGTGCCTGTCCTTTACCTCATAAAAGGTAAAAGGTAAGACATGTCTGCACAGAGTGAGAGAGAGCATGACGTTCAGCAGGTATAAATGACTCCCTAGAATCTTCTTTAAAAAAAGTTGTCAAATCGTCATAAAATCCCGACTTCCATCCGTCCTCCGTTGCTAATAAAAACGGGGTTTCGTTGCTCGTCTACCAGGTTCGGCAGCAGATGGAGGAGCAGGTGGCTCAGAAGTCCTCGGAGCTGGAGCAGTACCTGCAGAGGGTCAAGGAGCTGGAGGACATGTACCATAAGCTGGAGGAGGCCCTGGAGGAGGAGAGGCGGGCCAGGCAGGATGAGGAAACCGTTCGTAAGCTGCAGGCACGGTCAGTGCAAAGGTGGAGGGCAGAGATTACGCCATAGAGAGGAAATATCCTCACAGGAAGAATAAAGGGCTCCTTTCCTTTTCCACCGTAAAGTCGGGACGAGATATTAATATCACAAGGAAGTTATTAACGTCCAGCTCACAAAAGGCCTTCAGAGTTCTGACTGCCTCTCTGGTTTTCACGGGAGTCTCACTGATCCGTTTTTGCCACAGAGCCGCTGCGTTTCCCCTCTTGTCCTTCCTTCCTCTCTGCTGACATCAGCTTTCCACCGTCCCGTCCGTCGGCCGAGCGGCAGGACGCTTCATTCTGTCCTTAAATTAAATCGGTGTCTGAGAGACGACAATCTGTCCTTAACTTGCTGCTCAATAGATTTTTCTTTCATTGATGTGATCAGCTCCGTCAGCCTGAGCTTCATCTGAACAGAACCTCGGCTCGGGTCAACAGAACAAGAGCAGGGAGTTTATTGGTGGACTTGAGTTTTTGTTTGTAGATACAAGGAAATGTTGTTGATTACGGAGTGATGGTTAAACTGAGTTAAAGTGTATTTAATGGTAATATTAAT
Organism: Poeciliopsis turneri; assembly: GCA_922788865.1. Taxonomy (NCBI): domain Eukaryota; kingdom Metazoa; phylum Chordata; class Actinopteri; order Cyprinodontiformes; family Poeciliidae; genus Poeciliopsis; species Poeciliopsis turneri. Next base: position 275,485 of record CAKLNU010001107.1, on the reverse strand, counting down.
GATTGCAGACGAAATGTCTCTTAAGAGTCAAAATTAGTTTTTTTTTTGTCCTTTCTAATAACCATTTTTCTTCTTCCTGTGGTATTTAGTAGCAAATAACTTAACGGTGTATTGCTGCGACCAACTGGTAAGGAGGAAGATTCTAATATCTATGCAAATGATACTGAAAAAATAAAATAAAGGCGATTGAAGAATTTCCAGATTACTAATTTAAAACTACTTCTGTGAAGGCACCACACTGCCACCTGCTGATGCACAATGAGTCAGGCTGCCGTATACTCTTTAACAAATTATTAATCAAGATCTTCCTTATTCTCTGGGTTGTAAACGACCCATTTCAGGTCACCATGCTGAAGGCAAAATGGGTCCGTTCTCTGATGTAAACATGACAGAACCTTTACGTAAGAACGAAGCAGACAAAAACATTCATCCTAACTAGTTGCATTATTTTGGGTAATGTCACAATCTCAAAAATTTGGTTTCGTTTTTTTAATCAGAGCCGTTTTCATGTTTAGATCCGGCGTTTCCACTCAGATCGATTTTCAGCTCTTTAAAAGTGTGCAGATGTCCAGTTTTGAACTGAAACTGTTACTGTGACTCTGATAACGACAGAATATCACCAAGTTTACTACAGGCAATGGAAATCCCCCCAAACACCATAAGGCCTGGGAGAAGAAGAGCAAAAAAAATAAAATGTCTGCAAAGGGTGACCTCTTGTGGTCAGAGGTGACTAGAGCAACCAAAAAGTTTCCCCAAGCAACTAAAGGATATTATTACTCCAGCAGAAATAAGAAGAAGTCATGAAAATGTAAGAAAGAACAGATGTGTTTGGTAAAAAGATTACTTTTACTTACTGACAGTTTGAGTCTGATCTCTGGTTCACATTTATATTGTACCAAGATATATACAACAATATCCAAATGCATTAAATTTTTTAAATAAGTGATAAGATACGCGAAACACTCAAGTCCAAATCTGAAAACTATTTCTAGTAACAAGATATTCTGTGCCTTCGAATGGACCGGCTCGGTCAGCCAATAGGAAACAGGAAACAGGACAGAGACTTCCTGCTTCGCCTTCACCAGTATCAGAGTGTGATTGGTTCAAATGTACGTCTTTATCATTTAGCAAAGCGACCAGAGAAGTTAACTGAGGACCGTAGGGGGGAGAGGGGGAAAGGGGACAGTGGGTGGGGCGGTTACCCATGTTGCCCTTATCAGTAAGTGCGCCACTGATTGCGTTGCTCGTCTGTGTGGAGCAGGTTGCTTGAAGAGGAGGCTGAGAAGCGAGCCGAGCTGGAGCAGATCCACCTGCGTCAGCAGCGGGCCATCTCTGAGACCGAGGCGGAGAAACAGGAGCTGGAGAAGGAGCGGCTGGCCAAGGAGAGCGCCCTGCAGGCCGCCATGAAGCAACTGGAAGAGCTGGAGCAAGAGAGGCAAGGAGCGCTGGAGCAATACCAGGTCAGCTACAAATGTCACGCAACGTTTTAGGAAGACTTGTGTTAAATACGCCAAATTCTTCAGTTCAGCTTCTCCCTCCTTGTCTCATTTTGGGTCCTCTCAACCTGATTGTGTTTGTAAATCACACCAGCTTCAGATTTCATCCTTTTCTGTTTTGTCTCATGTCCAGTAATGGAAATATTCAGTTTTGTTTTGTTTTTTTTGTCTCACAACAACAAGGTTTAAAACAGCAGGAATGAACTCTTCTAAATTCACACTCCGCCTGTCAAACTTATTAATTAAAAATGTCAAGCCATTTCTCACTGCTGCTAAAAATAGTTGTGTGTGTGTGCGTGTGTGTGCGTGTGTGTATTTGATAAAGTCTCTAAAGTAAGTCTTTGTGTGTGAATCAGACGGTGATGAAAAAGCTGGAAGATGCGACTAACAACACCAAGTCATGGAAGCACAAAGTGGCTCAGCAGGAAGGGATGCTGCGCCTCATCCAACCAGGTGACGCGCTCTGCTCCCCCTCTCTGTAATAAGAATCTGAATGTTGTTTCAGAGGAAGAGGCTGCAGGTATTTTAAGGTTGCAGCTCCATGATCAGGACCCCAAACCTGAATTTTTAGATGTTTCTCAGATGTTGACACCAGACAGCACTGTCTATTGCAGAAGGATTAACCTTATGGCTCATATCAAGAAGTGCTTCTGTGGCAGACACAGGAAAAGAAACGGCACAAGGCGTGCATTTCAGAAACCACTCGTTTGCTTCGTTCGTCTCACTTTGTGCCGGCTATGCCACACGCAAACCCGTTGCCATAGCAGCCGACTTACGGCTCCACGGATGTATCAGAACTCGACGGCTAAAAAAACACGCAAACATTTCCCAGAACATTCAGCCTGACAGTTTTACGTTTTCAGGCTTGATGTTCATTTTGTGATTATTAGTAATTGATCGTCCGAACACAGCAGTGATTGATTAGCTAATTTAAACACTTACGCTACTGATGATCTGTCAGAGTTGGGGTCGCTTTAATTCTTTTAACTGAAACACTGAATTCTGCAGCACATCTACACGTTAAGTTTGTAAAAGTCAAGCTAGCGTAACTGACCTACTTCTCTCTCCTTCTCTTTTATTTAAAATGAAAACCTTTTCACCTGTGAAATGTGATACCCTTCAACCTTGTTATCTGCCTGTCATAGTGTAGATGATTAGTAGCAAAACACTGAGTCCCTTTTGCTTTTTTGTATAATATCTATTTAGCGCGCTGTGTTGACATCTTAGCAGCTAAAACCAATGGCAGCCATTGTTTGCCAGCAGTTTTTTGCCCTCAGCAGGGCGCAGCGTGTCCGTAGCTAATCTTACAAATAGTGCTGCGATTTTCTGATCAGGTCTTGAATTTAACTCACAATCGTCTGAAAAAGTACTCATTTGGTAAAACCTGCGGGAATTTTGGATGAAGACTGATGTTTTCCACTCCAACAGGCTCTAAGGGGCCACAGAAGATCACCAACTGGGGCCCGGCAGCCTTCTCCGACGTGGAGCTCAACCTGCGGGAGAAGCAGTGGCAGGAGATGAAGAACCAAGCCGCGCAGGCTCAGTGAAGCTGCCAGTGGGAACTGGGCCTCCAACAGGTCACTAACTCAGAAGGCCGGTTAGACGTGTTCAGTGAAACAAACGTATAGTGACTGAAATCAAACCTGGTGACTGGATTTTCCAACGGGACACAAATCCCTGCTTTACTAGCAGACTGAGGCCTTTTTAAATTAGGGCATTGATTAACTGATTAGTTTGGTTCCTCTAAATAAATCTTTACTGCTGTCCAGCTATAGACTAACCAGCCGTACTGTCAGTGTGCAACACTAAAGACTAGAGGTGTAGTTTAAACATGATGCACCGGGTTTAACTTGAATCCAGTAAAGAATGGAGACGTCTGCGGCGACGGTGAGGAAACACTGGAACACAGACAGTCCTGGGGTCTAGTTAAAGGCTGTAAATACAACAGAGCTGTCATGCTAATCCTGTAGATGAGAAGTCATTAATCTGAGATATCGTCACAAACACACAAGACAAAACTGCATCGTCTTCTAGTGATTTATCCTGATCCGTTGTCCTGCACAGGAACAGGACAAGCACACTAATACATTCATATTAATACAACAAGCAGACATTTTTAGTGCGAGTGTTCCTTTTTGTCTGTTTCTACAATGTTAGTCTGCATTTGTCTGTGCTTCTGGTGCACATGGAGTAGCATAGCCTAAAGATGACAACCTTAGAAAAGATTCTGCCTTTACTTTGAGTCTAAGTGGGGAAATAAATCACAGCTGAAGACAGAAATTCTTCAGTATCTGGCGGCTCAGATACTGATGCTCCTGTTTTGGAGAAACTTCTTCCAATGCAACGTTTGGCCAAAGTGGAGCTTTGATGGCTTTTTCTCGATTTCCCTGAATCGTCTCTTAGGCCAGACATTAGGTGATCATGTGAAGATGCTGTAAGTATTCTTTGGGATTAATAAAGTATGTTTGAATTGGGTCGAATTTATATGACGGAATACTATTTAGAAGTCCTTAAATCTCAACTTCAAAAAATAAGGGGATGCATTAGACATCTTTCTGCTACATCTGTTTGAAATGAATTTTGAGAGACGCTGAAATCGTGCAACCTCTTGATTTTAATTCCACTTTGTTTTTAGTGCTTTCCTCTCTGATTATTGCCATCAAAAGGTTGGACATTTGAAACGTTTCGGTGACAAATTGTGCTAGTGACTGTAAACTCATTTACAGATCAGCAAGCGAGTTGATCTGCCCGTCCGCTTCCCGGGACATTGTTCTTTGTTTGTACAATATTTTATCAGTACGTATTGTCAAATCGATTGATTTGCGATGTGCCACTGGTTAAAGGAGGATGTCGGTTCATTTCATCCAACGGGGGGGACCGATTCTCTGCTCGTACTTAAGCGACGCACGACTCTTGACCTGATTCTCAAGCAAACAAAAGGCTTGTAGTTCAAACTGTTAAAAGTCCATTTTGTGCCGTTTGTGTCAAAACGGTCAGAAGCTAAATCTGTCCCTGGACTCTCTCTAATATGAAGACGAGACATTTTCACATTGTAGCCAGCGTCCACTACAAACAGGACTTCTAACTGCTGGACGTCTCCACTGCACTCATCATGTCCTGATTAACTCTTGTGATTGTTGTTGTTGTTGTTGTTGTTGTTGTTGTTTTGATATATGCATTTGTAAAAAGCTGGAGACCCGAGCTGTGTAATAAAAACTATTTCTAATTATGCTCCTATTGAGTTGTGGAATCAGATTTTTCTCTCTTCATCCCAACATTGTTTCCGTTGCGCAGCAGTTTTCATTCTTCAGCTGAGGCCTGTGATTCAGAGCGCTGCCGACAGGGGGCGCCAAGTTCAATAATAAATACAGCCAGCAGTCGGTTCTGTTACTCTACTGTTAATAAAAGATAAATCCTTCATTTGTTGGGCAGACTGATTTTGCACTAAATACACAACAGGCAAAACTTGTAATAATGAATAAAATGAAATGGAATTGTGTTTTGTTGTATCTTTAATACAACAGTTTGGGTTGGGACGACAATAAAGATAAATATAGAATTGAAAGGACAGTTTCTGACGTCACAAATATGTCAAAAGAGTAATGACTGACATCTGATTTCATTGTGGTTTATGACATTGCTGTTCATGAGTAATTTGTAGTTGATAAAAATGTTATTGTAGGTTTGTTTTCATCTCTCCTAAATATATCATGAAATGTTGTTGTTTTTGTAAGCGTGCAAGGTGGAAATGCTGTCTTGACACAAATATAAGCTCATTATTGTTTAAACAGCAGTTATTTTCGTGTGCAATAAAAAAAAAGCAAAAAAAGCAAAACAAAACTGGAACTTTAAAAATACTCTACCAATCTCAGTTCACTTAAAACTAACCACATTTTTATTTTTATTTTTAATTGAATAATAATATTATGAAGTATGGTTTGGGCAGCACATTGTAATGTCTGGACATGCTACCGACTTTGAGTAACGTAAGTGAATGAAGAACAAACAAGTTTTAGCCAAAGATCAACCAGACACAGAGGGACACCTGCAGTTTATGTCAAAGTGAGACCTCTTGTTCGTTCACCAGCATTGCTGCTGTTTGTTGCGAATTCTGCATATTGTCGCTGGAAGTACACATTTATACGTTACTGTAAAAGTATTGCTTTTTCAAGTTTTACATTGGAAAAAAAAAAAAATCAGAAAAATCTCTGGAGAGATTCTTTGTTGAATGAAAATAATCTATAGTCCACCTTTATCTCAATGCCTCAATCGCTCAAATATTTCATCCTGTTTTTTGAGTATCTTCCCAACTTATTGCTGAGCATCAAGCGCCCTCTAGTGGAGAAACCTTTGCACTTTTTCACATCAATGACTGTTTTCAAATGCAATTGCAGTTTTTCTTAAAAAAAAAAAAAAACAACATATGGACATAGATAGATAGAAAGTCTTACTGTTATTTAAACTACTAACCAGAAATAATTCCCAATAATTACAAATCCAATTGTAAAATGAGAAATAATATGAAGACTTTAGTCAGTTCCAGACTTTAGTCTTTCTTCCAGGTTGCCCTGAATTTCTTCCCGTCTGTACCGTCAACTCTGACCATCGTCTTCAACGCTGAAGAAAAGAATCTCTCCACACCGTGATGCTTCCACCACGTTTCACTGTGTCGTAATTGGAGACTCTTTTCGTATTTGGTGTTTCAGTACAGTTGAAGACGAAGCTTACAGTCGGGTAAGGTCAGCGTGTTTATAGTTCTGGACGTATTTCAGGCGCCCAAACTTCCACGGCTCATAAAAGAGATATTCATTGGATTTCAGAGCAACAACAGGCACAGCAATCCAATAAATGAAAGAAAAATAGAAAACCTTATCAGGCATTTCGATCAGGCTCAGCAGGAGGGGAAGAGACTTTTAGTTGGCTGGGAAAACATCCTCCCTGCTTATTGTCCCTGAGACTTTTCTGACTTCAGATTGAGGGACGGGAGCCAGAAAATCTATTTTCAAAAAGTCCAGCATCGACATCATAATGAATATTAAAAATATATTTATATTCTCGTTGTGTAAGCTCTTCAAGAGTCGTTTTCCCCCGTCTGAGTTTCAAAATTTCTCCTGCACTCGAAATAAAACTTTGGAAGAAAAGGAAAAAAATGAAAAAAATTGTCAACTGCGAGTTTTTACGACCTCTCGGCTGCCTCACCCCAATTCACCTAGGCAAGTCCCCAGCTCCAAATCATTCCTGGAAATCCACCCAGCAATGAACGTCCGGTCCTAAAACTCAATTATCTCAATGACGGACATCCTACAACAGAAAAATAGAATCCACATTCTATGTGGATGAATCTACCTTGTAAAATCTCGACTATTATTTCACCCCTTCCCCAGCCCCGTCCTTGCAGAATCCCCAACCAAGCTAATTCACTCCATCCCTTTTCCGTATCGTGCAACAGTCATTTGAGCGAAAAGGGACGGGCCAAACAAACACATACACACAAGGTCCAAACCCCCCCCCAACCCTCCAAAAAAAATAAAAAAATAAAAAATAAAAAATCTGTTGTCCAGATGCAGTCTCCACATACCACAGCTGCACTAACGCCGCTTTTATACAACAAGTTGGCTCGTAGTTAATGCCGACTAGAGTGCCGGATGCGCCCTGTTTACCCTTCTGCCTCCGATCACTCCCAGCTCTCCCCGCAACCCCCAGCAGCGTCTGTATCCCATCATCGCTCCATCTTTATATATCCTCATAATCACTGTGATGAGGTTATGAGGCCTGTGGCACGCGTGCTGCATTCCTGGGAGGTGATGCGAAACAGAAATGCGTTAAATTCCTGATCTGGAATCCATCGCAGGGGGTTTATAGCACATCTTCGTGTGTTAGAGTGTGTGTGTGTGTGTGTGTCTGTGGAAGTTGTCTAAAGAACGTCTAAAACTCTTCGTATCCCTTAGAGTTCATATTTTCTTTTGTTGCAACCAAAAATGTCAGTGTGCTTTATGAAGATTTGATGTTACGGCAAGGAGGCGCAAAAGTATGAAGTGGAAGGAAAGTTACTCATGGTTTCAAAATTCTCAGCGAATGAAAATGTGAAAGGTAAGGAGGGCATGCCGCAGTATTAAGCCCCTTCTAATTTGATGCTGCTAAATAAAAGCCCGGATAACTGGAATGAAGCCGTGTGACTTTTAAAATTGCAGTTGCCACAAAACCATGTCAGACGAGCACCTTGTACGCTTCGTAACGCAACACTTCACGCCGCACATCGCCTCTATGGTGGAACACGATGACGGCAGAATCATGTTGTGGGAATGATTTACTTTTCCTGTGTCAGAAACACTGACACAGGCCGTGACACGCCGCTCGTGTCAGGCTTTGAGTCCAGGGTCCCTTTATGAACCACTAGAGTCACGAGGTCAAGTGTTTCTGTGAGAGTAAGAGCTGGAAATAAACATCGACTTCTGAGCTCCTGCCACAAGTCAGTACATTGCTTTTTTTTTGCTTTTTTTTTTTGCATGTAAAATCTTTCAGTTTGTGTTTTTTCCCAAAGTGGATATGTTTTACTTCACCTTAGTGCCTCACTCCCTGCCTGACAGATGACATTCCCGTCAAATTGTTGCGTAGTTCCGACCGAGGCAAACTCCTCTAACTCAGAGTTGACTACTGAGAGAGTCTGAGTCTCAGGACGGTCAGAGATGCAGTTCCAGGGAATCGCTGGCGGTCAGTGAGACGCCATAAGCTGCATCGTCCGACCCACTTTTCTGTTGGATCCGATGCCAAATGGTGTATCAAGTGTATCTTGTTAAACATGTTAAAGCTGATGGAGCCTCCGACAGAGCGAGAACTTCAACTGTCCAACCAGGACAGATGTGGGGTTTATTTGGTGAGAAGGTTGCAGCAATTTAGCAGGAGTGTCACCTTGAGCGGCTCATGCTCATGCTGTGTACGTAATGTCACGTGAATGAAGTCACATGAGGAGTTGGACGTGGAGTCTGTCTTGATTCTTGAAATTGAGAAGTACGTCATCAGATCCAGTTTTCAATTGGCTCAGATAAAAACGGAACCGGGAAAACCGACTTTCATAGACGCTGTCCATTCATCCAGCGTTACTGGGCTTGGGCTTCGTTACCAACACATAAAAATGTCTTATTGGAATCATTCAGGTGTATTAATAACATACAGATCTTTTCAGACTTTTATTTGAAAAATAACATACATGTTTGTCTGTCTTTTTTTCACCATCAGGCAACTTTTAGTCCCTCATAGAAATCCTCTAAGGTGTGCAAACTAATAGATGTTTGCTGTTGTATGTAAATACCTTTGCACAATGCACTGTGTTTTTGTAAGCGTACCCTGCATCTGAGACAGTTGTGAGGCAACCGAGTGTTTCCAAAAATATATAGGGTTTGAAAGTTTTAGGAATTCGGGGTATTTGCAGTAGACGAGGTTCTCATGGCGCCCGAGGGACGCGGTGAGTTTAAGGAGCAGAACTGTACCTGAGGAACAGTAAAACCAAACACCTGCAGCACATTCCCCTTCCTGCGCCGTACTGCACACGGACGTTCATGAAGCCCAGGGGGGTGATAGCGGAGCATTAGCGGGTCACGGAGGCAGTTGAAAAGAGCCAGACAAAAATAGCATTTTCACATTATAGATTTCCACGGAAAATCAAAGGCACCCCCGCGAGACGTTTCCTCTGAGGGCCAATGATGCGAACAGATGTCCTCCTCTGCCTCGTAAAGCTGCAGAGCCCTGAGCAGGAACGAGAGAATGCAGATTTATCAGCCGCATTCCGCTGCGCGAGAGCCACGGTGACGACTGCCTGAAAGACTGCTGTTGGCTCATTGCTGGAATGTCACCTTCAACCTCATTTCACCTGCATGTCATCCTTCTTGACCACAACCACATGTTCCTTCGCTAAACACTTCCACCCCTCCCCACACACACACACCCTCCACCTCCTGACATTTCACAATACGGTATTAGAGTTGGACTTGTTTAATGTGGGACTAACACCAGAGACTGAAGGTTTTGGTTTAGACATTCCATGAGGTTGCAGGGTGCGGGGAGACAAAATTCAGGACAAGGAATCTGGCTCCAATCAGTGCATCTGACTTAGGTTGTCTCTGCGCCCACAGGAAGTCCAGGCCCGAGGCCGCGGCGGGGAAATTGGACCCCTCTTCTTCCAACGTCCCCCCCCCAGATTATAAATGTCTCCTGACAGGCCAGAGGCGACCTCTGTGCCACTCAGACTTCCCTTCTTTTCAATTCATCATCAGCCCTCACAGGCACAACCGCACAGCAGAAACGACGACGCGTTAAAGAGTTGGTGAGGTGAACAGTAGACGGGACGTTTGAACCGAACCACTTCAGACCAGTAGGCGACAGGTTGACCGACGGCGTAACGGCGACGTATTTGAAGAAACGGAAAGGCTTCGAAAGTCAGAGACTCGTCTCCTTCCTCCCCCGTGAACACAGAAGAATGTGCAGCAGGGCGCAAATATAAAACACAAGTGTAGAAGAAGAGGAATTGAGGGAGGGGAAAAAAACACCCTGCAGCCCCCCATGGACTGCTGCATTCCTGCCAGCGCATGCAGCTACATCTCTCTATCCCCCCCTTTTTTTTTTTTTGTTTCAGCTGAAGCAGTCAGACTTATCACAGCTGAGCCACATTTGGAGATGGCCTTCTCCCAAAGCATTTGTTTACACGCATCCTACCTAACTGCACAGAAAGTATGCGATCGTGCAAAAAAAATAAAAAAAAATAAATAAAAATTATACCTCAGCGCAGGAGGTTTGAACGGAGCGAGTCGAGCGAAGCTCCTGTTCATCTGGTGAAGCTGAGCGACCAGCAGCTGAAGGGCCGCCATCTTCACTCTCCCGCCGTTTTGTTTTTTTTTTTAAACGTTTTTGTGGTGAGACAGCCACTGGTGGTAGATTCACTAATAAAAACCAATGACAACAACTGCTGTCTTATATAACAGTCAAGGCTGGAGTCTTTGTCACGAACCTGTTTTTTTTTTTTTTTTCATATGTCATCATTTTCCGTCTTAAATTTTCCATCAGATTGAGACCCAGGTTTGTTTGTCGTTCCACTGATTTATTTTCGCTGCAAGACCATCAAGTTGAACGACGGGAGGACGGAGGGCTCAGAGCTGCGAATCCATCACTAAAAGGATCCAGGCTGCATTTCAGCATCGTGCTCGACTCTGGAACCTTGAAACATAAAAATACGTCGCGTCCCCAAAGGATTCTGACAGAAAATCTTGTTATTGCCTGAACCTTCTCTACTTCCCGGGTGTTTCCGCTCAGGACGGATTAAATGTAATGTTAACGATGAATCGGCCGCATTTCCACCCAACTCTGAATCGCGATAAATGGGCTCCATCGGTTTCGACTTTTCAAAGATTTCATTAGGCGTTAATGGCACCGTGGACACGTCATCAATGAAAACAGGGATTACGACAAACCAATGTGACCCGACACACAAACAGCTAATTCAGGGAAGTTATCCAACTCTATACTAACATTCCTGTTACTTAAAAATACTCTGGAGTTTCCCAGTAAGGATCTACAAACCACCTCGGTTCAAACGTCCATCAGTTCAATTTAACGTCCGGTGGGACGTCACGTTGTTTTATTCTTCTTGTTGTTTTTTTCTTCAGGCGGCGTCAGACAGGTGAGTCGGTAACAAGAGAGAGGGAAGACACGGGTCAAAGGTCACCTGGCCGGGAATCGAACCGGTGACTGCCGCTTCAAGGTCAAAGGCCTCCATCGTATGTGGATTGTGCTTGACCCCTGACCCCGATTTGACGTGTCTGACCACGGCGGTGCTGCTGTGAAGATGACGAGGAAACGTTGAGGCTTGACTGCGCGGCGACAGTTTAAAGGAAAAACCTCAGTGACGTTCAGGAACCGAACGGAAACCGGAGCTGCTTCAGATTCTCTCGTTTTTATCTAGCAACTAAAAAAAATCATTTTCGGTAAAACTGACTGACCGGGGAGGTTTGGTCTGGTCCAGCGTCAGACGGTGAAGGGGGGCCGGGGTGGGCGTCTGTAAATTTCTGCTTTCAACTGTAAATATTCTGTCTGGGTTTAAAATACATGCGATCTAAGTTTAGGTCTAAATCATTGAAAAAATATGTGTAAACGAAGCAAAAATACCAGAACGCATAAACTGAAGCAGGCAGCTTTGTTTGATTTAGCATTATAAACTAATGTCATCCATTTCTATCCATCAGCATGGAAAAAAAAAAAACTTTTATTTTTTTTTTATCTTTTTTTGCGTGTGCAGCAAAACCCAATCCAACTTCCTCCACGGTAAACATGCCGAGACCTTTTACCTGTTTACACTGTGCGTGAACAGAAACACATTTGGACCTGAACGGTCATTAAACAAGCCGCGCAGGATGTGCACCGACGGTGAGATGCTGTCTGGGTCTCATTAGGGACGCCGTTCGGGTTTGTTGCCACAAGAAAAATGTCGGCTGTGCGGCGAGAAACAACAACCTCCGAGCTCGCGTCCCGGCGATCACACGCAGCTCCGAGGTGAGAGAGTCGTCCGTGACCCGGAGGAGACGCGCTGTTTACAGTGGCTCCGCTGCTTGACGAGTAACAGACTTTAATTTGTGTTTTTTTTAAAATAACAGCGTCACCACAACAATAAACAAAAATAAACACTGGAATAGTACATGTAGAAAAGTTTATTGTGCTCATTTCACTCAGACATATACCTATAAAACGTAAAATAAGAAATATTTTATCTTAATTTCTTCCAGCGATGCAAACGTTCTCCCCATCTCTCTGCTACGCTACAGCTAATGCGGCTCGTTAGCACGGCCAGTTAGCATGGCTGCAAATGACAACGGGTAAACAGCAAGTTGTTTCTCCGCCATTAACACGTTTAGCAGTGAGTACGTGAGGTTGACTGACAGCGCCAAGACCCACCTCCTGGCTCTGATTGGTTGTTTTTGGTTGGGAGCGCTTCATTTTCCCGGGCGGCAGCAGCAGCTCAGGGAGGAGGCGGATCTTTTTGCAGATTATCTGTCTGGTAACAAACTGTGGCGACAGGCCAATAGACACGTTTGCAGAACTTATCGACTTTCTGCAAACGTCGATAACGTTTGCAGAAAGTTGCTGGATTTCGTCCTTGAGATGGAGCAAATTTGCGGAGAGGTGCGTAAAGTTCGGTCTCTGGACGAACAACGGCGCTCGCGGCAAACGCCTCTATAGACGCGCACGTTTCCGTCGCGTCGAGCTGAAATGTGCAGTTCTGCTCCGACTGCATTTAAGACCTACGCCTTGTACCAAAATGTCATGTGTTTTCACACACGAAAATGACTAATCCTCCAGAGTTTGAGCCTTGCTCGGCAGTTTGAAGAGCCAAACTTGTACAAAATATGTCCTAAATCCGCAAGTTTCACAATCACTCTTCAGAAAGTGACAAAACATCCCTAAAACCGTAAAGCTCTAATGAGGACAATGTGAAAGTGATCCGTCGGTTCCAAAGCTACAGATAATCCCCCGTTTCTAATGAAGTGTTACACAAGCATTTAGCACGCTGCAGTTCCAGGGTAACATTTCAGAGGGTCTGAATCACTCGCTGAGGAAACCAGAGGAAGTGATGGCCAGAGATGCAAGCCAGATTTATTGTTTCGATCCACTGTGAATGCAGCGTTGGGCGGGTTGGGATCTGAATGGGGGTCGGTGTGGTGGAGGGGGGATGTGGGAGATGTGAGGGGGTGGGGGGGGGCTCAGCACGCAAAGCTGCACATGACTCACGATTGCAGAATGCGATGGAACAGGAAATGTAATTTCTAATTCCGACTTTTTGAAACGTCGGAAGGCTAACAATAGAAAACATGCTATTTTCGAAACACACTCATAGGCCCCTGGGGGGGAATCCATCCATCACTTGGAACTGAGGGAGACGATGTGCGATGAAGCGTCTTGGAAATGAAATCTGAATTCGCTTTGCTTGTTGCCTTCGTCCAAGTCGAGAGAAACGTAGCAACTATTTGCAGACGGGTGAAAAATCTTAACACCCAACGGCGATGATGAGATAAACGACGATCACCGTAAAAACAAGGGAGTGCAAGATGGTGATCGTGTTCGAAAAACAGACAGACAAGGATCCAAGCTCTGGTTTTCAAACTAAATATCGTTTTTGACGCCTCGTGATTCTCAGAGGGGATTCGTCGAGCGTTCGGGAAGTCGCAGCGACTTTCAAGCCGTCACAGTGCGACCTCATGTGACCTCATGTGACCACAAGGTCAGGCAGGTAAACACTTCACCTTAGACACTGAAGGCTGAAGAAAGCCTTCAATGTCTTTTTGGTTTTTGGTTTTGTAGTGCAATTAAACACACTACAAATAAGCCATGTGAACGACCACAATAAAATAAAAGAAACACTCATTGCTCAATAAAAACACAGATTGCACATTCCTGCATACATTCCAGCAAGTAAACGAACCGACAGATCCGACCAGAGCGTCAGAAGCATTTTGCATCAGCATGAGAAAGTACAGAATGTACGGAAGCAAAGTACTCACTGCTCCTCAGAGGAAGTTCTGTTTGGTGTTAGGGTTTGGGCTTTCAGGCTAAGATGTGAACCGAGTTTATGTTAGGTTTAGGGTTAGGCACGCGGTGGCAATGATTAGGTTTTGGGTGAGAGTCTGGGTTCGGCTGCGGACGTGTCATCGCTGACATCCAGAAATTTGGATGTCAGCGAAACCAATCAAGGCTCTCATTGGTCGACGCTAATGCTGCTTTTCGACCGGAACTCAACGAGACGCTGACGCCGCTCTCTGTCACAGACCCCATCGCAGGCGCTGAAACGTCCGGCAGTCAGAGTTCACTCTCCGTACTGCCCGGACTCTCCAGACGGGCTCCTGCTGTGGTTTGCACTTTCAAACACAACAAAAAACAGACAAACCAGAAACAAGTTTCACCGATTCCTCTTCAAGTACGTCAGTCGCTCTTATGAGTCACTGGAGTTTCGAAAGCCGTGTCAGATCGCCTAAAGCTACATGTCAAAGCTAATCCCTCGCGAACTAAATTTACAGACTGAACGCTGGGAGGGGGATTTCAGGACTTCTTATTTATTTTTAAGCTTTCTCTCTTATATTCGGGGTTTAAAGAACATATTTCTCGTTATACACCTGAAGCGAGTCTATTTTTCACATCAGTGACTCTGTGATGCTCGCTTGATTCAAGAGTTAAGCGACACGTCGTTATAGAAACGCTAACTCTAGACAAACTAAAAGAGTGTTCACTTTAGCAGTGTGTTAACATTTATTTCATTGTAGCAAAGTTAAACCCTCACAAGTGAAACAGGAACCATGTTTAGAAAAGTCAGACTTCCGGCTGCTTCCATTCACTACCAACCTGATGGGCAACCTCTGCCACGCAGCTCCATGACGTAAAGCAGATGTTTTTTTAGTAACACTGTTGTTTGGAACGCATTAATTCTCAGAAGTCACTTTCTGCTTGCTTCCAGAAAGAATTCATCTGAATTACAGTTTTTGGCAAGTTTATCCAGTCACTATGTTGGTTCACTACAAGAAGGCTGGGCTTATAAATATCTGGGTGAGATCCTGGTCTGTCAGGTCTCTAAGCGGCTACTCTGAGGAAACGCTAGCACAGCTTTCTCATCCCTTGGATAAATGACCATTTGTTCTTCGCCGCTTCATGCTTGCTCGCTTTCTTTAAAGTGGCAGTACTGTGTATTTTCCAGTCACTGACTGCAATTTATAGCATAATCAAGGAACTATGTTCACTTCAGTTCTTATTAAAATGCTACGCATAGCAAATATGACTTAAAAAAATGACTTAACACTTTGAAATTGGGCCTCTGTCTCTTTAAGAAACTCCTGTTCTGTCTGAAACTTTCACTGAGAAGTGGCCCCTATGAAGATGCACACTTCCACCAGATGTTTGCTAATAGCTGCTGGCTAGTCTGATGGGGCCAAGTGGAGGAAACGCGGGGTTGATCTGGAACCTGCAGCTCGGAGGAGGAGCTTCGTCCACGGAAACTTGCTGATGCCAGTGGAGGAAACCGCCATGTTTCAGTCTACAGGGAGATCTAGCTTTAAACCCAGACTGCACCGACTGAGTCTGCTTGATAAAGTACTAAGATTTTGGATTTGGCTTTTCTAGGAACATCTGGGCTGAAGTAAAAACAAGAGATTAAAATTATTGCCTCGGCTAAACAGTTCAGGCTATTATTCCTCTGTCAGAATATGTGCAACATAGTTTTTCCCTCGGGCAAATTAGTATTTTCCACTCGACGGTTCCTGAACTCGCAGCTCTCCACCAAAAAAGGAACAACACACGCACGACGTTTGTTTATTTCTCTCGTTGTTTTCTGCATTGTCTTTCGGGAAAAAGAAAGAAAAAAAAAAAAACGCAGAGGAATGTTTGGGCTGCCTATCTGGAGCATTTTGAGAGCAAAAAGAGAGAGAGAGACAAAAAAAAATGTCTTCTGTCACATTCCAGAGAGGCCGAGTTAATGAGAGCCTCTCACTTCCTGCACATCACTCTCCAGAGCAATAACAACGCTGGATGAGATGTGCAACTATAAATAGTCTCAAAGTATCTAATAATATCGCGCGCTGGCTGGCTGGCTGCCAGCGTTGAGCTCATGTTGTGTTCCACTGACCCTTCGATGTGGAAATCCACCGCAGCTTCATCCCGAGCGCCGTCCAACGAGAACTACTCTGTCTCTGTGTCCGTGTTTTTTAAACACAGAAACACTGAAAAAGTCCATTTCAAAATCGAAAATCGAACCAGTTTGAACTGTTGGGGTGGAATTCTGGAGCTCATGATCAACATGCAGAACCAAGAACCTGAACCGCAGCTCTGTGTTCCTCTGACGTTATTCTTAAAACCATTATTATTAAAACCAGTAGCTCACGTGCTACTTAAAGCTGCAGTGTGTTACTTTAAAGGCACGAAACACATAATCTGTGAAGTTCTTATTATTTCTTTTTTTTAGCTTGTTTGCCTTTTTTTCCCCCAGTGCTAAGTAGAAGCAACCAATCAGAGCCAGGAGGCGTGACTTAGCGCTGCAAATCATCCTCCTCTCTGTAGCTAGCAGAGCCTGTACTGAATGCTACGGCTAGCTAGCATAGCTACCGGTGACGGTGGACAAAGTGTTTTCTTGCAACGGTAAGTTGCTTCTGCGCATTTAGCAGCGAGTACACAAGAGGGATTGACAGCGCCAGGCCTCCCCCCCCCTGTCTCTGATTGGTCGTTTTTGTGGTGCATTTCTTCAGACAGCAGTAATAGTTCAGGGAGGACAAGGAGGAGAGTGATTATTTTGTGCAGGAAAGGTTTGCATGGAGTTAAAATAGTCTCAAAATATCTGCGCGCGTTCAATACGGAATTTGCAAACCTTAAAAATAAAATAAACCTACAAATGTCGGAAAGGTTCGCACAAGTCACCTGGTACACACACACACACACAAAACTGCCTTTACGCACAGATCCGGTTCCGAGTGCACAGCTATGGTGTGTTTACGTGCCAGTAGAAAGCTGGGTCATCTGAGTTTTGCTCTGAGCCTAGTGTTTCTATCGGCAAGCATCTTCAGGAGATTATGGCCGTTATGGATGTTGGTCAGTATCACTGAAACCGTATTTCGTCGCTCCAGACCTGGACCTGCAGGAACATCGTCTGCTGCTCGACTTTATTCGCCAGAACAAACAGAACGGTGCTTTATTTATGTTGACTTCTCAGCATGCTTAAGGATTTAGTCTAACTAAATAGGCCTGCCTCAATAATCAATAAATCAATTAATCGGATGCTAAGTTAAAACAAACTCAATCATTTCCATTGGCCAGATTTGACATCAAACCCTTTACTGTCTTAAAGAGGTGGTCAAACTCCGGCTAAATGTTTGTAATTTACTTTCAAGAAATGGAAACCAAATAGGTTTTAAAGTAAAGACACTGAATCCTCCTCATCCACCTCAACACAGGTAAAGCTTCCACTGTCTGCAATGAGTGTGATTACAATTGAGTTAAAATTGTACAGCAGGGCTTTAGCTCCAGTTCAGGAGGGAGTTTAACACTCGCGAGTCAAACCAGGTCAGAGGTCATCAACACGACTCTGGAGAGCTTGACTGTCCTAAGCAGCCATTTAATTCTGGTGTGTTGGACCAGGATCATAGCTAAATGTTGCAGGACGCTTGTTGGTTCCGGCCAGCGAACCATTGCGCCACCCAGTGGTCGTTTTTCAGACCACTTAGTCTCCTGTGCCGCTCACCAATGCACAACATGGCTGTAGATAATTTTGGGATATGATAAGGAACTGCTGAGAGATACCGTTTTCCACCGAACCGACGCGTTTGCCACTTCGGCACAAGAACAGTGAGAAACGTTTAGACTCAGAGCAAAACTCAGACGGCCCAGCTTTCTACTAGCATGTAAACGCACCATCTACACACAAATCTGGGATTTCCCAAAAGCGTGAAATGAGTCTCAGAAATACTGTGTCTCTCTACCAGGTGACTTTTTCAACATTTGTAGGCGTAGGAGAAGGTTTATTTTATTTTTAACGTCTTCAAATCCAGTATTGCACACGCACAAATATTCTTACACGCGCAGATATTTTGAGAGTATTTTCACTCCATAGTTTTGCGTGTTTTTGGTGTTGAGTTGTGTTACATCAGTGGGGTCATCAGTTGCTGTGGCAACGTCTGCGCTGTTCTGTGGCACGTAATGATAATTACCAACATCTCCAGGTTTGGTAATTATCAAATTATTGTATGGATGTGAAAGAAAAGCGCAACATTTCCAGATGTAAATAACAACATGCAACCTGTCCGTATGGACATCCATGTAAAGTGGCTCCACTTAATGTTTTTTTTTTTTCTGTTTCGCCCACCAATAAAAAAAAAGGCCAACTTTAGCAAGGCAATGTTTCACTGATATGATAATTGTGACACCTGCTGCAAACTTTGACTTCATGGAAAGCTAAAATAACAGCAGGTTGTACAACAAGCAGCGCATTTATGTAGAAGAACTTTATTTTAAAAGTAATTCTCTCTCTCTCACACAGTTTGAGCACAAAACTACTTTTTGTTACACCAACCACTCCTGACTTCATGACCCATGTGTATTTTAAGGGAAATTAATACTTTTGCACCACATTTATCATTCTGTTATTATCTAGCGTTGCTTTGCTGGCAGTGATCAACGTGAAGGTTTTCCGTGTTTCCTTTAATAAAGCCTCTAAGCGTTCCACTTTTTCAGGAATTTGATGCAGTCAGTGCCAGAAACATCCCTTCGGTGTAAAAGTCAAATTCCTCAAAAACTTGGAAGCCGCTGGTCGCGCCGTCAAACTGACGCCGCCATGCTTTAGCTCACGAATCTTTTTTAAACTGTTACTGGTGACGCAGAGCCCCCTGGCTTGACAAATGTTTCTGGGTTTGCCACCAGGTCACAGTGACGCGACACTCCCTTGATTCTGAGAGCTGCGACTTTTCTTCCAGCCGCCGGTCGCCGTCGTTTACGGCTTCCTCTGCCCGTCTCCGCTCCACATGTGAGCGTTTTCCACAGCAGTAACCTGCCTATATAAATTAACTCTCCTTGTCAGAGAAATATCTTCAGCAACAGTGCAATCAATTGAACAAGAAACTGCTGGGTCACCCGCATCGTTTGTGAACAAAAGCAGCGACTCAGCGTGCTAACATAAACATGATTTATTTATTTATTTATTTTTTGGGCATGAAAGAAAAAAAATCAGTCAACAACATGACTGAAGATTAATTTGATGAAGATGAATCTACAGAGCACCACCAGCGAAGACAGCAACTCAAAAGTCAGATCTTTTGAGTTACTGTCTTTTGAGACAGTAACTCAAACTGTCTTTTGACAGCTTGAGTCCCATTGTTCAACAACAGTTTGAGTTATTGTTGTCGAACAACAGAACAACGGCGTGTTGTTCTCTGGACCAGTGTAACGTTCAACATTTACAGTAAACGTGGTTTTGTTTCCTTCAGTGGCTCTTGGTGCAGCGCCACCACAGGCGAGGAGAGAACGCCCAGATCAGATGTACATTTTAAAAGCTGCAGCTCACAGGAAACTGTGGACATTTTGGACTGATCAAAATAAAATTATGTAAAAAAAAAAAGAGTAAGAATAGAAAAAAAAAAAAGAAAGTGGGTTAATGATAATCAATGCCATCATAGCAAAATGGTTTTCCTGTTATTGTGCACCTCTGGTTACATTTTATATTATGATCTGTGTGACTCAGCACCATCAAGTTGATTTGTACCGTCATTATTTATATTCGCTGGCCTTCGTTGTGCCGTCACCCCCTGGGGCCCACATCCTCCCAAACCCTCCCAGGCCCCGGCTCTGGTCGAATTCTCATCCCATTTTGTGATTTTCTTTTTTCACTGGTATTTTTGAGAAACCTTCACACTGATTTGGATGTCGTGCTGATTAAGTGATTTCTTCTGGCCCTTTTGGCACACGTCATCTGTTTTGATCGGTTCCCATGTCAACAGGGACAACTGCTTGCATACAAGAGCAGCTGACTGGGCTGCATGCGAAAAAAAATAAATAAATCCATCTTACTCCAGAGTAATGCTCTTATGTAATACTTATAAGGGCCACTAAGGAGGAGGTATTGCTGATTTTGGAAAGCTGAGAGTTTTCCCAAAATTACAATGATTGTGTACTGTTAAAACAAAGCATTCCAACTTTTACTTTAAGGGTTTTACATTTTAAGTCGTAAATAGTACAGCTTTTGACAGAACCGGAATTGTTGTCTTGGGTTGCCTGGTTCGCGTTACATTTTAAAATGACCAACCAATTTTTACGTCGCCATAAAAAGGTCTCAGGTACGATGCAGTGTGTGTTGTGGAGCCGCATACACACACCGTACACAAACTCACTCACTGTCAGTCAGATTTCAAAATTTGTCGAGACCCAATGTGAGTTCAGAGTGAGCAAACATGGCCGACTGGGAAGAAGCAAAGACGAAAGTGTCGTGTGCAGGTCACGTTTACCAAAGAAAATCGGTACAAAGACTTTTCCAACATCCACCGGACTTTCTGGTGAGATGCTTTGTCCTCTGTGTGTTTTGGATTCCCCCTGTGTTTCTGATGGACGGTTGGGATTAGCATGTGGGTTTCAAACCGCAGCCGCTAGAGACCATCTTAAATGAATGCTGATTGGATCCGATTTTATCGCTTCATTTACTATTGTTGTGGGCGTGATGAGCATGCGTTAGCTGACATGCTAACAGCAGAGATCACTGGTTTCTCTGTTCGGCGATTTTGCTGACTTTGAAAACAGTTAGCACATGCAGCTTCCCATCAATTGATGTTGCTAATTTGCTTGACTGTTTTTATGAACTTTAGCAGGTGAAGCTGAACATTTGCGTTGAGGTTTTGGTTCTCGACTGTTCTTCAAGTAATCAGACGCTTCATTTCTTTTTGAAACACAACCAGACAGGTAGGTGTGAGGGCGAGGCGCACACACAAATATGACCATCAATGGGTTTAACACTTTAGCAGTAGCTTCTGCTAAATACCCCTTTGGTATTTAGCAGAAGCTAGTATCTTGAGATACTTTTAAGACAGCAGCCATCACTCTCTGCTTCCTGGAATAAAACTCATTCTGTCACCTGCTAGCAAACAGCTGCTAATGGAGAGATCTGGTTTGTGTGAATTGATTAGCTTACACTGGGGGGGTGGAGGTACCCGTTCAGCTTAAAGCTCGTGTTCCTAATTTTTGCAGTGCGTGTTGTTTCCATGACAACAAAGAGCTAGTTTGCACATAATGGAGCCCGTGTGGAAATTTAAAATCACACCTGACTGAATCAGAGCGACGCTGAACCGTTTGAAACACTCAGTTACACTCTGAATTTACCATCCAGAAACAGACCTGACACAACAACTGAGAGGGAAAAAAAGAGAAAAAGTTCTTTATGTTGGAATCACAGAAAAAAAGCTTCTGATCAGGACAGAATCTGATCAGGGTTTTTACCAGCAACGTGCAGTGAAAGCAGAAGAATATAGACCCATTCAAATTTCATAATGAAAATCTGAATATGTGGAGTAATTCTTCTTTCCTTTCCCTACAGCCCACAATAAAATCCAGTGCTTGCCTTCAGAAGCCACCTGTTTAGTAACTGTATGCACAGTAAATCCACCTGCTCAGGATTGTTTTAGATGACTAAAACCAAGAAACACAGCAGAAAGAGGAAGGATAAAGTTATGGAGAAGTTTAAAGCAGGTATACATTTAAAAACACATCTACAGTCGGTCATCGTCGTTTTTCTTCCAGTCCCGGTGAGATTTACATGCAAAGTGTAAATGGGACACAATTCCATCATCATCATTATAAAATCAGGAACGCCTTGAAGAACGGCGTTGACAAAAAGAGCCATGCAGGGCTGAGCCTGGAGCCACGTCAGGCCCAGTCGACGCACCGTTCAGTCTGTCAATCGATCGACTGATTGAACCGCACGGCATCCATGGTGCTTTGACTTCCCTCGTTTAGCAGAGAGAAGATAAAGAAAGGTTCACTGCAGAATAGAAGAGCAAGTCACAACTTTCACTGGACAGTTGCTGTGTACAAATGCAACTGTGCAATTATAGGAAATGCCCAGGAAATATAATGAAACGTGTGGATGTAAAGACTTTGAGGGGAATAAATATTTCGTCAATCAAGTCTTGATTTTCTTAATTTTGGGAGATCAGTAACCGACTGATACTTCTAATTTTGATGTGCCGAGATATAAAGGGCATTGCAACCAAAACATATCATTACTTACACATGAAGCAGATCTGATCTACTGCGGGGAAGATCTAGAAATCATCTGCTGTTCTGCGAGAGGTTTGACCGGCAGAACTGATCCTCACAGAGTCACATCTGGAGGTTCACAGTTAATCTCTCTCTGTTCGGCTAAAGTCGGAATCGGCAGGTCAGGCTCCTCAAAGGTGGGCAAGAGCGGCCAGAAAACCGCGGTCGGTGTAAATGCCACTTCACAAAGGCCAAAGTGCGACAGGCATGCTATTCTGGCAACATCTCAGAGCAGGACAAAACAGAGCAATAACTGTGATGAGGTTATGATTCCCACAAACTATCAGTCATGCCATTTGTGGGTCCGCCTGCAGCAGTCGGTCTCTGCGTGTTTCTGGTCTGAGTGTCTTCGTGAGGGGTGGACGGGGTTGACAGGAACTGTCAAGCAGTCCCTCCCACTGGGTCTGGCATTCAGGTACAGCTCCCTCCCTCCTCTTATAAAGCCCCTCATGTCAGCAATGTAATCTTCAGACTTCAACCCCATGGCAAAGCCTTTACAGCATTGAAGAAAAAAAACAAACAAACAAAACAAAACAAAAAAAAAAACTTCATTCATCATAGACTTTGATTCTTCTTCCCAAGGAAGACTCTGTGGTGAGTAGCACTTTGTGGATTTTAACTTCTGGATGTTAAGAATCTGGAGGCTTTAAGGAGTCCTAACTTGTTAATCTTGAGCAAACTCAGCGCAGTTTCTGCACGTTCTGATTGACAGCGTCGAGCCAAAATGAGATTGTCTCTCCACACTGTGATGTGCTGCTGCGTTTTCACCGCTGTGGTCCCACTAATCAGAGGGGACCCTGTGGAGCCCCACGGCGCCCTGAAGAAAAGGTGAGCCGCGTTTTATTCACAAGACTGCTGCTCGTGTGTCAGGCGATCAATAAAGCCGAACGACTGGATTCGAAGGCGTGACACACGACCCTTTCAGCATCTACTGAGATTATCGTGCCGTTGGAGGCAGATGTGTTCATCTGACTGGAGAGTGACGTGTTGCTCCCTCCTGTTTCTGCAAATGTCTGCTGCAGGTTCAGAGAGTGGCTGCAGAGCCACAGGAGCAGGGACCCCCACGCCCAGCTGAGTGCAGCTCCAGAGCGGACCTCTGCGGGGCCGGAGCAGAACCGGGGCGGAGAAGCGTCTTTACAATCAGCAAGGTAAATAAGAAGAGATGCTTCTCCTACACCCCACAGACAGCAAATTAATTTTTTACATCTTGGACACAACAATGCTGTTGCCTTCAGAAACATATTATTAATCATTTTCATTCTTTGATTTAGTCCCTTAAGTTCCCATTTTAGAGGTTTAAAAGTATTTTTAATCCCCCCACAAAATTGACATCCTTACCAGACCCAGACCCGTTTTGTAAATATGCAAGTTGACATACAGGAATGTTTTATCTTTTTTATTTCGTATGCTCCTTGAGAAGGTTGGGTTTCGGAAAAGTCAAAATTTTATTCAAATCGCTTGTGGCAAATTTTCACAGACTTTTTTTATTTTAAAAATGACTTTTACCTGATTTACTTTTATTCTTATTGGTAAATTTACAATTGATGTAAAAAAAAATAAATAAAATTATTGACCAAGCAGGAAACAATAAAATTGAAAAATTTTAAAAGACTTAACACTTGTGAATAATAAAAACAATAAATGTAGTTGCCACGATGATGTTTTTTTTCTTTTTTTTTTAGTTTTGATGTAGTTTAAAAATGTTTATCTCCCCAAAAATACAGGATATATCAAATTTGATCGAAACGGTCCAAGCTGTGTAAAAATGAAAACCAAAGACACAAAAGCCAAACGAAAACCTCGTGACTTATTCGTTACTGCGGCATTTCATCTGAGCAAACATGGAAAAAAACAACAACAACAGTTCCACTATTTAGTCTTGAATCTTCTTGTCTTATGAAGTCACATGACATCAACCTGTGAATCTGTTGTTTCAGCTTCGGAGGAAACATCAGAACCAAAAGATCCCCAGGCTGCCTGTTGGCGACCTGTTCGATTCACGTCACGTTAGAAGCCGTGTACAACAGCAACATTCCCAAGCCCTGCTCTCCAGAAGGTAAGACCGGCCCTGGTGGCTTTGGACGCCGCCGCCGTCGCCACTCTGCCGCCGGCGACCCCGAGCTGACCCTGGTGACCGAGAGACCGGCAACGAGCAGTGAAAAACCGTGCTCCAAGGAGAAAAACACACCCGTAGACGCAAAGAACAATTAGCGTTGGACCTTTTTTTTTTTTTTTTGACTATTTGTTTGTTTCCAGCATAAAGACTTTTCCACAGATGTAGATCTTAATTTTAATCACCCATGGAGTCCACCAGGGGGAGCTCTAGCCTCCCTTTTGGCTGGAAACAACACACACACACACACACACACACACACACAGACACTTGCACACACACAATCCTTTTAGCTGTTGGTGTATCTGAATGGTGTGATTTATTGATGTGCTGGAGTCGGAACCAATGGGACTCGATGAGAACGCGCCTCTTCTTCAGCCATGAACTGGAACCAGAGAAGCAACTGGACCTCTGGACGCTTCAGGAAAGGACCGGCTCATTATGTGCAATTTACACATCTTGTACCAAACCTTTTTTTTTTGCTATTTAGTACTATTTAACTGTCAACATGTATATATATGAATATAAATTTTATATTTAAACAATATAATTTTATACATGTTAAAAAAAATAATATGTATTTTTTTATTTCAACTTGAATGATATGTTTTTTGCTGTATGTAACCTGAGTGAATAACTGCGAGCAGAAAAAGGAAAATAATAAAACAAAAAAATGTGATGACATTACTGCGTTTTGGGCTCTATTAAAGCTGTTTCAGATTTGTGTTGCCGGTCGAAGAGTTCTAAAGAACCAAGTAGGTGTTGTGCTGCCATCTAGTTTTGAATGGAAACATTTCTAAATAAAAGCTTGTCTCGTGTAAATGCCTCCTGTGAATCCTTGAACGTCTTAACGTCGTGCGACTTTGCGCGCGCCTTCGAATGTTACTGAACTTTATTCGTGGACGAGAGCCAAAGCCAGAGATTGTAACTGGTTCCAGAAACTATTTCAAAAATGATGTGGCCACCAGCTCCAGTCTCCGGGGGCTCAGATGCATGCGGGTGTCATTTTGGGACCGTGTGTGCGGTGAAAAGAATTTCTGACTTACATTAGGAGCAAAACATGCGCCTCACATTCCGTTTTAAAAATAGCTCTCTTTATCAGCTCCCTGTTTCAAAAGAAAAACACGCACTAAAAGGAAATTTGTCCACGGGGAACATCGTTCTGGAGTTGAGTAATCCTTAATCCTTCCTGAAAATGTTCTTTTGGGGGGGGGATAAAGGAAGAAAGCACAGGAACTGGAACTGTACAGTTCATTCTAGATATTTACTGCGACTGAAATAATTCTTGAAAACATCAAAGTTCTTCTTAGTTCAAATGTTTCTAACATGGCCGCTGACATGAAATGCACACCAGATGTCAGGAACAATGCAAGTAATCCACACAAAGAAACTGAAGCAAAATAGTCCATATGAACAATTATGGGTAAAAAATTGTCATCTCTTAACATCTCTGTTTCAGAGCTCCTAATTGGTGCTGATGGCCAGTATCTACACAAGACTGTGACCTTCTGACATTCTCCTCTCCCCTTTGTTGTCCTCTCCTCTTATTCTCTCTCTCCTTGACCTCTCTTTTACAGATAGCTATGATTTTTGTCAAATAAAATTTTAAGTTATCCCATGCGACCCAGGCTGCAACATATTGGGGGCTTGTCCGGGATGCAAGCAGAAAATCATAATTGTAAATTGTAAATAAATTGTAAATAAATTGCTGAATAAGTTCTGACATTGTGAACATCTGTTCAAACCTTCAGCATGGTTGAGAGGACTTTCTTCATTCCACGCTAGTTTTGTAACCTCTAGATCAGGGGTCACCAACCCGGTGCCCGCGGGCACCCGGTCGCCCGCAGGGACCTTTTCAGTCACCCGCGGAGCTACTCCTAAAAATAGCCATTATTATTAGGGAGCACTACCAAAAAATTATTTAATTAAATGTTTTTTCATTGAAGTAATAACGTTTGACGTTTATATTTAGAGTACAAATGAGGGGAATGACAAAAACATTTAAAATAAATTGCTTTATGCATAAAATTCTTTCCTGCTGTTAAAGTTGAGAACTGCGCGCAGATCCAGACAGACAGAATGGTAATGGCGAACCAACCAGACATTGTCATAGTGGATAAACAACAGAGGAAAGCCGTTGTGGTAGATGTAGCAATACCAAGCGATTGCAACATCAGGAAAAAGGAGCCCGAGAAACTGGAGAAATACCAGGGCCTCAGGGAGGAACTGGAGAGGGCCTGGAAGGTGAAGACCACAGTGGTGCCTGTGGTCATCGGGACCCCTCGGGGCAGTCACCCCCCAAACTGGAGCAGTGGCTACAACAGATCCCAGGAACAACATCAGACATCTCAGTCCAGAATATGTGCAGTCCTTGGCACAGCCAAGATACTGCGCTGAGGTCCCTCAAGCTCCCAGGCCTCTGGTAGAGGACCCGAGCTCAGAGGATAAGAACCACCCGCTGGGTGAGAAGGGGGAATTTTATATATATATATATATATATATATATATATATATATATATATATATATTTATAAAGACTGTATCAAACAAGTGCCCTTCGTGTTGCTCTGTACCCATGAAGTTGCTCCCAGTCTCAAAAAGGTTGGTGACCCCTGCTCTAGATCTTGTTTATTACTGTGGTCATACCTGAAGAAGCTTTTTCGCTGTGAGGTACAGCATCTCCCAGACACAGTGGCATTATATTTTAGCACTTAGGATTCCTGCAGCAAGTTTCTTACAATAGTTTTCCAGAATTTTGACCCACTCTTCAGATCTACTGAAACTGAACTGGGTTGGTACGCCACCTTGTTCTTTTTCTATAGCATTAGCATCACTAGTTTGTGACGACCACTCAAAAACTTTCACTTCATCATTTATAGTCAATTTTGTGAAGTGCACCAATCCCTCCATTTTTCTCAAGATATAATAATGGTTATTTTTGCAAAATGCCTCAGTTTTAGTTTGAATGAAACCATAAGACACATCTAAAAAAAATGTAGATCTTTAGTCCTAAGTGCATTTGCAATTCATGTCTGCATGGGTCTTGATATACTGGGGATGATAGCATTTCATCTTCAGCCAGGATCTCCACAAAGGTTTTCGTGGAGATCAACAGCCTTTGTGCTGGGGGTTATTGGCACATTTTGGATCAATCACATTCATCTCTGGGTGACAGAACTCATCTCTTTCCAGTGCAGTTCGATGTGTGGACATCTCCATGTTGTTTTCATTTAAATGTTGGAACTGATGAAAGCGGCACCTTCATGTCTTTGTGAATTTCACCCCGGGATGCACAATGTCGGTGGACGTTCACAGCTCCAATCCTGATGTCTTGGCTGATTTCTTTGGATTTCTCCATGATGAAAAACTGTCTGAAACACATCCACATGCGGGTTTCCATGCAACACAAATTCAGTGACATATTTATATAGTCTTGACAGTGTCGTCCTAGATTGTTTCACTTCATAGTAAATGGAATTGGAGAAAGTATTCTGGCATTTGGTGCTCTGCTCATTGCCTTCTTATGTAATTCTGCTCAATTCTCATCTCCCTTTGGTGCTCCGCCTGGGATTTATCCAAATGAATTGATTTTCTCCAGCTGAATTTCAACCGGGCCGATCAATGAATGAACAGAAGTTGTGTACGACAATGTAGACTTTTTTTGTGCTGTTTCAGAATTATTGTCTGCCTCTATTGGCTTGTAGTTTGGCAATTGCAGTGTAGGAAGTGAACAAAAACATTAAGGTTGTTTGTTTTTCCACACTTCCAAATATTGACGCATTAAAGTCGAAGCATAAGGAACATATAAGATGTTTAATTGGTGGCAAAAATGTTGTGGCCCTGTTCCACTCATGGTTGTTTACAGAGCTCACAATTTCCAGTAAGCTTCATCAAACTGGCATATTTCTCCTTCGCTGTATTTGTTCTTTTAAAGAAGAAACTACATGTTGTTTTAGTGTGTGGACTCTTGACTATTGAGAAAAGTTTTGCTTCCTGGAAGCATGGACTGCGTCGACATTTTAAATTTTACCCAGTGGCTAATGTTTCATAATGGCATATGCGATGTGCCAGTTCGATGTAATGATGCCAACAGGAAATTGCACATAATTCCCTTTGACGCATGGAACAGAGCATTGTCCTGCATTCATGTCATGGTCTGCTTGGACATTCTTGTAAGATCCAGAGGTTTTCTCTGCCACTGATTGAAGAAAGTGTATTTAAAAATGGAGTCCATCTTAATTAACATCACCAGCCCATGGCAGTACCTGGCAAAGTACAGCTACTGATCCGACCACAGGCTCAGCTGTACAGTTCTCACCTCATTAGTCCATAAAACCTCTGAAAATTCTCTCTTCAGATATTCCTTAGCTCAGTCCTGATGTCGTCTGATGCCACGTCACACATACAGGTCAGCTGATGTACTCAAATCCAAAAATTATTGCACAAAAATAACATGAGAACAATACTGTGCACATAAAAACATAAAATGAGAAAACAAATGGTCTGAAACTGTCACAACATGAAACATGTCCTTCACCTTCCACATGGTGGTGCTGTGAGACTACATTTAAACAGGCTGCTTTAATAAACTGGATAGGTTTGTCTTTTCACCCTACAAAGATTAGTTGAAAAGTGGATAAAAAGCAAATGCAATGCATGCTGTGAACAAATAATAGCAAAACGTTTTCGCTGTTTGAGGGCAGAGATTTGATGAACACAATGATTCTCAATCAAAAGCGACACAAACTGCTACAGCGCGACACACGGCAAATGAGCCAGAAATAAGAAATCGGCTCTCACTTTATTGTCTCAGAGCAAAAGGAATGAAGAAAGAGTAGTTTGGAAGGAAATTATAGATAGCGTCAAGTTTTCATGCAACTTTTGTCTGCGCTTCAACACGTGTTGCAGATTTGAACAGACCAATGAGCACCAAATTTCCCCTCTTTGTGCAGCACAGCGGTGTGGCCTGCTTGTGCCTTTTAAAGAGAATGAAAGCAGCTGGGACTCTTTTTCTTTGTGGCCCTTCAGCAGCAGCTCCGAGGTGACTGGTCGCTCAGAACAACAAGAAAATAACCTGTTGCATATGAACCAAAGCACAGCAAAAAATGACTGAATTAAATGTGTGTGGTGCAAGTAGTTTGCTAAAGTGTCAGGCTAATAAAAATGGAGGGCAGAGCAAAGATTATGTTCAGGTGCATCAGGAATTAACGCTTAAAAGAAAAGAAAAACACAAAAATATTTCCCACACCAAGAAGGATGCACAAACACCAAACAGGACATTCTGTCAGATGCAGATTTATGGTTTTGAATTTTCATTTTGCGATCAATAGGAAATGATGCCTGAACTCTGGCGGTGGTTGATTTGCTAACTGCACTTCTGATTATCTGTCAGGAAATGTATGTGGGTATTAACTGAACCAAAATACTCTGAACCGTGCAGCAAGAGTCCATGCTAAGGTGATAAAAGTTAAGCTAGCATAGCTGACCTACTCTGGACTTACCATTTACGTTTTAGGGCATTTAAAAAGCATTACCTGCTGCAGTAACAGCAGGTAATGCAACTGTGCAACTCGGCAGCGTGCCGAGTTGCACAGACGCAGGCACATAAAGCAATGAAAGAAAATATTCGTGGGGTCATGGCCACACCGGGCCCTCAGGAAGTTACGCCTATGCTGACACGTTTAAAATCAAAAATTCTGTTTTGTTGGTCTTTTTTAAGTACAATGCTGCCACGTAGAGGAAACAACTGGAAAATGAGCTAATCAAACAGATGGCTGCCACAGAAAACATCAAATCCGAAAATACTTTTCATGATGTCAGTATTTAATCAAAAAGAAAAACCCAAAATCCATGATACACACAAAGTATGTAAGACCGTACATGCTTTGTTTTATATTTTTTCACCATGGTGCATAAGAGATATACGTTGCATATAAAATATTGTCATTTTCTTTTACAAGACAAGCAGAAGACAAATTTCTATATAAAATCCCTGTGTGATTTCTATGATTTAAGAGATTTCAGGAATGTACAGAAAGTGAAGTTTTAATGGTTTGTACAAATAGACCGAGCCGTACTTCACACAGAAACAACAAGGTGCACAGCTGCAGGACTAAATAAATTAAACAGGTCTCATTCTTTTCAATTCTCTGATTACAAAAATATTAATAATAATTTAACCCTCGTGTCATTTCATTGTGTATAAATATTTCCATTGATTTAGAGGGCATAAAAGAACCGTTTCGTTTCTGTTGATATATCGGTTCGTTATTAGACTTTTCCTTTAGTAAGAGTACTCTTCATTTACTTTAAAAGTATTTGCCACAACCTTGGACTGATCAGGTCTCCACACCTTGTACAGCTCCTGTAGCATCTTGGCGTCCTCCTCTGCATTGTGAGCATCGTAGGACTTCCCAAGAAAGTTTTTGACTAAAGACACCTGTGAATAGCCCTTGATGTACGGGAAGAGTCTCTTGCTGAGCAGGAAGGTGTCCAGGAAGCCCGACACCACATCCTGGAACTGAGGGAACAGCTTGTGTTTCTTCATCACTCTGGTGAGCACGGGCGCGTCGAAACGCATCACACTGTGGGCCGCCAGCACCACGGGGCCTCGGAAGGAGCGCAGGAAGTCGATGAAGGAGGTCAGAAGGTCATCGATTGGGACAGTCTCCACGGGAGACCCGTTGCGAAACAGGCGACCGGAGCGCACTCTGAAGCCTGTGACCTGTTTGGCGCTCTCGGTCATGTTTTGACGAGGGACAGCGAATTTATTGAAGACCCTCTCCTCACAGACAGCGGCCAGCTGGATGATGTCACACTGTGACGTATCTGAACAAAGGCAAGAATAAAAGTAGGTCAAAGCAAAAAACTTGCACACCTTGTTATCCCCAAATGAAATAGCAATGTTTTATCTTAGATGTGACGGTCAGATGAGTCCACTGTGTACGGGGAAAACTTTTACATCTGAATAAAGAACAACACACTGTTTATAGTTTTCTTGGTAAAAAAAAAAAAAAAAGAAATAAATAAAAAAGAAATTCTACTTCACATCCCTGAATGGTTTTGACAAGAACACCTTAGCAACATGCTAACTTCTGTCACGTTATTGCTATGAAATGTAGGATCGTTCTGGTATTTGTTGCAGACAGCAAAGTGAACTGGTATATTTACTGCATCATGTTGACTATTTAATAGAATATTCCAGTTTGCTGGAGATCTGAGTTTGAGAATCCATGATAATGTGCTTCGATTCGAAATAAAATGTTTCAGAAATGGGCTTTCAACGGACACTGAAAGAAAGAAAAAAACTAATGTGCAGCAGAGACTTTCCTATGAACATCACATAATATTTGGTCTGGACAAGAATGGTATTTTGTATCCATCCGATAGTATCCTGCATGAGATACTTTATGGTTCGCACCAGAAAGTTTCCCTTAAATGTCATTTTAGGGGCTCTGTAGTTCGTCACCATTGTTTACATCCTGCAGGTGCGAACGGCAACAATGCATCGAAGGAGCCGTATGACACCGTTAGCTCACTGCAGATGAAACACCAGGAGGCGTTTCACGTGGTTGCGTGGGACTTTGACCACGTCAAACTAATGGACACTCTGCCCAGTTTTTCCCGCACGCAGAGACGACACTCAGGCTGGGTGTACACTAACATTCACGGTGCATAAAGAGATCTTCCTCGCCCCCATCTTTGCCTCTCCATCCTGCTTGCGCCAGCAAACGGTCCACCGATGAGACTGATAAGGCCAACAAAGAAGACCAGGGATGCAGCCTGTGTGCTCCAGGACTGTTTTCAGTGCACAGACTGGCAGGTCAGTGAGGGCCCAGAAAATTCAAGGTCACTTCACCACCAACGACCCACCGGTGCATGTGGAAGGGCATCAATGCATCGTTAACTACAACAGCAGGGGAACATGATGTCAAAGGGAGTCCTCACTGGCAGATGCACTTAAGTTCTACACCTGCTTTGAGGATCGTAACATCTCCCTCAGCCCCAGGGTAACACCACCACCTGGTGACAGGCGTCTCGGTGTAACCATAACAGATGTGAAGAAGTCCCTCCAGGAACTCAATCCCCGAAAGGCTGCCTGCCCCGACAACATCCCAGGGCGGGATGTTGTCGATAACCGTTGATGATAACTGTGTGAATCAGTTATCGGGGGTGTTGGCGGACATCTTCAACACCTCAATGTCACTGTCATCTGTGCCCACCTGCTTAAAGACCCCCACTATCGTCGTTGTCCCCCAGAGCTCCACGGTGACCAGCCTGAAAGACTGTCGACCGATAGCCGTAACATCGATAGTCATGAAGTCCTTCGACAAGCTAGTCATGGATCACATCAAGGACTCCTTCGATGGCACATCAGTATGCCTACAGAAAGAACCGCTCCAGTGCCATTTCATCTGTGATCCACACAGCCCTCACCTGGAGAGCAGGAACTCCTACACCCGCCTCCTCTTCCTGGATTTCTCCTGAGCCTTCAACACCATCATCCCACAGACCCTGGTGAAGTCCTCAGTCCCACAGTCCTCCAGTGTGGACTGAGTTCCACACTGAGGAACTGGATTCTGGACTTCCTGACCAACAGACCTCAGACTGTCGACATCAACAACAATGTCTCCTCCTCCATCACTCAGGCTGCCTCGGGTTGCGTGCTGAGCCTCCTCCTCGTCACTCTGCTGACGTATGACTGCTTGGCAAGATGTCATATGGTGAAGTTTACCAACGACACAGCAGTAGTGAGTCCAGATTTTGTACCACAATAAAAATCCTCGAATCCTTAATTCATTTGTCAAACTATTTATTTGGTGGGCAGTTCATTTACCAAGTTATTTATGCGCCTGTATCTATTCATATTTATGGCCACATTGGTCCTCCATATAAAATGTGGCACAGCTACGTATCGTAACAGTGACAGTGCGATTTCACACACTATCAATGAGTAACATTACACTCACTGATAGTGTGAAAACAGCATTGACTTGTATTGCACTGTGGTTCTCATGAGAAATCTGAAGACGTAAAAATAAATATTGGCTCTGGACTCCGTTGTTTACATTTTGTATATAGTTTCGTTTTCACTCAAACAATGAGAAGCGCAAATCTCTGGAGACAATCCACGGGTATCTGTCGAACCAAACCGAACCCCCGGGGTTCCCGACGAGATCAGACAGGAAGCCGTGGAAGAGTTGTGGTCTGGGGCTGCGCGACTGCTGCACTGATTCAGGTCACTGTGACGAAGGCAATGGGTAAGTGGCAAAGAAGGACTCTGAGGAATGCCAAACAAATGCACCAAAACAAAGAGATTACCTTTTGCACTGCATGTTTGACATTTTGTTGCCCTACGGTACTCAGAATAGTGACAGAATCAGAGTGAGGGACAGTATTACACTAGATCATTTTTGTTTTGGGCCAAACCAGGATCAAAAATGCTCTTAGTTCTTAAAATTAAATAACAATGAACATCTTTTCAGTTCCTCCAGGATTTCGTGATTCTTTTTAGGATTTTTCTGCAATAAAAATCAATGTGTTTGTGGTACTAATTTGGAGATATTTGCGCTTATTTATGATGTTAAATGCGACTTTTTATTAGTCGCTGTATAGATTATGGACTACAATCTACAATCAATTAAGGCTGACGCAGCTGTTTAGCAAAAGTGAGAAAGTTTTTGATAATTTTTGAGAAAAATCTGCAATAATCACCAAATTACTGTAAAAAAAATTGGGGGATTTGTTGATTTTGCGTGAATTTCTGTGATTATGCTCAAGAAACGGGATGGACTCACTGACATAATTTGGCAGTAAACGGATAAAATCTGGATTGATTTGATTGATAACAAAATATTTAAGCACACAGTGTTCAGCCTAGAATCTGGAGAGCCACATAAAAAGCTGCGGCGGGCCGGATTTGGCCCACGGGCCTCGACTTTGACAGATTCGTCTGCTGAGAGAGGTTGTTGTGGTTTGTTGTGGTTTCCTCTGTGTCCCTCAATTAGCTGGGAATATTCTGGAAAGGTGACATGCCAAAACGTCGGGGTGGTTCTGACACACAGCCTCATTTTCCTCTGCAGGCACACAAAGGCAAAATCTGCTTCTGCTTTCAGCATCGATGTTGCTCATGGGCTAAATTTCTCTCTCAGTGTGTCATTGTATCCAATGTAAAAATAAACACGTAAATCTGGTGACACCCACTGAATTAGCCTGATCTACGACTCGTCTGTTTGTGGTGGAATATTCTAGATAAGAAGCCATTTTAGGACGAACTTTAGACTCTCTATGTAAAGCTGGTCACTTTGTTTATGATTAGCATATGTTGTGCACTTCCCCATGTACTTGCGTGTGTGCAGTGCGAGTCACCACTACGTGGCATAAGGGCGAGTCAGTGTATGAGGACAAAGTCTCTCTGCCCTGTATTGAACAGGATACAGGGTAAAGTTTGGTCTGCGAACTCTGTGAAGATTTGCCAGGTGGAAATCTGACTTCCAGCTTCACGAGACTCAAAGAACAAGCAATTAGTCTTGTCGAATGTGGATTATCTTCTCATCACTCAACCTTTACGTGCCAAACTGAGAGGATGAGTAGCATCTTTAATTATGTTGAGGTTACTCTTTTGCAGAGACATGTCGCCACCCCACCCAGCTCTGACTAATAAGCCGAGCTTAATTTCTCCAATCCTCTCTCTGGTGTAGGCCGCGGTCCCAGTGGGAGGGAAACAGAAACCTAGATGTTCCCTGATCTTCACCTTATCAGAGATTCCACCCGATCGGCACGGACTCATAAAGCGATCAGCATTTTTACACAGCCTCACTGGAACACAATAAAGAGGCCTGTGCCTTTTCCCACCTGAGCTGAGAGCAAACATTTATACTTTGTCTTCGAGGAAAAGCGCTCTGAATTGCACACGAGTTCAAAATTCAGGAGAAATCAATGGAATGCAATCTCTCAATAAGAGAATGCCAAAGTAATGAGCAAGGAAAGGTTTTAAAAAGTCCTGTCTTGAAATGATCCGTAATACCATAATAATTAGTAATAAGACCAGAACAGAAATGAAAAGGAAAAAAAACACAAAACACTTTTAATAATAATAAATTAAAAACTGGAACTAAACTTTTATAGTGTATTCTGCTACTTTTGCTTTAATCTACGTATAAAAATATTAATAAAAAAACAATACATTTATGGAACAGATAGGGTGGGGACCCAAATTCACTGAGCATCAAAAACACTAGTGGTTAAAGTATATTTATACTAAATATGCAGGAGATTAAAAATGTACATGACATTTTGTCTGTTTTTATTCCCATTTATACCAGCTAGAAAATAACTTTGTACATGTGCTTAAATTTAGTTAAATCCACATAAATCTAGTTTATGTTTTAAATAAGCACATTATATTATTGTATAGCACATTTTTCTTTTAAAAAAATAGTTTTAATATAATTTTACAATTCACACCAAACCAAAACCAATAATTTCATAATGACAAATAAATAAATAAATAAATAAATAAATAAATACATAAATAAATAAATAAATAAATAAATAAATAAATAAATAAATACAGATTTATCACATATATTAATTTGCGATAAACATTTTAAAATATTACCTAATCCAGTGGCCTCCAGGTCAATGAAAACGATGATTTTGTCAGTCATCTGGAATAAAATCGATTAAACGTCATTTAAAGGAACAGCGACTTTAAAAGCAGGTTGAACTTTCATCAGAGGAAGCTGCAGAGTGAATAAATCTCACCTCGCAGGTTTGTCCGGTTCCTCGTCAGCTGAGCAGCGAGTTGCGAGGAGCCTCGTTTTATAGTAGCCCGTTTGGAAACAAACCCGAGCTGCGCTTTCATTTTAGTGGAAGAGAAACACATCGAGCGTTTCTTCCTCCCCGCCTTCGTCACGCGAACGTGAGTCAGTCAAGTCGCCGGTTCCGACCCGGTTCGGCTCACCTGTCACAGCGGGTCGTGGGCGCGGTAAACAGAACGCTGACTTTGTGTGAAACGGGAAGTTTCGATGCTCTTCGCTCACTTTCATTTCGGCCGCGAGACCGGAAGGTGAGTCCCGGTTTGGAGAGCACGCGACGCAGATTCGGTAGATTAAAAACTATAATAATAAAAAAATTTAACTATAAATAAAGTATATGTTTCTATATTGTAGGTATTTTTTGGGGTTACTTTTATTGTCATTATTAATCTGTTAGCTACTTTATTTCGCTAACTAGTCCTAGTTTGGTGAATTTAAAAGTTCAGGTGAAGGTTGTTGGTTTAATCTGTTGTTTCCACGTCTCGGCCGGCAGAGGGCGCCAAAGCTGACGTGTTTCAGTGGGTTGTTGTTGTGATCAGCTGACCTCAGCCGCGTCAGAGAAAAGATTTACTTTGGCTTGCTTTATGTTAGAAGAGATCTAACTGCTTACCTTCTGTTTTTAAGAAAGACTTTATGCACTAATTTCAAACCACTTTTGTTACATCTTTAAGCAGTGCAGAATAAACCGGAAAATAGCTGAAATAATATTTAATGTAATTCGGTAAGTACATTCAGAAATACATTTTTTTAAAAATACTTTTATTGAATCCTGGCAGGTTTGTCTCATGAATTGATTTAAAAAATAAATAAAAAACCAAAAAACAGAGCCGGGTGCGGCCCGTCGTCCAAAAACGTTTTGCCAAGTTTAACAATCATGGTTGCACCATCGAATGTAACGCTCCTCGTCATAATTACAGTGAACTTTTCAAAGAAGAAGTTCTCTGAGCGGGTCGAGGCCTGCTGAGAGTTGCGTTTGAAACATGATTAATTACGATTAACGGTGGAACTCGACTCGATGTCGTGCTTTGATTGTCGATTCCGAGTTGCACGACTGTGTTTGTCATGATGCAAAGCACTGGAATGCCTTACTGCTGAAATGTGCTTCACAAATAAAATTTGATTGATTGCCATGTGACTGCAGACGGAGCCACACACACCCTGCATGACTCTCCACCAGGTGAGCCTCATGTCAGCAGCTCCCACAGACTGATGAAGCAAGACAGGCAGCATCTACACAAAGGCACTAAATAGACTTTGGACGTTTTTAGTTTTGGGAGGAAAAAAAAAAAAAACATTGTTCAATCGGGTTTAATCTGAATAACATGTTACACCTGTTGTATCTGAACAACTGGTCAAATAAAAAAAAAGAAGAACCGAGTGAAATCTGAAGTCTGGTCCTTCCAAGCGTAAACGACGTGCTAGAACATGTTTATTTCCTTTCACAAATCAAGCAAAAGACAAATTTTTAGTCTACACATAAAATCCTTGTGTGGTTTCTGTGATTTGGTGTAAATAAGACATTTCAGGAACGTATAGAAAGTTAAGCTTTAATGGTTCGTACAAATAGACTGAGCAGTACTTCTCACAAAAACAACAAAGTGCACAGCCACAGGACTAAATAAATGAAACAGGTCTCATTCTCCGAATACAAAAAAGATAATTTAACCCTCATGTCACTTCATTGTTTAATATCTCCATTGATTTAGAGGTGCATGAGGACATAAAAGAAGCCACATTTATCCAAACTCAGAACCGTTTCGTTTCTGTATCGCATCGTTTTCAGAGTATAAGACGTTTTCCGTTCGTAAAAGTACATTTAATTTACGTTAAAAGTACTCATCATGACATTGCCCCTATCGGGTCTCCACACCTTATACAGCTCCTGCAGCATCTTGGCGTCCTCCACTGCATTGTGAGCATCATAGGACTTCCCAAGAAAGTTCCTGACTAAAGAAACCTGTGAATAGCCCCTGATGTTCGGGAAGAGTCTCTTGC
Organism: Poeciliopsis turneri; assembly: GCA_922788865.1. Taxonomy (NCBI): domain Eukaryota; kingdom Metazoa; phylum Chordata; class Actinopteri; order Cyprinodontiformes; family Poeciliidae; genus Poeciliopsis; species Poeciliopsis turneri. The sequence goes on along the minus strand of CAKLNU010001107.1, from coordinate 237,254 downwards.
TGAGCAGGAAGGTGTCCAGGAAGCCCGACACCACATCCAGGAACTGAGGAAATAGCTCATGTTTCGTCATCACTCTGGTGAGCACGGGCGCGTCGAAATGCAACACACTGTGGGCCGCCAGCACCACGGGGCCTCGGAAGGAGCGCAGGAAGTCGATGAAGGAGGTCAGAAGGTCATCGATTGGGACGGTGTCCACGAGAGACCCGCGGAGAAGCAGGCGACCGGCGTGCACTCTGAAGCCTGTGACCTCCATGGCGCCCTCGTCAATGTTTCGATGAGGGATGGTGTATTTGTTGAAGACCCTCTCCTCACAGACAGCGGCCAGCTGGATGATGTCACACCGTGAGATATCTGAACAAAGGCAAGAATAAGAGCAGCTTAAAATCCTCCGATGACAGCAGCAAGAAAAGTTTTATTCCATTTAATGTTCCAGATCCTTTTAATGACATGCAAATATGATCCGTAATATGGAATATATTGGAGTGGTTGGGATAGAGACCCACTGCTCAGAATTCAGCCAGCAACAAAAATACAAAAGGCATATTTAAAAATAAAGACACTATATAAAAACATTCGTATCCATAAATGGCATTTTGTCTGTTTTTAATTTATACCCATTTGTATTTAGTTTAATAAACAAAAATCCAGTGTATAGTGCGAGTTCAATTATAATATTTAAAACTGCTGTATTTGCTTTCATTGAACTGCTTGTACTAATCTGCAGCTCAGAAGCTGAATTAGGTAGCATTAGAAACACAAGAGAAAAACAGTTTATGAAACAAAAGCTGTTTAAAATATCGTTATCATAATTTTTTCTTTAAAAAGTAGTTTTGATTTGTTAAAAACAAAAATAGTAATTTAATAATAAAATAAAACAATGATCACACATATTAATTAGTCCTGACAGGCTGTGATTTACGATACAAGTGTCATGTGTAAACTGGGTGTGTGGGTCAGATTACCTAATCCAGTGGCCTCCAGGTCAATGAAAACAATGATTTTTTCAGCCATCTGGAATGAAATCAATTAAAGCTTCAGTTACAGAAACAACTGCACTGAACAAAAATATAACGCGCCGCATGCCAAGTGTTGCCATGCAGAGTTAGCAACAAGTGAGTTTTTGGCATGTTGCTTATCAGGCAAAATGAGCAACAACTAGACAATAAAACCCCAAAATGTGACATGAAGCCTCAGATTGGGGGGGCAATCCTCGAGGCCCGGTGTCCTGCAACTCCTGGACGTCTCCCTGGTCCAACACACTCGAATCCAACAGCTGAATCAGCTCCTAAGTGCAGTCAGGTTCTCCAGAGTCCTGCTAATGACCTCATTATTTGAATCAGGTGTGTTGACGTGGAGTAATCTAAAGGAGTTGTGCGTCCCTGACCTACAACAAGCCAACTGGGTGAAAATCAAATTCCTCAACCCCCCCCTTCATGCTCAGAGGACAAATGGCCACGATGTTAAAACTCTCATATTCGACATAGGGCGCTTATACTTCTGTTCAGTGTACATTAAAAACAAGTTGAGAAAAAAACTAATTAAATCAGTGAATGTGAGCAGATGGACCTCCAGTCACTAGAACATGAGTGAATAAATCTCACCTCACAGGTATGTCTGGTTCTCCCTCAGCTGAGCAGAGTTGTGAAGCAGGCCGGAGCAGCTGCAGGGCCACTGAGCTCCACCTTTTAGCTGCACCTTTCAGCTGCACCAACACCTGAACGGAATAATGAGGTCATTAAGGCTCTGGAGGCCTCCTCCTTCTGTGGAGGAGGTAATTAAGCCGTTTCAGTCCAGTGTTTTGTCCCCGAGGCCCCGGAGGACCGGAGTTTGACCCCACGTGGTTTATAGCAGCTCGTTTGGAAACAAACCCGAGCTGCGCTTTAATTTTAGTGGAAGAGAAACACATTGAGCGTCACGCGAACGTCAGTCAGTCAAGTCACCGGTTCCGACCCGGTTCCGCTCACCTGTCACAGCGGGTCGTGGGGGTGGAACAACAGAACACAGCTGACTTTGTGTGAAATGGGAAGTTTCGATGCTCTTCCCTCACTTTAATTTCGGCGGCGAGACCGGAAGGTGAGTCCCGGTTTGGAGAGCACGCGACGCAGATTCAGTAGATTAAAAACTATAATAACAAAAAATGATTAAACTATAAATAAATAATATGTTTCTATATTGGAGGTCTTTTATTTTTATTTTTTATTTTTGGTTAATTTTATTGTAGTTATAAACCTGTTAGCTACTTTATTTTGCTAACTAGTCCTAGTTTGGTGAATTTAAAGGTTCAGCTGACCGTCAATCTGTTGTTTCCATGTCTTGGCCGGCAGAGGGCGCCAAAGCTGACGTGTTTCAATGGGTTGTTGTTGTGATCAGCTGATCTCAGCTACGTCAGAGAAAAGGTTTACTTTGACTTGCTTTGTGGCGTCAGACTCTAATTGCTAATTAATAGTCTTTTTTTGTTTGTTGTTGTTGTTTAAGAAACACTTTGTGCGTTAATTACAAACAACTTATTTATTCATTTTTCTAAATACTAAATAAATCAAGAGTAAAATGATTTAATTTAGTAAGCACATTCAGAAGTATGCATTTACTATGCTTTATTTATTTATTTATTTATTTATTTATTTTTTATTGGGCCCTGACCGGTTTTAGATCATATTAGTTCTAAACACTGAACTGAATTAAAAGGAAGATATTACATAAAGCTACACAGAGTCAACTATAAACCTCAGTGTGGCAATTTAATGCAGTCTGAAATACAACCAAAACCTGGAGGACATATTAAAAATGTTGCCTACTTTTTCTACTCCATCTTATGTCCAGAGCAGACCAGCTTTTTTTTGTTTTGTTTTGTTTGTTTGTTTGTTTTTTTGCTGCTTTTGCCACCACTAGATGATCAATAAATGAAAAAAAACCTGATTGTCTTTGCTGGTACAAAAGAATATTAGGGTTACTGTGGAGAAAAACAAAATATATTTTAGAATTTAATTTTAGAATTCTCAGAAAAGTGGCAAAATGTTTCAGCCTTTTTTCAACAGATGATGAAAAATCATTTGATGCAGTAATTTTATTTAGAAGCGCACTTCCAAGCGAGGCCAGCAGATGGCAGTGCTTTAGGACTGGTTGCTTATCAACTCCCATAGGAAAAGAATGTTTTTCCAATGGTATCAATGACATCAGCAGGGATGTCATAACGCTATGACACCACAAAGGAATCTCTCTCTTGAATGTAGCTCACTGACAGAGTTTTGTCAGACCTGTTCCACAGTTCTATTACAGCAGATCACTCTACAAAGCACGTTAGCAAGTCATTGAGACAAGCGACATATCGGTTCCAGATATCGTACGCATTTCAGAGCAAGAACATCGACATGAAGCAACAACAACTTTCATGTGAACATGAAGCTTTTCCATCTAAGCTTTCATGGGTCGACATAATGGACCTCGGCGTCCAGGTCGACTACAACGCCGTCGTTTTCCCTTGTGAGGACGACAGCGACAGCCCCTTTGAGCCGGAAGATGTAACATCAGAGATCCAGGGGGAATCAAGTCCTTCCGGCGACTTTGAGAATCCAACATCTTCAGAAGTCCAGCAGGAAACAACTCGGTCTGCTGGCTTCGAGATCATCCCCTCAGTGGAAGTCGAGGACGAGACAAACCAACACGTCATCGATCTCACAAAGCAGGTGGATGATCTGAAAAACGAGTTGCAGAGCAAGATCTTTGACCTCCAAGAGGAACGAGACCGGAGGATTGCCTGTCAGGCTCAAGTCCAATCCCAACAGGAGGAAATTCAAAGACTGCAGAACATGTTGCAGAAAGAACGTCAGCAGCACGTCAAACAAGATCATGACAGAAAGGTGCCAGAGACGACAAGTGGCTCAAGGGCTTCTTGCTCTAAAGTTACAGCTGACAAGGAACTTCTTCGACAGCTCGATTACTTCCAGAGGGAGGCTGTAAAACATGCCTCCCACAATAAGGGTCTCATAGAAGTAATGGTCGAAGAGTATAGAGTGAGGCTGAAATATGAGGAGCAGCTCAAACGTCACGCTGAGCAGGCTTCTAAATTCATAGAACAGGAGCAAACAGTGAGGTCTCTTCAGGGTCAGGTTACAGACCTGAAGCTGAAGTTAAAACTTGCTATGGAAACTAACCATCCTGAAGTTTCCACCCAACCAGAGGCTCCCCTGCAAACAGAGGAGTCCAGGGAAAGAATCACCTTGAATGAGCCGGAGGTCCCCATCCATAGCCCGGCTTGGCCTTTGCACCGACCAACACCCAGGTTGCAAAGAGAGGAGGCCACGCAAACCCAGACCTCCACACAAACCTGGAGGTCCGAGGACGGACAGACGCCCATGCAACCAACCACCACTGGTTCCATGGAGGGCCTTCGAGTTGGCATTGGCAGGAAGGGCAAACTATGCCCGGCTCGGCCTTTGCGCCGACCAACACCCGGGTGGTCCTAACCTCGGTTACTATCCAAACCCAGGTTAGGCTAAAACTCTGCATTAATGAATTGATTAATTGGTCACTCTAAATTGTCTTTAGGTGTGAATGTGTGTGTGTAAGGATAAGTGTGTTAGATGATGGACGGATGAATATTTGTTAAAAGAGTCTGACAGTAGAAAATGAAATCTGAAAAGTCAGAGGACTTTTCAGATTTGCTACTGTCCAGAAACAACACATTAGAAACCAATCAGAACCAAAGGCTTAACCTTTGGTTCTGATTGGTTTCTAATGTGTTGAATGTGTCTGAGCACATTCAACACATTAGACTACTAGTGAACTGCAGCTATGCAATTGGCAGAAATACAACCTAACATTATATCATCATTGTTTATTTATAGAATGATTTAGAAACAAAATACTATCCAGATTTGTCAAAACTATTTCGACCCATATTAGAACTTGCATTGATTTCCCTTCATTTTAGTAGCTGTGAATTTGTCCAACCCACATATTTTCCCTAACCCTAAACAATACTGGTCTATTCCTAAACCTACCATTAACTAAAACTTAATTTGGATCTTACCTCTAAACCCAAATCAATGAGTCCATCATATTAGGACCAGGCTGTGGTCCTAATATGGTGGAACTAATGCAGTGTTTCTCAATTTCCCTCCTCAGGCGGATCACCTGCCAGAGGTGTGCGGCAGAAGGTCTTCCCCTTCTGCCGCACCCCTAGATTGAATCTGTGGGTGATTAACAGGCTTCTGCAGTACTTGATGACTGCAGAAGAGGTCATGCAATCATTTGGATCAGCTGTTCTCAAATAGAGACGCATCTAAAACATGCAGAGCAGGGGGTCCTGAGGACAGGAACTGAGAAACACTGACCTAATGTGACACTGGACATATAATAGTGTGTTCACACCAAATGAGTTTTGAGCATCAGGCGCGTCTGGTTTGCATTCAGTCTATGTGGAGGCGCTTTGAACCGTTTGACACATCAAGCGCATCCAACACTCCACATAGACTTTGAATGTAAACCGGACTTTCCTGACGCTCAAAACGTGTTTGATGTGAATGGACCAGTAGAATGTTCGGTTCCACTGGTAACAATGACATCAGCAGTGATGACATCACTCTTTGATTCAGCAAACGAATCTCTCTCCTGAGTGAAGCACACAGGCTGTTTTTACAGACCCGTTCCTGTTTCAGACTTTTAAGTTCTAAGTTATGAATCTTCTACATTGTTAAAAGTATCTGAAGGCAGAATCAGCCCAGTACAGGTTCACATTCTGAGAGACTCACCTGGTATGAAGTTAATTTTTCGGTACTGGAATTACACCAAAGATAAAGCAGTTTAATCAAAGGACACAATGAATATGTGAGCATGTACTCGCTCAAATCAAGTCCTTATCTCTGGCTGATAAGGACATTCAAAGCGTGTACGATTAGATGTGCTTGCAGGTATTAGCACTTATCAATGAATAAGTGACGATCAAGCTGGAAGACGCTGACGTTTGAATCGACGACTAAGTAATGGAGGAGTTTTTAACTGCAGTGTCTGCTCTAACAATAGACTCCATTAGCATTAAGTACCTACTAATGCAACCGGCTGGACCAAGAAATCACACCACTCACTTATGGTTGGCTGCAAATTTTTTTTTTTTTGTGCCTTTTTTTAATAAGCAGATGAAATTTCCCCCTGTAAAGTTGTTTTTTTTTCCTTACAACAATAAAGATGTTTAAATCATTTAAAAAAAAGAAAACACAAATTGCACCTTATATATACTTAACCATGTCCACTTTTTTTTGTTGCAACACTTCTTTTTTTTTACCGTTTTCCCTGCGCAAAAAAACAAACAAAAAGACAGAACTGGGTGTGGCCTGTTGGGGGTACAAAAAAAAAAAACAGAAAAATGTTGCCATGATTAATAACTGGTAATGAAAGGATAATATATCCTATTTATAACAGACTCTTTTCCAACTAATGTACATCGCAATGCCATGATCATAAATAGTACATACACTGTGTATAAAAAGAGGAACAAAACAACGACTGAAAGCGAGGCATGCCTTCCAGTGACAGTTACATTCACTTTTTCCTTTTTTAAATCGTTTTTTTATTTATTTTTTTTTATTTATTTTTTTTTTTTTCCAGAATGTCATATGGGAACACGACACAAATATTACTGTGAAGATAACTGAGCGAGGAGCGGTTTTTGTTCTTTCAGCTCACTTCCAGAAGCAGATTCACTTTTTCTTTTAATCCTTACAGGTTAATGTATTTTATAACATTTTTATTTTTTTTTAAGAAACAATTACAGTGCCTTGCTGAAGCACTCGCGCCCCTTCAGCCGCATCGCGGCCTCGAACCCCGGATGGATTTTTTTTTTATGTTCGGTTCTACAAACCAAACCCGAGACACAAAACTCTCCAGGGGCGCGAAGGCTTTTCGCAACGCACCGCACGCCGCCGAGACCGGTCAGCTGATTAACGCCAAGGGAGTCAGCGTGATGACGTCATGGTAGGGACGCAGCAGGTGAGGAAGGGGTGGGGTTAGTCGCTACATGTTTTGGTTAGCAGGCAGATTAAATGCTACGTTTCACAGCGAGAACCCGGAGAGAAGAGTTCGGACAAGAGCTACGGTTCTGACGGGAAGGAGCGGAGCAGGTTGAGCGGCTCAGAGGAGATAATGGACGGTTAAAGTGTGTCGGTAAGCGCGAGGCCATAGACGCCCCTCCCCCCGGTGAGTTAGTGTGACCGGAAACGGGTTTCGTCGTTTCCGAGAGAAATCCTTGCGTGTGACATGAGGGGAAGGAGAGGCTACATATGCACAGAGGAAGAAGAAAGAGAGAGAGAGAAAATGGCTTTCATCGTAACAAAACCAATATTAACAAAACATGACATCTTTGATATCAATAAACACCTATGACACAGCAATATCGTACATTTAAAAACAAGATTCAAGTCCTGATGCAGTAACACTGATGTTTCCAAATTAAACCTGTGCTGAAAACAAAAAAGGCAAGTACAGAAACACACACACACACACACACACACACTTCCTGCCGGCCGGCCAGTGTCGCCTCTTTCCCAAACTGGCTCCGGGAAAAATGGCCGCAACGCGAGAGGAATCGAAAGTGGAACCTGAATCTCTAACACTTCACTTTACGAGGAAAAAAAAAAAAATTTATAAAAAGGACACAGATCAGGAACAACCGAGAGCAGCTCTGGACTCTCTCTCTCTATGTACATTTACGTCCTCTGTAACATCATCATAATAATAATAGTAATAATAATAATAATACAGTTCTGACAGTCTGTTCTAAGGGATGTAAGGACAGGAGAGGAGGAGAAGCGTGCAGCCTCTTGGCTGGTGTGTCCTGTGTAAACGTGATGAAAAGCACACTTAGCTTGGTGCTGGTTCCACCAGTTCAGTCAGTATGGCTACATTTCTTCTCGGTGGCTTTACCCACCCGCCCACATGCTGAAAAGTAAAGATGGGGCGTTGTAAGATTTGGCTTTGCAGGAATTTTTTTTTAAAGTAACACCGCCACCCCCAAGAGTATGTTTTCTTGCCCCTCTCATTGTTCCTTTAAGTGACCCCTGGTACACCTGCAGGGGCCTTAAAGTACTGAGATGTCCTAACTTCATATTGGTCCGCACAGATCATCAAGTCCACTTCTCTTGACCGTCTGCCGCAGTGTCCCTCCTCGTTGTCGCTCCCCCGATTCGCTCAACTTCGACTGGGTCAGAGGGTGACGGGCTTTGGGCAAAGAGGAGGGCCTCCGAACTGACCTGCAACCTTCCCATAATTCCCTTCAGAAACCGGCAGCAGCTAGTCTTCGTCACCCACTTCATCATCACACCATAAACTCGTTATTGCTGTACAGAACCAGCTGCTGTGGGCCCGGCCCGAAGTCCGACTCCCTCTGATGGCTTCCCGAGGAGTCGCGTGGCGAGCTACGGCTCAGCCTGAGCCTGAGGCGAGTCTTTCCGGTCCTTTGGCCGTCCTCCGGTTCCGCCAGCGGAGCCCCCAGGCTGCAGGAGGTGAGCAGGGGCCCGGAGGAGGACGAACGGAAGCGGTAGTGGGGAGACGGGGAACCGGAGGCTATGGAGGAGAGGGAAGAAGAGGGCTGGTAGGAGGAGGAGACGGTAGAGCTGGAGTCCACTGAGTCCTGAGAGTCCGGCTGACGACGCAGAGTCCGTCTGGTCTTCACCTCGGACTTCCTCGATCGATACGTCCCGCGATCTGACGAGGACAGAGCAGAGGAATTGATAAAAGAAGCATAGACCTGCACCGAACAATGATGTACGGCCATTGCTCGTGTTCTATTGTCTTTAACCTTCAATCTACCCCAGCAAATCCAAAAACTTGGATTTGAAAGGACAAAAAATTATACTAGATGTGATGAACAGGAAGGAACCCAGAAAGGAACCTTGTGGGACACCAGTGATGAGTAAAATGGATATTTTGTTGAAAGGAGCGAGAGAGATGAGACCTAAACCAGTCGGTGACGCCAACAGAAGATGATTTGACCAGTAGAATACCAATCAGTGATTGAATGTGACTCCAGTGTAAAAAGCACTTTGAGTGGCCAAAACGACTGGAAAACGCTCTGAAGAGGTTCAGTCCATTTACCATTTACAGATCTTTCCATTGACGTATTCTCCTCAGAGTTCAGTTCTGAGTCTCGATCTCCTCTCATGTTTCTGTAGCCTAAATCAAAACTGTTTTGGTGCCCTGTGAACTGACAAAAAAAAAAAAAGTATTTTGCTTATGCAAATTACAGCACATCAATAGGTAGCTCTTAACTTAAAGTAGAACAACTGATGATGGTAGGTTTAATACGTCCCTTGGCCAGAATGTGCGTAAGTATTTATATGCAGAGAAATCCCAAAATATTAGTGTAACTTGCCTGCAATAGGCCAGTAACTCTTATAGATAATACAATGACATCAAAACATGCATTCATTGGAAACAAATGGAATTCAAATATATGCCCCAAGAAATTGCAGCCTCGGTTATTGCCCCCTTAAGCCTATTCTCAAGTCTGTATTGGTGTTTATCACACAAACTCACTCACCAGAGGGGTCAGATGTGGCTCCTTCCGTCTCCATGGTGATGTTTTCAGAGCTGTCTGCTGTGCCTATGGAGGCCTCCGATTCAGGCGTTTCGTCGTCGGACGCGCGTGGTTCCAACACCAACATCTCGTACGTCAGCTCCTCCCTGGGAGCACAGAAACGCAGCAAAGAATTGACTACGTGGCTCCTCGCTCCGGAGCCTCCCTCAGGCTTCATTTGGCATGTCCCCGTACTTCTCTTTCTGCAGACTCTCGATCTGCTCCGTGAGGATCCGCTCCTCCTGCTGCATGGCCTGCTGCTGCTGCTCGTTGATCCCCGTTTCTCCTGCTGCCTCCTCTCCTCCTCCGGCTCCTCCCACTCCATCTCCTTCTGCTTTAGGGCTCAGAGGAGGCGAGGGGATGTGGGAGCCGCTTTGCCGAACACGAACTTTGTTCTGTTAAGGTTTAGACGACACACACAGAAAAAAAAAGAAAAAAAAAAAACATTTAGCCTGACCAACGTTCATAGCCTCTTTGTTGAAAGAGGCTGTAATAAAGCAGAGGAGACGGTTTGAGTTGCTCTAAGCTCAGCTTACAGTTTTTTGACCACATGGTGACAATACAGACACACTGATCACACTTAACACCATCACTGCTAAAATCTAGGAGTGCTGCTGCAGCACACACACAAGCACTTCATCATAAACACACACGCGCGTGAGTTACCTTAAACTAGGCTGCATGTTAGCTCGTTGTGTGGCGGAAACAGAAAGCAGAGCGATCAGTGGAGCTAACCCAGTCAGACTCCTTCTGAGCGTACGCAGCAAACACACACAGCTACATGGCAACGCAACAAGTTGGCTGGTTCCTAAACCGCTGCCGTGTTCCCCGCCTACAACATTCAGCAGCCAGTTTCAGAAAATTAATGCTGATGCTAAAAGAAACCAGCTAATATATTTGAACCTGTCAAGTCTGAGCCCGGTTTGACAATCCTTCCGAAAACTAGGTTAGGTCCAAAAGTTACTGAACGGTTTCGATTTCAAATGTTTACAGCTAATGCTAGCTACTTGCCTCAACAGTTAACCCCAACCCTGGTAAAGATGTGAAGTGGCAACATAACATCAGGTGTTACTGCGTTAGCATAGCCTCACACTTAGGAGGCTGTCTGCAGAAGGATGTGACCGATTGGTCACCTACATACTCATGGATCTGTGGTGTACTAAAGCAGGACGGGTGACCCTCAAGTGGTTTGCAACGTGTGCGAAAGGTGTTTGTGAATGCGAGCGTCCCGCAATCCCGTGACCGCATATCGACTGTTTGGCTTTGGGTGAAGTATGGGAGATTGCATGGCATCATTAGTGGTGAAGAAAAATTCAATCTTTGCCTTGACTTTGAGTACGTCTTGAGTAATTGTACCTGTAAAATTATTAGTGGTATAATCCTTGCTCGCCATTACAATTCCTTTGAGTCAATGTACTGATGCATTTTGTTGGCTTTCATTTAACGTCTATTCAGTCATCCACAAATGTCTGTTTGTGTGACAAAACACAACAACAATGTTGACCTTGCCACCATGCTAACAGCGAAGCTATGCTAGATCGTTACCAGGAGTCATTGGCTTTTGATTCGATGGGTCTAAGATTGAGATATTTGGCAACAAAAAACTGGGTGGATCTAGTGCAAAAGATCTCATTAACCTGTGGATCTTGGACCTTTCAACATGTTTTCATTCAGGTCTTCTCAAGTCCACTGGTTTAATATGCCGACTCCAACTTTGAGTTACCGGCTTTTATGTCAACAAACACAAGTTTGAATGATCACTGGGACGGTCAGTGTTAAGTAACGTTGTTTAATGTCATTGATTCATATTGCTTTAGACTGATGGGCTGCAGTGTACCACCTGTCAACCTAAACACAAGATACAAAAATACCTAAACAGACATAAAAAACAAACAAACAAACAAACAAAAAGATCAGCCACTTAACAGAGAATAGCTGTCAATGGACATCAACAGACATTATGGGAGCGAAGAGACGGACAGGACAGGACTGGTGGTGGGCAGGCACATGGTGTGGGCGGGGCATACATACCGGGGTGGCAGAGCGGGTAATGCTCATAAACCTAACAGCAATTAGTACAGGTTTCTGGAGGGGGAGGGATGGGGAAATGGAGGAAGGAAGGAAGGAGGACAGATCAGGGTCAGGGATCGCTGATGGTAGTCACATCAGAACGGCTTTGGTCAATTAAAGGGTAAGAAGAAAGGTAGACTTTAGCGTATATATATATATATAAAACTGAACTTGTTGCTTTTGGAGGACATGAAATTAATTCCCTGCATCAAACATTGAGAGGTCGTTTCTACTAATTTTCACCTTGCAGGTCCATTGGGTAGTAGATTTTCTTAAAATGATGCATCTTTTGTGCTAGTTGCACTAGTGACAATAGTCAGGAATTGGGCAGAGAGAGAAGAGGGTGAGATGTGCAGGAAAGGTCTCCAGGTCATGTGTCGAACCCCGGATGAGTGCTTTGAGAAGCGACAGTGTCAGCGTATGGAGTGATGCGTGGTGCGGAGGAAGAGAGGGCGTACATCATGGCTTTACAACTGAAATCTAAACTAAGTAGAAAGAAAATCAACCGTTTTTAGGAATTTGCCTTGATTTAAAAGCGAAATATTCATAACCCTTGAACCTTTTCACAATTTGTCACTTCACAACAGAAAGCAGTGAATAATTGCAAAGTGGAAAGAAAATACACATGAGTGAACTTCGTCTTAATTAATAACACGATAAATCTTGGTGAGTCAATATATTTAATATAATAGAGTCAAAATTCAATTAGTGTTTTAGGGTTACAATCTGAGATACAACCTTTAGCTTTAGCATTAGCCTCCTCTTAATACCATGTTGGTGTAGCGCTTTAGCGTTAGTGGAGCCAATGTTTATGATTAGTGCTTTAGGGTTCATGCAACTAACTTTTTAGCTAGCAGTGGCCAAAACATATATTTATATCCTTTTCCTTTAGTTTCACAATTTTTCACTACTCTATGTTGAAAAAGTTCAAAGGGTATGAAGACTTTACAAGGGACTGCAATCCCACAATATGCTCCTCACAGGTCAGCATTTCCTTCTGATATGTTTATTTTCTTCTTTGGGGTGAAAGAAGAAAAGATGGGTATCATTTGTCTACATATAAAGACATATTTACACATGTGTTGAAAAATGTTTTAGTTTTGTTTTAAACGGTTTGGATGAAGATGCAAATGAACTCCTGCCATGGCTGAGTAGGAAACCATGCCAGCTGCTCATGGAGCAGGACACTGCGGGGGGGGGGACGGGTCCAGAAACATGACGCTGCAGTATTGATCTCAACAGGGCTGAAACTCATGAGGCTGGTCTTACCAGGGACCTCCTGATGTGGGTCAGCCTGCTCTTGGCTTTGCTCTCTGCAAACTCCAGACTGCTGATGTCCTTCAGACGAGCTTTGTACTTGCTCATCTGCTCGTTGATGATCAGCTCCACACACCTGTGGACGAAGATCCGATTCATTCAGATAGAAACCGAGGTCAAAGTGGTGGAGCACAGGAGAAAGGGGAAAAATCAATATAGACAGAAAGTGATTTGCACTTCCAGTAAAAAAAACAAAGATGGAACAAAGTTCCAATCCTAGTAGACTTCCTGCACCTCCAGAGCTTTCTTGAGGAGTAAAGTTGTTGTTTTTTATTATTTAGAAGCCAATGTTGAAAAGTTAGCTTTGAGTATCAATCCATGTGGGAAAAACAGGAACAGCTTTCATGCAACTCAGCTGAAAGACCCTTGCAGGGGTTTGTGAATCCAGAGGACTGTTTGGAGCCAGAGCGAGACGTACGCTGTGGTTTTGCTGATGTCCTGGACACTCTGCAGCGGGTCGATGGTGTCCGGGCAACGGAGGATGCAGGGAGCAAAGACGATGGCAAGAGCGTTGGCGGACATCCTGTTGGTCTCCTCCTGCAGAGAAATTCTGCAACACAACATGAATTGCACCCAGAGAATGCAATTCAGGCTTCAGGAATACAGCACTGAACAAACACAAAGAACTGAACCAGGTTGTTTTTGGGCCTCATCTCCTACCTGACCAGGTGGAAGATGAGGCGCTCCAGGGTGCTGAGGTGTGTCCGGCTGAGCTGGTCGATGACAGAGTACACGCCTTGGATCACCTCCCGCTTATCTGGTTGGCCTGGAAAAACAAGGCCAACATCAGGAGCTCACACCGGGTTCCTACACATCACGTTATGTCAAAACTCCAGTTTTTCAGCTGCAGGTTTCCAGAGGTTCCAGTCATTTTCAGCCAACACGGAGGTACGAACACAATGGATGGATGGATGGTTACAGAACATGAAATGAATTCTGAGCATATGAACGGTTTTCCATAAGTATCCAGACTTAAAAAAACTTTCCTAAAATCCAGATCTTCCCAGTCTGTCTGAACGGCGTCACCTTCTGAAGCATCATAAAGGTAAACCAATGGCTACCGGCGGCGCCTTTATGCAGAAAACAGAGCTAAAGAGCTTACCCATGGCTCTGAGGAACTCTTCGTACAGTTCAAAGGTCATGAGCGGGCTGGGCAGGTCACGGAGCCACTGTTTGAGAACGCTGGCAATGACATGGATGTTGTAGTCGTCCAGAATGACGCTGCTCACATCTGGAGCAACAAGAGAAGTTTGGATGGATGAACTCCCACTGAGCGTGAGGAATAACTAGCGGGTTAGCTAGCAAACATGTAAGACATTTGTAATCCGAGCTATTCAGTCAGAAAAGACTTGGATCAGGAAGGCAGGATTAGTTTTGTATAAAAATCCACAGATGACTACTATTTATGGATTTTATGTTTTATTGACTGTGAATCTTAAAAGCTAAAATTCTGATCCTCTTTCTGACAACACTCTTCGGTGTGGAGGTTGTAGCTACAGGATGGAGACTCAAGCAGCCATTTTAATTTAAGTTCATTTCGATAGGGACATGTCGACACAAACTGAACAGAACAGCAGTCCCATGTTTGCGTCACAGTGCTTGCAAAGCATACATCTAAAAACTAGTCAAAATGTAAGTAATAATCAGTGTTGTGAGCATCGATGAGGTGTTGAGAAGACGAAGGAAGCTTCAACAGGGAGCTGAACATGGCAACGCATCTCACCTGTGTCCAGGCCCTGTCGGAGTTCTTTGATCTTATTGGTGGAACCCGACTTCCTGTAGATTCCCTCCGTGTAGAGGCCGTGCATCTCGATGTAGTTGATGAGTTTCTCCACCAGCTGGGGAACGGCGCGCTCCTCACTGGTCAGACGAGACAACTCCACGCCAAACTGACGGGACGACAGCTCCGGGTCGTACTACACACACACACACACACACACCCACGCACACGCACACACACACACACGCAAACAAACAAACAGGATAAAAATGGCAGCCAAAACAGAACATGTGTGTATCAGGGTTGGGCCATTTCGCTTGTTTACAGCAACCACCCACATATTTACTTTCGTGCTGCGTAGGTTTTTGTTACATTACAGGAAGAATCGAAACAGGCAGGTTTATGCAGGCCAGGACTTTATATTTCAGAGTTCAGACAATGCATCACTCAGAAACAAATTAAATGATTCATTCCTTTAGTTTGGTTTTTCCAGCAAAATATGAAAGTGTTCAAACATCTTAATGCAATTAAATGTAAAATCCAGTGCAGACTTTTTTTTTTATAGTGAAGTCTCCTAATTTGTAAATCGAGTCCATCTGGGGGAAACCCAATCTTAGTATGAAAGCAGCTGTTCTGGGAAGGCTTCGAGGGTTTGCATCGTCATGACCAAGGAACACAGCAGACAGACAGATCAGGGCTTCAGGATATAAAACAGCTCATCAATGGGTTAAACATCTGCAGCTAATCGCAGATGACAAAATAGGCAACATTTTCAATCAAAAATCCTTCTTGCTGCTAAATCATTCAATAACAAGATACAAGAGCTCAACAGAAAATATATTTATTGTTCTTAATCAGTTATTTAACCACTGAATTGGTGCAAAGTGCTATTCTACCCATTCAACTGTAAAGTGTTTCAGGAACGTTTATGGAACCTCTTAGAAATTTTTCTTTGAAAATGTTTTCAAGTTCTGAAATTAGACGTGACTTCCTGGTTGTAACACACTCTAAAACAGGATGAAAGAGGAAAAATCTATCAGCATCTCGTTTTTTAATTTGCCTCCGTTGTATCATCGTGCTTTGACTGAAATATTTTCCATCCTTTGTTCTTAAAGGAACAGTCGATCGAACACCGCAGCATCTGAAAATGCATAAGGAAATAGAGGATCTGGATCAAACGTACCTTTTTACTGCACTTGGTGGTCATCTTGGAGCAGCACTTCCTGTGGCAGGCGTAGCGGCACACTGCAGACCGAAAACAAACAATGCTATCGACGCAGCAACAACTCCAGCCCAGCCAAAAAAAGGTAACAGAATAAAGAACTGAGAATGGAGTGAAGAGTCGAGGCGGCTCTCTCAGCGCCGCTGGGAAGAAAGCTTTCTAACCGGATAGAAGACGGATTTATAAGGGGAGAGGGAGGTGTAATCGAATTTTGCCGACACTCAGGCACACATATGGAAAGTGTGTTGGTTTAGTGGGAAACAGTGTGCGCAGAGAGTGTGTTGGACTCTCTGTGTCCAACACACAGAGTGTAAAACACACACAAGCTACACACACTGATGGGAAATCTGTCGTTGTGCATTCTGTATCTTTGTTCGCTAACTTAATATCATCTTTGGGTCAATTGATCATGTTTTCCATGTGACATTTTTTCAAGGTTTGCATCCTTACATTTGCAAACGCAGGCTCGGTCCATCATCCAGATCAGGGAGGAGCAGTACTCGCAGTAGGTGGGGATGCTGTACTGAGTGGACTTAAAGATGTGCCCATTGTGCTCTTCCACCTGCAGGGGGCAGCAGACCCATTAGTCAGATCACACAAAGAAGCAGTTTTTGAGGATTAGCTTCAAACTATAGTGGTTTGTAAAACTTTTATCCAGTGTGTAGCCAGCTGGCTAACTAGCTAGTTAACTAGCCAGCTGGCTAACTACAAAGCTAGTTAGCTAATTAAGTCGTAGGTTTCTAGTTAACTTTCTAGCTGGCTTTTTATGCATCTTTTTAGCTCTTTCCAACTTCTGTGATTTACTATGAAACGGAGCAACATAAAGTGATGCAAAAATGTGAAGTGGGAGGAGAAGTTGTTTTGTTTTTACAAATAAAAATGTGAATGTTGCAGTACACATTTGTTTTCAAAATTAAAATGTAAAAATACTTCATTAAAGCCAAAGGAAAATTAAATGTTGTAACTCATACTATCTAATCTTCAGAGAGTTGCTGTTGATCCTAATGACTATAGGAAGTAAGGATCTGTGTATTTGGGAATATTTTGAACTTACGATATCGGTTTCCTTCTTCCTGGATTTTTTGTGTTCACGCTTTAGAGTCTAACAGGAAACAGAGAAAAATGTTTGTACACTTACTAAACTTTAAGCACAGCAGTTAAATGTAAAATCCCGTGCAGATTGTTCACCAAACGTAACATTAAATTCTCAAATTACGATTATGCCACACATAACTTGTCTAAAAACTGCAGTGCAACTAGCGTGAAAGGATGTAAACCGTCTGGTTTTCGTCTTTCATACCCTGCCGATGGTTCCCTCCATGGGTTTGTACTCGGTCATGAATTCGTCCAGGAAGACCTTGAAGGTGTTGACCCACACCTTCACCGGCGACTCGCTCCAGTCCCTCTGCTCCAGACGCATGGTCTTCTCCAGGATGTGCTCGAACAGCGCGTGCAGGTCCTTGTAGCGGATGCTCCTCCCATCATCCATCTGATCGGAACAAAAAAAAAAGAAGAATAGATTCAGGAAAAGAAACCTAGTATTACTTTGAAACATGTTTGATGCTACATGTAGCAAGTCAACACTTGCAGAACTGGATGGTAAATACAAAAGGTGGAGACGTACAGCCAGGGCGGTGGAGTACGAGTTGAAGATGTTGATCCTGAACTCCTTCAGTGCTTTCTTGAAGACAACGTCCACCATGGTGTCCTTTTTACTATCTTCTGAGTCCAAGTCCGCGATCTGTGGACACAAATTTGTTTCACTGAAGAATATTTTGAGGGACTTATTAATCTGACAACACGGCTATTTGTTGTTGAAGTTTCGCATCACGTATTTCATCAGCCACATTTTATGTGTTACAATCTGAGCTCTAATGATCATAAATCAAAAAGTTCTGATTGGTGCTAGAGGACACACTTGTGCTAAGTCGCTGACAGCTGAGCTAATTTGACCATTTAGCGCTTTTGCTAACTTTGAAGATATTTAGAGGACTTAGCTTTCACCAAGTTATTTTTCAGAGATTTTTCCAAGATACAACATAAATACAATATCGAAGGGCATCATTAAAACATAAAATATTTGACCAAAAACAAGCCTGAGAGTTTCAAATCACTGGATATCACTGGAGTTGAAATAATCACATTATTGTTTCTTCTGCTATATATAGTTTTGTTGTAGTGCTTTCCCAGAAACTAATGTTGATGACTAGCGCTTTGCTGAGCTTTTAGTTGGCACCGCTGGGAGCCAGGCTCGCTAGATTTCAATAAGCTCAGCTGTTTGTGTGAAGTGTTTGTGGATATAAGTAGCATGACAGGATGATCAGCACCAACCTTCTTCATGAGAAATTCGTTCATGGTGCGATAGTCGTGGGCCGAGGTGAGGATGTGCAGCGAGTCGTTCTGCCACTGGGCCGGTTCCACGGCGATGCTGCTGATCTTTAAGCTGCGGCGCCGCTTCACCTTTGGAGAGGGCTCCTTGTTCTCCTTGGTGTCCCGGATCTCCTGCGATGGAACCACTTCCAAGTCCGGACTCCGCGGAGGGGATGCACTTTCTAGCACAGCAAAAATGATGGAAATTCACCATCAGCAATCTTAAGATTCACTGTGTGTGTGTATAAATTGTGTATTTTTACCATGCGTCTCACCAGTCTCACTCCTGCTGGTTTGCTTCTCCCTCGACAGTTTTTTCTCGCTGTGTTTCGTCTTGCTCCAGAAACGCATCTTACCCCTCATCCTGCTGAAATTGACGTCGGACATCCACAACAAAAAGTGAAAAACTCATGTTGGGAGGCCTTGTTTTATTGAAAATGCAATTTAAAGAGTCTAAAAATCCCACCTTCCATCCTGACTGGAAGATTTCCTGAGGATCTCCACTTTGCCCAGGTCTCCTGATGACATGGTCTTATGGATCTTCTTCTGCTCTTTATGAGACTGCAGGGCAGAAAAAAAAGATGTCAGAAAACGCAACAAACTTTCCCTCAGTCGCCCTGGAAGGCGTCAGGTTTGTCCAGGATGCTGTCGAAGCAGACAAAGTTCACAGAGACTCTCCAGGAACAGGTTTCTTTTGCCGCATCAATCCCAATGAAGCAGTGAATCATATTAGGGTTGTTTGAAATAATAAGACCCAACATAAAGTAGAGCATAATCATGAAGTAGATGTGTATTTAACTTCACCCATCTTCTATCAGTACTGTCCACCTTTCCTATTCCTGTTGAAAAGAGCCTAGTCGCCAGTTTTTAGTTAAAAATGCTGTTACTGTGATGAACTGTCGTTTATTCATGAGTTACGCCGTTCATACCCAGGACACTCTGGCTGTGATGCTTGAGCTGCTGCCCTCTGGTGGCAGATACAGAAAACGAGATAAATCTTTGGTAAAAAACTGTTGTTTTGGTGACTGTATTTCTCTTTTACATGAGTCAACAGAACAATTATTTTGTACAACCACACACTTTACGTTGGTACAATGACAAAATTTATCATCTTGGTTGCACTCGATTTTTGGGGCGTCAGAGTAAAGGGGCCTGAATACATACCCATGACACCTTCAACAATGTTATTTCCACTTCACAGTTTCACTCTACTTTGTGTCGGTCTATTACATGAAATCTCAATGAAATATCTTGGAGTTTGTGGTTACACCGTGAGAAAAGTTGCATCTATTAGTGGAAGACATCAACAGTGATGTGCTAACAGAGACACTGACAGAACCGGAAGCCGAGCACTTGGCTAATATTGGGTTAGGAGACAAATTTATCAGTGAGACGCCGCTTTGTTTGCAGTTTTCTCTCAGGTTCAGCATGCAGGAGACGTGCGTGGCATGCAGTGGGACATGTGACGCATGCTGACGTGCCGTCAGGACAGATCCGTCCGTCACACGAGACAAACATGCATTGAACTCCGGCAGGGTGAAAAGAACATTTTCAGTTCTTTCCGACAATTTTTCCAAAACAGATAGAGAGCCTTTGTTAATGTAACTTATTACTGTGTTTCCTATCATTTACCAACATGAAGTAAGAAACGAACACCAAGAAAACAAATTTACATCCAGATCATTTCACCACGGCGTGCAACACCCCTACGGTTGGTGTATCCCCATAAAGAAGTAGAAGAGGTGAGAGATGAGGAAGGCAGTGATGTCTGGAGATAACCTGGCTCTCCAGGTATGTGCAAGACCATGCGCTGCAGAAGGCGAGAGACTTCTTCACCTTCGCTGGTGAGCGGAAATATGAGTGTGTTACATTCAGACTAGTGCAGAAACAGCTGTTTTGTGCTGCAGGTGGTGGTGAAAGTGGGGTTCGCATTGTCAAATGAGCTCCGCCCCCGTCGCCGTGAGTGATCAGATCCACCCGCGGAAAAGAAAAAGGGTGGAAGAAGGCGGGGCGAGGGAGAGCAAAGTGGAAAGGAAGGTCATTTGGAGGCCCAGGGACCCCTGGAGATCTGGTATTTTTACCATCTCGGAGTCACTGTGACAGTCGGTGTTGGGGCGGGCTCGTGGAGGAGACAGGGAGGGGGGCAGCGTGCAGGAGTGTGCGGGGATGTAGTATTCGTCGTCGTCGTCCGACTGGGTGGCCCCCTCCGAGTTACAGCGGGTCAGGAAGTCAGAGCGCGTCCGGGACATTCTGGCTTTCTTTTTGGGGCCGGGGCGGCCCACCTGCTGCCAGGTAACCACAGCGACAAGATCAACACTCTGTAATGGCGTGCATGTGCAATGCAGCTGATGACTGGACATATTTCCAATGGAGAAAGACATTCCTTTCATGAGGTGAAAACACAAACTGAACTACGCGCATGCAGGCACCACGTTGAGGAAGATGCATGTTGACGTTTCTGACCTCTCTGTTTCTGGATCCAGCAGATTTAGAGTCGTCTCTGTGCATAGAAAGAGAGAGAGATCTCTCCTGGTTCACCAAATCCTTATCCGACCTGCAACAAACAGACATGTTTCAGGAGGCTGGACACAAAGACTCCAAGTCTTGTTGCTTCCATCACTGCCAGACACGTTGGCTTGTTTTATTAGCCAGGCTTAGCGAAAGTGGAAAAAACATAGAAACGTGGGAAGAAATTTCTTCTTCCAACATTTCAAAAAAGTAATTTCAATCATTACTTTTGAATCTAGCATAGAGCAGAGCTCTCACTTTGACATCCTAGATCTATTAGAATCTAGAATAATTCAGTTACACTCCCGATATAAATCAGAATAATATCCCCACCCATTGAACATTTGCACATTTTGCTATAATATACCACAAACTTCAATGAATCTTATTGTTTTTTTTGTAGTGGCAGGCACAGCATTATCCACTAATAGCAGAGCTAATTGAATGTGCTTGCTAGCTTTAAAAACGTTTATCTTCCCCGAAATGAAATTTTCCAGTTAATTTCCCAAGTGCTAATTGACTTGTTTGTTTTGTAAATTTTCCGTTGAATAAAGTTTGCCATGCATGTTGAAACTTGGTTATGGACTCTTCATGCAGTAGCTTCTGCTGAACATCATTGCAGACAGAGCTAATGTTTAGGATCAGGTCGCAACACAGCTAAGCGTGTCGCACTTCACAATTTAGTGAAATTTCTATAAACCTCCCAAATACACTCCACTTCACATCAAATCCTTTCAGTCGCATTGACGTTCGCGGCTGTAATGTAACAAACTGTCAGAACGTTCAAGGAGACGGTGTGTGTTGTTCAGTGCTCAACTTTTACTCACTTGGAGAAAGGCAGCTTGCGTCTGGGTGGAGAGAACACGGTGCTGGACGGTTTCTCCACCATGTTCACGATCACAGTCTGAGCGGAGCTCTTCTTCTGGGCTTTTGGCGGTTTGGTGTCCAGTATCGGGCTGGGAGCCTCCTGTGCAGGACGGACCGTCTTCCTTTCCTGTTTACCTGGAAGAACGGTGGACACCCCGGACTTTTGGCCGATCTGGACGTCCACCTTTGGGGGACAAAGTGCTGGTTCCTCTGGGTTCTCTCCTCGTAGTGCTCGAGTTGGAAGCTTTGAGGGCTTCTCCGCCCCAGCTACATCTCTCTTCGGCGGGGGGAAGACGTCAGTGGGTTGCTCCTTGTGTGTGGGTGCACCTACACCTTCACTGGGTGTGGTAGAGGAGTCCAAAGGTCCCGCTTGAGAAGCCCCTTCTCGGGTGTGAGCTGCCAGCAGCTCCCCCTCTTCCACAGGACTCTCTTTCTGCATGCTGATCAACACCACCACAGGCCTTCGGGAAACCGACTCCTTTCTGTCTTTGACGGATCTCCCAGGACTTCCCAGGTTGGGTTTGTTAACTGGACTCTGGTCCGAAGGGATGTAAAACGTTGCCCTTGGTCCCTCTGACCTCAGCTCCTTCACTGGTTGCTCATTGTGGTTTGAATCTCGGAGAATTTCCAGAGGTCTTCCTTCCGTCTCCATTTCGTCCACGCTGAGCATCTCAAAACTGCCGTGACTCGCCAGCGATCCCTGCGGCGACAGTCTTTGATGCCGGTCATCCGTCTGAGCGAGGCTGCTGTCGGTGGCGGCGTCTTCCGGGAGAGAACCCCCCATGCTGGTGGTTCGGACTTTGAGGAGCTCCAAGCTGAACTGGGCCTGCTCCAGTTCTCTCATGCGCCTGCTCTCCCGCTTCGACCGGTTCTTGTGGCTCATCTCGTCCGTGCTCCTGAATCGCTCCGAGTCCTCATCTCGGTCCGTCTTGGTGGGATCAGGTTCCTCGGAAGAGTCTGCGCCAACAGAAACGTCCAGTCCTGATGGGACCGAGTCCCCCAGGTCCCCCGCGTCCGTCTCTGTGTCAGGCCTCGGCCGTCTGCTGAGCATTTCACTCTGCTCCCTCAGGAGTTTAAACCTGCAGGTGGTTTGAAGTTAAGCATCAGAAACATCTCGCTCAAGAGCTTTCAGAAGACAGAAACCTGAAGTTCTTGGCCACTTGGGGGCAGCAAGTAAAACTTTTTAAATGGATCTAGCAACAAAGGTGTCTTTCTTTAATATTCAGTTGCTCAACTGATTATTAGGAGTTATTGTCGGAGCTGATCATCCGAGTGAATGTCATTTAAAGTTTGGGATCTTTGCTGAAACATTTGAAACTTACTTCAATACATTTCAATCATGTTTTAAACTAAAATGTGTGGTTTCTACACCAAGCGTTAGTGGGATGAATACATTTTTTGAACCCCGTTTAAAAATGAGAAATGCATAAAAACAGTTAAACTACTGTGGCAAGTTCTGCATTTTTTATTCTATCTCAGTAGTTTGTTGTAATTTAGAAATTAGAAATAGAAATACCAGATCATCTTAAAGACGTCCAAATCTCCACCCACCTGACTCGAGCCAGGTGTCCCCGGCCGGCGGCCTGCAGCTGCGTCACGGAGCTGCGCGCCCTACGGAACCGGTTCCGCGCCCTGACCCGCCTCCAGGCCGTCTGGATGACTATGGCCGCCTGCGTCCAGCGGCGCCGGCGGCAGCTTCTCCAGCTGCGCTGTATGGTGACGGCGGACGCCCGCTGCTGCAGGAACCGTCTGCGCTCCCTGTATCCGCGCCACGCCGACTGCAGACACAACGCCGCCGCCTCCTCCTCCTCAACGCTCGAGTCCACGGCAGACTGCCTGAGGAGACACGATCGCCACCATCGCTGGAGATCGCCATGGAGACGGAAAAGCAGGGGTAGGTTAATAAAGGAGAGACAGAGGACAGGACCGGGTTTGTTCACTTTTTCAACCGTAAAATTCAGACAGTTTTAAAGGCACGTCTTTAAAACGTTTCAGATAAAAACAAGTGAAATGAACTAAATAAAACCTGATTTCTATTCACATTTATATGTTATAATGTATTACTGTTCTTAATAGTCTTGTGACAGTATTCTACATATTTTATTTTCTGAACTGAATAACAATCCAGGGTATTTTTCGAGATCAATCTTTGTTGGTTTGAAAGATCTTGACTAAAAAAATACCAAGTAGAGAAGAGCCAGGAAATGAAAATCATAAGAGAGAGGAAACCAAACATCCCCGTCTCTTCTCCTCACCTGGATGACGCGCGCCGCTCGCCTCATGCTGACAAAGTGCCTCCTCTCCAGGACGGCCCTGAAGCGGCGCTGCAGCATCACGATTCGCCTCAGCACTTCTTGGTGCAGGAGGGTCTGCAGACGCTGGCGCTCCGCCTCGTGCAGGAACACCTGGCAGAGTTTTTTTAAAAGTCACAATCAGGCAGAAATGAGAGAGAGAAGAGAAGACGGAAACCCGACTTCTAGGAGACGCACCATGGTGTGGCCCACTTGGTACCCGGCGGGAGGCAGGTGGATCCGTCTGAAGAACTCTCGGATCCCGGACTTGGTGGGGCTCGTTCCCCGAGGCAGCAGCACATGAAAGTGGCGAACGAACTCCTGAACGGCGACAGAAAGTTGATGGGAGATCTGGAAAGTGGCTGCTAGCCGCGCCGCAGCATGTTCAGACCGACGGCGGCACAGGGTTACCTGGAAGGTGTGCTTGATGCTGTATCCCGACTGGCGGATCCGGACCGTCTCCAGCATTCCGGTGTAGCGCAGCTGCCTGAGCACCAGGCTGTCGTTGAAGCGCAGCGGCAGCTGAGGCAGACGAGGAGCAGAAGAGTTTGGTATGAAGGAAACATGATGAGCGTGTCGATGCTGAGTGAGCTGCAGGAAATACCTTCTCTGCATTGGAGCGGATGCACTTGACGAAGTAGGGCTCTGATTGGTCCAGAGTCTCCATCAGCTTGGTGAGGGACGCCTGACGACGCAAACACACAGAGGTCAACATCCATCCATCCCTCTGTTTTTTTATTTGTTTATCCATCCATCTGTGTATCCATTCATCAGTTTGTACATTGATCAATTAAATGATTAATCGTTCTATCATTTCAGTCCTCCTCGGGTTTGTTTAAAAGCTTCATCATCGTCAGTCTTGTAGTCAGAGCTCTTGGCCTGTGGGGTGCAGGGCACCGGTTCTTCCATCAGGGGGCGGAGCAGCACTGACCTGGAACTGAGCGCTGATGCTGGGCGGCTTCTTCTTCTTGTGCAGGTGGAGCAGAGACTTGGTGATGCGGTCATGGAGCGTCACGCCGCTCAGATAGCGCAGAGACTTCACGTCCAACAAGTGCTGCACACACAGAGACAGGAACCGCATGAAGCGTCGTCAAACGCTGCCAACAGATCCCAGCCGTCGTGTCGTCAGTCTCTTACCTTGGGAAGGCTTGGTTTACTTTTGCAGTTTTTGTTTCTCCTAAATAAGAGAGGCAGAGCTTTAATTAGCACAAACAAACTACTAGATGATGTTTATGTGGGAGCAATCCTGTGATTTCAGGGTTTCTGCTGTTTCAGACTCAAATTTAAGGCTTTTTAAGACCATTAAGAATACAATTTAAGACCTGACAGAAATACACAAAAGAAAATGAGATCTTTTATAAAGTAGCAGAAACAAGCTACTTTGCACAAAATGCACCAAGCGTCGTCTGGGTTGGCCACAGAAGTGAGACGAACGTTGAGCAGCCAATGGCGATGCATTTACGTTTTCCCATGATGGCAGGAGACATGCTAGCTAGCTAGCTAGCGAGGGTTTATCAACAGCTTGTTAGCTAGCTGCAGAATGCAATGAAGATGAAGTCTGCGAATTAGGGTGGGCATTTATTGTATTGTTTATCATTTATTATAATAAATTTGTCATCTTCAAATTCTGATTTATCGCTGTCAACATAAATTCCAATTAATGATGTTTAATGATGATCTTGTATTGTTAGTTTTCTGCTTTCTCCACAGTTTCTTCACTGAGATTATTGATAAATATCTATAAGATTGAAAATATTAAATCCAGCTACTGCATGTAGTTTAGTGATATTAATCACACTTCTTTATGAGACTGGTGTCCGATAGGAACATATTATAAAGGTTCATGTTTTTAACAGCAGAATTTCTGTATGTGGGGCTCTGATTGCTGTATTATGCAGTCACAATCATACCCAAAGAAATAAGTAATAAATCGTTCTTATTATCATTTTAATAGATGTCACAACAGCACCATAAAATATTGTGATTAAGGGAATGCAGGAGACTTAAACTTTTGCCTGACAACAAAATGTAACGCCTTCATTTAACGTACTGAAGTCCAACTTAATTTTTTTTATGAATTGCAGATATTTTGAGGTCT
This sequence comes from Poeciliopsis turneri, assembly GCA_922788865.1. Classification (NCBI taxonomy): domain Eukaryota; kingdom Metazoa; phylum Chordata; class Actinopteri; order Cyprinodontiformes; family Poeciliidae; genus Poeciliopsis; species Poeciliopsis turneri. The sequence goes on along the minus strand of CAKLNU010001107.1, from coordinate 211,223 downwards.
TAATTCCAGATGAATAAATATAAGATTTTTGAAGGATCCGCCCCAGTTTGGACTCACAGTAGGATCCCCTGAGCTCTCTCCAGGAGCTTGCTGCTGCCCGAGTTCAGGAAGATGCCCTCTTCCTCCAGGGCGGGGCTTCCTGATGACGAGACGCGACCCGATCGCGAGCTGCGACCGTTGCACCCAACGCCGAAGCCATCCCTACAGGGACAGAGCGCGCATTGATTCTAACTATAGTAATAATATCATTCCACTTCCAGTCAGCTTACAGGATAGAGTAACTGGATATCTTATTAATAATTCAGGAGTGAATTATTATCGTTCTGTACTCACCAGCTGGCTTTATCGTTCAGGGCGTTGGTGCCTTGAAGATCCGACAAAGGCGTTCGCGGATTCTTCCGAGCGATACCTGGATTTGGAGAGATCACAGGTGGAAGGCTTTTAAGGATTTGTTTGGACCGTATCTTCCAGTGTGGAATGATCAAATGCCAAACAAGTTCAAAGACGTACAAAGAGCTCAATCAGCTGCATATCTTTGTATTTATTGTCCAGATGTTCCTTCATGTGTTGGGATGGACTCAGGTTTTGAGCGTCATCCGTAGATTTTCCTACTACGTTGACATCCAGGTTAGCCTGGTAAAAACCAGCCGCTTGTTCTACGCTTTGAGGTCTTTTGCTTCAGGAAATCGGACTCTGTTGAAGCTTTAAATGATTGGATCTTTTTTTTAGCCAGTCGCTAACATTTAGCCATGACTAATATAATACACCAGCTCAATGAGGCTTCCAGGAATTTTCGTACGTTGTAAACAACCTTGTCAGGACACGACGCCTATGCCAGAAACAATACGTCTCCAACATCCTTCCTCTAATAACTACAACCCTCTATTGGCAAATTACAATTTTAATTTTAAAACGGAGCAAAAAATCAACATCATTGTTTACAACTTCTCCTTCTGTTCGCTGATTGGCCAGGTGAATGAGAACTGAGCGCGTGGGAAGGCAACGGCCAGGCTGGGTACCGGTCGGTCCATTCGAAACCAGCGTTAATGTGGGATCATTGTTCCTTTACGACCAAGTTTCAACCTCCCTCAAAAGGTCAACTTCAGATAAATAAAAACAACGACTCAGTTGGGATGTCCAGCAATTGCGTAGAACCCACCAAGGCTTTGGTGGGTTCGACCCTCAGCTGGAAACGGCTGGAACATCAGTCTGACTAACAACAGCTAAACATCGACATGGACTGAGAGGCTGATGACCAAGACAGAAGCTGCTGCTCCAACATTGACATTTTCAAGCAACACGGACAAACCTTGAAAGTCTTCTGGCAGAAATGTTCGATCGCCAGACAAGATAAGGTTTTTCTGCTTAAGCACAATGACAAGAAGCATTTATTCATCAAAGTGTTTCTTTGAGACATAAACATTATTTACCAACTGTGAAGCACAATGATGGCGGCATATGGAGGCATGGTTGGAATCAAGACTGCCTCCAAAATCGATCAGATTTGACGTTTGACTCTCTGACGTCGGGGTTCCAACGAGACAAGGAACCAGACTTTGGATAAACGGATAAACCGGGTTAGCGTTTATGTTTCTGAAATGAACCTGACCCAAAGCCTGTTGAAAATGAATAAACTAGGCTCAAAAGCCAGGTCCATTAAAAAAAACACAAAACAAGCAGCTAAATCTAATTATCCTCCCGTTTCACACTGGGTCTTATATTTTGTGTTCCATGGCTACAAAAAGCAGTGAAACAAGCTGCATTCACGGTTTCGTCTTCTGACTGCAGCTAAACCCATGAAAGAAGGAGCATAAGCAGAAAATCTGTGCTTGTTATTAACCTCCGCCGGCGAAGAAATGCTTGCCTCATTTGTGCGATCACTCGTGCGTTGGGGCATTACGGGGCGCGAGCTTTGCTCCGAGGCGACTCAATGAATCCAGAACTCAGAGGGCTTCGCATTCACATCCCCTATTAACTGCTGTTGATAAATCTGGAATAATGAGAGACTGAAGGCAATGAAAAGAAAAAAATCTATTTTTCTCAACGTTCTTCCGGTGTAGCTTTACAATGACTTAATCTGGATTTCAATTGTAAATAAATGGCTTCGAACTGGAATCTCCTACAAGAGGCGGATCTGTTCTACACTTGTGAGATGTGAGAAATCTCGCTTAAAATAATCCAAGACAAAACAAAATAAAAATATAGACTTTGTAAAGAGAGTCTGCTCAATATATTTATTATTGATTATTAACATTCTGTTAATGCGGTGGTTCATATAAATTTTATTTCCCAGTTTAGCAAAAAACACAGGGGTCATTTTTACTTTCAACTTACTGTATTTTTCATCTTTACATCTCTGAAGGATCTCAAGGCTCCGCTGGTGAACCGGGTGATGAATGAAGCTGAAGCTGTCAACAGTTTTGACCACAGGGCAGGGAACAGCTGCATCATTCCCTAAAACGCAGAAGACATTTGTTAGGCTAAATAGCTACATGTTTTGTTTGTTGCTCATGTAAAACTTGAGCGCACTTAAAGAAAATTAAAAACATTTACTTTTATTCTAAACTGACAACAATGAGTCCAGAAAACACACATTGGTTTACTCTTTGAAAACATATGAGACTCAACACATTTAGAGCATCAATAAACTCGCATCTGTTCTCATGTTTTCATGTGAAGTAGTTTTCTGAAATGCTAGGCTAACATTAGAATGTTTTCTCTCCATTTTGATATGACTTGTTGGTAACAGATGGATTTCACACCCATTCCAATTTAGTTGTGCAAGATCACGTTTTCAAACACAGCACTTTTGTTTGAACGTTGTTCAGTTTATTGGCTGGCGTTTCGGCAGCTTTCTGTGTAGCTTCCCTCTATACTAACAGCTTCCTGAGCAGCGCGTCCTGGATCATTTTAATAAAAAAAATAAAAATAATTTTATTGAAGAAAATGCAGATTTGTTAGGTCAACAACAAAATGTGAGCATTAAAAAAGTCTTAAAGGTTAGCTAAGCAACGTATGCATAAACTGCTAGCTTGGTAAAGCTATAGGTATAATGACACTAAAGACTGGAAATTCCTATCAATAACTCATATGTTGAACTAATGAACTCTTTTCTTTTAATGAGTTCTCGTCATTCATGTACAAACTTCCTCTGACTCCACAGTTGACTGAGGCTCACCTGCTTTTTTGTGGGTGTGTCTGCGGCCAGCCTCCCTGAAAGCCACAACGGCTCTGAAATAGGCCCGCAACACGGCCCAGCGGAAGGTTGCCACCGGGTCGATCCCCATCAGGCCGCAGATGAAGGCGTTCTTGCTGCTCTTCAGCAAGGCGACGATGTCGGGCCTCATGTGGTCAGTGTTCTTCTCCCTGAAGTCCTGAATGAAACGGAGCAAGAGCACGTTAGCAACACGGAGGCTCATTATTCAGTTTGTCTTTGTCGCTTTGAAAAGCGCAGGTTTCGCTGCGAAAACAAGAAAAGTGATGCTACAACACAAAACCTTGCAGCCAGAGCATCGCACCAAACAATGGCGACCGTTTTTACGGTTTGCTAAGCAGTGGAAAAACATTTGGCAGCACAGTTTACAACCACTCGCGGCCAAATGTTTCTTCATAATTACGGGGAAGGAGTTGCAGAGTTAAAAGAATAGCCGTGCCACTTTGGTTCTTTCACTGCATGCCGCACTACTCTCATACCTATCACTTTCACTTGACATTAAGAGCATGAGGTAAAGAAAACTAATACTCAGCTCAACAGAGATATACCATAAAAATGTGAAAGAGGACGCTGTGGTCAAATGAGACTGAAATGTCCCTTTTTCAACCAATATGGAGAATGTTTTATGTGCTGGAATCCAGCACTGACCCCACAGCTAAAACCAGGGGTGGCAGCATCATGCTGGGAATTTGTGTTTTTCTGCAGAGAGAGGGAAGCTGGTCAGAGTTAAAAACATCCTGGATGAAGCAAGAAACAGACACAGACAGACTGACAATTCAAAAACACAGCCAGAGCTCTTTACATGTGTATATATATATATATATGTATAAAATGACTCCCTCCACGTGATGGAAGTCAGCCCGGCGTCACATTCGATTCACCGCCGGAGCCCTCAGCAGACGGCTCCTTCTCCACAGCCGCGATAACCAGCTGTTATGGATTTCAATCATACGGTCAAACAACAATCCGCTCAGCCCGCTCCAGCACATGAGCTTCTTATCAGCGCACAGCTGGGGAACCGAGAATTAGATCTGCCCACAAAAACAGGCCGACAGCGCTCCAAGGAGAAGTGCTGCTGCTTTCTGCGCTTACGCTTTAGCCCAGGGCTTTATTGTTGGAGGCTCTGGGTGTCAGAAGGGAAACCTCGTTTATTTAGGATGTCAGGGTCTCAGATTTTGAGATTCTTGATATATAGGACGGTTTGCAGACAGTAGCAAATTACCAAATCCTGAGTCCAGGTAAACAAAAATAGAAAAGATATGTAAAAAATAAATAAATACCCTCAATGTGTTGTTTTTTTCCCCCCTCCTTTCTCACAAATTGCTTGGCTGTATCTCATCACGGTTTTGGCAACGACAGACTGAAAACAGCTAAAAACCTTCACAAAGGACAGCTGCACTGAAATGGTCTGAAACTCCCAACACAAATAATAAGATATTGACATCACCGGTAATTATATATTGCCTTCTTATTATATATCACATTGAAGAAAACTGAATAAATAAATCTTTTAAGTGGTGAAAAGTGTTAGATACAATTATTCTTAAAAGGTCACAAGTGTCACATTTGTGACAAAAATGTCATCTGAAACATTTTTCAACAAATACGTCATATTTTAACTAATTTTCTTCCAAAAGATAAAATATTGGGAGACCTGAAATAAAAATCTGTTGGACTCAGTCATAAAACTAAAAAAAGGTCATCACTGAGTCCATCTGCTGGGTAATAACTTAAAACATACAGCACAACAACACAAAAATGCTTCAGTGGATAAAAAAACCTCAGTCTCCAAACCTAAATCAGAAAAACTGCTTAAAAAATGTGTGTATCCTTAAAAGGTTCCAAATTTGTGAATCTGAAATTAAGGCCTTAAATGTCAATTAAAAATAAATTGCAAGTGAGCCATGAAATACATTAATCACAAGTCTTAAATTTTGCGATGTATATGCAGCTTTCCATCAGGCAAAAGTTTTGAGTCACACTCGGACGTCTTCGTAGCGTTCTCTGACTCCAGGTGGTTGCGGCTACCACTAAGTAGCTGCTAATATATCCTTGCTAGTTAGCTTTTTTTTTTTTTTTTTTTGCATCGGTCATGGGTAACTGCAAATGTATTTCCAGTTTGTTTGTTTTTGCCACTAGCTCACTTCTGTTACCAACACATGCTAGGCTAGGTGCATTCTGTGCAAAAAAACGTTTAAGCTAGATGCTACACGGGTTGAGGCTGCGAGAGAAGAACATGAAAGGCCCAGAAATGTTACAATGTTTGCTATTCCTGATTGTAAGGCAGCTGGATCTCACAACCATTCATACTTCCTATGTTTGCTTGTTTCTAAGTCTTAAATTTAAGGCATCAAAAAGGTCTTAAAAAGTCTGCTGAAATCTGCAGATCCCCTGTTAATTCTATTACTTCTAAACAGCTGCGGCGCCAAAAACACAAAGGACTCATTTGCTCTGTTTTGTGGTTTTTAGACTTCTTTACCAGGGAAACCAAGAAGCATGGACGGCGCTGTGCTCAGGCGAAGACATCTCACCTTGACTCCATACTTGACTTTACCAGCGTAGTGTCTGATGATGAAGGCGGGCTCCATGACGGCGGGGAACTCGATGTAGCTGTTTCCTTCATGCTGACGCTTGAACTTGTCCAGCAAGGTCTGATTGGAGGCCTGGGGGAAACTGCACAGACAGTTTTTTAACGTGTAGTCTCTGCCGCGATTAAGCTCAAGCTTTGAGAGCGTCAAACAATTGGAGCAGACAGAAAAACTTTAAAGCGACATACGGTAGCTCCCTCAACCTCGACCTACAGTCAATGTTTGCTCAGGTTCATGTTTCCCCTGCTTTTGACCGGTGGAGCCTTACACCCTGCGGCTCGAATCAAAAGAAGGAATACCCTAAAGAGGATGCAGAAAACTTCATTCCTCAAACACGCAAGGAAAATATTCCCCCACCAACTCCCCATTGTGGCCCAAATCTAACCAGCCCCCCCCCCCCCCCTTTTTTTTGCACATTTTTCTTTGGTGGTTTCACCTTTGATTCATGGGCATTTACACCCATGCGCTACGACCGCTTCGCTGGCTCGATCAACATTCCAGGAGATGTTTCATTTCATCTAAACCTCTCCTCCCGTCACCTCGTAAAAACACTGCAGGTTAAAGAATATTCTCAGGGGTTGAAAAGTCTGGTCCTCCCCACCTCCCCACCCCCACATGGGGGTAACCTAATCCTTCTCTCAAGAGGCCCCTGCTAGCTTCACTAACTGTGAGTGATGAGATCTCTAAGCATCTTCCCTTCTCTCCCTATGACCTGTTAGCGTGAAGCTTGCTCAGTAGAATGCAGTCATACAAGCACTGCATCATGGGGCTGTATGCAAATGCACATCACAGTTTGCGTAAGATCAAAACTAAACCCTTATTTACTTAGAAGATTTACCCATCAGGACATTATGAAAACAATATTTTCTGTTCTGAAACTGTCAAAATCTAACTTGAAGTGAACAACAACAAAAAAAGTAGACAGTTTACTGGTTTGAAGCACAGATGTGTATAAAGGGGTGGTGGTGTGTATTTTTCAGGTACATAGTGCAAACAAACAACTATGTTACCTTCACTTACAGAATTTTTCTGTTTATATGTATCAAATATGAGCTAAAAGAAATGTAACTTTAAATTGGGCCTCCGTCTCTTTAAGAAGCTCCTGCTCTTTCTGACAATCACTTCAATGTTTTTCAATAACCCTCCAGAAAAGCCCAGATCCTGATGTTTAGACCCCTCCACTGTTTTCACATTGACTGAATGAGAATCTGTTGAGACGTACTTGCACTCCTCGTCCAGCAGGTGGAACAGAGCCGTGGGTTTCTTGCTGATGAGGTTGAGGCAGCCGCTGTTGTCGCTGTAGTCGATGTTGTGCCACGTGATGCCCTCAGCCCGGTACTCCTCCTGGAAGCAAAAGCGACAAATCACCTCCATTAATAAAAAACACAAAACTGGAGTTAGGTAACGAAGATTAAAGTAGGTCTGAATAACCTGGCAACTGATTCTCATGATGTCATTGCCTGGTCGCTATGGAGACATTGAAGACAATTTCCAGGTTATATGTTTCACTTGGCCGCTCTCTTATGGTGTACTAGTGCTGGGCATACCTACACTAATCCGCTAATACACTAGTAGCGTCGCAAATTTTTTGTTTGCCGATTTTGCTAACGTTAGAAACGTTAGCACACTTAGCTTCCCTTGAAATATTTTCTCCATATACATTCTAATGAACAAATATACCTGGCTGTTTTGTAAACTTTCTGTGGAACAAAGTTTGCCATCTGTACTGGACATTGGGTCTCTGTCTCTTTAAGAAGCTCCTGCTCTTTCTGACAATCACTTCAGAGAGATATAAATATAAATGCAACACATAAGGCCTTTGTGAAAAGTAAATTTTAATGTCAAAATTAAAGTGGCGCTCCAGGGCTGCAGTCTCTCAAGAGGAGATGGACGTTAGCACTTTAGCTAGATACCGTGTTAGCGCTAGCTTCACTAATCTCTATGTTTGGTGCTTTAGATTTAGCACAGCTAACGTTTTAGTTAGCGGTGGCCACCACTTATATTTACTAAAGCAGATTCAAGAAGCTTCAAGTCAATACCTTAGACAACAACTATGACAACAGCAAGTAGCAGGAGTGAAAACATTGTTATATCTATGCATTCTTTCCATGGTATCAAACCTAAAACCCAGAGGAAACATAAAAAAAGATTTCACTGCACTGAAAACCCCAAATCAGGACCATTTAAAAGGCCCTACAGCATATTAACCGTCAGTCAAAGCAACCTGCAGAGCTATTTTCCTCTGGAGACTCCAGCTCTGCTCACGTCCTCGTTTTGTCCCCAGGGAGGAAAGAGACACAGACTTCTTCAGCTTGGACGTGAAGCAAGGGAGGAATCAAAATGTGTGGGGTTGGATTGTGTGTTAAGTTCCACTCTGCAAGCGAGGATGGTGTGTTCAGGCACATCTGACAGAGGCATGTAAACAGTTCTCGCTCTGGCAGCTCACCGGTCACAGTGGACGGCTGACAGAAACCAAGACCAGGCGAGCTCAAAGCGATCAGCAGCGAGCTGAGGAGGGAACAGCTATCAGGATAATCAACAGAAAAAAAACAAAAAACATAAAAATCTAAAAACAAAAAAACAAAAACAGCTAATTGCTAATTTTTCTGCACAAATAAGACTGGGCCCTGAATGAGCGCTAAGCTAAAAATAAAACCTTAAATTGAGGTAAATTTTTCTTATTGCAAGAGGCCCAAATAAAGGTAAAAACTTTGGTTTTGCTTTGGTTGCCCGTACATGCTCAACACAGAGGGAAAGACGAGAACATAATTGGAATTTATCGTGACGGCGATAAATCAAAGTTCTTCTCACGATAAATAATAAACGATACGATAAATGACCGCCACCCAATAAGCTCAGCGGGACATTCTAAAGTGACATTTTTAGCCTACATTTCTTTCTGCGCTCTCTTTTTGTGGTCAACATTTCACAAATAGTCACAGATGTCACTACAGTGCATCCTTCAACAGCTTCATCAGGGAGACAAAACAAAATGCTGCAGAACATGAAATCGCTCGGTGCACTTTTTGTCTTTCCAGCCATGCGGCGGCTCTCTATTTAGCTCGCAAGGAAGAAAAGCCAATGAGTGATGCGGCCTGCAAAAATAAGCGAACACGGGAATAGAGCAGAGTGTGTGTTCGAAATGCAAGCCGAACCAGTTTCAGGGCAGTTAAAAGAAAGTGCGACAACCATCCGCAACATGCGCCACCTAATAATTAAAACTGGAACAGCAGGGGAATATTTAAGGCATATCCAACGCGTCTGCCCCGGTTGTTTTCACCCTCCTTTTAATGAATCACCGACGGAGCATTCGGAGCATGTGGAGTTTTTATTTTTTAAACAGAGGTCGCATCATACTCAGTGAAAGCAGAACCATAAAAAAAGCTGCGTGCGTTTGCTCTTGCTTCAACCACATCAAGGCCAGAGCCTGACGTGTTCAGCTGGTGAAATTTGTTGCGTCTGGGAGACACTGAGTGCACACACGTGTTGACCCGGGGAGAGAGGGACAATTAACTGCAGACACGCGGATGGAGAGATGAACGCAATCACACACACACACACACACACACACACACGCACACCCACACACACACACACACATCCGTTTTATTGCAGATCACGCAGCACGCCAAGGTAAACAGGCCGACCCGGCTGTGCATTTGGAGACCGTGGGTCGGAAACGCTTCGACTCAACAGCAGAAAGACTCACGTCGTCGTCGCGTTGAAAGCGTCTCAGACGTGAGCCGACCTCAAAGTTCCGACTTTCAGCTCTTTGCTTCATGACTGAATTAGATTAAACAAAAAATCGCAACAAGCTGAAGTTAAACCATCATGAAAAAGACACAAAATCATCGCAACCCTGCTAAACACTGGATTTTAACAAAGACTTTCATTAAAGGCTCAGACGAGCGTTTGAACTTTTCAAACGCTCGTCTGAGTGGGTTTCACTTCGCCCGGCCCAGACGGAGCTCAATTAGTCACAAGAACCGGAAGCCTGATGAAAACAATAAAGCTGCTTCCACTGGAGAGCAAAGACCAGCATGCAGCCAGATGGACAAGAAAAAAACATAAAGAAGAAAAGAAAGAAAGGAAAAGCAGCTGCTGGACATGAAGAATGTCCTCACAAAAGGACAAACACAAGCAGCTTTTTTTTATTCCTGGATCTCAAGGCTTCTCAAAACAAAGGCCAAATCAAAGTGAATGCCGAATCTGAGGACGCGTCAATCCTCCCTGAAGAGCTGCGTTCCTGAGAAAATGTGTCTGACAGAGCTGCTGGGGATTGTGGTCGTTAAAGTAGGACGTTAAAGCTAGCTTCAAATGCTAACTCTGCCTTTCCTTTCAAGCCTCAACATAGTAAAACTCAGTTTTAAAGGGAGCTTTACTGGTCAACTTGGTCAACTTTACTTTTGCATAGACTGCAGCTAGAGGGCGTTCAAAGCAAGAAAGCCATTAGAAATATCCTGCTCATTTGGTCTTAAATGATTGAATTACGTCTTCGCTGTGCTGCCAAGTTTGGCTGAGGCCTGGTAACAAACGATGCATTTGATTTGGCTTTGTTGGAGCAACGGGGCTGTGGATCAGATCACATGATTCGTGATGTGGAAAAATGTGTTTCTAATACGTATATGGCCAAAAACCTCCTAATTTTAACAAAAAAAAATCAGTCTTTTTCTAAATCCGTGAATTTGTTTTTGTAATTTCAATTGACACAAATTCTACCGGTTACCCCTCTATGCACTCGGCGCATGTCTCTGCCTGTTCCTTAAAACGTTGGACTGAATTTGTCCGCCATACTGTGTGACCTGAGAGACTTGACGCATATGAAGGCAGGCTCGGAAATCCCAGAGCAAATCCCAATCTGCAAGCAGTAATAATATTAATCATAATAAATCCCATCAGGCTCCCGCTGCGCCGAGAGAAGCAGGGAGTCGTGTTGTGGTCGGTGAGGTTGGTCAGGGTTTGGATGTGCAGCCGTCCGTCTGTCCATTAGTCAGCTGTCGTGGGTGTGCAGCGCGGCACGGCACGGCGATCTGGGAAGCATGAGTCGCGTTTGGCCCAAAGCCCTCAGTGTGGAGGTGAGGAAGGCTGACTGGACTCGTGTTTGATCCCTTCATTAACCTCCGTCGATGCCCGTCTTTCATTAAGCAGGGGTTTGTTTTCATTGGGCGAACTGGGAGAAAAGGGTAGCTAGCTGTGAATGTAGGAAAGCTAAAGGAAAGGCAAGTCGAGTTCAAAGGCCAACTGAACTCTGCGTGAAATCCAATCACTTTCATTGTTATTAGAATAAATGACAAAAACTCCCAAATGCGTTATTGTGCAACCGCGGCGGCGGCGGCCCTGACATCCAGATGGTTGGTATTTCAGTGTGATACCTCACAGGCTAAACTGCACCCTGTATTTGTCCAAAACGTGTGTTTTCTTAAACTGATACATCATCAAAACAAAGACAAGCGATCCGGCCCCCATTTGGCACGTGGAGCGTAAACACCCCCTGCCCTCGGCTTCCCGGTCCGGCTGTGGGCCCGAGTGGGTCAGGTGCTGTTGGCTTTGGCTGCTGTTCCAAAAGAAAAACACTCGCCGCTGATAAGGAAAACTGATTGGCTGGAGGGGAGATGGGCCCAGAGGAGGATAAAACGTAAAAAAAAAAAAAGAAATCCCCTCAATTGATACCCAAAAATGTTTTTTTTTTTCTGAGCTGATATTCCCAGATATCACGGTCACTTTGTTGACAGGAGAAAGCCGCAAATTACAACAGTGAACGGTTTCCACTTGAACTTTGTCCATGGGTTGCCATGGCGACCACACACCCCAATGGTCGTCGTTGGGACGTTTTGGAATAGAGGCAAAACGTAAATGACAACGGTTTTGAAAGTAAAAATGAATAAAAGCTGCAATTAATGATTATTCTAGTAATCGATTATTCTGACGATTAATCGGATTTAAAAAAATGATCTTTTTAATTTTTTAATATAACCTCTTCAGTATTTTTGAAATAGTATTCCTAATTAAAATGTGCAAATGAATAACAATTCCTCTTTTAAATAAGTAAATAAACATTTTACATGAACATGTTGGACATCATAAAATGGCACATGTCTGTATATAAATATTTATAGGTCAAATTGTCAGTTTTTCAGTCTGTGTGCCGTATTCTTTCTGACAGTCGGGGGGAAAAAAAAAAATCGAAGAAAGCCTAAACCAATCAACAGCATATGGCTACAATAGTTCGGTTCGTTAAAACCAGAACCCAGAAAATTCCTCCCCACTGAGCCACAGGCGGCCGCTGCCAGAAGCCTCCGATCCAAAAGATCAAGGCGTTGGTCGGTTCCCGTCCAGATGACGTCTGCACAGCTTTACCCAAACAAACACCAATCACTCCAAGTCCGATCCCGCTCCATCGGGGGCCAGACCGGCCCGTCTCGGAGTGGCCCTGAGCACCACTCCGCCTCAACTGTCATCCTGTAATGTAAACCCGCTGACAAGCAGCTTGCCAAAAGTTTGGAGTCAAACTCCCCCCTCCGCCCCGTCCAGTGATTTCAAGATAAACACGAACTCTGCTGGAACAATGCGGGGCACGGACAGGTGGGTTAAGAGCGCTTCTGCAGCACCTCCCCGCATTTATTTTATCGACGTAACAAAAACAAACGAAAGGTTCAGTAAAAGCAGATAACCATCAGGAAGTGGCACAGAGCAACCGACGAGTCAGCGATGTTTCACCAGGGGAACGGGTGATAAATCAGGTCACATTTGGTTTCTACTTTGCAGGCGGCGATACGGACAGAACAGAAAACCGGGACTCGGCCCCAAACGTCCATCAAGGGTTCTGGCTTAAAAGTCCAGTAATGTAACAAAGCAGGGTGCTAATTATTCCTAAACTACTCATTTATTGTAGCTGAACCGGTTTGACAGAAATTCCAATAGCAGCGTCTGTGCTTGGATACGTGCGAGTGTGTGTGTACCGAGGTTTGCGGTGCTGGAGGGCCAACAGTCAGAAACGACACGACCCGGCTGTCGGCTCGCAGCCGATTGGCAGTTTTGTAATCTCCACTGACAGGTTACACACTCATTTGCTGCTCTTTTCGCTGCCACTCGCTCAGGTTTCAGCTAACAGCAACTTGCCGGAGCAGATCAGCTTTTCAGCACGAAGGAGACAAGATCTGACAGCTACAGCGATACAAGCTAACCCATCGACAATCACCTACTTGTAGCATCATCATTTATGTTCCCTCTTCCAGGCATTCTTTGTCTCGCTCCTCAGATGGGCGTCTGGAGAAAACCCACACACAGATTTACAAGTGGTCTAAAAGATAACGGCACTTCGTGAACATAAAACACAGCGATTCACGCTCTGTCACGGTACAACTGCAGACAGAGTACAGTGTGTTTTATTGGGGTTTAAATAAAGTTGCATATTGGATTGAAAGGAAACCATGAAATCCCTGAAAATCTAAAAAGTAGAATTGAAACTGAGTCGCCAGTAACTTTGCACATCTGGGATTTTGGCTCGTTCTTATTCAGAGACAAATTCAAGCTCCGTCAGTCTGAAGACAGAATCTCTGTGGACATCAGTTTCACGTCTCGTCGAGGACGCTCACTTGGTTTCAGGTCAGGACTTTATAACGAGAACAAGCACTACTCTACCCCATCCCATTAGCTCCGGCTGCATGTTCAGAGTTAAGCCCACATGTTGGGCTTAACGGGTTCGGTTCCATCCAAGTTGGTTGTGTCTCCAGTGTTTTCCTCTCTTTGTAGTCAAACTATGGGCAGGAACCTGGGCAAAGTGGAATGCGAGTGCACAGAAGGTGTGATCAACTCTTTGATGATGTCATTTTCTACCTTTGCTCAACCAGTTTCTCTGAAATGTCTCGGTATATTTGCTCGTTGCAGGTGCCCCGTCCATTTGACTCCATATGCGCCACCTTCGCTCATAGAGTGACGCAAATCCACTGGAGAATCAACGAAGGCAATCTGTGGCCACAGAAACCGTTTACGCACAATGCCTTGCTTGGACCGATCCCTAAGGTGGTTCCAAAAACAGGGAAGAATCACCAAACTTTATCTCTGACGCAGTCTGCTTTCACTGAGCTCCAGTTCGTTTGCTTAGAAAATCTGGTTCAAACTTTGTGCTTTCACACAAAAAAAAAAACTAACTCTGGTCAACCCAGAGACCTGGGTGTCGGTTTGGATGAGGTGAACTCTGGTGCAATTCGTATGAATATGTGAATGCCAAACGGGCCGGAGACCGCTCTACCGGTAGGAAGTTAACTATAGCGCAGGGCATTCTGGGTAAATACAACCAAAACAAATGCGGGAGAAAGGGCTTGTGGTATTTTACCAAAGACAAAAGAGAAATCCTACATTTGCCAACCTCTCATGCCACTCCGTTGGTGTTTACAGGCAACTGGTTGCTGTTTTATTTAGGAGCGTCATCATTAAGGGGGTTGAAAGATTGAGACCACAGACTTCAGACTAAATGTGTTATCAAAGCCAAGCTGGAGCTAACGTGCCCTTTCAACCTGACCTTGCGACCTTTAAGAAAGCTAATCTGACGTAGCTGCATGTTTACAGAAGAAAGATACAAATTTATTATTAAGAACGAGAAAAGCTCCTAGCTTAAGAGCTTTTCTTTTCGTACCATGGCAACGCGAAAACACACTTTCAGGAACGTTTAGACGACAACGGGAGCAAACACGAACAGAACGTCTCTTTGTTCCTCCCTCCCGTGGCAACAGATTTTCCTCCCAAAACGTTTTGTTGTGTTACTCTTCCTCTGTCGGCGTGGCTGCCTTTGATGCTAGAGCTCTTTATCAACGGCTGCCACCAGAAGGGCACCTGCCCTGACTTTACACATCAAAGTAAGTCCGGAGCCTCTCCTATCTGCCTCCGATTGCGCCGCAGCCGATCCAGAGCTTCGCACTATTCAGGAAGTCGTTCGTTCCGACACACCAAGCTCAGCTGCGGCGGCCGTCCCTTTGAAACGGAGACAGGAGAGGCGGTTCGGCCCCTCGACTCCACCGGCAACAATTTATCACAAACATAAAAGCGTTTCTGAGCAGAGCGCGAGGCGTACAGTGATAGCCGGGCATCAAGTGACATCAGTGTGTGTCAAAGTGCTGGAGGCGAAACATGGAGGCATGGAGGTTCAAATCAGTCCACACGTTAGAGCAGGAGGCGAGTCAAGAAAGAAAAGTAAGAAAAGAAAAACTGAAAAAATGGGGAAAAGAGAGGAAATTGTGAGAAACGGCAAGTTAAGGAAAACAAAAAATAGTCTTTAGAAAAATAAAGCAAAGAAGAGAAAAGCTAAAGTAAAGCAAAGGGTAGGAATGCATCGCAAAGTTCAAACAAGATAAGAAGAGAAAAGAAGGTAAATAGAACAGGAGAAAAACAGGACACAAAAGAAAAGAAAAATAAAAGAAATGGTGAAAACCAAAAATACAGGAAAAGGAAAAAGTTCTGAAAACAAGACAAGAAATGGAAGTAAGAAGGTAAAATATTGCTAAAATAAAAAAAGAAAAGGAATAAATCTAGAAACAGTAATAGAGCAAAGAAAAGCTAAATAAAATAGGTAAAAACAAATAACTGAAAACAGGGAAACTGTAGAGCAAAATGAAGAAAAACATGAAAAAATGAATTAAAATCCTGAACCTGCTCCAGCTTGAAGATGTGTTGGTTGAAGTAGTGTTGGAGGCGCTCGTTGGCGAAGTTGATGCAGAACTGTTCGAAGCTGTTGTTCTCGTAATCCTCGAAGCCGAAGATGTCCAGCACTCCAATGGAGAGGATCTGCAGGAACAAAATAAAGAAAATTAAAAAAATGACAGAATAAAAACAAACAGATCAGACATTTTTCACCTTGTAGAGTTTGGTAGAAAATGTTCCAACACCATAGAGAAATTTATGGTTCTTTAGGATCATCTGGTGCATTTTTATTTGGATGACTTTAATGGTGCGTTTCTTTTTCTCATTTCTTTTTCTACCCTATTCTTCGCAGGCCTCGCTCTGCAGTTTGCTCTGTGGACGTCAGGTAGATTCATGCAGTCATTTATCGCTCCCACCTCCGGGAGGCAGTCCCTTGGAGAACGCCTTTAATTATGAAATGGACCACAAGACCCGCTTCCAGTTTCATTTCACTCACTTTAATTCTATCTGTCCATGTTTTATTTCTCTCTCAAGGCCAGCTTTTGTTTTTTTTAAAACCGAAAACATACGCCAACACAGGTTGATCATATAAACTCAACGGGAGAACCGTGACCTTGACACAAAGTGCAACCTCATTGGCTCCAGATACACACACACACACACACACACACACACACACACAGACACATGCGTGCACACGCGCCGATGATGTCAGTGCACACACTCTACACTGTAGGGAGTAAAATGAGCTGAGGGGAACTTGATGCCATCTGCCCAAATGCCCCTGGCACAGACTGATGAATGCTTACACAACCCCACACACACACGCACACACACGGTTTCTAATTTGTTAGATGCTCCCACTGAGCACGAGTTGCCAGCTGTCAATCCAACATGCACGCCACAAAGTGGATGACGAAAAACCAGAGAAATAAAACGCCAACAAACAGGAGGACGAAACATCCAGGCTGACATCTAAATGCTTCTCCATCAATATGTTAGACTGATTTTACAGCACAAAACACAACTACGCCCTATTACACAAATACTGCAACGTGACATCACGCGCACAAGATCCCGCCTCCCCCCCCAGCTGTCGCATTTTCATGGCGCTAAATCTTAAATGTGTGTGAAATAAAAGAACTAACTGCCGCAAATCAAAGCAATTAAAAGTTTTACTTCAAAAAAATAAGCATAGGGAGAAGGAAGTAGGTTAGTTATGCTAGCTTGACTCTGACAAATGTAACAAGTAGATGTGCTGCAGAACTCGGTGTTTTTCAGTTCAGTTAGAAATGAGATAAGAAACAAGGCGACGCACCACAACAAAGTGAAAAATGTTCAACTTTTATTAAGATTGACAGAGAAAGGCAAATGAATGAGAACCAATTTGGGCAATTGTCACAACAAAAATCTATGATTTTTGATCATTATTAGGAAATTTGCTGTGATTTTTAAAGGAAAACTTGTTTTTTTTTTTTTTTACTGTCTTTAAGTTTTAAAATGAAGATTAAGTTCAAACTTTTGCAGAAAAGAACTTTTTTTTCTGTAGGTTTTCATTTTAAAAAACACATTTAAAACAATATCACTAGTATTTTTAATATAATTCATGGAAAATCTACATATTTCATGAAAAATTGAATTTGTTATGGAATTTATATTCAAAGCATTTGCTGATTCTTTATTATTTTAAGCCAGTTATTTAGAGCCAAGTCATGATTCATTGCTCATGAATCATGACTTGATTCCTTATGAATCAACTCATTTCAGCTGTGATTTTGCAGCAATATGATGAATGTGCATCAAAACGTATTGGTGTGCTACAGTACGGTGAAACATGCAAATGATGCAACACCCGTTGGACATGCTGCTGTGGTCATGAGTGGTCAGCAGTAAAAGCTCACTGGGCTCATCTCGCTCTCATTTTACTTCCTGCATCAATTATCCACGTTCCAGTGAACAACGAGAAGCACGTCGTCGACATCAACGCAAAGTGGGTGACAAAGTAACGTCACGGTTCCACTTCTGACCCGATTCTGTAGCTATGCGTCCGCCGTCAGGAGGCGTCGGTTCGGGTTTCTGAGCCCACCTTTGAGCTGTCCTCCAGGTCCTTGTTGTTGAGCAGGGCGTGGTTCGTCCTGAACACGATCCAGTCAAACAGCGCGCTGTACAGAGACTTGGCCATCGAGTCTCTCACTGTGTTGGCCTGAAAAAACCAGATTCATGGGGTTAGCTTCTTTCAAACAGGAAACACGTAAACTAGTTGAATGATTTTGTTTGAAAAGTTCTAAGAGCTCAATAAAAAGTCAGTATTGCTTAAAAAACAAACAAAAAAAACCCCAAACAAACTAAGAGTTAAATCACAAATCCTGACCTTTGATACGCCAGTCATAAAAACAAATGTTATTGGATGATAAATTGTCGAATATTTGCATTAAACAATTACATTGTTATTTTTTGAGACCATTTTCAATTAATATAATAATAATGATAATAATGGCATATCAATGAGAGTACACCCTCTCAAAGAAAAAACAAAATGTCAATGTCTAAAGATAATTTAACACTGGAAAACACTTTAAATATCCAAAATAAATAAACAACTCTAACTAAACAGATTGATGAAGTCTTTGTAACCAAAGTTGCTCTTCAAAAAATATCATTCAGCTTCAGGGAAATGAAAACAGGCAAAAGTGGCAGGTGTTTAGTTAGAGCTAGTTAAATCCGGTGTCCCTCAAGGCTCATCTCTGAGACCTGCTTCATTCAGATTATAATGCAAGGTTTTCTAAAGGTTTCTTCAAAAACATAAAAAAATGAAAGTTTCCCCATTTCCATGAAGTGGACATACTCATGTTTATGACTTGGAGTTTGTCTAAAATAGGTAAAATAGGTGACAGGATAAACACACCTAGGATTAAGTGGAAGTTCGAACAACGGAGACAGCTCATTTAACGACATGTCTTGAGTCAGATGAATAAAGTTTTGTTTTTTATTGCTAACTGCAACTCCGCTGAAACTCCAGTGCAGGTGCTCCAACTTTAAATGACTCCCAGACGAGAGCAGTCAGCTGTCATGATGAAGTAAAACTGCACTTTTGAGAGCCTTCTCTTCGCTCCTGCATTATTGATCGTTTCAGATATTTTTAGTCGACGTCTCTGAACCAACACGGTTATGCAAGATCATTATAAATAATTTAATGCTTCAGAAAAACGAATCGCATTGTGGGCGCCACAGTGGGTCTGCCGGGTTGGTAGATTGGATGTGGCATGCTCACTGAGCGTGTACCGTCGCTGTGTCTCACGATGTAATTTAATTATTCAACACATTGGGAACAGCCGAGAACCAGGCTGGAAACAAAACGGGTTTTGCCAGAAAAACGTGCAGAACATCACAAAAAAAACAAAACCAGGGGAGTCCGTAGGAGACGACTGTAAACTGGAATGGTTGTAGCCGGTAAACCAGCTCCTGCTGGTATTTGTAATTATATGGCTCTGGCAGGGGAAGTCGTTTGTCTCCGTCTCTGTTTCCACCCTTTTTCTTTTTCCTCTGTCTGAAAGTCACCGGGGGTGTCGAGCAGCAGCATGAGTTCCCTCTGCACGTGGCCCGGAGGCTTCCTCGCTGCCAGGCGCTTCGGGCTCGCTTCGCTCAGAGGAGGGCGATGCGGACCGAAAGTTTCATCGCGATGCTTTGTGGTTCTACTGTGATGACGACAAAACTGACGACAAAGAACATTAATTACTTCTTCATTAGGTAGCTGCACTCCTCCCCGTGGCACCAGTCATGTAAAATAATGCTCAGGTCTTTCTAGCGGAAGCTAAAAACAGTTTGATCTTAAAAATAAGAGCAAGGTGCACAGGAAGAGGCAGGAACTGATGCAAACAGTCTGTGGTTGGAATCGCCTTCTCTCTTCACAGGCACTCTGATGGAGCCTCGATAACTATTATTACACTGACCCTAAGAGCGTCTTTTAATGGACCCGCAATATCTCACGAGCTCACATCATCAGAGCAGATGAGCTGCTGTGTTCAAACGCTGTAAAACACCAGTGATGTTTCACAGGAAACCTTTTTGAAGCTGGCAGGAAAATCACCGATTCAGAGGAAAAATTAAATTCTGACGCATCGTCTCTCTCTCTTTCCTTAAGGGCTGTAGAACATGTTTATTCGTCTCAAACAAACAGGATTTTCATACCTGGCTGCCATAGCGATGCGCGCTCAGAATAACTAAATGTGGATAAAAAAATTTTTGCCAGTAAAAGTATGAAAAGGTTGCTGCATCAGCCTCTTGTTGCCGGGTAAATTAAGATGTGAAGGTGACTTTATACTCTTATCTCAAACACATCATTAAGTAGTCTTAAATTGATTAATCAAATATTAAGGTTTTACAATCTCTTAAATTAATGAAAATATTTGTAATTTGACCTTCGGCATGTTAATCACAGGTCTTAAATTTTCCTGTAGGAGATTAATATCACATATTCTCATGTACGAGACTTTTGTCTCAAGCAAAACTTTGGCTCTTTGACGCAATGTGATTGTGGCTAATGGTAACTAGCTGCTAATATACCTCTGCTAGGTTGCAGACAAGCTAGCAAGTGTACATTAGCAACAATATTATCAATAAATCCCAATATTGCTAATATTCTTTGGGTATGTTAGCAACAAAGCTAGCTAGTGGGCTGGTTAGCTGAGCTGTGGCGATGAAGTTTAAAGGTTCAAAACCATCTTGCGAAAATATTTTTGCGTTAAGCTAACATTCAGAGCGTCGTATGACAACGCTGGCTAACGGCGTTAAAGCTAGCATCTGCCGTGTAGCTTCTTGCCGGCACAAAGCTAAAGGAATATTATTTCTTTTCTTTTCTTTTTTTTTTTTTTAAAGAATTCTAGTATTTATTTATCTAAAATACTTAGCCTACTCAGATTTATAAAGCAGTTTTAAATAACTGGAGTTCTGACAAGCAAAGGTGATTGAGGAACCAAATCCATCTGCCCATCGTCCGACACAGGAATAATCTCCAAAGACAGTTTTGTCAAAGATTTCAGCGTGATCTTTGCATCTGGTGTAAAGATGAATCTATTTAAAGTCTTTATATATATTTATTTTAAATATAGAGAGTCCCGACCATTACTGAGACAGGACAGTTTAACCTAGCCGATCGATTCAGCCGGTTCTGTTCCGAGCTTCTCGGCTAAAGTTCGAAAAACGCCGAGCTTTGCTGAGGTTCATGCGCTCACATGTCCAAATCTCCCGGAGACAATGTGGGTGGATGGGACAGCTGCCTAGCACACTTTCTCAAACATTCTTATCCAAGTAGGAAGAAATTATTTCTGAGAAGAGACCGCAACGGTTGCCAGGTTCTGGTTTTTTTCTCCCCCCACGTTTCCTTTGTATAAAAACAGGCGTGTTATGGATTCCACAGGTGGCCTCCACTCGCTCCCACGGCCCTCGGTCAAACCGGGGCAAACTTTTACTTTCGCTACTCCTGAAGTGAGTCCGCCAGGACCCGTTTGAATGTCTGTTTTGATACAATCTGTCTTCTGTGTATGATCTGATTCGGCCCAGTTGGCCTCTTTTCACTTTGGGGGGATTTTTACACACAATGATTGTATTATCAACAAGGAGAAGCAGTTTCCTCTTTGCACTCCAGATTAATTCCCTATAGCTGTGCTAGCACAAAATTATTTTTCTACATCTGTGAGCTTGAGGTCAGGTCATTGCAACAAAAGATACATTTACTACAACCCTAATTACTCATCTTTACAAGGGGCGCGAATGAATATCACCAGTGATCTAAAACAAATAACAGACCACTGTTCTGGTATTTTTTTCTTTACATTTATTTTTATTATTAATTTTGCGTCTCTATCTCACTCGCTCTGCTTTCTAGCCAACACCCTCAACATGAGAAGCTTTCACATGAGAGGCCTTGGTACAAAGTTTATCACAGAGGCCACTCTCTCACACACACAGCACAGAAGGTCACATTTCTGAACAAATCGTCGGAGCCTCTGCTACGCGCCGCTTTGGAAAAAGTGAATTTGTGTGCGACCGACGAAGAGAGAGAGGGAGACAAACGCACTGAACAAGAATCTGGTTTCTGGCTTCTGTGCTGTATATTCCAGTGGAGGTTGCACATTCCTAAGAAAAGAGCACATGACTATGGTGAGGTGTTTGTGTGTGTGTGTGTGTGTGTAGGGGGGGAGGGGGATTATAGGAGAATCTATTGTTGAGCTAGATTGTAGCTGGGATGGCTAACAGGCAACCTACATGTAATGTCTGCTTCCTCAGCCACAAACACGAGCTCAGGTTCTCCGTCTTCAGCTCGTTTAGCAGCAGAAGGATAAACAGAGAGAGCTGAACGTTAATGTTCAGTGCAAATCGTCACTAGAGCCGATCTGGGTCAACCGAGGCACCCAGGAGGTTTAATAGTGTACAGACTGCGGGTCCGGAGGGCTGCATGGGCTGGTGTTTAGGAAAACACCACCGCTGCTTTACTCCACAGGAAACAGGAAGTGGCAGAGGAAGAGACCCCCATCAAAGAGCCCGAGAGGCACCGGGGGCCGGGGGAATGCCACAACAAAACTCCTCAGACAGGCACCGAGTCTTTGACACATCGACTACTAATCCCCCCTACAGTTTACAGTGACACGTTGCCGCATTTAAACTCTTTTCGGTTCTTGGTGGCGATGCCAGGAACGAGGTTCGCCGCCATGATGGCGGCGCTGCTGCGTTTACAGAAAGAATCACCTCTGCTAGTTTGTAGGGAACGATGAGCCTCTCTCCGACGGTCACCGTCTTCCTGGTCGTCAAGGCTTCAAGTAGCATTTCCTCTTTCACCTGGAAAACAAACAGCGATGAATAAAACAAGCCCCAACTTTAATGTGTTCTATTTGGATTTGATAAGACAGAAAACACAGCAGCATGTAGCTGTTCACCCATTACAGCTGCAAGTCTTTTAAATACTTTTATGTTTCTAAAAGCTTTGCATAAATACTGGCTGACATTGCTGCCCTGTCCTTAAGGAAATGGAAAGCATCTCTGAGCATCAATATTAGCATCTCTGTAAAGGATTCTCGACTGGGCTTTGACTGGTCCGTTCTAATGAAGATGCTTTGACATAAACCAGATGTGGGCAACAGTGTCCTGCAGGATTTTAGAAGTCTCCCTTCTTGAATACCTGGAAACAGAGACTGAATTCACACCGGTTCCGTTTAGTTCGCGTTAATCGATTTGCAGTTCGATTGCCTAGAAAGTCCGGTTTGTTTGGTGAGGTGTGAACGTATAATTGAACTGCTGTAGACCGAAACACAGAACTCTGGATCCGCCTCTGCCCATGTCTGTCCAGATGACGTGAACTCTGGTGCGGTTCGAATCCATGTGTGAACGGAAACGGATCAACAGGAAGTGGACTGCAGCGCAAGGCATTCTGGGTAAACACAGCCAAACAAACGCGTGGGTCTAGAGCTAGAGCTGGTGAGAGAAACGGATCATGGTCATTTCCCAAAGACAAAAGAGAAATCCAACAACCGCTGAAATATGGCGCTACTTCATTTTTGTTTACATTTTCTGAAGGAGGAAGTTGTGCTCAGCTTCTTCTTCAGAGGTTTTGGTGTCGTTTCTTTCTTACAGGCGAAGGGGGTGAACAGGTTTTTCAAAGGAATTGAATCATTTGACTGAGTGAAAATATAACAAACGTAACCAGGTTTACTGGACCATCAGGTGTGAAAACATAGCAGGCAAAATAGCTAAATCCTGATTCTCTTTTAGCTTTAGGTTTGTATCGTGTCTCTATCATTGTGATTTTGATATGAAATGCCATCAAAGGCAGCTCTTTCCATATCAGTCACCATCGTGACCCTTACCGTCCTGCCGAGGGTCACTAAGGGTCACGTTAACGACCCTCATCCACAGTGTGAGCAGCAGATGTCACCGCACACGTCTCCTCTATCAGCAGGGATTATGGGAAAGATAGACCAGCTGCTGCTGCTGCTGCTGCTGCTGCTGCTGCTGCTGCTGCTGCTGCTGCTGCTGCTGCTGCTGCTGCTGCTGCAGCGTGTTTGTGTGGACACATCTCTGATATCTTCATGTAAGAAACAGAGTGTGTTGGCATTTTAGTTGACGCCATTAGGGGTCCATTTTGGTGAAGTAGGTTGATGACACTGGAGGAGTGTGTGTGCGTGTGTGTGTGCGAGTGTGTGTGTGTGTGTGTGTGTGTGTGTGTGTGTGTGTGTGTGTGTGTGTGTGTGTGTGTGCGCGAGTGTGTGCGTGTGCGTGTGCGTGTGCGAGTGAGTAAATCACAGGGGGTGGTATAATCAGACTTCATTTCACACTGCCTGGTAATCCCTCGGCTCGGAGCAAAGCCTATTCTGCTTGCCAGTGATTGGTCTTTAGACGCTATGTTTCCGAGTTTTTGTTGCCTGGTAACAGGCTTAGCGTTCTGCCTTCATCACCGCCCTAATAGCTCAACACTCAGGAGTTTTACAAGCTCTGGTTTGGAGGTTTTGTTTCAAGTCTTTCCAAAGTCTTTTGGACTCCTCGAGTCAAGAGCAACCCTATATCTTACGAATGCCAAGTGTCTCCGGTCTGGTTTTCAGTCTGCACTGAAACCCTTTTTGCCAATCAATCAACTTCAAACCTCGGATCTAGATTGACAGCCATCCTCCAGCACCACACGAGCCACACTTCCTCTTCCAGATTTGCCTCCACAGGAAGCAGGAAGTCCAAGTCAACTCCATTTACCTCAATTTCTACTCTCCCAAGAAGGAAAAAAAAAAAGTCCCTGGTTCACATCCGCTTGACATGTTGAGTCAAAATGGACGACTCGTGAGTTTTAAGTTGCAGAAAACAGCCACTTATGCCACCCGGTACCAGGCAAAACTCCCCAAAAATATACCCATAATGCATCAATACAACACCCTGCCTGCTCACAGATGATCTTTCTACTCTTATCCTGAATTAGAAGATGGGAATGTGCAAGAAAAAAAAAAAAATCTTTAACATTGATTTCACTTTGTTGTGTTTCTAAAGCATGATCCTTGTTTTTCCATGTCAGTACAAGTCAAAATGAGGTTTTCTCTACCTGGGCAGCACAGCTCCACAGTAAATGTTCAGTCAGGATTGGTGAACAGCTCAGAGCAAAATGTGAAGAAAAAAAAAATCAAGATGCAACCAGTTCTTAAAGCTCAGGACACATTTCAAGATGCGTTTGGCTGTGACTGAATAAAAAGGATTGTCGCACACCAATCAGCTAGTGACTGAAATGTGACTCAATGCTGCTGTTTTTCAGTCAAGAGCAGCAAAAATGGGGAAATTTCTGTTGTCATTCGAGTAAATTGGTCATGAATCACAGTTCATCGTTTTAACTTTGGATGTTTTTCTTCTTGTTTGACTCATAAATGTTTCCAGATAATCTAACATGTTTAATATAAGACAAAGGTCACTTTTATAAAAAAGGAAATCCAAACCAAGTGGGCCTTTGCTGCAAAGGAAAACCCAATACCTGCAGTATTGGTTGACTGTAGTCAGCAATTGTCTTAAAACATCCCTTCTGTAAAAAAAAAGCCTTACAAAACAAATAAAAAGAAAGCCTCCCTCCTGACTCTACAGCTTCATAAGGCGTCTGTGAGCATCATATTCTCAACGCGAGCTCCCAACGTCTGGAGGGGCGCGCGGCCTCTGCCTCGGTGCGGGTCTAACAAGACGTCTGAGTAAGCTGGAAATTAAAACACCGGCCGCCGATCATGTGGCCGACATGTGGCTCGGCTGACGTCAACGCCGCTCTGGATCTCTGGAGACGGGGAAAGAGCTGAGGGGGTTCAGAGAGTCCAGTCTGGGTGCTGGGACCCTGGCATGCTCTCCGCAGTCATAACATCCCCGCGGCGATGATGACAGGCAAAGCTCGGCACGCTGCTTTGTTTGGGACTCGACGAGCGCGTCCGGCCGACGGCCTGCAGTCAGCGTGTGCGCGCGTGGTCTGATCTCAGCGTCTCTGCAGGTCGCCGCAGAGACGTGTAAACACTGCGCGGCCCGCCGGGCCGGGGCAGGGGCTGTTTTTTCCTGTCCTGCGGACAGATAACAGGTCTGCAGCAGACTAAACTCACATGGCAGACTGATTGGCTCACAAAAAACATGGTTGCTAAACTGAAACTCATCAGGTTTGGAAAAACAACAGAACGGGATGAAAGGAAGCGGATGAAAGGAAGCGGATGAAACGAACGGAGAGAAACAGGAGCAGACCTGAGACTCTTTCAGGAGCAGCAGGACTGACGGCTTTTTTTTTTTTCTTTTCTTTTTTTTTAGCAAACAGACTTTTTTCTCCCAGACCAGTCGGTCTGAAAACTATGGACGATTAATCGTTTACAAAATTAGTTGATTAATTACGGTCAATCATTACTTATAGATTACTTATAGATGAAAGTAATCTGTAATCAGTTGCTCAAACTTTGGCATAAAAAAAAAACAAACCCTTCGAAGCTTGTTAGCAGCTGCTATCAGTGCCTGATGTTTTCAACAAGTGGAGTCAAAGATAAGCTTGATGTTCGCCTGCAGCAAACTCAGAGAGGGCGTCTGAAAACGGCCGGAACGCCAACAACGTTTTGTGAAATCCCTGGATGTTTGGACGGCTCTCTGGGACCTGAAGCTCCTCTTCATCTCTGCTGCCAACAGCTTTGTTATTTAAAAAAAAATAAAAAAACAAAAAACTCACAGGTTGAGATGGTAAAATCACATACAAGCAGCGTTCAACAACTGAGCAGAGGTTAAACGCTTTTAGATCACACTTTAGGTAAGCCAGCAGTCGGGGGCGCCAATTTTTTAGGAGCCACCTTCTTATAAATCCAGTTCTGGGTGTTACGGTAAACACAGCAGTGAGACAAATAAGTATCTTGTGCATCTAGAATGTTCCTGAAGCAGTGAACGTCCTGACATTATGAACTGAACAAAACCATTTCCAATCTGCGTTTTCTGACCTCCAGCAGCTCCGAGACGATGGGCAGCCCCTCCGGGTTACAGATGTCGATGGAGTCGTCCCTGTAGGTCTTCTTCTTGTAACGGATGTTCCCCAGGTGCAGGATGGCGGACAGCAGGGAGAAAATCCTGACAAGAAATACGTCTTTTTGTTATGGCTTGCAGATCACTCCCTGCCCTCCGGTCCCGCTGAGTTATCGACGCAGGTCGAGGAGAGGCCGTAAATAAAGCCACACAGGCTGATAGAAACGTATGGGAGGGTCACGGGTCAATTTCATATCCTAGCGGGTTAGCAGGGGTCACGCCTCGGTCTTACTGTTTGCGGGTGGACGGCAGGAACCCGACCATCTCCATGGCCAGCTGCAGCCGCTCGAAGTCATGCTTCAGGTCTTCTCCCTCCACGGTGAAACAGTCCTGCTGGTGTCGGGAGGAAACATGCGAAGACAAAAGAGCAGGAGAAGAAAAGAGATGGAAATCAGCACCAGCAGCATTTGGAGAAAAAAAACAACAACAACCTGGGCTAGGCATTTGTTTTATCGTCTATCATTTATTGTGATTTATCGTTAGGATGAATTCCAGTTAATGTTTAAATCCCTCCAAACTGTCTGTATTGTGGGGATTGTGAGGTTTACTATTTTTTCCAGTGTTTGTTCATGAAAAAAGTTTTAAAATACGATTAAAAATAGACACTATCTTCAGTTTAGTGATGCAACTCATGCTTCTTTACGTGAATGGGGTCCTAGAGAAGTGTATTACAAATGGACAGGTGGGGTAAAGACTGCAGCGTCATGCATTCAATAGCTGCGTTTCCATTACAAATGTGCACAAAACTTTATCAGCTTGACGCTAATGTCGAAAAACGCAATTTCACAATTACTGTATTTCCTTTAAATGAGAAGCTAGGTTGAAATCACATATGAACAAGTTGTGGCGTCATCTTCCAACTACTTCCTGTTGTCTTCTTTGTCATTTCCACCAGCAGTAACATCTGGTTGTTGATGGTAAAAACTTTATCAAAAATTGCAGCGTTTCCGTTATTTTCATAATTCCAATTTGTGGAATGATATGGTCAATGAAAACACAGCTACGATTACCTAAGAAAGAAGTAATCATTCCTATTAATTTTATTGTTAGCATAAAATATCACAATAAAACTTTACGTTCATATTAGCCACTCCTAAAAACAACACAATTTAACACTTATCACAATCAGCAATGCCAGCTACATTTCATTTATAAATGTGTGCAAAACTTTATCCATATTCTGCGAATGTTGAAAAACTATTTCCAACATTGGAGTTTCCATGAAATAATTAAAATCACATGTGAATAAGTTTCTTCCATCCTACCATCCTCCTGTCACTTTTTCGTCTTTTCCGCCAGTAGCAGCATCCCCTGCTGATTGTGAAAACTTTTTTCAAAACTGCCATGTTTCCAATAATTAGATTTACTTTCATTGTTCCAATTTGCACAATTATGTGATATCAAACGCAGCTATTACCACAAAATATTGCGATAAAGCTTTAAGTCCATATTGCCCACACCTTAAAACAACGTAGTTTAACGTTTATCACAATCAGCAGTCAGTTGACTGTTGATTGTAACCTTGACAGCAAACGGCTGAACCAGCATGTCACAATGTCAAGAAAAACATATCATTTCCAAAGTTCATCTCATCTGTAGAGCAGCCAGCCACAGCTGCACAAAGGGCCTGGTGAACACGAGCGCATTCCGGGGCAATCACGAGACTCTGGTATCATACAGTCTTTGTTACCAGGGTTGATGGAGGAGAGACGCATCTGTCACATCCTGAGCAATGTCTGAGGAGTCCACAGAGTCAGGAAGTGTCCTCACGCAGCGTCTCCTCAGGCCCTCTGCTCGGTCAGCTTCTCCCTGCTCCCAATAGCGAGCCTCTCCCGGGCTGTAATTAGCACATACCACAGCGACCGGACACCGACGGAAGATACAGGAACCTATAATCCACACTCTGGAACCCTCTTCCACACGTTGCTCTCCAACACTCCTCTCCCTCTCCATTGTTTTTCTTTGTCCCACAAAGACTGGAGGGTCTAGAGGGGGGAGTAGCTTCTCCGGTTAGCTTCTCTGGTTGCAACAAAAGGTCTGCCGAGGCTTCTGGCGAAACGGCAGGAACCCGGGAAAGACGAGTTTTATAGCCGCCGCCGGTTGTTTTTGACCTCAAACACCCAGAATGGCACAATGTGATACATTGATGGAAGTTGAGATAATAAAGATCAGCTTTGGCAGCCTCAAGGGAATACTTTGGTTAAAACCAACATTTTAGCTATTTGGGGTTTTTGAAAAAAAGGAGGATACGGAACAGACAAGAGTCTTTTTTTAAATATTATTGAGACAGACTCTGTTATTCCTATTCATTATGTCTAATTTAATGTCAGTAAAACAAGTATGCATTGCTTATTAACCGATCACAGCGATACGTCAGCATCAGATCTACACCTACAGAGCCTCGCAGCAGGATTCACACCCCTTGAACATTTTTACAGTACTCCATATCACACACAAACGTAAATGTATCAGATTAGGATTTGATGTGGCAAAGGGAATGAATCACTGTGAAGTGGAAGGAAATTTAAATACGGTTTAATACATTTACAGCAACAACCAATTCCACCATTGTGGGCTGCAGGAAATTGCCGGATTGAACTTGTTCACCATTCATTTTTGTTTGGTGAACATCAGTAAACAGCAAGTTTTCAAGTCTTGCCACAATGCACAGTTGAAACAGGTCCAGACTTTGACTAGGGCATTGAAAAAGGTGGACATGATTTGATATGAGGTAACGCATTGCAGCTTCTGGGCTCCTGTTGCTCTCACTAGCTGGTCAGCTTAGGTAGACAGTCATGTCTTGGTATGTCTGTATGACTATGAGTCATATTCCTAAGCATCATTTCCCTTCCACTTCACTTCGTGTTGATCCATCTCAAGTAAATCCATTAATAAAAAAAAACATTTAAGTTTGTTGTAACAGTGAGAAAGTTAAAGGGATGCGACGATTCAGCCAGGCAGTGTAGACGTCACAAATCATGACTCCATCATCATTTGAGCTAGAAAAACAGCAAATCTGTTTTGAAGCAAATACAGCATGCCAACACATCGACCAGACATTCCATACCAACAAGTCAGAGACGGCCAAACAACCCCAGAGCTACCACAGCCACCAAACACCCGTCAAAAAGAAACATCCAAAACGTTTGGTCTTTGGGCTCTTTGGGTGAAAACAGGTTGGGTTTTTTTTTTTTTCATTCCTGAATGTTTATTTTTTATTTTTGGTCAGATGATCAAACAGGTGGTCTAAGAGTCTGACAAACTTTCTATGCGGGTGTGTGGTAGGATCTGTGTGAATTCGATGGCATCATGTCCTTGAACAGACAGAGTGAGGTCACTCAAAGGCCTTCATGAGAGCAAGAAGCAACAAAACAGCGACAGGGGTCGGTTGAGGAGAGACGGACAGACACACTAATACTGAGATCCGTGTTTTAAAGACATCACTTTGCTAAAGAAGGTAGCTGCTGTTCAAAAAACATTTTATTGGACTGAATAGCAAAAGACTTAAAAAGAAGTCAAACAAAACAAAAACCTCTTAAAAAGCAGCTATCTCTACAATTACTCCTACAACGACTTCAATAACAACAGGCTGCAAAGACCTCTTAAGATTAGAAACATTGATGGAAACGTGTTCCTTCGCCTGCACATGTAATTACGGACGTTGGTGTGGTGTAACCCCTCAGTGGTTGGACACTCTTCCATCTGGGGTTTGCCCTAGCTGAGGGACAGTGGCATGCTTATTGCCCCCATCTAGGTGCCTGTACATTGAGGTTCTGTGATAACCTCTCCTCTTTTTCTCCAAGTAAAAGAGGAGAGCTTGCTGGGCACTCCCATGTTCTACTGGAAGGACTTCAACGCTCAATAACAGTGAGGTCTGGTAGGAGGTCATTGCCTCAGCAGACTGTCCATGGTGGAGATTTGACGCTGACCACAAATCGGGACAGAACTGGGCAGAAATCCGGCAAGGCTCCGAAAAAGATAAGACAGGATTCGCCAAAAGTTCCTCCAGGTTCTGGATATATTGAGGTCTGGGCAGTTCCCTGGAATCATATTCCAAAGCCTCAAAGGAAAGGTTCAATCAGGGGTTCTGATCAGCCAGATATCGTCTAGACCAGGGGTGTCAAACTCCAGTCCTAAGAAAGGACCTGGAGGAAGCATGGAAGTTCGCCCAACCAGTTCGCGGTTATCTTGGGGATTTGGAAGCGTTCAGCCACGTCCTTTGGGAAGTCCACTGACTCCACCAACATCATCGACTCGCAATGTTTCCAGTCACAGCCAAGGTGTTGATGGGATCCGTTGAGGAGGCCTCAAACTTTTTTATTCAGGTCTTGATCTGACTTTCCCTGGAGCAGTTTGCAGCAGAGTGCGAATCGACCAGGATGAGAATCAGCACCTACAAGTCTGTGACCGAGATCCTGAGGTGGAAAAATGTAGAGCGCCTCCTCCGAATGAGGGAAGAAACGGTGCTGGAGATCGATACGTGGAGAGGTGCCAGCAGCTTTAATGTTTTACAGTTTGATCCTGCATTTTCTGGTGACACTAAATCATTATACCAGTTACATACTCATATTTAAATGTCAGAAAGCTTTCCACAGAGCCATATAAAATGTGATGTTTTCATATGTCAAGAAGGATAATAGTGTGGATAGTTGATCTTGATGCTTTGAGCCGAATCCACTCCACTCTTCACTGAACTCCCACATTCGGACATTGAGTCCCTTCATAAGAGAAATTATCACTATAAAACTCGAGGTGTTAATGGTAACAACCTATTCGCTTGAGCGCAGCATTGTTTCACACTACTCTGCCACAAAACAAGAAATGTTCGATTCAAACGGAAAAACGCTCCCACAGAAATTACTCGAACCGCTCTTGCAGCAAAAACTGGCTCAGTGTGTTCCAAACGTCTCTCATTAAGCCAATAAACTGCTGAATTTCCTCCTTCCAGCTTCGGCTGCGAGGTGGAGAATGTTCCACGGGAGGAACCGACAAACTCAAATGGCTGTTTTGCTGCAGGAAATGTTACGACACACTCCGACGTCTGCAGCTTGTTTCATTTTGAGCTGACGACTGCTTTCCTGGAGGCCCACATTAAAGAGAAATTCATTACATTTTGATACTGAAGTTATTCTTCTCGGAGCCTTGGATAAAGGAGAAGTTAAAAAAAAAAAAAAAAAAGAAATAAAGAAAACGGCGCGCACAATGCCAAAGTCAAGAATAAAATGTGGTGAAATTGGGAGCCGTATTTGTTCGGACCAATTCTCATGGCTCGTGTGTTTGCTCAACGGCACAGTCGGAGGAACATAATCTCCCATTAGGCGATACCGAATCCCTTAAACACACACAACAAATCCCGCTGACCAAACATTACACACTTCGTCTTAAGGCTCGCAGGACAGTGGCGGAGAGCAGCAACACACACACACACAGAGAATGGACCCAGATCACACACTTTGTAGGGAAGTTTCCAGACGTGAAGCTGGTAGATCCATCATGTTGAGATGGTGATGTCCTCCAATCAGACCCCATGTCAAACGTTAGACACTTGTCTAAATATCAGCAAAACGTAATTCTAGAGTTTTTATTGTTCTCGTCTTTTCTTTGTCTACCTCAATGCTTTTCCTTTAAAAAGTTGCTCTGAGAGGCCAACAGAGATCAATATTTGTGTTTTTTTTTTATTATTTATTAATGTTAGAGTTGAGTGTCAGACACCAAGCAATCCGTTATTCATCGTGAAATCCTGAAGCTTCCCTACAAAGATGGCCGTTTCCAGTTTCGGCGTCATCATCATCAACCAGCAGCAAATCATCCAAAAGCTTTGTTTGAAGGGATTCCTTTTCGTTTACACTTTAATTTCGTAGCTGCAGAGATGCACCGTGAGGATCAGGATTAAAGGCGCAGAAATACAGAAAATAATTTTTAAAAAAAACAAACAAAAAAAAAAAAACGTTCCGTTCAGTCAAGGCAGGACGAGGCTAAATTCTGGAAAGCGCATTTTTCACAGTGAGGCAATTCTAAGCACTTTCTAGGATTAGAAGGAAAATAAACCAAATCATTACATCGCAGTGGCAAAGTAAAGAAAACAATGTTTGACACTTTATGGCGTTCCAGTTTTAAAGGAACTAAGTGTTTCAGCCATTTTGCAGTTTTCTGGAAGTGTGCTCCAGATTAGAGGAGCATAAAAACTGAATGCTGGTTCTCCACGTCTGGTTCTGGTTCTGGGTATCCCGAGAAGAATCAGAACCAGAAGACCTGCGCGGTTGATACGACAACAATGCCGTAAATCGGTCCCAAATTCGTATCGGTGCATCTCTAAGTAACAGGGACGCAGACGCTTCGTCGCGTTCCCATAGATCTACCAAAACGGTGACATTACAAGGTATCCATTCAAACATCTGACAGCACATTTAACAGAGCCAAGGCCAGGCTGCGTCTAACTTCGGTCCGGTTCGCTGAAAGCAGGCGGGGTGTGGACAGCCAGGAGAGACAACAAGACCAGGACTGGCACCAAAAAACCCCCACTGAAGCATGACACACCCATAAACACAGACGTACACAAACAAGTTGGCGCAATACTGACCAGCTCAGACTCATAGAAATTGTCCCAGTGAAGTTTGTGTGGTCTCTTTGTCATCTGGAAGCAAGGCAAAGTGGGTTAAAGCAAAAACAAAATAAACAAAAAAAAAAAAAAACAGAAAAAGAGAAAGAAACACTAACAACTCCTGCAAAAGACGTTTTCTTGAAGAGAAAGTTTTTAACATTTGCGTGAATTGGAGAAGTGACCGGACGTCTGGGAGGGACAGAGCAGCGGCGATCACATCAGGACCGATGGCGACGGACACGGTGTCAAAGAGACGGAGGTTTCAGATGCGCGGCGCGGTGCGCACACACTCAGGTTTATAAAATCTGATTATTATTCGGTCAAAATCTGAGACTCACCAGAGCAGCCGGTAGCTCTGGGGCGCAGAAAGTTTACAATATAAAAATGTTAAAAATGTGGCTCTACTAGTTTGTTGAAGTTCAATGCTTTATAGTGACAGATCAATTACCAACAAAGCTGCTTTGAATCACATTTATCCGGATTTTCTGCTGCTTCTGTTGCCGAAAAGCAGCTGCATTTTAACAATCAGCTGCCTTTTAAGACAAAGTCTATTTATTTATCAATTTTTTTCCCTCCTGTCCTCCTTTTTGCAAACACATCAGCTGATCAGGCCTCAGTTTACAAAAATCAAAGGCAGGCCTCAGTGCAGTCACTTTGGCTATATTTACATGTTCTCTGGTCAGCGTCAGAAGAGGCAAAATGCCTGAAAGACCTTCTCCAGTCCTACTTTTAAAAGGAAAACAAAACAGTCCTGCTAAGTTCAAACATCGCAGAAATAAATATCTCCACTCAGGAATGAGCTCGCGCCGAGGAATCACGTGGAATGGAAGGATACTGGAAGCTCGGTCTTTACTCTGACAACACTCTTCAGTGTCAGCGCCGTGACTGTTATTTTCAGTGCCGAAGAAGACAGCAGAGGCAGAAAATGTGCAAGAAGCTTTCAAAAAGTCAACTCTATCTTTGTGAGAGACAAACTTTTTTTCTTCTCCTTCAATCTGCTACTTTGAAACGGAGGATAAAACTCGAGCAAATATCAGGAGAGGAGCCGGTTACAGAAAAATGGCTCCTTTGTGTCGTTTTGGGAGATTCCTATTAGATTCGGTTGGATTAGAAATCATTTCCAACCTTTCCCCACAGTTAAGGTAAAGATCAATTAGTTACATGCTGGTTAACTAGTAAATCTGCACCTTTGTATATTCACATTTTATAAAAAGCTGTTAGAATTGCTAATGCCGTCTCGGTTGTCCAACACAAAGCACTGAGAGGTCGTTGCTTTAAACCACAAGTCAAGGGTTTATCATTTCACAGAGTATCACAAAAATAGCAGCCGGTTCAGATTATAACCTGATTATTATTATCAATTATTTGTACTTGACTCCGTTTAATCTGGCGGTGAGGAGGGAGAGCACTCGGTGTGAATAATCCTGAAACCATGGTGACTCGACACACGACCGAATAGGCACCACGCCGACTTTCGGTTTTGCCGTTGCCGTGGAAACAGGGCTGCATGTGGGCACAGAGGAGGGGGCGGAGACGAGAGGGGTTGTCTGTTTTGTTGCAGGGATTAAAGGAGAACTGAGAGGGACAAAAAGATTTTTTTTTTTTTTTTTTTAAAGAAGTAGCAAAGGGACGAAAGGAGGAAAAAAAAAAAAAAAGGTTTTATTTCTCTGTTGCCGCCTCGGTGAACTGCTGTACTGTAAGGAAAAGAGAGCTGCCAGCACACACACAGATGTACTGCAAAAAAGATGCACACATTATGTAGGCTTCTGGCATATGTATACACACACCCACACACACACAGAAATATGAACACACAAACAGACGCCTGGAACCAGGACTTGTGAGCGATGAGACATGCTCCACTTTTGATAAATGAGTAAACAGGAGCCAGCAGAGAGACCGTCTGTTTCATTTTCATCACTTGTGCAAAGCAAGTGATTAATATGGAAATCTGGTGATTTTTTGTTGTTGTTTGTTTGTTTGTTTGCATGTGTTTGTGCATCTTTGAGTTTGCTGGAGGCTGACCTGGTTAAGGTAGTGGTACTCCTCTGGTTTGAGCAGGTGGAAAGCCTTCCTCTCCTCCTCACTGGCTCCAGCCAGCAGGTAGTAAAACACATGGTAGTTCCTGCAGACACACACACACACGCACACACACACACACACACACGCACACATCAAATTACATCTCCTGCTGTTGCTCTTTAGAATAATTAGAAATACGAAGGGAAATACACCATTGCTCACTTTGAAACAGAAAGTGCAACACATCATGTGTATCAATTAGATACACATTAGCTTGAAGTTTTTACTTCAAGCTAATAAACATCCTTTATACTCGACCCGTTAGTTGCAGTAGTTGGGTTGTCAGAAAAGCTAACTGTGCTACGTTAGCCTTAGCATAACAGGATTTAGATGCCCAACATTCAAATCCTGCTTCAGCGCAGAGCTGTGTAACACCGACTGCTCTCTTTCAGTGATCCACAGAGACAGACACAGCTCTGTTTTTTATTGAATCGTTTTGTTTTCACACAGAAGTGTCTTGTATTTATAGCTCCATGGAAGAAATAATGGGATTTGTTGCAATCGGCCACGCCGGAGCACCTTTATTTCTGACAAGATTTATTTATAAAAACAGTTTTCACATTCTGGTGGAAAATTCAACACAACAAGAAATTGTTGCTTTTAGCTACAAGTCCAGGACTTTAAATTTATCCTGTCAGAGTATCGGAGAATTAACATGCTCACAAAAATGTGGCTGCAATAGGTGGTTTGGTCCGATTGCAAATGGATTTTCGTCTTTATAAATACTAACAAGTTCCAGATTCTTTAGGTGTAAAATGACAGACGAGATGCTCTGGTTCTCTCCAGGGGATTTTTGAAAGATCTCGCTAACAGCAGTCGGATAATAAAATACAAGTGACGTTTATATCTGTAATTGTTGAAGCTGTTCCTTCATAGAGATTAATAAGTGTGGAAAAAAAAACACTGCAAGGGAAACACTCATTCTCTGTAGCCAGTTCATCCTGACTTTATTAATAATACTCCAGAGGGGAAAACCTCCAAAGTATGCCGACTACGGACAGAACCTTCATTTTCCAGTGTGATGATGTACTTGACCCAGTTTCTGACTCAGCTTAGCCCTCGGCCTGATCATGTCCTCCCCAGTATTTTTTTCTTTCCATACACCGGGGGTCACTCAGAGGCAACGTGCCAAAGACTTAAGATTTAAGACAGTTTGCAGTTTATCATCCCGTCGCTCGCTCGCTCCCCTCCCGACCCGTGTGGGAGGTCCCGTCTCCCATTTCTACCCTATCAATATGGCTACCAGGAGCTTGTCGTCGGGGTGAAACAGAAACTCTTCACCTTGTAAAGCGGGTGAAAAAGATGAGGGGCGTTGAATTCGCTCACCTCTCGTTGTGCTCCTGGTACACCAGGCGGGATTTCTCCAGCAGATATTTCTCCACATAAGCGCTGAAAAAAACAAAAAACAGATACGATTAACAGAGTCTGGATAAAGCTGTTAATTATATGATCAGAAATCAAGCTGAAGATAAAAGAACAGATTGCACTGTGCAAATTTTTCACACATCAGTGAATTTTGGTGCTTGTTAGTCCTAGGCTTCTTCTACTGTCTTTGC
Organism: Poeciliopsis turneri; assembly: GCA_922788865.1. NCBI lineage: Eukaryota > Metazoa > Chordata > Actinopteri > Cyprinodontiformes > Poeciliidae > Poeciliopsis > Poeciliopsis turneri. Next base: position 174,500 of record CAKLNU010001107.1, on the reverse strand, counting down.
ACAAAGACACGACAGTAAAATCAGTAACCAAATGTCATGGCTTCGCCTTTTGAAATAATCTTTAAGCATGCTTTTTTTTTTTATTTTAATAAAATTGTCCACTGCTTTATGTTGGTCGATACAAAAATCCCATTAAAATACTTGGAAGTTTTTGTGTTTTCCTTCCACTCTTACCCTCTGACGGTGCCGCTCTCCTGGTAGTTGACCTGAATGAACTTCCCGAAGCGGCTGGAGTTGTTGTTGTGCGCCGTCTTGGCGTTCCCAAAAGCCTGCGGAGGAAATAGAACAATTTTTTATTTTTTTTATGTGCTTCAGATGACACAGGTAAAGAATCCCAGCACGGTTCTGTCTTCATTCAACCAACACAAGAAACCAGAGAAATTATCTTTAAACTGTAATATTCAGACGTCAGGAACAGTGAATATTTATGTGAGAAAAGAGGGAAAGGATACCAATCATTATACTCTATCAGAGGTCAGGAGGCGCAGGAAAGGGTCTGGACACACATACACACCCACGCACACACACTCTCTGAGCTGCCAAATTCCTGTGAAGGCAAACGGAGCGCAGCTGAAAACAGACACAGGCGTTCCTCATGGTGGGCATTTCTGCTGCGACGCAGACCAACAGAGAGAGCCCATCATTAGGGGCCTCTGAGGGACTCATTTGTGTTCTCGTTATGAGCGCGATGGGGCCCGCTGGGGCGAGGGACGACAAGAGGAAAGAGAAACGAGGCGAGGGGAAAAAAGTATCTGTTGGGTATAAAAGCTTTGAACCAAACAGCAGAAGGAAGGATTTAATAGACAAACGGAAAATATAAAGAGAAGAAAGTCAGACGAAAAAGAACAGGGGGAGGAATAAAAAAAAAAAAGCTAAGAGAACCAGAACAGGTCCAACTTTAATAGGAATACACCGTGTTCCAAATTATTCTGAACGTTGGATTTAAGTGTCATAAATTTTGTGTTGTGCTATTACATTTATAGATGGTATTGTGTGTCAGGGCTCTTTGAATCTGGACCATGTATGTTCTGTTTCTGATCGAGTTATTTTTTTTTTGTTTTGATTTTTCTTACTGCTTAATTATTTTTTACACTGTTATGTATTTTTATTGATTTGGTATGCTTTTTGTTTTTCTTGTGTTATTTATAATATTGTTTAATTTGTTTTTATGTGAAGAACTTTATAACAGTTATCAAAAAGTGCAATACAAATAAAGAATTATTATCATCATTATTATTATTATTATTATTATTATAAATTACGTCTCCATCAGGAGACATAATCCAGAAATAAGAGGTTGTTTCTACGGTTTCAACGCACCGATGTGCATCTAACATCAATATCTGATGTTAGAATCGCATTCATAACAAAAAAAAACCCGATCATTTCACAAATTTTGTGAAAAACTGACATTGTCTGCGGTCCAGCTGACCTGAGACTGACAAACACAAACATGCGATCAACAAAAGGCGGAGCAACTGAGTCGACCATCCAAAACGAAAAGCCAAACTCAATCACCTCTGGATGCAGGAGCCCCTCTGTGGCTGAATATTTGAGTTTCAGGGGGAAAATCCATTTCCCGAATACATCAAACCACCGCCGGCTCTGGGTGTGAACTCCTAGGTAAAAACATGGATCTTAAAGAAACGTGGCCCATCGTGCACGTGAGTGCTGCAGGAGTTGGTCTGTGTTCATTCTCTGCGAGTGGGAAGGAGATTAATGAGGACGGCGGCCGAGCCTGGATGATTTAGGGTGGAGCTGCGCTTCATGGTCAACGCCTGCTGTGACCACAGCGCAGGAAAACACACACTGTGTGTGTGTAGGCTCGGGGTGTGAGGACTGAGGAGCTTCCCGGGAGCATTCAGGAGTTTGGAGGACGGGACATTGACGCGTTCTCCTGTCCTGAAACTCCATGTTTCCAAAGTTTATTCAAGGGCTGTTACAAAAATAGAAGGTCCGTCTGAAAGCGTCATCACCAACAGCTGCGTATTCCTGTCTCCAGTGGGCAACACAGAGTCAACACCTGAGACAAACAGTCATGTCTTCACAACAATTCAAGGAGGGGAATTTAAGACTCTGTTTGATTGGGGATGAAAAACAGTTAGTAGAACTGTTGCCTTGCAGCAAGAAGGTCCTGGGTTTGATTCCCGGCCCGGGGTCTTTCTGCCCGGGGTTTGCATGTTCTCCCTGTGGGTTCTCTCCAGGTTTAATACTAGTGATAGACTTTCTAGGAGGTTTGTTTTGGTTGTATCTTCCCAGAATGCCCTGTGTTGTAGTCCTGCTTCCTGCTTTTGGAGTTAGCTTTTTTGGTTTATAATAAACGCAATAATGACCCTGTCATCTTCTGTTTGGTGAAAATAAATCAGAACCATAAATCAGCTACTGAAGAGGAAATGAATCTTGTGGAAAAGACGAGAAAACTAGAAATCTTGACAGAACTAACGGCCTTCGTAATGCCTTTTTTTATACATCAAGTGGTGCAGCAGCAGTATGGCGGCGCATGTCGTCGTTTTGGCTTATTTGAGACATAAAAAAAAAAAAAAAAAAAAAACCAGAACTGCGATATGCCAAAGTCATGTGTCGCCTCTTGTTACAACCCAGATGTGTTCATTGAAACTTAATCTGCACCAAACCTGCCGCGCGGCACAGATGTACAGATGACTCCCATTTAAAAGTGGCTCGTCGAGCTGATGTGACACGTAAAAACCTGCATGCAATGAGGAAACGTCTTCCAAAGAAACTGCTGAGATAGATATTGTACATGAGAAACTTGATTTATGCCTGCTCCCATGCCTCGAGAAATCTACCAGGAACAAGAAAGGCCCGAGGGGTGGATGACATTTCTTTTTCCAAACATTTCTAACCCTTGAAATACTTCATAGGTTTTTTCTTTCATGTTTAAAACATGTTTTTATGCCACAAACTAAAACAAATGTAAGTCCGACATTTGTGGTGTGACAGAATCCACAAAGAAATACTTGTAGGTGTTAAAAACAAGTTCCAATCAACACATGAAAGATGCAGGTGTTTTAATGATGCAAATACATTGCACCTAAAGGCATAAACGTGTTGTTAAAATGCAACCGTGTCCTAATATTTGCATAAGAACCTCACATGATGTAATGCTAATGTGTGCAGCTTTTGCGCCAGTGTCGCCCTGTGGGCTCTTTCCACACTGTCGCATTACATTAGCCCGCCACAGCTGCAGAAACCCCAGGTCATCCTCCTCTGGAAGAGAGCGGTGCTAAAGGTTTTACTATGTTAGAGCTTACCGGACAGAAAACATCCCATTTTATTAGCGTTAGCAGGTTGGCTTTGTTTGGCTTAAATATTAATATGCATCACCTGGTTTATCCTTCCTCTTCTACACCCCGTTTCATAGTCATTTCGGTGTCATCCAGCAGCTGTGCATCCCTGCCCTCATAAATCGTTATGATGCTTTGAGAAACTGCTATGCGTCCAAACATCTGCTTGGCTAGCTGCCTTTAGCATGTAACATGGACCTCAGAGCAAATGTGCAGCGTTTTATGAGACTCTTCTTTACACTGTATGTGGACATGGGCTGAATGGTGTGTAAACTATGCCAGTGATCCCCTCCACTCTTACTAAGGTTAGATGTTTCACATCTTCACAGTCTACAACCTAAGCCAATGTCTGTTTAGCAGCTAACCGCTAGCTAGCTACCTGAGCAAATAACTAGCTAATACTAGAGAGTCGCAAGAGAAGAATGTTGAAAGTTATACAGTCATATTCAATTAATTATTCATTCCTGTTTGTCAGATTAAGGCAAACGTAAGAACTTTATTGCTGAAACTAGATAGTTTCTTTAGCTATACCCCAAAAACACATAGCAGTAATGGCGGATGACTTGTTCGACGTTACAACCACAACTGCTACAGAACGTCTTTATCGCGTCACTTTGTCATTCGGAATTCTTGTTTTCTTGCTGCGTTTAATCGCACCTTCATGGTCTGCATGTTCAGGCAATGTCTGTTTAGCCGCTAACTGCAAGCTAGCAAACAAGCTAATATTAGATTAGCTTATTTTAGATAGTTGCTCCATAGAGAGAATAATAATAAGAGGTGTACAGTCATGTTTAAGTATTGATTAATTCCAATGAGGCGTGTTTGTCAAATTTAGGCCTGTCGGCACAATTTTAAAGATATTTTTGTGAAACAGTAACATTATTACTGGTTTGTGGCTCTTGTTCACACCTTGTTCACACAGAAATACCATTTCCAGTCACCCTAGGTACTTTTTCTCCCCCCACAAAACAGGTGTCAAAGTGAAAATCACACCATCTCTTGCTGTTTATTTACACTGTGATATTTATACACAGGCTTATTATACTTCTGCTTTCCAAATGTATTTATGAGTTTCAGCAAAATCAACATTAACAGTCAAAACCAGATTTTACAGCCGCAACCTAACTCTGTTTAAAAACCAAGTTAGCAACACATTTGCTTGTAGCAAATACAGTGAAAGAGCAACTTTGCCTTTGAGTTCGAGCAGCAAAGAGCTTCACATGTACAGCAAACTTAATACCGCAGTTCTGCATAGTGATGCAAACCACATTTGCCGCCTCATTTAACAACTATTGCACGACTGCAGTCAGCTGCAACGTTACACCGTTGATACGGATCAGACAGACACACAAAGCTGCACCTCTGACAGCTTAATTGCCGGCGTTTATGAGAGAAATCCGTGTTGAGAAAACCATTCGTCACGCACGGCACAAGAAAAAAAAAAAAATCTTAATCGCGACAAGGGAACCAGTGAGTTTCTCCTTTCTGGGGTTGAGCTGAAAATGATGCAGGATTAAACAGAAAAAATGTTTTTAAGGGATTATGTCTGATCAAAGATGGGAGATTTATTTATTTTTGTCTCTCAAAAATGTGTTGAGCTGCTCTGTGACAGTTTACTCTGAGCTGACCCATGTTAATCGGCCGGGTCGATACTTTCCGCTGCTCGGTGTTCGTCTGCCCCGCAGGCAGAGTTAAGTGGTGTACAAATAAAGAAAGAGGCAATTACTGAGGATTCCTCCGGGGAATTAAATTCCTCGCTAAGTTTAGTTCTTGCGATGACACATTGGCGCTAAAAATAGGAGCATGTTGGACTTCTGTTTGTTCAGCAAATAAATCAGAGGAATTAGAGCCAATAAAAGTAGCAGAATAGGAGGTCAGACCTTAAAGAAAACCAAAACTCACTGCAGCTCATGAAAACCCTTAACAGTTTAACTCAAAACTATTCAGATGATATAAAAATGGGGATGTAGTACACCGACAAAGAATTGCTTGGTGTCATTTTACTTTTCCTATATTTACATTTAAACTTTCTCAACAGTGACCAGTTTTATGCCGAAAGGACGGGAAAAAAAACGTATCCATCAAAAGCACATTTGTACACTGAAGTAAGAATATTCGAACAAGAGGGAAAAAAGCTCAGCTGGTTTCTCCCTGAGGTCAGAGTTGTACCCACAAATCCACCTCAAATCCAATATGGCGGCCGTGTGGGAGAAGTCTAGTAAAAGCTGCAAAAATAAACCGTCTAATTGCACTTCTGTTGGCTTTTACCAAATTAAATCAGTAACATGGCATTCTGCATAACGAAGCCAGTGTGAATAACACAGTCTCTAGATAGTTGTTTCTTATTTTTTTAAATTGCTGTCAGTTTAATTGAACGCAACACTTAGGAAACCCCCCAAAAACCTTTCCAACTCGTTACTGGAAAATGAACTGACGTTATTCCAAGACCGGAGCGATGAATACCACGGCAAATATCACGCAGAGAGCAATCAAATCGCAACTTTATCTATTAATACAGGCAGCTACTAAATCATAACGGATAACTGGCAAAAACAGTTCGCAGCACAACTACCGGAGCCGCAGGAATGATCAGACTTTTCAGAATAGACGTGTGAATTTCCCAGGAGGGTCGTCCTTGTGGTGCCACGGATATTTGCTTTCCCCTCCCTTCTTCCACAGTGGCACGCAGCGAGATGACATCACATCATGTTCCCTGCTAGCAGGTGCAGCTGGGCTTCAGGGCACGCTGGGAAAAACGGAGCAGGAATGTGCAGTGGAGGGGGGGAGAGGGTGTTCGCCAAGCCTGACCTCTAGGTATGAAGTCAGATTTGGAAATGCTCAGCATAGCAGGTGCTTATGGACGCATCTGACATTTCTGGAGAGAGAGAAATGTGGCAAACAAACCCTCCGGGGTAAGAGAGGGGTGGGAACTAGGGACGCACCACTTCCGATGCCGATACAGATATGGGAGGTTCAGTATCGGCCGACAACGACACAGAGAAACAGAGCTGAATCGACTTAAAATGTTTCTTTTAAAAAAATTAATTAATTAATTAAAAAAAGACATAAATGTACTGAATTATTAATGAATTTGATAACTCTGCACCAGCACAGCACACCTAAATACACCAGTGGCTTCACAAGCTTTGGTCAAACCTGTAAAAACAACTTCAATTTGTTCAATCGGTGCAGATAGACGTATAAAAACGAAAACAGGCTAAAACAAAAAAATCGACTACGTTGGTCAAACACGTGCAAATAATCTGCAGCAAACCTTCTTTCAAATGGTCTAGAAAATGCAGCAATTTATTTTAAATGTAGCGTAAAACAAATGAGCCTGAGGTTAAGAGCACAAAGCATAGAATTAGTCTGAATAGATCAGATCAGGCACTTTGATCTTCCTGAGAATTATCGATATCGGCAACGATACAGATAATATTAGATCGGAGCATCTCTAACAGAAACTGAGCTCAAGCTCTCGCTCGACTTGATCACTCATTTGGACACACAGAGCAACTTGAACATCTGTAAACCCTCAATTATGCAGTCAGTTGGTATAAAAACCACAAGTCAAAACTCCCTGGTTTCACTTCATCACAATATTCACACCAAACTTTCCACTCCATTTCTGAATCATGCAACACATTTCGTCAATTCTGTTGGGAACTTCTCGTCCGGCGATGAGGGAACTTCTGTCCCACAGATGAAGCTGTGGGACAGGATCATAAAAGAGCACCGATTTGCAACATTTGACCTGGTGAAGATTATCGTGGTCATCGACCGGCGTGGATTGCGCTTCGCTTCTCTTCTACAGCTCACTTCTACACTCGTCCTCCACAGACGTTTAACGCCGATCCAAAAGCAAAGAAGTGCGTCACACTCGGCATCTCCTGGATGCCGAGTGTGACGCAAACCCAGTCCGGTATCGTTGCATCAAAACCTAATCAGCGACGAAAATCGGCCCCCGGTTTGGCTTCAGCTTTCCGCAGATCCGGTCTGTTCAAGATCCTGCGTGTGGTTTTCGCTCGCCGGCTGAAAATGCTTTTCTCAACATGCCATTAGGTGACACAACTGCACAGGAGGAATGCTTCATGCGGTAAGCACGGGTACTTAACGTCAGGGCCTAATGAGCGTTGCTGGATGTAAAAAAAAAAAAGAGAGAGAGAGAGAGAGGGGGAAAAAAAGAATCCCGCTCTGCACCGTCCAGCTGAGAGAGCGCCCAGGATTTATTGCTTAATTTAACCACAACTTAACTTAAAACTGGCCGCCATGCTGACACTGGCTCACCGAGCCACGGCAGAATGCAACAGATACGCCTGTAAACTACGAAAGGCTTACTGCGTTTACATTAGAGGGCACTTTCCTAAAACGTTAATAATCTAGAGGAGAGAAGCAGAGCAGGGTGTTGGTATAGCTTTTAAAGTAGCAGGAGGAACGGGGAAATGCGTTGGAGGAGCTCGTTGTTTTTAATGACAGCAGTCAGAGATCGCCACTGGCCGAGATCATCTAAGCCTAAATAACAAAATGTAAGTGTGAGAAATGCACAAATATAAAAATTTGGGTCAATATTAATATTATTAATATTAATATTATCAATATCCAATCCTGATATTACTGATGTTGCACATTTCTCTATAAGTTCAAACTGTAAAAAAAACAAAACAACACAGCTGAAGGTAAACACTAAACAATCCTGCGTTGCATCATTACTACTGTAACACGGTCATAGAAATCCCACAAGTCAAACACCCTCCAGAAACACAACTACAAACAATAACAAGACGGATGTAGTCATCGATTATCAATATCGACCCGGTTTGACTTATGGAGCCGATAATGAAGTGAAAAGAGTTCACGTATGTCGAACATTTCATCAACAAGGCAGGTCAAAATGCTTTAAAGTTTATATGATAAAAACATCACACAGCAACCAACTGTGAAAGAAGCAACAAAGTTTACATTCAATCAAACATCAACGTTCGATCAATGTTTCACTTAATAGTAATCAAAAGCAACTCTGAACAGGTTGGCAATCAGTACGACTAAAGTGTTGGTCTTGTCTTAGAAACATTCTTCAGGTGCTGAAAGGCTGATTTTGTTACCGTGTTTATGTGTCTCTGAGGGTTCAGGTCAAAGTTCATCACTACACCCAGATTTCAGATTGCCAGTTTCCAGCTGTAATAACTGACACATCAGGCATCCCAGGACTGGACTATGATGTGTATTTATACTTTCAGTGATGACTACCTACCAGGGCTTGTGGTGGAAGAATGTTTCAGCTTTAAAGGCTCAACCAAGCCTCAAATGAAAAGCTACCAAACACTCGACAACAGCGGTTTGGAAATGGATGAAGCATAAAGCGTGTTGCGATTTTTGATTATGCAACAGTCCTGATCTCATTAAAAATATTATAGGTGGGTCTTTTTAAAGTAAAAACTGCTTTTTGCAGAGAGTTGAAATGCAAAATATGAAAAATATATAATAATTATGTGGAATTTCCACGTCAGCCCCTCTTATCATTCAGTCAGAAATAATAGACTGATTATTTCAGCGTTCACTTCCTGCAGCAGCTTCACCTGCCAATGATTTCAGTCGGTGCGAGGAGCATTTGTGTTTCAATCATCCCAGTGTGCACACAGATTATCTGTCTCATATTAAACTGTCACAATGTGATGATAGTTTTAATACGTAAAAAAAAAAAAATGTAAATAAAAATGACCTACTGTGGCTTTTGAAAAAAGTAATGTATGTTAGCTAGGATGCTGTTAGCACATTACTCCGCTCTGCGAAGACTGAACTCCATCTGAATGCATGCTGCTTCGGCCAAGTAATGCAACACCAAGAATGTTAGGATTTAAATCAGCTTAGTGAAGTGTTGAAATGCTGACAGTATGTTGGAGCCAGCAAACAGGAAGTTTGCTTCCCTGCATGCATACTGGAGCGACTTAGATCATTACAAAAAACGCTTCTCATTTCCTTTTCCCCCCCACAAAACAGTCCAGAAGAACTCCTAAGAGCTCTCTTTATGGACCAGTTGTGGACAAGACAAGACCATTTATCTGCATGCTTTATGGACGACATCGAGAGTTCCTATGAGAAGGAAAAATACACAGGGTGTGCTTATCGTTGGTAAAACTGGAGAATCAGAATGAATCGATTCCGATCGTTCTCTGTGCTCATCAGAGTACAGATGATGGTAATCGTTGCCAACGGTTTTGTTTCTTAGATCAGTTTGCACTTCAGGAAGTGACTCTGAAACTCCTGGTTTCAGTTTTATATTCGATGTGCATTGCTGGCTCTGGTGCTGATTGTGCCTAATTGACCAAAGCTTCAAGGCTAACGCCTATCGCTACCTAAACAACCCATGACAGCGATAAACAAAACTTCAACGCAGATGTCGAACCCTCGCTCACCTGAAAGTTTACAGAACAGCCAAGAAAATTAGTGCTATAGCAATAAAATATTAATAAAATAGCAAATATGTTTTCAACAGATTTCAACAGATATTTTATCCTGTAGCTTTATAGTTCTTCTTTAGTGTGGTCGAGTTATTATTGATTATTGATTCATTTAAATCTTTGACTTTACTGACTGCGTATTTAAGTCGTAATCCACATTTTTCTTCAGATGCTTGTAATGAGTAAATCTGATTATTACTGTTATTAGTTGGCCTAAAATGTAGGTGAATCGTACAATTGGTAAACAAAGCCATAAAAAGCTTAAGTTGAACCATTTGCTCTTGAATTGCACACACACACACACACACACACTCCCACACACACACACTCCCACACACACACACTCCCAAACTCCTGTGACCCAAATTAATCATCTCATTGCACCACACACACACTTTCACACAGCAGTCCAGCTCTCCAGGGATTAACACTTCAACACACCGAGTCGTGGGATTTTCCCACACCGCCTCGCAGGCCGCGCTGCGCTCTCTGTCAGTCAGGCTGTGCTGCGTTACCGGCCCACCGCCAGCTGCAAACACACGCACACGCACACACTCCCCAGCTCCAGTCGAGATGTGCCAAAAAGAAAAGAAAAAAAATGGAGACGCTGCGGTATGTCAGAGCGCTGGATAAAAGCAGAAAGGGAGAGAAGGTTGAAAGGTCTACATCTCTGTTTTATTTTTATTTTGAAGCCTTGTTCTAGAGACACAGACTACAAAGCATCAGGATTTATGAGACATGGTCTGAACAGAGTAGACACACACGCACGCACACAAACTGTGTGAATAGCTGGTGGAGTAATAAACATTTCATTAGGGTCAATTAAATACAGACCTGTATCTGTGTGTGTGTGCTTCCTCCCAGCTGGCTTTCATGTTTTGCGAACAATCGCAGTAAAAAAAAAAAAAAGCCCAGCACTTAAAAAGAAACATGAAATTCACAAATCGATAATGGGAACAAAAGGAATTTGCTCACCGACATATTTAGTCTGTTTTCATTGCACGTAAATGTTTCATAAGCAACAAATGACATGAAACAAACAGAACCAGAGTAAATACAGAAAGACGTTTTGTGGCTCCGGTGAGGCTCAGATATGAACCCAAACCAACCTGGTTTCTGAACGACACTGTAATAAAATGACGTCGCAATTTTTCTGTCCTTGAAAAGATGAAATAAACACGAGTTTCCAAGAGTTGACTTTACATCTTGCTTACAATTAACAAGTATGTTTTGTTTTTAATAAATTTTTCAGGTATTTGTATTGCTAAGGCTAACAGACATTACTGCTCTGGTGGTGATCCTGGCCAGTCATCATACAAGTCCATTTTCTTCTTTCCTCTCCGTCTGAGTTGTGCTTCTATGCTCTGTGACCTTCAGCATTTTGGACAAGGTGTGGACGTCTCAGTTCTTGGAAAATACCAGCCACTCCAAATGGTCCTCTGCAATGTGAAAACCGCGACGACAGCATACTCCCGACACGCACGACTCTCCGATTTTAGCTTTTGCCTCAGCAGCGGTTTCACTTTAAATGGCTCTGAAAATCTGAAACATTTATGAGTGCCAATAAAGAAAGAACAGAAGTTGTTTTTTTTCTTTGTTTTTTGTTTTTTTTTATTCAGGCAGCTTGCCATCTGCCTGAAAACATCAGCAACATGCAGAGTTCGATCCTCTTGACACTTGAAATACTAAACACTGCGTACGAGCAAACACGCCGCCATGTTGCGAGTGTTTCGATGTGTTATGCACCTCCACCTACAACCCATTCCTTTTCACATCAGCAGAATGAAACATTTCAGCTGCAGACACTCCTCAGTTTTTTCCCCTCCTGCTTGCGCTCCTCTGGATTTCTGCTGATCTCTCTCTCCCCTCTGAGATTTTTTTTCTCCCCCTCTCCCTCTCCTAATCTCTTTCTTCCACTCCCTTTCTCTCCCCCCACGTCTCTCCACTGACAGTAGTGGTGAGGCTGCTGACAGTCCGCTGCAGAGAGAGGAGGTTTTTACGGGGTCTGTCTGTCCTGGGGCCAATAGGATCCAGATGTGGCCCCTCGCTCACTGGAGACAGGCCTCCATTTATGGTGAAGAAGATAACGTGCGAGATAGAGGTTTCCTTCGTTTCAATGTCTTCTTAAGGCACGGAGAACGAGCAGCAACGGTCACAGGCTGGAGGAGTGAGGCGCCCCCGTTTACTTCTGTAGTGCCCTGTAGCAAAGCGCCGTCTGGGTTAAGCCGTTCCCATCGTGTTCGGGATTAGATTTCGTTAGACTCTTAATAGAACGCGGTTGAAACGAGCTGAAAACAAATGAAGTTAGAGGAATGTTTTCATGAGGTTTAACCCAGCTAAGGTTTTTACTGGGGTCAGAATCGTCATGGTGATTGTCGGCGTCATAATCTCGCCGCGTCAAATCAGGATTTTCTCTTCAGGATTTGTGTGTTTCGATGGGCCAAACATTACAGTTGCACAATATTAGAAAAAAAAAAAACGAAAAAAAAAAACCCCCAAAAAAACGGTGTGGTGATAATACCGTTACATAATGCAAAGAGGATATTATTTTGCAGTTAATCCACTTTTTCTGCTTTCCCATCATTCCCCGTGTCTCCGTCGCTCTCCCTGAGCCTTTCCGATCTTTGCCACCAAGATCCAGATCAGGTGTTTGGATAAAAGTGGAGAAAGTTCAACCAGACAGTCGAATTAGCCACGGCGAGGCAGGATTTCTGAGCAAGGCAACTAAAACACACCGGAAAAAAACTGAATAATTGATCAAACTTTTGTGGGTTTCTTCAACTAAATTCATCTAAATTCATTTATTGTCTTTAGAGAAACTGAATGGGCTTTGGTCAACAGAAAGTGCTGTTACCCACTTAGCAACCTCGTCGCCAGGGCGAGGCGACGTCAATATTTATCGCGACAGACACGTTATCAATATCAATAGTCACATTAATCTTCGTTAATGTGACATAAATGGGTTATAATGGTTTTCATTCAGTCAGGACTGACAGTAGCCACGTGGATTGCAGGCAGATTGTAGTTAAGCATTGATTAATGCCTGGTTTTAAAATGAGTTAACTGGACTTGTATCAGTTTCATGCTGCCTGGCGTTCTGCACTTGAAGCAGACCCGATCCGGATGTCCGCCGGACTCAAAGGTTCAATTTCATGTCCGCGGTCGAGCGCTCGGCGACGCGCTCACGAGAACAGGAAGCGGCTTGGCAACTAGCGCTTTTTTAAAAAAATCCAGAATCATCAGAAACTGCAAAAACAGGACTGATGAATCATGACAGCAGCCCATGATGTCGTATTTTGTGCTTTTCGAAACTGTCACAACAGAAGACGTATGTTGTATTAATGTTATTTTTGACTCATCTTTCAGCCATCATTCAAGGAAGTGGCCTAAACCAGTGAAAAGAGAACCACAGAGCAGACCAGAATTTATTGAGCTGATAGGTAATAAATGAATGACGCCGTTATTTTTCATAACATCCATTACCTGCTGGCTGCCTGCTGCATCCCTTCAGTGGTTTTCTTAACATGGGCCGGTTTGCTGCATAATTTACGAGGAGCTTAAGCCTCGGCTCGGCTCGGCTGAACTGTGGACAAGTGAAATGTAAGTAGCTGAGAGAGGAACTGCATACACGTGTGCATGCCAGGGCAAACCAAGCACGAAAGCAAAAAAAAGTCATATTTCTTATTATTTTCTTCATATTTTGGACAAATCTGATCCAGAGTTTCTCAGTGTTTCACCAACTAAAATTTAAGCCTTTTTAAGACCCCCCCCTTTAAAGCCGTTATGAATGAAATTTAAGACTTGTATAACGGCAGAAGCGTACAAAAGAAAAGAACATATTTTGTACTGTAGTAGTGCCAAGGCTTTTTGTACAAATTGACATAGCACTGTACATGTTAGCAACAGAAGTGAGCAAACAATAAATTACACTTTTGGATGAAAAAAAGCTGGCTAGCAAGGGTATGTTAGCAGCCTGTTAGCGGTAGCCTGAATGTGTGACTCGGTTTTGCCCGACAGGAAAGTAACAAGGGGAAATAAAATACATAGCATATGCAAAACAGTCATGTCATGACAAAACTAACACATAATTAAAGAGTATTTAAGGCCAACCTATATGTTTAGTAATGACATTTAAGACATTTTAAAGCCTTAATTTTGGATACATGAATTTCAGACTTTTTAAGGATGAGCAGATCATTTTTCCTCTTTTTCAGGCAAAACAACAAAGATTAGTGAACATGAAACTCACGCCACTCTCTAATTTACAAAACTCATCTCAAATTATAAAGTATGAAATTACAATAATCTGTAATCCAAGCACTTCCATTCTTGCTGTTTCTTCTCAACTCAACTCGAGGTTTTTGCAGCAGTTTTTCTTTTTATTTTGTCAACAGTTCATCGGGTTGCAAACAAACCAGATGGGTATTTAAAATTATGAGAGAAAAGAACAAGCGTTGAAGTCTCTTAATGCCAGGTAAGCGATGTAACGTTGGTGTGTTTTAGCCCCACACTTTGCCTTTTATCACCTTTGAACCCAAAGAGGCGATGAACGTTCTGCAGGGAATCTGCAGGGCTTACGTCGGTGTTCAGCATTAGTAGTGGTAGACCGCTTATGTGTACATGCTGGTGCTTTGTGTACATGTAGGGAAGGGTAACAACCCCAGGCGTTTTCTGTCTCTCGTCTTTTTTTTTCTCTCTCTTTCTCTCTCTCCTGTACTGCTGCGCTCTTAAATTGGCTTCATTAACTCGGTTCAGTGAGGTCAGGAAAGTTTGCTGCTGCTGTTTCTGTCCTCAAAGGCGGCGCGATCGCGCGACTGTTCGCAAAATACACTGGCTACATTTTTACTCTGGGTTCAGCAGGATGCTTAGGGAATGTGTTGAAAGTTGGTTTTCATCGTTTACTCCGCAAAAAAAAACAACAACTTTCATTTAACTTTTAACCTTCACACAGCAAAAGGCTACCACGACATTAAACGTGTGTGTTTTCCAGGGACATTGTGCAGCTGAGAGGAGGAGCTTCGTCCTTGAAGGCGGAGCTAGGTCCAAACATGCCGTTTGCACAGCAGTTCATCGGGTCCATGGAGTGGTTGCCATGGCGATTAAAGAATTTCTCAAACATTCATGAAAGAGTCAAGGTGACATGTTTTGACAAGGCATAGACATAACATGATGCAAAGCACAAAAAAGTAAAAAAAAGACAAAATCCCACTGCTTTATAACTACATCATGTTTGTAGCTCCATCATTGGGTCTTTCTGGTTCTGGTTTGGTCGTCTCCACTGTGTGCAGCTTCAGTGAAGTCAGTGAGCGTCAGACGGTCCTGACGCGTCATTTTGCTGCTCAATGGAGCCGTTTTACCCACCAGTCAGGGCAGGAAACAGCGGGGAAGTTGAATTAGTGCTCTGTACAAACTGTGGATTTGGGAAAACTAATTCAATAAAAGGCATTTCCTGTCTTATCTGTGTCTGTATAGTGTTGTGGGTTGGGGGGTGAGGGGGACATCTGCAGGAGGTGAAGCCATATAAAGCGAGACACTTGACATCCTGTAAAACTGCACCATTTCCTTTTTGTCTCTGAAATTTAGAACTGATAGGCCGTTCGGCATTCTCAGTTCCCTAATTCCTAGTAGTAGGTTGTGGTTTTTATGTCTTTCCTTTGTTTATTTTGGTAAACCCTCACCACTACCGCTCAGCAACAATAATAGAAATGCTGCAAACCGTGCCAAAAAACGCCGTCAGTGGCTGGACCCTTAATACCCACAACACACACGGAGCAGGAGAGATGATCTGGTGATTGGGTTTTGAACTATACCAGGTCACACTGACGACAATCTTCAGTGCAGAAGTTGTTGCTGAATGATGACTCCTCAAACGTTGCCGCTTTCAGCGTCAGTGAGGTTTTTAAAATCAAGTCTAAGGGAAAGCAATAAATGTACAAAAAAAAAAAAGATCATTCATTTTCTACAGGAGGATGTTGGCTCTTCACAAGAAACTTGAGCGGATCGATAAAAAGAAGCTGACCCGTTTCGTCCTTTTAAAGAGACAGCTGCCTTTTCATAATTTTACAGTTGAGATAGAGACTCATGAACTTTTACTATGAAAACACATATAATGAATTGTAGTGATTTTGTGAATAGCTCATGTTCCAAACCCAAAGAATCCCAAAAAAACCCAAAAGATTATTTCAAAGCTGTGTAAATAGTGACTGCTCTCTCTGAGAAAAGATGTACAGTTACCATTTATAGATATTAAATGACTGAGCATGACAAAAAGGCTTTTTAAGGTTTCTGTATAGTCAAAGTAAATGCATTAATGATTCCACAATTTAACAGATCAGCAATTGAGAAACCTGTTACCTCAAACAATAAGTAAAACTTTTTTCTTTTAATGCATCCTGTAGGTTAAAAGTGTGGTGAAATAGTCTCTCATAAGGAAGTAAATAGTTCAACTTCAAATTATCTCAAGAGTATTTTGTTGTTATTAAAGAACGGTCAGAATCAGATTCAGCTGGAATCTGATTCTGCCAAAATTGGTGTCAAAATCTTTGACTGGTACATTTTTAAGGATGTAGTAAGAGCTTCAATCCAAGATGGCCACAAAAAAAAGAAGCACCTCCAGGGCTTCTTTAGTGTAAAAATAAGTTCAATCAGAAAGCGAGTAGCTCCTGCCTGTACTCGCCAACCCCGGCAGAACGGCCGTGTTGAGATGGTGGGATGATAACAGCGTCACATCAACACGCTGCACAAGCAGGGAGATAAGAGAGGCTGAAGAAAACATCTCTGTGCTTCTGGTTAGAGTTGGACTTCTGATAGCAGAGCTTCCTCAGTCTATTATGTCCTTTTCGTTGACCTTTGGCCCCTGATCACCTCGTTCGTCACATTAAAAAGGCGGCTGAACTTTAAATCTTTAGATATTTGAAAACGATCTTTATAAAAGCCCAGGTTTCACCTCTTTGTGCTGCTTGCGCACAAAGTGAAGAGCAGCCGCCGCTATACGACCTGAAACAATGTAAAGACGCAGTTCAGGAGTAAAATCTACCTGTGCAAAGAGCCTTTTCTCAATTTCCCCCGAATCCCCTAAATCTGGGGGAATTTCTTCAAAATGCCTCTCTCGCTTTCTATTATTTAAACAAGAATTTTTCTCTCCTCCACTTCCTCCATCTTCACCATCCTCCCCCCATCTTTACTGTTTGTGCTGCAGCGGGGCGGGCGGGATGGAGACGAGATGTGGGCAGGGAGTCACGACACTGCTTTCATCTCCCCTCTGCAGGGCTGTTGCATCAGGGAGAAACCAGAGCAAGTGGCTGCAGCGGTACAGCAGAACCGGGTCACGATGGCCGTAGCGTGTGGGATTGGGGGGGAGGGTGTTTGTAAAGACACAGAGTCAAAAATTAGCAGCAATAATTTGGTTTATTTAGCCTCACAAGGGAAAGAAGTGGGGCTTCATTATTAAAAGTCGTATTTCCACCCCAATGTTGCTTATTCACAGATTTAAGCAAAAATATTTAATTAGCTAGCTAAATGTTTAGCGCCAACTAAATATTAGGTTAGCTGGCTAAATGTGCAACTCCAAATTGCGGCTGAATAGCTAGCTAAATATTTGTGTAGCTAGCTATATGTTTAGCTCCAGACTAGATAAACTCATCGACTTCATCATAAAGGTAATGTAATTTTATTTATAGGACACATTTTCTGCAGCAAAGCGATTCAAAGTTCTTTACACGAGTTATACAAACAAAATAACAAAAGAAAAGCAAGAGAAAAATAAAAACTATAAAAGTACTACAGATTAGTTCCCCGTGTTTAAGAATAAGAATTTATAAAGTAGTAGGGGTTCCTCGGGATTCATGACTTGATAAAACTAGATGTTGGTTTTTTTCCCCGTTTGGCACGATTAGGGAAGTACAAATTGATTAAAGATGATTCTGGCAGGTCAAAATTTTACAAAACCCAGAAATCCATCACAAATCTCAGACGTGCCTATTGCTATTCAATATACTTTTGTCCATCCTCACATCAATCATACATCACAATGTTTTTTTTATTTCCCTCAATTATTATATGTGCTCTTCAGTATCCGTCAGTTATTCTATTGCTTGTTCTTCCATTGTGCCTCATTTTGTTAACTTAAGACTGCTAAAGCTAACTTTGTTTTAATTTATACTCCATATCTTCCCATCAGCAACCTCTGAACTATTACAAAAAGGAAATCTTCATCTGCGTTTGACATGACGCAGACACAATCCACATTCAAAGTGGTGCAAACCACCAAACAAGCAACGTCCAGTGAGCGGCTCAAAACCCCATCAGAGCTTCAGCCAGAGGGAGCATCAACTGTAACGTTATGGTCGATTAGATTAAATTAAACTTTAATCATTCCCATGAGGAAAATTAGGTCGTAGCCTCACCAGAGTGACAGATGGGAACCAGAAGGGAAAAGACCAAAACGGCTCATTTTCAAAAGAATAAAGAAAGACAAATCCACAGGAGGCCATTTTAACACAGAAACAGTGATTTAGTTTTTTTGCTGCACCAAACACCAAACAATAGCATAAATCAAGAAAACAGAAGATTTACGGTGTTACAAGCACCATGAAGGGAGCTCAAGCTGTGCGATCACATTTCACTGCTGACAGTTTGCTGTCAATATCAGGGGAAAATAGACAAATGTCTTATTATAGAGCCTGGTCTCCAAAAGGTGTTCACCTTAAAATAATAACATGCTGCTCTGGTGTGTCAACGCCTACTAATAGTGAAAAACGTACGCTTCGAACTACTTCATAGTCATTCAGAGGCACTACTGGCTTTCTGAACGACGTAATTCAGTCAACAGTATTTGCACAATCTCAGCCATAAGAGTCACAAATTCTGTTTGGCAACTCTTGCAGCAGTGATTTGAGTTATTTTTTAATTAATTCCAAAAAAGAAATGAAATTTTATTCATTCTTAATAACCAGCAAGAACACTGTGAAACTTTGCAAGAAGAACAAGGAATTACTACAGCAGTGTTGAGTAGAGTATCGGCATCAGTACCACATTGGAAACCTTGCATTTCTTGTTATCCAAAAAAAAAAAAAAAAAAAAAAATTAAAAAAATGGATTCAAAATGTCCCCCAAAATAACTTCATCCAACAACACAGACACATTTTGAGATAGTCTGTAATTTCTAGCATGATGAAGCGTTGAGTTGGATAAAAAATGATAAGGAGGCTTAAAGATTATGAGACGTGGCTAAATTAACCATTACTTTAAAATCACAGAGAATATCTCAGTTCTGGTTAATAACACAGCATAAATTAGAGCCTTTATTGTCTCACGTGGGGGAATTCAGGTGCACCAGCTGAAAGTTACAGGTAAATAGAAACATGTGCATTCAAACCAAGACAAAAAATTTAAAAACTGAAACACAAAACAGTAAGATAACATGCAGTAAAACAGAAGAAAGATAATAGCGGCGCCCAACTTTTCACCAGATCTCGGGAGCACAACCTCCCAATAAATCGGAAAAAACTGGAGTAAAAACAATTATAAATCCCAATTCAAAACATTGTTGATATTCTGCTAATGTCGAAAAAAACAAAAAAAAAACAACTACATTTCGAAACTGTGGCGTTTCCATTAAATAAGAAACGCAATTGAAATCACACGTGAATAAGTTTGTTAATTGAAAACCGTGGCAACATCCGGTTGTTGATCGAGTGACGCGTCTGAAGCGGAAAAAAACCGTTTCCATCGCAGTTTTGCAAAACAAAACAATTTCAATACGGCGATGAAAACCGCCTCATGAAAGCAGCAAAACTTTTGTTGTTCTCTTTCACAATTGCTGTGAAAATTCATTAAGCCAATTTATTTTTGAAATGCCAAATTACACAATAACACGGGTCAACAGAAATGTAGCTACTGTTATTCACACCATAACATTTGTAAACTAATAGGTAAGCATTTCTCTTCCCAGTTGGCTAACTGACCCAGATCCCAGAGTCAGACTGGTGCCAGTAAACAGATGGCCAGGTGGCGTGTTTTGTGTGCACAGAGCACCAATACCAGGAAACACACAATCCCTGTCACCCGTCAGGATCTGCGTGGAAGCAGGCGCTCCACCTGGGAACATGTCCGAACCTCCACCAGCCGCTCCTCGCCCTTTTCATTCTCCCACCCACTCAAACGCGCCGCAGGACTCTCACAATGGCACATCTGCACCATTCATCCCCATCAGTCTCTTTGCTTTCCTCGGCCGGGCCAAACGTGACGGCGCCGCGTTCGGAGGAGGAGGAGGAGGAAGGCCTGTTGCGATCTGACGGATGGAGGCTTCATGCTCGGGTGCTCTGAGCGTAGAAGCTATGTCGCTGTGAGCGCGCCAAGAGACCCGATTATCACCGCTGTTGTCTGAAAGTCTTTAATCCAGCATTCTTCAGAAGGACAAAAGCAGCTGAGTGCGGCTTACGCACAAAACACAGGTGATGACGTCACTCAGGAGCTATTTAGCTTTTTGTCAGGTCTTTCATTTTATTTCAGAGTCCTGTGACAAAAAACTAAGTTTATTAATGTCGAGCTTTGTTTAACACACAAAATAAAAGGACTTCTTACTATGCTCTTTTTATACTTGTGGCGTTATTTTAGCAAAAATGTAGTTGCTTGCTTCAGAATCAAAATAGACGTTCAAAATGTTGCCTTGGAGATCTGCTTACACAGTGACCTGGGTTTCTCACAAACACACCCCAAACTCAGCTATTTGGGCCAAACAGTCTGCGATCCGGAGCGCACAGGCTCCAGACGAGGAGAAAACAAAAAGAAAATGCAAGACAAACCCTCAGACTGAAGAAGTAATGACTGTTTATCCTGATGATTAATGCAGGAGGACTAATGGCATTTTGTACCCCATCACACCACCTCTGAATCTGCCGAGACACGTTTGCCACGCTGTCGACCGGGTTTATCGGCGGACCGGGTTAAGATGTGTGAAAAGCCTTAAACTAAATTCATGTAAAAACATGGCAACACTTAACATCTGTTTTCACATTCAGCCGATTGTGCACCCTCACGTAAGCACCAAGTGATATGTTCAAGTTTTCTGTCAACTTTAAACATTTTCTAACTCAAAACATGACAGGTCGCTGGACGATCGACTGTCCTAACACCCAACACTGAGCAAGTTTTCCGGGGGAAACCTTGCGTAGCATCTTAGTGGTGCAACACTAATCATGACACACTAGTAAGTCTTGTCACAAGCAGTGATCTTTTTCTCCCATCAATACATTATGTTGTGTAATGCCACTAGCTCCACCCTAATTGCACTGCACCATTGTCCAACGGTCCTACAAGTGAAATCTGTCATGGATATTGGTCACTTTTACAACAGAAACAGGCAAAATAGCTCAGTGGAAATGTGCCTACCATTGTAATTGTGGGAAACTGAGTATTGACCCTGATTCGACCTCCATGCGTCAAGCAAATCTGATTGTGTAGCATCATTCTTGAAGTTTATCCCCATGTTGTTATGCGCCAAGGCTACCAATTTGTTCGAGGTGAACCTTCCAGAAACTCGCAAACAAAGGCAGAATTTGTTTTCCTTACAGAGTTCAAAATAACCTTTCAAAGATTGGATCTAAACCGCAAGGCACAAACAGAGAAGAACATAAAACACAAACTCGCTCAAGCGTGTCTGAGACTAACCATTGGGATATTTCTGTAAACTTTCCAGGAATAAATATTTCAATGACATAATCTCTAAAAAAAAAAAAAAAAAGGACAGGTAATACACACAAAAGCAGGTAAAATCCTCCTCATCCGTTCCAGTTCAACAGACAAAAGTCTAGTTAACCGTCTCAACATCTTGAACGCAGATTGAATTTACTCAACCGCCTCCATCAGCCCAGATGGTCTTTTGTCCGACCGAGGCTCCTCGTGGCCGTAATCTCATCTGGGCCCGATTGCTGTGACACCAAGTAAACAGGCTCAAATTGAATCAGGCCCATTTGTGCTATCAATTTCCTGTCCTAAGCCTTCCACTAAATCTGCTGGGTGGGGATGAGGAGAGTCCTCGAGAGAAAAGGGAGGGAAGAGAAACAACCTCTAATACAGACCGCTCGTACTGAATTACCTCCGCCGTGAACAGTAGTTAGGAGGACTAGAGCTTTTACAAGCAGGCATCTTTGGGGGCACTTCATGCAGGAAAAACGCACAGAGACTGGACTTTTTTAAGGCAGGATGCTACGAACTTGTGAGGCTCATCAGTCGACGGACCGAGCAAAGTAAAGAGCAGGAAACCAGCCTGAGTCCACCATTACTCCAGAGGAGAAATGAGAACATTTTTAGCTTCCAGCAAAAAGGAGAGTGGGAGAAGATGAGAAGTGTCCTGTAAGCAGATGTTGAGGAGAACATTGCAAAGTGCTGCATCCTGTGAAAGCCCACAGGATACAGATTATAGGCAGAGAGATGCCAGCAAGTAAAGGAGGACTGAGTGATTAGGCAACACTTACCAGGCTAAGGAATAAAGCTTTGAGTGCCAGTGCTTACTTTTACATATCAAAGTGCTTACTTTTATATATCTATAATTGTTCCAAGTTGAACAGGGGGTGCAAACGTATGCTCCAATCAGCCTTCCTATTATGTCGTCAAAGTCTCAGCTTCTGAATTACAGGTCAAAGTGTAGGAAACGCAGCTCTTTTGTAAAATGGCTTCTCACATCAGTTGCTGTCAGAAGCCCCATCCAGTGCAGAACTAAACCATTCTATGCAGGGAAGTTGGTTGAACACCACAAGAAGTGGCAGTAAAACAGATTTGCAATAAATATAAATTGTTATTAGTTGACAGAAGCCAAAAAGTAACGTAAATACAGTAAGAAATATGTTGAAAAGTTATCATTTTTGAAGAAGTATGAATGTTTTATTAGGTTGCGCATTCGGTTTGGAGGATTCACTAATCAGAAGGACAAAAGATTCCTCCGTGGATCCTTAGTTAAAAGAAAACAAGCGTTAACTTTTACAAAGAAGTCAGACTGAACTCCAAATGCCTGAACTCCGTGTTTGGTTACATCTAAATAAAAAAATTTTTTTTAAAATGGGAGTATCTTCAGTCCGACAGCCTAGTTAAAACTCCATGATGTGCGTAGGATGAGCTGGAGCAAATGTGACCAGTCGCTGCAGGGGGCACTCCCCCAGACACGGCGGCACGCTGCGAAGCGATGAGCAATAAAACCAGCGTGTCGCGCTCTGCCCTGATAGCAGAGAGCTTCTGGATGTCTCATCGAGGTTTAAAGACCAAGGACGAACTCAGTCATGGGTGAAAGTCTCGTGTTGGGGTGCTGGCCTGCAGAACTGACCGCTAACGCGTTCTGACAGGCACCTCTTCTCTACAAGCACACACACACACACACACTCATAATGATGCACAGTGAGGAGTGGAAGCCGTTCAGAGCAGCAGTGCCCTCATTCAAGAACGAGCAGAAGCAGAAGCCACTCCCCCTGCAATAAACGCATGCCTAAAGAGAAGGTCCTGTATCCTCTGCAGACCTCAGCACAGGTATTATGGATTTCATCTGGACTTTCAGGGTCATAGAGTTTCCCCACAGCGTCTGTGCAGCTTTTTCTCCACAGTAACTCATACTAACTGGGATTTAGAGCTTTCAAAGTAATCCAGTGCGTTTGTCTAGAAAGTCCAGTTCGTTTGGGGAGGTTTGAATGCGCAGTCGAACTCTGATGTGTACCAAAAAAACAAAAACAAAAACACCTTTGGTGGAAGTGAACTCTGGCGCAGTTCAGATGCATATGTGAATGCCAAGCGAACTGGAGGCCGCTAGAAAAAAAAAAGCAGGAAGTGGCATGTAGGGCAGAGCATTCTGGGTAAATACAACCTGGTAGAGTCCAAGGGGACCGTCGGGATCGGGAGCATCTGGTGAAAGAGGCCAAACTACGCCAATGCAACTAGATGCAAGAGTCTATTACAACCTTTTGCCAAAGATAAAAGAGAAATCCTACATCCGCTAAAATCTGACGCTACTAGATGGTCATTTACATTTGGTGGTGATGGAAGTTGTGCTCAGTGTCTTCTTTGTTGTTGATTCCTTCTTAATGGCTGAGGTTTTTCAATTAGTTTGGATAATTTGAACAAGTTCAGTGTGAAAGTGAACCGCAGCAGCTGAAAATGGAGCAAACTTTGCAATTTTACCCCCCAAACAGACAGAGCCTACCGGATTATCAGATGAGAAAACACCCCTAGATCCCAGCCTTTTCTGAATGCTAGTTCTAGCCAGCCTCCCGAACCCTTTCACACTCACCTCTGACGATACCCTCTTCTTTGAACTGGCTTCTTTCTATTAGCAGAGTGCTGCAGCACTACCTGCAGCCATCCATCAAGCACAGGAGACAGATCTTGTCCCCGAGAGCCTGTTAGAGACCAAGGGGAGGTGTCTGGATAGGAACCATCTGGTGAAAGACGGCTCTGTTCGGCTGAGGCTGCATTAGACAGTGTCCACCAACTGCACCAAGGCAACAATAACGGGCTTTCATAGGGCCTCTGAGGGGCCCTGAGTCCATCAGGGTGATGCTTGTTGGTTCCCTCCAGTAACCTGTAGTCTCATCTCAGCCAGAGACGGGCTGAGCAGCTTCAGTCATGGATTATAGCGACAATATTAACATCTTATATCGTGTGACAAAACGATTTCTGGCTCATTTTACTCTGGTTATTGCGACGGGTAAATGATACGTTAGCTTAAATAGAATTAAAGATGGCCTAATGTCGTCTTGGAGATGCATCACCTCTACCAGTCAATTTCAAGTGGCAGAATTATGTGTTTTCCTGGCACGTAGTGCCATTTTACAGCAACTATTTTACCTTCGGTTGTTCTAAAAATGCTGCATATATCAAATATACCGTAAAAGAAATTTGGATCTAAGATCCCCTGACTGCCACACACCAATGGACACAGGAGCCACATCCTTCCCATCAGCTCTGCGCTGCTGCACACCCGTATCCGTGTCGCCTCGCTCTGAACGCAGCTCAGATTACACACAACTGCAGTCTGTGGCGGGTTATTAAAGGCTTCTACATGACAAGAAATTATTAGAGCATATTGAGAATGGTTAGGCGATACCGCTGCCATGATGTAACGGAGCTAGTTAGCGCTGCTGCATTTCTGAGACGTGTCGCTGCAGCTAAAGGTCAGCCCACTGAACCCTGCAGGAGCCTGGAGCTGAGACCGGCTGCTCAGTCAGGACAGAGGGGCTCTTTGAGCTCAGCAGCACACACTCCACTAAAACCGTAAAGGACACAGAGGCGAATCTTTGAATCTGCATACGTGGACATGCACACACACACACACACACACACACACACACACACACACGCTGCTCTGTCCTTGAAAGCAGAGAAGGAGACATTTTGAGCGAGCGTCTCCGTCCTGCAGCGAACTGCGTCTTCAGCGGAGGTGAACGATCAGGTCGCTTTCGTCAGACGGAGAGGTGTGAGCATGAGGCGGAACGCAGACCAGAGCAAATGACGCTGAAACAAACTGCAACTTTTCTTATAAAAAAAAAAAGCTCAAACTCAATCAGATTGGGTGGAGACGATCTGTGAACATCAGTTTTCAAGTCTTGCCAAGGATTTTAAGTTCGGTTCACATCCAGACTTTGACTGGGCCATTCTGAGACATGAATATGGTTTTTAAGGTAATTATCCTACTGGAATCTGAAACCGGACAATAAATCAATAATACATTATATATAGACACATGATCAATGTCAACATCAGATAGAGTATTCAATATCCAGAATATTGCCTGAACTCCCAGTCAGCATTCTGGGAGATGTAGGCAGTGGAAAGGCTTTAGCTGCTCAACCTCACGGCGAGCTAAGCTAGGCTGGTGGCATCAACTAACTCACTCATTCTTTGGTTACCTAGCAACTCCTGTTGAGTAACATGGCAGCAGTTTCAGGTTTCACAACAGTGCCTTATGATTGCTTGAAAAAATTAAAATGAATTTTAAAAATGGCACAGAGAGAAAACTGTGGCTAAAACAGGAAAAGTCGCGCCAGGAGTCTGACAGTGATTCAGTTTTAAAACTAATTATTGATTAGTTTTAAAACATAAAACTAATCAATAATTACCAATAGACCGATTTCAAGATGCCTTTCAGCCATATCAATATTTTGAAGTGCTATTATCACAATAGCGCCGCAAAACATGGCAATAAATGTATAGATCCATATCGTTGATCCATGTCTGTTGATCAATCATTTAATGTGAAAACTAACCAGCGATTTTAATAAACACCAAAACGAAACTGTAAAAGCAAAGAAAAGCTTTGCATCATGTTTTCACTACATAAATTTCTTACATTTTCATCCCAAAACCAAAGATCAGTTTTTTGTTTAGCCCTCAAGCGCAAAGAAAAAAAAAAAAAAATTTCAAGGCCTTGAACAGAGAAAAGCAGCGCTAGCAGGATGCCGAGCGGCGCGCCCCGCAGTGCCGCTTAATTCACTTTTTAATTATGTCAATCCAAGGCAGGAAGCTTTGATTTAAGAAGCATTTCTAAAGTGCACGGTTTAAAAAATAATATTTCACTCATGTGAGGGATCCACCCCCATCCTCCCATTGATTTATCCGGTAGGCAGTAAGCTTCTTAAGTGAATCCAAAAAGAATGACTTATCTGAGTTTACAGGCTCTTATACAAATGTTCCCAAACCGAAGCCCGACCACAGCCGGGCCTGCCAGCGAGACATAACTCCTCCTGAAATATGTTTTCTTTTTCAGCCGAGACTCCTTCCTTGATAAAAGTACAGTTGAAATGACAAACAGCTGAAAACACTGTCAAAGCAGTCTTCCCCTTTTTTAAGTATTAAGGGATAAAACCCCCCCCCCAAAACAATCAACTTGACAGCCAGTGAATTCGTTTTGAGCATTTTGCATTCATCTGTTCGGCGACGTTCTTTGTCTCTCCACCAAACTGAGGCAAAATATTACATTGTGTGGTAACATGCGACCGTAAACACAACATAAACTGTTTGAGAGCATAAAAAACCCCCTCAAAACAAAACAGTAGCTTTTAACAGTTCTACTATAACTCGACATAATGGAGCTACCAAAGGGGCCAGAGTTTTAATACTTCATCTGGGATTCATTTGAATTGGATCTTATAAGGCCTGGTGACCTCATATTTTCAGCCTGGCTGCCTTAGGCTGAAAAAGCAAACTCCCACAAAGCTTCAGCAGCGTCGTCTGACCGAAACAAGCCATTCAACAATTACCATTACAACTGATGGAAAACCAAGAATCCAGCTGGTTCACTTCAGCAGTTTTGTACCCGTGCTAAATGTGATCCGTTTTACCCCCAGAGATGCGACTCTTTGTGAGCTCATCCCGCATTTCTTCTCTGCACAAACAGAGACGAAGCGGGAATTCATGGGAGTTCCAGCTTTACCTTTAAAAACGGTTGCAGCACCAAACAGCACAGCTGTTGTTAAAAACCACTGAAACCTGCTCTTGATTTAGCAACATGTTGGTCCGGTAGGTTGTAGTTTCCTCAGGAAATGAGGAGTCTTCCTAACTCATTAACCAGAATCAAACGCCTTAGCGCTAACTAGCCTTCTTATTAAACTTTCTACTTCTGCCTTTGTGCTGACTCATGTCTCCGTTTATGGTTGTACGAATGATAAAAATGAGCTCAGCCGACGCTAAAGAGGCTTCCCAAAAGGTAAAGTCAACCATGTTGTCACCCACCGTGTGTCAGCATCACAACATTACAATAGTTTATTGGGAGAAAAAGAGTTCCTTGCAGTCAAAATATTTTAATTTTGTGTTTTCTTAAAAGTCCTTATTTTTATGTATTTTTGGTGTTAAAAAAATACATCACGGATATTGTTAAAATATCTATTTTTGCTTAAGACGCTTGTATATAAACCCATCTCTCTGTTGCTCACAATATATGACCATGTAAATTTTTGTTACAGACTGACATCTTGATCATTTGTAAGGCAGGTCGAGTCTCACATTTCAACCTGTAGTCTTAGATGCTCTGAAATTTGGATTCTTTTACTTTTATTCCAAGCAAAATTGTTTTTATTTTTTAATTCTCATCTAGCCATGTTGTGCTTACAGGATTTTTTTGTTTGTTTGTTTTGATGTTTACCAAACCGCCCTTTCATTTTGGCCATGTAACTCTCACACCCTGGTCCTACAGGTGACTGGTGGGGAAGTGATCACATGGGACTCAGTCATGCTCCCACCCACAGCTCTAAGCAGAGCCTAGTTCCTCAGAAAGAACCGTAACGTTCCTGTTATCTGTGTTTTCATGTAAACAAGCCTGGCAGTTTGTAGCCTCCGGCGTTTAACTTCCAACAGGTATTCAATCTACCCACAAAAAAAAAACAAAAAAAAAACACATTACGACTGTGCCTGCATGATGGCCTGGTTCAACCGCAGCTATGGCTAAACATCAGTTGGCTCGCACTCATGTAAAGGAAAACCATCTGTCATTGTGACGAAATGTACATCACGTAACACAGACTGCAGTTCACCCGACTTTTAGACCAATCGGCGCCGAGGGCCTCACAGGGGAGGCGACGCGCACAGCTGGGTGTCGGCGTGACATGCCCCGAGTCGAGCGTCCCGACAGGAAACACAGGAGCCACAGAGGGACACAAACAAACCGTCCAAAGAGCCGCTTCTGCTGGGATGAAGGGAAAACGTAGACCTTCAACAGACCTTCACCAAAACATGAAATTCCAAATGAAAATCCATAATCCATAATCCATTGTTGATTTATAATCCAGAGTGGATTAGCGGAGCATACCACTTGTTTTGTTTTTCGACCCCCCCGTCAATGCAGAATCTGGAAAGCATTTCTAGGTCACGTAGTAAAAATAGAACAGTTCTACGTCGCGAAGCCTCACAGGGTCTACTGTCTGTGAAGGCATTTCAGTTTCAGGGAGAAGGTTTTATAATCTCCCTTTCACGCTCTACATCATGAGGTGGGGAAAAAAATGTAGTCACTCCTTATCACAGCCAATCATCCTGGCTGTGATTGGTTGTTTCTGACTAGAAGCTGTGTATTTCTGCAGATGGCAGTAGGAACACGGGGAGGAGGGAGAAAGGCTGGATGTTTTTCACAGATCATCTGTCTCATATTATATTGTGAGGACAAAGTGGCAGTTTTAACAAATACACAAAAGTATTTTGTTTTTTTTTTTATAAAAGTTACCGATTGCAGCTTTAAGTGCAACAATGCTACAATTTATGTTTGTAGAAGGTTAAAGGAGTGGTAGTATGTGTTTATATAGCACAAGCAAGTAAGTGTGATACCTTTAGTTGTTATAAAAATTAGGATTTTTATAATAAAGATGCTATACATTACACCTTGAAATTGGGCCTCTGTCTCTTTAAAAACTCCTGGTCCTTCTGAAGCTCCACCTTCAGTAAGTCGTCACAACATGGCTCCTCTATTAACCCTTTAACGTTTTTACCAGCTCTGCACTAAGAAGGAGATCCTACAATGAGCTCTGCAGATTCTCACCAGGTGGTTGCTAATTGCTGCTGGCTAGTCTGAAGGAGCCGAGTGGGGCAGGAAGGACTGCTCTATGCAATGGAAGCTGGGAAACTGAAGTCCTGCCAAAACTTTGTTGTACAAAGTGTTGCTTTTGATGAGTTTGCATTCTGAAAACGGCCGTGGAATTGGGATCAAGGGTGTGGATTCACAGAGTTCCGCTCAGTCAGCTACTTTTGCCCTGATGTCAAAGTTTCATATTTCTCTTGTGTCTTGCTTATTGCGACACTTAGCAATGTCACAATAGTTAAGTAACATTATTGTGTCAGTGCTGGATCGTTTCTGTACCATCAGTGTAAATGCAAAAGTGCCATAATGCATAACGCCTCCCTCAGTTGGTGATCGAGTTTAATGGACTGGAAGTCAATGCTGAAATGTTATTTACCTACAACAACTTCCTACACCATAAAAGCACAAGCCAGACATGCAATACTGGAAAAGATGTAAAAGCTATAAATGCAACAATGTATGCTTCAAACTCAATACTCCCTCCTCACTTTAAAGTAAGAAGAGAAATAGTTCTTGATTTGCCCAGCTGTAGTGACAGTTAGCTAGTAGGGTATCTTGTTGGGCTGGTCATTGACCCTGTTGACTCATAAAGGAAGTGTTCTGAGATTTATTACGCAAGATCAGCTACTTAAACTTACTCAGTTTTTACAAACATATTGCTAACATCTCATCTGTGTCTTGTCCTGTACGCAGCGTGACGTATCGCTACGCCTTGAGGGTCCATTTCCTGCACCTTTCAGAGATTTCACTGGTTCAAAGAACCCAAGTCAAATTTATGGGTCATTACCAGGCTTGTGCTGACTTTGAATTACCTTCCATCAGTCATTTGAATCAGCTGTGTCAGAGGAAAGGCTTCGCTGAAATATGCAACACACAGGCCCCAAGGCAGGAACCTGGCCACCAATGACTAAAAGGTTACAGAAAAAGAAGCAATAAGGTGTGTTCAGCAATGACACTTCAGATGACAGGTGAAATTATGATCAGACAATTACAAGAAACCAAAAGACAAGCAGCAAAATGAGTCTAACTTGGTGCTACTTTGCCAAAAATATAAATCTCGAAGTGTAGCGACAACAACTAAGACAAACGGTAAAGTCATCTATACTTTCTGGATGTAAAAAAGTTCCAAACCATCTGAAAACACTTTTGGTTGTCCTTTTGGACCTACTATTATTTTTGCTCTGGTTTTCTTTTACGCAAATGTGCCCAAAAATACAGATAACTAAGAATCTATAAAGTTTCAGTCACTTGTTCAATCTTGTCTCAGACCCTCGGGACGTTTGTGCAAATTTGAGGACCTCAAACTGAACTACAAGGAAATTGCAGATAAAAGAAAATAACACAAGCACGACAAAGCACTCAAACTGCCACAATCATCAGTAGACATAATCTCTCTGAACGTTTTCCAGAAACGTTTACATGTCTCCATGTGTCAAGAAAATCTCCTGACATACAAAGATTGATTTATTGAGAACAAATTGGGTGCATTGGCAGCATTGGTTTGGTCATGAACCCGTTTTAAGTAAGATTCATACCTCCAAAACGGGTCCTGCTCCCAGGATGATCTGCTCCACGCCACTTGCGAACCCCTTTTGGCTGAGGGCGGTCAGGTGATGGATGAGGAAGTTGGTGCTCTGCGTTTTGCCCGATCCGCTTTCCCCGGAGATCACGATGCATTGGTTTTTCCGTCGCTGCAACATGGCGTGGTACGCCACGTCCGCCACGGCGTAAATGTGCGGCTCCAGCTTCCCCAGCGTGTGGTTGTCGTACAGTTTGACGTACTTCGGGTTGTAGATCGGCAAGAACTGGAAAGGGTTGATCACGATAAGAATACTCCCAACGTAAGTGTAGATCTTCTCCTGCCTGAAGCGGGCGCGCAGGCTCTCCAGCAGGGCGCGCTCGGTCAGCTCCGGGAGAGCGCACAGGTCAGACGGCGGGTCGTTCCCGGCGGGCTGGGGTAGGAAACCCCGTTCCACCATGCGCCGCCGCTCCTCCGTCACCCGCAGCCACATCTGCAAGCTGCCGCCGTAGTGGATAGACCCGTCCAGGTTCTTCTCTCGCAGCAGGAAGCGATAGTCCTCGCCACTGCCGAGGCCGCTGCGGTTCTCCAGGGCGGTCCTCGGCCACAGCATCATGCGCTGAACCGGGCAGTCTCCCGGGTTGAGGATCCATTCCTCCCCACCGAACTCCTTCACCTCGGCCAACACGTAGCACTTGGTGCGGTCCAGGCGCAGGCGCTCGATGAGGCACTCGATGGCCTCGGCGGCGGTGGTGTTTTTGCGGGCGGCAACCGGGCAGTAGATGGTGCCCTCGGCCAGCGAGCCCGGATAGACGCGCAGGGTGAACTCCTGGTCCTCCAGGCGCCGCCGCATGCTGCCTGTAATGGTGGCCAGGTTGGCGCTGCTGGCGTAGCTGCAGCCGCCATCTTGTAAGCTCATGGTGGAGCAGCGGGTCCCATCGGCAAACTGCTCTCTGGGACCGGAGGGCTGACTCAGGACATCCCACCTGGAGGAGACAGGCAAGGGGACAGAGACAGAACAAAGGTTAAAAACATGGCGGCATAATGTTAACACAGGTATGACCTTTCACCTCTTCAGTTGGTTGTTTTCTAAGATCATAAAATATAAGTATGTGATACTGAATATAGGTTTTTTGTTTTACTAAAAAAAAAAAACAAAAAAAAAATTACGTATGCCTATTAATAGAGGTCAACATTGCTTTTACCAATGATCTTATTTAATTTATAAATTCAGACAGCTTTAAATTAAAATTTTAATTGTAATTGAATACGTTTCAGTTGACAAAAATATTACAGATTGGTGCTCTGAGCAAATGTGGCACAACAAATTAAAAGCTCCACAGCTTCAGAATTAAGTATTATTATTATTCGTGTTAAAACAAGGTAAAGCATATAGTATATATACATTTATATGGCCCATGTTTCTGCTCTTATCAGAGTTTGACTTTCAATTTAATGAAATGTTAAAATGTACTTTATTTTGAAAAACATAAATCTCCTGTTCTTTTCCCAGGATAAAACTGGCTCCTGCTTGTCTAGTTGGACCATTTCAGGGGTTGTGGCAGGAAAACCTAGAGCTGATGATCATTCCGGGCTTTAATGGCTGTTCACACGCTTTTATTTTGAATTTCAGCAATAAGTTGCAAGTTTGAAGGCAGGACGTGGCTCCTTAGCATCTCCAACACGTCCCTCGACCCCAGACGATCACGTGCGTCAAAAAAACCCAGAAACTTCTTCTGTCAGTTTAATCATTAGTGATTTTTTATATGACACACATTTCAACATTGAGAAACTTCAGGAAAACGAAAGCAGACTTGTTATACATCCATTCAAATCCCAACAGCTTCAGGCATTCCCGTTACTTTGAGTCACAGGAGTGTTTGTAAAGTCGTGGCATTTCAACAGAGCGGGCTGGCTGAACGGCCGATCTGAAGCCGCTGCCTTTAACGCCGCACAAGAAAAACACCTGACGGAGTCAAAGACAAAGACAAGAGCTGATAGCTATTCAAAACAGCCAGAGGCAGTGGCTGGTTAATGAAGTTAAAGGTGAATGACCACAGTTTATCAGACAGGGAGAGTGTGTGTGTGTGTGTGTGTGTGTGTGCGCGCGCATGCTCACGGCTGTGTGATACTTGTGCCTAGATTAACAGCTGCCACCTCCAACACAAGAGAAGTAGCAATGAGAGGACAATGGTTTAATTCACAACTTCCCCGCCGATAGTGAGCACAGCCCTTTATTCTGTCACTCTTTTTCTCACACACACACTCTCACAAACACTCACACAGCCTGGTTTCAATGACTGATCTCCTCCAAATGAAGCAGAGTCAAGAGGTGGATGGTACAGAGAGAGATCTACCTGTAGCTAAGCTAATACTGAATCTTATTACTAATGTTTACATTGCTTTTTATTGGGACCCCTGAGGATATGCAAGATAGCGATGCATTCACACCAGCCCTGTTTAGTCTGCTTTATTTAAACTCCATTTGCATGGAAAGTTTAATTCGTTTGGAGCGGCGTGAACAATTGAACTCTGATGCGAACCACTTCTTCCTTTGGGGTTTTTGTTGTTTCTTTTCCGTGTTCCCACCACAGGCCAGGAGAGGGAACAGATTTTTCATTGTGTTTGGTTCGTTTGACACAGTGCAAAAAAGTACAGTTCTTGACCATTTTAGTCCATCAACGACAGAAAGAAGGAAATTGTATTGGAGGAAAGGATGAGGCAGCCAGTCTCCCTTTGAATGCTCCAGACACATCCTCCTCTCCCTCCTGGTGTCTGGAGGAATCCTGACCACCTACAGCAGTCTGCAGCGGCCCACCAACACCAGACAGCAAAGGAGAGGGGAGGGGAGTAAAGAGGTGAAGTGTGAGCAGAGATAGAAAAGAGCTGAGCAGCGAAAGATTGACTGGAGAAGAGAGACAGGCTCAAAATAATGGATGCCATCACTCTCTACTGAGCTGTGGAAGTACAGTCAGCATTGCAATTCAATTCAGAAATACCTTATTGATCCCAAAGGGAAATTAAATGCAACTCATATTAATTCAAAATGCTTCAAAGTTATTGTAGATTGTAATCTTGTAGCAGTGTGTATTACAGCAAAGTTGCAGAGGCCTCTGACTAAAGACACTCTCATGAAGAGAATGGTCAGAGTTGTCCATAATTTTTCTGATTTTATGCAAAATCCTTCTTTGCATCATCATGTCTGAGAATGTCCTCTCCATCCGGCTGGCAAAGACCAATCCGATCCATTGACGCAGGGCGTCTTCGGCGCCTGTGACCGCTTTCTTACAGTCATTTTCCTAACTGGGAGTCTCTGAATTCATCCATGATTTAGATCGGCTGTGCAGAGAACATGGCGGCATTATGCATTTTCCAGGCACATTGTGCAATTTCAGCACTTTCAGTACCTTCAGTTGTAATGAAAATGCTCTATATACCAAACATAACTTGAAAGACACTTGACTTTGCGATTTGAAGCCTTGTATTTGGGCATGTGTCTCGTTAGGAAGCTAATGCTCTTTCTGACATCTTCAGCATGTCGTCACAAAGCTTTTAAATTCCACCAGGTGTTTGCTAATTGCTGCTGACTAGTCTGAAGGAGCAGGAGGAGGAGGGCTGCTCTACGAGGCTGAAGCTCGGTTTGAGACCGCAGCTCCAAGGAGAAGCTTTGTGGAAACAGAAGGCACTTTCTGAGACTTTACAATGAACGGTTGCCGTGCGTGATTAAAGGATCTCTGAAACAAGCATGAACGAATCAAAGCAACACTCCACGTATGTTTTTGATGAAGGAATACCATTTTAACGTGACGTAAAGTTAAAAAAGTTGATTTTACATTAATAGTGAATCTTTAACTGTTCGGTGACTAAGCTAAGCTGCTCCAGCCTCTTCCTCGCGGTTCCTCTTCTGATTTCTGCGGTCTTCCTGAGCTCAGCCGTCTGTCTAACCAAGCAAGTCATTATGCTGGAAAACTGCTTCTTATGACTACCACTCTCGTGCCTTCCTGTCACCAGCCGCTGAAAGCAAATGGCTCACTTTTCCAGATAAAAACGGATGACAGACACAGACGGTGGCGCAAAAGCCTGTAGCTGGCAGTGAGTCAGGGCTTACTGTAATTTGTCAAACACTTCTCCATGGAAGAACAGATTTATGTCAAATGGAAATGTTTCACCAGCTCAAATTTAAGGCGGTTTAGAGACCGTTGTGGATGAAACTCAAAACCAGTTTCACAACAGAAATGCACAAAATGAAAATTGCGTATTTTATATGTTAGTGGAAAGCTTTTTTTTTAGCGCAGGACGCGTGGGACATCGTGCAGGTCGGTAACAGAAGTGAGCCAGAGGAGAAGACGAATGTCGTCCAGTCATCTGGAGATGAAATTAGATTTACCCACGACAGACAGGAAAAATAAACCAAAATTCATAGCTACCTCGCTAGCAAGGGTATATAGCAGCTAGTCAGTGGTCGCAGAATGTAAGGAAAATGTCTGCATGCGACTCAAACTTTTGTCTAAACCGAACAGAAAAGTCCTGTGATAGAACAAGACAGTATGTTTGAGATTAAATAGTTAAACCACAACAACATTTAAGACCTGTGATTAACGTATTGCAGGCCAACTTAAATTTTTTTAAGAACTTAAGTCAGTTTTAAAGGCCTTAATTTAAGATTTAAGACTCTTAACCCTTTATGTCCTACATTAAAATGTAGCAAGTAATTTTTTGCAATTTACCGTCTATCAATACTTGAAGTCAATACTCCTGCCACGCTGCTGTGTGCGTCCTGTGTTCCAAATACATAGGAACAACGATGGCAATGGGAAATAATGTTGCTGCTGTGCCTCACTATGCAGATGATATCAACTTCTTAACCAAGTCTCCAACCTGGAACAGCGGTCAAACTCAAAGTGCTGAGAGCGCGTTAAGATAAGGTTTAAACCTGATGAGCTCGTCCTCTTTGTGTGAGGAGAGAACAAAAGTGTGGAGAACATGTCATCGAACGAGGGCGTGCCGCTCAGCTGACCGCTGGACGGGTTCAGCTCTCGGTCTCTCTCTCTCTCGCGCGGGTCTTCACAGATGTCGGTCCGGAGGTGGAAAGTTGCAGAAGTCAGAAGTCTTTCCGAATGTAGACCATTTATAGAAAGGAGCGCTGACTGACGAAGCAAACTAGAGAAAAGAGCAGAAAGATTTCCGAACGCAGACGACGTTAAACAACCGTCTACTGTCTTCTGCTCCATAAAAAGAAAAAGAAAAAGTTTTACGTGTAAACTTTTCCATTATACTGACAGAAAACCACAACCACATCTCCTTAATGATGCATCATTCTTCAGCGTGGTTGCAAATATCCATTAGGGGCCGAATTACAGTAATAAACTCATTTATTTGTTTTTAAGTGGCAACAAGAGCCTTTAAAACAGATGTTGGAGAAATATCCAGTCTACTATTCAGTGTAAGAACAACTGTAATTTGTTAGGAGGAGTCTGGCCAGGCATGGACTGATTACCAGTGTCATGGCAGAACCGGGATTTAGAAAGTCAACAGTGTTAAAAGGAAAAAAAATAATTTTTTTTGGAAAATTAGACCAACCCACTGCTTGTCATATCAGCACACCCAGGAACTGCAAGCATTTTTTTTAAAATGTCATTTGCATTTTTTAGGAAAAAAAAAATCCATCACACACACATTCTGCAGACGCAGGGAGGTGTGTCGTCTTCTCTGTGCTTTCCAGCTGACGGTGGCAACGTCTGGGCTGCACCGAGGACGCTTCAAGTGGTAGAACTGGAACTACGTGGCTACGGCACACCTTGACTAATTAATTATCCCCCGCACACACACACACTTTAATACCTTTGCACACACAAACAAACACACGCCTTGACCCAGTAGAGACAGTCTGTGTTCAACCGGGATGAAAATTTGAATATTTGTATTATTTTGAGCTCATTTAATGCAGAAGAAAAAGAGAGGAAGTTAGTAAAATCATAAATATGAATATACGTACAGCTGCAGCTGCAAATGATTGGCTTTGATCAGTGACCTTTCCAATCCAAAGAAGCTTTTTTTAACTTCACCTGAATAAGGTTTCATCTAGAGGAGCAAAACTGAACTCACTCTTCAAAAATATTTTAAAAAAACGGCAAGGAAAACTTTTTTTTTTTTTTTTTTCGCCGTTTCTGTCGTTAGTATGAAAAAGCAAGATGAAATTAACTTTTATTGCTCAACTTCTACGCAGCAACAGAATGAAAACCCAATTAAAATCTACTGAAGTCCTTTATCACCTCAATGCAGCACTTAAAAACATTCAGAAAAATTCATAAGGAGCCGCTGCACAGAGCCTGCGTCAGAGCCACTGGTATAGATGCACATCTATACATTACAAAAGGTCCAGTCAAAGTCCAGGCATAAATCCAGTTGGGAATCTGCAACTAAATTTTAAATCCACTGCTGTTGGAGGGTCTCCGTCCGATCCGACTGAACGTCTGTGTTCTACGAAGCGCCGACTCAGGGAGAATAAATAA
This sequence comes from Poeciliopsis turneri, assembly GCA_922788865.1. Lineage (NCBI taxonomy): Eukaryota > Metazoa > Chordata > Actinopteri > Cyprinodontiformes > Poeciliidae > Poeciliopsis > Poeciliopsis turneri. The sequence continues at coordinate 137,163 of CAKLNU010001107.1, read as the reverse complement.
AACCATACGCCGCGCCATGCAGTCATTTTCTTTCCCCGTTCCCAGTTATTCAATTAAAAAAAACCAAAAAAAAAAACCACCTGAATCTTCAGAGACACATAAAGACAGCTACAAACTTGGCCTTCTGTCACATGAAGAACATTTCCAGGATTAAAGGACTGATGTCCCAGCAAGATCTAGAGAAGCTCATCCACCTTTAGTCGGACTGTTTACTGCAACAGGATTGCCTAAAATAAAAGAATCAGTGGATTTACTTGATGATTTTGATGATGACATAAGACGTAATTAGTTACTGTATTTTTTTTGGGCTCTAGTGGCCTTTTTTGGACAGTGAATTGACAGGAAAGTGGCCAATGAGAGAAGGGGGAAGACATGCAGCAAAGGTCGCCAGGCCGGGAATCGAACCTGTGACGGCCGCGTCAAGGACTAAGGCCTCCATCCGTGGGTTGTGTTCAACCCATGTGCCACCACAGCGCCCCCTGTATTATATTCTTATGATACGAAGCACTTTGAACTGCCTTGTTGCTGCAATGTTCTGTACAAATAACCTGGACTTTAACATAATGCCGTTTTGGGTTGTAGCATCACAGGAGTTTAAAGAAAGAAAAAAAAAAAAAATAGTGAAGGGGTGTGAAAACGCAGCGCAAACCATTTTCCAGTCGGCAGTAAATAGCAACAGATTCGTTCTTTTCATGCTACAAATAGTTCTTGTTCTCCGCTTCTTAGGCCGACGTCTGCAAGGTCAGGAATTTGTGCGAGCCGCCGCAGCTTTCCCCCCCGCCAGCGTACGAGGTGAACGCCGACGGAGGGAGAAGAATCTTCCCCGCCCTCTGCACCAGCAGCTGATGCGCCGCGACTCTGTCCCACCCGGAGCCGTCAGAGCGCGTCTCCCTCACAGGAGGAACATTTCATACTCCGGATCGTCGGAAAGTCCTCCTCCTCCTAAGCATTTATTCCGCCGCTCAACCCAAGATTTCTCGACCCTGTCAGGATGTTTTAAGCATAAATCTCCATCTTAAGTCGTCTTTTCTGTTGTTGTTGTTGCTCCCTGCTGAGCAGACAACGGGATGTCTGTGCCAGGTTTCTATTGAAGGCAGCAGTGGGAGCCAAGATGGGAAAAGTCAGCAAAACTGTTTGTCACCCCACCTTAAAGGGCCACAAATAAAGATTTAGCCTTCAGTCTTGGCTTAATAAATAAGTAGACGCTTTCAGCCAAGTTTCCTTCGAAAGTTGAAATGAACAAGCTCAATAATATATTCCTTGTGTCTACATGTGTGTGTATATGCGTGTGTGTGTGTGTGTGTGTGTCCCTGAATTCCAGCGGGGCACCACAGCTCAAGGAACTAAGCCCACACTGACACAAACAGCTGCCAAAAAGCCGCGTACACACACAGTGTTGAGTCACAGAGTGCAGTCGATATATAGGTGTGTGTAAGAGACAAGTTAAAATGCTTAAAAACTGCTGAAAGAAAAACGCAAACAAAATCTGGACTCCACAGTCTTTGTTTATTTTGGCATTTTGATCCAAACTGAACTGTCCAGGTATAAAAGCGTTGGCTTTTGGGACAAAGTCAATATCTCGTCGAAGAGGAAGCAGGAGGCGAAAACAGCATAAAGGTCACGTCACGGTTCCCAGTTCGCTTCACAATCATCCCTGCGTGGCATCATTTCCGCTGGGATTTTCAGCGGACGATACCGTGCAGCTCAGACAGCGCGCTCAGACCGACAAAATCAAACTCCCGTTCACAAGGGGGCGCCAAACACAGGAAGCTTGCGAGTCAAACCACAAAACGAGGAGAGAAAAAGAAATCTGTGTTTTGAGAAAAATAAATGTGTCAAATTCCCGTTAAGAAGAAATTATTCCATGACTTTGTTGTTTAGTTTTGAGAAAACAAGAACGTTATCGCCACCTTTTAGGCTGGAGGATAAACCCAAGCAGCCTGAGTGATAATTTCCGTCGGAATTTGGAAGAGGAATGCTTATTTTTGCTTTTGTGCAACCAAAAATAGGTGAAAAAAAAAAGAAAAAAAGAGTAATACTCTGAAATTATTAAGCTAAACCACAAAAACACAAGGATTCAACAAGTTCTTTTTTGTGAAAAATCAAGTGTTTTCTTGACTTCAACAACCTCACTTTCTGGGGGAACGTCTAATTCCGACCTTCCATACAAGATCATTTTGAGTTTTAGTTGTTCTTCAGACAGCTTTCAAACTTTGAAGTCATTTTTCTCTAGAACATTTGAAAATATTGACTTACATTCACAACATTCAGACGCTGAAGTTAAAGACATTTGAAAGCTACAAAGCTTTCCCCATTATAGACGTGTGTTACGAAAAGGTTTCGCGGGGGTTTACACTGAAATCAAGTTATCTTGATGAAGACAAAAAGGGAAAATTAACATTCTTCTTGGAACTGAACGACGCCAAGCTCTGACTTTATTTGCATTTTCGCACAACATAAAGAGGACAAAGGATTTATAGATTTTATCTCTTTGGACTGTAATGGATACAAACTCAGTGTTCATTTAGTCTTAATTAGACAGATAAACAATACAAATACAATGTTCGCCGATCAACTTGTTGAGGGCGATCTGTAAATACTGGATCTGTTGATGATGCTTTTAAGGAACAAAGGGAAAAACCATATTTTTCAGTATTGGATCTGATCTCCACTGGTCGCAGCCAATCAGGAGAAAAGTGGTGCATTTCAATCACTGATTGACAAACTTTAATTGGTTATGAAATTGAATTTCTGGACTCCATTACCCACATAAATAATCAGACAGAGCTACGTGTGCTGCAACAGAGTGTATCTAAGAAGTCCCAAAAGCTGAGAGTGCGTGTGTGTGTGTGGCACAACGTCTCTCCTCCATCCTTTGTACTGACGTCATCCCCACTTCTCCAGAGGGTTGACATCACCTCAACCCTTTTCTCTCTCCCTCTGGCACAACACACACACACACACACACACACACACACACACACACACACACACACACACACACACACACACACACACTTTGAACACTGGAGCATCTGAGCTATCCACCGCAGATATTGATTGAGAACACACACCCCTCTTCTCCTCCTCTTCACTATAACCAGAAATCAACTGAGCATCTCTGTTGCCATGGTTACAAGCTAAGTGGAATCCATTAGTGGAGGAAGAATCACAGAATTTGCGAGATGTGATCCATCTGTTCATTTCCGCCTCCTTTATTTTCTTCATGCGATTTCCAGGAACAGATTTAGATCCAGAAGCTGTTAAAAGCAGACGGACATTGTTACAGAAAAATGTTTACAATTATTAGCTCCTGGGCTTTTTTCCCTGTTTTTTGCAGACAACCAACCCTCATGAGACACAGATGACTCTGAAGACGAATACTGAGACGTTATCGATCTGAGCCTGTGTGTGCCAGCAAAGGGAACGAGTCGACTTAGTTTGCTAGCTTAGGTAGCGAGACAATAGAAACCTCCTGAGACGGGTTGACGGCGTCAGAGAACCTAAAAAATACCAAAATGGATTCTTACAAAGGCAAATGTTTGAGTCAAAATTCAACAAGAAGTTGTAAAGAACTTCATACGATTTCTTCAGTATCATATTAGTGATTCAAAGTCTTGCTACTCAATATCTTCTTTGCCTCACCGTCAGCATTTAAAGTTGGACCGTCTAGAAAAGGCGACTCGGACCAACGGGATTGGCCGTGGCACAATTTTCTGGTGAACAAAGTAATCGGTTTTACACTCACCAAATCTATAATCTAATGTTTTCCGATCAGTAAGCACACCATGCCTTCGCAGGAATAGCCCACATCAACAAAAACACTCTTCAGTGTGGAAGTTTTGTCTGAATGAAGCCAGGATGTACAGCAGGTTCTCTCAGGTAAAACTGCTCCATCTTCATGAGGCACATTCTCAGCTACTTTGAGGGTGCGCTCACAAAAAAAAAAAAAAGTAAACTCTGGTCCACCTACAGATCCAGACTCCTGTTCCATTTTAGTAAAATCTGATGCGGTTCAAATGCATATGTGAATGCCAAGCGGACTGAAGACCACTCCAAAAGACCACAGAATACAGCATTCTGGGTAAATACAACCAAAACAAACATGGGCGTCTTGCACCAGCTGGGAAATGGATCTTGGTCTTCTGAGGTTTCAATGTCCTTTCCTTCAGTAGTCGTTGATGCAGCGCCTCCACATGTGAGGAGAGGAACTGGTTTTTCAAATAGTTTGGATCATTTGACACAGAGCAGTGTGAAAGCGAATGTTGAAATATTTTTAGCATTTTGCTCCACAGTAAAACCGAGAGCAAGACTTCCGACGGATAACAGGAAGCCAGATTGTTTTGTGCCGAAGTTGTCCTTTTAGTTTGAAATTGGAATAATTTGAAATCAGTATGACATTCAAAACTATAAAAATAATATCAATACCCAATCTGTACGGTTTCTTACCGCTTATGTCTAGATGAGCAGCAAATACTCTATTGCTAAGTACCAGCGGTTACAGTAGTTTGACATGATGTTCTTGTGAGCACTACAAATTGCACACTCCACTTTATACGTCAATATAGGTTAAGAGAAAACAACAGCACTCCTCTGAGAGCATTTGCATTAAAGCAGATTTATTTTGGACAAGCATCAGAACCAGAAATGCTCTTTCACAGCTTCAGCTGTAAGGGAGCATCCACAGCAAAAGAACTGCGGTCAAGACCTAATTAGATAACGCAGAGAGAAACGAGAGGCGCACACAAACGCAGTGGAGTCTGACATGTTAAAGGAACCATGAGCAGAAATCGACATGTCACGCTCTCCAAAACAATGCAACAAAAACCCATTTAACCTCAACAGGGTCGCAACGTCACTAATGGCTCCATCATCCACATTGATTCTCCCCCGTTTCACCTCTACTTCCCGTTTGCTTTGCGGCACTGGGCTCTGGGCTCCGGCTCTGCCAAACCACAATCAATAGGATAGCCTGACTGTTGTGCACATTTGGTGTCCATATATTTTGTATTTTCCAATAAAGAAATGCTCACATAACTGCTGATGTTTCGTTTCCCCTGCAGAAGATCATTTGCCAGTTAAAGAACAAAAGTGTGTGTGGTTCTTTATTGCTGACTTCACGCCGTTTTAACTCGACAAACGGCTACAAATGGCATCATTCTCCTCTCCACCCTGTCCTCCTCCTTCCTTTGCTTTCCAGTAATACAAGAAAGGCTCAGGCGGCGCATCGCCTGTGACCAGACACTTCCTCATGCATAATTTCTGCTCCCTAATAAATGTGGAATTTTTGGGGGGCCAGATCAAAGCGAAGAAAGTCTGGCTTTAATAAAGACTCGTGCGGAAAAATAATAGAACGTGTCACGACACGAACGTGGCGACCGCAAACCGTCCTGATCCGGGAGTTTGTGAAGTCTGCCGAATAGATTATTTGCGACCGAAGCACAGCAGGCCTGAGTGCACATGCGGCAGATGAAACTAATTGCTCGACCTGAGCCGTTCCTCTCTGCAGGGCCTCCATCGTGGTTCCGGGTCAACCTCCTGGCATGCCTTGCAATGAAATTAGGTCAGCAGCTAATGCAAAGGATCTGTTTGATGGTGCTCACACACATATTGATGGCGTGTAAAAACCCATAAAAAGAGGCGATTCACTATAGGGGTTGGCATTTATCGTATAGTATATCGCGACATATTTCTCATCGTGACAAAGATTTTGAGTCATTGTAGCCGCAACAAAGTCCAACTAATGGTTACAAACATCCAAACCTGTTTGTATTGATTGGTTGTTGAATGAGGACTGTCCGACTTTAGGACATTGTTGCAGTGATCATGTTGATTAATGATTATTGATCAGTATGACATCCAGATGATCACAGCTAAACACACAGCTCCTGCAAAGACATCAGTCTTTTAATCCTGGAAATGTTCTTCAGGAGACAGAAGGCTGACTTTGTAATTGCCTTTATGTGTCTCTGAAGGTTCATGCCATAACTGGGAAGAGGAACGGAAATTATTACAAATATGTTGATCAATGTTTCACTTATCAAAACTCTACAAAGGTGGGTTTTTGAGCCTTGATTCAAAGGAAGTCAGCGTTTCGGCTGTTTTGCAGTTTTCTGGAAGTTGGTTTGTAGGGCTTGTGTGGGGCTACAACTGCTGTGTCCTGCTGTCACAGCAGTAGTTACCTCAAATATAAGTAATAGACATTTCTTGTCATCACTTTTATACTTACCATATTAATATCACAAAATTTAGCAATAAAACTTTAAGACCACATCGCCCAACGCTACTGAAGTCAGCGCAAAACGATTTCCAAATGAAGAGATCTGCATTGAAAGTGGACACCGGTCATCAGAAAGACACAAGACAGTAAAAGGAAATGAAGGACGAAGCGACATCTTTGGAACAGTGAGGCGTCTGGAATGTGGCGGTCAGTAGAAGGTATCCTGAATTTCATGGTGTTGCTCATTTCACAACTATTTTAACATCCATTGAAGAGTTTTGAAAGGACTGGACTTTTTTTCCTACACACTCCACACTTTCCTTTCCAGGCTTCTATTGTCCCTGATCACTACTTAACACAAGAAGAGTTAAAGACTGGTCGTTATCATCTTACCCAGTGCTTAGTTTGTCTTTTGAACAAAGGCTGCCTTAAACTTACAAAGTGGTGAGACGACGGCGTGAAGAGCTGGATCCTACAGCAGAGTGGGAGGGAACAACCTCCTTCTGTAAAACTGGAGACACTAATTGTTTTATAATGCAAGGCTCTGCAGCCTTGTGTGTTTCTTTAGGATTTCCATAGGGGCTTTCATCATAAATAATCCCAAAATGAGCAAGAAAATGACATCACTAAAGGGCTTTTTGCCTGAAAGTGTATTTTCTTTCTCTTGTGTTAAAAACATATGCAATAAAGACATTTTTAATTAACTGGATTGTCTGGGCAGTTCCACCAGGTGTTTGCTCATTGCTGCTGCTAGTCTAGAGGAGCTGTGCAGAAGAGGCGTGGTCTGTGGAATCATGAGCAATGGTTGAAGGGTTGCTACGGGAGATTTAAGGGTTTCTCAAACATGCATGAATAAGTCAAAGCAATACTCTGGGTTGGGTTTTGGTGACAACGTGATAGAACGCTCCAAAAAGTCGACTTTTAATAATAACCAGGCACTAAAAAAATCCTGACCATATAAAGAGTCTACATATGTCTGGTGAAAAAAGTCCAGTACATCCATTGTAAGACCGGAGGAATTTCTACATCTTGTGTTTAGTATTATTGTTGTCTGGGCCTTAATCCAACCTGAGGCAGAGTTCATGTTTGTGAAAGGAGGGGAGGGGGGAGGGGGTGCAAACATTACAGTGATGAAATGTTCAGACCTCCACAAGATGTCTGAGCTTTTACCAACCCTGCTCACAGCCTTACAAGTGGAAGAGAACGAACAATTACGACCAGGCGACAAGTTCAGCGACCGCCTCTTATGACGTTTTGGTCTGCTTCTTACTGTGTTCGATTGAGAACCAAAATTTCACCATTTCTTACATTTTCAGCTGCTGTGGTTCACTTCCAAACTGCACTGTGCAAAACGAATCAAACCCTTTGAAACACATGTTCACCTCCAGCCTGTGGTGGCGCTGCACCCAGAACCACAGAAGGAAATGACACAAAAAACCTCAGAAGAAGGCATGAGTGCATCTTCCTTCTTCACAAAATGTAAAACAAAAATGGAGTAGTGTCAAATTTTAGCAGTTGTAGGATTTTTCTTCTTGTCAAGGACAAAACACAGTAAGTCATTTCTCTCGCTCGCACCGCATACACACATTTGTTTTGGTTGTATGTACCCAGAATGCCCTGCAAAATAGTCTGCTTCTTGCTTTTTGAAGCGGTCTCCCGTCCGCTTGGCATTCACATAGATCTTCCACATGTGAAGGCCAACCTAACCCAGACCGAGGTCCTGTTCACACCTGAACCGGACATCTTTCTGGATTTTGATTAATGTGGATTAAACAGGGCTGCTGTGAACACACCCTAAGAGAATTGAAGAAGAATGACATGTTTCATTGGGCCAAATTGATCACCTGGTGAAGTTGTGTCAGGGTTACTAAGACCTTTAGAGATGCCTAAATTGTTTCCCCCACCGACTGGCATAGTAAGCATTTTAGAGAAAATCCAGCATATTTGGTGCTCACACCGTCTTTCCACCCTGCTACTCGTAGTAGAAATCTATCTGACTTCTCATTTTCAGGTGGCCACATCAGCCCAGCTCCCTATCACCCTGGAATCCAAGAGGAAATGAGTCTCCAATCAGAGAAAGAGGAAGATAATTTCTAGGTCCTCTTTTTATTATGGCGAAACATGAAACTGCAGGAGACAAAGGGAGAAACACCGCAGTGTGGTCACTTTCACTTCCACCTCGGCTTTTCAGCTGCAAGCCTCTCTCTGCCATCATTTCACATCATTCAGTCTGCTTGCACATGCAGAGCAGCCTCTACTTAAACATCTCCACCTTCCTGTGTGTTAAATATTAAAACCTTGGAAACCCGAGAGCCTGAACCGACGGGATGGGATGCAGCGATACCTGGAGGAGCTCTGGACACTCTGTCCAAGGACGGAGCAAGCAGAGGCGTTTCAGGAACGGTTTCAATTGAAGAGTGGTGATAAACTGCTCTAAGGGCGACATAGCTTGATTGATTCTCCAGTATGGCACGAGGTGCTTAGCAACGCCTACTGGTCCACGTAAGTCCAACAGAGGACAATGATCAATACTTACCGACCAAAGATCTTCTTCATAAAACCCGACTCTAAAGGCAGAGAAACGATCACAAAGTGATCCTGGAACAAGATAAACGGGATGAGAAGTAATCATGCTCCAGACAGACAGACCAGTGATCCTGAAAAGCTTTTCCCCAGGACACAGACGGCATCGTCTCCACTTCAACGTGTTCGCATTCAAACACGTTTCAATTCACTGGAAACAAGTTCAAACCAAAAATGTCTTTGTCCGCTTGTGGAAGCTGAATTACGGACACGCAGTGCTACATGACACGCCACAGGCTAGCGCTAGCAAAGCAGACAATCCAGCAGCATGAATTATTTTAACTGATGCTGATCGTCTGTACCGTCAAGAGCAAAAATTAAAAAGTGTTACTGCTAAGATGCTAACTAACGTCTTAGCATCTTGCAAATATTTTAGCATCTTAGTTCTACGATGGCGCCTGATGTAACCTTGGAGGGAAAACGTAGAAAACTTTGATTAGTGTTGTGGATCTTCCCTTCAGCAAGATTAGTGTTAAGTACGAAAATGCAAACATTTTTTTTAATTTAAGATTTAAATTGGTCAATTCAGATTAAAACTTGTTTAAAAAGCCACAAATATCTGGTTGAACTTCCACTGTCTGGTGTTTCTTTTTATCTCCATTGTTCACGCCTATAATTTAAGTTTATCTTTGCATTTTTCTCAGTTTTATTTTTATTTTTTACTTTGAACAGCTTCTTTGGATTCACATTTACAATAGTCTTTATTGTTATTGTCAAAAACATAGAGCTCCAAACATCAGCTCTCAACCAATGAAATGTTCATTCAGCAGGAAACAGAAACACTTCAAACACTATTTTTCTCCCCTCCTTCTGATTCCCAACGATTATCCCGAGTCTCTGTGTGTGTTGCCATGGCAACAGCCCTGGCTCAGTCATCCTCCTCTGCCCTCCGAGTCCAATCCTGCACAGATTAGATAGGGCCATCAAACGGAAAGAGCTGAATCCTCCGAGGATTAGATCTCGGAAACAGAAACTGTGACAAACTCGCGGCTCAGCATCCAGACTAAAGTCGATCTTACAAATCCCAAAGCCAAGTTTACTTTTATTTTGCTCGTTCTTTTTTGTCCCCCATAAAAGTCGCCTGCTGACCATTTTCTCCTAAATTTTTTTTTTTTTTTTGGGGGGAGGGGGGAAAGGGTTTTAAAATTACTCTGCGGTCTCTCTGTATGCTGCCCTTTTCATAACAACAAGCCATTGCGACCAGCAGCTATTCCTCATCAGGGTATTTTATATATTTATAGATGCATGATGACATTTTAAAGATCAGGAGAAGTCTGCACCAGCGCCATGCCAACGCACAGGCCCTGAGGGAGGACATGAGCAGTGTGTGTGTGTGTGTGTGTGTGTGTTAGTAGAGATATCAATGACACTGGATTAGGTACACTTCATTTAGTCCCACGAATGCTAGACCTCCGCTAGACCAACCGCATCAAGAGGACGAGCCTGAGGGCCACGCGCCGGGAAACATGACATGGACGCTGTTGTTGTGTTGTTTCGGTGTTGCTATTAATAAATCATGCTTGCAGGCAAGTGTGAAATTAAGAGGAAGCCCGTTTGACCGTGTGAAGCAGAAAAGAGGAGGAAAAAGCGACGTCGCATTCGGCGCGAGGAGACGAGGCATGAGAACATTTCTCAATGAGGCAAAGTCGGCGCAGCGTTCGCTTATCTGAGCGGGTTTATTTTCTGCACCAACCCTCTCTAAAGTAGACTAACAGACACACTGAGCTCTTTAAACTTCCTTTTAAGCTTCGCCACAAAGTCTGACCGCATTCAACAAACACACACACTCACACTCGATTCAGGTAAATACAGATCAGAGTGCGTCATTCTTTGCAGAAGAGAGAGACATAAAGACAGCAGACCATCAAACCTGCTGCAGACCATAAAGATCAGTTTTTACGTTTGCAAACTGCATGTAAAGTTTTAAATATTAAACTTAATCAACACACGCTTACACACAACCGCACTGATCTCAGAGATATCAGACAGAAACTCTGAAAGATGTCAGCTTCAGTTTTCGTTTCGTAAAGGAATCGACAAACAACACTTCATAACCCAACAGGTTTGCAGGATTTTGTCCCATTAGAGCAACAATTTCCAGTAATTATGATTCTGTGTGACAGAAGAACATAAAGTTGTGTTGAATTGAAGAGCAATGAAGCCTAATTTAACATTTCTATAAACTGAATCTGATGTAATACCGCAATAACAGCTGCAAGTCTGACTTTTCCCCTCAAAGTTGGTTTGGACAGAGAGCGACTCAACCTCGATTGTCGCGTCCTGCCACAGAACACCCAATCAGATTCAGGTCTGTACTTTGACTGGACCACTCCATACACGTGCATGCTTCCACCCGACCCTTTCCACTGCAGCTCTGCTTGATAGAAATGATCAGCCAGCTTGGAGGTGAAACTTCACCCCACTCAAATCTTTTGCATCCAGCATGTTGTTTTTCTCCAGCTCATCATCATATTGTCTGGCCAGCTGTGGGGACAGACAGTGTGTTCAGGGTGGCGTCCTCTGCTATAAAGGTCAGACTTGACTGATTGCTGTTTGCTTAACAGAATCTCCAGCGTTGCCGTGGGCAACACAGATGTCTTTACTTGTTTTAGTTTATATTAATTTACTAATTGGATGACGTGTGAAGGCAACTGGTTGTGCTGGATTTTATTTTGGGGTTTCAGATCAACGGGGGTTGAATATATATGTGAGCTTTTGTATCACTTATATTATATCAATATATATATAGTATCAAGGTAAATACAGATCAGAATCTTTGCAGTAGAGAGAGTCGTTAAAGACAGCAGACCGTCAAACCCGCTGCAGAAAAGGTTTGACAATCTGCAGCACATTTCCAAGGAGTATGGATGAGTAATTTTACCAGGCACTGTGTATTTTGATTAAATGGGTTTTTTCAGGCATTATGGCTGGAGGGCCGTCTCCATCCGTCTAATTACCATCGAGTCAGATTAAACGGTTTGCGCCTTCATCAAACCTAAAAACACCAAACATCAGGAAAACAAAAGGGCCATCTAATCACAAACACGCACACAGTCTACCAGGCGATCAGACAGGCCCAGTCTCCCCTCCCCTCCCCCCGTTTCAGTGCGACTGCCCCCCGATCCAGTTACCCCCTCCATCCAGCCACTAAATCCACTTACAGGCCACAGTGCCACTGGCTGATTGTTTTCTCTCCGGCAGCAGATGCTCTGCCTCCTTTCTCCGTCCCCAGCACCTAATCAGCTGTCAGCGGACGCGTGGGGGGGGGGACCCGAAGGGGTCACGAAATGTAAATTATTTTTTTCTTCCCCTTCTCTGATGAACACGTTCAAGCTTTCAGATGCATCTGCGTTAAAAGCCTGGGAAGGAGAAGAGCTCACGGAGACGCGTTTGGGTTTTTCGGCTGCATTACCTCATGCTTTCTAAAAAGGAAAACGCCACACACAGACAGGGAGTCACTCACAGGCCCCATCCATAGCAGCTACATGCGGTGGTTTTATGCTGCAGAATTGGCATTTAAAAAGACAGGACTGGAGTTAGCTTCAAATGATACGACAACACACACGCAAAGAAAAGACCTTTAGGGTGAAACAGGCATGGGAAGGTTACATCTATCACGGTATTATGCAGGTAAAGCCGCCAACATTTTCATTCATTCATGATATGCCAGAGAAAACACCACAAAATGCCGTACATGCTGGGGAAAGCCTGGCGTGCCCCGTCTCACCTCAGACTTCAATTCTAGAGTAAAAGAGTCTGTCGTAATCGGTCTTCGGAGGATGCGGTCCTCGCATTTGGACATACTCTCAGTAAGACGCGAACACAAGAACGAGCAGGACGAACATTAGTTATCACCACTAATGTCAAAACAAGTGATTTATCTTAAATGCTAAAAGCGACGAGACATGACCCAGAGAGTCAGCTCTTCTTGATGTGTGAATGTAAGTGTCATGACTCAAACCCCTTCATTAACACCCATGAAGCCACAGCAGGCCAGCTTTCACACTAACTAAATGAAAACCCACAAGTCTACAACACACACACACACACTGTACTGCCAGCATCACATATCTACCCTCCACCCACTTTGTACACAAATACACATCCACGGCGTCTCTCCGGTGGGACTTTGGTTTCGCCGTGACAACAGCCAGTCACAACCAAGCTGCTACGCATCCACGAGCCAATCGCTCGCCTGCCGTCGTCGGTCCTCGGCCAATGAGGTGGCGCTCCACCGGCGGCTCGTTTTCCTCCACGGGCAGCTTTCTTTATTGTTCTGGATGAGTCTGTAGTGGAGCTGCTCATTATGCCGCGGAGCGCCTGCTGCCTGAGAGCTTTTCATTACAGGCACAGCTGTAAAGTGGACTCCCTGACGGATGGACTCCACGTCCCACCATCCATCTTCACCTGCCTCCTTCTTCAAGAGACGCCAAACAGATTCAATTACAACACTAATAAAGTCTTACATTTACGATCAGTCTGCTGAGCTGGTATGGATACGTTGCAGATGATGGTAAAATCACAAAAGAAAACAAGAAGTAGTCAAATTTGACAAACTATACTGAACCACGCAAAAAGAAAATCACTACATGACATTTTCAGCCCACCTGCTTGTATTTAGGGCAAAAAAACAGCAAGAAAATGTGGTTCTTTCAGTAGATTTGTTGCTCCCTGCTAGCAGTCGTTTACATATGAAGCAGGAAGAAAACGAGGAACAACCATGACCCAGATGAAGACGCCACATTTCCTCAGGACAATGTGAAGACATCTCGCTGAAGCAACGGCACACACCTGAGCGGTGGGCCTCGCTTTTAAAGAATCACAGCGACCGCAACGCCAACGATCTGAGACCAAGTCAGAAATGCCTCTTACCTGACGCCGCCTGCAGGCTCATAAAACACCGGAGCGTCTCTGCGAGCCTCATCGGCAGAGACCCTTACTGTCGCCAACTAGCTGCTGTTACTTACTGGGAGCGAGTAAGTGAGCGAGTCTGCCTCCTAGCAACCGCTGCCTGACAGGGAAGGTTGACGAGGTTACGTTGTCACAGGGACCACGAGTCTGCACGAGAGCATGGTCTGCAGCTGAGAAAGAGGAGGACAAGTGGCCACGAACTGCACATCCTCTAAATTATTTATATTAAACACACAAAAAACATTGGAAAAAAAAACTGTGAAATGGACGGTGGTGAAGAAACGACTCCTGCTGTTCTTTGTGTTTACAAGCCCGACAGGATAGAGGTGATACAATTACATATGTAGTTTAGACAAGAAAGCCTCTTGCTAAGCTCACCGATTATCTTCCAAATGATATTAAAAGACCAAAAAGCATTTAAAGAGGCTTCGGAGAAAGCGACAAAGATGGCTAGTCCACTTACGCCCGCTTCTAGTACCAAGACATTGCTAACATCTGGCAAAACCTTTCAGTAAACACAATTATTTAAATTTGGACCCCGATCAGTGACATCACAAGAGGTCAGAAGACGGTCCTGAAGCCTGGGCCAGGTCAGACATCTTCAGACTGCCCACCCAGAGCAGTAGACTTCAGATGTAGTCTGAAGGTAGTCTGCTTTCTTGCCATCTCTACTGCATTGACCCCTCAACTTTCCAAGGTCAGAAAAACTAATGCTAGTCCCAGATATCCAAGTGAACAATGAATACTTAAAAACTGTGATGTCTTTTGACCTGATGCTGACCTCCAAGGTCTGCGCTTTACTCCACATTATAAAAGCAGTGTTTTCCTTTGTTGTTGTTCTGCGTCCAGAGGCCTATTGTCCGATCCGCACGTCATGTGACTCCGAGCATCGCCAAGCTCTACCTGCTATCTTCGTATTGTGGTGACCCAGTTTAGAGTTACACCCAAAAGTAGGACAGACTGCAGGACAGAGCAACTTTCAGACAACCTTGGCAGAATGACAAAGCTTTTATAGTCGCCGGAGAGAGAAAGAGAGAGAGAGCCAGGAGAGGCAGTGAGACAAGAAAATGTGACTGAAATGTAATCTGGGACAGAAAAGCTTAAAAAGTATCAATAAAAATTTATTTGAAGTCAATGTTTTGCCAATATTCCAAAGACAGGGTTTAGCAATAAAAAGATCGAGGCCCTTAAGTTTTTCCGAATCAACAGATTAGTCACCTGGCAAACCTTTAAAGATTTGATCCTTCCCTGGTATTTATGACCAGGGATGCTGACAAATATCAGACGCTGCTCCAAATATCCAGTGACTGCAGCAAAGCTTTCTAAAACATCCTAAAGGTTAAGATGGACGACTGGAGTTAATCTGTTGCTTGATCAAGCTAAACGTGCCACACCCAAGTCCTCTGGTTGCAGACTGCTTTGTTCTGGCCCTGGCCACTACCGTCTCACACAAACACACACGCAAACACACATACACACACACATACTGCATCAGAGCGGTGGCAGACGGTGGGTCACATGCTCGCCTTGCCTGACTGTCGCACTGTGAAAGTATTCAGATTCCTCTCGGATGCTGCCAGCGCTCTTCAGCTGGACGTCATTTGGCCGAGACTCGACCGTTGCGGGCCTGTGGCCTCGGTCAATGTTTTTAAACCAACTGAGCACTGAAATAGGAGACGAGC
Source organism: Poeciliopsis turneri (assembly GCA_922788865.1). Classification (NCBI taxonomy): domain Eukaryota; kingdom Metazoa; phylum Chordata; class Actinopteri; order Cyprinodontiformes; family Poeciliidae; genus Poeciliopsis; species Poeciliopsis turneri. The sequence goes on along the minus strand of CAKLNU010001107.1, from coordinate 121,767 downwards.
GCTTATTAAAAGAGCGTTTTCGCTCCAAGAGGAGGGAGACGAGGGTGAAACAACAGTTCTTTTTGGTTGGAGAAGTTCTTGGAGGCCGGCTGATTCCGACCAGCGGCCGGAATCAACTTTCAGCTTTACCGACCTTCACCAGTTCACCAGTTACTGAAGCTAAACCCAAAAATCTGACTTTTTTTTCTGGTAGAAAGCACTACCAGGTTGTCCAAGGCAGATGACTTAAATTTCCAGCACCAGTGAGTTCCTTGGTAAGGAAGTTAACCCTCCTGCAGTTTTAAGAGAGGGGTAATTTGGACCCAACAAGCTTTTTACTTGCGGTTTGGCGGCCTCACGCTGACCCTACATGCACTTTGGTAAGTTTTTTTTTGTGTGTCGTTTCGGGAACTGACAGTCTGATGGGACAAACCACCACCATTCCTCACCCCCACCCCGACTCTTCCTGAGCATCACGCTAAATGATGCGTATATGGCATCATTTATGCCATATATGGAGACATATATGGCGACTGTTAAAAATGTTTTCTACAACTTAAGATTTTATCATGTCGCAGAGCTGATGTTAAGTCAGAGAGAGAAACAGAGCTTTAGCAGGCAACAGAAAGGATAAAGCAAAGTTATGCCATTTTACCCTCATGAAAATCCAACCTGTCTGTCATAAAACATGCTGAATTTGTATATATTGACACCCTTTAAAATCTCAGACTTAAACTAAGAATCATATCTCCAAGTTTGAAAAAAGAATGTTGCAAAGAATTAGCCATGCTAATTGCTAATACAAGTTGCTGAGGCATTAATCATTCTCTCCTAAAAATAGTAGTAAAAACAATAAATTTTTCTCCAACACACACAGTGTGACGTCGACCAAGCTCTTACTATAAAAAGATAATGAGGGCTTGCAGACGGCACAGGACCTAGAGTGTTTCTTACAGCTGGTTTACCCTCGCAGGAAGTTCTCACTGAGAGAAGCGTGGTTGGCTTCAGGGTAGAGCGGGCCAGCTGAGCTAGATCTGTCAATCCGAGCAACAACTCCATCAATCTGCCGCCAACGTAGTGAGTCGAACAATGCAAGCATCAGCAGACCGAGGGCTAACTCGGACCACCCGAACCAAGTCAGCAGTGTTCTAGGGAAGTTCAAAACCCTTTGGACAGGCTTCTAAACCGGCCACCATGTGCTACAACTGACTGCAGGATCATCACATACCGAGAAGTTGAACTGTTTGCACAATATTTCCTCTCAACACCCTGCAGTTGTTTTCTGCGGGCTCCTTAAACCAACATCCAGCTGCGACGGATCGTCATGGCTTGCCCGCTGGTTTCGTTCAGCTGTCCAGGTCTAATGAAGAGAAATTTTCTGCAAAAATTCACGTTGAGCAGCTGAATAAAATACTTTGAATGCCTTCCAACTTGATCACTTCCCAGAAAGCCTCTTTTGCTCGCCTTTAGTCAGTAGCCTGCAGAGTGAAGTCAGCTGTAACCCGGTGACCTTGAGGTTTTTAGGGATTCTGGGTGCTGATCAAAGGCACTTTAGCGGGACAAATGACTGCTCACTTGAGGTGGGGATCATGTGGATCATGTGGATGGGATCTTTCTTCACAAAACCACCCAGAAGTGGACGAGCAGAGAGAGACAAATGGGAAAAGAGCGAAGGGGAACTCCAGTGGGAAACAATAAGAGTCTTTTTGTGTCTTTTGGCCATTGTCACAATCACTTATTGTACACAGCGAAAAGCTGTGCGACGAGTCAAGTAGAATACCCCGTCAAATCACGGTGACATGAACAGTTTTGACCAAACTCGTCAAGATTATTCGGCACAGGAAAGCACGCCAGAAGCCAGAGTTATGACTCAAACCGCCTGCCGTCCCAGTTCTCAGAGCAAAACCCTGCTTTGACCTACAGCAGTTTAGCTTTCAATGGCCAAAGAGATCAACCTTTTTTGCAAGGTCGATTATCTAGGTGTCATGTTGAATGAATGAATTTTCAACATATCTTCCTCAAAATCAATGGGTTTATAGTCTGAATAAGGCATTTTTCCCAGGAGCCATAATGACGTCAACACCCAGTTTCATCCGTTCTGATGCATAAGAGTTGGGTTCGTCTCAGGACTTGTTCTCTCCAGACCCGAACACCATCAACCAAAGAACTGCATCTGTTTTACTGCCCAACACTTACTTTCTTTTCGTATTATCGACTTGGAAGTCGAAATTATCTTCTGGGTACGAATAATATGCAGAATCAAATGAAAAAAAAATTAAAAAATACACAGATTGTTGACAGTCATGTCAAAGACTCTAAAACAGAAGCTGCATCACTTCCAAATTCTGTACGAGATGTGTTGATAGATTCAACAGATTTTGTTTTCAAAATGAGTCACCAAGTGTTGTGCTGTCGGTTTTTACAGCCACAATAATCAACCTGGTTAGGAAGTAAATAGCAAACGTTTCCTGTTACTGAAAAAGAAATGATCAAATGTGCTTTGTGTAAACGTAAAAAGTAGGAACTTGGTGAAGTGTGTGCATACCATGCTGCAGTCAGAGCAGCAACTCCTGGCATGTCAGGCCAGGAAAGGACGGCTGCTGTTGCTTAGTTAAACGGGCTGACCGAAATGGGAACATTTGAAGTTTCTCAGTTTCGTGGACATTTTGTCAGGCGTCTGGCAGCAGAAATTTCTCCTTTGCTACTCCATAGTAAATACATAGATGGATCAAGCTTCCTGTTGCCTGTCTCCAGTTTCCCAGGAAACCAACTGATGTAGTCAAAGTCTGGCAACTTCTTTCTCCGACAAAAGTATAATACTTCTAGTTTACCGATAAAAATCTGTTACTGGCCATAACAGGAACACTGTTATGATCGGTTATCAGTACTGGTCCAAAATTTCATACGAGCGCGTCCTCTGTGAAAAAGGAAAAACATAAAAACACAATTTTCCCATCATTTTCTATTGGCTTTAGCTGCAGTGCCTGAAGATGATTCAACAAATGATAATATTGGCCTGCAGATAGTGGACAAATCCTTCTTTTTGTTTGTGGCTAAAGGAATTTCATGGTGTCGTTTTTCTAAAGTTTGTAAAGGTATGATTTTATGGTTGCGTGCCCCAGGAAGAATAGTCTCTACTTTGGTAGAGATTAATGGGGATCCTTAAACAAATGGTGCTTGAAATGCGATATTAAACCACATACACCATCCAAGCCGGGAGTCTGATCTCCAGCTGCTCGCCTCGTTGCACGAAACCGGGCTTCGGCTCCAAGCTCACCAATAAAGCAAGGCCTGACCAACAGAAACTTCATGTCTGACGGACACTGAACGCAACACACCAAATCCCGTCTTTTGATTGGTCACTTTCCAGTCTCTTTTAGGCGCAACGATTGAACCCAAAACTGCCTTTGTAACTAGAAAGGCCCACACAGATGGCAGCTGAGTTTTACATCAAGATTTCGGCCTGGAGTGTCTAACCAGATGTTTGCAAAAGCACTAAAGTAGATCATACACACAAATCTTTTCCACAGCTGCACCTACCTGTATTTCTCAAAGTAAAAAGCTGTACTTTTCAGTTTGGAACATTTTTGACCCAGATTTCTGTGTCAAATTTTGGCCTTTTACCATTTTGGATGGTAAAAACGCAATAAAAACCCAAGTGTTTCTAGGTAACCTTATAAAAGTACTTTGCCATATGTGACTGAGGCCTTTAAGTGCTTAAGTGAATTTGTAACAAATTACTTTAAGTCTTTGTCCAAAATGGATTTTAAAGGTCAGCAGGACTGAAGGTGAAAAACAGCAGATGTGATACGAACTCGCACTCAAAATCAGACACTTTTAGTATCGATAAAATTCATCAAAGATTGAAATACTAAAGAGTATGATTTTTTTAAAACACCTTGTTCAGAAATTTTTGATTAAAAATCAACACATCAGCAAACCTCAGCTTTTTTTTTTTCTTTAGTTAAGTGGCATAAGGACAATGTCAGCATGGGGTCAAAGGTTATCAATAACGGGTAGCACAAACCCTGAAGTACATTAAAAACTACAGATCATCACTGCAAATCGTGAAACGTACATACTTCCTTTTTCTTTTTAAATCTGGGACACACTAGAAAACACGTGAGGCATTGATAGTAATTTATCCAAAATCAGAAATTCAAACAACAAAGAAAGCTTAGGGTTTGGCGAAACTAAACCCACCCCCAAAACAACATTTTGATCCTTTAGGGGAAAATATATCTGACAGTTCTGACATTCCTCAGACAATCGTCAGCGATAACAATGGATACCCTGACGACTGCGCTCGCCTCGTCCCGGTCTTCTCGTCTGCGGCGGGACAAAGATGGATGCTATTAAAGGTCTCCCAAACACGCACCGACTCCGCCGCTATTGTCAAAGGCTCTATAAATACACATCGCCACACTGACATGGTATGCGACGCGCCGACCTCACGCCGACGTTGTCTTGCACGAAGACCTAGTTGTCGGCAAGGACGCCAGAAGCCAACGAGTCGATTTCGACAAAACGTTTCTCCAAGGTGGTACCGAGATGTGAAAGAAAACTCAATTCAAATTCTGTCCAGGATTTTGGACTGGGGGCGTTGCCTCGAACGTCACCGAGACAGAAGAAGGTGTTTTTATCTTGACCACTTCCTTGAATCAAAATACTTTGTAGCAAGAGAGCAGATGTTAAGAACTGGTCAATGGCATTTGAGTCAAGATCCCAGTGTCAAAGTCAAGTTATCAAGCTTTGCTGTATGTCCCTTGGCCAATCAGGTTAGAAGAGACAGTACTGAATCTCCCACTGAAAATCACATTACAAATACTCAATACTCGGGCAGGCTGCTGTCGACGTCTGCCGAGAAAACATCCCCCGCACCGTTACACTCCCAGTTTCAGACACAAACCAGATAACGTTTCTCTCATAAGCTGGTGTCCGATTTTGGCTCACCTGTCCAAATTCTAGCTCCAAGTTTTCTTGTCCTTATAGGTCTGGCAACTGGGATGCGTTGAAGGTCCGACATGTATGCATGCACACAGACGATGCTCTGAATGTCTTTCTTGTGACAAGGGTTTACTTGCACTGCCTGGGCCAGACGAGGCATTCTCTCCTGAAAGCTGCTCACAAGATATTTTCCCCAAGAGAAGGCTGTGCAAGATGAAAACCTCCTTTTCGTTTTGCTCAGCTCTGACTGTGATGACTAGCACTGCCTGTGTCTGGACTCAGTTGTCAAAAAGTCACAGTGGGTGCAGCTCCTCTGTCAGGCCTAAGACCCGAGCATCTCTGAGCCGAGTTTGAGCTTCTCCCCTGCTTGTGAGTGCAGCTGGAGCCGTCACAGAAATGTTCCCAGCTCCGCTCTCAAGGGCTTTGCCACTTACATAATAACCTGAATAAAATGCTAATGTCAGCAAGTTGGCGTCGCGGTACGGGCATTCTCCAGCGATCGAGAATGAGACGGACAACTTGAGCGCCGGATCACAGAAGTGCTGAGAACAAGTCTCAGAATTTGAAAGGACGTGTGAGGGCTTTGTCCCGTTGCGGACTGCCACAAGGCCGAAGGGACTCATTGACAGGGAGTTGGTCGTCTGCTATGAGGTCATGCAAACCTGCTTTGACGGTTTCTAACTAAACAACAAGAAAAAAGAAAAAAAATCTGAATTTGAGCTCTAAACGAAGCTTAGCTTACAAAGTCCCATTTGCTGTGGTTGCCTTGCAGATATAAACTCTACAAAATCCATAGATTAGATGAACCCTAACCCGACTGCTGCATCTCTACTGTAGATTTATGAACATGTTAGCATCCGCCCACGTCAGGCACAGCATTATGACCACCTGCCTTAACAGTGTACTGTTCCCTCTTTTGCTGCCACTGCATCGCTGACTCATTGAGGCGTGAACTCCACCAGACCCCTGAGGGTGTCATGTGGCATCTGGCACCAAGATGTTAGAGGCAGATCCGATAAGCCCTGCGGGTTGCAAGGTGGGGCTTTTATGGATCGGACCTGTTTGTCCAGCACATCCCACAGACTCTCGATTGGACTGAATACCTCAAACTTGTTTTCTGATAGTCTTCGTTCAACCAGCATTGACTTATCGAGGTTCCTTGCCTCTCGGAGCACACCGAAAGGGGAGTGTTCCTTTCGTGCATCAACAAACCTTGGCAGCCAGTGACCTTGTTGCTGACAGACACTGACCACTACAGACCAGGAACTCCCTGGGAGAGCTGCAGTTTTGGAAATGCTCCGACTCTGGTACAGCCCCTCAAAATCGGGTCAAACGATCACTCGCGGCTAAGAAATCCTGAACGTAGCCGACATTCACTCAGATTTGTAAGGAGCTCTCTGTTGCCAGCTTGTTTGCTGGTTCTGTTTAAGCTAATTCACCGTTTGGCTGATGAAGGCAGCTGAAAACAAAGCCGTTGCCGTTTTTGCTAGGGGTTTGCTTTGCAGCAGCTGTCATCAGCAGCTCCACAGAGTCTGCTCAGCCTCTTGCACATCAGTGTATCAGCTCCGCTTTGAAAGAGGTGCATCTGAACGTCCTTGTGTCCAGCTATAAAAAGCAGCCAGGCCCCATCAGTCAGCAGCGGGCTGATGGAAGCAGCAGCCTCGTCGCCTGACACACACACACACAGTGAAAGAAGGTTGTGTGTGTGTGTGGGGGGGGGGGTTCAGGCAGCTCTCAGCCCTGCAAAGAGGGAAGTGAGCGGCAGAAAAACAAAGCTCTGCAGCCTCTACGTCGCCAGCAGCGCATATAATCATTCAGATCTCACTGCGACAAGAAAGCCAGCAGGGCTGGCCCTGAATGGATCGAGCTGCACAGGATGTCACCATCACAGATCTATGGCAGCTCCCAGCCTCTGCACTGTATCGGACTCCAACACACACAGACACGCACACACACTGCAACATCTGTGACTTACGCATTATGTAAGAAAAAAAAACAAAAAAAAAAACGTGGCATTTCGTCTGTTAGGTGGCGGAGGACGCAGCGAGCCCTGAAGCTCTCCGCCTCAACCGCAGCCTGTCGGTGTCACGCAGCCTCCCTCCCGCCGGGTCTCGGTGGAGAGCGGGAGGCTGCGGCCGATGGACCGACTGACAGAGTGACAGCAGGCGGACCGCGGGACGTTCCCCCATTCCGTCTCACTGACAGCACACGCACACACACACACACACACACACACACACACACACCGTGAAGCTACGTGGAAGCGAAGCCTTACCTCCTTCAGTCCGCGTCTCCCTAAACCTTCCTCTTTTCTGACGAGGAAGAAGAGCAGGCGAGTCGCGCGCCTCCTGACCTACAGCTCGGGCTGCTTTCACCGCGGCGGAGGGAGGAGAAGAAGAAGAAGAAGGAAAATAATAATAAGAAGAAGAAAACAGGCTTTCCTGCGGTGCTACCCGCACCACGTCGTCTCTCCGGCGGCTCAGAGCTCCGGCTCTGCTGCGGATATCATCCAGCTTCTGTTTTCGTCCGGTCGGTGTGTTTGTAGTCCTGGTTGTGTCCTCCTCCTCCTCCTCTCTACTCCCTCTCTCCTCTTTTTTTTTTTTTTTTTTTTCTTCCTTCCCTTCTTCGTTTACGTCCACGATCGCTGCTCGTACAGTCAACGCTCTCGCGACGCGCGTCCACGCGCAGCGCAGGGTGGGAGCTTTATGGCAGCAGTACGTGTGGGTGGGTGTGATTGGGGAGGACCCTCCGGCTGGAATACGTGGTAATTGTTTTCAAGTGGAGGATTGATTCTGGGCTACGTGTGATTCTCTTCTGCTCAGATTAAATATGCTGGATCTGATGGGTACCCCGAGTCACACACACACACACACACCCACACACACACACACACACACACAGGGGGGGGGCCAACCCAACCACCCACACACACACCCTCACTCTCTCACCCCCTGCATGCAGGGTTACAGCTGACGATTATTTTTGGCAACGACTATTCGATAGATTACTCCGTCGATTAATCGAGTGATTGCATAAAGAAAAAAAGGCAGTCATTTAACCACCTGTGCTTCTTTTGTACAATATTTACAAACTGTATAAAAACACGAGCATACAAATTATTTCATTCCACTTCAAAGGAGAAAATAAACATTTTGTCGCCTAGAACGCAATAACTTAGCGTTTCTTTCTGCAGCGCTTGATCATCTGTAGCAAAGGATGCATCTGCAGCTAAAACAAGTGAAAAGCTCACCTCTTTCTGCTTGACTCGGTTTCAGTGCAGCATAAAGCGGATCTGCTGATTATTATTTGGATTAACCGATTAATAACCAGAGAGCAAAAATGCCTCATAGGCTTTTTTTTTTAATAAATAAATTTATTTATTTTTAAAACAATTTTTCACAAAATTTGAACCAGGTGAGTCTAAAACTATATATATATATATATATATATATATATATATATATATATATATATATATATATATATATATATATAAAAGCATGACAAGTAGACATTAGATGTAATAGTTACAGCCTGGAACATAACAGCAAAGATTATTTCATCTTGCTTAAGATCATTTGTAATTGATCTTAAGTCTTAGTAGCAATTTCAAGTTAAATTCTAAATAATCTCTGAATATTTGTAAAAAGACTCTCAGAAACTGTCAAAAACGACTCAAAACTAGGCAAATGATTCAATTGACTGGAAGTTTGTTACTCCACATTATGTTGTGATCTTGCGACAGACTGGCGACCTGTCCAGGTGACCCCGCCTCTCGCCCGGAACGCAGCTGGAGATAGGCACCAGCAACTCCCGACCCCGTTAGGGAGAAGGGTGACGGAAAATGGATGGATGGATGTTGTGATCTCAGGCGCTCTTTGTCGCCCCCTGCCGGCCTGATGAGGCAAAGCTGGGTCTCAGTTTATTTTTGCTTCTGATTCTGACCACATTATAAGTTTAAATGCTCTAAACATGGGCTTTTTCATTTATCTACCCATTGTTTGAATTAAAAGTATAAAATTACTGACATAAATTATTTTTTTTTCTTGAAATAAGTGTGGAATCTGAATTCATAAAACGTTCACGCTGATAACCTGTCAGAGAGAAGGGTTGATCAGATATTGTACGGTACCAGAATGATGCCAGCTTTACCACCGTTGAAGGTGCTGAACCAGAACCAGGTGTTGACCTGAACCTCCTAACACCAGACATGGCCCTAATTTAAGTTTCAGCCTAAAATGACCCATCCATCCATTTTCCGTCACCCTTCTCCCTAACGGGGTCGGGAGTTGCTGGTGCCTATCTCCAGCTGCGTTCCGGGCGAGAGGCGGGGTACACCCTGGACAGGTCGCCAGTCTGTCGCAGGGCAACACAGAGAGACAAACAGGACAAACAACCATACACACACACTCACACCTAGGGAGAATTTGGGAAGGCCAATTAACCTGACAGTCATGTTTTTGGACTGTGGGAGGAAGCCGGAGAACCCGGAGAGAACCCACGCATGCACAGGGAGAACATGCAAACTCCGTGCAGAAAGACCCCGGGCTGGGAATCGAACCCAGGACCTTCTTGCTGCAAGGCAACAGCGCTACCCACTGCGCTACTGTGCAGCCCCCTAAAATGACCCACCAGACCAAATTTTTCAATCATTATCAAACACGTGCTCGCTCGCTCGCATTCATCAAGTGACATCACTGCGAACAACGGCCATTGGTGCAGACACGCATCATGTTCCCAGTATCACCTCCTTGCTTTTTGGTGTGTGACGGAAAAAACAGTTGAGTCCATGGAGAAACGTCTGTTGCCTACAATCGCCAAAACGAACGCAGTGAAACAGACTGAGAGTGACTGTTGTCTAAAGGAGTCGGCGGTGGACGTATTTATATGCAAACATTCGTGTGAAATGCCACGTACAGAACCGGTCCTTGGAGACGCTCCAAGGACCGGTTCTGTAGCATCTCCAACGTGTCGCCTTTGGGTTGTGGTTGTCAATTATGCAAACACGGGGAGCAGTCAATCCTTCATCTCTCAATTTTGATTCGGGCACCACATCAGAACGTCCGAGGAGTCATGAATTCTGACATTCTTATCTCAAATGGGATTTTTGGATACTGCCACCGTGACAAAAATCAGTGGATAACGAAGCAAACACTTGGAGTTAAAGGCAGGGCGCTGCCATTGATTTACCGTTTCCATAAAACAGTCAAGGCTGTATATAAGCTACGTCCACGACCGCCGTTAAACGACGACGAATGAGTTTGAAGCCTATGGACTCATCGCAAAGAGGTGATGAGGACGAAGTACTTTCTCTTTGTCGTCCCAGCAGGATACCAAACACCATCACCAACAAAGAGTGAAACTAGCATGGAGTTAGCATGACACTCATTTAAAACGTGTCTTTGTTAGGGTTCGGGCAGAATTGAGGAAAAATCTTTGAAATATGAAGAAATATTTTCAGGGATATTATTCGCACGGTCCATTCTCCCCTTTTAGTCTTGCTTGCTTTCTTCTCATTCCTTCTCATTTCTTCTCATTGTAGAGCGCCACTTCTTGCGGTTTTGGGTCTTTTGGAAAATTTGTGTTCAGGGCAAAACAAGGTCACATGAATTGATTTAATTATTGAAGTTTTTTTTTTACGATCTGACTTATTTACGTAATTTTTTTTATTTATTCTTGGGTTAAGCCTAAGCAACTCCTCCTGTTCCCAAGAAACTTTTTGTTGAAAAGAAATAAATCAGACAAAATTGCCTTTCCCTCTAAATAATGCCAGGATGTTGTTGAAAAGCGACAGATATCTAAATTAGCTGATCCTTTAAGGTAGCCCCAACTAAATCTGACTTTTAGCAACTTTGTTCATACTAAATTTAGACAGGATGTCTGGGTTAAAAAAAGGAAAATTGCAATGTATATTTTGGTGGCTGAACAGGCTTTTCAGTTAGTTTGGTTGGTTAGTGTGAAAGCAAAGGGCAGCAGCTGAAAACTTCGAACCGGACTATCCGTTGTTGCCACATCCTAGCCAATCAGAGACGACCTTCTTCTAACGATGCAGTTCTAAAAAGGGGGCTGGTACCATTTAGCTGTTTCCAGAGAAAAACCTTTAGAACTGAGTAGCAGCTCGTAGAAACAGGTCGTATAGGGCCTGGTGCAACTCCTGAAAACGTCTTTTTAGATTCCCAGACAGAGAAGCATGAGTCTTCACACCTTCACACCGTTTCCACTGAAACGTCTGAACAGACGTTTCAGTGGAAACGTCTGTTCAGGCCAACACTTCTTACTCTGCTTGGTGTGTGATGACAGATGCAGGTGTCCAGCCTCGGAGAAACATTTCATTCCATTTCTTTCTACATGCCGTTCTATTTAGACCTCCAACATGATGTTTGGAGGTCTACGGTGACTTACCCCATTCTGGTATTTTACCATCCATCCATCCATCCATTTTCCATCACCCTTCTCCCTAACGGGGTCGGGAGTTGCTGGTTCCTCTCCAGCTGCGTTCTGGGCGAGAGGCGGGGTACACCCTGGACAGGTCGCCAGTCTGTCGCAGTGGTATTTTACCTCCCCTCTCAATTCATTGCTAATACAGTTGTGTTAGTCCAAAAAATATGCTTTATTTACTCTGAATTGCTCTTACAAGTGTGTGTTTGAGGATGGTTGTCTGTCCTCTATGTCTTTGTGTTGTCTCATTATGAACTGGTGACCTGTTCAGGCAGCATCCTCCTTTCCCACCCAATGATTTCTGAAGACGGGAACCCGTCCCACTCCAAAAACCCGCAAGGATAAGCAAGTATATGCAACGGTTAGACAGGTGGAAGTTACTATTTCCACATGTAATGGGCATTTATTCCCATTATCCAAGAACGCTGATCATAAAACCACAATGAAGGATGTGAAAACTGCTAGCATTTGGCCCGAGTCATACAGTCAAGGAATCTCAAAGCAGCCTGCTCATATTGTAAAGCCAGGAATGAGTCACTGCCAAATGAAATAAAAAGAAAACTGCACGCCTTATTGAAGATTCGGTCCATTGCCTCACACGCCGATCTATTTCTGTTTTCGAACCTGCAGGGCTCTTGAGCAACTTCGTTACAAGAATGAGTAACAGGTTCTTCCTCCCGCAGGCTAACAGCGATAACGAGCTGGCTGTGAGTCAATAGCGCTTTCCAACAACACACCTTCCCGTCAGAATGGATTCAGTCAATTTAAAGGCCAGTGTCGCCTCATGTTGGGATGTTCCCGCGAAATAAATCCCCCCCTTTTTTTTGGTTGTTATTGTACTGATACACTCCATGCAGAGAATCCAATTTAAGAAGATTTAGCAGCAGATCTCAGACGAAAACCCCCCCTCCAGGGGTGAAGAGTGCCTCTTGACAGACAACACCTCTCCAGGCAGGGGACTGACCCTCTTTACCTTGGAGTGTGTGAGGGAAGAAACACATGGCTCGCGCTCCGGCGGCGGCCTTGAAAACATTCCACCTGTTTTTCGCAGTGTCGGCTTCCAGCCCGGTGACATATTTACCAGCCAGACGTGCTGAAAAGGAAATCCTCCCTTCGGGCCCCCGAGAGGTGGAATCCTACACCCGGCTTGGTGAGGGCCCTATCGGCTTCAACGCTCGGTCTGAAAAGGCGTCTGAAGCTTCGGTGGCAACTATTACCAGGGGTTTATTTAGTCTAGTTTCTAGTGCAAATGTCTAACGTACAAAGAACTTTTCAGCGAGATGTAGGAGTTTCCTTTAACTTGATAATTCACTAATACTGATGAAAAAGTTCTAGTCTCATTGGCTAACCCCAACCCTCCTAACCCAACCCTAACCCCGAACCTTATGATGGGAAAAATATCTTACTACAAGTGAAATTATTGACTTAAAACTAGCTCCTCCATCTTGCTGAAAAGTTCATCATGAGCTAGTTTTGTCCCATTTCCAGTGCGCAAAAATATTTGCGCACTTCAAATGCTTTTGGGGGCAACATTAAAATGCTAAAAAAATTTTTTGTCTGAACATGATTTATTTTATAAACATGTTTGAAATATTCAATAGTTCAATGTACATGCCTCTTTTTAAATGTAAAAAGCATTTTAATATGTATATATGTATATTATATGATAACAAATGCAGGTTTGTAACAGTTTCTTTTCTCGGCAGTATTTGCATTGAATTCCCCACAAAGAGTGACACTAAAAAGAACCAGGTATATGCTTATAATCTGTTTCTCTTGTTATTAGGTCGGAATCTATGTGCTTTATCATTATTATTATTATTATTATTATTATTTTACATCATGTTCCACCTCCTCATCCCCAAAAACGATCCATCTTCATTTCGCTCAATTTGATGTTTATCTTTATTTTAAATCCTAAAGTAGATATAAAATGATAGTTCTTCAAAAAAAATGACAATAAATTTCTTGAAGTATTTATTTATCTAAAAATTTCTCTTTTTTTCTGACATTTGTGGCTCAAAATAATTTCTTTTTTTGCGACAACATAGCCGGAAAGTTGAATATGCTTTCATTTATTTTAGATCATAGACTAAAAAACAAAGAACTGCAAGTTGTTCTAAAGTGGAAAAAAAAATTCATTATGTTATTTATTATGGATATTAGTTAATTGGTATTCAGTTCCCATCACCCTGATTCCTCTTAGTTAAAGTCAGTGTGACCAGTGACCTACAGAACTCGCTCGATTAGTGGACGCCTCATGTTTTTAACCTGGAACAAAAAAGACAGAAATCTACCGTGTCTGTTTCATTAAAATATTGTGAGGTTACTTTATTAGGTTAAAAAAATAAAAAATAGACACATACTCATCAAAAGTCTGTGGATCCCCGATTACTTTCATCTTGACATTATTGTCCCCAAACCAAACAGTTTGGACATTCTTGTATTTGGAGGATTCCAACATTGGTTGCAGCTATTCCGGACTGTGACGCTAGATGGCGCCGCAGCACAGCTTTTGACCACGAGAGCGATCCTCAGAACGAGCCTGGACCAAATGTGCTTTCAGCCTCGAGCATATGGAGGATCTACGACAGAGTATTAGCTATGCTTATAGTTTCGGAATGATGCATTTAAACTCTTTTTTTTTTAAATGTTAAAATGGACTTTGTTTTCTTTGCTCTGGGTTTTCTGTGACACCAGAAACAAACCTAATCATCAAATTTCTCAACAGAAAGATTCGATGTCAGCGGAGGAAATCAGTTTGGCGAACCGATGCTCGGGAAGTTATCGTCTAATCGCAAAACTGATGTCACTTACAAACACCTTGTCCTACTTCCTGTGCAGTTAATAAGTGTTTGGGTTGGAGAGCCGAGACACATCATAATATGTTTGCAGACGCAGAGACGAACATCAGGAATCAAGTTTTTAAAGTAGGTCAGATTGGCAGAGTTGATAATGGGTGACTGAATCTTTCATTTGTTTGACCCAGGGCTGCTGCCAGGAGTCTTGGGGCCCCTGACAAAAAAAAAAAAAAAGAATTTCTGTTTTGAAACGACTTCGCTGCAGAGTTTTATGTAGGTTTTTCAGATTTTATTTCTGCTCATAAAAGTTATGACTAGCTGCAGGCTCAGGTTTTATGCTGTACCAGCAAACATGTATTACCCATAAATTCTCTTTTTCATTCGCACGCGCTCACATAGCAGCACGCCAAGCTCTTTTTGAACAATTTCTGTGGGGTTTTGTTTGGGTTTTTTTTTTTTTTTTTTAGATTTGAGTCCAACATTGTGGGTTAGAGCTTCAGATGTCCCACAGCCTGACAGATGGTCTTAAATGTGCTGGGCAGGAGTTGCGCAATGCATATTTAAAGTGTTACAAAATATCAGCGCCCGAGTTAGAAAATCTGCTTATTTCAGGAGACAGATGTTCAGACGGTTCAGGAAGTAGTTTAGGCCTAGATGAAGAAGTAGCTGGTAGAGCTGTTGGTTTGGAGAGGAAAAAGGCCCTTCCCCCCCAAAAAAGCAAAGTTAGGGGGCAGCAGAGGGCAGCATGTTTTCAATGGATTATCTGACCAATTTTAACCGTTCAAGTCAGAGGGTGGAAAGTGAGCAGCTTCTGAAGAAAAGGCTGCAGTTGATGCTGTAACTGCTCATCTCCTTTCCCTCCGAGGTGCGTTTACGTAAAGTGACCATAAGATTAAGGCCAGGAGAGGACTATCTGCCTCTTGTTTAGTTCAGGGATTAGTGGCGCAGCTCCAGGGTAACATGAGTGATGCTGTTAACGATGCTCCAGCGACAGATTCTGACTTTTTTTTTTTTCCTCCTCCCCCAGTTGGATTCACTGTCTTGATCTGCAGCACCTAGTTCTTATAGAGATATTTGTTTTTGTTTCCAGAGATTAGCTCCCTCAGAACAGCTTTTCCCCCTTGAGGACACCAACAACACACACACACACACACACACAGTTATAAAAAGTGTGTGTTGGTTGCTGTTTCCAAGACGCTCACAAATCAGCTGAGAGTGTTCTGGCTCAGGCGCTGGAAATAGATCCCTTCTTCTTCTCCTGACCCGAGAGCTTGTTGCCACATTTGGAGAGGATCCAGCAGCACCAGCGAGTTAAATTGATTATCAATTGGCTGGAGCAGAGCTACGAATAATAATAATTAAAAAGAAAAAAAAAATGCTCTGATCTCCTCGTGATTTGGCTGCTCCGCTTGGGTCCGATTTCACTGGCTGACTTTTCTGTTTGTCCCGTGTCGTTTCTCTGTGTGCATCGTCACAGATTTAAGCAAGTCACATTTGAGAGATTTTAAAGAGCCTTCGACATTGAATTAAGTTTAAGATGGAAAAAAACCAACTATAGAATGACTGGGGAATCAAGAGCAGTAAAAATTGTGACATTTTTTGCTCTTTTCACACACAGCATGTGGCTCTTTATAGCCTTAATCAGGTTCTTTTACCAGCTCATTTAGATGTCGAAATTAACTCGTTTCATTTGGAAAAATACAAAATCCCCACAGCACAATACCGCCATCACCGTGTCTCATGGTATGTTGGGGGCGTTTCCTGATTAGTTGACAGTTCAGGCGGTTAAATAAAACGATTAAAAAACTTTCTACTTCACAATCATTTACTGCTTTTAAAATGGTCCATCAGATAAAAATAAAAAAAAATTAAAATATTTTTTCCCCGACATTCAAACAACTCAAAGCTGCATCTTTACCAACTTCCAAGTAAAAACCACACACACGACCTTTGTTAACAACCTTTATTGAAACGCCCTCCGCACAAGAGACAAAAATCTGAGAAGTGTGGATAGTCACTTAACGGCTGCTAACTGTTTAACTAAGAACAAAAATAGAAAGGTAAATCCCTGCACAATCACAAAAAGAAAAGAAAAAAAAAAAAAAAAAACAAACAGCAGAGAAAATGTTCGTATTGATAAAAAATAAACCTCTGGTAGACTTCATGTATCAACCTGTAACAGCTTACAGTCGGGGCTCAAATCAGTAGCGGTTAAGAGCAGAGCAGGTGGGAGGGAAAGTGAGGCGCAGGCGGTGCACTTCAGGGGGGGAATGTGGGCCAACGTTGCTCGACATACAACACAAGGTTAGCGTTAGCTTGTATTTGGTTAGCATCAACGACAGACAATTCTTTGGTGTTTAGTTGAGACAGAAAATTATGTTTGCTACAGTGCTTTTTTTTTTTTTTTTCGTCCCCCCCAAAATTTGCATATGTGATCAAGCTTATTTAAAACAGAGGTCTGAATATGCATGGGTTGAGTATATTACATTCTTTTTAATAAGACTCATTAGTTCAGAATAATAATAATAATAATAAATTGCACTCTCCTCTTTAGGCACCTGCCGTATCGGTAAAGCTTTAAGGTTCGTCCTGTTGATAGTCGCGTGATGGGTTCAGTCCGAGATGGGATCGTTTGTGACATTTTAAAAGTAGTAAAAAAAAAAAACCAAACAAAAAGAATAAGATAAATGCTTTCAAAAAGCCAGAGCCAGGGACATGCGCTGGAATGATACCTCGACATATCGCAGAAAGTCAAAAGGAACCGTCAGTGTGTGCTTACATGTTCAATGTAACAGATTATTAAGCGAAGAAAAAATATATATATACATTTATAAATCAACCATACACATTTAAACGCCCTAGCATCATAGCTCGCATCGTGTACAGCACTCAAAGACACACCAACGTCTCTTAGAAAAAAAAAAACAAAAACAAAAAAACGGTCGGAGCCGTCAGACGAGTGGATATGCTGAAACTTTGCAGCAACTTGTTTATTTCTTCCTTTCGTCCGTGGAGAGAAAATGACAGAAGAAGTGAGGAGGTGGAGGTAAGAGGAGGAGGGAGGGGAAAAAAAAAAGGCCAAATTAAATGTGACGACTCAGTTCAAGCTGCAGCCCTCCCAGCTAATCCAATCTGCGGATGTCTTCAGGGAGAAAAGCAGCGGCATCACAGAGACCCCTCCGCCCGGCGCGACTGCCTGCAGAGGGAAGGCTGAAGGCTGGGAGGCGTGTCGATGTGGGGAGTGTGGGGGGGTGAGAGGGTGGGTGTGGGCGAGGGAGGTGGCGGTCACTCTTCATCCGAGCTGCTGTTGTCCAGAGAGTAAGCCATGAAGGCCAAATCGGGTCGGGCTGGTACCATGGGGTTGCCCGGCTTCACCATCTCGAAGCCCATGTAGTGGAACGTCTTGATGATGACCACTAGAAGGGGAAAACAGGTTTAGTGTCACCATGGAAACCACCCACACTGGAAAAACTCACTAAACCTAATGAATGTTTGTAGAAACGTGTTCCTTTCCCTTCTGCTTCTCGGTTGCGCCAACGACTGCAAATCGATTATTTTTGACGATTAATCGAAGAAATTAAAAAAAAATTGGGCATATTCTGCAGAATTTTTGGAAGCCACAAAATTTTATTGAATACAATCTTAGAAATATACAAGTAAAAAAAATAAATCATTTTTTAAATAATGTTTTTATTACATTACAGCATGTACTAAAAAACTTTTTAAAGAGTTTCAACGCTTGAGCAAACGATTAATCAATGACTAAATTAGTTGGCGGCTATTTCAAAAGTGGATTAACCGATTCCTCGCTGTGCCTTCCTTTGTGCCGGCCTCTTAAATAAATGCTAACAGTTCTGAAAAGACGGGAGCTTCTTACTTCGATCCTCTCTGTTCTTGTGGAACCACAGGAAGACGTAGTTGACCTTCAGTTTCTCCTCGGCGAACTCCAGCAGCGCAGTCAGCCTGGAGACAGAAGCAGATGGAGTTGGAGAGCGAGGAAAAGATGGGCAGTGATGATGCATAAAGTTCTTTCCCTCCTCCCTTCCCCCCCCATCTCTTCTTTTTACATAAGTGACCCAATTTTACATAATGCAGGGTAACAGCCAGCAGGATCAGGTTACAGCCACACACACAACCAGGAAACACAACACCACCTGCCAGAAGTCATTTCTGAAACCACTTTCAGAAACCGCTTCCATCATTTCACGAACAGAACCCCAATCCACAGCCTTTCCCAGGACGCGCTCTCAAACTTACCCCTCTTTGCTCCCTTCGGCCGGCGAACCTGCCGGGATCTCCAAGAAGAGGCTGTCCCCCGAGAGCGCCGTGTCCCAGAAGGCCGAGCGGCGCTCAGTCAGCTGGTAGTGGAAGCGGAGAAGAGAGGGTCTCCCGCCGACCGGGGAGGCCTGCGTCACCGTCAACCTGTCATCCTGCCAGGGGGGAAAACAGCAAGCAGACGGGCTCAGAGTCCAAACCTTCTGGTGCAGATTAAGAACGGGTCGACGGCGAAACACAGGAAAACGACAAAGATGCTGGCATGGGGGGCTTTAGCGTTTCCATTGATTAGATTCCAGCGTCTGTTTGTTTGCACTGGGAATTCAGGAATCTTTATTCTTTAATTATCAGAGCAAAGTCAGAATACTAGAAGGATAGAGTACTAATTTATAGGAGCTCAAACATGAAAAAATTCAAATGAGAAAAGTTGAGAATCTTGTGACTATTCACTTCGATATCAGTTTTCCAGACAATAATCCTTTGACGTATCAGCATCTAGTTATCAGTTGTGTGCAGACGACTATTTCGTAAGAGTTAGTTGCGTTAGACCCTGATAGCCGAACGTTTCACTCACTAAAACAACATTTTTCTCGTTATTTTAATATGGGTTTTTTGGGGGTAAAATTGTCTTTCTGCAAATGACAATTTTCTCATAATTAATCAAGAATGATCATTGCCTGACCCTAATGCTGCGTCGTGTGACTCTGAGAATGAAGTAACAGCCACTTGTGGAAAGTATTTTTTGTAATTTGTCAAGAAGAGGAATAAAAAAAAAAAAATATATATATATATATATATATATATATATATATATATATATATATATATAAAACCAATCTAGCATGAAAAACAAACTGAAAATTTTATTGCTCGGTCCTAGTTTCTATTTTTTAAGCCCAGTTAACTCTGGGAGCTTTGAGATTCAAGATCAAGTTATGGATCAACAGAGACATGTCATTTCAAAGCCGAAGAGGAAGTAGTCGTGATATTTTTAAATGAAGCACAAGAGTGCCTGATCAGCAATTCTGAAAATAATCTGTAACGACAAGCATGCGGCGTAGGAGACCATGTCGGCCTTCTTTATTTAAAGAAACGGAGATAAAAATTTTTTTTTAAAAAAGAACAGTGTGACGTTTGCCTTGGATAACACAGATTCAGATATTTGTGTCCCGGGCCGGTCGGGGCAGAGAGGGCGGCGCGCTCACCGGCGGATGAGGATGGTAATGACGGCTATGACTGAAGAGTCTGATCCTAAATCTCTAATCCTCCACAGGCTGGCCGGTCACATGTCGGGACGCGGCTTCAGACCAACACGCCGCCGGTCGTTTTCTTTTAATTAGAATGAAATAAAATTGCTTCCTGTTGTAAAATCCAACTGCGCTCAAATTAAACCAGGTGAATGAGGCATTAAATCCTGGGATGATGCAGATTCCCCCTTTTTTTTTAAGCTAAAAAAAGTGAATAAAAATGAGAGTAAAGCTCATTACTAATACGTGTTGAGTGCAGCGAGTCATGAAAGCCTCTGACGGATAATGCGCTCAGCACATTTATAGCAATCATCACCTGAAGAGCTTGAAGTGGATCAGAAAAGCACGTGCAAAACTATGTAGCTTGTAGAGAAACAGTAAAGTCTATTCAGACATCTTTCTTTTGATTGGTCAACTTTTAGATGTCCGCAGGGAACAATAGTAATGATGAGCTTCTCCTTGTTGGATGAAATGCTTAGAAGCTTTGTTATGCGTTTTCCCGGCGCATAGTGACATTTTATAGTATAATCCAGAAACTATGTTGCATTCAGTTATAAAAATGATGTAAATGTAGATATCAAATACAACTAGGGAGAAAAAAAAATTTAATTCCCGATTTAAATGCATTGGCATTGGGCCTCTGTCTCTTTAAAAAAAAAAACTCAGCCTTTTCTGAAACTCCACCTCCAGGAAGTCATCACAACGTGGCTCCTCTATTAACCCTTTAATAACATTTTACCAGCATGTCACTGTCAAGTAGTTCATATAATGAGCTCACACAGTTCCACCGCATGTTTACCAATTGCTGCTGGCTAGTCTAGAGGAGCTCAATCTGGCGCTCAGAAGAGGAGCTGCATCTCGAAGGCCCAAGCAGGCGTTTTGCACAGCTGAATGGTGACAATGGGAGACTAAAAGATTTCTCAAATATGCATGGAAGAATTAAGGTAACTCTCCGGGTATGTTTTTGATGAGGGAATAATAATGTGATGTAAAGCACAGGTATCAAACTCCAGTCCTCAGGGCCACTATCCTGCAGTGTTTAGATGTTTTAGATGTGCCACAGGTGCAAAACACTGGAATGAAATGGCTTGATTTCCTCCTCCTTGTGTAGATGAGCTCTCCAGAGCCTTAATGACCTAATTATTCTTTTCAGGTGTGGTGCAGCAGAGGCACATCTAAAAGTTGCAGGACACAATCCCTTGAGGACTGGAGTTTGTCACCACTGATGTAAAGCTTAAAAAGTTGGTTTTACGTGATACTGGGTCTATAAAGATGAAGTCAGTCATTCCAGTTGCCTCACCTTGTGTAGTAGCACGGTATGAGAGTGATCCCTGACCGTCCCTCGCCCACCCGGGATCTTCAGCTGTGGGTGAGGGGCATCAGGAGCACCACAGAGGCCCCGGAGCCTGAGGGATAGAGCTGGGCTTCAAGGCCCCCGATAACCAAGAACTGCAAAGAAAAAAAACAACAACAAAAAAAAAAAAAACACAGATGAACCACTTTATGTCTCACAAAGCTATGGAAGACGATTTAGCTCCAAGCAAAGTCTTTACATTAAGAACATTGAAGCTTCGCTCTGAGCTAAAACGACAACTGCAGTAAAAAGAAAAACTCATGATAAATAACAGTAAATTAACATATCATCAGGCAATAAAAGACAGTGGATGTCTTTCAAGATGGCCGCTGATGAGAACTTGGTTTGATATCACTAAAAATTAATATTCTCAGACCAAAGTGCAGATCTGAGAAAATGCTGTAGCTATGTTTGCATGTGTAAATGGGAAAACTGAGAATCAGCCATTACAGTCTGCGACAAATAATACGGCAACAGTTCTGTATGATTCTCAATGAACAATCCTGTGTTTTATCAACTTGATATTCTAACACACTATTTAAAAGTAGTTCAATAAGCCCCGCAGCACCATGTTTTATGCATCCCAAACAGGAAGTTATGATCATTTATGAAGCATTCCGATCAGCTGACATAGACTTTAGCTTTG
Organism: Poeciliopsis turneri; assembly: GCA_922788865.1. Taxonomy (NCBI): domain Eukaryota; kingdom Metazoa; phylum Chordata; class Actinopteri; order Cyprinodontiformes; family Poeciliidae; genus Poeciliopsis; species Poeciliopsis turneri. The sequence continues at coordinate 100,080 of CAKLNU010001107.1, read as the reverse complement.
CGCTTCACTGCCCCCTATGGGTGCGGCATGTTTAAAACATGGATTTGTGTGGGTTCGTGTGGACAAAAACTTTTCTGAAAGTGATCCAGAGTGTGTTTGTGTGTGTATAAACAATTTGAGGGAAATATTTGTTTTTATGAAGACAGCCATTTGTGAATATGAGGTTTGATACGAGATAACTACTAAGCATAAGACCAAACAGGAAGAACTCATTTCCCAAGAGGAATATTAGCTTCTGATTTACAAAGTCTTATTCTGTGAATTCAATTTTTAAGTTTTATTTACTACTTACTACATTCTGACAGTTCAAAAGCAACATTTTACCCAAGCCCAAGATCTCTCTATTAAAAGTAACTTGCATGTCTAAAGTTCAGGGTTATGTCTTGCACATAGTTTCAAGTAGTTGTTACAGAACATTTTTTTTTTTTTTTTTGCAAACAATGGTATAATGTACACAAATTGTTCACATTTTTTCGTAGCGAGTTTCAGTTCGTTTACAAGGAGCCCAGCAGACATGAAAGACTGGGATTTATTATGACTGCATTTCAAAGAGATCCAAATGGCCCGTGCATGTGCTGGGAGGCACGTATCACAAACGGGCGCCTGATCTGTAAACACCTCTGTAAATAGCTTTGTGGGCCTTTTGGGAACACCTCCGCGTTTTGAGTTTCAGACGGTGGCTGGAAGCAGCCGGGCCGCGGCACCTTCATCGCATCATCACAGACGCTCTGCATGTTGTGGATTAAACTGTAATCGGTCGACACAAACTCATTCCGCAACAAGCAGCCCGACTCTGCTCTGCGTCTCACTTTCCAAGTCACGTTCCAGAGAGGAACATCTCTACTTTCTGTGAGACGGAGGAAGGGAGGCGTGGCCTCCATCTCCCCCTGCCTACCGGGTTGGTAACCTGGACGACGTGAACAGCACAAGCCAGCTGAGTGTGCAGTGGAAAAACAAGGTTTTCAAATTAAGGCTGACTTTGATCCTGTTTTTATTGCTGAGAATAGACAGCATATTTTTTCAGTCTTTGTTAATAGAGTGCAAAACAGAAAACATTCCCATATTTTAACCATGCTACAAACTCCAATTTCTGTGGATTTCATTGGAATTTGACCTAATTTAATTTTTTTTCATTTTCGTATCCAGGTGTGGTGTGAATTATGACTCACTTCAAAAAATATAATACTTCCACTTCGCAGAATACATGCTACTTTGTGTTGGTCTATAGCTAAATGTACCCTAAAACAACAAAGGTCAAGTGGTATTGGAGTGCACCATGATGCATTCCTCTCTGTCTAAAATAGAAACTTTGGACAACAATCTTAACAGCCAAACTGATATCAGGCACACCAGTGACAAGCAGTACAACTCAGATGGATGAAGCCACCCGAGAGCTCGCCAACATGTCCAGACCTACTTCTCCGGTTACGTCTTCCCTTTCAGAGACGGAGACCGTCCTTGATGGAAATGCCAGGTTGTTTTGAAAGGCAAAACTCTCGTCGTCCTCTGACATTTCTGTCACACTCTTAGGAACCCATCCCCACCCTCCCGCAGCGGCTGCAGACATCAGCCACCGCCCCGCCACACTCGGCAAGAGACTCTAAAAGCGGAATGTAGGTTACATATTCAAGTCTGACTTATGGAGCGACAGGCTGTACCGTCGTGAAGGCCAAGCTGCATTAATATGCCAGTGAGGATTTAATCAGCTGTGTGTTTGGAGTTGAGACCGAGAGATGCCAAGTGCGTCACTGTCTCGTTGTGCAAGGGGAGGGAGGGAGAGGGGCGAATGCTTCCACCGCTGGGCTGCTCTTCCTGAAGCTGAGAGTTTTTATGAGCTCCGATTCCAATTGGATCGTTTCGGGGCAGCATAGAGCCGGGCATGGCGTTCAAAGACAAAGAGAAAACATTAATGACGTGTTCTCTGGAGGAGGGGAAGGACCTAGGTGCACGAGACCAGACATCAGCTGGTTTGTGAACAGAAACGATTTGATGTTTCAGGACAGTGCTTTGGATTTAGCACAAACGACAAAAGGTGGCGCACACAGGAAAGAAAACAGAGACTGAACCAGGCCTTCTCCATTCCACAGACAGAGAGCCGGGCAGCGCGACGGAAAAGACACGGAGACAGAAACAGGAAAGGTACACGTGCTGTGAAACCTGAGCAGGGATGGACGCATTCCTGTCAAAACACACGACTCTGACCCCTGGACCCACCTTGGCGCTGCGCGACTGGTCAGACACAAACAAGTCTACATCATCTGGAACTCGACTACGCAATCGTACTCGTGCCCCCTTCAACATTTTGTACAATTGACTTAAATTTGTCTTCAGCAGCTTTTGATGCGTTTGCCCATTTTTCTTTGTGTATCAGCTCTATGGTTTCAGTCGTCAACCAGAGTTTCAATAAGAATATTGTGGTGAGAAGCGCCACCAACTCCATGTTACGGCAGGACGTGGCGCAACAAAAAACTGAAAAAAATATTATTAGTGACTTCTTATGGTTTTTATTATAATCGTTGTTCTGCAGCGTCATTTGTTTGTAGTTGACAAAATGGTAAAGCTAACCTTATTTTGCCATTAGCTTCGCTTTTTTGTCTTTAGTAAGACAAACATTGTCCTGAGACATCAGATGAAAAACTGGCCAATCGGTCAATTCTGGTACATTTACAGAAATATTAATTTATGTGCACTGCCCCCGTCAAATGAATAAAGACATTTCAAATGTCAAAACAGGGTTCTGTATAGCGGTGGGTATTTATCGTAAAAAAATTCTCAGAAATTTTGATTCATCGCTGCTATGATAAATTTAATGATAAAAAAAAGACAACGCAACTGACAATATGATTGGAAATGTCATTTTTGCCTTTCTCTTCATTGTTTGTTCTACAAGAGCATCTTTAAATATCAGTCAATTCAAAAATATGATTAAATCCAGTTACTGTGTGCAGTTTAGTGAAACAAATCGTATCTTCTTTTAAGCAAGTTGAATCTTGAAGATGTTTTTTCCAAGAACAACATTTGTGTTTGTGGTGCTGTTAATGTTGTGCCATGCAGTCACAGTCACCTAAAAATGTAACAAATAGTTTACCATCTTTATTAGCACCACAACATATTCCAATGAAATTCCATATTTCCCACTCCTAGTTCTGACTAAAAAGCCAAGCGGTTGGAGGATTCTCCAGAAAACTGATCTGCGACCACGCAGACCAACGTTAAGACTGACGATTGCAGAGTCAGACGTCAGCTGAAACTGCTCAGCACAGTTGATGTCCAAGTGCCCTGATGGAAAATTCAATCCCGAATCTCCCGGCAACGGCCAAGGCGCTCCATCTGCCAGTGAATTAGAGGGACACCAACTAGCACTCAGGTAGCCCAGGACAGATCATTTATCGTGCCCAGTGTGTGACGAGCCCCGGCACTCGTCCCTTCAACACACACATTCCAGTGATGTTTTCAAAGGTGACCCGTCAGAAAGAGCGGGGGTTATATAATCAGCTAATGTAGGCCAGTAGCTGCCTTCAGCAGACAGGGTCACAGCAGCAGAGCAAATATAGTCCCAGCATCAATTTATCTTCTCCATGCTGCAGGTTAGGTCATTAACCCATAGAGGTCAAAAATAAGACCTCTGATTGGGAATGCAGAAAACAAAAAAAAACAACAAAAAAAACAACAACAAAAAAACAACAACAGGCTACAATTCAATTTGTTCACTCATCTAAAATTGACATGGATTTCTTTCTATGAATGAAATGAGCTGTAAGCCACGTACTAAAGACAAACGCTGTGCAACACTAGCTGGGTTTCCATTACAGATCTGCGATAAACATTGTTGGTATTCCACTAATGTTGAAAAGACGCAATTTTGCCATTGTGGCGTCTCCATTAAATAAGAAACGCAATTAAAAATGGCACATGAATATGTTTATTCATGCGCCAATTCAAGAACAAACTCATGAATTATCATGAGTTGGAGTCTGATGCCGCGCTGTGGTTCTCCAACTACTTGCTGTCGGTTGGTTTGTGCCAGTGGCAACATCTGGTTGTTGATCACGTCACACGACTTGTGCAATTTATTGGTTTATTTCCATATCAAAATAAACCAATTCTGATACAGTCTAAAAACACACCTCATCCAAGCACCGAAACCATTTATCGATTTTTTAAAAAATCATCTTGATTGCCATGTTTTCATTGAGCGAATTTATTTCAAAACGTCAAATTGCGCAATTGTAAGGTCAATGGAAACACAGGCAGCGGTGCACCAAACGTAACACCTCAGAGTTTGAGTGATACGAGTCATGTTGCTACAAATGACTCAGGCACAGTGCAGGAATGGTACAAGCCTGAACCCATACCAAGTTTGATTACAGTCTGCCCACGAGATTATGCCAAGAACATCATCTTTCAAATGCCAGAGTGCCTTTCTACAAAATCTGGTAATAAGAATGCCAAAACCAGAGATTTTAGACATCCATTTCTGAACCTCACATACATCACAAAGATGTTGTTCTTTCGAATCAAACGCCCTATTCGGTGAACTACGAAACTTCTGCTTCTCATCACCTTCATCTTTATCCAGCACCAGTAATGTTTCAAAATAAAGTCAATAGGAGGAGAGAGAGTATTTTCAATGACACGCCTGCGAATTGTTAGGCCGACAGCTCAAGAGCGCAAGACTTCAGCAGATAACAGGAAGTAAAGATCCGCCGTGTCCTTTTGAGCTTCGAGCTTCCGTCTCTCGTGGAACATCCAGCATTTGGGAATGCTGGTCAAACTTTAGAATTTCTCAAGTAATTATTTTTGGGGGGAATTACACATGGATACTGCCTATATAAAATATCGAATCCAATTTTGCCTTTAGTTTTGCACACCATGACTCCTCTTTAACTCATTTGAAAATAACTTCTGACCACATAGGGCAGAAAGATCACGAAGAAATGATCAGTGCTGTTCTTTTTCTTCTCATGTGTCTTGATGGGATTTTTGTTATTGGCTACAACCTGGAGCAGCAGCAAAATAATAATAATTTTAAAAAATCGGCCATTAAATTCTGATCGATACGCTGTTACGTCACTCGAATTTTGGGGTCCAATTTAAGTCTTTTTTTTTTCCATTGATATGCATGTATGCTGTGTTGTTAAGAAATGGGTTGATGAATTGGTTAGAGTTAATCGCGGTAGGGTTGGGCAGCTGTTACTGTATTTTATAAATTACTGGAAACCGTTGCAGTTTGGTTCAGAGCTCCGTCTTTACGGCACTTAAAACTAACAACCTCGATCTCCTCCTCTATTCATCCCTGCTGGTGAAAGTTCCTTCCTCCTCGGGCTTTAACTAGCTTCTTTGTTTGTGAACAGCGCCTCCAACCATTTGTCCTGTTTACTTTCAGAGCGACAAACGAGTTCAACAACTTGATAGTTTGCTTAGAAGTTAACGCGACTAAAAAAAATAAACCAAAAAAAAAAAAACACTCACACTGCGTCGACCCGGTCAAAAACAGCGGTTGACCCATCGTCACATATTTCAGTGAAGGAAAAAAAAACAACAACACAACGAACAACTTCCTACCTTTCCTCTGTGTTCAGCATGATAGCTTCGAGGAGACTCGGCTCTTTAAGTCCTTTTTGACAACCGGAACAGCTGCGGCTCAACAGGAAGTCCACAGATAAGTTAACCATCCGCAGGTTGAAGCAAACTCCGTCGGTAGCTCAGCGTCGTCGTCGCTTGTTTAGGCGAAGGGACGACAAGCCTCACATCACTCAGCTGTTCGCTTGGGTCTGTCGCGAGCCGCGCAGGGGCACTGGCTTTTAAAGCCGCAGCAAGGCATCATGGGTAATCCACCTCGGGCTGTTTTTTTTGTTGTTTTTTTTAATTTGGCTTCCAGGAAATCAAAACGTACAGTAAAAAAAGGTTCATTTCGTTTCAATTTCGTTTCAACTGCCTCAAGACAGTTGGTGTCAGCAGTTGCGTCTTTCTTTTAATCATTTGTATATATTGCTTTTATTAGTTTCAAAACCTGTCTAATTTGTCTGTTGCTCTTTTTTTTTTTTTTTTTTTTTAAATGGCATAGCCTTTATTGTTTCTGTTTTTAGGTATGTAGGTTATTATCTGGACCCCAGCTTTGGGAACACAGTAGGAAGAAGGATAAAGTGAGACTTTTAAGATTTGGAGCATTGATGAGCATGGTGGTGGCAGCATCATGCTGTTAGGCTGTGCTTCATACAAACCAAATATTACAGGTGGTGTGTGATTATTAATAATGTCTTGGGTGTATAATTTTTACGAATGCTAATTAGAGATGATCTAATGTCAAACATCAGATGTGAAGCTGTTCTTTCAGAAAAATGTATCATTTTAGGCTAAAGATTTATTAAAATTAAGCCAGGAGTAGACTTTTTCCGCATGTAATTTTTCCTGACAGTTGTCTTGACATCACAATGTGATTTGTGTGTGTACTAAATGAGAATTAGCACACACACACACACACACACACACACACACACACACACACACACACACACACACACACACACACACACACACACACACCAATCATTGAGATTAACTCGGCCACTTCAGAAACCCAGCGGGGAAATAAACTTGTTATCTCCAGAAAACCATCAGGGAATGAAAGTTTCAAGAGTCAAAAATGTCCGAGTTGTTCCTCAAAAATTTCTGAGGTTAATCCAAAAATTTCAGGGTTTTTTTCTAGTAAATTTTCAACATTTCAAGCTTAGAAATGTCCTTGTTTGTTGTGAGTTTTAAATAAATTTTCTGAGAATAACCTCAAAATTTCTGTTTTTCCTAACCTATCTTTCAAACTCAGAAACTTTTTGTTTTTTTTTTTTTTTAATCAATAAAAAATAAAAATTCTGAGCTCAATCCAAACAATTTTTGAGTTTTGTGGCAAAAATGTACACCTTTTTTTTTTTAACAGTGGCTCTGGTATGCCAACATAAAATACAAATGTATTCTAAAAAACACTTTTCAGAGTTTAGCTTTTGTTTTTGTTTTTTTTAGGACAACATAAAGTTAGAAGAATTATTTCAAAATTGAGCAAACTGCACTGACCCCATAAAGCCTCTCATTAAACCTGCTATCAGTCTTACTAACATCCCACTTGAACTCTTGCTGATTAATTCATCTCGCGAAGAGCGATAAAAGGTCGGGTGCCGTTCACACCTTCACCGTCCGGTCCTCCCTGACCAGCCTGAGGCGGCCGGCCGGGTCACCGGCCTGCGGCGCTTTCAGCCCCGTCAAGGCGACGCGTTGAAACACGGGAGACGGTTTGATTTTCATGGCTTCTCCTTCAGCTGCTGCTGTGCAGGCTGGTTGTAGGACAGTTTGCCCTGAAAACAAAGACGATCAGCTTTCACCTGAGTTTGGGCTCAGGTTCTGATTACCCACAGCGGAAAGCAGAGAATCAGTGCCGCATGCGTTCTTCCCTGGACACAGGTCTGTGTATTCACTGTATTTATTTCGCCACGCTTCAAAGATAACTTCACACAACAGCGTGCAGCTTCAACTTTAGTGCCTTTGTCTGAGTGAACAGTAGCTGCGTTTCCATTAATCGTAGAAATGAGCGAATTGATATTGTGAAAATAAATTTGCTTAATGGAAACGCGGCAATTCCTAAAACATTTCTTCCGTATTTAAATAGATGTAATTTTGCAAAACTACAATGGAAAGTTTTGGTTTTTTGCATCACACGAGTCGTACGATCAACAGCCGGACTTACTACTGCCGGAGAATACAAAGAAGAAAACAACAGGAAGTTGTTGGAGAACGACGGTTTATTTTGTGATCTAAAAAACAAAGCAAAAAAAGCATTTAGCTGCCACTGCCTGCAGGTAGAGCGCAATATTTTAAAATGTATAAAGAAAGCACATAATTTTTTTTACTGCTCACATTGAATTAAATAAACAATAAAATGAGAATGAAAATAGACTTCATACTTCAAATTGCATTATTTAGAAAATGGATTTTCACCATATATTCCATTGTCCTGATGGATCACACATTCAGTCTAAATCTCCTTTGATAAGGGTGCAGAGATAGCAACAACTAAATATGAAAATAACTAAAACCAAAAGGCCTCTGTCTCCTAAGAAGCTCCTGCTCTTTCTGAAACTCTGCCTTCAGGAAGCCATCACAGCATGGCTCCTCTATTAACCCTTTAGTTTATGCCGGTGGTTCACTTAGAGTGAGCTCAGCTGACGTGCATTCTGCCAGGTGTTTGCTAATTGCTGCTGGCTAGTCTGAAGGAGCTTTGTGTTGGAGTGAGTTGCAGAGAAGGTGGTGCTCAGATCACCTGGCATTTTTCGCTACTGCCAGGAGAGACTGGCAGTATTTCTCAAACATGAATGAAAGAATCATAGCAAGACACCAGGTTTGTTTTTGATGGTGTGAGGGTAACATTATAAATTGATGTAAAACTAAAAAAAAAGTCAATTTTACACAATACTGCCCCTGTAAGAGACAATAGTGTATCTTAAAGCTGCTTAATTACATGCCACACTTTTTGGATTTTTATTTTTAGAGATACTTCCTTTGATTTCACAGATATTCACTCCTTTGGGTATGTTTATAACTTGAAATATCAATGGAATTGCATTGAAATTTGTGGTTGTATTGTAACAAAATGTGCAAAAGTGAAAAACTTTTCTGAAGCGCTGGATGTTTTTTTTCTAGTGTAGGCCTTGTTGCTGGTTTTTCCATCATAATTCTTTAGAAGTCAATGATGTCATGAGGCTTTGGTTCCTTTAATTAACCTCACAGGTTAATTCAAGTCTGGCCGTCGGGCTCCTGAGGGAGCTTCTGAAAAAAGAAAATAAAATACAAATAAAACTCGCTGTAACGGAGTTGGAGATGTTCAGGAAGCGTGTGTGTCGTCGAATCTGTGTTGCCGTGGAGAATCAATATTAACAGCCGACCTGTTTTAGATTTTCGTCGGCCGCATCTGCTCAATGACCATTTATACTTCCTCCAAAATCCAATCAGTGCCTCCACTTGAGGCCCCTTCTGATCCTTCAGCCCGATTGGTACGGCGCATCCTCTCATTACAGGAGCAAATCCTGTAAGCAGGCTGCGCCCTTTTGCTAATGTTGCTGCAGATCGTTCACAAAAAGGGCAGAAATCTTGTTCTGAATGTGGACGCGTCTCTGTGTCTCGTTTCTCATCAAGTCCGATGCGATGTTTGGGTTTGAAGTGGTGAGTTTAGGAAAACTCAGTCAGTGCTGTGATTTACACACGCTCAGCAGGTGTTGTCCTGCGTTACATCACAAAGGTAGCTGTTCCACGAAGGCCGGCGGGTGGTAATGACCCCCTCGCGGCCCCGTGTCCTTTTGCTCGGCCAGGCAAGCTGGACCTCTAGCACACACACACACACACACACACACACACACACACACACACACGCACACACACGCCCACACACACGCAGATGTGTGTGACGGGATCAAGTAGCCAGGCTGCTATCTTGTTACGAATCCAATAATCTGCCTGGTGCTGGCGCCGTTTTCCATTCTTCCTTATGTAACTGGGTCTATGTTCGGATCCTAGCTGACAGTCGGAGCCACGCTGGGCACAGTCAAGGACAGACAGACAGACATTCCAGGAGGCAGGACAAGACTTTTGTTTGAAAGTCTCTTCTTCACTCAATGACATTTGTTGTGTTCGGGGATTATATGTGGGCAGTATTTTGTATTTTCCAGGCATATAATGCAATTTTATAGCATAATCAAGTAGCTATGTTACCTTCAGTTATAGAAATGTTCTGTATAGAAAATGTGACTCAAAAGAAATTTGACTTAAAATTTTGTTTAACATTACTCATTGAAATTGGGCCTCTGTCTCTTTAATAAAGCCTCACTCTTTCTGAAATGCCGCCTTCAGGAAGTCATCACACAACATGGTTCCTCTATTAATCCTTAAACGTTTTTACCAGAGTTTAAAGTAGCTCCTTTAAATGCAGTTTCACCAGGTGGTTGCTAATTGCTACTGGCTGATCTGAAGGAGCCATGGAGGGCTGCTCTGTGAGGCAGAAGTTTGGAAATTGCAGCTTTTAGGAGGAGCTTTGTCGTCGAAGGCGGAGCTAGATTCACCCAGGTGCTTTGCACAGCCGAATGGTTGCCATGGTGATTAAGGGACTTTGTTTTTTTCCCCAAACATGAATGATTGATTCAAGGCAAAACTCCAGGTATGTTATTGATGAGAAAATAACTTTATAACATCATAAAAATGTATCAATAAAGTATATTTTATATAGTACTGCTCCTTTAAGGAGGAGAATCTAGTGTTGCAAGATCAGTCGTGGAAAAGAAACAATGTTCAAAATGCAAAACCGTCAAGACAAAAAAAAGTGGAAGTTGTTTATGAATTTGACCTTTCAGGGACATCATCCACTGTGTAATGTGCGCACTGACATCTGAGGGTCCACAAAGAGAAGAAATAACTTTTGTTACATTACAACCACAATCTTCGATACATTTGAATCTTTGAGAAGTTTCTATCATGTGAGAAAACGTCCTCTCGTCAACTGCAGCAGCGTGATTCACTGCTCTCCCCGCACTCACACTCAGTAGCTTCGTAAGCTGATTGTCTCTCCATAACACCCTCCATCAGAAGTGTCTCACTGTGTCCTAGTAGAGTAAGCAGCTGATCTCGTCATCAGGTGCACGCCGCTGTCAGTCCTCACACAGAAGGACGACACACAACCAATCAGTCACACATCGTCTGCAGTGAGCAGGTAGGAGAAGGTAGGGTGTGTTTACATATACACAACAAGGTTAGGGTGCGTTCACATCAGTCCTGTATAGTCGGCTTTAACCATCTCCAGTTTGTTTGCCTAAAAAGTTCAGTTCTTTTGGGGTGAGTGTGAATGCGCAATTGAACTCTAGACGTTGACTAAAACAATGAACAGCCCACAAATATCGGTCTCAGTTAAAGTAAAGTGGACTCTGGTGAGGATTGAATGCATCACATGTGAACGCCAAGCAGACCGGAGACCTCTCCAAAAGCAGGAAGCTAGCTAAACCACATGGCATTCTGGGTAAGTATGACCAAAACAAGCACATGTGTCCAGCGCTAGCAGGAGTAATAATGCCTCCTGGTCTTTTACCAAAGACGAAAGTGAATTCCTACAGACCGCAAAATCGGACACTGCCCTATTTTTGTGAAGATGGAAGATGTGCTCATGTCTTCTTCAGAGGTTTTAGTGGTGTGATTCTTGGTCCAGCTGGCGCAAATCGAGGGAAGTGTGTAAGTGGGTAATCTCTCCTTCTGGCTTTTCATCGACTGGTGCCTTCAGTTGCAAACAGAGCTGCCGTTTCTAAAAGAAGCCTCTCTTGCCCCCAGAGCTTTTTTGTTTCATTACATAAGTCCTGCTATCCCGTTTCCATCCACCGGTCCTGTTCGCGCACTGGAAGGTCTGAGAAAACTTTCATGGCCCGCAGAACAAGCTGGTGACGATGATGGCCTATCTATAAATATTGGATGAGCAGATGCATTTGAATTCCTTCTTTCATGCATATCAAACTAGACAACATGGGGGACGTGGCACCGCGTCCGTTGCCTCCACTCGAACGCATAGATAAATATTTCATCCAGCTTACACAACCTCCAGAAATAGCGAGTCAGAATAACTCGGCAGGGCTGCTATTACTCAACCGCTCCAGACGTGTGAGAGTGCGGCATCACTTTTATTGTCCAATGCAGAGCACTTAACAACGGCGTTATCACGTCCCCTGAAGTATGCGTCCGGGGCCAAAGGGGTAAGCGGCTTTAATTAGCAACGTTTTCTGAGCTGCGACGGCACGTCGTCTATTTCAGGAAACGTGGAAGTCGTTATCTCCTGTGATTTCAGTTCCTACCTGCACTCCTAATTTCAATCGTCAAGCTGAGGCGGAGATGTTGAAAAGAAGAGGAGGTGAAGCCGGATTAACAGGCATCAAGACAATAGAAAAACTCATTTGCCCTCTCTCATTCGGCCAATTGGTGTCGTTTTATACTTGGAAGATCTTGCGGCTTGTTCTTGAGAATGTTTTTTTTTTGTTTTCCCACATGGTGTCCGAGAAATAAGTAGTGGGGACGTTTCCTAAAGACTTCCTGGGAAGCCTGCATTTTGGCTGCATGTAAAGGCCTGAGAGCTGTTCAGTCAGACCAAAACAAAACTTTTAGGTCTACACGCCAAGCACTGTGTGTTGTGGTAAGGTAACACCGCACCCATGGGGAGCAACAAACAACAGCAAAAAGCAACAGTTTCACACAGTTCGCGGCGAACCCGAAACATGGAACACGATTATGATTCGCAGTTGAAATTTCGCTTGCCTCCATGCACACGTCTCAAGATTTCGCACCCACAAATTTCACCAGTCACTTGGCGAGAGGAGAGCAAGCGACGTAGCTCTTCATGTGTCGAGGAGTCAAAGTCCAAACCTAAATACAATTGGGAATCCGTGGCAGGGCTTGAAATTCAACGTTCTCAGATGTGTGCAGTCTGTTTTTCAAAGAGAAATCAAAACCAATGGAGACACATCCTAATAAAGTTGAATCCCAACTTTGTCGAATTGGGATTCGAGTCCGAATGAAATGCGCAGAATTTTGTGCCTGTAACCAGAGAGAGAGAAAAATGAAACCGTCAACAGAGACGAATGCTTTTGCAAGACACTGTTTCACACACTGTCAGTTTTGGCTGCATGAGAGGTTCTGAATAAAGTCAAGTTCAAGTTCAAAATAACAACAGCCCCCAAGTCACGTCCACAAAGATAAGGATATACAAACATGTACGAGTCAGAGAGGAAACCGATCAACAAGACAAGTCTAAATATACAATACAAGCCGCAGCGTGGGAAATGTCACGGTGGGAATGGAGGATTTTTTTTTTTTTTTCTCAATGAGTTTTTGAAAGTAGTACAACCAACATTGGGTTCCCACCCAGTTTATAGCAGAGAAGCCGTGTCACGTCCATTCCTGCATTGTTCACCGGTTTCCTCTCTGCTCCCCCCCCCTTCTGTTTCTGTTTCGGCTCGTAGAGGTTTGTTGTTCTCCGAGCGGGAGGAACTTTCTTCAGGACGTGGGCCGAGCTGTGTTGACATGCGGGTTCCCACGATCTCCTGCCCTTCCTCCAGAGTCGCTGCTTGCTCACAACTGTGGACAGGAAGACCACTGAGAGTGCGTGCTAATTCAGGCCAGGCGCCAATGTCTTTCACAAGAAAACTTGTGAAAGGCCGCGGGTTTGAATCTTTCCGTCGCGCCGCTAGCACCAAAAAAAAAGTATCGTAAAAGCTTTTAAACGACCAAATATTTCCGCAGGCTTTGCTTCCGAGGAGCCAGACTGTCCTTTGGTCGCCTGAAATCTTGATTAGAAGATTTCTGACGGTCTTTCAAAGCTTTTCGAAACAGGATTCAAGTCCAGATAAAATGCGCTGAAATTTGTGCCTGTAACGAGAGAGAGAGAGAAAAAAATGAAACCTTTCAACAGAGACAAATGCTTTTGCAAGAAATTGATTGCTGATATTTTTGTCATTCATCTTCTTTCCACCTGTTTGTGGTACGACACTCAAAGAAAGCTGCATGCTTGACGTCATGTTTGGACAGTTACAGTGAAAATGAAATATTTTTCAGAGAATGACGTTGAAAAATTGAGTTTCTGTAGAAGACCATCATCAAAAATAATGGCCTAAGTTGTATTTTGACTGAAGTAATTCATATTTTGGTTAAAAAAAAAATAAATTGTTGATTTGTTTTTTTTTTGTTTTTTTTTCCCAAAATCCCTGTGCCCCCCCCCCAAAAAAAATAAATTAGAAGAGAAAAAGATGACACAGCAAGCTTAACAATTCTGAGTTTCTCATAAATCCTTTATTGTTACTAGCTAAATATTATATTCACTGTTCCGTGTAGGGAAAGCCACGCCTTGCTGCATTTTACAATGAAGTTAAGTTTTACATCCAGACTATCAACGACTCTGATAAGAAATAACTTTTAAAACAATTAAAATCTGCACTGCTTTGAATGTACTGTTGGGAACCAAAGCTTTTTCTGAAATACTATGTATCTGTATTGCAACTCCACTGAAGATGGCGATCACCAGAACTGGGTAGTAGCTTGTTACATTTATTCAGCTACATTTGCTCGAGTAACTTTTTTGGGGAAAAAATTCACATCCAAGAGTATTTTTACTACGGCAAACTTGTTACTTGTTACGTGTGTGTACCAGGTTTTTATATCCTTGTGGGGACCTATTCTGTCTTCAATGTGGGGTGCTCCTTGTGGGGACATTTTCTTGGTCCCCATGAGGGAAATTGTTGTTTTTGGGTTAGTGGTTAGGTATGTGATGGTTAGGTTTAGGGTAAAGGTTAAGGTAACGGTTAGGTATGTGATGGTTAGGTTTAGGGTGAAGGTTAAGGTAACGGTTAGGTATGTGATGGTTAGCGTTAGGATTATGGTAAAGGTTAGGCTCTAAAAATCACTGAAAGTCAATGTGAAGTCTCCACAAGTGATGAAAATACGACTGTGTGTGTGTTTGCGTGTGTGTGTGTGGCGAGAAAGTGAAGCATTGCTCAATGACAAAAAAAGAGCAGGATGTGAACGCTTGTGGATGAATCCTGTGTGCCAGAATGAGTCCGCATTTCTTGTTGTGATCCCCTCCTGTGTTCCTTTAATCTCTCTGACAAAGCCGGTTCCAGTAACTATGCCAGATATGTCCGGCCGGCCACCGCTCACCCAACAAGGCCAGTAAAGGTGAAGAATAACACAGTTTTGCCAGACAAATCCCCAGTCACCACAAACGAGGGCAAACCGAACAACAGGGGGTTTAACCGAGAGCACGGTTGTGCCAACTTCAGGGAATTCTTTCCATATTTCTGCTCCTGGTGAGTCACTGGACGCCTCAGTGGATCTGGGCAAAACAACGACTGGACCGAAAGGGGTTTTGTTTGGCTGAACCGCTGCTAGCCACTTATTCATGGAAAGGTATGTCAAAACAAAACACAAGACGGTACAATGCAAAAGGAGCCTCTAACATTTGAGTTTCATTTGTGACAGGAGTGTGGGCTGCAACCAACCAATATCAGAGTAATCGATTGAGCAATTACTCTAGTGATTAATCAATTAATTAGATTTTTAAAAATGGGACACTCTATAGATGTTTCATGTAAATCGTAAGTATTTTCTTATAATATTAGAAATGCATCAAAAGATACAACTATAATTAAGAAAATAAACATTTTATTGCCTAAAATCTGAACCAAGTTGAAATTAAAAGTACCCCATTTGTGAAGCCTTTGCTAAAACACAGGTGTTTTTATTTTAAATGCAAAATATATATATTTTTTGTACAGTTTGGCTTAATTACTACTCTGAATATATAGATATTTTTTTTTACCAAAAAGCCTTTTTTAAAAAGATCTGTATACATCAATTAATGATGAATAGATTACTAATCTATTGCCAATTATTTCAATAATTGATGAATCACAATTCATGTGATCAATCGTTTCAGCCATACATGAGTGATAAAAAACACAAAAGCCAAAAGAGGAAATAAATAATATTTTTGTAGAATTCTATATAAACGCCAACATCCCATAAAAGAAAATGTTCCCATGCATTTTATTTATTTATTTTTTAACATTCTTTGTTTTAAAACCAAGGGGATCCAGTACTGGCCCCTGTTGCCCCCCATCTAGAATCTGCCCCTGGTCAATCACATACAATCCCAGTGAAACCCAGTGGTAGTTGTGTCTGGCTTCAATAGCTCTGTTCATATTGTGGCTTAAGGGGCAGATGAAGCCCAGTGATTCACATCTAAATTCCTTGCGTTCTCTAATTAAATCAAAACACGATGGGGTGATGTAAGGATGATCTCTCTAAATCGCACACCAATCATAGCTTGCTCCTCTATAATTAGACAACCTCATTCTAAGCCACCTCTGAAATTAAAGATGGACTTTTCCAGCTTTGGGAAATCTGAGTCCGGGTGTTTATCTGTGAAGCAGCAAGAGCAAAACACGGCTGTTCACATCTACTCATCGAGTTTCAGTCATATAATGGACATCAGCTGGTTTGTTCCTGAACTATAATGCAAAATGCTTTAAAAAAAAAAAAAACATTCATGAAAACTTTTACTATTTTCTACAGGTCACATCTAAATGGGACAATACAGATTTTATTCAACGTTAAAAGATGCTTTTCTTTTTTCATGAGCCTTTAAATATGTAGCTCTTCACTGCATCTCGAGCTGCATGGTGAAGATGTTTTCTATTTATGAAACAGAAAACATGAAAATAAAAACGCATTAATTCCACTCTACAAATATAGGGGAAGCTGACGATGGAATGAATGTTAAAAAACATTTTAATCAAAACACAGAGAGGATTCTGGAAGGGAGTGATGCATGTATCAGTTTGGAAAGTGATGCATGTATCAGTTTGGAAAGTGATGCATGTATCAGTTTGGAAAGTGCTGCCTTTGCCGTGCCTGTTTCAGGAACTCAGTGGTGTTATTTTTGGTCCATTTCTACTCCACCTCGTGAGTCTCGTGTCTGATTTTGAAACGAGATACCTCAGCTGTGCAGCGAGATCGGCTACAATTAAGTTGTATTTCTGAATCAAAGAGGTGAACCGTTAACAGTAATTGCTATTTTTGTGCACCGATGTCACAATAGAGTTTACTGTAACAGGCTTAAAGAAGGATCATGGGATCAGGAAGATTCAGACAATCACAGGAAAGAGCATCTAATGTTAACTTTCTTCTGGATGAATAAACACACTCTCCCGGTAGTCTTGGCAACGCCGTGTTGGTGGCATGGCATCAAAAGGGAGTCAAACAAACTGGATTTTCACCCAGACTTACCCAAAGGTGAGGCAAAAGCGACACAGGACCCTTTTTTATTTTTTTTGTAACTGTAGTGAAATTACAGGAAACATGCAACTGTGCTGTGTGACAGCAGCTTAAGTCTGGTGAAGGGGCGCCCTCTGCTGATCAGTCTGAGAACTGTAACTGCTGAATCAGTTACAGTTTCTACATGGCCAGACTTAGGGAGGGTGTGGGCCCCGGGCTTGAGTCAAGGTGTGGCTCAAGCCCGGGGCCCTGCTTTTATATATGATCCTATCCATAAACTTTATCTACCTACAAGCTCACAAACACCAGCCACTGTCCATCAGCCGTGAGAGAGGCTGATGGACAGTCCCAACCACCAGGTCATCTCTCCTTGCAAGGTTTACAACAGTCACTCCATGATTACCGACTTCACTCAGATTTTTAAAGATCGCGATCGGTCAAAAATATTGCTACCGGTGCACCTGTAATAAATGTATAGACCATTACTACAAGCAAAGGTTAATAAAAAAAATAGTATGTCTATTCAACAGAACTTTCCTAAGGCAGAAAAACTTGACAATGTTCTCTATCCTCGATGTGCAGTATTTATTGATCCTTCATTTCTATCTATCTATCCGTCTCCCTCCCTCTTTCAGTTTTTATCAACTGCATCTTTCTCTGCAATCATCAGGTTTATTTCCTTACCAAGTTCAGACAGTCAGGTTATTTCCCCTCTGAGAGCCAAACCTGGTCAAAGCTTTTATTCTGTGACGACTGGATTTCAGCTGCGTGTCAGGGCGGGGCAGGATGCTAGCTGGAAGCTAAAGCCAGTTCCGCTTTTTGAAATTGTCACTGAGTGAGTGAGCAGCGCAGTCGCATCACTTTTCTGTGACTTTTGCCGTTTTTTTCCCCTTTCTCTTTGAATCGTTCTGTTGCTTTTCTCCGCTCACAGGAACCCGTCGGACTTTTACCGCGGTTCAAAATACAAAACATGGAGGGGAACTCGACCTGCACACAGGCTTCAGAACGTCACAGTGGGTACCTCTTAAGTGTCTTTATTCAGTATAAACCCAGACTAGTTTGTCCTGGAGGGTCCGAGATCGACTTTCAACATATTATACCTTGTATTGGATAGTTATTCACTCAGAAGCTGCACACCCACAGTCGGCACCACCCCCAGTTATCTTTTTAGATCGACTGTCCAGTCTTGGTCCTTCAGGGCCAAAGTCCATTAGATTTTAGACATGTCCCTACTCCTAATTCGAATACCTTCCCTTCACGTTGTATAAAACTAGGTGTGCTAAACCAGAAAAACAAAATTTTATTAAAAATGAGACTGGTTGGGATGCCACAGTTCCATCCCAGTGGTTCATATCTTTAAAAAAAAGAAAAGAAAAAAAACAGTTTGAATCTCAAGTAATTAGTAATTTGGTGAACTGAAGTACAGGTTCTGGTTTTGCAGGGTTCCTAAGAATTTACTTTGGAAATGCGTCTGGAAAAGATTGGGTTTGCTGTCCAAAGGCAAAATTATCTATTTTAAAGTTGAAATATGGTCACCTTTTCCTTTAATTGATTAATTATAGTATGTTATAAATGTAGAATCATTCAAATATACGTCAATATAAACATTGACAGCATATTGATCATTTTTCTTACGCTTCTCTCCTAATTATTCAGCAGTTACAAAGTCAGCCACAGTAATAAACCAGTTGAAATCCTCAGTATTACAGAAATTAAGTAAACAGAAGCCCCTAATGCCAATGGATGGTAAATGAACCAAACTTAGCACTTTTCCAATCATTTTGATTGGATCGATCAATCATTTTGACCACTCACAGCACTTTCTAGTCAATTCAAACACATTTATACAACTTAACGTTAAGTGCCTTGCCTCAACATCTGGCAGGAGGAAGTTGGAAACGAACCAACAACCTTCCGATCGCAAGACGACTACTCTATCCACACAGTCGCCCCACAACAGATACACACTGACCTTGAGGCAGCTAACAGTAACTATAGTGACTTTGTAAACTGATGGAAGGTATTTGTATTCAAACAGAAAGCTTACAGTGATTTACCAAAACATGAAACCTTTATTTCCCATCATTTTCATTTCATTTATTTTATTTTTTTTTACAAAATAGCCCAACAATGATCAGTTAAGTGCACCTTGGAATGCTTGTTGGTAAAGTGGACCCAGACTCATGACTGCGTTAACGTTGTTCTGGTGCATTACGATGGCAGCCAACCAATGCAAAATGTGCTCTCTTTTTCTCTCCAGACTGCAGCGTTCTTACTGAAGAAAAAACAAAAAAAACAAAAAAAAAATACAAAAAACAAAGTGGCCCGCACAATTCCTCCGATATCACGACCCAGATCCCCCCCCACCCCACCCGTCCGTTTTAACGAGTTGCGCTCTACTCCTTGGCGACTGCAAATGGCTTCTCCACCTCGATCTTGCCGCAGTCGTGGATGGTGACGTCTTTGAGAGGTTTGTCGCGACCGTCTGTCTTTGTGTTCTCTATTTTTGTGACGACATCCTAGCAGAGGAAAAGAAGGTTTCAAAGAAATGGATTCATTATTAAAAAAAAATAAAGAAAACCCAAGACTAGGCAGAGTGAAGACTTCCTTCTGATACCCACCATGCCTTCCAGAACTTTCCCGAAGACGACGTGTTTGCCGTCCAACCACGGCGTCTGGACTGTGGTGATGAAGAACTGGGAGCCGTTCGTGTCTTTGCCGGCGTTGGCCATGCTGAGCCAGCCGGGGCCGTAGTGCTTCAGCTTGAAGTTCTCGTCAGGGAAACGGTCTCCATAGATGCTCTTGCCTTCATTCAGAAAAGAAAACTGGTTTTGTACCATTCATAGACCTGTACCTCAGTTTTAAATAGTACTCTCTTGGGTTTTGACACATGAACCATCTCATCGCTTTGACATGCAAGTGACATCGTTAGGCGTTTACCTCCAGTGCCGTCTCCTCTGGTGAAGTCTCCACCTTGGATCATGAACTGTTTGATGACTCTGTGGAACTTGCTGCCCTTGTAACCGAATCCTTTCTGTTTAAACAAAGCAAACGGCAACGTAAGCAACGCTCCAAACGTCTGAAACTACACCAGCTTCACGCACGTCTGAAAAGCTGGACCGAGTCAACGCATCTGATGGTTTTTCGGTCTTTAGATTACCAATCCTGACAACTTCACAAAAGTAGATAAACGAGTCTCCATATTGCTCACCTCTCCTGTTGCCAGGGCGACAAAGTTGTCGACGGTTTTGGGAACAGTTTTGCCAAAGACGCCGATGACAACCCTTCCCACGTCTTCGTCTCCGATTCTGATGTCAAAGTAAACCTAGAGAGAGAGACCCAACCTTACGTTTAGACGAATACGTCACGACAACTCTGAGGCGACACTGGTGGGCCGGGATATGACAGAGCAAAGGTTCTCTACAAGTTTTGGAAGAACATTCTGTTCAGTCAACTACTGATGCCAAAGTCTTCCACTTGACACAATATTAAGATGTTGTGGCAGACCAGAAGTCAGGTGGAAGAGTCCGTTTACATGACAACTGCAAGTTGGGAACTTAAAACCGTGAAAGTGGCGATACAAAAAGGGTATAGCTAGAAAGCCCACTTGGAGCTTGGCACAAGACACACACGCCTCGTTTCCATTGACCGGTACGACACAGTCGATGTGGTAAGCCGTTTTATGGTAAGGAGAGTGTTTCCACCCAAACGCTGCGTCACACTAGTGCGACGGTAAACGTGACGCATCACTGTTTTTCGTTCTTCCTGCAAACTGTGACGTTTCTCTGTCCCCCAATCAGTGGACTTCGTTGTATGACGCCAATGCACCACCAGACCCATACCATTGTCCTATATTCGTATAACTGAAGGGAGTCCAGGAATGGCAGGGTATGGACTGGATGCATCAGCCGTTTTTACAATGGAAAACACAAAGGAGGTACGCTCAGTGGAAACGAGGCGTTCGGTGGGGAGGAATTTGCTCTAGTCGGATGAAAATAAAATTGGTACTTTTTGGCCAATAGTCAAGAGCCAGGGGTTGAAACGGACCCGGCAAAAAATGAAAACTCACTAGTTGTGAGGAAGATGTACATTTGTACACCAGAAATTTGTCCTATAAAAGTACCGGGTTTGTGGCTGACTTTGTCACAAAGCCAGATTAGTAGTTGCCTCCCCCATCTACTTCATTGCTTCCAAAGAAAATGTGAATCTTGACAGATTTCCCACCCCATGAAGGCATCAATAGGCTCTTTATTTCAGACATGAGAACTTAGCATGATTTTTTTTTTTTTTTAAACGTATTTATGCATTATTTTTTAAGTTAACGCAACACAAGAATAGTCAAAAAAAAAAACAAAAAAAAACAAACCAAAGTCTCTTACAAAGGTTATAGGGACACATGTAACATCAGTCTCAATCCTTGCCTTCCACGCTTTGCTTCACAGGTCAACACCACTAAAGACTCTGCTGTCTTGAATTTGCAGACGTGGACAATCCGCTGCAGACACAAGGCCACGGTCAACAGCTGAGCCATGGCGGAGCCAAATTCGTGTCCAGTTCATTTCCTGCGACTCGGATCCGGCAGGATGCGCCTAGACCTTCTTTCTATTAGCCTCAGCTCCAAAGTTAGCTTCTTTTCCCACAAGTATTAGTCGTGAGCTAAACCCCGTGCTAGCTGGCCAGCAGCTAGCGTCTCCGTGACGTGGCTTTCCATGCTACCGGTTAGCGGCGAGGAAAAGCCCTGATTTTTTTTTTTTTTTTCACCCCCCTTTATGAAGCTAGCCTGCAGCTAATCCATACCTTTGCAGTTACTTTGGGGCCTTTCTTCTTCTCGTCGGCCGAAGAGCCATTAGGGAAGCCGAGAAACAGCAGCGAGCCCACAATGACGGTGACAGCGACGAAGAACTTCATCCTTCTTTCACAGAACCTCACCATCAACGAGAGAAAGGGGGGAAAGACTTAGCCAGTAGACAGTTGGTTGCGCTAGCTTTATATAAACTCCGTGGGAGGGACGGAGCGCAAGCTTCAGGGTGGGGAGGCTCAGCTTCAGGACGCAGGGGCGGGATTTCACCGTGGTGGGAAGCTGTGATTGGTTTACGTCTCAGAACGTTTAAGCCAATTGGATGCAGACGCGTAACAACGTTTTGTGAGCAGAAGAAACGTGGACTAAGCGCTCCATATAAACAAAAGTCCCTGAAGACTTTTATCCTGTTCCATTAAAACTATATATGAATGGACAGCAGTGTCATATTATTTTCATCTACACATCCAAATAATAGTGAATTCAATTATTTAGGGATATCAGAGTAAACTGGTTAATATAAATTTGTGCCAAACTGTGTGTAAAATTTTTTTCCTTCATTTCACCACTACTTTTTGTTGGTCTATCACTCAAAATCAATATTAAAATATGGAGGTAAGTGGTCGTTGTATTAACGAAATGTGAAAAAAATACACCACTGGTTTATTTAAAACATAACTCCATACATTACAATAGATTTTGATCATTAAAAAACAAACAAAAAAAAAACAAAACAAAACATAAAACAAACCTAGATCAAGCTCTAAAAAATAAAATAAAAAGGAACCCAGACCACCCATTTCCCTCCATCCACATTTTAATGACAACCTACAAGGGAATTTAACATGACACTGACAACAAAATAAGTAAGGATTGTGCTTGCAAAATAATTATCACTAGAATAATAATTGAAAAATGGGAGGTTAAGGTTACATTCACCTCCGCAGGCTCTCCTGCCACCTACCTTCATTAGTGCAAAGAATCCCCTTTACCAAATTGAAATGCTGTGTGAACATTTTCATGACAGGTTTGCATTAAGACTATGATTATTGCATGCCTTCGGAGGCAGTCTGAGGTAAACAAATGGAGTGTTGTGTATGCCTACCATGAGTCTTCTTGAGTGAGAACAGCATTTTTTTTTTCTTTCATAAATCATGTTACATAACTGCGTCATCAAAAAAGGGAACACACTGAACGAAAAGGACAACACCACAAAGTATCTGATCACAGTCGTGATTTGTTAATGCACGCCATCTTGATATCCATATGAGAATCTTCACATTAATTAGCTGGCATTGGCATATAGACTGATATTTAGGCCAAGAAAGAAGAACCCGCTTCAGAAAAACATTTGAAATAGCTGTTTTCTGGCTATGCTAGTGTACTATTTAGTTTAATAAAAATAAAGAAGAAGAAAAAAAAGAGACTGCCATCGAGCCATAAAGCTCAGATATTTTTGCTATAGAGTAAGAGATTTGGTAAAACGATCAAAACACAGAAAAAACAGGATTCCTACCCGTTTTCCAGTTCAAAACTCCACACGATTCTTAAGATTGAATAGGATTACCCATGGAAAATAAGAGCATGACAACACAATGCCGAACATGTTGATAAAGAAGAAAAGGGTTACTTCACCACCTTGAAACATTTCAAAATCGAGACTGTAAAATCCTAATCTTAACACAAATTTGAAAAAAAAAATATTTTCACTGCCTTTTTGATTTTTTTTCTTCATTATCTAGTTAAAGCTGCAGTATATAACTTTCATGAAAACATGTTTTATATATATATATATAAAACATGTTTTATATATATATATATATATATATATATATATATATATATATATATATATATATTACACATTTGTTGAAACTGTCAAACTCCTTTGTGTCCTAGTGCTAATCAGAAACAACCAATCAGAGCCAGGAGGCGGGTCTTGGTGATGTCAATCATCCTCGTGCTCATTGCCACATGCTCTCTGCTAGGCCGCAGCTAGACTGTTATGAATGCTCGTGCTGGTTATGACTGGTTAGCAGCCTGCTATGACAGCATTTAAGTGGTTTTTCTGTAACTGTAAGTTGTTTCTATACCATTTAGTGAATATTCAGCAAATACATAGGCTTGATTAACAGCGCTCAGACCCTCCTCCTGGCTCTGATTGGTTGTTTTTGAACGGGACTGGTGCATTTCTTCAGATCACAATAAAAGCTCAGGCAGGAGATCAATTTTTTCCATCTCATATTACAGTGTCACCACATGGTGACAGTTTTAACAAATCTGTAAAACTGTTTTTTTAAATAAATGTTGCATACTTTAGCTGTAAGAGAACAAGGAATAAAGCATGGAAGCGAAAATGTTCCCTTATTATCTACACCTGGAAAATGAGAAAAATTTATATGCTTTTAAAATTTTCCAGATGGTAGAGGAACCCTGTCATAATCTCACCATTAGAAAAAACGATCTAGCTGGTCAGACTGGTTGAAGTCAAGCACTCAGAAATGGTTGATGACCAGAATAAGACGAACGTTCAAGAAAACGTTAAATGTGAACGCACCCAGAAGGATTTCTCAATTGGATTTCCACCACAAAGTTTCAAGTTTACGAAGTACCTCTATCAAAGGGCAACGCTAATCTAAAGTTTCATACAGTTTTCCTACAAAATATGAATAAAGGATTTCATAATATTGAAGGCACAGCATACTAAAAGATATGCAGGTTAAAGAAAACGTAGCTGTGACGGCTAAACTCTTTGGAGTTTGGGGAGATGGCTTGGAGCGGAGCACAGTGCGTCGAGTCCGGCTGCGTGGCGGCTCGTCAAGATCCAGTTCTGCCTGCTTCTTTAAGAAGGTCGGGACATCGTCATCATCATCATCATCATCATCATTATCATCATCAGGCAGGATTTCACACTGATCAATTAAACAGAACAGATCTTTGGGGCAAAAGGAACCTGAATCGGGACACTAATCTGGCTCAGAGGCGAGAGAGTTTCCCGGTTGTGTTTAGCTCCTCCCGTTAGCATTAGCGTGGTGGAGCCTCTAAAACGGATGCTCGCTCGTTAATTCGGAGTAAACCAGTCCCTCCGCGGAGATGGCGTCCCCCAGCCCCACTGTCCGGAGGGGTCTCTTGCAGACCAGCACAGGCGTCAGGTGGAAGGTGATGTTCCCTCGCCGCCACACAGCGACGGGCTCCTCCGGCTTCAGCGACGGCCGCTCCCGCGGCTCAACGTGAGAGGTGAGGAACTCCAGCGGTGCCTTGAGCTCCACCTTGCTGACGTCCACGGTCCGCAGGCCACAGGCCTGGCTGCTGGCCACCCGGGCTCCCGCCATCACCGCCGCCGCCTGGTTCCCCCAGTAGCCGTCCACTGTGGCTAAAATGTGATAGGCCAGAGTGTGGAAGTGGATGCGGGTGAGTTCGGACTCCGACGACGGATTGATGCGGCCGTGCCGCTCCAGGACCCAGGAGAGGATGTCGCCGACCCGTCCCACTTCGGGGACGCCCTTCCACGCGGGCAGAGTGGCGTGCGGGCCGTCCCCGGCCTGCGACAGGAAGAGCAGCTCCTGCTCGTTCAGGCCAATGGAGCTGACGATGGGCAAGACCTGCTAACAGGAAGAGACGCTGTAATTAAACGCACAGCGTTCCTCAGGGAGTCATCGAGCACGTCGGTCTGCTCTCACAGACGGAATCGTTCACTCATGTGTACCTCCTGCATGATCTGGCTCATGAAGTCTTTGTCGGTCATGCTGGCCAGCTCCAGGTGGATGGGAGTGCCCCTCGGGATATCAGCTATGGCTGCTACAGCCTGGGAAAGAAAACCAGAAAAGGGAAATCCAGAAATAGATCCAGAAAGTTTTCATTAGAAATCACCAGGACTTCCTCCCATGTATCACAAGCCTGGCGGGCTGCCAGGGTCATAAGATAATGTTAATAATGTTTCTTTCAAAGTTGATGGATTGAAAAGGGAGTGAGGGATGTGCTCCGATTGTGTAGTCGCTGCGCTTTTGTAACTTTTTAAATTGTTCAAACATAAAACATAATGTGCTGCTGTTGGACTGCTCTAGCGACCCTCCCACCGGGAACAGCAAGTTTTCTGGGGCAAACCCTGGAAACCACGCTGAGCTCTTTTGAGTGGCTGACCTCTTTCAGTCGCTCCCCCCACAGCTCCTGGCCCTGGCCCTCCATCATGTGGAACCCTGACAGGACGACCAGCTCCGGCTGGAACTCCTCCAGGCTCGCCACGAAGGTCTCCAGGGAGCTCATCCCCCCGTTGGACACGTCGTGAGAGAAGATGAAGCGGTTTGCTTGTGGCGCCCGAGTGGAGCCCCACTGTTCACCTAGAAAGCAAGGTTAAACATTCGTCAGCCTGCTCGTCACGGGCCACACACTACTGGTAGCATTTTGGCTAACCTTCGCATTGCTGTTAATTTTAGCTTCTATGATAATGTTTGCATACTGACTGAATGGAGGTAAGTCAATGATAGTCGACGTGCTACTGTCGACTATCTAAATTTAGCTAAAAGGCTAATTTTATATAATTTTGATACAAATGTGAACTTAATATACTGAATGGAGTCAGTCATTGTCAGTCAACATGCCAGGATAACATAAGTTTTGCTAGTTTTAGCATTTTTGCTAAATTTACGTTCTACACTTGTTTGCTTACTAACTGTAGTGAGTCAATGACAATCAACATGCTACAGATGGTCCATATGGTACTGACAGCACTTTAGCTAACCTTAGCATTTCAGCTAATTCTGGACATTTTTATGACATGAAACAAAGAGACACAATTATCTGTTCTTTTAAGCTGCTGATGCTTTGAAACTCAAACTTGAAGCCTGCAGAAGCCAACTCTGCATCAGAACCCGATTCGAGTTCAACTAATACACACGCTTTGAAATTTCCCGTTTTTTCCTCCACTTTGCACTTATGCTGCTAGTGTGTTCGTCTACTACACAGGTGTCAAACTCCAGTCCTGGAGAGCCACTGTCCTGTAACCTTTAGATGTGCCTCTGCTGCACCACATCTGAATAGAATAATTTGGTCATTAGCAAGGCTGTGGAGAACTGATCTACACAAGAAGGAGGTAATTAAGCCATTTCATTCCAGCGTTTTGTACCTGTAGCGCATCAAAAAACTGCAGGACACCATTTGACACCCCTTCCAATAAAACACATTACAGCTTGTAAAATTAAACACACATTTTGCGCATTCAAAAGTGTCGGGAATGTTTGCGCGGCACAGAGCTGCAGCCGCTTTTCCCTCTTTACCTGCTTTGTACTCCAGGATGAGGTGAAACTCATCCGTCTCCTGAAGAGACTCTGGAGGAACGACGATCTGCTCATCCAGCATCTCGTGGAGTTTAGGGCCAACCGGCCCGCACAACAAAACCTGAAGTACATCATAAACAATTAGCTTATTTCAATGGTCAGAACTCTGGATTACAGAAGAAGATAAGCTAAAACTTTATTTTTTTGTTATACTTTTGCTCCATCAGTGCCTAGTGAATGTAATAAAAAGGTAAGTAAAATGCATCACAGAGTCTATCTAGATTAATTTATGCTCGCATACCATCAGATCCGGGTAGGTGGCAAATTTCTGACCAATGAGGGCAGCATTTCCTCCAACGTACAGCTGAAAAACAGACCAAAGTTACCGTTCCGAAAAGGTAAAGAAGGAGTAAACAAAAGAAAGGAGATGAGAGGAATGGGCTCGCCTTCGCGCCGGGGTACTCTGCCGCTGCGCGAGCGATTCTCTGAAACACTTCCTTGTCGCTGAAGAATCGCTCTGCCGCTGCCCCGCGCTCCATGTAGTGGATGAAGGTTTCCCTCAGGTCGTCCTTCGAGCGCAGGACTTCGTGATCCCGGCCGGTGCCGGGATCCACAGCCAGAGCCTGCAGCAGCCCCACGCCGCTGACGACCACGTCGACACAGGCGTTCACCCTGAACGAGAGGACCGAAATGGAAACGGGTCGCTTAGGTCCGATGACGGGACTCAGTGGTCAAGGACGACCGGAAGAAAATGGATTTTGTTTATGTCGGGTGCTGGAAGAAAATACAAAACTGCTAAACACATCCAATTAATGAAGTTGATAAGGCAAGCAGTCCACGTTTTTAAAATCGCAACAATAAATAAAGGAGTGAAAAAAACAAACAAAAAACGGCATGTCCTGTGGTCATGTGGTGCCTGTTGAATATTTTACTCATGCACAGAACCAGGCTGTTCCCTTAATTAACACCTTTATTACAGGTGAACACACACTGACTGCTCAATGCTATCAAACACCACCTTTACCAACACACACTTTAGATAAAAGGTCATAAAACCTCAAGGTGCTGCATGTCCCGCCCTCTGGTGGGCCGTGCTTCAGGCTCAGCCAATCACGTTCTGCCACCTGAAGCGCAGACTCAGGTAGCGGTTTTATTTTTTAACCAATAACACTGAATATTAAAGTTAGAATCATCAGCTCCCCTGATGAAATCAGACAAAACTCCTCATATTTCTACTGAAATTTCGTACATTTACTGCTTCCAAAATAACAAGGACTTGAATCTCCACAGAGTTTAACAAGTTAACAAGTAGATTTTATTGATGTGCTGAATTGGAACAATGAAACTAACAAGCAACAAGGCCAAGAAAATAGAAACATTTTTTGTTTCTGGTGTACGGACATTGATCTGAACTATGAAAACTCAAAGAATGCATGGGTAGAAAAAATATAAGACAATCAAAATTTTTCCAAAAATTAAATCTTCAAAATCCAAACATTCGACGAACCGTTAAAGTCGATTTATTGCCCAGCGTCAGGGGCGACAATTTGACCTTCACCCTACGCTACACCCTACAGCACCTGCTGTTTTCACCGAGACATTTGAGCAGAGGCTGTCTCATGACAACGCATTCCGCCGCGTGCAACAGAAGGGCTTGAGAAATGTCAGCTTAAAGAAAAATCACTCAGACTCTGACCGGCTCCGCAGATCAGCGTCACTCACCCCACTGCCACCTTGCTCCACTGCCTGCTCGGCAAGGCGATCAGAGCCTCCCAGGCAGCAGAGATGGCCCGCTCCAGGCCCTCGTTGCTCTGCGACGGCGTCCGGAGGTTGGGCAGGCCGATGTACTGGAGGATCTGCTCCGGGAGCTCCGGCCTGCCGCCGTAGAAGTAGCCGACGGCCAAAGCCAGCAGGAGAGCCGCCGAAGCCTTCCTCCACATGGTGCTTCCCACACACTCCTGCGGCAACAGGGAGACTGTCACTTTCATGTCGGATTGTGGCGTTTTTAGAATACAACTGACACAGATTTCCTCAGATCAGATTGAGTTAGAATAGAGTGGCTGGTTTCTTACTGACTGCAGGGCTGGATAAATATGTGGAATATATGACTAATAAATGTCGACAGAATCTCCCGCCGGACCTGTATGTCTCTCTAGAGTTGGCTGCTTCTCTGATTAATGCCGTTTGCTCACTGATGTTCACTATACTTAGGAATATTGCAATAAATCGATAAATCGCATGATAAATGATCGTTTTTCTTTTTCTCCCTGCCAAAAACTGGATGACTAAATCCTTCAGTCTGGCGTTTCAGTCTCAACCAGCCAGTTTTTGGAGAA
The DNA here is from genome assembly GCA_922788865.1 of Poeciliopsis turneri. NCBI lineage: Eukaryota > Metazoa > Chordata > Actinopteri > Cyprinodontiformes > Poeciliidae > Poeciliopsis > Poeciliopsis turneri. The sequence continues at coordinate 70,837 of CAKLNU010001107.1, read as the reverse complement.
CAATTTTCTTTACAGAGACTTCATAATTCATTTTATTTGTTGTTTCTACTGCTTATTTATTTTGGATATGTCAAACGTCTTCCGGTTTTACAGCTGAATATTTATTAGAATTTAAAGTTTATGATCTTTGAGAATGTGTTCTTGCTGGTACCGTTGTATTATTTGAAAATGGTCTCAAAGCAACAATATTATTGTTAATCGCAAGAACTTCTGGGACAATTTATCATCCAGTCATAATATTCCTGTCGCCAATGAACCGCAGAGGACTACAAAGTTAATGATAACTTCTGAGGACATCTGGTCAAGTCAGATTTTATTAAGGAGTATTGTGTCAAGGATGTTGATGTAAGAATAAGATTTTTTTTAATTTGGAAAAATGTTTGAAGACAGCCTAGTTTTATCTTTACCTTAGGCACTGGATTGCACACATCTCCCTTCAAAGCCATTGATTTCATTGGATGTAACACGAGAAAATTTGAAAAACCATGAATAATTCAAAAAGGTACTGGACTCGGCACTTAAACATATGTATAAGTAGCTTGTTGTTTAATCATCAGCTCTGTCTGAAAACCCCATCTGGGACAGGGCTTTGCGTATCGATCTGAATATCAGAGAGGTTGATACTTTTGTTGGCATGAAATGTAAATTAAAACAATCCCACTTCACCACACAACTAATTAATTCAGTCCCAACACAATCGGGCAAAACAGAAAAATAAGCTGGTTTTAAACACACCCACTAACATGAACCTGACTCTTTTTTTTTTTTTCTTCCTCCAGGGGATTATTAGCGCAACACTCCGATTAGAGCAAGTTCAAGCTGTCGTCCATTAACAGCGAGTGATCCAGTTTTTTATGAGCTGAAAACTGACGCCGGTGGTGTTTTGAACAGCATCGCTGTCCAGAACATTGAGGACCAGCAGACTGGGCACACGAGCAGCGGTAAAGTTGCTGCTAACGTGGACACGCTAGCTGGATCTTTGAACTCAAGTTAGCAAACCCGACACCGGCGAGCCGCTTTGACCCGGCTAAAACTATTAAGACACAACGACGGCAACTCAACGCTTTGGCAAACTATCTAACTTACAACTTCGGTTCTTGCGGGAGGGAGTAAAGCTGCTGGTTAGTTAGAGGTAGCGGGACGTACCAGGCGGTAACGTGCAGGTTTGTTAGCCAGGAAGACGATCCAGTTTCCGGGTTGAATCACAGGAAGAACATTCAGCCCGTTTAATTCCGCGACTGGTCGTGAGCTAAGGAGGAGAAACTACACTCGGCACAATTCATTGAAGAAGCTTTAGCTGGGAATGACAGGAGCGGCTCAGACACAGCCAGCACTCCACAACCAGCAGCCGCTTCGAATCCGCGACATGCGCATGCGCCTAAAGCCCTCCCAAGGGAAATGCTGCGTTCCCGTACTGTCGGAAATAGCAGGAACCTTAAAGCGAAGTGAAAAAAATAAAAATAAAAATACCTGCTCAGCTTTCATTCTTAAAGTCTCTGTCTCTCTCTCTTTCTCTTTCTCTCTCTCTCTATATATATACACATATAGAAACACAAAGCCTCTGTTGGCCTTTTCTTTATGTTACAGCTACATTCATTTTATACAATATGTAACCGAGTGCCAGTGATTGGATTTGAACACAACAGAGTTCAATACAGTTAATGCTAAATTAAGGTTTGCCCCAAACCACAGAGAAAACACGGCAGACAGTTCAAACAAGGGGCTCTTAATGGACATTTTTGACTAATTATACCATGTGGGACAGACAAAACACGTTTATATTTGCGTGTCAGCTCGAACTCAGCTGACTGAAACAGTCCAAACCTTCTCAACATGTCATAATGTAAGAAGAAAAGCAAAAGACAATGGCACATAAAACCCTATCCACATCTCTCTTTTTATAAGAAAATGTAAAAAAGGTTTGTGTCTGCTCCAAAGTAAAACATTTTCTTCCCTCAAGTCAAATGGCTTGTTCCAAAAACGCAGAAATAAGCTAGTGATGAATCATCATAAAGGAAAATATTTCTCTTACTCTTCCTTCAGCTGAAGGACATGTAGGCGCCAACATGTCGACAAGCGCCTACATGTTGGCGCCCATCTTCCACCAGAATGAAGAAGTGAAAATGAAACGTTTAATAGTGGGGGGGGGGATTACAAGTTAAGACCTGTTTGAATGATTTATTGAAACTTCAATGTGAAATTAAAAAAAGAATCATGCAAATAATAAAAAAAAGAAACATTTGATTTTAAAAACAGTTGCCATATTGCAGCTGAAGACTGTTAAATACAGCATTTGCTTTTGTTTTTGTTGACACATATTCCAGTTTTGCTGGGTCAAATGCTTGACTGGGACAACTGTAAACCAAGACATCTTTAAAATAACGGGACCGTAAAGTTCCAAGTAAAAACACGCAGCTCCTGCCCCGGCTTCGCCGCCTTGCATCTTCGATTCTGAAATTTGCCCCTATGGATGGATACAAGTGGCATTTCCAGTTCACAGCCACAGCTCGATAAAATAAAAGTGCGTTGAAAAGTTTTACGCCTGTCAGCAATTTAGCTCAGAAACTGAAACTCGTATTGTGGGAGAATGTGGATGTTTGTTGTGTAATTCTAAGGAGAGATGCTGCAGTGTTGTTGCCTGGGTGACCTTATTGAAGCCTCTTTGGTGATTAAAGCTTACCCCGCATAAACACACAATATTCCATTTCAAAATAATGTAATAATGTTACTTGTAAAAAAAACAAAACAAAAACTAATAGAGAACTGACATCATGTTTACATCATAGCCTCTCGATCTTGACAACTGTCAAGACTCCTGGCTTGACAGTTGTCATTAAAATCCTTTATTAAGAAGAGTGACGTGTCAAAACATATCAATGGAAAGTTCAGTGGAAGGAAAAAAAAGGTGAAATGGAATATTGACAGTGCCTTGCTCATTTGTTGCTTTGTTTTGATTCCGTGATACAGTTTGTGCGAAAAGAGCTGTTGCATTTTGCCATATATTAGTAAATCCAAAAGAAAAAAGAAAAATCTTCTAGAAAAAACCTCTCATTTTCAAAAAATTCAAGCTCAGTGTCTGGAAGAAGACCCAAGTTGATTTAAGCTTTTGTGTGCATATTATTCAGACTTTCTCTGAAAGTCTGAATAATGACCAAAATGAGCTTGAAAGGTCTCCTGGGTTTCTTCTCCTGAGTCAAATGAATCGGTCCAACGGTACTGCAATTCGTTGAAATGTAGCCATAATTCTGCCCGTTTTGGGTCTTTGGACCGTGCTGCCTGTTAGGCGTTGTGGTCAGGGAGAATAGAGGCGCTGAAGCTGACCCGGACGTCCCGGGGGTAGAAACCCTGCAGAACTCCGTCCACTACGATGTCCGGGTGGCCTGCGAGAAAGAGGGCAGGGTTTGTTTGATCTGAACACAGACCGTCGCTCTGACAGGTCGTTTCAAAGCTACCTGATGAGCTGCCATGCAGATAAGGATCCTGGAAGAAGCCCAGAACCCGTTGCTGTGGTAACTGGAAACTGTGGAAACGAAAGGCAGAAACAAAGGGAAACGTAACTAATCGACTCATTGAAACAGTAACCTTCATCTGCCATGTTGAAACTGAAGGATGTAGTGGGGCTTGGAGAGAAATCAGAGAATTATTTTTTCTTTGAAGATTTATTTTTTTAAAGAAAATTTTGAAATTTATATACATTTCCCCCCCAGACTCCAACAAAGCACTTGGGTTTGGGTTTCCATAGTTCAGAGTGATGTCAGCAAACCCAGGGCGGCCATCTTGTTTCACAAGACTGTTTTACAGCTTCTATTTATTTATTTATTTATTTATTTATTCAATTCAGGGCAACTCTACAACAAAAAAAAAGGGTCAAGATACATGTTTGTTTTTTTAATCATGAGAATAAAGTCGTAACAGTGCACCAATACAGTTCTACAACAATAAAGTCGACACTTAACCAATATACTTAATCTTTTAACACCTAAGCATTAAATTATCAGGATCAGAATTTTGAAACGAGTGTGTTGTTTCGAAAGAGCTACACAAACTCGTATTATGGGAGTTTGTAATACGAACTCCCATATCGTATTACAAACTCCCATAATACGAGGAGTTTCCTTGAAACAAATCCCATTTGTTTCAAGGAAACAAATTAGATTTGTCTCAAGGAGACAAATTGTTTTCCTTGAAACAAATCTCATTGTTTCAAGGAGATTTTTTTCTCCTTGAAACAACTTTTCAGACAATTTTTTGTGGTAAAATTGCGTCAAGAAATTGCTACATTTCTCGCAATTACACAAAAATTCTCGTAGCTTAGGAATGATTGAAATAAAAATATTCTACTTAATTTTAGAACAGAAAGCAAGAAAAAAAAACAAATAAAAAAAGATGAAAATGGAAAATCAGATTTGACTTTTAAGCCATGTTGCCCATGCTCAGCGAGTCGAGGCTTGTCCGACTTCATCTTTAAACATGCACAGTCATGACAGATGTTAAATATAAAAATCGAACTGTGCTTCCGGATGCACAGAGGTTTGGTGCAGCAGCGTGCTGCTTTACGAGACGCAGTTTGGTGCAGATCGCATTAGACCAGTGGAGCGGCTCCTAAGTGTGTCACGGTGTCGGCTTTGTGCCACGCTGCGTCATCAAGTGACCAGAGAGCGGCGTAGCCACGACGACGGCCCCAGAACCACATTCCATCTGCGCTCTGAACCACAAACGCTTTCAGGACATTCCTGGTCTGCCGTCGCCCCGGACACGAGGTGAACATCTTCTGCCTCCGTTTGTGTTCAAAGCAAACAGGATGCATGTTGGCGGCCGCCTCAGCGCCTCTAACACTCATTTAAGTTTCCAAATGTAAAAGGAGAGTTTTATTATACTTTGCTGCATTTACTATGATAAAAAAAGTTTCTTTTAATGAAACTTTTTCAACAGTTTTATTAAATAATTTACCTCTCACCAGAAAATAATAATTGTAAATAAGTGACTGATGCTGAGTGTTACTCACCAGCACGTTATTAAAAAAGATCAATATTAGCATCACGGCTGAAAAGTGCAGATTTTATTTCAGCCAGGGGGCAGCGCTGCCTCTTTCCGTACATGTGCCAAATCTGGTCAAAATTACGCCTGTGACAATAAAGCAGTTAACTGCATCATAAATTAAAACTGTGTCAATAATTTCCATTTGCAGAGTTTATTGTTTTGTCCTTTTCTGTTTCTCTTTCGACCAAAATCCAGATCACTAAAGTCTTCGGTCTTGTTTTTTGGTCTCAACTTAATTTTTTTGCTTGTTTGTTTAGTTTATTTTGGAAACTTAAAATGTCTTCTAGTTCCAGTGTTAGTTATAATTTTACATTTATTGTTCTTTGAGAATATGTTCGTTACAATCACCTAAAAACCATCTCAAAGCAACGATATCGTTTATCGCAATAACGTCTGGGACAATTTATCGTCCAGTAAAATTTGTTACGGTGACAGGTGTCGTAAGAATCAATGATAAACCCTTGAAAGTTTGAGTTTTACACATCATGGACTCAAATGGCTGTGATACAATCTGATATTAATGCTTCATAGGTCAAGGAGCAGGAACATCTGAGCTGACTGAAGCTACTTGAGTGACCACATTTAATTGTGTTAAATGATTAACAAACTACTCAAAGTGATCCTTATTTAGGTTTTTCTGCCTTTTTGTCTGATTATTTCTAATGTGAAAACTTACTTGTATTCCTGACTGTCCAGTTCGTCCAGTGACCTAAAAATAGAATATTAAAATATTAGATATTACATTCACACAGAACGGTTTCATTTTGCTTTTAAAGAGACGCCGTTTTCCACAACAGCGTCTGTTTGCAGCGACAACTCGATCTGAGTTGTCGCCGTGAGTTCCTCACGGGGTTGCGCCGCCGTGAGGAATGTTTCTCAAGTTTTATCATGTTGCCGCATTGCCCCCAATCTGAAAATAGAGGCAACAAATATAGCACCGCATGCAGCATTGCCGGCCGGCTCCTGCAGGAGAGCAGGCTGCCGGACTCACTCGACGCTGCTGATCTTGTTCCCCGTGTGGAAGTGCTTCAAGTGGAGGAAGTCCAGCAGCACCTGAGGCACGTCTTCGTTTTGATAGATAATTTCCTGATGCAGAGAGAAAAACACACAACGGTGAGTCAGGGCCGATGTAGAAAGGCAAGACAAAGAGAGGAGCAAATTTCTGCCAGAATTATGAGCTTTTTCTTGCAGCTTTTCAACTTTTGAAACACAGAAATTTCCATGTTTTTGCTATCAAATCTCTGTCAAGGCTCAAAATCAGATTTTTTTTTTTCAGCAAAATGTGGACTTTTGAATTTCAGAAATTTCCTTTTTTTTTTTTTCCCAAGAAAATGTCTGAGATGAATCTCAAAATTTCTGAGTTTTCTTTTAGGCAGAAATGTGCTTTTTTCTGATACATGTATGCCATTGTAGAACCAAGAAATGGGGTCCACATAAACAGGACTTTGTTGTTATCATTATAATATGAAGTCTCTGCTTCTTACCTGGATGTAATCTTCCAGCTCCTGCCGCCTCTGCTCCAGAGGTTTGGTCCTCAGATGGGGGTTCCTTTTGCTCGGAAAATCCGGAGTCTGGATGATCTTCTTAAGCTACCGGCATCACAATAGAACACACACACAGAAAAATAATTTTATTTTATAGTTTCAGAAGCCAAAATGTATTTCAAATCATTTTACGGCTCTTCGACCAGATTTTAAACATCGGGTTTAAAATCCCGATGTTTTAAACCCGATTCGAATCAAGACATTCATTTTGTTTTTGTCTAAAGGCAGACAAAAACAAAATGAAACCCTCCAAAAGATTTAAGAAAGCAGGACAAAAGGAAGTCTGATATTGACGCATACCTTCCTGTGGAGCGTCTGGAATTCGCTGTTTCTTCTGAGTACATAATGTTTCCTCTCATTAAACAAGACTTCAACTCTGAAAAGCTGCAAAACAGAAAACAACAATCAAAAATCTAACTTCTTCCCAAAAAGAGTAACTCTTCCAAGATAGATTAGTCAGAAGAAAAAAAGTAGAAAATTAGCATGAGGAAGTAAATGATTTGCTCAAGCCAAGTTCCACCGTGGGGAGGACAAAAACATGTAGGATGCCGGCCCTCCACGACCCACTTTGGGGACCGCTGTTCTAATCGATCTGTCAGCAGATTGTGTCAGTACAGAAACAACTTGCCTCGCCAGCAGGAGGCGGTAAAGAGCTTCAGACTTTTCCCCCCCCCCCAAGATAGTTGGCGCACGTTTCTCTTTCTGCTCCAATAAGTAACACTTTAAATAAATCCGAATGTAATTTGCAAAAAATTTGAACCAACCTGTTAGACTTTACGAGACATCAGAACTGAACAGATAGGCAAAAATAAATAAATAACTAAAGAGTGCTTCTATGAAGAAAAAAAAAAAAAAAAAAAATCAATAAATGTTGAACTTTGCTTTCGTTTCCATAAAAATAAAAAAAATAAAAGCAGGGCGAGTGGCTCATGTTCTGCACCACAGGCTGTCTGATTGACAGTGAGCCAAATTCCTCACTCTGGTGCCTCCGTTGGCTCTGAACGTGGCACGTTGATTATAGTAGCCTTCAGTGTGCTAGAAAGCACATATGTTCCTTTTAGCCATTCTTTTTCATCTACTCAGGTTCTCCTTCAGTTTCAGCACAAAATAAGACTTTTGTAGAGCAGTCTTGTAGTTGCAGAGGTTTCTAACTGTGCTGCATGATTGCTCTGTTTTCACAGGCCTGCTGATTTACCAAGAGCAGAGCAGCAGAGCAGTCAGCCGGGAGTGAGAAACAAACATTTCCTTCAGATATTAGGTTTTAGTTGGAATGGTTTTGTTGCACAAGTGTTTTTCTGTAATACAATTCTGTAGTGTGAAATTGAATGTGTCACATTGGGTTTAGAAACAAACAATAATTACCTTATGCTGATTTTCTCTGTAAGTTTTGAAATTCTGAGTTTAAATAGGTGTCGGAAATGAGTCGGCGGTTTCTGTTAAGAAACGGCAAAGTCAACGTTGAGGGAGCATTTTAAGAATTTACCCTTTGCATAACCCTAGTGTCTATTGCCATTTATCGTATCGGTTATCACGATAAATGATACTTTTCACTGTTGTCATGATACATTCGAATTAATGACATTCAAAACCCCCAGAACTGTACGTTTTGTTGGGACTATTTTCTTCACTGTTTATTTAATCAGAGTATCAAAAAATACCAATACATTTGTAATTATGATTAAATGCCGTTAATGTGTACAGTTTATGTTATTAGTGTCCTAAAGACACATATTACTAATATGTGTGTTTGTCAAGAGCGATATTTGTGCCTATGTATGTTTGCAGTCATAGTCTGAAAAAGTAAATATTTCTTATCGTCACTCTGATGGATATTGCAATAATACCACCAAGTATTGCGATAAAACTACGTCCATATCACCCACTGCTCTGCCATTTAGTCCTTTAGGTCTCTGGTGGGATAGTGGTTCAAGTTTCTAACTGGTTTAACTGGACCTGAATGTCAAAGCAGGGATTAAAAAAAAAAACATTCATACCAAATAGGCTACATTATATTTCAGGGCAGCATGAACAATAATTTTTGTAAGCGGATTAAACCGCCAGTTCCCCAAACCTTTCAACGTCAAGCCTCCAAAACGTTGCAAACCTTTCATTTCATTTCGTTCATTGATTAACAATTGAGCGTTACCAAAAGGGAATAATTACAAGTATTGTAGTGTTTTAGGATCTACAGTATGAATATACGTCTATTAGGTTTGTCAGTTTCTCCATCAAGACTCCACACTTGTTGATTTGGAACCCACAGAAACATTCAGGCTTCTGTAAAATGGAAACAGGAAAATATACAGGAATACACTTAGAAGAATAAAATATCATACATTTTTGAAGATGATGCAAGCGGAGGCTTTTTATTGTCAGTTAATCAAAATGATCAACTACAATTAAAAATGGTTTCACAATTTACTTTTAGCAGCAACACAATCCATAGGTGACAAAGCGTTTTAGATTTTCTTCAACATTATAGTACATATTGAAAAAAAATCTAAAATTATAGTAAATAGGACAAAATCTAGATGCTGATTTTTACCCAAAAGCATTTTTTCCATGCACCTCAATCTGCTTCCATTAGTTTAATTAAACTAAGCTAAAAACAGAAAACATTTGAAAAGACAAACTGTCCCAAATCATCTTCCACCGGTAAAATTAAAAGGATTTTTTCCCCCAAATGAGCCCATAGACAAAATCTTCTATTCCAATTTTAATTTTCAAAAATTACTACTTGAGTAGTTTTAAATATTTGCTTAGTCTGATGTTGGGCTGCTTTAAAAAAAAAAAAAAAAAGAAATCACAGCAAAATCTTTCTTTAAATATATAAATATAGCACGAGACTCCTTTGGACTTGACTATTTTGACTCGCGCGAGACGAGAAGTTTGGAGCCGCTGTGGGTTGAATCTCCTCTCCTCACAGGTAAGACTCACCTGGCAGCTTCATTCTCCGGCACAGAATCACACCTTGGTGCCAAATTACACGCCGAGGAGGCGCGTGTTTGTCTGTGAGCGTTTTCAAACTTTCTCAATAAGGTTGGGGACAAAAGAAAAAAGCTGAGAGCCGAGTTTTAGGCAAGTTGGACCGCGCTCACCTTCTTCGACTTGCCAGACTCGTCCACCTCCTTCTCCAGCGACGGTATCGACACCTCAATCATGTGGGAAAGTTCCTCCAGCGCCGTCCGCCTCGACTTTCCGTCTCCGTTCGACTTTTTCCGCGGCTGGAGAAACTTCAGGCGAAGAACCAGCGACTTTTATCCCCCCCCCTCCCTCCCTCCCTCCAGTGTGTCGGCTCAGGTTAGGCGGAGGAAAGTGACATGGGTTCTCTTTTCCGGTAGGTTTGCTCCTGTGTGTGCTCCACCCACTCGCTAATTGGACAAACCCCGACAGGACATTAAAGGTGCAGTCCGGGCTTTTTGAGGGCTTTGCATTGTGAGAGTGAGGCGGCAGTGAAATGGGAAGCTGCTGTGGTGCCCATGTGAGCTTGTTTGCTGAGTTGTTTTTTTTTAAACTTTCATTCCCAGTAAGTTCTATGGAAGTCCAAAGTGCTATTTGCTCCCCTCTGAATGATTTCATGCGGTCCTTGACAACAATTCAGGCATGGGATAAATTTGTGTTGACAAGTTGGGTACGGATGATGCACGGAAATCCAAAATGGAGTATTTGGACAAGGCTAACACACACACACACACACACACACACACACACACACAAATAAAATAAAATTACTAGAATAAAGTCATTATATCATGAGGATGTAGTTGTACGAACGTAAATCAAAAGTAATATGTCTTCAATATGAGAAGACTGAGTTAGAAATACAGGAAAAAAGACGTAATCTGACCAGAGTAAGGTTGTCATACCAGCAGAATAAAGTAGTAATTTTGTGATGACGAACATGAAAAATAATAATAACTAAAATGAGGAAGGTCGAGTTATACTTTGGGACTGGTTTTACAAATGATGTCTTACTCTTTTAAGACATCAGCGTCAAATCATCGTCAGGTGGAGGACTGTAGGAGCCTTGCTCTCATTCAAACAACTTTCTTCTGGTGATATTGTGCGTTTATTCTGCTACTAGTTCTTGTTATTGAAAAAAACAAAAATCTCTTACTCTGGCCAAATCAGATTGCTTTGCATGTTTCATTAAAATATCATTCTGAGTTTATTATTGGACAGGTAAAATGGTAAAAATAAAGAAAAATAAATTTAAAAAAGCAATATATGCACATATATATATATATATATATATATATATATATATATATATATATATATATATATATATATATATATATATATATGCCTCAGGCCTGGAGGAGTAAAAAAAAAAAATTACATTTTTTTAAATTGTGTTTTTTTAAATTGTGTTTTTTGGCTGTTCTTGGAGTGGATGAAAACTTTTTCGGGTCACAGGTGTTTTTGAAACCGACAACCTGTTTTAGAAAAACTAAAGGTTTCTGTGTGGACGGGTCCGAAATGGGTTGGTTTAGATTTTCTTTGAAGTGTGTTTCTTCGCAGAAAGGTTTCCCATCCCTTGTGAACCTGTTGGAATAATTCTTTTAAAAAACCTACAGAGAGCTGGAAGTGAAAAACAATAGTCAGGTGTACACTGAATCAATTCGCCTCATTGGCTGATTTGCCGTTTACAGCTTTATTTTATAGCAACAATGATGGTTATTTCAAAAATTATAAAGCTCCAACAAAAGACATCAAACTAATTAGCCTTTTTGTTTTGGAAAAAAAAACCGATTGCTCTATTCTGCTGTCTCTTGTTTCAGTCTCTCACTGTATTCTCTCTGCTTAAGCTTCTTCTAAAAAGCCCAGGCACCCGGGCTTCAGACAACTTCCAGAAAGTGCCTTGTAACTTTCAAATCCAGCTTCACTTCCTGCTGTGACTCAAACACAAAATAAAACCAAAAACAACCGTCGGCGAAAAAGGGATCTAAGCCCTGGATGCAGAACCACACAGCTCTCCTCACATCCCTTAAGAACTGCAGCTCACCAGACGCTGCAGCCGAGAGGAAGAGAAAAATAAAAAGTTCATGTTGGATTCCTAAAGTATTCTCCTCCCAAACTGCCCAACGTGAACAATGCTCTGCCGCTCGTGGCTCATTTTTCAGGGATTTATCTCAACAGGAGACACGTGCTCTGCCTGTGACCCTCATCACGGGATTTAGATCTTCCCATTCCTTGTGTGTTGCTCACACAGTTTAGCAAATCAAGCAGGCAGAGGAGATGACTTAATTACGGGAGGATGTGTGACCTTACAGGGTGAAAATATCACCTCTGGGTGAACGCATAAGAGTTTTTTTTCTCCATTTGCCTCCATTTGCACATATTTCATTACCACTTTAACAAATGTCTTCCTCATTGTGCCTAAGCTAAAGGGTACAATCCACATGCTGATGGGTCGGTATCGTCTATACAGATATTAATACTTATTTAAGTCTGGTACATCATCAAACGTCTGACCTTTGTGTTTTTTGTTGGTTTTCCTTTGAATTGTTTGGTAAAACCTTTGACAGAATTTAGGTAAAGTTGATTAGCTTGATACCTTCAAAAAGTCCCAACACAGACTGTTGAGCTGCAGCATCTATAAAACGTCTAAATCAATATTGGCCGTTCTATATAGTTCCTTAAATTTCAAACCGTCTTTTGCATCCTCCTTTATTGGCTGTTGGTGTTTTTTTTTCCCCTCTTGCCTGTTTTTGTCTGTTTTTCTGCTGATCCGTTTGTTTGTCTTGGTTTCTAGAGTTTTCCTGATTTTTCCGGTTTAAGGAAACAGTTTAAATCTATTTCTGTTCTGCAAGTTCAATCTGTTGTCCTAAACCATACACTATTCATTCTACTCATAACAGGAAAAAGAGTTTGCGCTGTATTTTTAATCAACATTTGCTATTTTGGTTATCATTTTCCTCTATCTTTTTTAATCATATACCAAACTCGAAATCATCAACCAGGATAGTGGTGTGAATATTATTTAAGTCAGTGACAATTAGAAAATTAACTAAAATAAATATTCAATTGATAGACTAACTGAATATTCTGTGGATGGAAAGTTATTTAAGTAGCTCATCGACATGTTCAAACAGGCTTAATGACATTTGAATTTGTTCTTGAATTTGAAAGTAGGTCAGCAAAACTTCCCAAACTGGACAGACACACCAGCTGGTCTTGCAGCCGTGATGCAATTTGTCCAAACTGCAGTGTGAATGAAAGAGAGCGCTGTTGCCCAGATTAGGGAGCGTTAACCGAGCCATTCCTGGGATATACCCCCACAGACAGAGCATGGCATTTTTATCAGGAAGCAGCTCCTTGCAACAAAGTAGAAGGAAAGAAATGTGGCATATGAGTATATTTAATTTAAGGTTGGGAGATGTCTTAAATATTTTATGTAGAGGAAAACATGGCAGACGTTTTAAGACTTGAACTGAAGTAAGTGGCTGGACCATCACATTTGATGATGATTCAAATTTGATCAAATGAAAAAAGAGTTAGGAGTTCCCTCTGCTGGACAGAAAGTTTAAAGCCACTACTATATCCACATGACCCTATTAGGATTTTCTTGTAAGTATGTGATTTCTTCTAACTCCTTCAACTAAAAGAGTGAATTTAATATAATCCACACCTTTCAATATGGAAAGTATGGAAGCATATTTGAATTTGAATTAGAAAATATATCTGGAGTCTTCTTTGAAACTGCACATGAAGGGGCAGGGTTAGGGTTTCCTTTCCTTTTCCTTAAGGAAAAGGAAATACATCTGGCTGATATCAAATGACAGTTCTCTTCAAGAACATCAAGACATTGTGTGTTTATTTACGGCCCACACGTTTTTATTGTGTAAAATGCATTGGACTGCCCTGTTGCTGAAATGTGTTATACAAATAAACTTGATTGATTCATTAAGTTTTATCAAAGATTGATGAAAGTGTGCCTCCTGGGCAGAGTTTGTGCCCAGGAGGCACAAACGCTGTCTCATTTTTACCTCCTGGGCTTCCGTAGTTTGTTCTAGCCCTCGTAGCTCCTCCCCCTTTTCCCTCACAGCGTCGTTCCGCTGCTGTCGGTAAGTCACAGGAAAGTTCGCTGCTGCTATAAATGTTTGTTTTCTGTTTGGATGTTGTTAATTTTGAGGCCTCTACCATATGTTGTTTATTATTGTGTTATTTTGCAGTTTTGACCATCATTGTGGGTTTTTATAAACGGTTTTATTATAAATTTCGTTTTTTAATTTTTGGCGCGAACAACCGTTGCTAGTTCGGTAGCACTGGCTAGCAACGGCTGAACATTATTTTTCTTTTCACATTTAGGGCTGAAGTGCAGGGAGAGGGAGCGGAAGAAGAGGTGGATTTGTTTTTAGTCTTCTCCCCCAGGTATGTGTTTTTAATTTAAGTTATACTTTTTTATCTCTTTTTATTTAACTCTATCCCACTGTATTGTGTTGTTGTGGCCACCAGGTGGCGTTTTTCCTCCTTGTTTTTAGTTTATGATTTTTGTGAGATTTCTTTCTTTTTGTTGAATCTGGAAAAACAAAAATGTTTGTACACAGCAGCTGCTGCAGGGCTGGAGTGCAGGGAGAGTGAGTTGAAGAGGAGGTTGATTTGTTTTTACTCTTCTGCCCCAGAATAAAAGACCTAATTGAAAACCTGGCTGAATGATCTCTAGAAATTCATTGATGCCACCCATTACACTGGAATAGATTCTTCATCTCTGATGCTATGTTGCATGATGACAAATCTAAATCTGAAAAGTTGTTTGCATTATTATCTTATCTGATGCATCCCTGTAAGCCACAGCAGCCAAACAGAAAGGCAGGCGCTCTAGGACAAAAACATGAAAGAAAACAAAATGTTAAAATAATAACAAATATTGCAAATGTGATAGGAGTATATTTCTATTGCATTCCAGATGCAAAAGGATTTTTAAATCTCTCACTACTTAAGCTTCACAATTCAAATAAAGGTTTCACGAATCACAAACTAGGTTTGAAATATTCTTCTGTTGTCGTAGAATAATAATCTAGTCCAGATTTGAAGTGTTGATCGTTTTTTAAGCACAACAGATGAATTCTTAACATTTTTATGTTAAGTATAACTTCCACGATTAGTTACTTACTTACAGTCATAAGTTAAGAGTAATTTACATGATTATTATTATTTACCAAATTTAACCTGATTGTAATTCCAAAGAGGTGACGTGAAACATAATTAAATTCAAAGCATGATTTATTTTGGAGAGAAGAAGTCTTTTATTTTGAAAAATGCTTGACAGGCTCTAGTTTTGTCTTTTGCCACTGTCTGGCCTTCTGTTGATTTAGGTTGCTTAGTTACCAACAGTGCTTGCCCATATTCAGCTGTTGTATTGTTCAATAAAAGTCTGAACAGAAAATGTTAAATAAAAACATCAAATCAAAAACTGGAAGTCAACCATATGTTATACAAAATAAAACGAGATAAAGGAACAAAGCGATAAAGATGTGATACAACAAGTAGGGAGCTTAATTTGGGTTTATTTACTAAGTGTTTGGCAGACTTTCAACCATACTTATATTTGATCATTAATAATCATATTTAACAGGAAATGACAATATAAAAACTACTGCATTGTTTGGAACTTTCCCCTTTTGGCACCACCCCGGTCCGTTTACCAGTTTCGCGACCTGAACCAAAACCCCTCAGTGTCGGCCTGTTAGAGGAGATTCCTACCATAAAAACTCCGGAGTAGAGAATTAAACTTTTCCTTTCCTTGGGAAACCAAATGTCCCGTTTTATTTGTTTTTCACAGGAGCAAAAAGAGCTGAAACTGACTTGCACTTTGCAGTATACAGTGAAATTATGATGAAACAATTGCATGGCTGCAGTCTGGATAAATGAATGTCTACATGAGAAACGGCCACAGTTCAACCTGAGTTCATCAAACACTTCCTCATCAAAAGCGGCTTTTGATGAGGAAAACACTGTTGAGCAGATTTAATGGGAAACCGGGTGATTGTGTTCTGCACATTGTTAAGCCACATTGGCTGAAGCTAGTGTAAATTATTGGAGAAAGTTACATTTGTCTTAATGTGAATGAATTTATTTGGAAATGTTTTGATGGTTTGAAACATCTCCTGCACTTGAAAGTGTGAATCACTTCAGAGTTTTTCCTTGTTACCATAGCAATAGCAACTAATGTTACACTTCTACTTACCTGATTATGTCACTAGGATCCCGTGCTTTGTGTCACAGATTCCTTGACATCAGCTCTGAAACTTCTTGAAGAATTTTGTGTTCTTACTTGTACTTACTTGTGTTCCAGAGCCAGATGTGCAGAACCCAACGGATTTATAGTGAATTGGACTTTCTTCACCGTGACACAGAAACTGAAGACGAATTCACAGCAATTACACAGGAGGATTGTCTCTTTGCAAAGGACAATGAAGACAGAACTGAACCGCCCTTTCCAAATTAAAGAGCAGCATGGTTCTTTGGACAAACTTGTCTAAATTTACAAAAGATTTAGAACCTGAAAGGAAAGTGGCAGAGTGCAGAGAAAAGAAGCTAATGAAAAGCAGAAGAGACAGAATTAAATGCGAAACGGGAGAATTGCTCCACAACTGATTCTGAATTTAGCAAAAGCTCAGGGAATAGCTCAAGGTTCCCTTCCTGTGTGGAAGACAGAAGTGATATTCAGAAATTTATTGCTCAGGATACTGAATTTAGAAGTGCAAAGGAGATGAAACAGATGGGGAGCTGAAGTTCAAAAAGCACAGACAAGGAAAAAGAAGGCTGGAAACCAAAACACTTATGAACGTGATTTGGAAAATTGGAAAAATAAACAGAGGAAGAGGGAAATGGAAGAAGCTAAAAGACTGGAAGCAAAAACATTGTGTCCAATTGAGAGAAAGAGACAAAAAGCTTTCAACTTGTCCACAGCCAGACCCAATGAGGTTTCTGGAAAAGACAAACATGACAATCAGTTCAAAAAGTATTATTCATGTAAAAGAGAAAAGAAACCCATCCTACAGGTTGCTGAAATACAGAGGAACAAAAATATAAAAGCGTTAGTGGAGACGAACAGAATATGTATGGAAGAGGATTAGAGCCACTGGGAAACAAAAAACAGTCCTCAATTTAATCTCAGAATTCTCACTTTTTTCTCAGAATTCTGAATTGTGTCCAATTCAGAGAAAGAGACATAGTCACTTTAATCTCAGAATTCTGACAAAAAAGTCAGAATTCTGACTTAAATCTCTTTTTTTCTCTGAATTCTCTCTTTAATCTCAGAATTCTGAGAACAAAGTCAGTTTTCCTAGATTAATGTCAGAACTCTTTTTTTGTGGTGGCCCTAATCATCTTTTGTAAAATATGTTCATCATGAGAGGCAGAAAGATGGAACTGGACAAGGTTAAAAAGCAAGGGTCTTATTCCTTGATGGAATCAGAACAGCTGCATCGAATAGAGGAAATTGAGAAGAAGAAGGGGAAGCAGCAGAAACTCTGCATACAGGATAAGACTGAGCAAATTATGAGGGAGCAAATCATAAAACAGTGTGAAATATATCAGAGTGTTGGTGACCCAAATGAAGGCTTTCACTACACTACGTAAGTGTTTGTTCAGCACAAGAGTGAGATTAAGCTTCCTGAATAGGTCCCATCTCAAGAGGAATCTAAGAAGGCTGTTTATGACAATCTGGATAATCTAAAGAGAAAAGTAGTTGCCAACTTCATTCTTTTGGAGAAAAAGCATTGTAAAGAGAGGGCTAAGCAGCAGTTTGGCCAAAAGTTACAAGAGGAACAGGAGCGGGAAAAGAAAGTCTCTAACTGACACAATGGATGCCCAAATTCAATATAAACAACAGAAGAAAAAGGAAATTGAAAAGCAACAAATGGCTACCATGATGAACTCAGATAGACTGCATCAAATTGAGGAAATTGAGAAGAAACAGAAGAAAGAGAAAAACCGGAAATTTTTGAGACTGAGCCAAACACGGAAGCCCAAAAGAAGACAGTGGATCACATTTTAGAGGATATATTGAGGAAAGAAGCTGCCTACGTCTTCCTGATACAACAAAAGCTATGTGACAATATGACCAAGGAGCTCGCCAAAAAATGGCGTGAACCACATCAGCAGGAGAAAGCTCCAATGCAAAAGCCTCTGACTGCTGAATTGGCAGCCCGATATCAAGATAAACAGAAAACGAAGAGGGAAATGGACAGGACTGAAAGGCAATGGGTGCGACCCGGATATCGAGCTGACGAAATTAGAACCAGGAGGCAGAAGAAGGAGCCCCAGCAGAATGAGAGCGACTAACATTCCTGATAAGGACAGAAGTTGTGAAATGCGTAAAAAAAATAGTGTATGACCACTTGTCACTTATAAAGAAGGAAGAAGCTAACAAAAGGGCTTTTATGGAGGATAAGTTTTTGAAAGAAATGAAACATCGGGAAGCTGCCTTACCAGACAAAAGATCGGGGACAGATTCCCTGGCAGGGGAAATTTGTAGTTTCTTTGTTTAGATAGGTTTTTGTATTTAAAGTGTAATACTTTTGATTTTCATTTTTGGGTGTTTAGTTTAGCCAAACTTAGCTGCTCTCTTATTTGTTGGTAATTGTATTCTGTCTAGTTACCCTTGTTATGGCTTAATTGGTCTGATCAGCCAGTATATAAACCCCTGTATGTCATTTCTTTGTTAGGTCAGTTATATTTGTTTGTGCAGCCGGTTTGTTCAGTTTTGTTTCTTTGACCTCTTCTATGAGCTCAGTTTGTTTGTCATTCATAATCTGTGGGTTAAAATAAAAGAAACCCTATTTTTCTCATATGTCCTGTGACTCCTCCTGTTCTTCCATCACACTCATCTTCACAGTCTAGTAGAACAATTTCACACAGATTTAGTGTAAATGGGTCACATGACCCAGAAACTGTAGAAGAAAAATAATAAATTTTGTCAAAAAAAAAAAAAAAAGCTGAAATAATATCAAAAAGCTTTAAATGCGATAAAAAAGAGTGCACCTCATCTCTCCTGTCCTGAAAAACAGTTTCACATTTTGACTTGGAAGCTATTGAAGAAAAAACAGATACTTTTTAATACTACAATTATTAAAAATATTGAGTATGAGTTAAAAAAGAGAACAGTACATCTCATGAAACAGCATGAATTCAGTCAGTTGATCGCTCGAGTGCTCAGCTGCTTCGGTTCAAAATAATAGAAAACCAGGTCATTAAGGAAAGTCTAAACTAAATATTTTTCCTCACCTAATAAATTTATTCTAATCAAAAGGTTTCACCAAAAGATGACCAACACCGCAGAAGTAAAAGAAGACAATATTTGATCAAATTAAATGAACTACAGATGGGTTTTCAAAAGAACAATTATTTTATTGTCAATTAGCATCACTGACATTTTTTAACTTTTGTGGATATTTAAAACTAGGCTAATAATAAAATATGCAATCTTAATATTTAGGGACATAATTAATTTTTATTGTAGCAAAACACAATCATTTTTTGAGGGTTTCATTACAGAAGTATAATGAAACATATACTTCTGGTTAAAATTGGTTTAAAAGTGGAAAGTTAGAAATGAGTAATTACTCACCCCCCTTGACCTCCTCACCCCTGGGCCGCAGCAAAATTGCCAAGTCTTGACCGGTCCACAGTAATAAAAAGGTTGGGGACCACTGCTTTAATGTATCTGGAAATTTAGCAAAGGTTTTGTGAACAGCTTGTAAGTTTCTATGCTATTGACTGAAATGCTTATGGGATGACTTTGTATTATAGCTGTGTGGTTTTTGCTGCAAACAATGAGACAACATAACAATTGCTTTTGAATGCTTGTTAATGTTATTGTGACAAATGTTCTCTCGTGTGGATGAAGTATTATTTCCCACATGGAGACAGTGATGAAGCGTCAGTCCTGCAGAATTTCTGAATCTTTTCTCACATTGGCCACAAAGATAAGTTATTTTGCTCTTGTGAATGAATTGATGCGCTGTAAGTGTCGAGATCTTCCTGACGGTGCTTTATTTGGGAATATATATCTGTTACAATCATGGAGTTAATAAATACTTTCCGCATTTGAGTATAATAGTTGTAATCTGCTGATAAATGACTGACCAAAACCGAATTTCTTTAAAACTGTCCATAAAAAAAATGGATGTTCCAACCTATCAAATGCCTCACTGAAATCTACGTTGAGAATCAGTCCTTGTGAATTTACCATCGTCTGAATAGTTTGATTTATTGATAATACTGTATCGGAGATGTTTCTTTGAGGAATACCCTAAGCTTGGGATGAACTGATTATAGTACCCATCACTGATTTTAATCTGTTTGCTAATATTTTTGAATACATTTTATAGTCTGTATTTAATAAGCTAATGGCTCTGTAGTTCTAAGTTACTTTTGTCTCCTTTATTTTTATAAATGATGGTTATGATTCCTTGTGCAAAGGTCCTGGGCGTGCACCCCGTCTGCTCCATGACAGAGAAAACCCGCAGTAATATTTTACTGATTTGATTTTTGAATTTTTTTTTATAAAACTCAGCGGTGACACCATCAAGTCCAGGACTTTTATTGTCCTTAAATGAATTTATGGCGTATTGAATCTCTTCCTCTGTCACTGGAGCATCACAGCAGAGACTATCTTCCTGAGAGAGTGAGGAGGCAATCACACCGACAACCTCTTCTATTTTCTGTGTAGGAATGTTTTCATTTAGGAAACGTTTTTGATAGAACATTTAGACTATTTCTAAAATACTTGTTATATCAGACGCTTTCTCTCCTTTTCCATTTATTAATTCATTTATTGTTGCGTTGATTTGTTTGGTTTTTCCTGTGCAAGAAACAAAGCTGTGGATTTTTCACCTTTCCTTAAAATATACTCATTTTGAAACTCTCTTTTCCTTTTCTGTTTGCTATAGTTCATTGAAATATTTTTGATTTCTAATTTAGCTCGATCCCACATGTTAATAGGTTGTCAGTGTGATCCATCTCCCCACTCAAGGTCTGCAGCAGGACGTTGATCTCACCTCTGTAAAGCTCCTCCTGGAGAAGAGCAGCATTCAGACACCAGAGACGCCCATTTCTGATGCCTCGTCCATCAGGAAGGAACAGTCGCTCCAGGCGTTGTCCTGAATGAGACAGGACGACACCTCGAGGACAAGAGGAGACGACATCAGGCACAGGTCAAGTCGTGATTGTTTAAGTTTTCCCAGAACAATCTGTTTCCTGGTAAACTGTTTTTATCTGGAAAGAAAAGTCTCCAGATATTAAACTATTATTTACCATGATATCAAAAAGTTTACCTCTGCTTGGGTCTTCAGAAAAAGTGCAATTTCCTGAAATGTCTGAATTCGTAAGTGTTGTATTGAAATCTCCTATTATTATGCAATAATTTGTGAGCCATTTTCTTAGATTATGAAAAAATTTTTTACTTTCTATGTCTATATTAGGAGCATGTATTTTAATTAATCTACACAATTTATTTTCATAAAGAAAATCAATTATTAACAGTTTACCTTCACTTTCTTTATGCACTAAATAACAATCTTCAAATAAACCTTCTCTGAAAAATACAGCTATTCCACCTACTTGTGTACCAGATATTGACGAGAACATCTTTACTTTCCACTTATGTTTCATTGTTTCTTCTCTCAAACTTTCCCATTTAGTTTCATAAAATACATAAAATGTCAAAACGTGATTGGAAAATGATGGCTTCGGCTTTATGTTCTCTGCGGAGCCCGCGGGCATTAAGCAAGAGAAGAAGCATAAGAAATATTAGAACAGAGTAAATTATCTGAATCATTTATTGCTTTTCCTTTTGAGTTTTTTCGTTGCCAGGCTGAAGAAGGAGTCCAGGACTCTAGAAGCAGATGATGTTTTAGAATTGAATAGTGAATGTTTACCAGTCAGGTGACAAATATAGTCTATTCCACAATTCAGACCCTAAATTTGAGGTGGTTCTTCAAAGAGTACAGTTTATGTCTCCTCACTTTGTTTAAATCCTGATTAGTTGGTCCCAGAGGCTAAAGGTAACAGCTAGTCCAAGAAAAGCCAAAACCAAAGCAAACTACAGTCTCAAAAGTGTTATTGCCTCATATGTAAAAAATGTTTCTAAATTTTCAAACCATCATCTTTGTGTTGGGAAGTTATGGAAGTCAATAATTACTTGCACAAGAAAATGAAAGCAGAAGGTTGTGCATGCAAACATTTCTGGTTATGGTGATAATCAGGTTTAGATAGAATAAAAATCATACTGACTGATTATGTCCTGCTATTGCTCTTGTAAATAATATACAGGT
This sequence comes from Poeciliopsis turneri, assembly GCA_922788865.1. NCBI lineage: Eukaryota > Metazoa > Chordata > Actinopteri > Cyprinodontiformes > Poeciliidae > Poeciliopsis > Poeciliopsis turneri. Next base: position 48,966 of record CAKLNU010001107.1, on the reverse strand, counting down.
GTGTTTCCATTGATCATATAATTGTGCAAATTGGAACTACAACAAAAAAATCTACCTAATGGAAACATCATTTTGAAAAAAACATGTTTTTTGATTAATTTTTTGCGTTGGGTTGAGTTGGTTTTCTAACTGTATAAATCAGTATATTTCACAAAACTACAACAGAAACACATTTTTTGCATCACATGCCACGTGATCAACAACTGGATGTTACTACTGGCAGAAATAACAAAGAAGATGACAGGAAGTATTAGAGAATGATGCTGCTGCAAGGTTGTTGTTTTTTTTTCAGTTTCTCATAAATCCTTTATTGTCACGAGCTAAATATCATAGTCATTGTTCCAGGTAGGGAAAGCCAAGCCTTGCTGCATTTTACAATGAATTGAAGTTTTATATGAAAGACTCTGACAAAAAGTAGCTATTAAAACAATTTAAATCTGAACTGCTTTGAATGCTTTGAAAGCTAAGGGAATTGAAACCCCTTAGCTTTTTCTTAAATACTGTTTATCTGAATTTGTTTTTCTTGAGGCATAACAAATGTTTCACTCTGTGTTAATCAGTGTGTCTGGGAATAAAAACATCCCCCACCCCCGCTCACAACAGACTGCTTCTGGCTTTGATGAGAAACTGTGATGTCACTCATCCTGTCTGTGACGTCATTGGTGACTGTCTCTATATTCCAAGATTCGACAGAGAAATTCATTTGCGATTTCAGGAGACTTGGAAAAACAGCACAGCGATGGACGAGAAGGATTTGCTTTTTACAAATGTGGACATTTTGGAGAAACAAATTGAGGAGTTTGAGGAAGAAAATATCCTCCTAAAAGAAACAGTGGAGCACCTTAACTCAAAACTCCACAAACTGACTGCAGGAAGAGACTCCACAATCAGTAAACTGATAATGGAAAATAAACTGCTGAGAGAGAAAGAGGAAGAAAGAGAAAGACTGATCAGAGCTCTGAACAATCAATTAGAAAATTCAAGAGCAAAAGCTGAAACATTAAAAACTGAATATCGAGAGCTGGTCAGAGAAAATCAACGCCTGGAAAGAACGAACATCACGATAAGGCAACAGGCCAACAAAGTATTACAAAACAAGACCAGAGATCGCCGCTGGCTTGAACAGGAGAGCGAGGAGTTGAACAAAGAAATTGTTGCGTTGAAATTAAAGATGGAGAGGATAAAATCCAGGAAAGAGGCAGAAAATATCAAGGACACAGTAAAGACCCAGGAAAAACAGAAGATCCTGGAGGAGACAAAGCCAACAATGCTGAGGAGAGTTGGGCATGTTTATGTCTCCATGTACCAACAGGGAATATTGAGATATTGGGTTCCCTCCTGGATATTTTAAATGTGCGGAAACAAAAACATGCCCAACTCTCTTCAGCATTGTTGGTCTTTTCCAGAGAGCGGGTCTGGGGTGAAGCAGGAACGATGGGAGACTTTTGGAGAGGAGGGTCTGTTGGATGGTGGAACCTCGGATTCGGGAAAGCATTGTGCTTCTTGTCCTGGTCGTGGAACACTGGACCAGCTCTACACCCTCAGCAGGGTCCTGCAGGGCGCATGGGAGTTCGCCCAACCGGTCTACAGTTCTGTGGACTTGGAGAAGGCGTTGGACCGTGTCCTTCAGGAAGCCCTGTGGGGGTTCTCTGGGAGTATGGGGTCCCGGGCCCTTTGATACGGGCTGTCAGGTCCCTGTACGATCGGTGTCAGAGTCTGGTCCGCATTGCCGGCAGTTAGTCGGGCTCGTTCCCAGTGAGAGTTGGACTCTGCCAGGGCTGCCCTTTCTGTGATTCTGTTCATCATTTTCATGGACAGAATTTCTAGGCGCAGCCAAGGTGTTGAGGGGATCCGTTTTGGTGGACTTAGGATCGTATCTCTGCTTTTTGTGGATGATGTGGTCCTATTGGCTCCATCACGACGTGATCTGCAGCTCTCGCTGGAGGGCGAGAGCGAAGCGGCCAGGATGAGGATCAGTGCTTCCAAATCCGAGGCCATGGTCCCGAGCCGGAAAAGGGTAGAGTGCCTTTTACCGGGTCGAGGCAGGTGTCCTGCCCCAAGTGGAGGAGTTCAAGTATCTCGGGATCTTGTTCACGAATGAGGAAAGATGGGAGCGGGAGGTCGACAGGCGGATCGGCGCAGCGTCTGCCATGAAGCGGGTGCTGTACCGGTCCGCCGTGGTGAAGAGGGAGCTGAGCCAAAACAGCGAAGCTCTCCATTTACCGGTCGATCTACGTTCCCGCCCTCATTTGGAAGAACGAGATCCCGGATACAAGCGGCCGGAATGGGTTTCCTCCGCAGGGTGGCTGGGTTCTCCCTTAGAGACAGGTGAGAAGCTCGGTCATCCGGGAGGGACCCAGACTAGAGCCGCTGCTCCTTCACAGCCACTTGAGACTCTGGTCGGGATGTCTCATGGACGTCCATGAGGTCCCTCACCAGGTTCCCAGGGAGCCCCAGGGAAGACCCAAGGCACGCTGGAGGGACCATGTCTCTCAGCTGGCCTGGGAACGCCTTCGGGTTCCCATGGAGGAGCTGCAAGAAGTGGCTGGGGACAGAGAAGACTGGGCCTCCCTTCTGAAGCTGCTTCCCCTGAGACCCGAACCTGGATTAGCGGCAGACGGATGGACGGACGGATGGACCGTCGGAAGGACGGATGGATGGACAGATGGACGGATGGACAGATGGACGGACAGACGGATGGACGGACGGATGGACGGACGGATGCACGAATAGATGGATGGATATAAGTCGCTTGCAGACAGTAGAAACACAAAAACATGCATAAATTACTAAAGTTTTTTTTTTGTGTTTTCCTTTGATGTTGTTTAATGGTTACTGTGGTAACTGTGGTTACTGTGGTAACCATTAAACAATCTCACCGTCAGTTATGACTGGAGACACATTGTTGATGTAATCATTATAAAATAACTTGCTATTAAGTATTGGCAAAGATCAATATGATTTTCACAGTGTTGTTGTTGATAGCAGCTGCTGAAAGTAACTAAAATAGTTACTGTTTATGTCACTTAGTTACTTTCCAAATGAAGGAGTCAGTAATCTAAGTTACTATTTCAAGGAGTAATCAGTAACCTGATCAAAGTTACTTTTTTAAACTATGCAATCACTGCCTGTGTGTAGATAGTTTGGCTGTAATGAAAGAATATAATCTATGAAAGACACAGACAAGAACATCATAGAGCAAAACAATAATGTAGTTTCAGGTTACTACATATATACATGTTTATATATTATATTTATATAATACACAATATATTATAAATATGTATTTTCTCCTTGCAAATGTCACACACCCACACAATTACTACCTCAAACTTTATTGCATTTTATTGGGATTTTAAACTTATCTTTTATAATTTCAGCAGATCAATCATCTGAATTGTCAAGGAATATTTTTACCTACTTCCTTAAAAGAAAATTGTGATGTTGCCAGATGTTTTTTGTAGCATTTGTAGAAAAAACTGACTGGGGTGTTCAAAATGTGGCCCGGGGGTCATTTGCGGCCCTCGGATTGATTCTGTGTGGCCCGCCAGCACAAGTGGGAGATGCAGATGGAAACTTCTATCTTTAATTAGAGCGGAATTACAATAAACAAATTAAAATATATTTTAGCAACCAAATTGGTCTTTTAAAGAGTGACACAAAACCTGTTTTTTCTGGTGGGAAAAGGCTGAATTACTTTTTTCATCCAAAGTAATTAGCTGGCTGGATGCTAACTAGTTTTAAGATTTAGATTTACAACAATTTAAACTTCCCTGTCTAAGAAAGAAAAGGCCTGACTTTTTTAGTTGTTTAATTAAAGTTTAATGTGTATTTAGTTTATTGTTTTGTGTTTTTTCATAACCATCATCAGAGTCAAGGAGGTTGAATACAGTCACAGATTGTCGTTTGGGTCCATTTTGTTCATGCCAGGCCTCTCATCGGTCGCCCCGCCCATCGGTCGCCCCGCCCATCGACCGTCCTTGAACCCGTACGGATGTGACGTCTCCGGCGTCGCTCTCCTCAACGCTCAGGGCCAGAAAATCAGATCCCCGCGTCTGAACGGGAGCCGGCTGGACGCAGAGCTCCAAAACTCTGCTGACGCTCCACGTGAGAACCGCTGCAGGTTCAACTTTCCAGCAGATCAGCGTCAGAAACATGTCATGATTTAGCCTCCATTTGTCATTTTTATTGGCTAGTTACACCCGAGGTGTGACAAACATCTAATCAGAGCATAAAGACCTGAAGCACCAGCTGGCTCTGCTGATTTACAAAACACCGGCCGTGGCAGCACAATGCGGCTTACGGCCACACTACCTTGAGAACGCCCACTGAGAGTAGTCGAGTGTGAGAGCCCTGCATCCTAGCCGTTTTGAATATCTATTTTTGGTTTCTTTTTGTCGTTTTTTCTCTGCTGTTTGACCTTTTTTTTTCCCTGCATTTTTGTGCTTTTCTTTCTTTTTTTTCTTCTCCCCCAACAGATTTTCTGTTGCTTTCTATCTAAATGGATTTTTCAAGGACTGAACATCAGATGCCTTCGGACGCTAAGAGAACGGAAAATAGGTCGGGAAATATGGATAAAGTAAACAAAACGAAAGAGAAATTTGATAAGGAAAATACAGTTCAGATCGAAATAATAGGAGAAGACAAGATTTCTGTCCTTGAATTGATGAAAAATGTGCGATTTGTATGTGGTGGACTTTTGGCGCGTAGACTTTTAACGGACAAGAAATTTGAAATTACCCTGAGCAATGAGCAGGCGAAAAAGAGGCTTTTGGACGGATTCAAGAGTGGATCATCGACAATAATTAATCGTTTCGTTTTTGGGACTGCAAGCTTATATTACCGACGAGGAAATTATCAACAAACTTCATACACGGGGAGTGGAAGCGGTCTCGGAAATCAAGCGTCGGGTGTGGCCGGGAACAAAGATGGCAGACGGAACAAGGTTTGTCAAAGTTAAATTTACAGAAACTGTGCAGTCTCTGCCATACTCAGTTAGATTTAATACCGCATTAGGACCGGAATATTTTAGAGTAATACATGACAGACAAGTGAAAGTGTGTAGAATATGTTTACAACCAGGACACATCCTAAGGGAATGTCTGGAATTTTGTCATTCATGTGGTATTCAGGGGCATTATGCAAGAGAATGATCCAGAAAGAAGAAAGAAAAGAGACTATTTTAATAGTTGTATATTTACACAAAAATGTTTTCTTTAATGTATTTGTCCATTTGCTTCTGGCTGTTCTTGTGTTCTTCTGTATCTGCTATGGGGGGGTTTGGTCCTCCAGCTCCGCCTTACTTTCTTCTTGTTGTAGTTCATAAGTTTGTCTGAAGGTATCGAAGGCGGGTCGCAAACCAGCGACGCACAGGTTCGCGACATTCCTCTGCCACTTTGTGAAGCCGCTCACAGAAACGCAGTCGGAATTCTGAGTCGTGAATTTTTTTATTTTATTTTTTTTATTGTTTCGTTTCACATTTACAAACTTTATATGTTTCTCCTGTATAAAGCGTCATTCTTTTGTATGGCGCTTCATTTTTAATGTAACATGTATCACCTTAAATTAAGTTCAGAGTGTAAAATACATATGAAAATATGAAAGCACGCTTACGTTTGCCTCCTACTTTTTTTTTTTTTTTTTTTTTTTTTTTTTTTTTTTTTTTTTTTTTTTTTTTTTTTTTTTTTTTTTTTTTTTTTTTTTTTTTTTTTTCTTACAGCACCTGGTATTCCCAGGCGGTCTCCCATCCAAGTACTAACCAGGCCCGACCCTGCTTAGCTTCCGAGATCAGACGAGATCGGGCGTTCTCAAGGTAGTGTGGCCGTAAGCCACAGATTAATGCCACTGCCGGCGTTTTGTCAATCATCAACAGAGCCAGCTGGCGCTTCATATTTTGTTGTTGCCCTGACTAAATGTTTGTCGGGCCCACCGTGCCACTCTGCACGCTTATGCTGGGCTTGACTGCTCTTCCCTTTGGGTGCAAAATAGGAGCAACATGTTGCAGAAAGGTGGCGGCAGCAGCAGCAGCACCCACCTTTCTCTGATGCACAAAAATAAAGTAAAAGGCTTACAGCACCTGGTATTCCCAGGCGGTCTCCCATCCAAGTACTAACCAGGCCCGACCCTGCTTAGCTTCCGAGATCAGACGAGATCGGGCGTTCTCAAGGTAGTGTGGCCGTAAGCCACAGATTGATGCCACTGCCGGGCGTTTTGTCAATCATCAACAGAGCCAGCTGGCGCTTCATATTTTGTTGTTGCCCTGACTAAATGTTTGTCGGGCCCACCGTGCCACTCTGCACGCTTATGCTGGGCTTGACTGCTCTTCCCTTTGGGTGCAAAATAGGAGCAACATGTTGCAGAAAGGTGGCGGCAGCAGCAGCAGCACCCACCTTTCTCTGATGCACAAAAAATAAAGTAAAGGCTTACAGCACCTGGTATTCCCAGGCGGTCTCCCATCCAAGTACTAACCAGGCCCGACCCTGCTTAGCTTCCGAGATCAGACGAGATGGGGCGTTCTCAAGGTAGTGTGGCCGTAAGTCGCAGAGTGCTGCCACTGCCGGCGTTTTGTCAATCATCAACAGAGCCAGCTGGCGCTTCATGTTTTGTTGTTGCCCTGACTAAATGTTTGTCGGGCCCACCGTGCCACTCTGCACGCTTATGCTGGGCTTGACTGCTCTTCCCTTTGGGTGCAAAATAGGAGCAACATGTTGCAGAAAGGTGGCGGCAGCAGCAGCAGCACCCACCTTTCTCTGATGCACAAAAATAAAGTAAAAGGCTTACAGCACCTGGTATTCCCAGGCGGTCTCCCATCCAAGTACTAACCAGGCCCGACCCTGCTTAGCTTCCGAGATCAGACGAGATCGGGCGTTCTCAAGGTAGTGTGGCCGTAAGCCACAGATTAATGCCACTGCCGGCGTTTTGTCAATCATCAACAGAGCCAGCTGGCGCTTCATATTTTGTTGTTGCCCTGACTAAATGTTTGTCGGGCCCACCGTGCCACTCTGCACGCTTACGTTTGCGTCCCACTGGGCTTGACTACTCTTCCCTTTGGGTGCAAAATAGGAGCGACATGTTGCAGAAAGGCGGCGGCGGCAGCAGCAGCAACCACCTTTCTCTGATGCACAAAAATAAAGTAAAAGGCTTACAGCACCTGGTATTCCCAGGCGGTCTCCCATCCAAGTACTAACCAGGCCCGACCCTGCTTAGCTTCCGAGATCAGACGAGATCGGGCGTTCTCAAGGTAGTGTGGCCGTAAGCCACAGATTAATGCCACTGCCGGCGTTTTGTCAATCATCAACAGAGCCAGCTGGCGCTTCATATTTTGTTGTTGCCCTGACTAAATGTTTGTCGGGCCCACCGTGCCACTCTGCACGCTTACGTTTGCGTCCCACTGGGCTTGACTGCTCTTCCCTTTGGGTGCAAAATAGGAGCAACATGTTGCAGAAAGGTGGCGGCAGCAGCAGCAGCACCCACCTTTCTCTGATGCACAAAAAATAAAGTAAAGGCTTACAGCACCTGGTATTCCCAGGCGGTCTCCCATCCAAGTACTAACCAGGCCCGACCCTGCTTAGCTTCCGATATCAGACGAGATCGGGCGTTCTCAAGGTAGTGTGGCCGTAAGTCGCAGAGTGCTGCCACTGCCGGCGTTTTGTCAATCAGCAACAGAGCCAGCTGGCGCTTCATATTTTGTTGTTGCCCTGACTAAATGTTTGTCGGGCCCACCGTGCCACTCTGCACGCTTACGTTTGCGTCCCACTGGGCTTGACTACTCTTCCCTTTGGGTGCAAAATAGGAGCGACATGTTGCAGAAAGGCGGCGGCGGCAGCAGCAGCAACCACCTTTCTCTGATGCACAAAAAATCAAGTCAAAGGCTTACAGCACCTGGTATTCCCAGGCGGTCTCCCCATCCAAGTACTAACCAGGCCCGACCCTGCTTAGCTTCCGATATCAGACGAGATCGGGCGTTCTCAAGGTAGTGTGGCCGTAAGTCGCAGAGTGCTGCCACTGCCGGCGTTTTGTCAATCAGCAACAGAGCCAGCTGGCGCTTCATTTTTTGTTGTTGCCATGACTAAATGTTTGTCGGGCCCACCGTGCCACTCTGCACGCTTACGCTGGGCTTGATTGCTCTTCCCTTTGGGTGCAAAATAGGAGCAACATGTTGCAGAAAGGTGGCGGCAGCAGCAGCAGCACCCACCTTTCTCTGATGCACAAAAATAAAGTAAAAGGCTTACAGCACCTGGTATTCCCAGGCGGTCTCCCATCCAAGTACTAACCAGGCCCGACCCTGCTTAGCTTCCGAGATCAGACGAGATCGGGCGTTCTCAAGGTAGTGTGGCCGTAAGTCGCAGAGTGCTGCCACTGCCGGCGTTTTGTCAATCAGCAACAGAGCCAGCTGGCGCTTCATTTTTTGTTGTTGCCTGACTAAATGTTTGTCGGGCCCACCGTGCCACTCTGCACGCTTACGTTTGCGCCCCTGGGCTTGACTGCTCTTCCCTTTGGGTGCAAAATAGGAGCAACATGTTGCAGAAAGGTGGCGGCAGCAGCAGCAGCACCCACCTTTCTCTGATGCACAAAAATAAAGTAAAAGGCTTACAGCACCTGGTATTCCCAGGCGGTCTCCCCATCCAAGTACTAACCAGGCCCGACCCTGCTTAGCTTCCGAGATCAGACGAGATCGGGCGTTCTCAAGGTAGTGTGGCCGTAAGTCGCAGAGTGCTGCCACTGCCGGGCGTTTTGTCAATCAGCAACAGAGCCAGCTGGCGCTTCATTTTTTGTTGTTGCCCTGACTAAATGTTTGTCGGGCCCACCGTGCCACTCTGCACGCTTACGCTTTGCGTCCCTACTGGGCTTGACTGCTCTTCCCTTTGGGTGCAAAATAGGAGCAACATGTTGCAGAAAGGCGGCGGCAGCAGCAGCAGCACCCACCTTTCTCTGATGCACAAAAATAAAGTAAAAGGCTTACAGCACCTGGTATTCCCAGGCGGTCTCCCATCCAAGTACTAACCAGGCCCGACCCTGCTTAGCTTCCGATATCAGACGAGATCGGGCGTTCTCAAGGTAGTGTGGCCGTAAGTCGCAGAGTGCTGCCACTGCCGGCGTTTTGTCAATCAGCAACAGAGCCAGCTGGCGCTTCATTTTTTGTTGTTGCCTGACTAAATGTTTGTCGGGCCCACCGTGCCACTCTGCACGCTTACGCTGGGCTTGATTGCTCTTCCCTTTGGGTGCAAAATAGGAGCAACATGTTGCAGAAAGGCGGCGGCGGCAGCAGCAGCACCCACCTTTCTCTGATGCACAAAAATAAAGTAAAAGGCTTACAGCACCTGGTATTCCCAGGCGGTCTCCCATCCAAGTACTAACCAGGCCCGACCCTGCTTAGCTTCCGAGATTAGACGAGATCGGGCGTTCTCAAGGTAGTGTGGCCGTAAGCCACAGAGTGCTGCCACTGCCGGCGTTTTGTCAATCAGCAACAGAGCCAGCTGGCGCTTCATATTTTGTTGTTGCCCTGACTAAATGTTTGTCGGGCCCACCGTGCCACTCTGCACGCTTACGTTTGCGTCCCACTGGGCTTGACTGCTCTTCCCTTTGGGTGCAAAATAGGAGCAACATGTTGCAGAAAGGCGGCGGCAGCAGCAGCAGCACCCACCTTTCTCTGATGCACAAAAATAAAGTAAAAGGCTTACAGCACCTGGTATTCCCAGGCGGTCTCCCATCCAAGTACTAACCAGGCCCGACCCTGCTTAGCTTCCGAGATCAGACGAGATCGGGCGTTCTCAAGGTAGTGTGGCCGTAAGCCACAGATTAATGCCACTGCCGGCGTTTTGTCAATCATCAACAGAGCCAGCTGGCGCTTCATATTTTGTTGTTGCCCTGACTAAATGTTTGTCGGGCCCACCGTGCCACTCTGCACGCTTATGCTGGGCTTGACTGCTCTTCCCTTTGGGTGCAAAATAGGAGCAACATGTTGCAGAAAGGCGGCGGCAGCAGCAGCAGCACCCACCTTTCTCTGATGCACAAAAAATAAAGTAAAAGGCTTACAGCACCTGGTATTCCCAGGCGGTCTCCCATCCAAGTACTAACCAGGCCCGACCCTGCTTAGCTTCCGAGATCAGACGAGATCGGGCGTTCTCAAGGTAGTGTGGCCGTAAGTCGCAGAGTGCTGCCACTGCCGGGCGTTTTGTCAATCAGCAACAGAGCCAGCTGGTGCTTCATTTTTTGTTGTTGCCCTGACTAAATGTTTGTCGGGCCCACCGTGCCACTCTGCACGCTTACGTTTGCGTCCCACTGGGCTTGACTGCTCTTCCCTTTGGGTGCAAAATAGGAGCGACATGTTGCAGAAAGGCGGCGGCGGCAGCAGCAGCAACCACCTTTCTCTGATGCACAAAAATAAACTCAAAGGCTTACAGCACCTGGTATTCCCAGGCGGTCTCCCATCCAAGTACTAACCAGGCCCGACCCTGCTTAGCTTCCGATATCAGACGAGATCGGGCGTTCTCAAGGTAGTGTGGCCGTAAGTCGCAGAGTGCTGCCACTGCCGGCGTTTTGTCAATCAGCAACAGAGCCAGCTGGCGCTTCATTTTTTGTTGTTGCCATGACTAAATGTTTGTCGGGCCCACCGTGCCACTCTGCACGCTTACGCTGGGCTTGATTGCTCTTCCCTTTGGGTGCAAAATAGGAGCAACATGTTGCAGAAAGGCGGCGGCAGCAGCAGCAGCACCCACCTTTCTCTGATGCACAAAAAATAAAGTAAAAGGCTTACAGCACCTGGTATTCCCAGGCGGTCTCCCATCCAAGTACTAACCAGGCCCGACCCTGCTTAGCTTCCGAGATCAGACGAGATCGGGCGTTCTCAAGGTAGTGTGGCCGTAAGTCGCAGAGTGCTGCCACTGCCGGCGTTTTGTCAATCAGCAACAGAGCCAGCTGGCGCTTCATTTTTTGTTGTTGCCATGACTAAATGTTTGTCGGGCCCACCGTGCCACTCTGCACGCTTATGCTGGGCTTGACTGCTCTTCCCTTTGGGTGCAAAATAGGAGCAACATGTTGCAGAAAGGTGGCGGCAGCAGCAGCAGCACCCACCTTTCTCTGATGCACAAAAATAAAGTAAAAGGCTTACAGCACCTGGTATTCCCAGGCGGTCTCCCATCCAAGTACTAACCAGGCCCGACCCTGCTTAGCTTCCGAGATCAGACGAGATCGGGCGTTCTCAAGGTAGTGTGGCCGTAAGTCGCAGAGTGCTGCCACTGCCGGCGTTTTGTCAATCAGCAACAGAGCCAGCTGGCGCTTCATTTTTTGTTGTTGCCCTGACTAAATGTTTGTCGGGCCCACCGTGCCACTCTGCACGCTTACGTTTGCGTCCCACTGGGCTTGACTGCTCTTCCCTTTGGGTGCAAAATAGGAGCAACATGTTGCAGAAAGGCGGCGGCAGCAGCAGCAGCACCCACCTTTCTCTGATGCACAAAAATAAAGTAAAAGGCTTACAGCACCTGGTATTCCCAGGCGGTCTCCCATCCAAGTACTAACCAGGCCCGACCCTGCTTAGCTTCCGAGATCAGACGAGATCGGGCGTTCTCAAGGTAGTGTGGCCGTAAGTCGAGAGGTGCTGCCACTGCCGGCGTTTTGTCAATCAGCAACAGAGCCAGCTGGCGCTTCATTTTTTGTTGTTGCCCTGACTAAATGTTTGTCGGGCCCACCGTGCCACTCTGCACGCTTACGTTTGCGTCCCACTGGGCTTGACTGCTCTTCCCTTTGGGTGCAAAATAGGAGCAACATGTTGCAGAAAGGCGGCGGCGGCAGCAGCAGCAACCACCTTTCTCTGATGCACAAAAATAAACTCAAAGGCTTACAGCACCTGGTATTCCCAGGCGGTCTCCCATCCAAGTACTAACCAGGCCCGACCCTGCTTAGCTTCCGATATCAGACGAGATCGGGCGTTCTCAAGGTAGTGTGGCCGTAAGTCGCAGAGTGCTGCCACTGCCGGCGTTTTGTCAATCAGCAACAGAGCCAGCTGGCGCTTCATTTTTTGTTGTTGCCATGACTAAATGTTTGTCGGGCCCACCGTGCCACTCTGCACGCTTACGCTGGGCTTGATTGCTCTTCCCTTTGGGTGCAAAATAGGAGCAACATGTTGCAGAAAGGCGGCGGCGGCAGCAGCAGCACCCACCTTTCTCTGATGCACAAAAATAAAGTAAAAGGCTTACAGCACCTGGTATTCCCAGGCGGTCTCCCATCCAAGTACTAACCAGGCCCGACCCTGCTTAGCTTCCGAGATCAGACGAGATCGGGCGTTCTCAAGGTAGTGTGGCCGTAAGCCACAGAGTGCTGCCACTGCCGGCGTTTTGTCAATCAGCAACAGAGCCAGCTGGCGCTTCATTTTTTGTTGTTGCTCTGACTAAATGTTTGTCGGGCGCAGCCGTGCCACTCTGCACGCTTATGTCCCACTGGGCTTGACTGCTCTTCCCTTTGGGTGCAAAATAGGGGCAACATGTTGCAGAAAGGTGGCGGCAGCGGCAGCGGCACCCACCTTTCTCTGATGCACAAAAAATAAAGTAAAAGGCTTACAGCACCTGGTATTCCCAGGCGGTCCCCCATCTAAGTACTAATCAGGCCCGACCCTGCTTAGCTTCCGAGATCAGACGAGATCGGGCGTTCTCAAGGTAGTGTGGCCGTAAGTCGCAGAGTGCTGCCACTGCCGGCGTTTTGTCAATCAGCAACAGAGCCAGCTGGTGCTTCATTTTTTGTTGTTGCCCTGACTAAATGTTTGTCGGGCCCACCGTGCCACTCTGCACGCTTACGTTTGCGTCCCACTGGGCTTGACTGCTCTTCCCTTTGGGTGCAAAATAGGAGCAACATGTTGCAGAAAGGCGGCGGCGGCAGCAGCAGCAACCACCTTTCTCTGATGCACAAAAATAAACTCAAAGGCTTACAGCACCTGGTATTCCCAGGCGGTCTCCCATCCAAGTACTAACCAGGCCCGACCCTGCTTAGCTTCCGATATCAGACGAGATCGGGCGTTCTCAAGGTAGTGTGGCCGTAAGTCGCAGAGTGCTGCCACTGCCGGCGTTTTGTCAATCAGCAACAGAGCCAGCTGGCGCTTCATTTTTTGTTGTTGCCCTGACTAAATGTTTGTCGGGCCCACCGTGCCACTCTGCACGCTTACGCTGGGCTTGATTGCTCTTCCCTTTGGGTGCAAAATAGGAGCAACATGTTGCAGAAAGGCGGCGGCAGCAGCAGCAGCACCCACCTTTCTCTGATGCACAAAAATAAAGTAAAAGGCTTACAGCACCTGGTATTCCCAGGCGGTCTCCCATCCAAGTACTAACCAGGCCCGACCCTGCTTAGCTTCCGAGATTAGACGAGATCGGGCGTTCTCAAGGTAGTGTGGCCGTAAGCCACAGAGTGCTGCCACTGCCGGCGTTTTGTCAATCAGCAACAGAGCCAGCTGGCGCTTCATTTTTTGTTGTTGCCATGACTAAATGTTTGTCGTGCCCACCGTGCCACTCTGCACGCTTACGCTGGGCTTGATTGCTCTTCCCTTTGGGTGCAAAATAGGAGCAACATGTTGCAGAAAGGCGGCGGCAGCAGCAGCAGCACCCACCTTTCTCTGATGCACAAAAAATAAAGTAAAAGGCTTACAGCACCTGGTATTCCCAGGCGGTCTCCCCATCCAAGTACTAACCAGGCCCGACCCTGCTTAGCTTCCGAGATCAGACGAGATCGGGCGTTCTCAAGGTAGTGTGGCCGTAAGTCGCAGAGTGCTGCCACTGCCGGGCGTTTTGTCAATCAGCAACAGAGCCAGCTGGCGCTTCATTTTTTGTTGTTGCCCTGACTAAATGTTTGTCGGGCCCACCGTGCCACTCTGCACGCTACGCTTTGCGTCCCCACTGGGCTTGACTGCTCTTCCCTTTGGGTGCAAAATAGGAGCGACATGTTGCAGAAAGGCGGCGGCGGCAGCAGCAGCAACCCACCTTTCTCTGATGCACAAAAATAAAGTAAAAGGCTTACAGCACCTGGTATTCCCAGGCGGTCTCCCATCCAAGTACTAACCAGGCCCGACCCTGCTTAGCTTCCGAGATCAGACGAGATCGGGCGTTCTCAAGGTAGTGTGGCCGTAAGCCACAGATTGATGCCACTGCCGGCGTTTTGTCAATCATCAACAGAGCCAGCTGGCGCTTCATTTTTTGTTGTTGCCCTGACTAAATGTTTGTCGGGCCCACCGTGCCACTCTGCACGCTTATGCTGGGCTTGACTGCTCTTCCCTTTGGGTGCAAAATAGGAGCAACATGTTGCAGAAAGGTGGCGGCAGCAGCAGCAGCACCCACCTTTCTCTGATGCACAAAAATAAAGTAAAAGGCTTACAGCACCTGGTATTCCCAGGCGGTCTCCCATCCAAGTACTAACCAGGCCCGACCCTGCTTAGCTTCCGAGATCAGACGAGATCGGGCGTTCTCAAGGTAGTGTGGCCGTAAGTCGCAGAGTGCTGCCACTGCCGGCGTTTTGTCAATCAGCAACAGAGCCAGCTGGTGCTTCATTTTTTGTTGTTGCCCTGACTAAATGTTTGTCGGGCCCACCGTGCCACTCTGCACGCTACGCTCTTGCGTCCCCACTGGGCTTGCCTGCTCTTCCCTTTGGGTGCAAAATAGGAGCAACATGTTGCAGAAAGGCGGCGGCGGCAGCAGCAGCAACCACCTTTCTCTGATGCACAAAAATAAACTCAAAGGCTTACAGCACCTGGTATTCCCAGGCGGTCTCCCATCCAAGTACTAACCAGGCCCGACCCTGCTTAGCTTCCGATATCAGACGAGATCGGGCGTTCTCAAGGTAGTGTGGCCGTAAGTCGCAGAGTGCTGCCACTGCCGGCGTTTTGTCAATCAGCAACAGAGCCAGCTGGCGCTTCATTTTTTGTTGTTGCCCTGACTAAATGTTTGTCGGGCCCACCGTGCCACTCTGCACGCTACGCTGGGCTTGATTGCTCTTCCCTTTGGGTGCAAAATAGGAGCAACATGTTGCAGAAAGGTGGCGGCAGCAGCAGCAGCACCCACCTTTCTCTGATGCACAAAAATAAAGTAAAAGGCTTACAGCACCTGGTATTCCCAGGCGGTCTCCCATCCAAGTACTAACCAGGCCCGACCCTGCTTAGCTTCCGAGATCAGACGAGATCGGGCGTTCTCAAGGTAGTGTGGCCGTAAGTCGCAGAGTGCTGCCACTGCCGGCGTTTTGTCAATCATCAACAGAGCCAGCTGGCGCTTCATATTTTTGTTGTTGCCCTGACTAAATGTTTGTCGGGCCCACCGTGCCACTCTGCACGCTTACGTTTGCGTCCCACTGGGCTTGACTGCTCTTCCCTTTGGGTGCAAAATAGGAGCGACATGTTGCAGAAAGGCGGCGGCGGCAGCAGCAGCAACCACCTTTCTCTGATGCACAAAAATAAACTCAAAGGCTTACAGCACCTGGTATTCCCAGGCGGTCTCCCATCCAAGTACTAACCAGGCCCGACCCTGCTTAGCTTCCGATATCAGACGAGATCGGGCGTTCTCAAGGTAGTGTGGCCGTAAGTCGCAGAGTGCTGCCACTGCCGGCGTTTTGTCAATCAGCAACAGAGCCAGCTGGCGCTTCATTTTTTGTTGTTGCCATGACTAAATGTTTGTCGGGCCCACCGTGCCACTCTGCACGCTTACGCTGGGCTTGATTGCTCTTCCCTTTGGGTGCAAAATAGGAGCAACATGTTGCAGAAAGGCGGCGGCAAGCAGCAGCACCCACCTGGTGCAAAATAGGAGCAACATGTTGCAGAAAGGCGGCGGCAGCAGCAGCAGCACCCACCTGGTATTCCCAGGCGGTCTCCCATCCAAGTACTAACCAGGGCCGACCCTGCTTAGCTTCCGATATCAGACGTTCTCAAGGTAGTGTGGCCGTAAGTCGCAGAGTGCTGCCACTGCCGGCGTTTTGTCAATCAGCAACAGAGCCAGCTGGCGCTTCATATTTTTGTTGTTGCCCTGACTAAATGTTTGTCGGGCCCACCGTGCCACTCTGCACGCTTACGCTTGCGTCCCCACTGGGGTTGACTGTTCTTCCCTTTGGGTGCAAAATAGGAGCGACATGTTGCAGAAAGGCGCGCGGCAGCAGCAGCAGCACCCACCTCTCTCTGCTGCACAAAAAATAAAGTAAAAGGCTTACAGCACCTGGTATTCCCAGGCGGTCTCCCATCCAAGTACTAACCAGGCCCGACCCTGCTTAGCTTCCGATATCAGACGAGATCGGGCGTTCTCAAGGTAGTGTGGCCGTAAGCCACAGAGTGCTGCCACTGCCGGCGTTTTGTCAATCAGCAACAGAGCCAGCTGGCGCTTCATTTTTTGTTGTTGCCCTGACTAAATGTTTGTCGGGCCCACCGTGCCACTCTGCACGCTTATGCTGGGCTTGACTGCTCTTCCCTTTGGGTGCAAAATAGGAGCAACATGTTGCAGAAAGGCGGCGGCAGCAGCAGCAGCACCCACCTTTCTCTGATGCACAAAAAATAAAGTAAAAGGCTTACAGCACCTGGTATTCCCAGGCGGTCTCCCATCCAAGTACTAACCAGGCCCGACCCTGCTTAGCTTCCGAGATCAGACGAGATCGGGCGTTCTCAAGGTAGTGTGGCCGTAAGTCGCAGAGTGCTGCCACTGCCGGGCGTTTTGTCAATCAGCGACAGAGCCAGCTGGCGCTTCATATTTTGTTGTTGCCATGACTAAATGTTTGTCGGGCCCACCGTGCCACTCTGCACGCTTACGCTGGGCTTGATTGCTCTTCCCTTTGGGTGCAAAATAGGAGCAACATGTTGCAGAAAGGCGGCGGCGGCAGCAGCAGCACCCACCTTTCTCTGATGCACAAAAATAAAGTAAAAGGCTTACAGCACCTGGTATTCCCAGGCGGTCTCCCATCCAAGTACTAACCAGGCCCGACCCTGCTTAGCTTCCGATATCAGACGAGATCGGGCGTTCTCAAGGTAGTGTGGCCGTAAGTCGCAGAGTGCTGCCACTGCCGGCGTTTTGTCAATCAGCAACAGAGCCAGCTGGCGCTTCATTTTTTGTTGTTGCCCTGACTAAATGTTTGTCGGGCCCACCGTGCCACTCTCTGCACGCTTACGTTTGCGTCCCACTGGGCTTGATTGCTCTTCCCTTTGGGTGCAAAATAGGAGCAACATGTTGCAGAAAGGTGGCGGCAGCAGCAGCAGCACCCACCTTTCTCTGATGCACAAAAATAAAGTAAAAGGCTTACAGCACCTGGTATTCCCAGGCGGTCTCCCATCCAAGTACTAACCAGGCCCGACCCTGCTTAGCTTCCGAGATCAGACGAGATCGGGCGTTCTCAAGGTAGTGTGGCCGTAAGTCGCAGAGTGCTGCCACTGCCGGCGTTTTGTCAATCAGCAACAGAGCCAGCTGGCGCTTCATTTTTTGTTGTTGCCCTGACTAAATGTTTGTCGGGCCCACCGTGCCACTCTGCACGCTTATGCTGGGCTTGACTGCTCTTCCCTTTGGGTGCAAAATAGGAGCAACATGTTGCAGAAAGGCGGCGGCAGCAGCAGCAGCACCCACCTTTCTCTGATGCACAAAAAATAAAGTAAAGGCTTACAGCACCTGGTATTCCCAGGCGGTCTCCCATCCAAGTACTAACCAGGCCTGACCCTGCTTAGCTTCCGAGATCAAACGAGATCAGGCGTTCTCAAGGTAGTGTGGCCGTAAGTCGCAGAGTGCTGCCACTGCTGGCGTTTTGTCAATCAGCAACAGAGCCAGCTGGCGCTTCATATTTTTGTTGTTGCCCTGACTAAATGTTTGTCGGGCCCACCGTGCCACTCTGCACGCTTACGTTTGCGTCCCACTGGGCTTGACTGCTCTTCCCTTTGGGTGCAAAATAGGAGCAACATGTTGCAGAAAGGTGGCGGCAGCAGCAGCAGCACCCACCTTTCTCTGATGCACAAAAATAAAGTAAAAGGCTTACAGCACCTGGTATTCCCAGGCGGTCTCCCATCCAAGTACTAACCAGGCCCGACCCTGCTTAGCTTCCGAGATCAGACGAGATCGGGCGTTCTCAAGGTAGTGTGGCCGTAAGTCGCAGAGTGCTGCCACTGCCGGCGTTTTGTCAATCAGCAACAGAGCCAGCTGGCGCTTCATTTTTTGTTGTTGCCATGACTAAATGTTTGTCGGGCCCACCGTGCCACTCTGCACGCTTACGTTTGCGTCCCACTGGGCTTGATTGCTCTTCCCTTTGGGTGCAAAATAGGAGCAACATGTTGCAGAAAGGTGGCGGCAGCAGCAGCAGCACCCACCTTTCTCTGATGCACAAAAAATAACGTAAAGGCTTACAGCACCTGGTATTCCCAGGCGGTCTCCCATCCAAGTACTAACCAGGCCCGACCCTGCTTAGCTTCCGAGATCAGACGAGATCGGGCGTTCTCAAGGTAGTGTGGCCGTAAGTCGCAGAGTGCTGCCACTGCCGGCGTTTTGTCAATCAGCAACAGAGCCAGCTGGTGCTTCATTTTTTGTTGTTGCCCTGACTAAATGTTTGTCGGGCCCACCGTGCCACTCTGCACGCTTACGTTTGCGTCCCACTGGGCTTGACTGCTCTTCCCTTTGGGTGCAAAATAGGAGCGACATGTTGCAGAAAGGCGGCGGCGGCAGCAGCAGCAACCACCTTTCTCTGATGCACAAAAATAAACTCAAAGGCTTACAGCACCTGGTATTCCCAGGCGGTCTCCCATCCAAGTACTAACCAGGCCCGACCCTGCTTAGCTTCCGATATCAGACGAGATCGGGCGTTCTCAAGGTAGTGTGGCCGTAAGTCGCAGAGTGCTGCCACTGCCGGCGTTTTGTCAATCAGCAACAGAGCCAGCTGGCGCTTCATTTTTTGTTGTTGCCCATGACTAAATGTTTGTCGGGCCCACCGTGCCACTCTGCACGCTTACGCTGGGCTTGACTGCTCTTCCCTTTGGGTGCAAAATAGGAGCGACATGTTGCAGAAAGGCGGCGGCGGCAGCAGCAGCAACCACCTTTCTCTGATGCACAAAAATAAAGTAAAAGGCTTACAGCACCTGGTATTCCCAGGCGGTCTCCCATCCAAGTACTAACCAGGCCCGACCCTGCTTAGCTTCCGATATCAGACGAGATCGGGCGTTCTCAAGGTAGTGTGGCCGTAAGTCGCAGAGTGCTGCCACTGCCGGCGTTTTGTCAATCAGCAACAGAGCCAGCTGGCGCTTCATATTTTGTTGTTGCCCTGACTAAATGTTTGTCGGGCCCACCGTGCCACTCTGCACGCTTACGTTTGCGTCCCACTGGGCTTGACTGCTCTTCCCTTTGGGTGCAAAATAGGAGCAACATGTTGCAGAAAGGTGGCGGCGGCAGCAGCAGCACCCACCTTTCTCTGATGCACAAAAATAAAGTAAAAGGCTTACAGCACCTGGTATTCCCAGGCGGTCTCCCATCCAAGTACTAACCAGGCCCGACCCTGCTTAGCTTCCGAGATCAGACGAGATCGGGCGTTCTCAAGGTAGTGTGGCCGTAAGTCGCAGAGTGCTGCCACTGCCGGCGTTTTGTCAATCAGCAACAGAGCCAGCTGGCTCTTCATTTTTTGTTGTTGCCCTGACTAAATGTTTGTCGGGCCCACCGTGCCACTCTGCACGCTTATGCTGGGCTTGACTGCTCTTCCCTTTGGGTGCAAAATAGGAGCGACATGTTGCAGAAAGGCGGCGGCGGCAGCAGCAGCAACCACCTTTCTCTGATGCACAAAAATAAACTCAAAGGCTTACAGCACCTGGTATTCCCAGGCGGTCTCCCCTCCAAGTACTAACCAGGCCCGACCCTGCTTAGCTTCCGATATCAGACGAGATCGGGCGTTCTCAAGGTAGTGTGGCCGTAAGTCGCAGAGTGCTGCCACTGCCGGCGTTTTGTCAATCAGCAACAGAGCCAGCTGGCGCTTCATTTTTTGTTGTTGCCATGACTAAATGTTTGTCGGGCCCACCGTGCCACTCTGCAGCTCGCTGGGCTGTTGCTCTTCCCTTTGGGTGCAAAATAGGAGCAACATGTTGCAGAAAGGCGGCGGCAGCAGCAGCAGCACCCACCTTTCTCTGATGCACAAAAATAAAGTAAAAGGCTTACAGCACCTGGTATTCCCAGGCGGTCTCCCCATCTAAGTACTAATCAGGCCCGACCCTGCTTAGCTTCCGAGATCAGACGAGATCGGGCGTTCTCAAGGTAGTGTGGCCGTAAGTCGCAGAGTGCTGCCACTGCCGGCGTTTTGTCAATCAGCAACAGAGCCAGCTGGTGCTTCATTTTTTGTTGTTGCCCTGACTAAATGTTTGTCGGGCCCACCGTGCCACTCTGCACGCTTACGTTTGCGTCCCACTGGGCTTGACTGCTCTTCCCTTTGGGTGCAAAATAGGAGCAACATGTTGCAGAAAGGTGGCGGCAGCAGCAGCAGCACCCACCTTTCTCTGATGCACAAAAATAAAGTAAAAGGCTTACAGCACCTGGTATTCCCAGGCGGTCTCCCCATCTAAGTACTAATCAGGCCCGACCCTGCTTAGCTTCCGAGATCAGACGAGATCGGGCGTTCTCAAGGTAGTGTGGCCGTAAGTCGCAGAGTGCTGCCACTGCCGGCGTTTTGTCAATCAGCAACAGAGCCAGCTGGCGCTTCATATTTTGTTGTTGCCATGACTAAATGTTTGTCGGGCCCACCGTGCCACTCTGCACGCTTATGCTGGGCTTGGCTGTTCTTCCCTTTGGGTGCAAAATAGGAGCAACATGTTGCAGAAAGGCGGCGGCGGCAGTAGCAGCACCCACCTTTCTCTGATGCTCAAAAATAAAGTAAAAGGCTTACAGCACCTGGTATTCCCAGGCGGTCTCCCATCCAAGTACTAACCAGGCCCGACCCTGCTTAGCTTCCGAGATCAGACGAGATCGGGCGTTCTCAAGGTAGTGTGGCCGTAAGTCGTAGAGTGCTGCCACTGCCGGCGTTTTGTCAATCAGCAACAGAGCCAGCTGGTGCTTCACTTTTTGTTGTTGCCATGACTAAATGTTTGTCGGGCCCACCGTGCCACTCTGCACGCTTATGCTGGGCTTGACTGCTCTTCCCTTTGGGTGCAAAATATTAGCGACATGTTGCAGAAAGGCAGCAGCAGCAGGCTTTTTTTTTTTTTTTTATAAATTCAAAAAATAAAACAAGATAAAGTGCAATTATTTACATCAGTACACACATAGGTATCATTTCCTACTCAACAAACAGACAAAATCACTCAATTTTTGCAAATCCAAATTTATACACAATTCATTTATGCTGTCCTCGCCTTGAGTTCTCAATTTCTTTAGCAGCTAGACAGCCAGATAACGACGCTCCAATAACCAAACTTCTTTCCTTTTTAGCGGTTTATTGAAGAGTGGCCTCTGACCACTGCCATCACTTTAGCCATCGTAAACTGAAACATACAAGACTGCGTATTAGCAAACGAACTAGCCCTTTCGCTGCAAGCTAAAATAAAACATTTACACCAAAGTTACATAAAACAAAGAAACAATTAACCGATACTTACGAACAAATCTTGTCCGACACACACACAACGCACAAGAATAGCAAACAGCTTCACTATGAACCGTTCGGTGCTGCGTTCCACCATCTTGGATCTATTTTCTTTTTGGCTTAGCGTCACTAAACAATATAACAAAATAACAGTATACCTCTGCTGGGATCTTCAGGAAAAACACAGTTTGAAATATCTGCATTTGTGAGTACTGTATTGAAGTCTCCCATTATAATGCAATTAGTTGTGAACCAATTTCCTTAGATTATTGAGAAATGATCTTTTTTCTGTCTCTACTGTCATGTTCCGTGTGTTTTTGTTGTGTTTATTTGAGTTTTCTCTGTCCTGAGTCTCCTCCTTGTCCTGTCGTCCCCTTGATTGTTCCCAGGTGTGTCTTGTTCCCTTGATTACCCTCAGTGTATTTAATCCCTCCTGTGTCATTTGTTCCTTGTTGGGCCCTTGTCAGTTTGTTGCACTTTGTTGCCGTCGTTTGTGTTCGCCTGTTTGACCAGTTGCTACCGGTGTGAGCCTTGGCTTCCGCTCAGCCGTGCTGCCTGGCCGCAGACTACTTTGTTGACTGTGTTTTTGTGGACATTATCTTCAATTAAACCTACACCACTCACTTTACCTGGGCCTCCAGCATCTGCCTCACCATCTCCACCACACCACTTCTTGACATCTACATTGGGTGCATGTATGTTCATTAGTCTGCATAATTTATTTTTGTAAAGAAAGTCCACTATCAGCAGTCTTCGCTTCATTTCTCTATGAACTAAATAACCGTTTTCAAATAAACCCTCTGAAAAAAATCGCCACCCCTCCTGCTTGAGTACCAGATGTTGATGAGAACATTCTCCCTTTCCATTTGTGCTTCATTTTTTCTTCTCTTAAACTATCCCATTTTGTTTCTTGTATACACATAATATCAAACTTTGATTGAAAAATGACAGCTTCAATTTTTTGTTCTCTGCAGAGTCCACGCGCATTAAGCGAGACAAGAAGCATGATAAAGAGGAATCTCAAAAAGATTAACTGCATCATTTATTATTTTTCCTTTTGGATTTTTTTGCAGCTAAAGTACTTAGTCTCTTTCTTGAGTGTAATATTTTGGCTAGATCAGGATCAGAGTCTAAATCAGCAGCAACTTTCAACATTTGACGTAAAGTTTCAAGGGGAGGCTGGAAAGACGGCAGATGATTTTATGACATCTTCTGAGACTGTGAGATGTCCGTGTCCATGTCGGGAGCAAGAGCAGCAACTTCTTCCCACTCTTCCTCAAGCACATCTGGATTTGCTATTTCAAACGGACATTTTGTCTGGGATGAAATGACGCCTTCACTGACTTCAGGCTCCACCGAGTCTGCATGCAGTGTAGTGTACCGTTTATCATCCGACTTTACTTCACATCTCTCAACCTCACTCATTTCCTCCTGCTCGTTTTCCCCTTCTTCACCCTCTGCGCTCTCATTCTCTGATCCATCCATATTTAATATGGAACCCTGATCCGACTCGCTCTTGTTACAAATGCAGTTATCCATTTCATTTTGACATAATGCGCATTTCTTTTCTTTCTTCTTTCTGGAACATTCTCTTGCATAATGCCCCTGGACTCCACAGGAATGACAAAAAAATTCCGGACATTCCCTTAGGATGTGTCCTGGTTGTAAACATATTCTGCACACTTTAACTTGTCTGTCGTGGATTACTCTAAAGTATTCTGGTCCTAATGCACTATTAAATCTAACTGAGTATGGCAGAGACTGCACAGTTTCTGTAAATTTAACTTTGACAAACCTTGTTCCATCCGCAATCTTTGTTCCCGGTCACACCCGACGCTTGATTTCTGTTATTGCTCTGACTCCCCAGGCTTGAAGTTTGTTTATAATTTCCTCATCCGTAATGTATGCTGGAAGTCCAAGAAATTAAACAATCAATTCGTCATTCACTAGTTCTTTCCCTGATATCGTTGTTGATCCGACCTTGAAACCGTCGAGTAATCTTTTCTTTGCTTGTTTGTTACTGAGCGTAATTTCAAATGTTTTGTCCGTTAATATCCGACATGCTAAAAGTCCTCCACATAGAAATCTGATGTTTTTCACTCCAAAACCGTGATTCTTTCTTCTCCCAAAATTTCGATATGAACCGTGTTATCTTTATCGTATTTGTCTTCTAGCTTGTTTGCTTTTTCCAGGTTTTCCGTGTGGTTCTAAGTTTCCTTAGCATCCAAAGGGATCTGTTGTTTAGTCCGTAAAGATTCCATTGTAAAGGAAAACCAAAAAGAAACCCTCCCCCAACAGAAAAACCTGTTGGGGGATGTGTCCTGGAGCAAAAAAGAAAATAACAAAATCGACAAAAAAAAAAAAAAAACGACTGGGATGCAGAGCTCTCTCAATCACCTGCTTATCCGTGGGCGTTCTCAAGGTAGTGTGGCTGTAAGCCACAGAGTGCTGCCACTGCCGGCGTTTTGTAAATCAACAGCAGAGCCAGCTGGCGCTTCATTTTTTGTTTTTGCCCTGACTAAATGTTTGTCGGGCCCACCGTGCCACTGACGTGGGCGGGACAGTGGAGGAACAGGTGCTCAATAGTCTCGGGGCCTGTAAGACAAACCTTGCAGTCTTTACCATACTTGTCCTTGTCTATTTGGTGCAGGATAACGGCAGTAAAGATCCTTCTGTGCTTTAATAGAAAGTCTGTATTATTAGCTTGATGCATATTGAATTTAAAATGTGTTGTAGATCAAATATTGTAAACTGGCACACTTGGAAAGAGTTTAGACCAGGAGTGTCAAACTCCAGTCCTCAAGGGCCGGTGTCCTGCAACTTTTAGATGTGCCTCTGCTGCACCACCTGAATAGAATGATCAGGTCATTAGCGAGGCTCTGGAGAACTGATCTACACAAGGAGGAGGTAATTAAGCTACTTGATTCCAGCGATTTGTACCTGTGGCACATCTAAACACTGCAGGATAACGGCCCTTGAGGACTGGAGTTTGACACCTGTGGTTTGTAGGATGCGGGTTCCTTAGTAATATGCAAAAGGAGGGTGTGATACCATTTTTTTGTTGAAATTGAGTCTATATTTATTTTTTGATTGCCAGTGGATAAAAGAAAGGTCGGGGCGTCATCCTGCACCTCCTGATGGATCCCCTCCTGCCAATGATCACTGAGCAGTGGAAAGGCAAAGCAGCCTGAATTCTTTTGCAGTTTTGTATAATAATGTTTCTTCTAATATTTTAGAAAGTTTAAAATATCACATAATATCAAATCGTGATTGAAAAATAACGGCTTTGGCTTTCTGTTCTCTGCAGAGTCCACGGGCATTAAGCAAGAGAAGAAGCATAATAAAAAAATGAAATCGAAAAAGTTATCTGCATCATTTATTGTTTTTCCTTTTGGATTTTTTCGTTGCTAGTGTACTTAGTCGTTTTCTCGAATGTAAACTTTTTGCTAAGTCCAGATCAGGGTCTGAGTCTAAATCTGCAGCAACTCTCAGTCTCTGAGGTAGAGCTTCGAGGGGAGGCTGGAAGGACGGCAGACGATTTTGTGACAGCATCTCACATCTCAGGATTGTGAGATGTCCGTGTCCATGTCGGGAGCAAGAGCAGCAACTCCTCCTTCCTGCTCCTCCTCAAACACATCTGGATTTTCTGTATTCGCTGGACAATTTTGTCTGGGACGAAACAACACCTTCACTAACACCAGACGCCACCGAGTCTGCATGTAGTATCGCATTTTGTTTACAATCCGGTTCATTTTCACATCCCTCATCCTCACTCATTTCCTCTTGCTCGTTCTCTTCCCCTTCACCCTCTGATTCATTTCCCTCAGCACTTTCATTCTCTGATTCATCCACACCTGATTTAGAATCCTGATGCTGATTTTCCGTCTCACTATTATTGCAAATGCAGTTGTCCATTTTGTTCTGACATTATAAACATTTCCTTTCTTTCTTCTTACTTGAACATTCTCTCGCGTAATGCCCCTGGGCTCCACAGGACTGACAGAGTTCCGGACATTCTCTCAGGATGTGTCCCGGTTGCAAACAGATTCTGCACACTTTAACCTGTCGATCATGAATAACCCTAAAATATTCTGGTCCCACAGCAGTGTTAAATCTGGCTGAATATGGCAGAGACTGCACAGTTTCTGTGAATTTTACTTTCACAAACCTTGTTCCATCCGCAATCTTTGTTCCCGGCCACACCCGTCGCCTGATCTCCGTTACAGCTTTCACTCCCCATGTCTGTAGTTTGTTTATAATTTCTTCATCGGTGACATAAACCGGTATTCCAAGAAACGAAACGATCAATTCATCATTAATTAATTCTTTCCCAAGTATCGTGGATGATCCGATCTTAAAACCGTCCAATAGTCTCTTCTTTGCTTGTTCATTGCTGAGCGTAATTTCAAATTTCTTGTCCGTGAGAAGCCGACACACCAACAATCCACCACACAAAAACCAAATATTCTTCGTCAGCTCTAAAACAGGAATCTTCTCTTCTCCCGTTATTTCAATGTGAACTGTGTTTTCCTTGTCGTATTTTTCTTTCAGTTTGTTAGCTTTATCCATATTTTCCGAAATGTTTTCAGTTTCCCTTGAATCCGAGGGATTCTGATGTTTAGTCCGTGAAGAATCCATACTGGTGGAAAAAGAGGCAGGGAAAAAAAGACAAAAAAAATCAACAAAAAAAAAAAAAATCCAAAAGATGGAAGAAAAAAGAAAAGAAACCAAAAAAAAAAATAAAATAGACAAAACGACTAGTATTGCGGAGCTCAAACAATGAACTGTCAGTGAGCGTTCTCAAGGTAGTGTGGCCGGAAGCCGCAATTTAATTCTTATTGCATGTTTCTTTGATTGAATGTCTATTAAGTCCACCTTCTTTATACGGTGCTATTAATGTTTTATGATTTATTAAATTTCTATTGCTTTTCTAGATAAAGGTTGTTATTTGACTATTGAACTTATTTAACTTTTGAACTGGGAGGTCATAAATACTAAGCGGATAAATAATTTTTGAAATGATTAAGCTATTAATGATGACGATTTTCCCTTTTATAGTTAACTTCCTCTGTTTCCATAAGTTTAACTGATTTTGTACTTTTGTGATGGTGTTTTTCCAGGTCTCGTCTCTCGCTGCCCCTGGCTGCTTACCGAGGTAAACGCCCAGGACTTTGACTGTGTCCTCTGCCTCCCTGAACTCCCATCTCCCTGGCGTCCGAGCCGCATCGCCACAATACATGATTACTGACTTATTTACGTTTATTTTTGCTCCTGAGGCTAATCCATAATTATGTAGATGTTTAATGACCAGATCTATGCTATTTTCATTTTTAACTGTAATTGTAGTGTCATCTGCATATTGAAATATTTTACTAATGTTGCCTTGTGGGGATTTTATTCCTTCAATGTTTTTGTCTTGTTTTATTAAAATGGCGAGAGGCTCGGCCTCCAGGCTATAAAGCAGGGAGGACAGAGGACACCCTTGTCTAATTGACCTGTATAACTGAAAATAATCTGTGAAATGGCCATTGCATTTTATTTTGCTTTCTGCATTTGAATATAATAATTTTAACCTACTAATGAATAATTGACCGAAACCGTATTTACTTAAAACTGTCCATAAAAAATTATGCTCTACTCTTTAGAATGCTTTACAGAAATCTACATTTAATCTAAGGTCAATCAACAGTTAACTTTGACTTAAATTTAACAAACATTACCCCTCTCAGTGGAAATGGTATGCTCCAGGAGCTTTCAACAGCACCTGGATTTAATTGAGATAACGAACTGAAACAAAAAGCATTTGTTCTATAAATTAATGTACCAATAATCACTAATAAGGGACGGAGCCCCTGTTCTCCATCACAACAAAACAATTAGTTCGTCACTTATCAACTCCTTCCCAAGTATTGTGGGTGAGCCAATCTTGAAACCGTCAAAGTCTTTTCTTTGCCTGTTCGTTGCTCAGTGTGATTTCAAGTTTCCTGTCCGTTAGGAGTCTGCACACCAACAAGCCTCCATACAAAAAAACAATATTTTTCATCAACTCCAACACAGAAATCTTTTTATCTCCCGTAATTTCACTCTGGACTGTGTTGTCTTTGTCATATTTTTCTTTCAGCTTATTTTCTTCAGCAGTATTTTCCACAATTTTGAGGATTCATTGATTTAGTCCAAAAAGAGTCCATTCTGAAAGAAAAAACTAGATTTAAAAAGAAAATGTCTTCAAACAAAATTGTGGAGGGAAAAAGAAAAAAACAAAAAACATCCAATTCACACAACAGACAACCGAAGAGACGAGGAACTGAAACAACGGAGCTTCTTCCTTGTTGCCAAACACTCAACCGCCGTTAGTGGGCGTTTCTCAAGGTAGTGTGGCCGAAAGCCGCAAAGTGCTGCCATGTCCAGCTTTTTGTAAATCACCACAGCCGGCTGAAGCTTCAATCCTGTTTGCCCTGACTACATGTTTGTCGGGTCCACCGTGCTTCTCTGTAGGGAAGGGACACCCAAAGTCCTCGAGTGCCGGCTTCCTGCACGTTCTAATTCTCTCCCTGTCAGCATGTCGGTGTTCTTCTTAGGTCTTCTAACGAGCCATCATTTGATCCAGGTGCGTTAAACCACAGTGGACGTCTCCTGCAGAGTAACTTATCAAATTATCCATCATTCAAAATTTAACAATTGCATAATCAGCCAGACCAAAATCTAAAGTTAAGTGGAAATGTTGCTATTTTAAGGACAAAAATGACAGTAATTCACATAAATAACAAAGTCAAGCAATTGCATTTTTTTTTCTAATCAATTAAAAACTTATAAAATTTTAACACAAACTGCAACTGTGCGTCTGTGTCTGGTGTATTTTTGGTTTTTCATTCAGTGGGTAGAAAATCCAGAAATTTGATTCAAGTAAGAGCAGAAATACTTCATAATAAAATCACTCAAGTAGTAGTAAAAATATTAATAGAAGTATTTTTTTCAAAAAGTTACCCAATGTTTGAAACTATTTGCTTGTATAAATAATAAAATTAGCATTTTATTTCCTTAATACTTGACATTTAGCAGCTAAAAAGTGCTCAGTCCTTCCCACTCAATACAGTGTAGAGAGATATTTAGATTTTTTTATTATTAACTAATTAATAACTGGATGAAAAATATTTTCTTATTTTATGCCACTTGAGGAGTTATGAGTAGAACATATTTACCGACAAATTTCTTTCATATTAAATGTGAAATATTTAAATTTTTTGTACAGTTTTGGCTAAATACATCCTACTATGTCATTTAACGACTAATGATTAATCGTGTCAGCTCTTCCAGCAATGTAATGCAAATGAAAATCTAAGACTTGCGGCATGTCCCCTTTGTTCTGCTTTCTCTCATCCCAGTGTGAAAGTTGATAAAATGCAGATGTAGCGAATCAAAGATGCAGAATTTACAGCTGCATTACATAAAACATCAAAACGTGATTTTGCTACGGGAGGTTCCAGCTCGTAGATTTCCTTCTGTTTCTTATCATGTTTAGTTTAGAGACTTGTGTCTAGAAACCAGACTCAACAAAACTCAACGGAGCGAGAAAACGCAGCGCAGAAGTTCTGAATCCAGACTTTTTTTGACTCACAGCTTGCGTTAAATTTCCTGCTTTTAATAAAAAGCCGACCTGTGTGATCACTGCTGCGTGTGAGTCAGTCCTCTGAGAAGAGAGACGCTCAACTCTGAATGATTAAACCTCCAAACATTACTTTTTATTTAAAAAGCAAAATTAGTAATAAATAATGATGTATTATCTCATGAAATGAGATGGTTTTAGTTAAACTCAGACTAACAGAGTAGCGTAAAGTATCAGGTGTGATGATTTTTATCATTCTGATGACAAAAATCATAACAACAAACAAAAAACAGGATTAAATAATTAAAAAATGTAAGTGTACGGGTAAACAATGCGCCAATCCACTTTTTTCACTTTCGATACCGATATCTGAGGCTCAGTATCAGCTGACACTGATGCAGAAAAGCAGCTGAATTGACGTTCTTTGTTTTAGAAGCACAAGCACAAATGTATTAAATTAAAAATGTATTTCATCATTTAAACGCACACAAGTTTGGTGAAACATGTCAAAATTTGTGACCCAGTGATAAATAATAAACTGAGATTATATATATATATATATATGTATATATATATATATATATATATATATATATTATAAATATTATGACATATTATGTATAATAATTATACATAAATAATATTTATAATTTTATGTATAGGCTAATATAATACATATACATGTATATATGTAGTAAACTGAAACTACATTATTGTTTTGCTCTATGATGTTCTTGTCTGTGTCTTTCATAGATTATATTCTTTCATTACAGCCAAACTATCTACACACAGGCAGTGATTGCATAGTTTGAAAAAGTAACTTTGATCAGGTTACTGATTACTCCTTGAAATAGTAACTTAGATTACTGACTCCTTCATTTGGAAAGTAACTAAGTGACATAAACAGTAACTATTTTAGTTACTTTCAGCAGCTGCTATCAACAACAACACTGTGAAAATCATATTGATCTTTGCCAATACTTAATAGCAAGTTATTTTATAATGATTACATCAACAATGTGTCTCCAGTCATAACTGACGGGGAGATTGTTTAATGGTTACCACAGTAACCACAGTTACCACAGTAACCATTAAACAACATCAAAGGAAAACAAAAAAAAGAAGAAAAACTTTAGTAATTTCTGTATGTTTTTGTGTTTCTATAGTCTGGAAAGCTATAAATAGGATTTTAACCAGACCCAAAACCGCAACCCGCGACTCATTACATCTGCAAGCGACTTAAAAAAACAACAACAACAACAAAAAATAGCACAAAGCCGCTTACAATGATCGGACGTTTGGAGCTGACCTGAAAATGCGCATCTCCCTCCACTGTTCATGTTTCTGTCGCTGCTGATCCTGTCGCATAGACTCTCCACAAGGCGCGGAGAGGCAGTACAATTTAATTATCATTCCTCCGTCCGTCCGTCCATCAATTCGTCCATCCGTCCGTCCGTCCATCAATCCGTCCATCTGTCTGCCGCTAATCCAGGTTCGGGAGCTTCAGAAGGGAGGCCCAGTCTTCTCTGTCCCCAGCCACTTCTTGCAGCTCCTCCATGGGAACCCGAAGGCGTTCCCAGGCCAGCTGAGAGACATGGTCCCTCCAGCGTGCCTTGGGTCTTCCCTGGGGCTCCCTGGGAACCTGGTGAGGGACCTCATGGACGTCCATGAGACATCCCGACCAGAGTCTCAAGTGGCTGTGAAGGAGCAGCGGCTCTAGTCTGGGTCCCTCCCGGATGACCGAGCTTCTCACCTGTCTCTAAGGGAGAACCCAGCCACCATGCGGAGGAAACCCATTCCGGCCGCTTGTATCCGGGATCTCGTTCTTCCAAATGAGGGCGGGAACGTAGATCGACCGGTAAATGGAGAGCTTCGCTGTTTTGGCTCAGCTCCCTCTTCACCACGGCGGACCGGTACAGCACCCGCTTCACGGCAGACGCTGCGCCGATCCGCCTGTCGACCTCCCGCTCCCATCTTTCCTCATTCGTGAACAAGATCCCGAGATACTTGAACTCCTCCACTTGGGGCAGGACACCTGCCTCGACCCGGTAAAAGGCACTCTACCCTTTTCCGGCTCGGGACCATGGCCTCGGATTTGGAAGCACTGATCCTCATCCTGGCCGCTTCGCTCTCGCCCTCCAGCGAGAGCTGCAGATCACGTCCTGATGGAGCCAATAGGACCACATCATCCGCAAAATGCAGAGATGCGATCCTAAGTCCACCAAAACGGATCCCCTCAACACCTTGGCTGCGCCTAGAAATTCTGTCCATGAAAATGATGAACAGAATCACAGAAAGGGCAGCCCTGGCAGAGTCCATCTCTCACTGGGAACGAGCCCGACTGACTGCCGGCAATGCGGACCAGACTCTGACACCGATCGTACAGGGACCTGACAGCCCGTATCAAAGGGCCCGGGACCCCATACTCCCAGAGAACCCCCACAGGGCTTCCTGAAGGACACGGTCCAACGCCTTCTCCAAGTCCACAGAACTGTAGACCGGTTGGGCGAACTCCCATGCGCCCTGCAGGACCCTGCTGAGGGTGTAGAGCTGGTCCAGTGTTCCACGACCAGGACAAGAAGCACAATGCTTTCCCGAATCCGAGGTTCCACCATCCAACAGACCCTCCTCTCCAAAAGTCTCCCATCGTTCCTGCTTCACCCCAGACCCGCTCTCTGGAAAAGACCAACAATGCTGAAGAGAGTTGGGCATGTTTTTGTTTCCGCACATTTAAAATATCCAGGAGGGAACCCAATATCTCAATATTCCCTGTTGGTACATGGAGACATAAACATGCCCAACTCTCCTCAGCATTGTTGGCTTTGTCTCCTCCAGGATCTTCTGTTTTTCCTGGGTCTTTACTGTGTCCTTGATATTTTCTGCCTCTTTCCTGGATTTTATCCTCTCCATCTTTAATTTCAACGCAACAATTTCTTTGTTCAACTCCTCGCTCTCCTGTTCAAGCCAGCGGCGATCTCTGGTCTTGTTTTGTAATACTTTGTTGGCCTGTTGCCTTATCGTGATGTTCGTTCTTTCCAGGCGTTGATTTTCTCTGACCAGCTCTCGATATTCAGTTTTTAATGTTTCAACTTTTGCTCTTGAATTTTCTAATTGATTGTTCAGAGCTCTGATCAGTCTTTCTCTTTCTTCCTCTTTCTCTCTCAGCACTTTATTTTCCATTATCAGTTTACTGATTGTGGAGTCTCTTCCTGCAGTCAGTTTGTGGAGTTTTGAGTTAAGGTGCTCCACTGTTTCTTTTAGGAGGATATTTTCTTCCTCAAACTCCTCAATTTGTTTCTCCAAAATGTCCACATTTGTAAAAAGCAAATCCTTCTCGTCCATCGCTGTGCTGTTTTTCCAAGTCTCCTGAAATCGCAAATGAATTTCTCTGTCGAATCTTGGAATATAGAGACAGTCACCAATGACGTCACAGACAGGATGAGTGACATCACAGTTTCTCATCAAAGCCAGAAGCAGTCTGTTGTGAGCGGGGGTGGGGGATGTTTTTTTTTTTTTTTTTTTTTTTTTATTCCCAGACACACTGATTAACACAGAGTGAAACATTTGTTATGCCTCAAGAAAAACAAATTCAGATAAACAGTATTTAAGAAAAAGCTAAGGGGTTTCAATTCCCTTAGCTTTCAAAGCATTCAAAGCAGTTCAGATTTAAATTGTTTTAATAGCTACTTTTTGTCAGAGTCTTTCATATAAAACTTAAATTCATTGTAAAATGCAGCAAGGCTTGGCTTTCCCTACCTGGAACAATGACTATGATATTTAGCTCGTGACAATAAAGGATTTATGAGAAACTGAAAAAAAAAAAACAACCTTGCAGCAGCATCATTCTCTAATACTTCCTGTCATCTTCTTTGTTATTTCTGCCAGTAGTAACATCCAGTTGTTGATCACGTGACATGTGATGCGAAAAATGTGTTTCTGTTGTAGTTTTGTGAAATATACTGATTTATACAGTTAGAAAACCAACTCAACCCAACGCAAAAAATTAATCAAAAAACATGTTTTTTTCAAAATGATGTTTCCATTAGGTAGATTTTTTTGTTGTAGTTCCAATTTGCACAATTATATGATCAATGGAAACACACCTGTATATTATTTACAAGAGCAATAGCAGGACATAATCAGTCAGTATGATTTTTATTCTATCTAAACCTGATTATCACCATAACCAGAAATGTTTGCATGCACAACCTTCTGCTTTCATTTCCTTGTGCAAGTAATTATTGACTTCCATAACTTCCCAACACAAAGATGATGGTTTGAAAATTTAGAAACATTTTTTACATATGAGGCAATAACACTTTTGAGACTGTAGTTTGCTTTGGTTTTGGCTTTTCTTGGACTAGCTGTTACCTTTAGCCTCTGGACCAACTAATCAGGATTTAAACAAAGTGAGGAGACATAAACTGTACTCTTTGAAGAACCACCTCAAATTTAGGGTCTGAGTTGTGGAATAGACTATATTTGTCACCTGACTGGTAAACATTCACTATTCAATTCTAAAACATCAGCTGCTTCTAGAGTCCTGGACTCCTTCTTCAGCCTGGCAACGAAAAAACTCAAAAGGAAAAGCAATAAATGATTCAGATAATTTACTCTGTTCTAATATTTCTTATGCTTCTTCTCTTGCTTAATGCCCGCGGGCTCCGCAGAGAACATAAAGCCGAAGCCATCATTTTCCAATCACGGTTTGACATTTTATGTATTTTATGAAACTAAATGGGAAAGTTTGAGAGAAGAAACAATGAAACATAAGTGGAAAGTAAAGATGTTCTCGTCAATATCTGGTACAGAAGCAGGTGGAATAGCTGTATTTTTCAGAGAAGGTTTATTTGAAGATTGTTATTTAGTGCATAAAGAAAGTAAAGGTAAACTGTTAATAATTGATTTTCTTTATGAAAATAAATTGTGTAGATTAATTAAAATACATGCTCCTAATATAGACATAGAAAGTAAAAATTTTTTCATAATCTAAGAAAATGGCTCACAAATTATTGCATAATAATAGGAGTGTTATGTTCCGGGGTCCTGGGTTTCTTTGTGGAGGTTTTGTGCGTGCACTCGCTTTTCTCCACCACCAGATGGCGCCTAGTCCATTCCATCAGAGGGCGTGGATGACAGCACTCCACACCTGATGTGAGTTTTGGCTCATCAGCGAGAGTTCAAGAGGAGCTGACTGCCAGTCCTTCAGCGCCTGAGTGTTAGCCAGTCACGGTACCTCTGAGCCCCTAGAAGCTTGCTTCTGGTTTCCATGTTTAATCTGCTCCTAGTGAAAGTTTCTTTGTTGCCTCTCCTGCCTCTAGGTTCTTCCTCCTGGCTCCTCGCTTCTCCAGTCCCTCCTCGTGACGCCGTGGAAAGTACCCACAGGTTGCCCGAGTTCCCATACTCACCTTCCCCGCGTGACAACCAGTTCCTCCAGAGTTTTCACGACTGGCAGTTGCACCGCTCCTCTCCACCGCTGATCCTGAGCCGACCTGTCCGCCCTCCGACGTACCTCCGTTGCTTCCTGGACCTCCGCTGTCAAACAAACGACCACCTGGAACCTCTGAGAACCAAGACCCCGGACACCGCAGACCCTCTCACTTCTTTATCCTGCCGATCACAAGTAAGATCTACCCCTTCCCTCTCAACGTTGTTTTTCCCTACAAACCTGAACTCATCACCTCCCTCTGCCTCTTTAGTGAACTGTTTGTTCCCTGACCCTGCCTCTCTCCCTGGACCCGATCCGAGTCAACAATACCTGCCAGCAGTCTTGTCAATAAACTTCTCTCTTATTTTACTGTCTCCTGCGTCGTGTTCTGCATGTGGGCTTGAACTACCACACCCGTCATGACAAGGAGATTTCAATACAACACTTATGATTTCAGACATTTCAGGAAATTGCACTTTTTCTGAAGACCCAAGCAGAGGTAAACTTTTTGATATCATGGTAAATAATAGTTTAATATCTGGAGACTTTTCTTTCCAGATAAAATCAGTTTACCAGGAAACAGATTGTTCTGGGAAAACTTAAACAATCACGACTTGACTTGTGCCTGATGTCGTCTCCTCTTGTCCTCGAGGTGTCGTCCTGTCTCATTCAGGACAACGCCTGGAGCGACTGTTCCTTCCTGATGGACGAGGCATCAGAAATGGGCGTCTCTGGTGTCTGAATGCTGCTCTTCTCCAGGAGGAGCTTTACAGAGGTGAGATCAACGTCCTGCTGCAGACCTTGAGTGGGGAGATGGATCACACTGACAACCTATTAACATGTGGGATCGAGCTAAATTAGAAATCAAAAATATTTCAATGAAATACAGCAAACAGAAAAGGAAAAGAGAGTTTCAAAATGAGTATATTTTAAGGAAAGGTGAAAAATTCACAGCTTTGTTTCTTGCACAGGAAAAACCAAACAAATCAACGCAACAATAAATGAATTAATAAATGAAAAAGGAGAGAAAGCGTCTGATATAACAAGCATTTTATCTCCGATACAGTATTATCAATAAATCAAACTATTCAGACGATGGTAAATTCACAAGGACTGATTCTCAATGTAGATTTCAGTGAGGCATTTGATAGGTTGGAACATCATTTTTTATGGACAGTTTTAAGGAAATTGCGTTTTGGTCAGTCATTTATCAGCAGATTACAATTATAACCCAATGCGGAATGCAAAATAAAATGTAATGGTCATTTTACAGATTATTTTCAGTTATACAGGTCAATTAGACAAGGGTGTTCTGTGTCCTCCCTGCTTTACAGCCTGGTGGCCGAGCCCCTCGCCATTTTAATAAAACAGGATAAAAATATTGAGGGTATAAAATCACCGCAAGGCAACATCAGCAAAATATTTCAGTTCGCAGACGGCACAACAATAACAGTCAAAAATGAAAATAGTACCAATTTGGTCATGAAATATTTATACAATTATGGATTAGCTTCAGGAGCTAAAATAAATGCAAACAAGTCAGTAATTATGAATTGTGGCGAGGCGGTTCGGACGCCAGAGAGATGGGAGTTCAAGGAGGCAGAGGACACAGTCAAAGTCCTGGGCGTTTACCTCGGTAAGCAGCCAGGGGCAGCGAGAGACGAGACCTGGAAAAATATCACTGAAGTTCAAAACCTGCTGGATCTATGGAATCAATGAAAATTAACTGTTAAAGGGAAAATTATTATAAATAGCTTAATCATTTCAAGAATCATGTATCCGCTCAGTGTTTATGATCTCCCAGTTCAAATATTAAATAAATTCAGCAGTCAAATCACAACCTTCAGCTGGAAAAGTTGCAGAAACTTAATTAATCATAAATCTTTAATTGCACCTTATAAAGAAGGTTGGCTCAAGTTAGTAGATATCCAATAAAAAAAAAACATGCATTAAGAATTAAACTGATTTCTAGGTTTCTCACTTCGTCAACTAAACACATTTGGTACGACTACCTCAAATCACATTTAGAGTCTTTTGGCACAAAAAACTTCTTTAATCTCGAGTTTGAAAAAAATGCTAAATGAAAATTTTTTCACAGAATGTTTTGAGGCTTGGATTAAAATCAGACAAAAACTAATAACATATGTCAAGTACAGGTCTTGTTTCTCGCTGCTGATCTTCAGTAACCCTGAGGTGATCTGGAAGGGGAAAATGTTGAATCTCCCTTCCTGGAGAAGAGCTGGTATTCACACCTTTGGGCAGGTTTTGAATGATTGAGGAGCAGTGGACATCAATAAAATATTCAGTTTTTTCAAACTATCCAAAATGTCCTTCAGGAGGAATATCATTGTACAAAATGCAAAAACAAAATCCAGTGCTTTGCCTTTTCACTGCTCCTCGGTCATTGGCCGGAGGAGATGCCATCAGGAGGTGCAGGATGACGCCCCAACTCTCCTTCTATCTTGATAAAAAACAAACATTAAGTTACAACCAAAAAGTGGCATCACATTCTGATTTCTCAAATTGTTAAGGGACCCGCATCTCAAAAGCATTGGATAAACCTTTTCCCCAGCATGCCAGTATACAACATATGGTTAAGATCACATTTTAAATTCAATATTCATCAAGCAAACAATACAGATTTCTTGTTAAAACATAGAAGGATTTTAACAGGCGTCGTCCTGCACCAAATAGACAAGGACAATATGGCAGAGTCTCTACAGTTTGCCTTTCAGACCCCGAGACACTTGAGCACTTGTTCCTCCTCTGTCCCGGCCACGCCAGCTTCTGGAGGAAAATTTGTGAAATTATCGCAGGCATGTCTGCCAAGCTTCCTCTAAAGAACGGAGAGTGGGACTGGATGAGACTTTTCGGTATTCATGATTCACACGGACACCTGTAAGATCATCAGCTTCAACTCTTTTCTCTTCAGCACGACACACTATCTACATCACAAGGAACTACCAACTTTATGAAAACAAGAAAATTAATAACTGGACTTTATTTTTGGGACTTTTGAGAATACATTGGAAGAAAATTAAATATGTAAATTCAGAATTGTGTGAAGATATTTTTGGCCAACTTTTTCAATGTAAATATTTTTGAAAAAGAAATGTATTTTATATATGTGATTAGTGAGACTGCTTTTGATGTAATCATGTATTTCTCTCTTTTTGATGTTTTGTTAATGTTCATGTTTTGTTTACTTACGTATTCACTGTAAATAATTGCACTTTGTCTGTTTTATTTTGAATTAATAATACAAAAAAACGTCTGATCTCAGAAGCTAAGCAGGGTCGGGCCTGGTTAGTACTTGGATGGGAGACCCCTGGGAATACCAGGTGCTGTAAGCTTTTATTTGTGCAGCAGAGAAAGGTGGGTGTTGCTGCTGCTGCTGTTGCCTTTCTGCAACATATCGCTCATTTTTTGCACCCAAAGGGAAGAACAGTCAAGCCCGGAGGGATGCATGTTTTCATATGTATTTTACACTCTGAACTTAATTTAACCTGATACATATTATAAACTATACAAAAGAATCAGTAAAAAGTTTGTAAATGTGAAACAATAAAAAAAGATAAAATTTAAAAATTCACGACTAAAAATTCCGACATAAATTCGGCGTTTCTGTGAGCGGCTTCACAAACTGGCAGAGGAATGTCGCGACCCTGTGGGTCGCTGGTTCGTGACCCGCCTTCGATGCCTTGAGACAAACAATTTCAAACCCACGAACTACAATAACTTGCTAAAATGCGAACCAAGCAGACTCCTTTCACGAGTGCGTGAACACTTCTCCCCTTTTGCATCAGTTTTGAGTGAGAGGAGGGGCTCAACTGACTAAAATGTGTCTACTTGATGAGCTGTGGCCTGAGATTCCAGGTGATCCAGGAAGTCCTGCATGAATGATGTCAACCAAAAACTGTAGAAAGATAGAAAACTAACAAGAACTCAATGTGAAAGTGTGATCATCCAGGATGTGCTGCAGCTTCACAGTAAAATGACATTTTGTCAGGACAACAGGAACTCTCTGCTTGCCTTGTATGTTGTTTATCATTCTCGACTAATTACCTTTTCCTCCGGGCCGGATCTCATGTTTCTAAATCTTCATTCACATCAGAAGGCTTTTGAACGGCAAAGCAGCAGCACGTTGTGGACGATCACGTTCTGACGGTGAGTTTTTTGATTCATTTTTTCATCGTTGCGCAGTTTCTTTTTTAAATCACCCTTGCATGTTTAAAACTACAACAACACTTGTACCTTGTTAATTTTCAATAAAGAAAAAAAGCACATTCACAAACTCATTTACTGGTGACTTCTACAATACTTTTCAACATTTCTGATGTTCATCTTGGAAAGACGTGACACAATGTGACTGACTGTAAACTTCAGCTTTAACAAGATTAAATGTGTAAATGTGTGTGAACTGATAAAAGACAGCGTCTTTTCTGTTGAGAAAATTATCGTTCAAACTAAGTATCAAATTTAACTCATTTTTTACAGTGTCCAACACTTCACTGAGAAGATGAGGCTTTGTTTTCTCTTCTGTGTTTCCTGTCTGATGCTTCCCATGAGCCTCGGTCAGCTGCCGGGTCCCCCTGGTCAGAAAG
This sequence comes from Poeciliopsis turneri, assembly GCA_922788865.1. Taxonomy (NCBI): domain Eukaryota; kingdom Metazoa; phylum Chordata; class Actinopteri; order Cyprinodontiformes; family Poeciliidae; genus Poeciliopsis; species Poeciliopsis turneri. The sequence continues at coordinate 9,797 of CAKLNU010001107.1, read as the reverse complement.
GTGACAGAGGAGTTCCTGGAATACCTGGACGATCTGGAATTCCCGGAGCACCTGGAGCAATTGGTCCAAAGGGTATCAGCTCACAAACCAAAGATAGTTTTTTCTGAAGAGCTAAAAATAGAACAGAAAGTCTGTAGAAAGAGAAGAGCAATGAAAAATACTGTAGTCAAATTCCTCATTTTTTTTCATGACCACTGAAGATTGCTTCATCTCCTTTTTGAATTTAGGAAGTAGGGGAGAATCAGGACTTCCTGGACCACCTGGACAAACCGGTATAAGTTCACAAACCAAAGAAAAACTTTTTCTGGAACAAAAAAATGTGTAGAATGTGAAGAGCAATGAAAAATTTTGCAGCCATTTTTTTATTTATGACCAATGAAGATTTCTTCATCCATTGTTTGGATTCAGGAAATCCTGGACTCACAGGAGCAACTGGACGACCTGGACCCGTCACCATGTGTGGACGAGGTGATGATTGTTTGCTGACACTGATTTAAATAAATGAAGTTATGATAAAATTACGTTCGTTGAATCTTCAACACTATAGTTGAGCAGTAAAACGTTTATCTTTTGAACCGATCAAGTCTAAAATTTAAAATCCAAGACTCTGGAGTTTTTCACTGTTAATATAACTGCAGACAAGAGAAAACTAGTAGAAAATATTTCTGAGCTGCAGCCAAATGAACTTTTGTAACCAAATTTGTTCTTTTGTATCCAGAGCTCTTTGATTCTTTCACACGTGACTTTGAAGGACTGATGAAGATCACCGCTAAGCTGGACCTTGGTAGGTTTTCTATTCACTGCAGCTCTGTCAAGAATTAGACCAGAAAAGCTTTACTAGGGCTTCTGAGGATCTAATGTCTTTCTCCATTTGGCGTTTTGCTTATTTTCGGTCCATGTGTGAAAAACATCTATACATCTATGCAGCAAAGTTAAAGTTTTCCCTAAATGTTTGTAGTTACAGGTTTTGACTTTGTGCGGAAGGTGGGTCAGAAATACTTTGTGTCCAACAAGGAGAGAGGATCTTTCCAGAAGGCTGCAGATTTCTGCCAGCAACGAGGCCTGGAGCTGGCTCTGCCCCAGAGTGAGGAGGAGAACCACACGCTGCGTCAGCTGATGGGTCAAGATGAGAAAAGAGCCTGGATCAACGTCAACGTGAGAAAAGCAGAAGGGAACTTCCAGTCCGATATGAAAAATCGACCTCTGACCTTCACCAAGTGGGGAGAAAGACAGCCGGATGGAAGCATTCGGGACAGCGGCTGCAGCATGGCAGCTGAGGACGGCGCCTGGAGGGTGACAGCAGACTGTTCTCTGGACGCTGACATCATCTGTCAGCTGTAGAAAGATCATCCACCAGGCAGCTTGCTGAGTCATCTGTTGACTTCAGATTTAATGAACTATCAGGACAGTCTGATAAGCTTTTCACAGATCCTTAACATATATATGACACACATATTCAGGTGTTCATACTTAATGAAATTGTTGAAATCCTGCAATGACTTTTTTAATAGTGTATCAATAGTCATGAGTTGAACTCAACAGGGAAATATTTGTGAAACATAAAATATACCCTGATATTAAGTTTGATTCTTTATCATAAATAAAGATTTGACTGACAGATGAAATGGCCTAATTTCTGTCCTTTCAAACTATTTTATCTTAGAATAGATTACCCAAAACACAAGTAGTTTTATAACTTGAAACTTGAGCAACGAACAATAACCAAAAGCAATAAACATAAGTAAAAAACACTAGGAAGAACTGAACAAAAGGAAAATAAGGTCAAGACAGAGCTAAACAAAATAAGAAAGTGACACAAAATAATTCAACTGGAATGAAATCAAACTACAGAACAACCTCACAACCCAGGATCCTGATAGTGATGAGACTCTCCCTAAACCCTTTCTTCTCATTCTGACCACTCAAAGTACATTTACTATGGATTCACAGTCGGCTTTTCACCGTCATAACCTCACATTCGTAACCTCAGTCACAAATAGGTACATCATTTTGTTGAGCCACAGCTAACCTCACTGAAAGGCAATGGCAGCCTAAAAGTGTTCACTTCAAATGCTCCACCACTGTTTCTTCTTCAGACAATTGGTTGCTCTGTCTCATGAAATATTTTGGTCATGCAGATCAAGAGTTTTATTTCCATTATGCTGGAAACGATCTAATTTGGGCATTACCAATTACGTGTCAAAAAATAAGGACGACAAAAGTTTCTTGATTATTGATTTGTGTGATCAGACCAAACACCGCAGCAACACGACACTGTCAACCATGACTTGCCATTCAATTGACTGGAGATCTGTGTCGCAAGCTAAGCAGGATCGGCCCTGGTTAGTACTTGGCTGGGAGACCCCTGGGAATACCAGGTGCTGTAAGCCTTTTTTTGTGCAGCAGAGAAAGGTGGGTGCTGCTGCCGCCGCCTTTCTGCAACATGTCGCTCATATTTTGCACCCAAAGGGAAGAACAGTCAAGCCCAGAGGGATGCATACTTACATTTGTATTTTACACTCTGAACTTAATTTAACCTGATACATATTATAAACTATACAAAAGAATCAGTAAAAAGTTTGTAAATGTGAAACGAAACAATAAAAAAAATAAAACAAAAAAATTCACGACTCAAAATTCTGACATGAATTCGGCGTTTCTGCGAGCGGCTTCACAAACTGGCAGAGGAATGTCGCGACCCTGTGGGTCGCTGGTTCGCGACCCGCCTTCGATACCTTGAGACAAACAATTTTAAACCTACAAACTACAATAACTTGCTAAAATGCGAACCAAGCAGACTCCTTTCACGAGTGCGTGAACACTTCTCCCCTTTTGCATCAGTTTTGAGTGAGAGGAGGGGCTCAACTGACTAAAATGTGTCTACTTGATGAGCTGTGGCCTGAGATTCCAGGTGATCCAGGAAGTCCTGCATGAATGATGTCAACCAAAAACTGTAGAAAGATAGAAAACTAACAAGAACTCAATGTGAAAGTGTGATCATCCAGGATGTGCTGCAGCTTCACAGTAAAATGACATTTTGTCAGGACAACAGGAACTCTCTGCTTGCCTTGTATGTTGTTTATCATTCTCGACTAATTACCTTTTCCTCCGGGCCGGATCTCATGTTTCTAAATCTTCATTCACATCAGAAGGCTTTTGAACGGCAAAGCAGCAGCACGTTGTGGACGATCACGTTCTGACGGTGAGTTTTTTGATTCATTTTTTCATCGTTGCGCAGTTTCTTTTTTAAATCACCCTTGCATGTTTAAAACTAGAACAACACTTGTACCTTGTTAATTTTCAATAAAGAAAAAAAGCACATTCACAAACTCATTTACTGGTGACTTCTACAATACTTTTCAACATTTCTGATGTTCATCTTGGAAAGACGTGACACAATGTGACTGACTGTAAACTTCAGCTTTAACAAGATTAAATGTGTAAATGTGTGTGAACTGATAAAAGACAGCGTCTTTTCTGTTGAGAAAATTATCGTTCAAACTAAGTATCAAATTTAACTCATTTTTTACAGTGTCCAACACTTCACTGAGAAGATGAGGCTTTGTTTTCTCTTCTGTGTTTCCTGTCTGATGCTTCCCATGAGCTTCGGTCAGCTGCCGGGTCCCCCTGGTGAGAAAGGTGACAGAGGAGTTCCTGGAATACTTGGATTACCTGGACGACCTGGATATGATGGAGCACCTGGACGATCTGGAATTCCCGGAGCACCTGGAGCAATTGGTCCAATGGGTATCAGCTCACAAACCAAAGATATATATATTTTTTTAAGAGCTAAAAATAGAACAGAAAGTCTGTAGAAAGAGAAGAGCAATGAAAAATACTGTAGTCAAATTCCTCATTTTTTTTCATGACCACTGAAGATTGCTTCATCTCCTTTTGAATTTAGGAAGTAGGGGAGAATCAGGACTTCCTGGACCACCTGGAAAAATCGGTATAAGTTCACAAACCAAAGAAAAACTTTTTCTGGAACAAAAAAATGAGTAGAATGTGAAGAGCAATGAAAAATTTTGCAGCCATTTTTTTATTTATGACCAATGAAGATTTCTTCATCCATTGTTTGGATTCAGGAAATCCTGGACTCACAGGAGCAACTGGACGACCTGGACCCGTCACCATGTGTGGACGAGGTGATGATTGTTTGCTGACACTGATTTAAATAAATGAAGTTATGATAAAATTACGTTCGTTGAATCTTCAACACTATAGTTGAGCAGTAAAACGTTTATCTTTTGAACCGATCAAGTCTAAAATTTAAAATCCAAGACTCTGGAGTTTTTCACTGTTAATATAACTGCAGACAAGAGAAAACTAGTAGAAAATATTTCTGAGCTGCAGCCAAATGAACTTTTGTAACCAAATTTGTTCTTTTGTATCCAGAGCTCTTTGATTCTTTCACACGTGACTTTGAAGGACTGATGAAGATCACCGCTAAGCTGGACCTTGGTAGGTTTTCTATTCACTGCAGCTCTGTCAAGAATTAGACCAGAAAAGCTTTACTAGGGCTTCTGAGGATCTAATGTCTTTCTCCATTTGGCGTTTTGCTTATTTTCGGTCCATGTGTGAAAAACATCTATACATCTATGCAGCAAAGTTAAAGTTTTCCCTAAATGTTTGTAGTTACAGGTTTTGACTTTGTGCGGAAGGTGGGTCAGAAATACTTTGTGTCCAACAAGGAGAGAGGATCTTTCCAGAAGGCTGCAGATTTCTGCCAGCAACGAGGCCTGGAGCTGGCTCTGCCCCAGAGTGAGGAGGAGAACCACACGCTGCGTCAGCTGATGGGTCAAGATGAGAAAAGAGCCTGGATCAACGTCAACGTGAGAAAAGCAGAAGGGAACTTCCAGTCCGATATGAAAAATCGACCTCTGACCTTCACCAAGTGGGGAGAAAGACAGCCGGATGGAAGCATTCGGGACAGCGGCTGCAGCATGGCAGCTGAGGACGGCGCCTGGAGGGTGACAGCAGACTGTTCTCTGGACGCTGACATCATCTGTCAGCTGTAGAAAGATCATCCACCAGGCAGCTTGCTGAGTCATCTAGATATGACTTCAGCATTTTTACTACTTAATCCAGATTAGTGCATTCAGACTGCTGTCATCACTCAGTCTTGCTCTGTTTGTCCTGATGGAGTTCATCAGGACAAATGAACATCAGGACAGTCTGATAAGCTTTTCACAGATCCTTAACATATATATGACACACATATTCAGGTGTTCATACTTAATGAAATTGTTGAATCCTGCAATGACTTTTTAATAGTGTATCAATAGTCATGAGTTGAACTCAACGGGCTCAACGGGAAATATTTGTGAAACATAAAATGTACCCTGAAATTAAGTTTGATTCTTTATCATAAATAAAGATTTGACTGACAGATGAAATGGCCTAATTTCTGTCCTTTCAAACTATTTTATCTTAGAATAGATTACCCAAACACAAGTAGTTTTATAACTTGAAACTTGAGCAACGAACAATAACCAAAAGCAATAAACATAAGTAAAAACACTAGGAAGAACTGAACAAAAGGAAAATAAGGTCAAGACAGAGCTAAACAAAATAAGAAAGTGACACAAAATAATTCAACTGGAATGAAATCAAACAACAGAACAACCTCACAACCCAGGATCCTGATAGTGATGAGACTCTCCCTAAACCCTTTCTTCTCATTCTGACCACTCAAAGTACATTTACTATGGATTCACAGTCGGCTTTTCACCGTCATAACCTCACATTCGTAACCTCAGTCACAAATAGGTACATCATTTTGTTGAGCCACAGCTAACCTCACTGAAAAGCAATGGCAGCCTAAAAGTTTTCACTTCGAATGCTCCACCACTGTTTCTTCTTCAGACAATTGGTTGCTCTGTCTCAGGAAATATTTTGGTCATGCAGATCAAGAGTTTTATTTCCATTATGCTGGAAACGATCTAATTTGGGCATTACCAATTACGTGTCAAAAAATAAGGACGACAAAAATTTCTTGATTATTGATTTGTGTGATCAGACCAAACACCGCAGCAACACAACACTGTCAACCATGACTTGCCATTCAATTGACTGGAGATCTGTGTCGCAAGCTAAGCAGGATCGGCCCTGGTTAGTACTTGGCTGGGAGACCCCTGGGAATACCAGGTGCTGTAAGCCTTTTTTTGTGCAGCAGAGAAAGGTGGGTGCTGCTGCCGCCGCCTTTCTGCAACATGTCGCTCATATTTTGCACCCAAAGGGAAGAACAGTCAAGCCCAGAGGGATGCATACTTACATTTGTATTTTACACTCTGAACTTAATTTAACCTGATACATATTATAAACTATACAAAAGAATCAGTAAAAAGTTTGTAAATGTGAAACGAAACAATAGAGAAAATAAAACAAAAAAAATTCACGACTCAAAATTCTGACATGAATTCGGCGTTTCTGCGAGCGGCTTCACAAACTGGCAGAGGAATGTCGCGACCCTGTGGGTCGCTGGTTCGCGACCCGCCTTCGATACCTTGAGACAAACAATTTTAAACCTACAAACTACAATAACTTGCTAAAAATGCGAACCAAGCAGACTCCTTTCACGAGTGCGTGAACACTTCTCCCCTTTTGCATCAGTTTTGAGTGAGAGGAGGGGCTCAACTGACTAAAATGTGTCTACTTGATGAGCTGTGGCCTGAGATTCCAGGTGATCCAGGAAGTCCTGCATGAATGATGTCAACCAAAAACTGTAGAAAGATAGAAAACTAACAAGAACTCAATGTGAAAGTGTGATCATCCAGGATGTGCTGCAGCTTCACAGTAAAATGACATTTTGTCAGGACAACAGGAACTCTCTGCTTGCCTTGTATGTTGTTTATCATTCTCGACTAATTACCTTTTCCTCCGGGCCGGATCTCATGTTTCTAAATCTTCATTCACATCAGAAGGCTTTTGAACGGCAAAGCAGCAGCACGTTGTGGACGATCACGTTCTGACGGTGAGTTTTTTGATTCATTTTTTCATCGTTGCGCAGTTTCTTTTTTAAATCACCCTTGCATGTTTAAAACTAGAACAACACTTGTACCTTGTTAATTTTCAATAAAGAAAAAAAGCACATTCACAAACTCATTTACTGGTGACTTCTACAATACTTTTCAACATTTCTGATGTTCATCTTGGAAAGACGTGACACAATGTGACTGACTATAAACTTCAGCTTTAACAAGATTAAATGTGTAAATGTGTGTGAACTGATAAAAGACAGCGTCTTTTCTGTTGAGAAAATTATCGTTCAAACTAAGTATCAAATTTAACTCATTTTTTACAGTGTCCAACACTTCACTGAGAAGATGAGGCTTTGTTTTCTCTTCTGTGTTTCCTGTCTGATGCTTCCCATGAGCCTCGGTCAGCTGCCGGGTCCCCCTGGTGAGAAAGGTGACAGAGGAGTTCCTGGAATTCCCGGAGCACCTGGAGCAATTGGACCAATGGGTATCAGCTCACAAACCAAAGATAGTTTTTTCTGAAGAGCTAAAAATAGAACAGAAAGTCTGTAGAAAGAGAAGAGCAATGAAAAATACTGTAGTCAAATTCCTCATTTTTTTTCATGACCACTGAAGATTGCTTCATCTCCTTTTGAATTTAGGAGTTAGGGGAGTACAAGGACTTCCTGGACCACCTGGAAAAATCGGTATAAGTTCACAAACCAAAGAAAAACTTTTTCTGGAACAAAAAAATGAGTAGAATGTGAAGAGCAATGAAAAATTTTGCAGCCATTTTTTTATTTATGACCAATGAAGATTTCTTCATCCATTGTTTGGATTCAGGAAATCCTGGACTCACAGGAGCAACTGGACGACCTGGACCCGTCACCATGTGTGGACGAGGTGATGATTGTTTGCTGACACTGATTTAAATAAATGAAGTTATGATAAAATTACGTTCGTTGAATCTTCAACACTATAGTTGAGCAGTAAAACGTTTATCTTTTGAACCGATCAAGTCTAAAATTTAAAATCCAAGACTCTGGAGTTTTTCACTGTTAATATAACTGCAGACAAGAGAAAACTAGTAGAAAATATTTCTGAGCTGCAGCCAAATGAACTTTTGTAACCAAATTTGTTCTTTTGTATCCAGAGCTCTTTGATTCTTTCACACGTGACTTTGAAGGACTGATGAAGATCACCGCTAAGCTGGACCTTGGTAGGTTTTCTATTCACTGCAGCTCTGTCAAGAATTAGACCAGAAAAAGCTTTACTAGGGCTTCTGAGGATCTAATGTCTTTCTCCATTTGGCGTTTTGCTTATTTTCGGTCCATGTGTGAAAAACATCTATACATCTATGCAGCAAAGTTAAAGTTTTCCCTAAATGTTTGTAGTTACAGGTTTTGACTTTGTGCGGAAGGTGGGTCAGAAATACTTTGTGTCCAACAAGGAGAGAGGATCTTTCCAGAAGGCTGCAGATTTCTGCCAGCAACGAGGCCTGGAGCTGGCTCTGCCCCAGAGTGAGGAGGAGAACCACACGCTGCGTCAGCTGATGGGTCAAGATGAGAAAAGAGCCTGGATCAACGTCAACGTGAGAAAAGCAGAAGGGAACTTCCAGTCCGATATGAAAAATCGACCTCTGACCTTCACCAAGTGGGGAGAAAGACAGCCGGATGGAAGCATTCGGGACAGCGGCTGCAGCATGGCAGCTGAGGACGGCGCCTGGAGGGTGACAGCAGACTGTTCTCTGGACGCTGACATCATCTGTCAGCTGTAGAAAGATCATCCACCAGGCAGCTTGCTGAGTCATCTAGATATGACTTCAGCATTTTTACTACTTAATCCAGATTAGTGCATTCAGACTGCTGTCATCACTCAGTCTTGCTCTGTTTGTCCTGATGGAGTTCATCAGGACAAATGAACATCAGGACAGTCTGATAAGCTTTTCACAGATCCTTAACATATATATGACACACATATTCAAGTGTTCATACTTAATGAAATTGTTAAATCCTGCAATGACTTTTTTATAGTGTATCAATAGTCATGAGTTGAACTCAACGGGAAATATTTGTGAAACATAAAATATACCCTGATATTAAGTTTGATTCTTTATCATAAATAAAGATTTGACTGACAGATGAAATGGCCTAATTTCTGTCCTTTCAAACTATTTTATCTTAGAATAGATTACCCAAACACAAGTAGTTTTATAACTTGAAACTTGAGCAACGAACAATAACCAAAAGCAATAAACATAAGTAAAAACACTAGGAAGAACTGAACAAAAGGAAAATAAGGTCAAGACAGAGCTAAACAAAATAAGAAAGTGACACAAAATAATTCAACTGGAATGAAATCAAACTACAGAACAACCTCACAACCCAGGATCCTGATAGTGATGAGACTCTCCCTAAACCCTTTCTTCTCATTCTGACCACTCAAAGTACATTTACTATGGATTCACAGTCGGCTTTTCACCGTCATAACCTCACATTCGTAACCTCAGTCACAAATAGGTACATCATTTTGTTGAGCCACAGCTAACCTCACTGAAAAGGCAATGGCAGCCTAAAAGTTTTCACTTCGAATGCTCCACCACTGTTTCTTCTTCAGACAATTGGTTGCTCTGTCTCATGAAATATTTTGGTCATGCAGATCAAGAGTTTTATTTCCATTATGCTGGAAACGATCTAATTTGGGCATTACCAATTACGTGTCAAAAAATAAGGACGACAAAAGTTTCTTGATTATTGATTTGTGTGATCAGACCAAACACCGCAGCAACACGACACTGTCAACCATGACTTGCCATTCAATTGACTGGAGATCTGTGTCGCA